>CM046723.1:57505266-58882766 GCA_025584915.1 Monochamus saltuarius
GAACATGGTAGCAAATTCGATACCGTTAAAAATGTAGATAACTTAATTTTCCTTTCGTATTAAAATGCAACAGACAACCATCAGAATATCAGTTTAAATAATAAATGTATTTTAATAATATTGAAATAAACCTTTACTCCTTGCTCCAATTGCAAGAATATGTGATTAGCACAGAAATTGAATAATAGTGAGAAGGAGGGGACATTATATTATTATTTGGTATTCGTATTTGCGTTTATATTATGTTTACTAAAATAAAATGGAGCTTATTGAAATATTTTATTGATGAATTATATTAATTATTATTCAGATATTTGGTGAATTTAGCAGTAGTACCACAGCTTGAAAATGTAACACAAATGCTTTGACTTCTTAATTATTACTTCTTAAAAAATAATTCCATTTTTAATCCATTACCAAAAAGTGTGAAATATTCATCAATATGGTCTTGTCATTCACAGCTTAAGAACATGTTATCTACCTATACAGGGTGTCCCATAATGACGCGCTCCTTTAGAGAGTGTGTTCCTTGGGTCATTTTAGGGAGGGTTCTTTCTATAAAATTCAACCGCTTTTGAGAAAAAAAAATTAAAAACAAAATTTTTCCAATTTTTTTAGAAGCCCTTATCTCGTAAGGGAGGGCTCAAATCGAAAAATTTTATAGAAAGTACTTACCCCCCTGAAATGACCCAAGGAACACATCCTCCAAAGGAGCGCACATCATTATGGGGCACCCTGTATAAAAAAAAACAAAAATATATTTTCACTGCATTAGTACTTATCTATATAGTTTTACTTTTTGTAGATTTCACCAGGTGCCTTTTTAAAACATAAATCAATGGATTATAAGTCAAAAATAGTCGCGTGTCTTTACCAGAAAAGAAAAAGAAAAATTCTTAGATACGGCCGCTGATATCAATTATTGTTTATTGCTAAATGTTGTCCTAATTATGGGAGCTCTGGAGGTTGTAGAATTTGGAAGTTGTAACTATGTCTATCGATGAAGACATGGGAAGTGTATTGGTCGTTACAATTCCAGATACTAAGACTTATAAACAAAGAATATTCAGTGTTGCCAATGCAAGTAGGTAATGTTGTCCATGCAATCGACGTATTTTGAAAGTATATGGAACTGAAGCCACATTGACGATTATTTTTGTCCTGTAAAAATCAAAAATGTACAGTGCAGCCTGTAGGTTTGAATACATTCTCTCAGACGCCACAAAAGACGGTAGATTTTCTTGTAATTGAACAGTATACTGAGCAGAGTTTTTGAAGATCCTCGGCGACTTTACTTGCTGCAGCAGGTGCTGATTTGTTACTATTAAAAAGACATGGTGGATGGCGCACTGATTCTTTTGCGGAAGGCTATATACAGCAGTCGATTAAAAATAAAATTGAAATTTAAAAAATATATATTTGGCGAAGAAGCTTCATTTGAAACTGTTAGGAGTCCTAATGGTGGTAATAGCTAACAGAATTAATTAAATAGCAGAAGATAAGTTTTTTCTAGTGATAATGGTTAGAAACATTGTTTCTATCGTTTCGGGGCGTGTATCCATTACAGTGAGTAGTGGTATCAATCTGAACCTCACTGGTTTAAAGAATTGCAATTACTAATATTATTTATAGAGATTAATTATGTATTTTTATGTATTTTGATAATAAATGTTTCCTAATAAAATTACTGTGATGTAAAAATAGTATTTTTTTACTGTTTATAAAACAATTGATTCACAAGTGAATGAAATATTATTTGTTATAAATTAATACAGTCACACTTGATAAACAATATTATTATATCTATAAATATTAAGTAAGTTTATGTCACAAGAATATTTATATCTACAGTTTAATTTAAAATTTCATTTCATAAAATTCGATACTTTTCTACTTAGGTGTTTTGTTGTAATTTATTCGCATTTCTTCAGTGTCCTCGAAAATACCCACGTAGCATGAGATGACATTCCCGTTATTTACTAAATATTATGCAGTTAATTTCTTAAATAATTTGTCCCTAAAATAAGCGAGATGCTCAATTATTGTTTTTGTTTTCATCTCATGTTGCAAAATATTATATTATAACAAAATTCCAATAGTAACTTATTAAGTCGAGAAAAAAGTAAGTCACTTTAATAAATTTAAAGTTTTGGCCTAATTAAATAAAGAGTCATTTATCAAAACAAATTATCTCTGACCAAATACCTACCCTATATTTAGAAGGCTCTAAAAAATAATGCTCGATTTAAATTATACAAATCATTGCTGAAAACGAGACTGAAGCAGATAGTTCCAGCCTATTTATCGGCTAAATTAAAATCATTTATTGCAGTTTCAGGCAGGAAGTGAGATTAATAATTCCATGCAGGGCATGGAGCTCTCGCTCAGGAAATAACGGGAGAGTTAATAAAATAAATTAAAGACTTAAACGGTTACGAACTTCACTAATTTGTTTACTAATATGAAACTTGAAATAATTTCTATGGATTTGTCTATAATTAAAGTTATATTCTTGGGAGAATCCGCAGGTACAGATGTTTAGAAGTTAACCAAATATGTATCTAATTAATGAAGTAATCAGGTAATTCATTAATTAATTACTTAAGCGCTTGGTTAATTAATTTTGCAATGATTAGTTGAATAACTTTGTTGCTTTGTGAATTTTAAGATTATATATGAAAGTGAATAATTTACTCTTTACCTATGGCAGACTGATGAGGACTAACAAGCCCGCAACCGGCTTATGTCTGGTGGTGTGGCCAACAAGGGTTCTTGGCTCTTCACATAGATACTGCAGGTGTAATTCAATGCCAGTCGGGGCATTAGGACTAGATGTTTCCTGCAGTGACATTTATAGATAAAGATTTATTCTTGTTTAATTTTATTCAATATTTGATGACATTTACTATTTAACAAATTTCATATTTTTATTTCTGATTTTCTCTTCTCGAAAAAACTATTTCTTTAAGAGCATTAAGGTCGCCGTATATTTCTCGCCGTAAAATGATTAAATTTATAATGTTTTTAAGTACAAAAATCTAGAAACATAAAACATGTGGAACAAAAGTAATATAATCATAAAAATCAAATTCTTGATATTTTGTTTATTCACTTTTATTTTTCAAATTAACTTATTATTGTATAACAACATTATAGGTATATTCTTCATTTAACAATAAAAAATACTTGAAATCAAGAAAACTGTTATACTTGATGATAACGTTATGTTTGCTTAAAGAAATGATTTGTTTTATTTAGAGAATATGATTTACTTGAGTCAACAATAAAGTTATGTTTCCTTTATTTGAAGTTTTAAGTGACTCAAAAGAATTACTGTAAATATTTTAAATAATATTAAATAATTTTGAATAAAGTAAATTTAGATTTTGGAGGGATTTTATAATGTTAGATAGTGAATTGTAAATGTTAGGTACGGCTAAATTGCAAGCTTGCTGTTTTGATAGACAACGCATAATGCACAATATTAGCGGATACTTTATAAACTAACCAATTCGCTTGGCTAATTTACTTGAAATAATCAAAGCAACTAAAATGGCATGTTTTATTTGGTTAGTTTATAAACTAGACAACTATGTCTCTATTTTCTCTGGCTAATTTCACAAATATGGTTTGGAAACGATTAAATAAAATAGTATCGAGTTTCACATTTTATTAAATATAAAAAACAACTTAACAGTACAGAAAATCGTAAAGAAGTAACCTCTGCAGTTTAGGAACAAAGAACAAAAACAAACAATTCATCTATTCAAGCTAATAATTTGCTCGATTTTTTATTTACATAGAAGAACATAATCTGAATCAACCTGTTATAGATCAAAATGTTTAATAAAATAGTAACCACTTTTATTGTTACTAGATGGTCCACTGTTCATTAATCTATGCAATACTTTCATAGAAACTTTTATAATATAGTGTGGACCATTTTGATGATGTACGTATTGGTATTTTGGAAACTATAAGAGATAGTAAAATAGTTAAATGGGGAAAGTTTTGGAAGGCTCTGCGCTTAAATATCAGTCCTAGTTCTTCAAGTTTTTGAGTTATTTTGAAAAAAAGTAAATGTGACGTTTTAGAAAATCGTCTGTAGCTATTTTATTTAGAGGAATTTTTAAAAATCTGAAAACACTTTTCAGCAAGTCTTTTCGAGGAATTTCACTGTATACTTAGATTTTCGGCCCCCCTCATAAGAATAAAAAAGTTGATGATGGTTTCTCGCAACCGAAACGTAGCAATGCAAAATCTAAAGTTATAGACAATTTTCGAAAACGCCAGATTTACTTTATTCAAAATAACTCAAACACTTGAAGAGTTAAGACCGGTATTTAAGCGTCATTAAATTAGTACTAGAAGCGTCTAAAACTTTCTTCATTTAACCATTTTCCTATCTCTTATAGTTGCCAAGGTATCAATACATTTTAAGCTAATAAATCAAATCTCCTACAATTCCTATCAATGAGTACCTAATACCAAACATCTAGGTATGCTAATGAACAATTGATGTTTGGTATCAGAGAACATACATATGACTTCCTTGATAGGAATTGTAGGAGATTTGATTTATATTAGCTTAAAATACCTTTCTAATAATAATAATAATAATAATAATAATAATAATAATAATAATAATAATAATAATAATAATAATAATAATAATAATAATAATAATATCTGTACCCCTCATTCTAATCACAGGGATTAGCCCAGAAGTCGGAGACTTGTGCGGGAGAGGGGGCGGCATATTATTATTAAGCAGGCCGCATTTGCGCCCAGGAACGACTTACGTTGGTAGGCCCTAACCACTATTCAGTGCAGGAATGAGGAAAACCTGGAAAACCTCATTAATTAGGGGGGTAGTCAAATATCAACCGGCATCAATCTCTCACATTGACCCAAGCCAACATTATTCCACCCTACCATACCCACAGAGAGGGTGCCAATCCTCGCTATGAATATAGCTTATATACGGTATACCGGCAGCTGGGCTCGAACCAACTCCGTCTAGTCACCTCGATTCAAGTACTAACGCCTTAAACCGCGCGACCACTGACCGATCCCCAATAATAATACAGTAAAAAATGTTACAAAATACCAATACATGTATCACAAAAATGGTCCACATTCTAGGTATATATTTTAGAGTTCTTAGCTTTACTATTACCTATATAGATTTTGTATTGCAATTTTTGTTTATTTTTTTAAATTAATTGAATCAGTTAATCAGTTTACATCACTGTCTGCAGTGTAAATAAAACCACAAGTGGCATGAAAACATCACATAACCCAATTTTATATCTTATCACTACATTAGCTACAGAAATAGTTGGCTAGTTTATATACTACTTAAAGAATTGGCTATTTTGTGTTATCAGAACGACTGTTTTTATTCCAGCTAAACTAAATTGCATAGTTTATAAACTAAGCAAAAAACACGCTTTAATTTCTTTAATTATTTCAAGTAAATTAGCCAAGCGAGTTGATTAGTTTATAAAGTATCCGCTAATATTGTGGATTATGCGTTCTCTATCAAAATAGTGGAAGGTTCAGTTAGTTTGTATACTAGTTAGCTAGTTTACTAACTAACCAACCAAGTTTGTACTTGCATAAAAATGGCACTGTTAAATACGAATTTTGATTGAAAAAGATGTACAACACATTTAAATAGTATACCTTCTTTAGCCCTAGGACGTTATAAAGTTAAATTACACTCGGAAATCTAATCACGTGTTTGCAATATGTCGAGAACTTCTGCGAGTTCCCTTTAAGCAATATAATCCCTTAACCACAGTGATGAGACCAGAGACACGGTAGGCATATTTCTTGTAAACATCAAAACATTCCGCAGTGTCAGGCCATGATTATAAAACGACGCGCTACAAATATTTGTAAACATATTCGTGTTTCTTTCGAAAATTGCATTTCTTCAAAGTGCCGATATGTCTTGTCGCACCCTCAAAGATCACTTGAAGAATTTTACCCATTTTTAGCCTTCTAATGTGTTTAATAGAGCCCCAGGGTTGTAGACTAAATATTTCTCTGGGAAAATATTTTTAGCACCAAAATTGCAACACTAGTACTTGCCATATGACAATTAAAACTGAAAAATTATGTTTATATAACAAATGAGTTATCAGAATATTATAAATTATCAAGCAACTGCTTGCAATTGAGTTTTTCGAATGAAATAATAAAGAGACTTAAACAAATATTTTTAAATCTCATAGACTGTTGTTGGTTGAAATGAATATTCAAACGAAAAATAGATACTATGTAAATCACTGTCAATATGTTTGAAACTCATTAGAGGAACCACTTATAAAAATATGCGCTTGAGAGATGCAGAACAGGACATTTAATTTTAGACCAATTTATAACAGTTAAAAACGGCCTCTTCCTGTCGAAGACAAACCGATGTCAATTTAGAGATACTTTAAAAATACCTTGTTCATTTTAGTTTTAAATGACCAACTCTTTTTGGTCGGCATATTTTATTAAAAATTTGAACTCAATTAACAAAATTTGCTAGGATGCTACTTGTAGTCCACTAGGGATTCCTCAATAATTTTTTAAGTTCTTGAACTAATCTACATAATGGTAATCCGATCACATTGTTTCCATCGCCTTCTATTCTAGTTACAAAAGTACTGGCAATGCCTTGGATTCCATAGCCTCCTGCTTTACCCCTAAAATGTAAGGTATGCAAACATGAATACACATATAACTAGTCCTCAAACCCATCATTATATAACCAGCATAACTAAACTAAAATTATAATAGTTATGAACAATGTATTGTTGCTAATTTTAAATTTGAAATAATCAAAACAGAACACTTTATCCTGATTGAAATATTTTGTTAAAAGAATAAAGCTAAAAGAAGAAAAAAGTGGTAACTACTCACATAGGTTCTCCAGTTTCTACATAAGCCAGTATTTCTTCCTTATCCAATTTTGCCATATAGACCGTAGTTACTTCTGTAAACTTATGAATTTGGTCTTTGTATCTTATAGCAACTCCCGTGTATACCGAATTTGGTATACCTGACTGAGTTAAACTAAAAATTTTTATTCAAAAATGAGAAACTATATAAATGTAGGTACCTAAATTATATTATGATACGATGTATGTACCTCCAAGAAGACTTACTCTGTTATGGTTTTTATTGCCTCTTCTTTTGACTTTGGTTTTCCATACATCTTACCATTATAGGTAACCATTGTGTCAACTCCAATAATTATGTCAGGTTTTCTTTGGTCATTCTTTAGTTGATCATAAACATCATTCAATTTGCCTATAGCTGTTTTTTCTACAAAATCTGAAAACGTATGTTCTCGAGGATCCAAATTCTCTTCGAAATTTGATGGGCAAATTTCGAATTTGAGTTTCTGAAAAAAAAATAGACCTCCTATTTACATCCTTAGCTATTATGTAGTTATATGCTACTGAAACATTTAAAGCAGGCAAGTATGTTTTAAATTTTACGAATATTTTAGGAGTTACTGGAGTTAGGTACTTAGGAAATTAAGTAAAATTCTTATTTCTAAAACAACTTAAATTGTTTAGTAAAAGACGTCATTCCAAAAATAAAAATATCTGGTTTTACACAAATGTATGCGAGTTATGTCTACAACTAACAATTCACATATTGATTAATTATTTTTAGATGGAACCACTAGTGCCATCTCTAAATTCTTACCGTACTAGCTAGTAACGATTGACGTTGTTTGGAAGTGCTTGCTAAGATAACTCTCATTTCATTTAGCTGAGATAGCAGAGGTTCTAACATTTTTGAAATCATAAAAAAGCTATTTTAGTAAGTACACTGTATCACAGCACTACTAGAGGCGAAAATATCACTTTAATGTTTGACTAAATGCGCTTTTGGAGGTTACAATGACTGACCCTGCCCTTTGGTTGGTCTTGTTGATAAGTAGGATTCTGTAAGTAAAAATTGGCACAGAAATAATACGCCTTGTGCGTATCGCAACCACGTTTTGACTGAAGGACGGAGCTTAGAAATAAACTAATAGATTTAGAATGGTATCGATTATATTTCAATAATTTGTATATACCTATTAAAAAATAGAGATACATTTCTACTTAGGTACCAACTTGGGTATATACAGTCTGTGGTATATATATATATTATTTAATTACCGACCAAAAACGAATTTTATGAACGATGACAATACTTTTACAAAAATTGGTGAATGTATTTACTTATTATTGAACAAAACAAGGTATATGAGTAGATACGTAGTCGATACTTTAATTTTAACTTTTTTATTAAAATCAAGTAGTAACAATTTCTGGTTCAGAAAAATTATTTTATTCTCATATATTTATATAGTCACCATAACACTCATACCATATAAGACTAAATTAAGACGTTGAAGGCCATATTGAGCAGTGCCTGCATTTGCAGGTTCTGTAAACATTTTCTAGCTGGTTACTTTTAGATAATGAGTAATTCTAAAAGGCTATAACAAAGGAAGTGAAACTGGTACGCGATGATCTACTACTACGTCATCCATTTATTATCTAAGATTATTTAATTACATTGACGTAGGAAAACTATGCGATTGTTCATTTCGTATGAACTTTAGTGACCAAATTTTCCACCTGTAAATAATAATTGTAATCCGTTAGGTCAATAACCAAGCAAGTAAAGACGCAATTTTATCAATTTTAAAAAGAAAAACTAAATGCATATCTAAAGAGAGAGACTTAATAGAACTCGTTTTAGTACATTTTACTTTTAATACAGTTTTGTAAAAATATGGTAATAGACGAGATAATTTCATCATAGTTTTCGAAAGTACGTTGTTTGACATCAGCATTCTTTAAGTAGTATGAGCAGCATTGTTGGAATGTGTTTCAAAAGGGTGGGAAGTCAACTATCTACACTCCTTTGAGAAAAAAACGAAAGTGTTTCATAATTATCTACAAACGGAACAAAAATAGAAATTGACGAATATCCACTAAAATATTATAACGAAAACTGGTAAAATGAATATACACTACAGCGTAAAAATGCAATGTGGAATAAGCTTAACAGGAAAGTGGCATAACAATCTTCTTTAAATGCACTTATCGTATACTCGCTATTTTGGTGCATCGTTAACAACAAAATATTTTTATTATCCCATCTTCACCAGTTGTTTACATTTCCAGATGAAAGCGAGGTGATTCGGTCGTACTATTCAACAAACAGTCAGGTTTTACAACCATTCAAATTCGCGGTGTTTATTTTACGACTGATCTATAAATATTACTGCGTTTTCAGATTTGCAGTTTGTCGAAAATAAATAATGGCAATGTTCCGGTTGCAATCCCGTTCGGTGAAATTTGGACTACCGGGT
Organism: Monochamus saltuarius; assembly: GCA_025584915.1. NCBI lineage: Eukaryota > Metazoa > Arthropoda > Insecta > Coleoptera > Cerambycidae > Monochamus > Monochamus saltuarius. The sequence continues at coordinate 57,514,646 of CM046723.1, forward strand.
ACTATTTTTTCAGCGGCGAATAACGTTAAGTTTAATATACAATAATACAAAAAATTGTAAGAAAACATGTGACGAGATAAGAACATAACACAAACTTAATTACAATATACAGGGTGTACCGCAAAGAATGCGCCAAAAAGAACGATTAGATTCTAGACGTCAAAATATTAGGACTCCACCAAACTTACTTTAATAAAATGATGCTCCTTTTCGATGTACAGGGTGTAAAATTTTCTTTTTATTTTTAAAATTTATTTAATAATTACTGTAATTCATCGAAATTGTATGAAATTTTGGATTAATTTAAATTAGGTTAGATTACCATATCTTGGTCCAAGGAACATGTGGTAACATTTTGTACAGATGTTTCAGAGACACCCTGTACATCTATAGACCTTGTATCTATAAAACTATAAAATTTTGGACTAAAGTAACTTGATCTAGATCATCATATTTTGAGCCCCAGAATATGATTTTTCCCAACCTTTTACAGACACCCTGTGTACTGTGTTTTGGTTAGTTTATGGTTACGAAGTATTAACCACCAATGGCAGTTTTCTAATTTTGTAATTACAGTTGATATTCGCTTTGATCAGAGATTAGTAAAACTGCACTAATATCGAACAAACGTATATGTTGTCATTTTGAAAACTTTCATTCAGGTGAGTTATTGAACTGTGAAAAAAGCTGACGTAACTTTGTTATAACTACAGTAAAAAGCAACTGTTCGTATTCAGTCGCGATATTTAAAAGCTTGTTAATAGTAGGACGCCGACGGTATGCTGATATCGCTAAGATGAAAATTTGAAATGTTTAAATTTAAGTGCTATGAACTTGCAGCGATATACAATATGTGACGAACAATATTAAAATATTCAATGATGATTAATAAAAAATAAGTGGCTGCATTATGCACAACTTTCCATAAACTATCGGATCGAAGTGAATGTTCACAAGTAGATACTAGAAATTTTATTATAATTGTTTAATATTGCAAATATTGATTAAATTCTAGAGTTCATAATAGGCTTATAGAAAGTTGGATTTTGCGAATTCATCAAGAGAACAGATATATAAAAATTTAATAATGTAAATAATTCTACGCGATTGCAATATTGGCACCAAACTGATTCAGAAGAAATTGGTGACCATAACCAATAGCTGGATAAACACTAGAGGTTCTGAAGGTTAGGAATATATAAAATTTCCTCTGAATTCTCTTTAGACCAGTAATATGGATATTATAATAAGGTGACCATACCATTTTTATACGATGCTACAATATTTCAACTTGGAATGAACATAACAGGAGAATAATGTCTTAAGAGCAAGCACACTGTCAAATCTTCAACAGTTCCTTATAATAAATTCCAACATTCTTAAGGCTGAGTTTGTGACGTAATTAATATGGCAGAAAAAGATCCTTATCAAAATAAACTTCAAAGTATACACTTAGAAACATCCATAACTAAATCGTTAACCCTACACCATATCTCTATCTTCATTAACAGAGTCAACTCTCATTCATTTCAACAATTTAAGGCCATCAGCAAAGAACATCAGCATTACAATCTATTGCAGAAGATAAATCATCAATGAAAAGTAAAAATATCAGTGGTCCAATATTAGACCCTGAGGAACTCCAAATTTTGTTAAACAAATAGAATGATGACCACTGTAGGTAGGTAGGTAAGTAGGTACATAAGCCTGTCATCAATCGATGTTAATGCCTAGAAAATGGATAATCAAGTCAATAGCAAAGTATTAACTGTTTTTGTCTATGTTACAGTTACAGTTACCAGTTTTAATGCAGTGGACAATTAATTATTTTGGTGTCTAAACTATCACCTTACACATTAAGCATTTTAAGTATACATTTAAGAGATGTGTACTTAAAATGTTTTTCTTAATTATAAACGGCATATCCTGTATACGTATCTGAATTTTTAAATACCTAAATGATGTTTTTACTATTTTGTTTACCTAACAATCAAGTATGTTATGAAAGCAATTAACTTGAATTGAACTGCTAATTATTATAGTATATGGTTTATCAAAAGTAACATCAAATGAATAGACAATATAATACCATTGCTCTTTTAGATCTGATATAGGTATTACTTTGGTTTTAAGGATGGACTATATCTAAATACCTAAATTTGTTGTACATATTTCGACACATTTGGTTGCGCTGAGGTCTCGGACGTACACTTTTGTTTCAATGTATTTCGAAATTACTTCTAACGAAAGTAGTGTACTAAAGTAAACGTGACTGTAATTATGCTGCTCGAAATAGTAATAGTTTTGGTTAATTATGTAAGAGGATTTATAGATGTGACATTTGAAGACAGTGTTTTTGCAAGAGTCAAAATAGGGAAAAGCGGAAAGTAGGTTACTATAGAAAGAATATCACTAGCCTAGAAAATATTACACTGTAACTTAAGAAGGTACAATTCAATGTGAATTATATGCTGATAATAATTAACAGTTGCCACTAACAAAACTCATAACAGGTATTTAATTTAGCTGACTTCAAATTTGTAGTATACCGGGTGGCCCGTTTAACTTGAGAAAGCTATTGTTAGGAACCTAAGATCGATAGTCACCACTTAACCCGAGAGGTACCGTGAGAAGAGAACTAAGGAATATAAACAAATTCCTCGGGATAGGGTAGACGAGACAACGAAGCTACATATTATTCAACTGCAGACAGCCTGATTAGCTGGAAGTATCGAACCTATGTAAACACTTTGTTCTCAATACTAAAATTGTAAATTAATTTAATATGTTTTATAATTTCCTTGAAATTAAATGTATTTCTAACACTAGATATATTTCGAAAACGGCACGTTCTATGAAAACATGTGTCGAATAGAAGACAATCAGTGTCGGGGGGAGGGGGGCTAAATAAAATGGCGTTGCAGTTTGCTGACCTTGACTATGTTTTCATGGTTCTAGCGAGGTTAACTTTGAAGTTTTAAATGGGAGCTATACATTTTCCCCTGATACTTGATAAGTAAAGAGTTACTAATTGTTCACTCCTTATTACATTTAAAGACAAAAAAGTATAGGTTCCCATTCAGTATTAACAATACTTCTTCGGCATTCATCATAAATTATTAAAATCATTTCAATTTTTATCCTAACTGTTAAATATTCCATTTTGGTAGTTAAATAGTGTAATTAATGACAATGAGACACTGACAACTGTAATTGTATTGTCATTTTCATCAACGTACTTGGTCATTATTGTTTTTAAGTTACAAAAAAATGTTTCGTATGAAAATTTCTAGTTTTTTACTCTTTATCACACTTTCCAATTGAAAATCCAAAGTTACTCTCGCTATGACTTTGAAAACATAGTCAAGGTCGAAAAATCGCATTTTCATTTTATTTACGACACTAACTTCTATTTGACAAATTTTTTCATAGAATGCGCCAAAATATACAAATTTCTCAAGTTAAATAGACCACCCGGTAGAAGGTGTTTTAACAAAAAGATTTCACATAATTTTTATAAACTTCGGGTTGCATATCAAAAGAAATTCCTCCGAATTATCTTTAATATTATATTCTATTTATTTTTTAAAAGCTGAAGTTACAATTTAGTAGAAGGAAATTTTATTTTTAATTACCTACCTCCTAAACTATTACTCCAGTTTTAAAAAATAACCCACCATTATAAAAGTAGATAGTTAAGGCATTTTTTTACTAAACTCTACCAATAGTTTAAAAAAATCATTTTATTTGTTTCATTTCAATTGTTATCTTGTAGACATAATCCAATTTTTAAGAATAGCACATCATGATAAAAAGAATTAAAAGAGCTTTATTTGATGGGCTGCTCGACCCTCTTTACTATTCAATATTTTTAACGGGGTAGTTATCTTACTTAGGGGAATGGTAGCTACTTCAATGTTCTACAAAATAGTCCTTGATCTAAATAAAATTGACGTATTGAACGTTTTGTTTAAAAAAATACGTATCATCACAAAAATAGATCTCTTTCATTAGCTCACCCTGTACATTGTTTCCATAAATATTACAAAAAATTGTAACGATAGTTTCCGTAAACAACAATTTAATAATAATTATCTTTAAATTGTTACAATTAGAGTAGCTATGTAACATACACCCGCCCTAACTCAAAAAGTTTGGTTACTACGACTCTGAATCCAATGAATATAGATACATTTCTTTTGAAACATCCTTGTACTTTCAACTGCACAAAATCAAGGATAATCCTCAATGAATGATAACGTGACACTTGCAGCTGAATATGCGTGACGACTATACCAACCAAATAATTAAAATCGCGTTTCGCATTCTCGTATCGCCATTTAAAAAGTAACTCGCGCTTTTCGACATGAAAAATGCATCGGGTCCTGTTTTTAAAGTTAATTAAAAACTTTGCTCATAAATAAAAAGAAAATAAGTATTTCTGTCTTTCGCCGCGCTAAATAAATTCGAATTTAAATCGCTTAAAAAAAGTTTTTTGGGTTAAGGAATCTCATTTTAGCGCATTCTAAATCTCCCTAGAAAACTGCTTAATGAACGTTACTACTAATTAACTAATTACTACTGGAAGGCATCTGAAAGGCTATTTTTAAAGGAACGCACCCTGACAAGAAACATATTTCATTTTTTTCAAATTCGGTCCAATCCTTTTATCTAAGAAATGTAAATATCCTTTATAACATCATAAGAATTAAGTATCCTGCAAATAGCAAATTTAATGTTTCTAGGTTTTCAGTTTATTTCCTAATATTGAATTTAGTTATCAAGAATTAACAAATCTGTGTATTCTGAATCTGAAATAAAAAAAACACGGAATATCTAACTATATTTGGATTTATTAAAAAGTCACAATGGCTTTTAACATAAATAGTTAGTGGCGCAGGGTACGGGTAGACAAGGTAGACATTGTCTACCCCCTAAACTATTGTAATGTAGATATTTTCCAATTGTATTAGCAGCCAAAAAGAAAAAAGTACTGGACCCAATTAATTATCTGACCGGTTGATAAAAGATAATTTGATAAAATTATATGTATTAGAGACTGATGGAAGTGATACGACGTTAAATAGAATATAGTCGAATAGACAATTTTCTGTTCGCGTTGGAGCCGCATTTTCTTCTAGTCGTCCAGTCCTAAGTGGAGTTCCACAGGGATCTGTTCTTGGTCCACTACTTTTTTTGGCATATACTTCAGACCTGGGAAGTGTAATTAAATCGAAATTCGCCTGTTACGCAGATGACACTAAACTCTATAACAACCCTCTAACGTCATATCATTTGTTATTAGAAGATTTGAAGCAAATATATCTATGGTGTGAGACGTGGTTACTACCACTCAATACAGAAAAGTGCGTTATTTTGCATCTAGGAAAAAATAATCCAAATTTAAATTATTATATTAATAATAAACAACTTACTACTAGAGATAGTCATGTTGATTTGGGTATTACTATGACGATATATCTTACTTGGTCACAACATATCACAAATATTACAAGACGTGCCAATAGATCGGTTTATCTGCTTAACAAAGTATTTCCAAATGTTTCGTTGGGAACATTCGTGAAACTATATACAACGTACACAAGACCAATTTTGGAGTACTGTGGACAGGTATGGCATCCTGCTCTAACACGGGACAAGTACATGTTGGAATCTGTTCAACGCTATGCTACTCGGTGCCCCTATGGGCGTATAAGACCATCATATGAAGAACGATTGAAGTTGTCTAATCTCCATAGTTTTGAAGATCGAAAAACTCGAGGAGATCTTATTTTGACATATCGTTTGCTGCATGGAATGATCCACACCTTGATGATATTTTAGTGCTAAATTATGATGAACGTCTTCGAGGTCATCAGTATAAATTAAAAAAAGAACACTTTAGAACATCTGTGCGTCAGCATTTTTTTTCAAATCGAATATTTAGTGTTTGGAATAGTTTGCCGGAAAGTGTAGTGAGTGCTCCATCTTTACAGTCCTTCAAAAGCAGATTGGACAGCTGGTTCAAAGACAACTAATATATTTTCTTTTCTCGTTCTTTGTTGTTCTTGTAATCTTTGTATGGTTAATTAAGTCTCATGTTTATATTTTAATATTTTAGTGTTTAGTATTTCATATTTTAAAAGATTAGGTACTATTGTTTTATATTTCTCATTGTACATCTTATTCGATGTGTATTTTTTTATATCTATTAATATGGGCTAACAGGATTTTCCTCTGCCCATTTTGTTTTGTAATAATAATAATAATAAAAATAATAGCTAAATATTTCCGAATTTGTCTTTCCTGTGGTCAGCGGCAGGCGACTACACCCCGAATCGCCACCGTGTAAGCAACTCATAACCAGTGTTGTACATACATCATATCCCTGAATATACGGATGAAAAAGACAACTGTCTATCGTAATCGACGAGAGAAGTAGTATTATCCTACTGTCTGCGTATTTAAAGTATGCGATGCATGTGGTCAACTGGAATAGCCCAAGCGTAATGTCTCTATACGCACTTGACTTAGTGTCGGCACAGAAACCAAAAGCGGCCCGACTTTACTACGACCAAAACTGTCGACTCGAATTACTTTTTGAAAAACTCTCATTTGTTACATATTTGTATAGTTTTTAATGTTTTATTTTGTGCCTTATTCCTATATTTGTATCTTTCGTTTTATTTAATATATTCTACTTAACTGTTTATATATTTTGTATTTTGTAAAAAGTGCATAATAAACATTTTTGTTATTTGTTATTTTTAAGTAAAACTTAATTTTGTAAACTGAACATGCCATAAAAAAAATAATTCAATTTCTTTGCCCAATTTGAAATGCTTGAGTTTAAAATTTACATGATACAATTAAGTACCTACTTACATAATTATTGTACATTACACTTTTTTTAATAAATACCAGTACAAAGAACTTACTTGTTGATTCATACAAAAACAATGTTTGATGTTTCAATTGAAAAATGTGCTTCAAATTCTAAATTTTTTATAGCATTGATCAAGTCAATCTTTCAAATTAATATTCTAATTTTTATTGGCGTACTATTTCTTTATATTAGTTGATGAAATATAGAATACATACCTTGGACAATGGAAAAAGTAAAAACCACCATTGAGGGACAATTATTCGCAGTAGAATATATTACGAGCATTTTTAGAAGAAAAATAAAATAAACATTGACAGATATTCAAGTTTTTTGCCTCACACTATATCGATCGCACACAACACGTTACAGTTTTAGCGTCGGCCACCGTGTAAGATCCTCGGTACCGACCGGTCCCCGAGACGGGTGAGGACAGCGGAATTGGTAGGGAGGAGCGTGTTCGAGAGTGATACAACTTATATATTTATTTTGTAACCTGGTATAACCAATACCTTAGATTAAGTTTTCGCTAAATGGCTGCTTTCTAAGTTCCTCTGTAGTCTGACTATTTTTCAGTCCCTAATGTAAAGGCTTCTGGAGTTCTATATATTGTATTATTTCTATGTATGGGACCCATTTAAAAAAAATTGTATATTTACTTTAAAATTCCCATTTCGATTTTTTATCATCAGTTTGTTGGGATCTGGATTTCATAATATAAACTCCACATTCCCGTTTATAAAATAAATAACACATTTACAATTCCATTCAACGCGAATGTAAAAAAATGTATACGAACCTTTCAGCAAAGGTGCTCCCAATTATCGTGATACGCTTGCATATCACGACATTTACTGGTTAAGCGTAATTGCTGTTGATATTCGTGAAATCATTTTTAAATTTAACATCAAAATCTAATTACTGTGGTCAGTGACGCGAACGATAGAGTCTGGGAACTGAAGTGTCCCAAATGAGGCGGCCTGAACGAAATTTCGAGTAATGAGGACAACAAAGCGAGTTTTGCAGTTCGGAAGCAACGGAGGATGAAAAATGAAAAATATATATTTCATCCAGTCGTTATGACAAGAATGTAAAAAACAACAACTTGAAAAATACGACATTTAAATAGTCTGAAATTTACAATCATACACTTCACGACTGTGAATAGAGAATTCTGCAATGGCGTAGTAGTTACTATACCGGCAAACCCCGCAACCGCAGGGGGCCCTGATATCAAAAAGGCCCAAAAAATATCAAACAACTTCAACAAGATCTTAAAGGCCAACTGGCATTTGGTCATTGCCACTATTAGTCCGATCAGAAAAAAATACACGTGTATAACTCAGGAATAATTAAACCGCCTCTATTTAAATATTACTTTGCCACGTAAGTCGTGGCCGCTCTTCTAAACTTCTGATCGAATGGAGGCAAATTCGTCTCTACAAAAATATCGAACTAACTACGAAAATGTGAAAACTGACGCAATTGGTTTTGCTAAAAGATGGAATCCATTATTAACAGAAAGAAGGCAGCATGAGCGAAAAAAAAACAATATTATGATGAATGTGATACAAATTTTCTTTTTATAATCAGGAGCATCATTTTAAAGTAAACATTTATTACAAAGTTTTTGACACCGTTGTTAGTCAATTAAACAACCGTTTTGAAGGGATAGAGAAAACTGTTAACAAATTTAATTTCTTACGTTCACCCATTTTTGTATCATGAAGGAAGAATAATTATTTAAATCGACTGAAGCTAATGAAGCACTTATCCTCGTGATATTTCCTCAGCATTTCCTTTGCAAATTGTTGCCTTACCTCAGCCACTGAAAAAGAAAACAGCTCCCTTAAAGATATTAGAGAGTCCGCACATTTTTTAATTGTAGAAAATGATACCCTAGCATCTAATTTTACAGAGGTATATACCGATTTAATATTATTTTTGACGCTTCCTGTAACCATTATGGAGAAAGAATTAAAGATAATCAAAAACTACTTGTTGCTCCCAAAATCGACTAAGTAATCTGTCATTGCTTAGTATAGAGGCCGAGGAAACTGTAACAATGAATAAAACTGACATAATCAGTTTTTGAGGTCCAGAAGGAAGCAATTTCTTGAATAATGATTGTTTTTTTTTACTATTTTATAGTTTATAGTACAATATACGAGTATTTTATCTTTGTTTCAGTATTGTTATTATCACATTTTTTTTTATTTTACAGTATATATTTATTTAGTGCTGTTGTTTGATTTGTTGCATTATTTATAAGAAAATGTTCCTTACCTATTCACGAGTATGTCATGTAGGTACTTATTAGATACTTATTTTAACTTCAGAAATAAATATTTCCCCTTTTCAGACACTGACCGCTACGGCAATTCAACTCGGTGTCGACCTGACGCGGCGTTGCCAAATTTAAATATTTTCCTAGTACCTACTTATTGCAATATGTAATTACTGCTGTAAATTATTTTTTAAAAGTGTGCCAATAACATAACAAAAGTAGTTAATAATGAAATTACAAAACTCCAAAAGCTCAAAATAAACCATTCATAAATAGTGACATAAAATTCAGTACTAAGTTAAATTATTAAGAGAGGCTGAAACGTATTTTGTATTTAAACACAGGCAGTAATAAAAAAAACCTCGTGCTGTCAACAAAAAACAATCCGAGACATACCTGTTCAGTGATCAACAATTTGGCAATCCGAGTCTTGACGCATTTTATTTAGATCAATAACCTTGTTTTTAATGTCTACTCAATGACAAGAGCTGCTGAACCGCTAAATAATAACAGAAACAAACAATAATTAAATTTGCATTTTTATAACCCGGTGTAATCAATAGGAAATCATGAGAATTTTATAATAAATGCCCTTCAGTAATCAGCGCCGACATCAGATAAGCTGTAATCGGCACACTCAACACAGCTAAGTTGACAGTTCAAACTTCTGTTTAATACGTCACCAGCGGAATAAGTCGAACATCGTTCGGCCCCTTTTTCTATGCAGGCGAGCCGCCGGCGCCGTCAGCTGTATTTGGAACAGATGCACGCGGCCCGACTTCTCTCCTTTCTTCATTCATCAGTCATTATTTTTGCGTGGCAGAGGTTGGTGAATTTCGTGCCAGTGTAGTTCCTTTACTTGCATTGCGAGGGCATGATGAATGAATTTTACGTAGAACTTGACAAAACGCTTAATGAATATTTTAAAAACGTAACAATTTTTAAAGGTACCTCAAAGAATATACAAATTGCATAAATTTTACATTGCAAACAAGAAGTTTGTCATTAGAAAAAAATCTATCACTTCAGTACCAAACATGCTATTATTATATGTATGTGGACTTCTCTATAGCTATATATAATATTTGTACACGTCTGTACATGTACATTTGTAGCGTATCAGGAGCGTCGTGTTACTAATTGATATGGGGTGATTTTTTATCTTTCGAAAGGTAGAGTAAAATTTTTTTTTTGACTTTCTGTCTCGAATAATATGTGATTAAAATTAAGAGTGTTAAGATTAAGAAGCAAAAATATAAATACTACAAACATTATCAAAACTAATATTTTGTTATCAAAATTATGTTTTGCTGTCACAAATATTATTTCGGCAGAATTTTCCAACCAATGATAAAACAGAATCAGTGTTGCCAACTGCGACATTAAAAAATAACCGAGTGACATACAAATTTTTGAATGAAACCAAATTTATTTAAAAAAATCTGAGACAATCTTATTAAAATGATAAATACCTAGTCAACAATGAAAATCAAATCAATCAATCAAATTAATAATTTAAAAATAATTCAAATAATTGTAACTGATCTTGAATACTAAAAAAATGTATACATATATGCCAGCCACAAGTACTGAATATTGCGTATTTTTCTCACATATAACTCAAATGAACCAAAATTATATAGAAAAAATATTGTCACGGAATTTGCCCCACTCACTCCCAAACCGACGACTGTGGCACCGCGAATTGCCTAAGATTGCCCCGATCGCCCCTACGCCATTCTGGTAAACAAACAACATGCCGTGATCGAGATCGTTACTAGAAAATCGTGGAAACGACGGGAAGCGTTCCAGTCGTACGAGAAAGGAATCTAGAGATACTGGAATATACCTGGAATATTCGTTGGGTCTATAAAAGAAGAATAAACGGCCGAGTTAGTTAGTCTTGTATAAGTCTTGTAATACAGTTTGAATTAAAGTGTTTAGTTGGAGATATCAAAGTGATTTAGATAGAGATTAATGAAATAAGTGTTTAGTTGACCTGTAATTAGTAGTGTGCAGTAGTTAATAAAGAAGTAATTAATTAACGGATTGCTTTTCTGGAAGTGAAAGAAAAGACGGATTGGGAAATCCGTGACAATTTGGTGTCGGAAGTGGATTTAACTGGAAGTTTTAAAGAGCTTTCTGGAACCCTGTCCACAAAGTGGGATTTGAGTGGAAGTTTGAAGAACTTTCTGGAACCCTGTGCGCGGGTGGAATAAAGACTCAAGTGTGGCATATCACCGCATTCGTCGTGACTCAAGGAAGTGAACGGTGGTATTCGCGAAGGACAATCTCGAACATTCTAGAACTTTGTACAGGAGTGAGACAAATACCCAAGTGTGATATATCACTGCACTCGTCTTGACTTAAGGAAGTGAACGGTGGTATTCGCGAAGGACAATCTCGAACATTCTAGAACTTTGTACAGAAGTGAGACAAATACCCAAGTGTGATATATCACCGCACTCGTCGTGACTCAAGGAAGTGAACGGTGGTATTCGCGAAGGACAATCTCGAACATTCTAGAACTTTGTAGAGTGAGACAAATACCCAAGTGTGACATATCACCGCACTCGTCGTGACTCAAGGAAGTGAACGGTGGTATTCGCGAAGGATAATCTCGAACATTCTAGAACTTTGTACGGGAGTGAGACAAATACCCAAGTGTGACATATCACCGCACTCGTCTTGACTTAAGGAAGTGAACGGTGTCATTCGCGAAGGACAATCTCGAACATTCTAGAACTGTGTACGGGAGTGCGACAAAGACCTAAGTGTGGCATATCACTGCACTAGTTTCATTGTAAGGAAGGCAACGGTGATATCCAGAAATACATTCGTGGACATTCTAGAATAGAGTGAATGCCTGTAACTAGAAGCCAAGTCAATATGGATGCACAACTGGCGAAACTGTTAGAAATGATGCAAACGATGCAAGAACAGGGACGTATGATGCAAGAAAAGTTGGAAGAACAAGGACAAACAATGCAAAATAAATTAGAAGAACAAGGACAAACAATGCAAAATAAATTAGAAGAACAAGGACAAACAATGCAAAAGAAATTTGAAGAACAAGGGCATAAAATTGAAGATCAGTCCCAAACGATGCAGCAGAAATTAGAAGAACAAGGGTATAAAATGAAAGATCAGATACAGGCAATACAACAGGAAATGAGAGATCAGACGAAAGAGATGCAGACAAAGTTAGAAAAATTGGAGAATACGCTAGAAGAAAAACTAGAGGAGCAGTCACATAAAGTGACACAACTAGAAGACAAATTAGAGGAGCAGTCACATAAAGTGGAAATACAAGTAGAAGAGAAACTGCTAGCACAAAAAAAGGAAATAGACGAAGAAATAAACCAGGTTAGAGAAGAGCTGCGTCATAAATTAGACAAGATAACAAAGGAGGGCGTAATCAAATCAGAAGGACCGGTTATCCGAACTCAGAAGACGAGACCCCCTGAATTCGACGGCAAGGTTTCCTGGAATGTCTATCTACGTCAGTTCGAAGCAGCAGCTGCAGCAAACGAATGGTCTGATTATGAAAAGGCTACAGCTCTGATAGTTGCTCTACGAGGGAAGCTCTTGACGTCTTACAAGGAGTTCCTGCTGGGCAACAGAATAACTATGACATTCTAAAACAGCATATGGAAATGAGATATGGGGATAAGCACCTGCAGCAAGTGTACCAGGCACAATTAAAGAATCGTCACCAACAAAGTGGAGAATTTACAACATTTTGAGACCGATGTTGCCAGACTGGTTCGATTGGCTTATCCAACAGCCCCGTCCGAATTCTTAGACCATCTCTCCATTCAAGTTTTTACCGACGGCCTAAGAGATTGTGAAACCCAGCAGGCACTACGACTCGCCAGACCTAAAACACTGAACGACGCTCTTTCGCATGCACTGGAATTCGAGGCAGCAAAGATGGCATCCGGTAGACATGTTAAAGTTCGGGCCATCAGAGATAACAGCGATAGTATGGAAAATGGAGACCTAATAAAAACGCTAAAGGAGATTATTGATAAATTCAGCTCAACTACCAGACCAAAGAAAGAACAATCTGATAGTCGAAGTGATCGCCTTCTTAAATGCTGGAACTGTGGACAGACAGGACATCTAAAGAGACAGTGTAGGGCCCCAATCGCAGATCAGCAAAAGTGCGATTCCCAGGTGACAGCTACTCAGGAAAACTAGGTTCAGCCGGCTTGACGGGGCAAAAGCCGGCTGCGTCCTTTAACCATGCCCCACGAGAAGAAATTATGTCATCACGTCTCCAGGACTCTGACTCCTTGCTAGTAGAATGCATTACTTTTGGTCGTATGTTCCCTATGGTAATCGACACTGGAGCGACAAGAAATATTGTACGGCCGGATATCATTGGTGATTGGCGTATTAAGAACCCTGCCAAACGTTATGTCCTTACAACAGCCAATGGACAACAACTGCCAGTCAAGGGGAATGCGAGCTTGAAGTAGAATTAGGAGACGTCAAGTTCAAACACAGAGCCCTGGTAGCAGATATATCGGACAATGTCATACTCGGACTAGACTTACTACGAGCAAAGGGGTGAACTTAGATTTGAATGCTGGTACGCTACGGATAATGGGTGAGGAAGTAGTGCTAACGACCACCACTGAGAATAACGCTGTACGAAGACTCGTTGTTAAAGAAGATGTGGTACTACCTGGTCAGACCGAAACATTGGTTGCCACTGTAATGGATGGGAAATGTCTTGTAGTGTTGGAGTGGTGGAACCCAGTAATCCGGATCTGTTCAATAAATCTATAGTCACCGGCCGCACCCTGATTAAACCAGAGAAAACGACAATAGTACGGGTAGTTAACCTGAAAACCTTTCCACAGAAAATCACAAAGGGAACTGAAGTAGGAGTCTGTGAACCTGTTGCCATGGTCAGAACACTCAAAGAAAACAACGAAATGGAGAAGAAACCAAACAAGACCAGTCTACCGGAATGTCTAAGGGACATCGTGGATAGGGCCCAGGAAAGATTAACAGAGATGGAGGTGGAACAACTGGAAGAGCTGCTAAGTGAAAATGAAGATGTGTTTGCACTTAAACCAGGCGACTTTGGGAGAACAAAGGTAGTGAAGCATCGAATCGATACTGGTTCATCATCTCCTATAAAGCAACCACCACGAGGACTTCCACTAGCCAAACGAGAGGAAGTTAACAAGATGTTAATCGAGATGCAAGATCAAGGCACCATAGAGCCATCTCAGAGTCCTTGGGCTTCTCCTGTAGTTCTGGTCAAGAAGAAAGACGGCTCCACCCGATTTTGTGTGGACTACAGAAAATTAAATGACGTCACCAAGAAAGACAGTTACCCACTACCAAGAATTGACGATACTCTGGACACCTTGGCTGGTGCGCAATGGTTTTCCACTTTGGATTTAAAGAGTGGATATTGGCAAGTCGAAGTCAGCCCAGAAGACAAGGAAAAGACAGCATTCACTACCGGAAATGGATTGTGGCAGTTCAATGTAATGCCATTTGGTCTATGTAATGCCCCTGCCACTTTTGAACGACTGATGGAAACTGTACTTCATGGCCTGCATTGGGAGACCTGCTTGATTTACTTGGACGACGTGGTGGTGCTGGGACGCTCTTTCCAGGAGCACCTGAAGAACGTGTCCGAAGTGTTCAAGAAGTTAAAAGCAGCGAACCTGAAGTTGAACCCGAAGAAGTGCAGTCTGTTCCAAAAGGAGGTGAGATACCTAGGCCACATTATTACTCCAAACGGTGTGAAAACAGACCCTGAGAAGACAGAGTGCATAAAGAACTGGCCGGTTCCTAAAGACAAACATCAAGTTCGAAGTTTTCTCGGCCTATGCACATACTATCGACGATTCGTCCAAGGATTCTCGGACATTGCTAAGCCCCTTCATAAACTGACAGAAGACAACATCCCGTTTGAATGGACTCCGAGATGCCAGCAAGCCTTTGAGACGCTGAAAGAGGCTCTCTGCACTACCCCGATTTTGACATACCCAATACCCGGACAGCCATTTATAGTGGACACGGACGCAAGTAACATTGGAATTGGTGGAGTTCTTTCTCAAATACAAGATGACCAAGAGCGAGTAGTGGGCTACTTCAGCAAAGTCCTGTCAAAAGCCGAAAAGAACTACTGTGTGACTCGGAAAGAATTGCTTGCCATCGTCAAGAGTCTAGAACACTTTCATAAATACTTGTATGGCCAAGAATTCCTCCTAAGAACGGATCACGCTTCCCTTAAATGGCTGCTCCAGTTTAAAAACCCTGAAGGACAGATGGCCAGGTGGCTGGAACGGCTCCAAGAATATCACTTTGTTGTTGAACATCGAGCCGGCAGGAAACATGGAAATGCAGATGCCCTTTCTAGGAGGCCCTGTCCTGTCAACTGCAAACACTGTAGTAGTCTTGAAAAGAAAGAGGTCATCTCTTCAGTTCCTTGTAAGGTGGTAGCAGCCCAACCTGAAGACAGATGGAGTTCAGCGTCGATTCTGGAAGACCAGCAAGCAGACTGTGACATCAAGCCCTTACTAGACTGGAAAGAAGCCAACAACCGACCCTCATGGGCTGAAGTCAGCAGTAAAGCCCAACATTAAAGAGCTATTGGGCTCAATGGAATTCCTTGGTGTTGGAAGACGGTGTCCTAAAAGAGCATGGGAGAACAATGACGGAACGGAGGTCAAGAAACAAGTACTACTCCCGAGGACTCGGGTCAAGGAAGTGCTGCAGGAAGTACATGGAGGTACTGGGTGTGGACATTTCGGTATCAATAGGACTCTACAGAAGATTAGGGAGCGTTTCTACTGGTTGAGCTGTAGGACGGATGTAGAAGATTGGTGCCGAAAATGTGACGTATGTGCAGCCAGCAAGGGACCGAAGACCCGTTCCAGAGGCAAAATGCGCCAGTACATCGTAGGAGCACCGTTTGAGAGGATTGCGATTGATATCGCTGGCCCCTTTCCGAAAACCCAAAGTGGGAACCGATATCTACTAGTGGCCATGGACTACTTCAGCAAATGGCCGGAAGTATACCCCTTCCCAATCAAGAGACCACAACCGTAGCAGAAGCGCTAGTCAACAACCTGTTCTGCAGATTTGGTGTGCCCATGGAACTACATTCAGATCAGGGCGGAAATTTCGAATCAGGTGTGTTCCGAAAGGTCTGCGAGCTTATGGGAATCCGAAAAACCAGGACCACTCCACTGCATCCCCAGTCAGATGGTATGGTGGAACGCTTCAACGCCACACTAGAAACCAATCTGAGGATGTTTGTGAACGAGAACCAGACAGATTGGGACAAGCTCATTCCACTCTTCCTGTTAGCTTACCGCTCAGCTGTCCATGAAACGACTGGGAAGACTCCCGCAAGGATCATCTTTGGAAGAGAGCTTCGCCTTCCAGCAGATTTGGTATTTGGTCGTCCTGCGGAACAGCCCACAGAGCCAGACACTTATACCCATGACCTAGAACGAAGACTAGCAGCCGTACACGATCAAGTCAGATCTCGAATGCGATTAGAGAGCGATCGCATGAAGACTCGATACGACGTCCGGGCCAATACAGTCGGATTCCAACAAGGCGACCTGGTGTGGCTGTACAACCCCACGCGGAAGAAAGGAAGATCACCTAAACTACAGAACCGTTGGGAGGGCCCCTACACCGTCATTAAAAGAATCAATGATGTCGTATACCGGATACAGAGGACTCCCAGGAGTAAGATGAAGGTCGTCCATCTGGAGCGTCTCTCCCCGTATAGAGGTGTATCCGATCGGGACGATCGGTCCTAAGAGAGGGCAGTGTCACGGAATTTGCCCCACTCACTCCCAAACCGACGACTGTGGCACCGCGAATTGCCTGAGATTGCCCCGATCGCCCCTACGCGATTCTGGTAAACAAACAACATGCCGTGATCGAGATCGTTACTAGAAAATCGTGGAAACGACGAGAAGCGTTCCAGTCGTACGAGAAAGGAATCTAGAGATACTGGAATATACCTGGAATATTCGTTGGGTCTATAAAAGAAGAATAAACGGCCGAGTTAGTTAGTCTTGTATAAGTCTTGTAATACAGTTTGAATTAAAGTGTTTAGTTGGAGATATCAAAGTGATTTAGATAGAGATTAATGAAATAAGTGTTTAGTTGACCTGTAATTAGTAGTGTGCAGTAGTTAATAAAGAAGTAATTAATTAACGGATTGCTTTTCTGGAAGTGAAAGAAAAGACGGATTGGGAAATCCGTGACAATATATATAATTTCACACAGTATATTTTTTACTTTCTTAATATAAGAAGTAGTGAAAAACATGGACAATTATAATGATTGTCCTATTTTCAACAAATAGTTTATAAACTTCTACATACCTCAAATCAGTAAATAATGAATAGAAAGTGCATCTGCATTGTTTGTTGCCATGATTGGGTAAGAGTTTTTATTTTTATATTATTGGAAATTTGCCACAATTTCGAGAAATTTAAAAAATATGTATAAATACATTCAAGCGCCAACCAGATCACCCGAGTTATTTGATTCAGAAAACTTATTTTTACCTAACTAAAAAATTTCACTTAAAAAAACCTTAAGGGAAAACATTGATCCCTAAATAATGAGTTCTTTATTTAGTAATTTCCTTTAGATTAAATAATGAAAAATAACATAACATAACAGAAATATATATTTGAAGTTTAAGCAACTTTTTAAGTGCACGGTTTCAGGCAGGATATGTGATAAGAGAAAGAAAACATGACGTTACAAGTAATACAAGCAACTAAAAAGAAAGTAATATAAATAAAAAGGAGACAAAATTATTTACTGACTGTCTGCTAATATGCCAAAGAGTACTAATTGTAAGTTACTGTGTATTTTTATGTTTAAAACTGAAATAAACTTAATGAAAATACTTCACATATTGGTTTACTGCAATATAGATGATATTTATAAATACCAAAAATATCACAAGATGTGAAGTCACTCAGTTTATGTAAATTTTCAAAACGTGAACTATCTTACATTTGTTTGCTCTTTTTGTACAGGGGTTAGTTTAATTTACTACATTTCTTTACAGGTATTGAAATATAAGAATAAACAAAGAAAAACTAAAATTATGCCATGAACAAATATAAGACAATCGTTATTTTGTACAAATCAAAAGTCTACTGCTTTACAATTACCTATGATTTATTATTATGATACAATTCTAGAGTATCTGAATTTTTATCAAGGTAGCATATCTAACTGTTTATACTTTTACCAGAATTGTCGAATAAGGAATGCATACCCAATTTGGCGAGTGATTTAGTTGCTTTATTCACACAGCAAGAACGACCTTGTCGCTTAGCTTAAGAATGCTTTTGGTAACATAAACTGAGAATATTTAATGCTGTTTGAGAAACAAATTAGATACATTTCAAATCTTTTCAAATCCCAGAAACAAATATTTTAAATTGTAAATTAAATCTAATCAGTAACCAATTCTTAAGCAAATATAGAATTACAGGGTGATCCCATCTTATCTAAACAAATTTGGGAATATTTTTTTTCATTGAAGTTATAGTACATTCTACTTTTACATCGGTGATCTATTGTAGTCTCTAGCGTCATCGGAATGCAGGCGATTTCGAATACTGACATTCGATTGTAGTATTAACGTTTTTACGATAGTGTTTACATTAGTTCTTCAAGTATCAAAAATGGCTTACGTGTATAACATCGGAGTTGATGAATATCGTTTGAATTTATGGTGAAGTAAGATATGGTAAGCTTCTCGTCTGTAGGCCGAACGATTTCCCGGTAGACAAATGCAGCTACTATTACCGCGGTAGTGTAACGCGGGCGTGACACGGGAAATTTGCAACCGAATCGTAGATGACATAGACGTCCAGGGCGTCCACGGTGTATTGCAGCAACTGAGAAACGTATTTTATAGATTGTTGAAGAGAATCCACGAATAAGTACCAGGCAAATCGCTCAACAAGTACAAGGAATGTCCCAATCAACAATGTGGCATATCATACACGAGGCTCAATTTTGCCAATAACTTACGAGACAAACGGACAAGAATCAGAAAGAATTGTATTAGTTCGTAGAAATTGGGTAACACGGGCCCGAATGTGTTTACACGACGGTGGAAAAAATTTAGTTTATTAACATCAGGTACCTATGTCAAATTATTTTATTAAGTAATTGAAACAACAAATTAATTTTATTAATTAATAGTAACAATAGCTGCAAAAGCAGTTGAATAAAAAGGTGTAATAAAATTTTATTTATATCCTTGGGAAATTCTTTCCATTTCTTTTCATTTTTTATTACACTTTGCCGCAGTGTCGGTTGCCGACTTTGCGTTACACAAGGTCAGGTTTTACAATAGCCCAGTTTCCAGTGCCGTGCAGAAGTATATTTTTAAATCATTTTCGAACAGCCCTTTTTGATTTTGTTTACAAAATTGAATTTGTAAGGATTTTCTGGACACTCAAAAAAAGTTTTTTGGATAATTCTGAATCACCCTGTATGCAACAGTAAATAGTAATAAACTTAATTAAAATCTACTTTCTGTAATTATGTATAAAAAACATGAAGCGTAATTTAATATATTACTGCTTCTGCTTGTAAGGCACCTATGTAGAAATATTTAAAGAAAATATTAAGTCAGTAGTTAGTACATTGCATTTGTTACTTATAATAATTAGTTTTTCAAAAATTGCTTGAATGTGTATGTCCTACAATGTAAAATTAGGAATCAAATAAATTTTAAGTATCTTGTAGTGCACCACATGCTACATCAGCAGTAATTCAAATTTTGTCAAAGCAATTATTTAATAATTTAATGTTAAACTAAAATACAACTGCAAGACTGCGCTAGGTTCTGCTAGTTTGTACCAGCTTGGGCTAGTTGTTAATTTTATTTTAACATTCCTTATACCTGAAAGGACTTTTGGGTGCTGAAATTGAAATATGAAAAAGCAATATTTAGAGACAGTTTTAAAGATATTTGGATACTTGGATATGTTTCGAAAATATTTGACTTTAAAAGTGTTGCTCAACTTTAATAAAGATACACATGTAGGTTCTGTTCATGGTTAGTTAACTATTAATGATAATGATACCATGCAATCACAAAACTTTATCCATGTTTTTATATCAAATAATTCATATTTTAATAATTCTCGTTCGATGTCAATGCACATCTGTTGCGATCGAGGTTAAAGTCACCAATATTTGCAAAATTACGAAGAAATAAATTAACATGTCGGAAGTTCCGACCATATTTAGTAATTTTAAATGTCAAGTTATCTTTTTTTATGTGGTCTTACTTACAGTAAATAAAACTAGTTTTGTGGAGACAATGATAAAAATCAAACTTAAAATAAAAACATATATTTACATACATACAAATTACATCAAATAAAATCGATATTGTATATTGAAACGAATTAACGTGATAGAATTATTAAATTGCTAAATATTAAACTTATATACTGTAGTATTATTGATCTATAAATTTTGAGTGAAATGAAATCATTTTGTTTAATTTTATGGTAAATTACCAACAAATTTTACCACATCAATACTGATAATATAATATTTAAAACAAAAAACAGTTTAATGAAATGAAATTTGTTAGTTGCGCTTTATTTGCGGATATGCTGAAGAATTATATGGCTTAACAAGCATACCAAAAAAGTATTCATGTGTAGGTATGTAAGACAATTGTGTAGTTATATTTTATGAATTGTAATAGAATCGATATATCATAAAGGATCCGTAAGGTTGCCGTATTTCTCGCTGTAAAATGATCAAATTGGTGTGTTTTAGGTACAGAAATTCAGAAAAATAAAACAAAACAAAAATTTGTTTGTTAGACCGCTTTCTATCGTTATATATTCGTCTTACTTTGGTACCTTTGAGTATTCGCAGATGGCATGATATAACATTCCTGTTATTTGCTAAGCTCTACATTATTTAGTTCTTAAATGTCTAAAATTATTTGTAGAAAACACAAAATATGGCGCCCTAAATATGTTACACTTAATTTCTGTTTTCTATCTTCAATCCAGGAAAGTCTTGACTGCAGTAATTTTGCGATATTACATTTAATGTGAATCGGTCGGGTCTTTATTTTCCTACATAAACGATTTTAATCATTAAACAACAATAAATAATTACGTTACGGTTATCTGGACTAATTAATTTATTGCGACTTATTCGTGAAGGCTGTTTTTCCATATAAAAATATGGATTAGCTACATTCTGCCTGCTACTGTTTTTTTTATTATTTAATAATATAAATCCCTTTCGCAATACATTTTAATAAACAAGAGATATAAAAAGATATATATTAATTTGTAGGATAATATTTTCGTTTAAGCACAGTATAAAGAAACAACCGCAACATCTAATTTTGAGTTTCCAGCGAGGTTGCCAAATTTAATATAGAAAGGCACTGTCAGCGCCTTCGCCAATATTGCGAGTTTGGATACTAACTAAATATTTACGGACTACAAATGTATAATAACAAATTTTCAGTAGAAGACTTTCATTTGAACTAAAAAATGTGTAATGCGCTTATTCGAGATTAACGAGGGGGAAACCACTGAAGTATTTTGCTGTACAAGCTGTAGGTACTTAAAGGACTTTTGCATTTTTTGGGTATTTATGTGTATTTAGAGGTATTTTTTCAGTATTTTTAGATACTTTGTGTATTTTTGGGTACTATCAAGGTAATAATGGGTATTTACTGGGTATTTAATGGGTATTACGAAGATAATTAATGGGTATTTTAAGAGAAAACTAGTATTTTCCCGCCAATTTTTAAATACAATGGCCATCGCGCATGCGTTATGCCAATGGCACAGTTTAAATATAAGTAAACAACTGACCAACGCAATGGCAAATATAAAAATTATTAAAAATAGATGCAAAAATATTTTCTTAAAATTTGTCGGGGGCACTGTTAACCACTATGTGGTCTTTTATTGTCTTCGTAAGCCTTTAGTTTAGAAAATAATATAGGGTGATTCGAATTAGATACATTCTATTGAAAAAATAATGACACTTCCTCAAATCAGTTTTTTTACTACTTGATGTTCTGTGTAGAAATTTCAATAGATTTCTGTGGATGAGCAACTAAGTACTAATGTTTAATCATATGAATGTTTTATAAGTCATTTACGCAGAATATATCCACTAACATACTAGCACATTTCCCTCTTCTGCTAACAAATTTTGGTATGGTATAATTTCTTAACCGTTATATTTAAATCAATATATTACATTATTATTCGATACGACGTGTTAACGATAAGTTTGGTCAAACTTCTCCGACATATTCTATTGAGAAATATATAATAAAAAGTGAATGAAAGTCTATAATAAAAATTAAAATATTGCTATATTAGGTTTTCCTATCACATTCATATTCTATTTAACAAAAAAGATTTTTTATGTAAACAACTGCCAATTATCTAATTCTAATCATACATGACGGAAAGCAAGCTGGGGCTAAAATTGAATTCTCCCTCGATACCCATGTATTTACACTTGCTAATGAAAAATGTTGGTTGCACTGGAAACCCGATGAGTATTTGGGATCCGGACAATAATTTGAGGGATAGGTAGGTAGGAGGTATAGACAGAATATTATGATTTCATAGACGAAAAAGAAGTATATTTTAGTTAGCTTGAATGGGGTATGGTGTAGGTATTGGCACCCTTCTTGGGTGCGCCGATAAGTTTATGATACATTTTATGTAGGTAATCCAAAATGTTCTTTCCAGATGTATTCAGATCGAGTCAAAGGAGCCCTTAAAAAAATCTATATTATTTACGTAGATCTGTGACTGGAATAATTTATAAGGAAATGAAAGACAGTTTTGGAAAATTAAAGGTAGGTATATTAAGCAAAATCGTTAGTCATTAATGTATTTTTCGTCTCTTATATATCTGGGTATTTAAGGGTATTTTTGGGAACTATTCGGTGTTTTTGGGTACTTAACGGGATTTTTAGGTACTTAAGGATATTATTGGGTAATAATCATAGGCATTCTTTGGGCACTTGAGAGTAATTAGTGGTTTTTGGGTATTTTTGAGGTATTTGCTTATTTGATGATTTTGTACAAATTTCAAGCAGTGGTTTACCCCTCGGAGATTAGCTATCTATTACCTAGCCAATATTATTTGGCGTAATTTTTGCAATCCTTTTACTACGTTAATATAAATAGTAATTTGATGAGTTCAGAAACAGATTTTGCGAATATCTTATCTATTTATATTAAAAACATTAAATTTTTATAATCAGCTCTCAATTACTACTATTTGTGCGATAAAAGCAAGGTATGCACCAACGAATTAAATAAATAGAACTATTTCAATTTTGATAACATTTATAAACCTATTTAGTTTACTTGGTAAACACATGAAAATAATAAAAGAAATAAACGACTTTCAAATAAAATAAATCATTTTTATAAAGTATTTTGGATTCGAGTTCATTTAAGAATTTTAAAAATGAGTTGTCAATCTGCAATTATTTACATTATTTATTGAAATTTCATTTCCTCCTTTATGAAACATATGTTTAGATTTAAATTATTATCGTTCAATTATGGCAGCATATTTTAATATTAGGTATGATGCTGACACATCATTTCAATGCTACAGCTGTTACACTATTACAGATATGTAAATCTCACTCTTTGCCAAACGCTTGGCAACAGTGTAAACTATTTATTCATTTTTACTAAACTGCGGGCGTTGTCTCTTTGATCTGCTGCTTTTCCTTAGGAATTAATTAATTGTTAACACCAGATTGAAAAGTATTCTTACTGGATTTCGGTACAGGTGCATTATAATTTATACTATTTACAATGGATTTTTTGCTTTCTAATAGGTGGTTACACAAACGAAATTAGAATGCATCTAGACACGCTACTTTTACACATGAAAATCAGATACTCTATAAATAACATTTATTTGTTGTTAATTGTAGTAAACATTTTAATTAGTTTATCACGTTCTAATTGGATTTTATTCATTATTCATGTTCAATTTCAACGCCTTTCATCCTCCATAAAAAGAAGCAATAAGCAGGAAAATGTATTTCTATTCCACATTGTCATCGGTCGGTTTTGGTCTTGGTGTGATATTCATGATCTCATATGTACCTAAATTCAAACTGATACTTATATGCCTCCAACTGCTGACATTGGCAAATGATAGTACTTTATTGTACGTGTCAGATTTTTTATAAGAAATAGATTTGGTAGTTATAAAAAAACACAATTATTATTGATGAGTTACCTACAAATCATCTTGTAGAATATTAGATAATATAATGGTGGAATTGTGGATAAAATTGTAATGGCAATACAAGGAAATGATTTGCTTAGAAACCGACACCAATAATGATTTTAATAAACAGGTGATACAGGTAGATATGCGTTAAAAATAAGTTCCAGCACCTTATTCCAAGAGTTGTTAGAGACTAGTTTCAGCTAGCAAGTGAATGTTTTTACCTACTTTCAGTTCGCAATAAGCCAGTTGCTATGGATTATACTCTACATATAAAACTCCCAGTAATAAATTTAGGTCTTGTTCGAGCCGGAAACAGGCTACGCTACTGTATCACCCTTAAAATTAAAAAGTAGTCACCTGCACAGCACGGTTGCCCCGATTGGTGGAACACCTTGTTGCATCTTGTCAAATTCAAATTTGAACTCGTTGGGGGTTGAAAGCAGCCAGTATCACCTTGCAGACGTGAAACTTGCCGAACACAATCAGAAACACTCAAGTCACAATATTTACTCGTAATAGAGTTTATCAGCTGCAGATATAAACAATCCAGAAATAGTGCTCGATGTAACCGCTACTCGCTACGCCGAAACCGGGGAAAATGAACTTTATTTTTTCGTGGCGATATAGTTGTCAATTAGATGGCTGGTTAAACGGTTTTTGATTCGTTTTATTGTGTTCTCCAAAGGTTTTAAGTTCATTGTACCAAATGTCCCACAACTTTAAGCGGCACTTTTAACTTGTATACTAACAACCAGTGTGCATTGAGAAACCTATCTTTTGACGCATGCGCCCGGTATAAGTTCAGCGTATGACGTATTGCCCGCTCGACGAGGAATTTTGTTGGTAGAGGTGGGTGCGAGCGGTTCGCCGACAGTCGAGCATCTTTCGGTTTCAAACACGGCGATCGAGGAAGGCTAGAGCGCAAGGATTAATTTTATTGTTTTGTTTTGCAGCTACTTGCGATGGTGACGGCATTTCGAATTATCGCTGAAAAATATAATGCGCAGGGATGTGAAGGTGGATGGAACGGTCAATACGAACCAATTACAAAGAAATATTTTGCGTTCCACAGAGACGAATGAATGCATTCGAAGGGGTGAAGTTCCATGACATCATTATACAGCGTAATCAACGGATTACCTAACGTCCGATTTTATGTATTTTTTATAGAAAATGTTTCAATGTCAAGATTATTCTACGTATAGATGATGTTCTTAAAATAATAAAATATAAAGTGATTTAAGACGTCTCTGTAGGTATCATGAAACTAATTTCAAATTAACTGTTTCTTAGAAAAAAATTTAGGCTCTAGAAGGCTTTATATCATATGTTTTGATATGTATAAATAAATGAGCATCCTGGAGCAGTGAATTATTTTACTAATTTGTACAGGGCCCGTAAGTAATGGCTCATGGAGTCTTACCTACTAGATTTTTCATTTCAAAATATTACGATTTAAACCTTGCCTTAATAAAACATTGATAATAAAAAAGATACAGGCTGTCAAAGCTGGAATTTAAAATTTATTTTTTGTATTAGTTACACTTTGACTGTATCAACTTTGGACCAATTTGGACGTAGATGGTTTTGAATATGAGAAATCATAATCTATTTCCTATTTTGACGCATTTCCTAGAGCGTATTTTTTTGGCCAAAACGTTATCACGTTTTCTATTAAAAAAATCTTAAACCTACATTATTTTGGAGGAATAAAGGTATACTTGTCATTAGTCTCAGAAATTGGCCATTTTAGAGAAAATAGCTTTTCAATAATCAGCTGCATAGTTCAGTGCACAATATTTCAACGTAATAGCCGCTAACCTTCCCTTGCAAATTGGATATGTTTTCTTCAACATTCACAACTATGTAGCTGATCGTTTGATAAGCAATAAAATTTGCACTGGTCTAAAATGCTACGGATAGTATTATTCTACATGCGTTTCAAAAATGGAATTAATAACAATTCTTGCAGCTCCAGACAGTCGCCCTGAATTAGTTTGTGGATAATCTGCAGTGAACAAATTTTTCATCTTTTTCTAAACATCCTTAAATTGTTGATTATCAGGTTGTAATCGTCCATTGAAATTTAATTGGCAACAAATAACAGTCATCTCTCATCTGAATATAAAAAATTATTGTGTCTCAGAATTTTTCGATTTTGTAAAGTAATTGATTTTAACTAAAACTAGATAAATACCTTGCATTTAGAAATACTAATTAACTTTAACATAAATTTTATATAATAATTGTTAAAATATAATTTATTACTACGTGCCTACTACGTTAAAATATTGTACAAGGAACCATACAAGACTAATGCCAAGCGTACCTTTTTTCCTCAAAAGCAATGTAGGTTTAAGATTTTTTAATAAAAAGCTTGATAATGTTAGGACCAAAAAAAATTTTTGTGGCACCCTATAGGAAATACGTCAAAATAGAAAACAAATTATGATATTTCATATCCAACAACATCTATTTTCAAATTTTTAAGTTAATACAGTCAAACACAGTGTAATTATTACAAACTAACAACTAAGAAAGTACATTTTAAATTAAAGTAACCACTTCTGTCTAAATACAAACAGGCGATGAAAGATCCAAGGCAGGCAAAAATGTAAGGGCAGCCATATGGTCGAGTCGAGTTAACTCGCATCTAGCCATCTAGCGTGGACTCTTAAAATCAAAGTGGATTTTCTTTTGATTTATAATCTTATTGTAAATAAATAACAAACAGTAAAAACAAGGCAAAAAGAATTATTAAACGTCACCCCACTGGCGTATTTCCACCATTTTTAAATTCTCTGATAGTTCTATATCTAACCTAATGAAGTTTTGGCAATGCTATCTCTAATTTCGGTTTTCAGTAATTCAGTATTATTTCCGAAATTAGCATACTTGTACATTTATCAAATACTTCCATGCATAAATAAATATCTATAATGGTTAATTCTGGACTCCGAGGTGGCCAAAAGACCATATCTTGCTATCCATTTATTTACAAAAATAGTATATAACCTATTTAAAATGAAAAGAGTTGGATCTATTGACATTATTTCGACAATAACTTATTTTTGTTTTACTATTTTCAATAGAAATTAAATATATTCCGTGGATCAGAAAATTTTCAGAATCTGTGATTTTTAATTGACAAGTGGACAAGCTTTTTTAACGCCTTATTTCTCTTGTAGCGACGTATTTGGATAAAGTTTAGACTTGTACTGAGCCGGGTTTTCTTGGTTAGCAACGTATATTTACTACATATAACTGGATTTTTCTGATAAACAGAATTACATAACTTTTAAAACGCATTGTTACCAATAACGGGTTTGATACTGCAATATTCAATGACAATTAATTACACAGGCACACAAAAAAAGTCCTGTGCCCGAGCTCCGACCTATGGTTCCCCATGTATTTTTGGCTCCCGAAACCGATCCCAGGGTATAGCCCAGACGTTCCATATTTGCGCGCTATGGTCAAAAAATGACCAAAATTGGTCATTACCTGGAAATAAGCGCAAAGCTTTATCTCCGTGCCAAACATGAATCAGTTGTTGGACAGGACCTCGCACATCCCAATTGTCACTTGAGGGCCACGAATTGGCAGAAAATTAGTCCTAAAAAATTTCAAATTGCCAGAAAAAATCATATGATTGCACCGTATTCAGGATCGAATTGATTTAAGAAGATTGTCTTCATGTAGCATTGCACAGTGAATAGAAAAAAAAAATAAAAAAAAATAAAGAAAAATAAAAAAATAAAAAAAGTAAAAAAAATGAAAACAAAAATTTCAAAATTTAAAAAAAGAAAGGAGCTACAACACTTCCTACTTCAACAACTAATGCACTTCAATGGCACGAAGATAAAGCTTTGCGCTTATTTCCAGGTATAATGGCCAAATGTTAGTCATTTTTTTTACCGTAGAGCGCAAATATGGAACGTCTGGGCTATACCGACCCCGGTATCGGTTTCGGGAGTCAAAAATACATGGGAAACCATAGGTCAGAGCTCGGGCACAGAACTTTTTTTTTGTGTGGCTGTGTTATCAATTACGTAGGCAACTTTGCGATGCGGTAGGTAGAATTTATTAAAATGTAGCTTAGCTTCTATGTTACTGTAATAATCTTTATATATTTGGAAACTGTTTCTTGCTAATTTTAGCCTGTAAAGGCACTAACATCATTATTTGCATCAAATGAGGCAGCAAGTGTTACATATTGTATTAAAATCATTTGTAAGGCTTATAACTATTCTCCAGCATTTTCAGTTTATATCAAGTACCTACCTTTTGCCATAGCTGTTATCTACTTGCAAATTGGCTTTGCAAAATTATTATAAAGGGTTGACGATGTTATTACAATCTGATATCAGAAGCAATATCTTCTCTTTCGCAGAATTAAATAATAGTATATTGTTATATTAGTTATTAGGATTAAAAGACACTTTAATTCGAACAAAACATTATATTTTTCTCCATTCGAAATCCTTCATTTAATTATTAACTTGTGCTTTGAAATGATTCAAACCAAATTTGTATAATAAAGTAAGCGAGGTAAGTAGAATATATCGATGTAGTCATCGATACTTTGTCAAACATTAGAGGCTATATTACTAATTGAGTTTATTTGTGGCTTTTAATTTTAATATAACAATATACTATTGCGTGGTTCAATTTGCTGAAATACTTTCAACTTTAGTTCCTAGGATTAAAAGTGAATACTTTTGTTGCTAAGATACCATTTTGTTTTTCAGTAAGGAAAATATCAACCTTTGAGACTTATAACAGTCAAAAAATTTCATAGATTTGTGAACTACTTAATATACTTTCGATTTCCTAATCTTTTGAGTTGGGCTACGTAAATACCAAATCCCTCTTAATCCTTTCATTGCAATAAACGATGATTTTTATCAATGATCTCTTCTTGATGACACTGTCGTGGCTTTTGGACACTTCTGAACGCCAGATCTTATGAGAGAAAAGTTGATAAGGAGATCTTAATTGAAAATGGTCTGATCAAAATCTGGAAAAGACGACGCAAGATAGTTTTCTTAGTACGAAAAATGTTGCAAATAGAAAACTATCAGAAAAATGTAGAGCTATAAAAAAATGGAAACAGAATGCCACACGCTACAAATCAAGAAATTCGCTTGATGTATTTTTTGTTGTGTTTTGATAGTACCTGACACTTCTGGCTGTAATATCACGGTCAACTGATATCTAAACATATCCTGAATATATACATACATAATAAAGAAGTAACAACATGAGGTGCCAAGAAAATGTTGGCAGGCATTCGCCTCAAGATATCCAAACAAATTAATGATTAGTTAATTACATATTATTATCGTACGGCATCCGTTTCATCAATATTTCGTTGGACAGTTGGTTTAGACTGATAATTTCTGCTAGAAATAAAAAATGTCAACACAATTGCGGTGACTTTTCCGCATGATACTATAGAGAAAGGAATTTGATAATTTTTATCTATTGATACCTTCAAATGATGGAAGACTGATCAGAACTGGATATTGAAATAATATGTGTCAAATTGGGGACATACAAATTTTTTCCTGAAAATCTTGGAAACAGAATGGTACCAAGCACCGATTGAGATTATATTTTGGTATTGTTACTTCAAGTCATCGATATAGTCGGTTTCTAGAAGTGACCTCAATAAGTACATACTGAGGAATACACATAATGATCATAGACGTCCCAAGAAAATTTGTCAAAGGGGAGGAGATAATTACAAGTCCTAAGAACTAATGATAATTATTAACTATTTTACTTGCTGGTAGTTTAGCAAGGCAAGAGGAATAAAAAAGATGAAATGGCAATTTAAAACAATAAAAAGAGAAAGCAAAAGTGTTAATCCCCCACCCTCCACACGGACACCTATGTATAATCTATTTCAATAATAATGGCACTCCTCAAAACGAATTTGTCGATTTATTTGGAACTACTGGCTTATTCGTAATGAAATCTATTTTCAACTTTCAGCATCAATTTTTAGTTTTTCAATTCTCCAAGAGAGATCTAATGAAACTTCTACTCAGAATTTCCGTTAGTATAAAAACTGATTTGAGGGAGTACCATTACTATTGGAATAGATTGTACATACTAGTAAAATAATTTGAATTTATATTATCCATATCCATACATTTTATTCATTTAATATAGTAATTATATTAAATAAGATAAAAATATTATTTCTGGTGTTTGCAGTCACAAATTTATTAAGAGAAAATCAGCTTTAACTTCACCAAAGAAGGTTTTAAAATCCTTTATCTTTAATGTTACAAACATCATAAAAATCAACAGAACCAAAAATATTTGTTATGAGAATATTGTTCTAAACTTCCAACAAATTTCAGTTACACACAATTTATTTTATTACAAACATGACATGCTGATAAAATAAAGTCTACGAACATTTTTAAGAATTTAACACTTTACTTCAGTGGCGTCATGTCTTTTATTTATATGTTATAACAATTCATATTCACTGTGAGGTACAGAATAAAACTTAGTAACTGGACTTATGTGTGTCATCTAGACGATGTCGTGATTCATAACTATTTAGAACAAATTCAGTTTTTGTCTTAATTTAGAAATATTTACGAGTTATTTAAATCTAGTTATTTAAATTTTTAATATCTAAAGAAAGAATTAAATCTTCAAAGATACCTCAAGGCTCAGTATGAAGCCCACTATTATCTAGTATAGTGTATAATGATCAGTTTAGAGGTGAATGATTAGTTTAGTCGGTGAACTCTGTACATAAACAGCGACATGGCAACCACGATATACGCGTATTTAAATGTAAACGGTCTATATTAAACAAAATAGTATGCTTTTATTTAATAAATAATTAGCTTCTCGTCTTTATATTTTAATGCAAAGTTATTTAACGATCTTGAAAATCAAACAAGTGTGATAAATTTATTTAATGTTTTTTTTTTCGTAAAAGTTGTTTTCACTTTCAAATTACGTAGGTGGTTAATGTAAAAAAAAAAAAGACGTTTTAAAAATAAATAATTGGCAGACGGCGGAAAAAGTACTGTTGTGATGATCCGTATAATTATAACAAAAATACATAGATCAGGCTATAAATTATAATAAAATTTAAAATTTATTCAAGTAAATTATATTTTTGATGTATTTAGTATATGTTTTATATTTAGGTCCATTGAAGACAAAATCTTTGAAATGGAAAAATACTTAATTTTTGTCCATTGGCGTAGAAATCCGTGTTACGCATATGGACTGATATTTATTGTAGTTTGATATGGGGTTGCCTATCCCAAAAAGCTATATATCTCAACGTAACAAATTTGAGATTTGTCAAAAAAAAACTTCATCTAGCTTCCAAATTAGTTATATTTGTACTAAGGTAATTTCACTTAAAT
Organism: Monochamus saltuarius; assembly: GCA_025584915.1. Lineage (NCBI taxonomy): Eukaryota > Metazoa > Arthropoda > Insecta > Coleoptera > Cerambycidae > Monochamus > Monochamus saltuarius. Next base: position 57,546,534 of record CM046723.1, read on the forward strand.
CAATTTATTTTATTTTGTAAAGACATATTAAACACACACATGGACTAATAGGCATTTTAAAAAAAAATTAATATTTTAAAATGCATTGCACTACTGTACACTATGTAACCACTATTAAAGTTTCAGATAATTGCTTAGGTAATGCAAAATATTCCATACCTAGTAAGTTCACAATCTTTCTGATATGTATCACTTATACTGGGATGGCCAGAAATACGGAATAAAATTCATATGTTTTGATTGAGTTATTTTTTTTTAAACGCTACAGCTACCCCTACTTTTTTTAAACGGAAACATAAGACATGAGGGGGCTCGTTGAAAAGCTTATAGAAAATCGAATCCAGCCACACCAAATAAACAAGTTTTTTTTTCATCTATAAATTGAAATAACTGGATAATTTATAAAAATAAACTCAATGCCGCAAATACGGAAAATGTTCTCCATTCACTATTTGGCATTCTCCAAGACGATAGTAAAAGCTGTCCACGGCATTCCGAATGACCGTTGTTTCTTAAATTCTCAATATTAGGAAATCCAGGTAGCGTGTTGCAGTAAATTTTTTTTCAAAAAAGAATGGGCCCAAAATTCTGTTGTTGATGATACCTGCCGATACATTAACTTTCTGTGGGTACTACGTATCCGATTCGTATGTCCAGTGTGGATTTTACTGGAACCAAAAGTAATAGTTGTGCCTGCTAACTACTCCATTTAAATAAAATGTAGCTTCATCCGAAAAAAGTACGTCTCGTTGAAAACCGTTATTGTCGTCACACCGTCTCATCATTTCTTCACAAAATTGTAATCGCCTATCATAATCATCTTCCAAAAGCTCTTGGACAAGAAATACCTTATAAGGGTGGTATTTCTCTTGTTTCAAAAATACTAAAATTGCAGTTCGAAAAGCATCGTGATTGCGGGCCAATAAAACAGTGGAAGTATGATTTTCAACAAGTTCTAATGCAATGACTAATTTCTTTTCTTCATTCAAAGGACGTGCCCGTCCAGTTTTGGACAAAGTCTGTACTGTACCGTGTTCCTCAAATTTGTGAAATATTTTACTAACTGTCCCTTGCGAGATTTGGTTTTCGGGATATTTTGCATTAAATAAATTGCGCACTTCAGTCTGACTTCTTAATTTATCTCCACATGCAAGCAATATCAAGATTTCGATGCGTTGCCTTTCCGGCAATACCATTGCGATTCAGTAAATAACTTGATTTTGACACAATAGTAACGTTTCGAACTCCAATTTACAACTAAAGCGAAAAATTAACCAGAAAGCCTGGCAAGTAAGTGGTACCAAAAAAACGCAGCATAAAAACATATTTTTTTTATGTTAGCAGTGATAGGTACAGTTTCAAATTATTTATTTTATTCTGTGCAAATTCATGGAGGATAACACTGAAGATAATTAAATTTTATTTCACTTGTTAAGTAGGTGTTTTATACAACCCTGAAAACCTTGCTATTGAAAACATAAAACTTGTTTATTTGTTATGGCTGAACTCGATTTTCTATAAACTTTTCAACGAGCCCCCTATGCCTTTTGTTTTCATTTGAAAAAAAAAGTAGAGGTAGGTGGGGGCTGGGGGGTTGAAAAAACATTAGGTAATTATTATATAACCGAAAGATGGGGAAAAATCAAAATCAGTTAACGTGTTTCGGCGTTTTAAAAAAAATCACTTATTGAAAATATATGAATTTTATTCCATACTTCTGGCCATCCCTGTAGATATGAATATCGACTCTTTTTTTAATTTGGCTAGATAAATCTGCCAAATTAATTATTAACAGTATTTACGACTTAGTCAATAATAGTTCATACTATAGTCACGTTTTATATTGTTTTTATGATGCCATAAAAGTTATACTGAACTAACCTAATTTCCATAATCGGCACTTTCCCGCAGTTTGAAAATTAAGAATTATGTTCTTCGGATACAGCATCACTGCAAAATTCGCAATATATTTCAGATTAGTTTTGAAAAATTGAATCGAGGGAATATCTTGAATTAACTTAAAGGTTAATATAATAAAAAAACTGCATTTCATTGATTATTGCGAACTCGCAACAGCAAATCATTTTAACATAATTTTGCATTATACTCTTAATATTCTGTCTGTCTTTTTCTCTCCTACCTAATCAACGCATAATTAATAACAAATTGCCTCTTTTATGAACAGATCAAAGAACCTGAGTTGCTTTTTTATTTGGGAATACTGAGCTGGTCTATTACGAACGGTAATTGTGTTCCATTATTACCTACAGGCACATCTCAATACCATGACATTATTTTAGCTGCTTTCTGAGAATGATGCCTCTCATACAAGCATTAGAAGGCAGCTTCTGCATAAAATGATGTTAAGATGATATGCGGGAAATGCTTAGTAATCCAGACTACATTATGTAAGCGTTGTCTCCCCATTTATACAGGGTGTTGTACAAGCCATATGAACATAGAGCCGATTCGTTTTTGTTTAGAAGTTACAAACATTTCAAAAAATATAGTTTCATATTTCAGTCAGAATTATTATATTAGAGTGGGTTATGTACAAAATAAAATGGAAATTTGCGACTGTAGTCTAACTAAAAGAAAACCCTAATTTCGCACAATACCTAAATTAAGTTTGTAAACTTTATTATTAAAATTTAAATTATATATTATTAATTTTAGTAGCTTTATTAGAATTTAGTAGTTTGAATTCTTTTATTGGTCCACCTTGTAAAACCAAAAATTAAGCATTTTATAAGGTAGGTATTGAAAAGGTTAATAAGGTATACTTACTTAATAGGTAGGCATGTTGTTTAGTTTTAAAGGTACATGGTACGTGATACACACATAGGTACAATGCTCGTCAGCTTAAAGTCACCAGTTCCATGGTCCATTCTTTTCTAGTGCCATTTATTATACACGGTGCTAGAAAGGGACAAAACATGGAAGTGGTGACTTTAAGCTGACCATTGTACCTATATGTGGCTAATGTATACTATGTACCTAAGAAATTAAACTTTAAATCAAGAATAAATTCTACATAAATACAGGGTGTTTCTTAAGTAGTGGTAAAAAATCCAGAGGCGTATTGTGTAGCCAAAAATAAGGGGTTTTTGTTATATAAATGTGGTCTTAGAACAGCCATTGCCCAGCTATTCCTTATCACATCACAACCAACTATAAACTGTTGACTTAACTGCTCTTCAGATTCACTGTGAAGTTTGTAAACTAATGTCTTGAGATGCCCCCAAACAAGAAAATCAAAGGGGTTAATATCGGGTGAATTGGGTGGTCAAGGCTAATCTGGTTCTTGAATGCCTCATTCAATCACGTTATTATCGAATCATTCATTTAAAAATTCACTAGTAGTCAAATTAAAATGTGGGGGAGCCTTATCGCCCATAAACCACATTCTTTGTCTTAGCGCATAGAAAACATCGTCAAGTACTTAGCTCAGGTAAAACATTTTCAAGAGGCACTGGTTAAAGCTGTTGGTAAAAAATAACGCTCGACAAGAAAATTTGCAATAATACCCACCCATATTCAAAGAAAAGTGATGTTGAAATCGAGATTCTATTATGGCATTAGGGCCTTCATCAGACAAAACGTGTTTATTGTAGATATTTATTATAGCATCTCTGAAAAAATTAGCTCCGTCGGTAAACAATATGCCAGCGGTAAAGTCAACATCTTATTCAATTTTTTGCAAAATCGAGTGGCAAAATTGTAGGCAAGCAGGATAGTCTTGCGGCAGTTAGGCTTGAACCCTTTATATGTGATACCGGTATAACTGTTGATGCTTCAGGACGGATCAAACTAATTTATGATACACATTGAGTTGCAGCGATCTTCCTGGTACTAGTGTTTGGGTCTTCTTCATTTTCGTGTAGAATAGCTTCTTCCAACACAGGCGTTCTAACACTCAAAGGTCTTCCAGGAATTGGATCTTTTTAAAGTAAGACTCACTCCAAAAGATGTTGAAAAATATTTCTGAACATTCTTGGATTTGGAGTTGGATGATTTGGAAATCTTTCCATATAGATTCGCCTAGCCTTACTACAATTTCCATCTGTAAGACCACAAATATTAAACCATATTTACAATTTCAGCATTTGAATATGCATAAGATGAGGGCTTCTTATTATTATTATTTTGCATGGCCTCCCTAAGATATGTTTAAGTAATTTAAGTAAGTAACTGTAAAATGCACTTTTGTTGCTAATCGGTTGGAATATAAAAAAGTGTAAAGAAATAATAATTGAAGATAGTACAACGGCGCATATAATGACCTATTTTATTTGTAATATTATTGTGATATATTGGTACACTGGTAAGTTTCTAAAGCTGATAATTTTTTGTTTCGTACCTACTGTCGTACTAAATATGCACACCAAATTTGGTTAAATTATCTCAAACGGTTTAGAAATTAAAAACTGTTTTTTTCTTTAATTTTTGACACGCTATAGCTGGACAATGATTGACCCCACATTTATACATATAACAAAAAATCCCTATTTTTATCCGTAGAATATGCCCTTAGATTTCTGGCCTCTACTTAAGAAACACCTTGTATACGAGTAGGTAATATAAATTATTATTAAACTGATTTTATATAAATTATACAACACATACGAGGTGTGGCAAATAAGTTCCGGGAATTTGTCAATGAAAAAACAAGCAAATTAAATTTCGCCAAAATTTTATTATCGACCTTCACAATAGTCTCAATCTAACTCTATGCAACGACTCCTTGTTAACCCGTTCAGCAGCACGGTTACAGCTTCTCTGTACGCCGCCATGATGAGTTCTATCGAGTTGCGACTTCATCTTGGGGAATAAAAAAATCGCAGGGGGCAATATCGGGGCTATAGGGTGGGCGCGGCAACGTTGGAATGCCTTTTTGACAAAAACTCTTACACAATGAACGAGGAATGGGCTGGCGCGTTGTCGTGGTGCATGATCCAGCCGGTCTCAACGAGTTCGGGTTGCACACGGAAAACGCGGGTCCGCAGCCGTTCCAGGAAGCCAACAACATCCAGTCACTGTCTGGCCAGCAGGAACATATTTACGATGAATTATGCAGTGAATATCGAAAAAAACGATCAACATTGCCTTCAGTCGTGACTTGGACATCCTCGCTTTCGTTGGCCGCTCACTACCCTTTTCCACCCACTGATGACTTTGGTTACGGGTCTCGGGCTCATACTCAAATATTCACGTCTCATCTCCAGTGACTACCCGACTCATCCAGTCTCTACCGTCGCTCCGAATGCGGGACAACAAATCCTCACAGATGGATTTTCGCATGTCATTCTGTTCACGGGTCAGAACTTTTGGCATCATTTTTGCGCAAATCTTTCGCATATTCAAGTTTTCGTGTAACATCTTGAGACGTTTAAATCGTCAGACAACACACGAATGCTTAGGCAGCGGTCAGACGTGATCAGTGCACGCAAACTGTCAACATTGACGTCAGTACGACTGGTGACGGGATCTCCTTCACGTGGATCCTCTTCTACCGATTCACGCCCCTTCTTGAACCGGTTTGCCCATTATAACGAAATGGAAGATCCAGGCCGGGCTGCTTTGATTACCCAAGTTTCTTTATTAGGATCGTTCCTGGAAATATCGCAGGAATTACAGGATTATTGCAGTACCAGCAGCGCCTGAATTATTAAGTCGAGGCCCAGTGTTTCCAGGGTTCCCTCGCCTTCCCCGATGACGTGTTATTGAAGTGTCTTTTACGTTGTTGTGACTGGATCTCATAAAGTTTCATTAGGCTTACTCGCCTGATTTACTGCCTCGGGCTCGACAAATTTATTACTTATATCTTGCATGTCATAATTACATCCTTTCGTTATACTTCACAACGGAAAAGTTTCGGTTCTAAGGATGTTTCCAATTTGTAGCGGAATTTAACCAAAAATAAGACAAACCAAGCACATCAACCCTTCTAGTGCTCCATTATTTTTTATTTCCATATTTGTGTGGTTTTAAAACATGTACTTGTTAGAATACTAATTACACGATTTTATATTTCATTTCAGTGTATTGCAAAAACCTTTACATAATCCAGTGGCGTAGCCAGAAATTGGACATGGGGGGGTTCGGTTTACAAAGATTTCAAATTAAATTTTTTTGTATAAAAAAAATTATTTTTAATAAATTGAAATAATAAAAAGTAAGTAAAAAAACAATCTCATCATAAACATGTAAATAATAAACAGGTACGAATAATATTTGTTACAAAAATGACAAAAATAAAATTAGAACTTAGTTGCAGGTGAACCTTAATGTAAGATTGCCGTAGGAGATCTAGTTCACTGACCGCGTTGCTAAATCTTGGCGAATAGAGTGATTGCAGGTTTGTAGTAAGACAATTACCTACAGTACCTTCATAAATCATTAGAAGCCACGTGACCAGAACTGTGATTCTCGAAAAAAACAACTCGTATGCAAATAGATTTCTTGTCTCTCTCAATTGCCGTAGTGAGGAAAAGGATATTCGCATATGAATTGCTCTGCGACTGATTTGACAATCTCGACCCTGATCACGTGGCTTGTATTCATTTATGAAGGCACTGTATATGGCCTAATCAACTCAACCCCAGGGGAGGGGGTTCTGCCCGCCCCTTCCCCCCGCCGTGGCTACGGCACTTACATGATCAGCATGTCGAATTGAACGGAGTGAAACAGGTACTTAATAAAATACATAATTAAGTGTTTATGCACCATACTCTTGTTTAAAATTGTTGTTTATAACACAATTCAAATAATCCTTCACTTGGGCGTTTAGTTACATCAAGAGGTTTGATTACCTGTTGATTTTTGACTGTCCCAATTTCGTTGAAACTTCAGGCTATGTCAGAAACTACGGATTTCGCAACACTGAATTACTTCTTCAAGGAACTTAAGATTCTGTAATCAGAACTTTCATAAATCTCTCCGTTCTTGAAATACAGGGCGAAATTTGAAAAAACTACTTTTAAGGAATAAAAGAATAACTGATACGAGTATATCGTAATGGTGAAACTTGCTTCTGATACAACTTACGTAGAGTTCAATGACGTACTTGTAATTTATCTACAGGATGTCTCGTTTAAAATAGAGCTCCAACATACATTTTTAAATTGAACACCCTGCATATTTTTATGCCATTCAATTGCATTTTCCTTTATATGATATACAGGGTGTCCGGAAATGATGAGCAAAAAATTCTGGGGGTACTTTTAGACTGAAAATAAATGCTACCTCTCTCTATAACATTTTTTCCAAAACTGATTATTAACGGAGTTACAGGGTGTTAAAGTTTAAATTTTATTTTCGATATTTGTAAATAATTTCTTAAGAAATCCAAATATTTACATAAAATTTGTAAATCGGGTTTTTTGCGGACGAGAATCTAATTTTGACGTCACTAGTAGAGGGCGCCACTTATGGCACATCATGTTTCTTTTAAATGACAGAACTTTTTTGCTGCTTAGTGTATCCATCTGACTATTGAAACAATCGATTCTCCTACCTGTTATATCTGAAAAAGGTATACCTTATTGAAGTCGTTAGGAGTAACAGTTTTCGAAATAATCTTATTTGAAATATTCAGTGCACCGATTGAAAACTGTTATCGTTTCAGTTAAAGAGTCTTTTCTACTGAAAATACAGCTAAATTTTACTTGAAAAAGTTGTTCAGAATTGTAAATTATGGAGACACGCAATTTCAAGAAGATCGGTGAGGTTTGATGAAACCATTTTTCAACAAAGCACAAAGATTTTATCAAAGCAGGCCGATTTTTTAAAAATTTTGCACATCTCCATGTGCTTAGCCTTAAAGTAAAAATAATTGATATTCAACAAATAATTTAATACAAATTAACACAAATTAGTAATCATAATCCTTCTATTTTTTCTTCCATATAGTTCTTCCAGTGAACTGAGCGTTATTCCTTTTTGTCCATATGTAATATGTGTTTGTAATAATTAATAAACTTGTATCGTAACTATGTAGACAAATAAAATTATTACTGTTATTATTGTTATTATTAATAACCGATATTGAATAAAAACTGTCGAGTTTTGTATACGTGACATATCAGATAATTTGTTAATGATCAAAAATAAGTTTTATTAAGATTTGCTACTTCTGTACCTACCAACCCCTTTGCATAAATTTTTATCTGCTTGAGATTCTTACGGTCACCGTATTTCTAGCCGTAAAATTATCAAATTTGTGGTGTTTTTTAGGTACTAAAATCTCGAAAAATAAAATACGTACAGCAAAAGTAATATCAAAAATAAAATTACTGATGTTTTGTTTATCCACTTTTACTATTTAAACTCTCCTCAAATAATATAGTAACTTCTAAAATGCATTTGTATGACACATATTATTTCGCTATTTTAACCCCACATTTTAACGATTTTTTTCACATACTTATAAACAAAAGTGAAAACTATTATACGCATTACTATGCATGTTTATGTTATAACAATATTTATATCTATAGTTGAATTTAAAAAAATACGTATTTTGAAAGATTTCAGTACCTACCTAAGAATTTGCTGGATAGATCGCTTTCTGACGTTATATATTGATTTTACTTCGATACCTCCAGGTGGAATGAGATAACATTATTGTTATTTGCTAAACTCTATATTATTCAGTTCTTAAATGTCTAAAACTACTTGTATTTATAGAAAACACTATTTCAAGAATACGACGCCCTTAAGAATGTGGTATATCTTTATTTTCAATTAAATTATCTACAATGACCATCTAAATACACAATCAATTTGAGAATGAATGATGCTAAACGTATTATAAATTAATACTTTAAAAATTCTGCCCGTACTGTTCATTGGTACTGTAAGAGAAGATATTCAGATAATGAAATAATGTTTTTGATAACATGATTTTTACGCACAATATAAATCCTGTGCTAGCAAAAGTAAATACGTGGTATTCACATTGCCAAATCAGATAGCAAATAAGGGAATTGCTCAGATAGTGAATATTTATATGTAATATATCATTAACATCAATAATTTTAATGCAACTGTTTTGACACATTACGACACTTGTTGACTAAGCCACAAGTGCCCATTATCCTTTGTAATTGATCGGTTTAAATCTTGGTAATTAGATAGATAACGACTCAATAAACTCAGCAAGGATTCCGTTCCCAGTGGCGTATCTGTTATTTGATAGTTCCTATTCTACTAATGGATTTTCTTGATACTATAAATGATGGTTAATAATATATCATTTTTATCAGTTAGCTATAGTATATGTTATGTAACGAGATTCATTAATCTGATATCTGATAGAAAAACACGTTTTACTAAAAAATGTACAGGTGATCCAGAACTTATCATAAAATAAAAAAAAATTGAGTCTCTTACAAGGACACTTCTGAAAAGGACAGTTCGAAAATTATTTAAAAATGCACTTGCACTGGCAATTGGTCCACTGACCTTGCGCAAGGCAAAGCACTCAGTCAGCGACCGGCGGCGGCAAAGTGTAATACAAAATGATCGGCTAAAAAATTGAAAAAAATTCCCAAGGAAACAAATAAATAAAATTTTGTAACACCTATTTTATATCAGCAAATTCAATTGCTCTTGCCACTATTGTTATTATTAATTAAGTAAATTAAATGTTGGTTTTAATTAATAAAATAATTTGACATAGATACCTGATGTTACAGCAACTGTTCAAAATTTTATCCACCAAAAACATATTACGTCTTACACATTTTCTGCGATATAACAAAAATATTTCTCGTTCTTGTCCGTTTTGAACTCGTAAGTTACTGGCAGCAGCTATATATGTTCTCGTAAATTATCAATAGAGTTTACTTCGGTGCAATAAACTTATTTTTTTAAATATCTGCATAAAAAGAAATCCAAAGGATTTAAATCAGCAAATAGTGGCGGCCATGATGGTACGGATATAACTAAGCCTCTTGTATAATATGCCACACTGTTCCTTGGGGCATTCCTTGTACTTTTTTGTTGAGCGAATTGCCTGGAACCTCAAGAATTTTTAAAATTAGTTCTCATCTGCACTTTAAAAACTAACTAAAACACTGTCGCAAAAACGTTATTATTACAGGACGATTCTGAAATATGTGTATTCCTTCAAAGAGGAAGTGAAAATAAACAATTTTCATTAAATAACCTACGGTATAAATGCCATATTTACAGCGTAAAAAAATTGTCAAATCAAAGAAGCACAAAACATTAACACAGACTCAGTTTCCCAACGTGTCACCTCTCAATGTTTTTTATAATCGAAATATTTACTTTCAAATGCTTTTTTAGAGAATATCTGAAAAAATGTATTGATTCACTGGGACTAGAAATAATTAAAAAACTTCTAAGAATTCTTGATTCATTTTCTAGAACATATGAGAAAGAAGGCAGTTATTTCACAAATACACTGTATAGAGAAGAATTACGACATAAAACTTTAAATACAGTATAATTATAAAAAAAAATTAAAAATCATTGACGCATGCGTTTTATTTTTTAACAATTCAGTCTTGCTTTTCCACAGATTATTTTAAATTAAGAAAATAAAAGTCATTTTTAAATTCTGTTTTGTTAGATATAACATAGCTTCCATCTTCACCAATGGTTAACAAATTTGTCACTAACCCAAGCATTTTTTATTTAAATCTATTAATTATGTTTTAGCACAAGTTTTATCAAACTGACTCGAACATTTTCAGAGACAAATGAGCAACCCGAGGTGGACTTGGGAAACAAGCGTGTACATTAAACCCTCATACATGTGCAACGCCACTGTCTTTGTCCCAGACCTACCCCAATAAAACAGTTAACGGTCGGTGTGCAGTGGATATGTGCAGCATAGTACAATAACCTTACAATGCAACTACGAACACGGTTCCGCTACTTTAATTTTGGATCTTCTTTGTATCGTGTAATATCTTTCGTTGGCAGAGAATCAATCTAGAGGAACCGTATGTCATATTTGTAGATTTGGCTGAATGAAGTATTGGGGATAATTAGTATTTTTTTATCAAATCGTCTATATTATTTATATTTTTTAGTTAAAAATAAATCAATTTAAAATTCATCATTTTTAAACTCCTTGAGGTATCTTTGGCAAATTTGGCATAGCAGCTTATGTAAAGTACCAGTTGCGTATCTCTGTTAAGAAAATCAAATTTGTATCTAAACGGTTAGAAATACAAAAAATGTGCAGATAGAAAAACATATGAGAAGGTAATGGAGCATTTGAAAATCAATGGGGTAATTACATGATTCTTCCAAATACGCGCAGAAGAAAGAAGATTATTTTAATCGAGATAGTGTTTGTCCTAAACAATTTTGTGGAAAAATAAAAAATTAAAAAAATAATAATAACAAATAAGAACAGTATTTAAAAATTGTTTCCGCCATAGCGAAGACATGTGACGTCAGATGACGTTTAAAAGAGTTAATTTGTCATTTGTGATATTATTAGGCGTTTTTGTGTTAAATAGATATTGCTATTGAATAAAATTGCAAAATAGACTCGTAAAATAAGCACATAAAGTGCATCTCACCGGGCAAATGGGAGAAGTATTACAGTACCTATGTTATTATAGATGAATACAGTATACAGCGTCATATAAAAATTATTTCACCGTGCTAAATAATGAAAAAAAAATGTGTGGTATAGGGCGATGAAGCGTGACGAAAGGAAGCATTGCAACATTGTTTGTGACGACCATTTTAATGCAAGTTTAATTGGAAAAAACATAAGTAGGTAGGTTTCAATTCTTAAGTTCAAAAAGTAAAATGCAAACAATCAATTAAATTTTTCTATTAAGCTACCAGAATGTATACAGGGCGTTTAGAAAATTAATGGTAAAACAAACCTCGATTTTTTTTCATTGATTGTATTCAGCGTTTCATTCCGATTCCAAAAAACATGTGCTGTATTTGTCTCTACCATTAACGATATAGAGAGAGATAATAGAGAATAGAGTTTCTTAGACGTGTATCGTTCAGTTCAAGTCACGTTAAGGCTTACGGTGAGCGCTCTATCAAACAATATATAACATCTGTTCCAAAACCGTCGTGAACTGTTCAGTACCGTGAGAAATGTTTGACCAACACCGTCTTACGTCGCATTCGCCGAGAGTACATTAACAACTAAACTGACTGACTAATTCTGGACGGTTCGGAATCGATTCTTGCTGTGTTGGAACAAACCCATAGTTTTCGCTCAGTAACTCCTTAACGGATAATGATAAAAATATGCGGTCTTATTTAATAGACTTCAAATATTATTTTACGTCGGCGCTGTGTTTCGAAATTTTGAAAAAGTGTAAAATTTATTTTTTTAAAATGAATTTTGCATATTTTCAAAATTTCAAAACACAGCGCCGACGTAAAATAGTATTTGTAGTCTATTAAAAAAACCGCATATTTTTATCATTTTTCGTTGAGGAGTTACTGAGCGAAAACTATATCCCTTGGATCGAGCGCTCACCGTAAGCCTTAAGGTAAAAAACTGCGACCTGTCCCAAATTGTTATTGTTATTGGAGCATCAATTTCCATCGTTCGTAAAAAATCGCACCAATAGCTTTAAAAATATATTCAAATAGATATTGTTGCGGATCTAAAGAAAATGTCTCAAACACTTAAAAAATAAATCTACCTATATTTTTGTTTTTGAGTTTGACAGATGCTAATAATATAATATAATTATTTTTACTTACAACACCATCTAGAAAATAAAAAAGGGTTTTGATTCTTATCGATCGAATTATTAATTTAATTTATTTATCCAATAAGGTACACTAATTGCACATTAATTTCTTTATATGCAAATGGCATAATTTATTTTTCCGAACTGATTTCAGTTTTTTATGGTTTCTTTGTTTTTCAATAAGTATATTCAGAAATGAATCACATTTTCCACAGTTCAGTTGGCAAACCTTTTAAGATAACATTCGAGATATACTAACACAAATTTTTATTTAGATTAGACGAGAAGATGTCAGTGGGAGAGACAAAAAGTGCGCTCCAGCGGTTTACTCAAATTGAGGGAGACTTTTTGTAGGGAATTTAATTTATTTTCAATCGGAAATAAAAGTTTTCATGTAATGGGAAGCGGAGGTGAATTTTAATTTATTTTTTCAGGTTCTGTGTTTCCTGATTTAACAACAATGGACTTAGTAAAAGCACCTTTATTTGCAGAGGATAAAATTGGATACATCTTTATATTTGAAACTATTTTCTAATAGTCTTATGACTTCAGACGTTTGCTTATTTCCTTGATGTTTTAAGAAAGTAAAGAGAAAGTGTTTTGTACAAATGTTAAATAAATTCAGAGGTTAAAAAGTAAAGAATAAAATGATTTTTTCCATATATCATTACTACAGTTTATTTTCAATAAACATACATACAAAATTTTGTACTGAACTTTAGTATATACATGCAAATTTACGATAGTTTTCGACTATCTTATAGAGGTCACTATATCCAATTTTACCCCGCAACATTTTGGAATATGATTTGTAGGGTTAAGTTTTCTACATTACACTGTGTGCCTACGGACGGGCTACCACATTTTTGTGCTGTAGTATTTTTTTTTTTTGAAAAAATCCATAACCATTAATTAGATATGTAATAAAACATCTATTCAAACAATTTCAACTAGTAAAATTTTCCTCAAGCAAAAAATACAAAAATACAAAATAAAGCGCAACAAATAAAATCATTTAATTTTATTTTGCATTTGACTCTAAATCAATCGGTATATAATCATTAACCGAGGAACTAAGTTTTTAAGAACCTGTTTTTGCATAATCAAATTATATCGCCATATAATAGAGTGTAAGCGAAGTCACATAGAAAATGACGTCATTAAAATGATCAAATTTTACAAAAAAGAAAAATATGGTAGCAAAAACTACCTAGAGCCAGTGCTATAGGATAGCAGGTTTGGGTTTTCGTGTTAACACTTTAAATCCAAGCCGGCGAGTGGAAACAAGGAGGACCAAACAAATATTTATTTCTTAAAGCCAAATCATTTTTTTGAAAAACCAAAAATACAGTTATTTTGTGTAAAGAAAGCATTTGTTTCCATTAAAAAACATCCTTTTCAATGATACACCTCTGGTGTTGATTTAAATATATATTATATGATGAAACATTATTTGTAATTCCATGAATTTTGTCCAATTAAACAGCTGCTTATTTAGGTCAACAACTTATTGCTCAGAAATTTCAGGAAACAACTGCGAGCTAATGCCCTGACCAGCATTGAATTACACCTGAAAAATGTATAGCAAATAATCAACATATGCCCGTTTCGCGCTTATTAGCTCTCATCAGTACGCCACAGGTGAGTGGTGAGTTAACTGACGACTAACCTTGGCTGTTAATGTCTCTCAAACCTGACATACCTGAATACGCGAATTAAAACAATTCGAATTTTTCCTTTCGAACAAATACTCTTTTTGACGATACGACTATATTAGGAAATTGAATTTTTTTAATTTACGGTTTTTGAAATATTATATGACCTAAAGAAACTTCATTAAAAAACTATGTAATGTGTATGTAACACATATTTTCCACATTCCTCAATTAAAAATATGCATTTTTGAATTAAAAAACGCATTATTTTATTAGAAATGCACATTCATTTCAATCAAAAAACATTTTTATACACACTTGGACCAATTGTTTAGGGAAATGAAAAAAAATGTATAGGTACTTATTTGTTGAAAATTGTTGTTTAAAATTAATTTATCATATGATGTACAAATAGAATAACTATTTGTTTGATTTAAACAAATACTCGTTAAAAAGAATGAAATTTACGAATTAAATCAGTTTATTTTTGACAAAAAAGTGATCATTAAACTAAAGAGGATAAATTGAATTGTTTACTGAAAAAAAAAAAATAGTTTTTTCGGAATTGATTTGCCTTTGCCACAAAACTATGTTACGGATTCTTTTATCTAAAAAATAATATTTTATTTTACACCCCCAAATTTAAAAACAAAATATATGTTGGGTATTTTTCTAGGCGTCGATAGAATTTAAAAAAATGCAAGATAATGTGTTGTGTGCATCTGGAATCCCATGAAATCAAACACTGTTGCTAAAGTAAGAAGAACAATCATTTAGATGCCTGAATGTTTTCTATAGTAAAAAAATATGTAAATAATTGTTAATAACAGTAACAATATACGTTTTCTGTTTATGGCATAATTATTTTTTCTATTTAAGTGGCCAAAGAAGCCACCTCTTAATTTTATGTATACACTTGCAACACACTGTATATGCCACAAGTTTCACATACATTCATGAATTTAAACGATAGAAGAAAAGAAAGAAAAGAGAATCCTTAATAATAAAAATGATTTTATGGAAACTACAGCCTCTATTATGTCCTGGATTAGAGCTTAGAGCTTGGATAGTCACTTATTATTGCTCATAAAATAAAACTTCAGCCTACAAATGCGAACTGCTCTAGCGACCAGAAACATGTGGACGATATAGTTACGTAAAAAAACGTAAACACACAAAGAGGTGAAAGAACTGTCGACTAAATAGGTTGTACAACAAGCCTTCTGTTTGACTTTTACAAACACGAACAGTGTAAACAGATCCCTAAAAATTAAATGTTGCCTATGTATTTGCATAGAATTAATGGCAGAGTAATTATTAGTTACAATTTTTGCGCCAAGTTCAATCCCATCCTTGCGCAAACCTCAACTGTGTGTCCGCTTTTGACTCAAAGATTTTTAGATTGCTAAACAATTGTTAGATGGGGAAATAATAATTAATATGATGATGCAACCGCTGGTTCTTGGCCTAAATACGACACAGTGGTGCTGTTCGTATAAATATGTTAAGACAATGTTGTTTTTAAATGAAATTATTAATGTATGAAACATGATACGGAGTGTTCACGTTGGGCAAGAAAGCTGGCAGCACGATATTTCAATTTTTTTTGTAAATGTCATAGATACGGTCAACTACTCCATTTAAAGTTGTAAGTTATTGTATTCTTGATTCCTCTATTTTGAATAGTGTCTAAAAAATCAAATATGTAATAACTCTTTGAAAATTACATAGAGAATAGAGAATATAGAAACCTATATTAAAATTTAAACTCACATATTGTGTATATGTTATTATGTGTCGGATAAAATTTAATTTGACATCGAAAGTCACACCAAGATCTTTGATGTAACTGCATTTCCTACTCAAACTATCACCGATAGAGTAATCGTATACAGCAGGACTAAATAAATCGAGTTGCATTTGAAGAAGTTTAAAGGCAGTGAGTTTGTAATGTACCAATAGTTAGTTTTATCTACATCAGATTGGAGTAAGATACAGTCATTCAGATCTGACACAGACCAATATAAGTTAAGATCGTCAGCATAAAGAAGAGTGTTACCGTTTAGGGTCGAGATGATATCGTTTATAAATATTAAAAACATCTATGGGCCGAAGACAGACCCCTGAGAAACTCTAGATGTAGCATTGATATTCATAAGCAGAGATTGGGAACCACGATTCTCTACTGTTAATTTTCTCTATGATAAGTAAAAGGTAAAAAAATAACGAATGAATTAGTTAATACTGTACGACATCTACTTGACTCCGGATGCATGGAAATATATTCCGTCAAGCTGCTGACTGTTGATCGAACTGGAAATAATCCATGCTGTTCGCAACTATGGAAGATTTTACATGAGAGAACAGAATTTGGAAACCCTTTGAAGGATTGCTAATAAACTTATCTATGTGTGTATTTACAATCCTTGAAGCTTTATATTCCTTTAGCAAAAACTATTTGAACTAATTCCCCAATTTTTTTATGGGAAATAACTACAATAAGAATTGTCAATATTATAGATTTGCATTCTCATGAGAATTTACGTTGCTTTCTGAGGGAATGTGTCCACTAAATTCGAGAATAAAGCCCCTGCAGGTAAATAAATGGGGTGTTTATGTTGATTAGTTGGCATGAATAATGTTAAATTTGTTTTAATATAAATAAAGTATATTTAAATATTAAGGTTATCGTCAAGTCCGGACCCAAGATCTGCGAATGAAAAGCGGGCTTTACTTATTACGTTACTTACTCAGGACACTTTATATTTAAGAGATTTGAACATGAGATTAGTTTTGGCAGATTGATAATGAAATGTAGTATCTTGTCGGTACCAAAACATTAAACTAATAACCTATATAATGTTGTCTGTGCAAAAGATTTTCTAGGAGAATGAAAGATAAACCCAGTTGTTAATACGTTGTTGTAAAAGTCAAAAAGTGGCCGTAGATAACGAGGATTGCATCCGACGCTGCAAATAAAGTGGAATGTATACGGCTCACATCAATTTAAATTTTATTAGGTATGTAAATGCACAGGCTGGCGGTATTTAGTGTCGGAAAACAATAATTGCGACCACACTGTAGCTGTAAATCGTGCCTATTCGCTTTGATATTTACGAGCCCGTTGCAATAATAGATGTTAACAAAATAACAGAAATGAAATATATCGAAAACGAGAATCACTGCGGTGTGTTTTCCAATTGTTATTCCGATGTGAAAGTTTTTTCACTCTCGAAAATCGACAACAATAATAAATATATTAGATATTAATTATGAACGTATAAATCTGTTTTAAACCGCAGCAATTCAGTCATTTAGATTTATATATATATTTCAGTATTTCAAAGGTTAAGTGAACTTTTGGAATTTGGATCCGAATACTTTGAATATGTTATAGCTGAAACAGTTTTCAATAACCATGGATACACACTTATAAAAATGATACCAAATTTACACATTGCTTACACTATGCATTATCGTAAAATATATCAAATATATACTGTATTACAAAAAACTCTAGATAAATACAGTACATGGTGTCTCAAACTGTATTACATTGACAGTATTAGTCTACTGTGAAGATACAAAATATTTAAATATAATTTGTGACATGAGGTAAGCCCCATTTTAAATCAAAAGTATTATCTTTGGGATTTGACATGATGAATTATATTTCTTCCAGAAACATACCCAAAATTTTTTCCCGTTAAAGGGCACTCTTTTTTCTAAATATCTTTTTCTTGAGAAATTTTTCTGTATTACTTTTCATTTAAAAGTTATAAGCAATATCGCCCTAAAAAGTCTCAAAATATATACCACCTAAAAATCACAGTAGTCTTTGAAAAATAATTGAATTTTCGTTGTTTAAAGTGCACAAATGTCACAAAACACTTGTTATTACTCATTCAGAAAAAGTTGATTTGTTGCTAATTTACGGCGAGTTACAAAAAAATGCAAAAAGAACTGTAGAGTTATATCGAGAAAGATATCCAGAGCGCGTCATTCCTGATCATAGATCCTTTACAAGATAGGAGGCGACCATATGACGAAATAAAGATGCATTTTCTGTTGGGAAGAATCAAATAATTGACCGAAGGGTAAGAAACAATGTTAATACAGCTAGACTGTTACAGTATTTCGAACAAAATCCACGAAATTCTATACGGCAGGCTAGCTGGGAATTGAATTTGGATAAATCAACCGTTCATCGAATTTTAAAGATCAATGGGTGTCATGGCTACAATGGGTCCCACATTGAAAACAAACTTAATTTTATAGCTTAAATTGTAATAAATGTAGAAACTGTTGATCAGAACCTGTTTTGGCACATTCTTTGGGTGAATGAAAGTCGGCTTTTTAGTAATGGTTTGCCAACCAGGGGCAACGAACGCTACTGGTCTATTGAAAATCCCCACATTGTAAATCCAGAACAAGGCTATTTTGGAGTAAATGTATGGTACGGCATCATAGGTAAGCATTTAATTGGGCCTTATTTTTATGAACAAACATTGAAAAGTATATATATAATCAGAATTCCTTTTACCATTAGATGGTGTAGGGTATTTTCAAAATTTTGTTCTACTTTTATTTTCCATGTACAAATTTAGCCCATTCCTTCCTATTGTTTGCCATCCTTTTTGCCTCTATCCATGTCTTTCGTTTCTCCTTTAATATTGCTCCAATGGTTACATCCCATGTTTGCCTTGGTCTTCCTCGTTTCCTTCTCTTATCTATTTTAGCCTCACATATCACTGGTCTTTTATTGTCCATGCGATGCAAATGTCCCCACCAATTTAATTGTCTTTTTTCCACGTATTTTAATGTTGAATCTATTTTAAGTTCTTCTCTTACTTTTATGTTTCTAACTCTGTCCAATTTTGTGATCCCTCTAGCTCATTGAAAAGTATGAATTATCTAAATTTCCTACAAGAAGAACTTCCTGCACTTCTGGAGAATGTGCCTTTGCAGCTAAGGATAAACTTATGGTTTCAGCACGACGAAGCTCCACCCCACAAGGCCAGGATTGTGCAGCAATATTTAGATAACACTTTCTCAGAAAAATGGATTGGGATGAATGGACCTATTCAGTGGCCGGGAACGTCATCAGATCTAATACCCCTGGGGGTTTTAAAAAATAAGGTTTACAAAACACCTTCGCGAGATATTAATCATTTAAAAGAAAAAATCTCAAACGCTTGTAATGAGTTAAACGGCGAAATGTTAATAAATGCAGCCCGCACAGAAATCAGGCGAAGATTAGAAATGAGAGGAGGTCATATAGAGAATATGAATATTGCCCATTTTTTAAGTTTTGTTATTATCATTACATTTTGTTTTAACTGTATTAAAGAATTATAGAGTGCAATCCTCTTATTTATTCTTAATGTCATTTATGTACTTTAAACAATGAACATTCAATTATTTATCAACGACTACTTGATCCTTCACCGATAATGTGATTTTTAGGTGGTATTTCCTTAGAGACTCTTTAGGCTTATAACAGAAACATTTTTCTAATAAAAGTTTATAATAAAGAAGAGAGCTTTTTAGCAGGAAACAAAATTGTGTATGTTTGTGGAAAAAAATATAATTGATGACATCATTAGTAGTTTCTGTCAAATCCGAAAGATAATACTTTCGATTGAAAATGAGCTTACCTTATCCCATTTAACACCACGTGTCCCAAATTTTATTTAAATTTTTTGAATCCTCATGGTAGGCCCATACTATCGAGTTTGAGACACCCTGTACAAATGACCTAACATATATAATTTTAAATACTTACTTATTCATTACTGTACTTTTAGAAGACAATAGTCTATTATTTTTATTTTACACCATTCAACAGTCGAATGTCCAATTACAGATTGGGAATCCCATACAAAAAAAAGAAATAAAGCAATATAGAAAATGTACAGTTAAAATAACAAACAAACAATATGATATATAAGAAATAATAAAGAGCAGTACTAAACATATGAAAGATAAAAACAAAACAAAATCGGACGTCTTTTGAAGAAAAGAAATATCAACACAGTATTCAGCACTGTGAAAAAGGTGGCGGCAGCTTTTCCGAAGACCTGCAACAGCGACCATCTCCAGGGCCCCGGTGTGTACAGCATCCCCTGCTCATGTGGAAAGGTTTATATAGGACAGACAGGAAGGCACATCAACACAAGGTTAAAGGAACACAAGAGTCACCTCAAAAATAACAACTGGGAAAAATCGGCGGTAGCAGAGCATAGAGCGGACACAGGACACACGGTGGAGCTAAGTGGAGCCAGCATGCTAGTAAGAGAGAGAATATTTTGGCCCCGACTATACAGAGAAGCTATAGAAATTCACAAAAATCCGAACAATTTCAACAGGGACGGTGGCGTGGATCTGCCCGGTATTTGGAAACGATTCATCCGTGAAAGCAATCCACCGGAACATCATGGATCAGTGACCAACCCACCAGGACATCATGGATCAGTAACCACCACACCGGAACATCATGGATCAGTGACCACCCCTGATATAAATAGTGCGACGAACAGTAGATCTCCAGTTTCAGAGTAACTTCTGAAGAAGAGAGCGATATGTCTCTCGAAACGTCAAGTGTTCTAAACCGACGACGTGGCAACCAGCCCGGAAATCACCTGACCATTAACGACAGCCACGGAAGCCTACAAACTAATAAACTATATCTACAAATAAGATGCAAAACAGAAACACTAGAAATAGCATCATCATTTCATTAATTAAAAATGCTTGCGACCCTATTTTAATAGGCAACTACTTAGGCAGACACGTATTCCTCTATTAAAATTCCATTATAATTACAGACAGATGAATGTAGGATCTTGGATTAGAAATGTTGATACCAAATATTTTTAGGAAAAATATTATTTTTAAATTTTGTGAGATTGTATACGTAAGTCCATTTCCATTAGCAGGTAGGTACTATTTTTGTAATAACTGTAGAACAAATATGTTGCCATTTATTGTCACTACTTTTAACTATTAAAGGCACTGCTAAGCTACATAAGAAAACAATGGCAGTTATATCGGCAATGTAATTGCAATCAAATGTTATTATCCCTCCACATAAAAAATAACTTTAATAATTCTGACGTCACATAACAAGCAAAAGAAGTAATTAGTCTTTTTATTAACGTTAATCACTCTTATAAACTGGAAATAAAAATTATAAAACAAGGTAATAAAAGCCTTTTATTTTGATTTTGCTTTGAATATTCTTGAAACATTAACGGCTGTCCTAATGAAGAGTAAAGATCTGCAGTTAAAAAGTATTTAAGCAAGAGAAAGAAGTCTGCCGGGGATTTGTTTTGCCGCAGGGGCGTATTACCGAGTTAAGAGTGGTATAAGTAGTTGATGTTCATGCAAGAAATAAGACTGATGGACAACCTGTTGGATTTTTAATGGTTATGGCCTAACGTTTTCAATAAACGGATTAAGGTAGTCCAGACTGTGAGGCAATAAAAGATATATGGCTATTTCATTCATGGTTCAGATGAAGTGTAGGTTGATCGTAACCAAAACACAAGATGGTTTAAGTGAAGAAAAAAGTACACAGTATGTTTCATACGTAAACTGAATTTGTTAAGAGACCAATGCATAACCTGTTGAATGTTTAATAAGTACCTACTTATCTAAGTTTTTAATAATGCAGTAAACATAAGCTAAATTTGAGTTATAAAACTTTTATAGCTCAACAATTTGAGTAGATTATATGCTTTATATATTTACATGAGAAATATGAATCATTTTTACAGTCTTATATTTCAAGTGCCTGAAATAGAGACTGAAGTTTCTTCAATATAATAATTTTCGTTCTACGATTCACGTCTAGTATACTAGTTATAGTCTTAACTGCTTAAGATATATAGTTTCAATAACCGTTTCTTAAATACTTTACTTCAAAATGTGTGGTCTTCAAGTATAAGTAGTAAGTATAGGTACCTACTCTAGTGCAGACAATAGATGTTGCTAGTTATTTTAATCTTGATCAAAGTTTTGAAGTCTCACGATAGAAACAAAGCAGGAAACATAACCCCAATGCCGTCGGAATTCAGTCTAATCGATGTTTTATTTTGTAATTTTACTGAAATACTGTCAAGACTGCAGCAAGAATCTGAAATCTGGGCAGTGCGTACTTAGAATATCCAAAAAAAGGTAGCGACTAAGCCTAACTTAAAATATTTCAACAATTTTATTCTCCTTGGATGGAGGGATAATTGCTTCTTTTAAATAAAGTTATTTTTAGAAACGTAACTTAAAAGAGTTAGCAGCTATTCATTTGCTTCTAGGGATTCTGTCATCGCCCAAAGAATTAAAATATCTTTAGATTATCCTGCTCCTTCCAAATTCTGTCAAAACAGCCATGTTTTGTTAACTTTTATGGGCCTTGAGATTTTTTTAGCAAAACCATAAGAAAATCAATTTAATATAAAATTATTAAGATCAAAAACACAGCTGGGACTTGAAGTAACAAAATATTAGTTGTAAATTCTATAACTTTTGCGTGCGTTTATTCTAGTCATCTGGAGTGTCTCTCTACGTTTGGAATGTCTAATTTCATCAGTTGCAACACAAATTCATTGTTAAAGATCGATTTTCCAGCAACATCGTCGTTTGCTAATTCTTGATGTGAATAAGTAATTTTTAAATAAAACAACTTTAATCATTATACAGCAGCCAAATGTCCACACTATGAATTACAATTACCAATACCTGTAATTTTTTATTTAATCATACAGAATTGTGCTTTTTCAGTTAAAATGTGTGTAATGGCTTATAAGTTCAATAATACGTATATATTTGAATGTGTATATGTGCTGCACATTTCAATTGTAAATCATTAACTTTGTCAACGTTTGTTAAAATCTGCGAACCATGCAAAAACACGCTGTATATTAATGGTATTCATTAGTTCGCTTTTTAAATTTATTATTTCAAAAATTTGGCCCTGTTATTTCATACACCACCTTATGAGTACAGTGAAATATAATTTTACCGAGTTATTTTAAGCCAAAAAGTATAATAGATACCTTCCTACTCCAAACACAGCCCTCGCGTACGCAAACTATGTGCTGTGATTAGAATTTAATCTTTCATTACTCCAACAATGTTTAATACGTGGGAGCAAGGAATACGAAATTTCCACCTACTGATGTTTGTCTTACCCTCAAATGTGAAGGTTCACGTACATTTATTTTGCTTTATGCTCATCGCAGAAATTTGATTATTCCTTAATTAAAAAGTTACAGGAATTATTCAGTTAGGACACTAACAAGACCTGTGGTGTAGTGTTAGTGAAAAATTGTTCGGCATTACGTGGTAAATTTACTGGTAATTATAATTAGTTTGCCAAATTTCTGATATTAATGCTGAATATCAAATAATGAAGACGTACTAACCTCCCTTTAAAAATTCAGTTGTTTTTTTTAATAGTAATAGTGGTACTCACGGGCGTAGCCAAGGGGGGGGGTTTGGGGTCCCAAACCCTAAATACACAAAATATTACCTAATATTATAGCGAAAAATACGAGGAGTGAAAGAGAGGTACCTTATTACATTTGAATATATATAGATACAGGAGCGCCTAGCGCCATCTTTTGACGAGAGGCAGACGCAGTTGCAGCCGAACTATAACCGGACTACAAACATAACTGCATTCAACTGGAAGTATGGAAAACAGTGATGACAAGTATGTCGCCTACCCCAAAATCTAGTTTAGAATGCCTAGATATGTGCGATAAATACCTTTATCCTAATATTTACACATTACTACAAATCTTGGCTACCATTCCTGTATCCACTGCTACCCCAGAAAGGTCTTTCTCCAGCCTAAGGAGACTGAAAAACTATCTACAAAACACTACAAGTGAAAACAGACTTAACGGTTTGGCTTTCATGAACATTCACGATGAAACAGAAATTCATGCAGATGAAGTAGTGGATATATTTAAAAGAAAAATCCGAAGATTTCTTCTTTAATGGTTTTAGATTTAGCGCAGAGGAACTAAATTAATTTAACCATTTCATTTAAAGTTAAGAACTTTCTTTATAAATACCTATGTCGTAATTTTTCCGATGAATATATAGATATTAAATTTCATGTAAGTATATTTTTGTTGTCTTATTTACTTCAAACCAAACCCCCCCAAAACTAAATCCTGGCTACGCCCGTGGTGGTCCTAGTACCATTTGGTCTCGCAAGACAAGACAAGACTTGACAGCTCAAACATTGGTTTAATAACAGAGACAAGAGATATTGCTACAGCAAGAAGTCTAGCAAATATAAGAAGGTATAATAAATACTTAAGTGAGCAATTAGCTGAATAAGTAAATATTGCATTTCAATTGTATACTTTATTTAAAGGATGCCCAGCATATAAAATCATTTTTAAAACAGTTTACTGGGTTTAGGTCCAATTCTGCTGAACTAGAACTAATTATAAATCGACTGCCACTTGACTGAAAGAGCTCCGTTACGTATGATATAAAACTGATCGTTTCTATACTTTAAACATCCACCAACCGACCACTGTCGACTATCGACTATATAGATAGTTACGTGTAAGCTCCAAGCAGAACCGTATCCGACTTAGAGTAACCACCACTGTTCCCAAATTCGTAATCCATGTTCCATGTTTCTCATTTGTTTACAAGAGTTTCGAAAGAATTATGCAAGAGTCTTGCAAAATTGCAAGACATGATCTTGCAAGATTGAGCAAGAACAAATACTTTATAGAAATTCTTTTTCAAATTTTGCAGGATTTCTTGCCCCAGCCAATAATAAATAGTACCTACCAATTATTCAGTTGCATATAATATCTCTATCCAAGTTATACTTATTAAGAAATGGATGTTGTACAGATTTCCAAAAAGCATTTGATAAAGTAAATAACGACGTATTGTTAAAAAATGAGTATGTATGGCACTTCTAATGAATGAATTTTATTAATTACTTCATACTGAGCGATCAAACTTTTCTTGTAAAATATGATATAGGTTTTACTAAATACAGATCGAATTCAAGGGTACCTCAAGGTTCTAACTTGGGACCGCTTCTATTCTTATATTACTCCTACCATTATTAATAATTTACCAGAAATTATCCATAATTTCATATCTTTGTTCGACGATGACTTTAAATTCTATAGACACATTAAGTCATATGATAATTATAAACTCTCACAACTTGACATCCGTGCTGCTATAAATGAAGGTAAACCTCGTAAACAACCAATGCACTGTTATAAAATGAATGATTGTGAGCTATTCGGTCGTTCGAGCGGTTTAAGACGGCAGTACTTGAATCGATATGACCAGACTGCTGTGGGATCGAATCCTGCAGCGGGTAGATCTTATATCAGCTATATTCGTGGAGAAAATTTGGCACCCTCTCTGTGGGTATGGTAGGGTGAAAGAATGTTGGCTTGGGTCAATGTGAGAGATTGATACCAGTCGACGTTTGATCACCTCCATAATTAGTGAGGTTTTCCAGGTTTCTTTCATTCTTGCACTGAACGGTGATTAGGTCCTATCAACGTAAGTCGTTCCTGGGTGCAAATGCAGCCTACTTAATAATATGCCACCCCCTCTCCCGCACAAGTCTCCTAGTTCTGGGCTAATCCACGTGATTAAAATGAGAGGTAGAGATATTATTATTATTTATTACTATTATTAGTGGTTCTTATAAACTACAAACTCAAAAACTAATTTCGGAAGCTTAACAAGCTGGGTTTTGTATTTAGAGAAGCAAACCATTTTTGTAATATTAATTCCATCATTATGTTGTACAAGACATTGGTTATGCTAACATTGGAATATGGATCTTTATTATGGCACTCTAAATCTTACCAAATTGACAGGAGGTCAAAACCACTACATTTTTTATTCGTATTTTCTGTCACTTGTGTCAAACTGACACAATCTGTCAACTGTGGACGTTACTATAGTAGGATTTTTAGCCATGTCCAAGGACTTCAGGTTGAATCCAGTGGTTTAAAAACGAAACTATAAGTATTGTTTTGTATAAACAAGTAGTATATAGTGTGAATTTTTTAATAGTTCATTATTATAGTACAAATTAATTGTGATAGCTTTGCAACGTCGGAAATAAAGATGCGGAAGAAGTTGCATAATCGGTGGCCAATTTTTATTTATAAATGCAGTTAACAAAATTTTTTTGAAATATATTTCATTTTCAAGACCACTCGTTTTTCTTCTAACTTCGAAAAGTTAATATAAAAATAATAATATGATATGGTTAATTATATTAATAATTAATGTTTATTTACCCAAATCATTATAAAAAGTTATAAGTAAATTACCTCTATATTAGTATAGTATTAATCTCACTGATTATTTTATTATTGTTTTCAAGCTATTTATATAAGAATACTATTCTGTAGAAAAGTTTTGTTGTGAATGCTCTCACAACACTAATATATTTTGGTTTTAGAAATGATTAAAAAATAACAATTTTTATATACTTTTTACTTTATAGAATGGTATTATCATCAAAAATTGTTAAATGGCTTCGTTTTCGAAAAGAAATCTGTAGAACTGCTGCTTTAATCATGTAAATTTCATTTAACATTGACAACTACGATTTGATAAACACATTTTTAATTTTAATCTATCCAACGTCGGAGTAACCAAAACCTTTATAGAATTCGAGGATTTTTTTAGGTTTTTCGGTCAAGGATATTTATGAATGTTTGTGCACTCTCCGGTTACGAGGCTTGGTACAGTTGTTAATGATATTACAATTGCTTGTAAATAAAACGATTGTGAAATTGGCTATATTCATACTTTCAGTTTTGGTTCTGTGCAGGAATTTGTTGTTAATCCGAACCACAATTCTTCAATTTAAGAATATATTTGTTCCAAATATATGGGATTGATTAATACATAAAGGATCCATAATTATTGAAAATAAAACAGAAATATTTCAAAATATAGCAAGATAGTTATTATGTACACAATAAGTTTTGCCTTCAAGTCTGCAATGCAACATTTCTCCACTATCAATTTCACTATAATATCTTGAATAGAGTTTCTATGTTTACGACTGTTTTGTTTGTACGAACTTAGAGTTAAGTTATTAAATTCCAGAAAAGTGCATCTCAAGGATCAGTTTTTAGACCAATATCTATTATTGTCTACTAAAGTAATATGATGATCTTAGCAAATATCTCTTTGAATAACAGTTTACTCGAATTTGATATTAATACTAGTTGCCCATAATATTAAAGATAAATTATGTTACATGAACAAATCGGAGAAATTAAATTTAATATATGAGAATTTGTTCTCAACCATGCCAAGTTTTATTATTTTTCCTGTCTGTATAGTCTCCATGCAGTTGTCCATAATTTTTGTCCGATTGCTTTAACACCTTATTTTTCAAACATTTGCTAAATACAGCGATGTGCTATAATAAAAAAATATAAAAATATGTTTCTGAAAAATGACCAATAAAAAAATATATAACAATACTGTTGAGGAATGGATGTTGATGATAACTAGTGTTAGTTGCTATATTATTAACTGAATAAACGTTTATATACAAGGCGTCCCACCGGGTACTGCGTTGACTGTTAGCTGAAAAAATACTAATCCGAGAAATTTTTATATCTGACAAAATGGCAAAGTTCCTGGGGTGAATATAACCTGAAAATCTCCAGCACCTCTGCTTCTACCGGAAATCAACACCAACTTTGGTATTTTAAATGGAATACCCTGTATATTATTGCATTTTTAGATTTTATCGAAAATTTAGGGTCGCTTTGTATAAAATTCCCTGTAGTTAGGAGTTATAAGTTTTGTGATAATGATTTATTATGCAACTTTATTCAATACCAATGTCTATTTAATACAATAACATCTAATAATATCACAAATGACAAATTAAATCTTTTAAATGTATGTTCTGTGTTGTCCGAAAGCATGATATGAGCAGATATGAAACTAAAGCACACTGTTGTATTAGGTATACAAGTGCGAATGGCGTCTGACGTCACAGCTGTAGCGGCGACCGTTTTATGGGAACGTGGCCAGACTAAATTATTAAATACCGTTTTTAGGCATATTATTCTATGAAATTTTCTAGAACATGCAATTTTTCCATTGGTTTAACAATATCTTATTAGTCTGTTGCAGACTGTGTATGTATATAGATTTATGAAATTGAGTAATGCCGAGTAACTTGATGCTCCTTAATCATCCTTTCATAAACCCGTATTTATAAGGAAATTTTTAAGACTCTACAAGAATTGCAAATTATAGAAACTGATCTAAAATTAGCTGTCACATTTTTCGTTTTTTTATATAGGGCAAACCTTACATTTTCTCCATATGTTAGGAGCAAGGTGTGTTATTTCTATTTCTTGAACATTTTTGAGTCAAACATTAATTTCCGTATTTTTTTTATTATAATACATATTTCCAATTTAAGGAAATCGGGAAAAATATTTTTGGTAAAAAATGGACCCTATTAAGTGCCATTTAGGGGCATACAAGTTCAGTACCTTATTTTAGCTTTTCACTTCCCCGTAGCCAGGTCGAGGAGTTAAATTTGAAACACTCTGTATAAACGAGCAATATTGTCTCCTGTGGAGTTTAAAAATGATTTTATCGTGTCATTCCGTTTGCACTTTATTGATAAAATGTAAAACCTATTTTATATCATTCCTTATGCCTTTAGAGAGCAAAATCGCCTGGTCGTCAAAAAATCGTGGTGTGCCGGGAGCAGTTAGGGGTGGGTTTCCAAAAATTATTAAAAAAAAAATGTTTTCTTAGTTTACATCTACACAACATGCTTATTCATTTCTGAAAGTTTTGTCTTAAAATTCCAAGAGGAACTATTTTATTTTTAATTTGAAATTATCTGTGCAACACGCTGTTATTTGGAGTTCCTTATTATAATGTTAATGTTTTGTTACTACTGGCCCATTTCAAAGATATACTGACGCCGGAAATTTGGATGAAGGTTGGAACCAAACAAACCGAAAGATTTATAGCAATCCTGCACTCACAGGTTGTGATACAACCAGTCAGTTGGAATGGGCAAAAAATCATGCTGGAAAGTGTTTTTATCACATCACTATTTACTTGGTAATGTGACAATTTAGAAGAATATTTTAATAAAATGGTAAAGTTCGTAATGCGATTCTACACAAACAACGAAAATATTCATTGCATAAACGACCTTAGAGGGGTTTTAGCGCACTCAAAGCCGATCAGCAAATTACCTCCAACTTTAGATAGCTTAAAACAGCATTGTCTTCGTGTAGACTACCAGAGTAAAATATGGGTAAACAGTACGATAACCAGACCATCCTCGCCAGATGTATCATATTGTAGGTGGAAAATTGTTGACAAGCTGGTGCCAATTTTAACTACAGTATCAATATTACCCGACGACACCCCTGCTTTAAATACTTGCAGTTGTAAAAAAGATAAAGAAATTATTATTATAAGTATATTATTAATTTAAGAAAAGATTTTTATAGATTGCAGTGGGCCACAATGTTCCTGCAAGAAAAAAACAAATTTGTTGCATTGGGTCCTGCAAATGTATGGCTCAAATTACATGTGCAAATAAAGTAAAGAAAGACTTAAAAATCACAAATGCTTCCCACAATATGTTATCTGATAGTGAAGAAAATTCCGAGTCTGAATGCTGTAAAATAATATTGTAAGAATATTATTATTTACCAATTATTATTTGTTTATTTACAGAAATAGAAGATTTTACCACAAGAATTGGTAACTATAATCAATAGAATGATGTTTTGTAATAATATTTGTTGTTTGTTTATTAATATTTAATTTATTTAATTAAATTTGAAAAGATATTTACAAATACCTACTCAAATACATAGGTACACTAAAAACTACTATATTCTTATAATGTGTCTTAGATTACCATAACACTCGCTATAACAACTTTCACTGTTTTAAACGAAAAGCCGACCGTCTAGGCTCCAAAATACATAAGGACGGCTTTATAATGCAGATAAACCGCGGGCCAAGCGAATTTCAATCATCCTCGCATCTCCGCGTTGGAGCTCGGTGGTAACTACATGCTTTGACATTTTACATTTTTTTGACAAAACTATTCATGGGATTTTTAAAAATAACAAAGCATTTTAATCCTTGGTCTTTAGTCTACAACGTTCGTAGACAGTGTTTTTTTTATTAGAATTAGCAATCTTGACTTATCTTGGTGTAAATTATATTGCAATTTCGATGTCTCAGCGCGAGCCGTTGGTACTCCATATACAAGAGCGTGTTGCAGATAATTTCAAATTAAAAATAAAATAGTTCCTCTTGGAATTTTAAAACAAAACTTTCAGAAATGATTAAAGATGTTGTGTAGATGTAAATTAAGCAAAAATTGCCCCTTGAAAACCACGATTTTTTGACGACCAGGCGATTTTACTTTCTAAAGACATAAGGAATGATATAAAATAGGTTTTATATTTTAGCAATAAAGTGCAAACTAAAACCTTTTCTAGAAGGAATATCTTTGCATTTAAACTCTAGTAATAGATACTAATCTCCATTATTTTGGACAAGTTAATCTATTATCTAATTGTTTAAGTGCTAAGGTTGGGAAGGGGGAGGGTGTGTTAAGCTGCAACCGATCGATATATGGAATATTCAATCAGTACAGTTAGGCCTTTACAACTAATACCTTTGCTAAATATTGATATTTATCCACGAACGCGCAAGAATGCGTTTGTCTGGATGTTCCTTTGTCCTGCGTTGCTAATCCGAAATCCAGACGTGACAAATGAAGCGCCTCCTTATCCGATGAATAAATGAATACCTTCCAGCCACCCCCGCTCCACCTCCTCGACGAAATTCGAAAGTAGACGTAGACGGACGACTAAATAGCCCGCCGCAAATGAAATTGTAAAATAATCAGGTCAGGGCGAAACAATCGCGAAAAAATTCGCACGTTCCCGAAGAAAAGCGGACGCTCCCGGGGAAAGCCGAGGGCCGAGCGCCTAGCTATGGCGTCGCAGCGAACGTCGCCGGCGTCTGTGCAGCGCCGTCGTTGCCACGGCGACGCCTAGTTGTCCCTGGCAACCCGCTGAACACATTGATTTCACGTATAGACGGAATATATTGCAGCCATATTCGCGCAAACGTGCGGGGTGGGGGTGGTAATATTGTTAAGTGTCCCATATATTACGAAACCATTGTTGCGCTCCACATTTAAATTTCGGATTGCACCAAACACCGTTGATCACTTTGACTGTCATTGTGTTTATAGATGGGAATTTATTATGCAAATGGGCGGACGTTTTTGTTTCGGCGCGCCGTCCGAGCCATATTTCAAAAATCCTGAATGGCCTATAAAATTCTAGTACAGCGGAACGGCCGATAAATGAATAGGAGATTGATAAAAATATCATGAATGAACTGCATCACAATGGCATCGGCATTGTTATTGTATTGTGCACGGGCGGAGAAGGCTTTGGCCATTGGGATAGGTCAACCGATAATATCAATTGCGAACCATAACCATAAACGTAATACTTAGTCATCAAAAGCTTGTTTCGTTAATCTATAATTGATTTATTGTGATGTTGTCAGCTTACTGTTTGTACTACTGGTGAGAATGTACATATCAAACGATAAAAGCTTTGAGTTTACGACGTTTTGATAAAGTTGGTGGCATCTTCAGGTTGGCGATACGTTGGCGACAAACGTTATTGAAACCTGTTTTGTGATTAAAAGCTTATTTCGTCTATTGTAAT
This sequence comes from Monochamus saltuarius, assembly GCA_025584915.1. Lineage (NCBI taxonomy): Eukaryota > Metazoa > Arthropoda > Insecta > Coleoptera > Cerambycidae > Monochamus > Monochamus saltuarius. The sequence goes on from CM046723.1 coordinate 57,578,694, forward strand.
TGATTTATTGTGAAGTTGTCAGTTTGCTGACAACAACGTTTTGGTAAATTTGGTGTCATCTTCGGGTTGTCGATATTTAATGAGATATTGTCTTTGATTTTTTGTGATGTTGATAATTGGATTTAATCAAGACATTATTGAAACCTTTGTCATCAAAGGTTTGTATCGTCTATTATATTATAATTGATTAATTGTGAAGTTGTCAATTTGCTGACAACAACGTTTTGGTAAATTTGGTGTCATCTTCAGGTTGTCAATATTTAATGAGATATTGTCTTTAATTCTTTGTGGCGTTGAAAATTGAATTGAATCAACATACGTTATTGAAATCTGTTTTGTCATCAAAAACTTGTGGTGTTGATAATTGAATTGAATCAACATAATATGTTATTGAAATCTATTTTATCATCAAAAACTTGTTTTGTGTATCTATAATTGATTTATTGTGATGTCGTCAGCTTACTGTTTGTACTACTGGTGAGAATGTCCATATCGAACGATTAAAACTTTGAGTTTACGACGTTTTGATAAATTTGGTGGCCTCTTCAGGTTGGCGATATTTGAATCAACAGACGTTATTGGAACCTGTTTTGTCATCAAAAGCTTATTTCGTCTATTGTAATTGATTTATTGTGAAGTTGTCAGTTTACAGACAACAACGTTTTGGTAAATTTGGTGTCATCTTCGGGTTGTCGATATTTAATGAGATATTGTCTTTGATTTTTTGTGGTGTTGATAATTGGATTTAATCAACAGGCGTTATTGAAACCTTTGTCATCAAAAGCTTATTTCGTCTATTATATTATAATTGATTAATTGTGAAGTTGTCAATTTGCTGACAACAATGTTTTGGTAAATTTGGTGGCATCTTCAGGTTGTCAATATTTAATGAGATATTTTCTTTAATTCTTTGTGGTGTTGAATACTGAATTGAATCAACATACGTTATTGAAATCTGTTTTGTCATCAAAAACTTGTGGAGTTGATAATTGAATTGAATCAACATAATATTGTTTGGTCTATCTATAATTGATTTGTTGTGAAGTTGTCAGCTTACCGCTTGTACTACTGGTGAGAACGTTTTGGTAAACTTATGGCATCTTCAGATTGTCGATATATATTTAATGAGATATTGTCTTTGATTCTTTGTGGTTGTGGTTGATAATTGGCTTGGAATCAACAGACGTTATTGAAACCTGTTTTGTCACCAAAAGCTGTTTTCGTCTATATATAATTGATTTATGATGAAGTTGTCAGATTGTTTACAACGTTTTGGTAAACTTGGTAGCATCTTCAGGTTGTCGATATTGAACGAGATATTGTCTTTGATTATTTGTGGTGTTGAAAATTGAATTGAATCAACATACGTTATTGAAACCTGTTTTGTAATTTAAAAAATCAACAAATTGCTACAAGTGGGTATTACAGCTTACTTAAATTCATATTTGCCATTATTATTGAGTTTCACACTTCTGTTATAACAGAAACTCAATTAGCTATAGCTAATGAGTGGAATTTTCCATTATAAAATGAGCGTTCAACAAATTAATTAACACCTTCACGACAGATACAACACTTTTGTTTTTTTTGTTCATTACACGACAGCACGTCCCACGTCAAATTTAAACGTTTTTTTTTCAATATTCTGACAAAAAATTAATTACAAAAAATACCTATATTTTAAAGGTATCTTCTTATGCTAATGCTGCTAATAATTTAGTGGAATGGTTCATTCGCAATTTTTTGGCCAATTACAATACAAATCAAATGTGCATAGATCATAACAAATTTATGGCATCACTGTTTAAGTTAACTTTACTTGATTCCAATAGTTTGAGAAATGCTCAATAGTTATTTATGTATTAAAAGCGAAGACTGATAAATTATTGGGCGACAGTGACAGTGTGCATACAAAGTTTTATCTACAATCACTCAACAAAATAAGACTTTTCAGTTATTAACTTTATTACGAGAACATTAATTTTACAATATTTGACAATTGTTAAATGTACTACTTAAAAAGGACACTGTTTCCTTGGTTGCTTTGACAACAAGCGTTCGCTAAATTTTACCTCTCGGCAAGCAATAAAGTCAGATTTATGTGACACTTCTCAATAAAAATCAACTTTTCGTTATCACTGTAAAGAAAAAAAACCTTCTTTAATTAGTTATTGTAGATAAATATTAATTTTTGCTGCTTAAATATTATTTGACAACAGACAAATATGTTTTGGCAAATCTAGTTCCCCCTGTGTCAAAAAGCAGTTTTCAAAAGTTGATCTGACTGTTAGGAATAGATACTAGAAACATATTTTTCTATATAAATCACTGATTCCAAAACTGATGATTAAGTTAAAAGGAGTATCTTGGCAGTTAATTTTATCATAATATACTTTAAATGATCTTGACACTCTTTGAAAACTTTTGAATTTTCAATTGCTTGAAATGTAATATACTTGTAATTGAGGTCGCTAGAATTTAATGAAAATGAACACTTAATTTATATCTATGATAGAAAATAAAAGATGAAAATATTAAATATGGGTGTTTCATGAAGTTCTCCAGGCACTAATAGAGGATGTTCCTTGGGTTATTTCTAGAAAAAAAGTTCATATAAATATGTGTCCGATTTGCTTTACTTATTGAGCTACATGAATTTGAAAATAAAATAATGGAAATTAATTTTCATTTTTATTTTTAGAACATCGGTAATAGTGATATAGATTCTTAATTTAAAAGGTTTAAGAAAATTCCACCTTTAACTACAATACATTAGTCACCACTCCTGTGAATTGCTCGCGTTCCATTTCTAATATTCTCGTGCTTTTCTTTTATTTGAGTTGTATAATTAACAATTCTTTGGATGAGAGCTTCGCGTGTTTCCACTTTCTCTTGATAAACCAAATCCTTCATCCAATCCCACATGTTGTAATCGAACGGATTGAGGTCTGGAGACCTAGCTGGCCAAATGTGTGGCCCACCTCGACCGATCCAGCGACCAGGGTAATGCTCATTTAGGTGAGCAGTGACAATTCTCTAAAAATTTTACGTTGCAAATGTCGTCAGAGCACACTTGACCAATGCGTAGCGCGCCGAGACGTAACGCAACAAATTTGATTATTACTTTTTACATTTAAATTTCAAATTCATGTAGCTCACAAAGTAAAGCAAATCGGACACATGTTTATATAATCTTTTTTTCTAGAAATAACCCAAGGAACATCCTGTATTCGTGCCGGGAGAATTTCATGAAGCACCCTGTATATAAATAAGTGAATAATTGCAAAACTTAATATTAAACAATCAAATTTCTTATTACATGTAAGAAACTAGTGAAAGATAAGAAAAATAAGTCACAGTTGAGATTTGTTGAATTGTAAGCATGCATCATAGAGCAAACAGGGGACTTTCTAAGAACATTAGTAGGACTTGCAGGACAATAAAATAATTCATTTTGACGTGATTCTAATCTAGGAATTTTGAAATTTTAAACAATAATATAGGACAGTCAATCATATAATAATTTAACAGTTTATATAGGAAACATAATTTAATAATTGCTCTATGCCTTAACAATAATAAATTATTTGGATAACCTCGCTCAGAATAATGATTGTCAATTTTTGATATAACATATTTCATAAATCTACGTTGAACCTTTTCAAGTGCTTGTGAATGTACCTATATTATAAATGGGATTCCACATAATAGCTCCGTATTCAAGCTTTGCTTGTACCAGTGAGAAGTACAACATTTTCAAAGTTTCAATATTTCTAAAATGTTTGCAATTTCTTACAATGAAGCCAAGCAGTTCAGAGCTGCATTGGCTTGAACGTTAACGTTTAACTTTTTTGTCTCTTAAAAGTTCATTGTCGTTGAAAGTATAAGTATATTCAATTGGTGAAAGTTTACGAGAAAAAGTAATTACTTTGCACTTGGCAATGTTCATTTCAAGTTTATTAACCTCACACCAATTTTCAATAAAACATATTTGATCTTGCAGTGCAACACAATCGCTCCAATCGTTAGCCTCACAAAATAAATTAAGGTCATCAGCAAATTATAGCCTACCACACTTAAATCGTTTACAAAGATAATAAAAAGTAATGGGTCTAAGTTGGATCCTTGAGGTAATAATAATCTGATCTTGTATATCGGACATAGTGAGGTCTATTATAAAATATAATGTAAAGAAATTAATTAAAGGAGTTTTTAGACCAATACAATTAAACTTCTCTAATAATATGTTATGGTCTACGCGATCGAAAGATTTTGAGAAGTCCGTAGAAATAGCATCAACTTGACCATCTCTATCCAAGAGATGTTCAAAAGTTAACAACAGATGAATTGTCCATAGAAATAATGTTTTTATGTTCTGTTTGTGTATTTGTATAGTTAAATATTTTCAGTGTGAGATTTTTGATTATACAAAAAAATATTGATCATCTAAATTATAGTGGAAACTAATAATTTTACTGAATATTTTCCCCACATTACACAGTCTACGGTGATTCTACCAATAAACAAAAGAAAAACGTAAATAACAAGGCGCTCTGCGCCAGAGGTGTGGTCCTGTCGTAGTTATCCGAGGATTGAACGCTTTTTCTCTGCCTCTTAGACCTCGATAAGATGTAAAGCACTGCGCAACCACGTGCTTCTCATGTTGATTCGCCAATATTACGGTTTTTCCCGAGAGCCGCAACTGGTAACAGAATTTAAATACGTTTTTTACGGAAGTGGGAAACATGATCTCCCTCTAGTATTAATAAATTCTTAATAGCTATTTCCCTTCGATTAAAAGTTTTTTCATAAAACAGTACGAAAAGGCAATTCAAATAATATATCTGGGTTCGAATTTTTATATTTATTTTGATCGAATTAAAACTGACTCATCTTGTTCATAAATTTTATACTAGCCATATCACGCAATAAATGCAAAAACCTGTTTGATCCATCTAAAACGACATTTAATGGTGAACTTATAGAGAGTAATAGCGTAATAGTGGAGCACTATGAAGACTTTTTCAAAAATGCGTATATTTTACAATGTGATACAGAGAGTTGCGATCATACGAGTACAAAGTAATACTGCGGTTAACACCTTAAACAATATTCTGTTCGTAGAAGACAAAGATGTTTTAAAATGTATAGAAAGATTAAAAGACAATTTTACCATGGGTTCTGATAATATACTATAATTTTTAATTCATGTTTGTGCTGGTACATTGACTGAACCACTTAGAACAACTTTTAATTTTATTTTATCTACGAATACTGTACCAAATATTTGGAAAATATCACGAATTTGTCCAATTTTTAAGAGAGAAAATTTTAACGAATTAAATAACTACCGACTTATTACTATCATTTGTAACTTCATTTAATTTTTTTCATTTTACGTTCATGAAACTGTACAACTACGTTAAAAATATAATTAGTATCAATCAGTATGGTTTTATGAAGGAGGTGATTTCTCCCAGCCCTTTGATAAAATTCCTCATGATATTTTGCTTCATATATTGGGTGGCTGTGGAACATCAGACAGTGTGCTGGAACTTCTCCACTCCTACCTATGTGATCGTACTTAATATGTATCTTATAAGACGGCTTTGTCTCTTAAATTTGAAATTCTTTCTGGTGTACCACAAGGTTCAGTATTGGGACCGTTGTTATTTAATATATTTATTGATGATGCAACAAAACTTTTGTCAGCTCCATATCTGTTATATGCGCACGACATGAGGATTTTTTTAAGAACAAAGAGTATTGAACGTCTAATACCCAGGCAAGTCAACATCAGCGGCCGCTAAAAACAAGTAGTGGATATTTTGTTGCTAATTTATATCACCAGTTTCAAATTTGTACCTTGTACCGTTTTCGATAAAAAATAGTGGCTGCCAGCGTAATATTGCAAAAAAAATCCCAATATTTTTTATTATTTTATTCTAGGAATCACCATTTTTCTCCAAAACAGCACAATCTATTGAAACTGGTGGCACCAACAAAATAATAACAAATTATCCACCACTAGTTTTTAACGGCCGCATTTTGTTTTTCGTTTTTAGACGTGCGCAAGGCAGCAATTAAATTTTAATTGACTGTATGAGTTGAATGAGCAATTTTTCGTTTATTTTTTAAAAAACTATACACAGTTAGAAAGTACTCGACGAGCAAGAAAATATGGTACAAAAATCGCTTTGCTATCGTTCTTACTAGCGAAGTAATTCGATGGGCATTTTTCTCAAAAAAGGCACAACGTACAAAATTGAAACTGGTGGTACAAATTAGCAACAAAATATCCAGTACCTGTTTCTGACGGCCGCTGATGTTGGCTTGCCAGGATAATAGACATGAGTATTGACGACTGTCAGATACGGCAAGAACATCTGAACTTGTCAGATTTGTGGTGTCAGGAGAATGGACTTCCTTATATAAATAAATGTGTTATTATATCTTACACACGGAAAAAGGAAGTGTTCAAATTCCCGTATAGTGTCTCCAATAACATCCTAAATATACCAGAAACTATAAAGGATCTAGGCCTATATTTTGACTCCAAACTAAGATACAATAATTTTATAAGCTAACAAAGACTTGGGATTTATTCTATGGACTTCTCGAGAGTTTTGTCATAAACTGTGGCAGTAGTTTTTTAATTCATTTGTTAGATCTAAGTTGGAGTATTGCGCAGTTATTTGGTCTCCAAATTATATTAAATATATAGAAGCTATGTAAAGGGTACAGCAAAGAGTTGAAGTTTCTAGCATTTAACAACCATATGTACGAGTATTCTTCAACTGGTTATTCACAACAACTACTTCTAAATAGATTTCAGTTTCATTCACTCATTGTATGTTGTGACTTACAGTTGTTGATCTTTTTGTGTAATGTAATGAGTTGTGTGTTTGATATGCTTCAAATTCTACATAGATTAAGTATTACAATACCTGTAGCATCGAGGCGCCATCCAAATACATTTTATTTAAAAACTGCCAATAGTAATGTACAGTATTTTTTCCCTCTATATAAAACGTATAGGAATTATGATAATGTTGGAGACGTGATAGACATATTTACTTTTAATATAACACAAATTAGAAAAATTTATTTATTACAACCACTTATTTTTTAAACTGTGTCTGGTTTATGTATTTATTCTTTAATGCAATGTATATGTATACCTATATGTATACATATATTTTTTATTTCTCTTTTTTATTGTGTTAGGCTCTTCATCATATTTGTTAACGTGTATTTTTCTGTTTTTGTTTGTTTGTACATTGTATTTTTTGCCATCCTGTAATTGGAACTGGTTCCCGTTGTATAGTTATCTACTAAAATAAATTAATATCAAATTTTGTGGATAAACTATTTGCTAACTCCTATAGGGCATGGATTATATTTTATTAGCAATACGGGGGCCTATATGAAAGGAATAAAATATTCTTTGAAAGTTTAAAAGCAGGAAATTTGCGAGTAAGTACATAATGTTAAAGTGAGAGTTAATCCAGCCCAAATTTTCACTTCATTATTCATGGCATTTAATATTATGTTTAACAAACAAGAGTTCTTGTGCAGAGCTTTTTGTAACTGCTTATCATTCATTTAAGCGAAATATTTGAGATACATATGTCGAATTGAGAAAAGAGAAACTTTTTCGAAAAAATGTGTTTCAAATTTTAGTTAGCATTCTAGAGTATCGAAAGTCTTCTATGATTTATGAAACTTAAAAATCAATATTAAATAAACAAAGCGTTTGCAATTTCAGTGGGAAAAAATTACTGTTGGCACAAATTTAAAATACGGGAAATGGACAAAGCGCAAAAGGGACAATTCGAAAAGTAAAAAATTTGTGAAGACGTGTGGAAAAACGGTCAGCGGAATAACACAAATGTTAGTATTACTAGCATTCATATCCTGGGATTGTAGGTCAAATGAATAAAACAATATTACATTAGTTTTACGGTACGTTTTTTTTTATACTAGAAAAATGAAACATTTATAATGTAGACATTTAATATTGACGAAATATAGAAACCATAGTTTAAAATTTTCTACAAATTAAATTTAGAGAAATGTCATCATTGAATCATGTTTTAATACAGTTAAATCCACTCATATAAATACTATATTTTGCTTTAAATAGTTTTGTGGTTATGTGGTCTATTGTGGCTGATTGCGTGTTCATTTTCACGAGTGAATTTTAGTTTTAAAAATCATTTAATGTACTGTTGGGTAAGTACCAGATAGATGGTTTTACTAAAGGTATTTACAAAATTATGCCATTTAATTTCACATTCAACTACTTGTTTCAATTTGAAAAACATAATATTTTTATTAATTTTTTAAAACTGCTTTAATACATTTTTGTTGCTATTTACTAAGATTTAATTTCTCCTTAAACATTTTTAAAAAATCATTATTTATTACTTTTATTTATTATGTTTTCAGAATAAAACAGGTAATTTAATGTAGTGAAGTCAGATAGCAAATTTTATAAATCACGTACGTATCACGTAATTGATAGAGCAAATACAGAAAATATTACTTGGCATTCGGAATGAAGCGCTGAATACAATAAATGACAAAAAAATTAAGTTTGCTTTACTATTAATTTTCTAAACACCCTATATACATACTGGTAGCTTAATTGATTCTTTACAACTTTACATTTTACTTTTTTCCTGTACTTACCTGTATTTGCAGTTAAACTTGCATTAAAATGGTCTTCACAAACAAATGTTGTAATGCTTTCTTTCTTCGTGCTTCATCGCCCTAAACCACATTTTTCTTTTGAATTTTTGGCACGATGAAATATTTTTTATTAAGCGCTATATGCTGTATTCGTATGCAGGGTGTCTGTGAAAGGTTGGGAAATCTCGGAGCTGAAGATACTGGTGACCAGAAAAAGTCGATTGAGCCAAATATGCCTTTTCCGAATGTTGCTAGTCTCAAAAATACAGGGCGTTCAATACTAGAATTTTATTTTGAAATATCTCAATAACTTTGAAACCTGTCGGAGTATTAAAAAAAATGGCACAATTATGTTTTTTGACACGGCAAATAAGAATTTTTAACTAATTTTGACGTCACTAGTAGAGGGCGCCACTTATGGCACAGCATGTTTCTTTAAATGGCAGAACTTTTTTGCTGTTTAGTGTATCCATTTGTCTATTGAAACAATCGATTCTCCTACCTGTTATATCTGACAAAGGTATACCTTGTTGAAGTCGTTAGGAGTAACCATTTTTGAAATAATCGTATTTGAAATATTCAGTGCAGCGATTGAAAACTGTTATCGTTTTAGATAAAGTGCATTTTCTACTGAAAATACAGCAAAATGTTACTTGAAAGAGTTGTTCAGAACGGCAAATTATGGAGACGTGCAAAATTTCAAAAAGATCGGCCTGCTTTGATAAAATCTTTGTGCTCTTTTGAAAAATGGTTTCAAAATCAAACCTAGGCGATCTTCTAGAGATTATGCACATCCCCATAATTTACCGTTCTGAACAACTTTTTCAAGTAACATTTTGCTGTATTTTCAGTAGAAAAGGCACTTTACCTGAAACGATAACAGTTTTCAATCGGTGCACTGAATATTTCAAATAGGATTATTTCAAAACTGGTTACTCCTAACTGCTTCAACAAGGTATACTTTTTTCAGATACACCAGGTAGGAGAATCGATTGTTTATATAGTCAGATGGATACACTAAGCTGCAAAAGAGTTCTGCCATTTAAAAGAAATGCGATGTGCCATAAGAGTCCTTTACTAGTGACGTCAAAATTAGTTAAAAATTCTTATTTTTCATATCAAAAAACATAATTGTGCCAATTTTTTTTTAATACTCCGACAGGTTTCAAAGTTATTGAGATATTTCAAAATAAAATTCTAGCATTGAACGCCCTGTATTTTTGAAACAGCAACTTTTGGATAAGGCTCAATCGACTTTTTTGGTCACCAGTATCCGAGATTTCCCAACCTCTCACAGACATAGACACAGACACAGAGTATAATGGCATAATGCAATACTTTTTTCATTTGCCCTGTGAGATGCACTTTCTGTGCCTATTTTACGAGTCTATTTTGCAACTTTATTCAATACCAGTATCCATTTAACACCGTAACACCTAATAATATCACGAATGACAAATTAACTCTCCTAAACGTATGTACTGTGTTATCCGAAAGCATGGAAATCGTATATACATAGGAGCTAAAGCACACTGTATGTGAACGGCGTTTGACGTCACAGGTCAGCACTGTGGCGGCGACCGTTTTGTGGGACATGGCCAGACTATATTAGGCTTATTTTTCCAAGAAATTTCGATTGAAATAATAGGTACATTCTTTCTTCTGCGCGTATTTGAAAAAATCTTGCAATTTCTCCATTGTAGGAAAATTTAAATGAGCTTAAATACCATTACAATACAGGAAAAATACTTCGTTTTATTTTATTTGCAATGTAGAATACCATTATTAAAACACTCTTTATATAGCAACGTTTTCCCGAAACACTTATAGCCGAATATGATTATTTTAAAATAAAACTACCGTTTCGACGAATTTTTCTCGAAATAAGATTTAATTTTTTGCTCCAGCGACAATGTCAGCGAACTTGAACGACATTCATAATAGGCGTGCATGAACAACGGGTGGAATTGAAAATAGATATCTTTTATTAGAGGGTAATAGGAATCTGTAGTTCGTGTAGCCCCTGTGGTCCCCTAACTAAAATTGTAATAGAGATGAGAAGACGTTGGTGAAACCTAAATAGCCCCATCCGAACGTATTGGAGAAAATGCTGGAGACGGGGAGGAACTGATAATGTTTCCATGAACAGGAAGGAGGCGACAGGAATCCTGCGAATCTGACGTAATTATGGTTCCTGACAATTATTGGAGGAACTGTTATTCTTTTTATGTTTTGTTGGAATGGAAAGGACCTAAATTAAAATATTTTTGATGAAATAATCTATTATGCCTTGTCAAAATGCAAGTTCTTATTAAAATTTAGAAGTAAATATTTTTTATATAGAATGTCGTCATTTTTTTCGTTGTTATATTTGGTAATAGATGGATCATAACAAATCTAATCATCTAGCCTAGGACAATAGCCATTTTGAGTCTTACATTTTACCAGACAGAGTTAACGCAGTTACATTTACAGAATTATATGGAAACTATCACAGTGATATTTGGAAAAGAAACTATTACTCAATGATAGAAGAAAAACATGAATACAGTCGAATGGATCCCAAGTCTGAGATTGGTTAGATAAGATCTGTGGAGATTGTTTGAGGTGGTCACTTGCTTGGCTTTCTTAGTTACCAGACCAGAATTCACTAGATTTTTATCCTTGGGGCTTATTAAAGGCAAAAATAGGTTTATGTATAATACAGGAAATCTATTAAATCATATTAGAAGAGCTTATAACGCAATAGCAAGCTACTTCGATCAAGACAATCGCTAAGAAATCAATAATGTTATTATTGCACTCAAGAAAATTAACATCAGTTTGAGCATTTTTAAATTAAAATGCTTACAAACTGTTGTTTATTTGTTTCTTATTCAATATATGGAAAGCAATTTTTAAAATTTCACAGAATAATCCTAATTAGAAGGCAAAATATCTGACAACAAGAGCTTATTGCACTAATGATTTGGAAATAGTAATTTGACAATAAAGTTTTCTTTTACCTTACTTATATAGTTAATAATAAATCATACAAATAATTTCAATTGATAACAATTCAATATAATGATTACAGAATATAGTTTCTCCATACTTACCTAAAAAAATATATGAAATACGTAGAAGTCGGTATCCGCTTTATGATCCATTTATTTAGTCAAAACCAAAGGCCAAAAGCCTTTCCTAGCAAAACATAAATGTATTATGATATTAATTTTGCCAAACGACGGTCTTATATTGGCTGAAGTGGACATAAATTGTCTTACAGGAAGGTAATTGAAAAGGAAAATGCCATCTGTGTGTGATGAGGCGTGGGTGGAAAGTTGAAAGGTTGAAAGTTTTCCCAATTCAACATTTACATCGAGCCAATTCTTCTTCGTACATCCTCGGGTTATGAAAATATAGATTTTTCGTTTCTAGCTAAATTTAATAACCTGGTTTAATGAAAAGGTGTGTACTAAAGGAGTTAGCACTGTTTGCAACCCTAGGGCGAGGGTAGGAGCCTGCAAACTACCCCAAACTAAAATTTCCATTTTTATTCTGTGCCGTTCAAATAAGACTGAGTACGGTTTGACGGTAGTAAGATTTCATCATATTACCCTAAAAAATTTAACCTCACTACTCTAGTGTTATTTGCACCCAACAAGAAAGGCGTTTTTCATTTTTCCCATTTGGGGTAGTTTGCCACTTCCACTATCGACTTAACTGTTTAATATTACACAGGAAGGAGAAAATTTATTGTCGAATTTGCTTAACTTCGAATACTTGTTTATTTCTAAACGGAAAGCCCTGTATAATTAATCAAAAAATTTTGATTTTTACTTTCTATCTATTCATAGTTCACTTGCCTATATCTATTTCTTTTAATTTTTCTGTTATTCACGGTTTTTGTGATAAATAGTTAAAATTATCCAATTCATTGCGAGGTTGGCTGTGAAATTGATAGTGAACTTAAAACAACCCAACAACCAAAATGTCATAAAGTTATCAGTAAAAGAGATATATTATATAGGAAAGTATATGGATGATAGAGGGTAAAATTCTACAACAATTTTTGAATAAATATACTTAAATATACAAGGTGTTTAGAAAAATCAAGTTAAACAAATTAATAATAATAAATTTTCACCACCCTATGTAATAAATAGGTAATTTTGCAGTCACCTGTATATGAAAATAAATATAAAATGTACTTAATAGAACTTTTATTAGAAGTGGTTCATTAAAAGCGTGCAATAAACATTTTTATTGCACAGGCTATTACAAAAGCCAATTTTGTGAAAACAAGTCATATTGATAATAAATACTATTAATTTATTTATTGTAAATTGTTATAAATTTACTGTACTAACAAACTCAATATCCTACTTTGATTGTGGGCTGTTTTATTACATCTTGTAGCAGCAATAGCAACAAATTTAAAATATTTTACTGAAATCACATCGTTTAAAAAAAGTTTGATACTATTTCAGCAAAGGGACCAAGTAATAATCCTTAGGACGCAGGCTGCTTTACTCCTGTAATTTTGATTAAAGTTAGAAGGTAACAGCAGCTGTGTAATAAGGGCCACTGGGGCTGTATTAAGAAAAACTGAGCAATAAAAGTCGAAATTCGGTTTATGGTTGTTAAAATATGCTTTGTTCAACTGATTTGTAAAAATATAATTCGCGATCTTTTTTCCTCTCGATTATCATTTAATTAACAAAAGTAATTTTGGCAAAGGTATCTTTAGAAGGAATTAGTGTTTTTACAAACACAAGGAATTTTACACATGTAAGAATTGAATAATAAAGAGTTTAGCAAATAACAGGAATTTTATCTCACACCACCTACAATATTCAAAGGTACCGAAGCAAAACGAATGTACAGGGTGTTCAATAAAGAATGGGCCAAACTTCAGGCGTAGGTAGTTTGGATAAAAATAAGCTGAATTAACTCAACTTACCTTAATCGAAAAGTGGATACTAACGGAGCTACAGGGTGTCAAAGTTGAAAAAATAAATCACATTTTCTTTATTATTTTTCTATCGCGTCGATCGTTTTTTATGAAATTTCGTATAGGGAGGCTACTTGGTACGAGAAATTTGAGTATGTCGACGATTTTGGTGTATCTGCTAGAGGGCGCCAGCAACGATGGTTTGAACCAATTTAAATCGCTACGACTTTTTTGTGCTACACTGTATCTCATTTTGGCTGGAAAAATTGTCTTCCCTATCTTTTCTAGTAAAAAAAGGTACACCTTGTTGCTAGAAGCAATGGTTTCTGAGAAAAGCGCATCTAAATCTCATGATGCGTGCAATTTATCTAAAAATAAAGTCAAATTGTTGCGTAAGTAATGGACCATAATACTGCGACCAAAATAAGTCGATTTACTTTAGCTTATTCTAAAAAAATCCATCAAAATCAATAATAACAAAGATACAGGGTGTCAAAATTGAAGACATAAATCACATTTTCTTTGGATTTCACAGACACCCTGTATACAGGGTGTGTGTGAAAGGTTGGAAAATCTCGAAGCTGGAGATACTTGTGACCAAAATAAGTCGATTGGGCCAAATATGTCTTATCCGAATGTTGCTGGTTTCAAAAATACAGGGCGTTCAATGCTACAATTTTATTTTGAAATATCTCAATAACTTCGAAACCTGTCGGAATATTAAAAAAAAAATTGCACAATTATGTTTTTTGGCACGGCAAATAAGAATTTTTAACTAATTTTGGCGTTTCTTATACAGGGCGTCAGTTATGCCCTGTTCCATTGATAAAAAGGGGATTTTTTTTTGTATTTAGAAAAACGGACATCATGTATTAAAAATAGGAAAAACACGTTTGTTTCATAAAAAAAATACTTTTGTTCGATTTCGATATCTCGCTTGGTTATCGAGATAATTGTATATACAAATTTCGATGCATTTCGTTTTTGAGCAACTTGTAATCCTTAAATTAAATTAATGCGTCTTCTATAGAAAATAAAAAAACAATTTTCGGTGATATTCTTGGAGAACCGAGAACTAATACCGATAACATATCACGGAATATTGCTGCAAGTTCAACAAATAAGATTTCTTCTGGATTTAGTTTTACTAACTGTACCAACTGCGTTGTGAATATTTATAATTAAATAACAATAATTAATAAATAAATAATAAAGTGTTATTTATGAAATTACTGACTTAAATAAAAGTTACTTTATTATTTTTCTGTTGTATTTTGATTAATTCTTTATTCAATTAGTGACATAACGAACATTTCGTAACCAGCTGCATAATGGTTTTAATAATGGCATTATGTAACTAGTTACATAAAGTAGAACGTGTTGACACTTGTTTCGATAACAAAAGATATTTACTAGACTTTATATGTCAAAATTAGAAAAATACATTAACATGCCTTCTATGTCATTTGAGTGAAGCATTCACAAAGGCATAAAAATTCATAAATAATCGGCAATATAAAAAAACGTTGATCATCTCAACGGTATTCTAATTAAGAATCCTAGAAAATGAATTTAAGTATATCTATTAAGAATGAAACAATACTCGACAATTCGATGAGCATCAAATAGCCCTTCGCCACTATTCCGTTACCCTTCTCTAAATTCCACTAAAGCCAATGGTAAATTACTGGTATAAATTGTCCACACTACTACAGAATATGTCAAGCAGATGACCCTACTAATAAATAAACCCTCCGCCAAAACCCTGTGGCACACCTGCGGACCCTTTCCATCGCACAATTTGAACGCATTGAAGTTTTCTAACTTCACAATTACACTTTCGCATTAAATAACGGGTTTATTCTCGACTGCAACTAAAGATGTATAGCCTATATCATAGATATAAGGGAATATAAACAATTTCAAAAGACCGACCGTAAATAGTGGTGCAATATAATTTCAAGCAAGTGATATAAAAAACATTAGACTATGTAGATATATGTAACTCGATATTATTCAAAGCGGAAAGGAAATACATCGTCATCAATCAGTGTTTGTTTTACCTCAATCGAACCACTGTTTGAATATAAAAACGTATATCGGCACGGCGCTATTTGGAATACGACGTTGTAACATTTCACATAAACAATAAGGTAACCGCTTTCTGTTACAATTAAAATGGGTCTTGTCTTCATAAAATTTAATCCTTTAACAGGTATTAAATAAGTGTATGCCATTTCCAATAATTAACCCTTCACAAATTCGTAATAACATTTTTAGGAAGCTGTTTAATTTTATTAATCGTAGGCAACTAACTTGGCAACTATGCTCTCGTCTAGCAACTAACCGACATACGTCGTTCCTGAACACTATAAAAAAGACAAGGAGGGCGGTTAACGATACAACTTAGATTATTATTTGTTTACTTTGCTGACAGTACAGGGCAGTATTGTCCAGTGCTAGGTGACTTCGTAGGCTCGAGCATATTATAATTTGAGCTTTCGTGATATACTAGGTGTTTTTAAATTACTGTAATCGTTGGCTTATTATAAATTAGTGTTGTAAATACTTAATTGTTTAAACAGTATTGTGGATACTACATTAGTGTGGTGAGTACTTAGTGTTGTGTTGTGTTATGAGTGAGTGGAAATACGAACACCAGTACTCGCCGCATAACAGGGAGCACCAAAGTACTGTAAGTTGAAAGTTATTTCCATCTATCTTCTATCAAGCTTTACATTATTCTTTCCTGTAGGTCCAGACCTAGGACAACATAAGCCGCCAAATTATTGTTACCGAAGCTCGCCTACCTTTTTAGTTTGTTAATTATTGAGAAACCTAAAAACCTATATAAGCGGATCTGTTTTGCTGACACAGTCAGTTTATTGTAATGAGCAGCCAAACGCGGGTGACAGAAACGTCAAAGTAAAGCGTTGACAGTTGCGAAATTGATTTGAAGAATATTTCTTGTGTAATCAAGACTGACAATAAAGTTTGTTTGTCTACGTGACGTGTTTCCACGCTAACCCAATATTAGCATTACATTGTGAATATCACTAAAGGTAACATTTTAAAGCTATGGGATTTACCACCCCAGAGTGGCTTGTATCAAACATTTAACAATAGTATTAGACAACTTTCCATACCATTCCATACTTTCAGAGAGGATTCCGATGTTGACACAAAGAAGAAAATATTCAAGGATTTCTCAAAACCCATAAAATTACGTACGATGCTAATTTTAAGACAGATGAGTTACTGCATATAGTCAAGAGTAATAATTTTGCAAAGAAATACGTTATTGATGAGACGACTACAGCTCAGGAACATACCGTTCTACGGTTGCATCTATACTGCTGTGTTTTTAATCGCATTGAATTAATATGTAGGCAATTAAAAAGACCTTCCAAAATTTGACAAAACAGTTATAGGTGTTATAAGTAGTGAGGTGAATAAAATTACTTCAGCTAATTGGAAAAAGTGCGTCAAACGTGTCATAAAAATTTTGGGATAATATATAAATCTGCATCAATTGATAACTGTTGATAAAAAATCGGATACAAATGGTGTTAGTACTAAGCTACGAGCTACAAAATATGTATTTAATATTTGTTTTGTTTCAAAATAGTCATATGAATTATTTCTAGTGAATATTTTGGTAGTCGGCTTCGTTCTCCACCCTACTCCGTGCTGTTTACTGGGTGAGAAGCACAAACCTAGAAAAAATATAGACTGTGCCAGTGTCATATTGCCGGCGACCCCTAATTCATGGCTGCCTTAAAAGGTCCAGAAACACTAAAACTTGGTTTTTCTGCCTGGTTGTATTGTAGCGTAAATCTCATTTGTTTACTGTGATTGGTCACATTCTTTAATGACATTTAAAATGACAGCAAGTTAGTTAATTTCATATTGCAATGCAGCCATCATATTTGCACAACCGCCAACATAAAGCAAATAAAATATCAATTTTCTGGACCTTAGGTCCCTAGAAAACGCGGCACCTGTCACTTGACCTATATCATGAACCGACGCTGTTTATTTTTTTTCTAGGTTTGTGGTGAGAAGTGACACCGGTAGAGTCAGTCAGTCAGTTATCTACCATGGTTAAAAATGATTAAACTACTAAAATGGCTATTAAAAAATAGGGGTTTGTGATAGAAGGGTGAAAATTAAGGGTTGCATGTAGTTTTTAATGCCACATCATAAAAAAATAAAAAAAAATATCCAAAAAATAAAAAATATATTTGGGGTGGAGCACCCTTATCACTTAGGGGTATGAAAAATAGATTACGACCGATTCTGAGCCCTACCGAATATACATATAAAATTTCATAAAAATCGGCCAAGCTGTTTCCGAGGAGTATGCCGTCTAACTCTGTGACACGAGAATTTTATATATAAGATTTTATTTTAAATTATTATTGGCGAAATTCATCGAATACTGGTATCTAAAGTAAATACAGTCCCGTCCACTTCTCACCAGCTGGACGCGGAAGCCTTTGATGCTTCATGATGTTTGTTGATGACAGTTTCTTATGTCGTTTTCTTATTACCTTATATCGATGATAAACTGTACGTTTTATATCGAAGAGGAATGATCGCTACAAACATATTTTAATTAAAATCCTTTTGGAACGGCCATGGACGACGGGCCGTGCGTTGAAAATCAGTCGATATTAACGTCATGTGCACGGATCATATGCTTCAGTGGGATTCTTTGAAACCATGGCTCAGTTCCGGGTACAGCGGCCGTAGGTAGCAGACACTAATTAAAAATTCAGTGGATAGATAGCTTTGATATCGAGCTGTCATGATGTCAACAATGAAGCTCCGGCACAGCATAATTTAGGGCTGGTAATCTCTTGCACTATACCCAGTCTCCGAAAGTCTGACTCATATACAGGGTAATACAGAATTTGGGAATAGATGCGTTATCAAAAATGGAGTCAATATCGTAAAAAAATTGTAATATCTTCATAGTTTCCGCGAAAAAAATTATTGAAGGTGTAGTAGTTTCAACCTTTTCATCGCTGGGCTACTGTAGTCTCTAGGCGATTTTAAATATCCGATTACTTATCGTATTAACTTTTTTGTAATGCAAGTATTTACATCAGTTTTTCAGATATCAAAAATGGCTTACAGCAGCTCGCAGTTATCGGGTATCATTTTAGTTTACTTTGAATTGAAAATGCTTTAGCAGAACGATTTCTCGGTAAATATATGCCAAATGCAGCTACTTTTACCGCGGTGTGCAGTGAGCGCAAGTGTTGTGCAAACGCAGGCTTGTGTAGAAAATTTGCAACCAAAACGTGGAAGAGATAGAGGTCCAGAGCGCCCTCGGCGTATTGCAGCACTATCGCGTATCATACACGAGGCTCAATTATATCGGTACCATGTATAGCGTGTCCAAGCGAGGAGGACTGGTACCATGGCCGCCACGATTTCCTGACTAAATCATTTGGACTTATCTTTGTGGACACTATTGATGATTTACGTATCATAGTTGCTGCCAATAACTTACAAGTTCAAAACGGACAAGGAACACAAAAAATTTTTGTTAGTTTGTGGAAACTGAGTAATATGGGCCTAAAATATTGTTGTATGTCAAACTATTTTACTAATTAAAACCACAAATTAATTCTATTAATAATTAATAACAATAGCGGCAAAAGCAGTTGAATTTGCTGCATTAAAATAGGTGTTGTAAAATGTAATTTATTTCTTTCCTTGGGAATTTCTTTCAATTTTTTGTCCGGTCGCTGAGTATACGCCTTATGAGGTTTTACAGTGCCGTAAACACAGAAGTGTATTTTTAAATCATTTTTGAACTGCTCTTTTTGATTTTATTTCTTTTGACAATTTCATAACTAAAATAAAAACTCGGCAACAGTTTTCGAAATAATTAATCTGGGAGCATGAATCGATATCATTAAAAATCTATAGAACTTGAAACATAATTGGCTTTTAAATGAAAGAAAAGAAACAATTTTGACATCAATCAATACTTATATGTAGAAATGTTTACTTTCTTGTTTTTGTAAACACAACATTTCATCTACAAAATTTTTCTTAAACTTCCGAAACAAAATATTTTACTACATTTGTTCTTCACTATTCGGTATTATTTGTCCTCAGCTATATTTTCCCAAGTTTATCTGTATAGATTAAGAATTACCCTGTATTGGGCGCCATATATATAGCAGATTATATATTTTTTATTATTTTAGTATGAGTAACTACTGATGCTGAGAGAGAAAGAGAAATAATATTCTCTATGAATACTTTACTAAAGTTAGCTAAATGTAGATGGTAAATAGTACTATATAAGTCTCTAGCATTCTACAACAAATAAATCGTTGACAATGGACCACAAATGATTTAACTCATAACAAAAGTATATCTTGTATTAAGACTCATTTGCGAGGGTTTAGTAAATAAATACAGTTACTGAAGCCAGTCGCTAGATGAAAAATATTACAAGCCAGTAACATTGCCAGTGACTGTTCACACGTGTAGTAATATTTCGTATTTGTAAATGAGTTTCAAAGTAAAATATGATGCGCAAAAATGGATCGAATCGAATGCCACTTGGAAATCTACTATAGTAATTTCGTCTATAATTTTTAATAAAGCTACCTGCTATGCTTGCGTTTCTTAGCTTGAGTTATTCACGTTCCATAGTTTGGTATGATTTCATTCTACTCTAACATTTTAAAGATCTAAAACTGAATACTTAAAACTGTACAACACGTCACACGTCGTCTCAAACGAAATAATTTGCTACTAATCATTCAACTGGAAAACAGGCGTTCACAAGAAAATAGCAGCAGAAAAGTAGACTGGTTTCAACACATTCTATTTTATTCAATAATTCCATAGTAGGGGTAACATAGTGGGTAAGTAAGTTGAGCTCAGGGGTTGACTGTACGGGAGTGGGGGTAATCCCATTACTTATCCCTCACTCGGAGCAAAGTTTGTATGTAGTGCTATACCTATGTCAAAATTGTCAAAATGGTTCTACAATTTTAATGATTGGTAGACTTTTTAGTGCCTATTGATACTAGTAATTACATTTGATACTATTATGTTTTAGGTTTACTTGGCTGCACTATTATTACCAAATACTACAGCAACTCCACTTAACAAGTACGCTTTGAACAATAAATAGCAAATTGACGAATTTGGTAATATTATTAACACGATCAATTCATGGTTTGATAATTATGATTTCATATAGGTACACCAACGTCCATCCTTATGGGAAAAGATTAGAACAGCAAATAGCAACTTTAAACTAAGTGAAAGAAACATTCAATGGGTTTTATAGAAAAAAAATTCCCACAGGTGTTGCAAAAAGGTATAATTATTTCATGCAGTTCTATGCAAGATTAGTACCAAATAAGTTGGTGGAAAAGTACAAAATATCTTATATTTTGACGCATAGGTTATATCAAGATTCACTGGATTTCTTCCTTCTGAAGTAGATTGTTTATTAGTACTGATATAAGTTTAATGGTCGGTGAAAATTATTTTGCTTTTCCAAATAAGGACCAGAGGTGGTTTACACGATCATTCATCCCCACTTAATGCTATATACATAGACAACTGAAGACTGCGATATGAGAAGAATTTCAAGAAATTAAAAAATATATACAATAACTTATTACAATATAATAATAATATATTTTTTATTTATAAAAAAATACTATGTGTAATAAAGTATTTGATTTCCATACTTATTTCGACTTAATTACCCAATAGGTAGATATATTTTCATCCATAATTCAAGTATATATGCCTGAGTATTTAATCGTGTTAATTTAAAATCAGAGAAACCGTTCTAATTATTAGGACTCATCTCGACACATTCTGAACCCCAGATCCATGGAATTAATTAAAAAATTGGAATGTAAGTCGATTTCGAACAATTTATTTTGCATAAATATTGTAGAAATACTGAATATGACGCTAGTCCCGCTCAGTTCCTCCAAATGACGCGTCGGTCTGCTTCACTGTGATTGGTCGAAACTTACCAGACAACCTAATCTTTTTTAATAGCCTTTAATAACCTTGAGTTGAGCTGCCCTCTAGTTACTTGACTGGCTTCATTTACTGGCGCTTGTACTGTACCTTCTTTGATGAAGGCTGTAACTGCACTATACTCTATTTTTAAACTAAGAGGAGTGATTCAAACTCCTCGCGCTTAAGCAGTAGCTTGTTATTGGTTAATTTGTCACCAAGTTTACATAGTCCCACATAATTTAACTAACCTTAAAAATGTCAGTATTAGTCTAAGAATAACGTTGCAACTTCGTAGATTTATTTTGTGCTTATTCCTTCTTCTTAATGCAAAGCAAATAAAATAGTTAATTTCATAACTCAGTAACAAATTGTATTGCTGTTTTTTTTTGTCAAATTTACCGCCAAAATAATCTAGTTACATTTTCTAGTTACTTTTCCCTGTGTATATATGCCTTCATCATTTACTCCTCTTAGTTTAAAAATAGAGTATAACCACTGAAAACTATGTTCACACAATTATAGTACTCAGAAGCTAACTACTTACTTCAGCTACTCGCAACTCGCCTATTTACTAAACCCAAGTAGACGAGCTTTTAAGCTGCTAAATTAATCTACTTATAGTTTTTCTAATTTTTTATTCCGTTGCCGTGACAGTCTACAAAACATGCGATTAGGCAAATTTCGATTCGTAAATGCCAACATTATAGATTTCGCTTCTTCTCAATGGTCGAGCACCTTTATTTCACTGTTTTAATACGAGATAGTTTTATGTGCCCATGAATTTATTAATCAAATAGCACAGGTGGGCTGCTATTGTTATATCATTAACAAATACCTGTTCAGAATTACCGAAATGGTGCACCTGTACTCCCTAATCAATAATCACTGCATCAATGAATTGATTCATTTAGTCTCGTATTATGTTCCATGTTGTGCGATAATATGCTGTTAATTGCCTTATTTTTAATGCAGATTATGTTCCGCTGCTATCAGACTAGTTTTCTTTATCAATCGTAGCGTAATATGCAGGCTGTTCTACGATGACGGCCTATTTTGAAAATATGGGCTTTGACGCTACCTATACAGAGTGATTCACAACTTATCTAAAAAAATTTGGAAATAGATGCGTCATGAACAATGGAGCCAAAAAAAATTGTAAAATCCTTACATTTTCATAGTAAAAAAATATTGAATTTGTTGTATTTTCAACTTTTACATCGCAGGGCTACTGTAGTCTCAAGCCAGACGATTCCGAATATTCAAATCCGATTACTTATAATAGGTATTAACGTTTTTGTGATGCGAATATTTACATTAGTTTTTCAAATGTCAAAAATGGCTTACGTGTAGAGCAACTCGGAGTTCATGGACATAGGTTTAATTCATGGTGAAGTGTAAATGCTTTAGTAGAACGATTTCCCGGTAAACATGTGCCAAATGCAGCTACTTTTACCGCGGTATGCAGTGAGTGTAAGCATAGCACGAGCGTTACACGGGAAATTTGAATTCGAATCCTGGAAGAGATCCAGGGTGACCACGGCGTATTGCAGCAGTGTGGCGTATTATACACGAGGCTCAATTATATCCGTACCATGTACAGCGTGTTGGATGAGGAGGACCGGTACCATAGCCGCCACGATCTCCTGACTTTTGGATTTTTTTTAGGGATATTTAAAGAATGAAGTATATTGCACCGAAGTGGACACTTTTGATGATTTACGCAAACGTAACAGCTGCTGCCAATAACTTGCAAGTTCAAAACGGGCAAGAAGCAGAAACATTAGGTGTTAGAGCCCTAAATTTTGTTGTTGTAACATCAGGTATGTCAAACTATTTCATTAATTAGTTATAAAATGCAACTTTGTTTGTTTCCTTAGGAATTTCTTTCAATTGTATGTCCGGTCACCGATTGCATGCTTTGTCTTATCAGGTTTTACAGTGGACCCGTTTCCAGCGCCGTGCAGAAGTGCATTTTTAAATCGTTCTTGAACAGTCCTAATCGATTTTTTTTTTTCAAAATTGTATTTGTAATTGTATTTTTTAGATGTATTCTAAATCAACCTGCATATTATCGCAATCTTGAATAAGGTATCAAATTTTAAGAAAACATGGTGCATACGCTATTCTTAATTTCAGCCATTTTAGATATTAATAAAAACAAATTGCAGGTGACTAGGTTTGTAAAACGCCTTGGACCTTCGACTATAATTTAACATTTGTGACACATGTCAAAAGCTGTGCGCCATATTAGTAATTGTAAGCTGTCTTGACACGTAGCTACTAGACTACTTCTATTTAGTTCATATTGTTCTTCGAAAATAATGCCTTTGTCAAATCATTTACACACACCTAACACTAAATTTTTAATTATTTAGAGCTTGTGAAGCTTTAAAATATAATAATAGGTATTAAAGGCGCCTTTTTATATGTAAATTTTCAACGAATTTCATAGCTGTTGGTTGAGACAGTCTAAAGAAAATCTGAATAAGTTAGAAAGAATGTCTCTTAACTGTGTCAATTATATAAGTTTTCTCCAGATTGTATAACAGTTTCCAGGCTGGCAAGTCATTTCGAATAAGAAAAAAAGCATCATTTTCACCTGTTATTACCTCACCTGTTACACATTGAGAATATTGTATACGACATTATAAACACTATCATATCCCGAAGAATTCTTTTAAAAAACTAGTAACACGTGAACTGACGTAAATTGTTAAGCATTTTTCACGGTATATAGAACACAGTGATAAGGTACAGATCCTGGTTTTTCATCTTATCTAGGGCATTTTCCGCCAAAAGTTAAAAAAATTGATTCAATTTTAGCATTATATTTGTCAGTACTAAGCTAAGATAAGAACCTCCACCTAATGGGTGGATTTTTTGTGCATCTTTAGATACCATTCCTTGGCCTTGAACCGCCAGCCTTAATAATATCACAGTATAGGGAGACCAGTAGAAACACTCGGGCCGAAATAATAAGTCGCGCATAGCAGCTCGCGCATCTGTTTCAAGCTGCAGAGACCTCAGTCACAGAATACAGACACAGAGATTTATTATCTTTTTTCTATGACCTCAGTTTGCATCCAACTCTGGGAGTGCGAACATCGGTTATACAGGGTCGTACTAAAGCAATATTTTGAGTCTGATCGAGGAACGAGTCGCTGCGCAGTAAATTAAATGTTTAAACATATCATCTATAAATAGTAATTTAAGTTTCTTTAAATTTCCTTAGGACATAAATAAGTTATAAGTAATCTATAATATACTGTACAAACCATAAATGATATTTTACTGCTATTGCCTTACCTTATTTCTTAAGTATAACATTGGAATATAAATACTTCTCAAGAAAGTGAAGTTTAAAATATACATATGTATTTATATTTTTCACAAATACAAATTATTATTTTAGAGCAAAGTTCTGTGCAGGGACTTCTAATAAACAAGATTTATTAGAAAAGCTGCTCAGGATTAGTAATAGTTCATACAAACTATGTCAAATAATATTTTTTCTAACGATTCGCGCAATAGATTACGCAAAGAGGCCGTTCCAACGTTTCCTGCACAAGACGGCTTATCTTCAAATTATGTAGATGATCATATTTCTTGAAATCACTATAATGAGAGTAAGTCTCAAAACAAAATAATAAAAAATAATTTTTATCCAAATTTACATTTTACTGCACTTTTACATTTAATTTAACAATTTTCAAAGTTAAGTAAACATAATTTTTCCGTTCTGAAAAATACTTGTCTTCTGGTTTACGTAGATCATTTAAGACAAAAAAAAATCATAATAAATTATTTGTTCACTAAACTTCAAACGTCAAATTTTAAATTAAAAAAAAAATACAAAAAAATTGTAATTATCACTAATAACAAAAAAAGTAAGTAAATAAATAAAAATGTTTTGTAGTGCAATAATATATATTTTAAACTCTTTTTTAGAGTCCAAAGAAGTAAATCGAATTTTCACACTGTATGTTAGTAGCAGTAAATGATAGTATATAATACATGTTGAATTACCCATTTATAACTGTATAATGAATTATTACATAATGTGGATATATATATATATATATAATATATATATATATATATATATATAACGTAAACTTTCATGTGGAATAACTACGCTTTCACGCGCAAATAAAAAATTCTTATTCCGGTCCTGATCACCGATTCTGTAAATTCCATCGGATGCGCTATCGCACTCACATTTCGAGGTCATCACAGAAAACTGAAGGCAGTGCCGACAGCGGAGTGAAACTGCTGGTCTACCTATGCTGTGATAATATTATACTCGATAGTACATTCTGGTATATCTACTTACCTATATCTCCAAAAACTTTTAAAAATCTGTAGTGTATAAATAACGAGAATAGCCAGAACCAAATTCAACTTACCCAGTTCATCGGTTAATACATCGCAAAAACTGGCAACCCTTATTGCTACTGCAATTAATAAAGGGGAAGCAACTGACTTAAATGTAAAAAATGTTGGAAAAGGAATTACAATTCCTTCCAAGTAGCATCCACCCCTATTATTAAAGGGGAAGATTTGGAGAGTTGCATCTACATAGATTAATATATCTGTAAATCAACTCTTTGAAATACTTAAATAATTATTAATAGAATATTTAATTTTTGTTATTGTTTCTTTAGCTGGAAAACGTACCTAACTATTCGAAGCTGATATGAGGGGAATTTTGTAATTTATATAATAAATGAAGTATAAAATAATACAACAACAGTAAGATAAAAAATGAAAAACAAAGATTATTGTAAAACTGTAAATTAGAGTTGTAATATTTTTTTACCTTCCATAAATGGTTTTTATTACTTCATATACTCAGACATATTGAATATAAATTAATAAATAAAAAATATATCTACTTGTCAATGGAATATGTTCAGAATTTTCGCAAAAAAGATTTTATCCAAGCCGCAAAAGTTGTATTATGAAGGCAAATGCTTATACCTTCAACCTTCATGTAATATTAAAAAGTTTGTGTAAAGAACTATCAATCCGTGTTCCACAAAAGTCCCCTTAGAACTTCATAACTTTCAGAGGTCGGCAAAAGGTCACTAACCTTCAATAAACACTTTTCTAAGGGCCGCATTGAAAACATAATCTTCTGAATTTGTCTGAAGTTTTGCTGTGGGTGAATTAATTTAACATTTATGATGTACCAAAATAATGAAAGAAGCTTTCCAAGTAGGCGTATATGTGAAAATGTACTGCAGTTACAATTAGAATATGGGTTAGGTGTTCAGCTTAGGGAATTCCATTGTTTCTTTGATCTGGCAAAAATGTTTTAAAATAATTCTCCATTTTTTTTACACGATTTTTATATTTCGAAACATAACTAGGAGATTTGGTGCTTCCTTATGGTACAAGAGAATAGAGCTAAATAAATTAAGAAAGGCTTAGATATTTATATTTATTAAATACCTAACTCTAAAATGGCACTGTTAAAAACAAAAAATTAAAATCTTTATTTTAAAATTAATTATTTTCAATACTTTTCTCAACCAATATATTATAATATTAAGGTCAAAACTGGCACTAATTTCTATAAAAAAAAAATATATATTAAATGACGAACAAGTTTTATATAAAATATATTTGATTCCAAAACTTTGTCAAAAAACAAATTTTAATGTAAAAAACAGTTAATGCAGTTTCATTGTGCTTGCCATAAACAAATTAAAATCTAATCATGATTAAATATTGAAAATGAATATATTAAATAAAAAATATCTATATTTTTGCACACCAATTCTTTTTTATTTATATTTTTTATTTTTATATTGTAAACTTTTTTTTGACATTAAATTTTGTATGAATTTCTTGTAAATTGTTTGTCAGTTTAATCCAGTATTTTGCCATCTTAAAAATATTTTTGACGTATTAGTCAAGTCAATGTAAATGTCAATGTGAAAATTTTAATTTTTGATCCGATTTTTGGTTAAGCGATAATAATTTCATAATAACAAGCCTTAACTGATTTTTTACGCGAGGGATAATAATTTAAAAAATTAATATGCACAGGGTGTCCACCGGGAAATCCCTCGATCGTTATCTGAAAAAGTGCTGATTCGATATAATTGAAAATTTGGCGACATGGCAAATTCCCTGGTGTGAATTAGCAAACCTTCAATTGAAAATATCTGATTCCAATACTTTACAAAACAAATTTAAGTATAAAAAATGGTGTTTTTTAAATTTAAATAAATATATTTATTTAATACATTGCTATGAAACAAAGGATAACATAATTACAATTAAATATAGAAATTGAATACATTAAATAAAATGAATAGGTATATTTATTACTCAATTTTGTGTAGCATTTTAATTTTTTTATTGCATTGTTTTGTTGAAAGTATTTTTTTAAGATTAAAAAAAGTAACTATGTAAATTTCTCTAAAAATTAGATTTTGTGTGAAATTACTATTTGTGGATAGTTTTAATTTATTTGTTTATTTTAGTAGGCACCTATTTTATCTGCGAAAAAAAATTTGAGGCGACAATTCTTAACTAATTTTTTTTGTTTATTAATTTAAAAAATGTCTGCAGGTGGATTAATATCCAAATAAATAGATTGGCGTTTCAAGCATACAGTAATTTAGAAATTTATAAAAATATGTTTTTTAATATTTTAAAGCCCAAAGTAACACCGATGATGTATAAAATAAATAAACGATAACCTCTGTTTAAAAAATATTTAATTTCAATACTTACATAAGACAAATTAAATATAAACAATTAATAAAATAAATTTTTTAAAATTCAAATTTGTAAGTTTATTTACTAGCTTTCGTAAAACGCAAAGGATGCAATATTATGATTAAATGTTAAAAATGAATATTATTTCAAATAAAAATATATATAATATATTATAATAGTTTAATCATCAACTTTGTGTTACATATATAATTTTCTATTCATTTATGTTATAAATCATTTGTTTTCTTTTTAATATCTGAAAATTAGAATTTGTATGAAATTATATTTTGTAGATAGTTTTAGTTTGTTATCTGTTTATTTTGATATTTTACTATATTTGAAAAAAAATTTGAAGCATTATAACAATGTAAATTTTTATTTCACAAAAACAATTTTTGACTGATTTGTCACAAGTTTATTAATTTATTTATTTTTTCATGTTAAAAAATCTCCAAACGAACAAAGAAAAAAATTAGATGGTTGTTTAAAAGACACAGTGATTAGTTAATTAATATTAAATCAAAGAAATATTTCATTTCATAATTGATAGATTTAGTAATATGAATTTTTTTTATTTTCGATAAACAAAAGAAAAAATATTTTAATAAATGTAAAATAGAAGTAAAAAAAATTTGCAAAAGACAATAAATTTATGTGAAATTATCTATATTTTGTGTAATTGTTTGTTATTTGTTTAGTTTGCCACCTGTGAAAACAAAATTTCGATTAGGTGTAATAATAATATAATGTGCATTTTTAATTCATAAAAACAACCCTTGACTAATCTGTTAGGCACAAGAGTTTACTAATTTATTTTTTTAATACGTCAAAAAATTTTTCAAATAAATAAAGAAAATAAATAAATAGTCGTTCCAAATACACAGTTATTTTTTAGTGTATAAAAATATTTGTTAATTAATATTAATAACAAAAATATTTTATTAAAAATACCAATAGAAGACGAGGACGAAAATTATTATTATTAATTATATTAATATATTTTGTGCAGTTGTTATTTATTTATTTTGGTATTTTGCTACCTGTGAAAACAGAATTTCGATTGGGTATAACAATGTGAATTTTTAATTCATAACAGACCTTGTCTAATCTGTTAGGTAGAAGAGTTAATTAATTTATTTTTTTAATACGTTAAAAAATTGTCAAATAAACAAATCAAAAAAAAAAAATAGATCGCCTTTCCAAACATACAGTTATTTTCTAGTGTACACAAATATTAATCAAAGAAATATTTTATTAATAATTTACTGATTTTTTGAAAAACCAAAAAATATATATATATATTTTATTAAAAATAAAATACGAATAGAACACGAGGACAAAAATTTGCAAACAGTAACAAAGACAGCTAAAAAAATTACTAACCTGGTGCTCGAAAGAGGGGCAGTCACGTTGTGGCACCCGAGGCGGCGGCTCTATCGGCGTTCCCAGCGTCGGAGGCGGCAAGACGACTGAGTAAAGTCATCGGCGGCACACTACATATCTGATAGCGATTACCGATCCCGAAAGGTCCGCGCACAAGCACTGGACACCTGCTTTCTTGTCGGCTGCATTTCACCAGGACTCAGGACGATGTCGGCCACACAAAGGATCTCCGCCTGGTGCCTTTTTTGCGCCGCAGTCTACGGGACTGCGCAAACCGATCTCTAATGATTGTTTGAGAATCTTTTAGGTAAACCCAGACATGATAAGTGATTCGGGATGGATGACGTTCCGTTCGGGTCATTAATAAAAAGGTCGTCATTAGTCGCAGCAACTGGGTCACGGCATAAAGGGAAGCCGCATGGGGCGAGAGAGCGAGTTAATTTCGACGCCCGGCTAGATAATGTCGTAACAGCGCTAGTTGGGGGGCAAAATTTCCGTAATTGGTCCACTGAGTCCCTTTGGAAAATTATTTTACACATACCTTACTCTTTTATAAAAACAAAGTGTAGTCCTCGTACTATGCTATGTACCCTACTACGTTCTACTATGTACCCCTCTGCCACAAAAGTCAAATGCCAACTAATGTCAATGCTCAAGAGACATAAATCTTGAGCATCGATATGTTGGCTCCTGCATCTGCAAGGAAGGTTGCAGGACATCGTCTAAAGCAGTGCCCAGTATACTCAGTATCATTGGGTAATCTCGGCAATCTTTTTAGTAATTGAACCTATATGTTATTTATATCCACTGCTTGTGTAGTACATTTTGAATTCCTGTAAGTGATAAAAAATCGGTTGTGATCAATGGTAGATGGATGTAGACTTGCATATTTTCGGAAAATTTCCAAAAAATAGACTCCTTTTATATCTTTCTCTGGTATTGTAAATAATCTAGGAACATTAGTTTTGGTATTGGAAATAGTCACTTCAATGAACGACTCAGCATCTTATAATATTCTCTGTACGTAAATAAATTAATTCTTCTCTCCTACAGGCTCCAAATGTTCCAACAATCAAGACAACTCTTTGGAATGAGTAGATACTTTAGAATAATTTTCTCGATTGAATAGTACGGGTCATGTGTCTTTTTGAAAACTGAAAATTTTTAAAAAATCGCTTAGACAGGTTAATTCTGTCTTTTGGAGCATGAACTTTGACGTTCAATTCTCAAAAATATAATTAGAGATGACGGGAAGAGGATAATTTTGGTTTTTAATGACAACCATCTTTTTTATTGTACCTCTTGAAGACTTAGACCTTTCTGATTAATTTGTTGTGCAGCATGAAGGGAGTTGGTAGGGAAAATTTTGAAGATAAATCGAAAACTACGAATTTATCTTTTTCAACCTTAGTTGTATCTAACAGTGACTGGAACTCCCTTCCATCGATACAGAGGGGTGTCTGCACCCAAGAATATTTGATAGTATTATCAATAGTAAAGGTGTGCTTCTCATTACTTACTCGCACTCGATTCATAAGCTCCATTCCTCTTTAAAAATTCGTAAATCGCGTTAGGCTTTCAGTACTCCAATTCTCAAAAATATAACTAATAGCGGTGGGAAGAAGATAAGATTGTTTTTTTATTGGCAACCATCTTTTTTACAGTACCGTCTGAAAAAAAATTAGGACTGTGGACTTGGTAGGGAAAATTTTGGAGAAAAATCCAAATTCCTCTTTTTCAACGGGAGCTGAGTCGAACAGTGGCTGGCTACCTTCCATCAATACGAAGAAGTCTGCACACAAGAATCTTTGATAATGTGCAGGCACTCATTTATTATTCACACTCGATTCATCAGCTTCATTCTACTTTAATAATCCGTAAATCGTGTTAGGCTTTCAGTTTTCCTTAATTTCGCTGTTTTTGATCTTCCACTCGTAACCAGATATGTTCATAAAAGCGTTAAAATACCTTCAGTAAGTACTTTCGTTCTCCTAAGTCAAAATGGGGAACTTGCATGAATTTTATAATGATTTGAAATGTATTGCAGGGTAATCTTTCAAACATATTGAAAGGTCATAACATGGGTCTGACAACAATAATCACGTAATAATTAATATATTAACATTAATAAATTGCCATAGAATATAAACAAAACCACGTGACCGATAATGCGATATCTTTGGTTTGACATTACACGCCGTTCATGTTTCCATGAATATAGATGGATGTTACTGTGTTGGTTATGTAAACAGGCGTTTGTTTCTCGTATTTTTGCCTTTTTGTGACATTTGTAGGTTATAGATACTGTGTAGGTAATGTCATAATTTAGTGGTAATGTGGTGAACTTACGGTATTGTTAATCGTAACGTAAAGGAATATCTTTGTTTACAATAGAGATCCGCTCATGACAATTATGGTGACAGTACTGTTGGGTAAGTACAAGATAGATGGTTTTACTTGAGGTATTTTTAAAATTATGTCGTCCGATTGTGTTTTGAAAAATATAATAAGTAAAAGTAATGAATAATAATATTTAACATTTATTTTTTCTTTTTAATTAATTTAATATTTTTTTGCTATTTAATACTGATTTCATTTCTCCTTAAACATTTTAAAAAAATCTTTATTTATTACTTTTGTTTATTATATTTTCAGAAATAAACTGGTAATTTAATGTAGTGAAGTTAGATAGACAAATTTTATAAATGCATTAAATAACATTCTACATCACGTAAATGGTTGCAGCAAATACACAACATGTTATTTGGAACCAGTATCAAGCGCTGAATCCTTGTATACATCTTGGTAGCTTAATAGAAAAGTTTAATTGATACTTTACAACTTTGCATTTTATTTTTTTCTTCACAAACAAATAATATTGCAATATTTCCTTTCGTC
Organism: Monochamus saltuarius; assembly: GCA_025584915.1. Lineage (NCBI taxonomy): Eukaryota > Metazoa > Arthropoda > Insecta > Coleoptera > Cerambycidae > Monochamus > Monochamus saltuarius. The sequence goes on from CM046723.1 coordinate 57,611,359, forward strand.
GAGCTTCATCGCCTTACATCACATTTTTCTGTTAATTGTTTTGGCACGGTGAAATATTAGACGCTGTATGCAATCCATTTGTCCGATAAGATTCACTTTCTATGCTCATTTTACGAGTCTATTTTGCAACTTTATTCAATACCAATGTCAATTTAACACAAGAACACCTAATAATATCACAAATGACACAAATCGTATACAGATATGTATTTGCTGTGGGAGTTGTGTGCGTCTAACGCCACAGGTTTTGGGTCCAGGCTGCCCCGGTGATCGTTTTGTGGGGGCGTGGCCAGACTAATTTTGTAAATGCAGTTTTTAAGTTGATTTTTCCACTTTTCCGATAATGCATGTTGTTTTGCTGAAAAGAACTATCAATCAACAAGTTCATATTTCCTATTATTTAAAATTGTTTCTACTAAAGTCATACATACAAAATGCAATTCAAAATCCTTAGAACTGATGTAAATAAATGAACAGAATATCAAAATTATCATCTACTATGATATATTTTCAGATGTATTCAATGAACGCTGTTTAAAAAAAAATTGTTCATTCAACTGTATCAAAAAGCCCTACAATTTTAATACAAATTTTATTTATATATATTATCACTTAGTTTGGTTGAAACCTTACCTGGTTCTATTATAAATTCCAATGTCATTTCTGAAAAAATAAATATCACTTTTAACACAACTCTACATATATGACAATTTTTTGTTGTAGTTGTGCCAGTGCGTTTCCCAATACCTTTTAAATTATCCTTTGATATGTTAGTCGTAGATATCGGAGCGAATGTAGATAAAGCTTTCTAAGGACATGAAAGACCCTCCTTCGCTTTTTACTGTTTATAAAATATAAAAAATTGAAGTGTGAATCAACAAAATTAATTTCTTATTGTGTTTTGTAAAATTGGTTTAGTTGCGTTAATTTTTTAAAGTAAACATAGACTAAGTTAACATTTTATTCTCCAGAAATATTTATTGAACACCTATTTTTTTCCTTTTGACGTAATTTGGTTGTAATTTGTTTTTTGTATGAGTATTAACGAAGTAAACAATAGAAACTTTCCTAAAAATCCTACAAATTGTAACGTACCGTCACATGCAAATAACATTGCAACCTATTACCTATTACTGCTAACCTCAAATTAGCAGTTAGTGCATCGTACATGCTTTCTTCGTTTCGTTATTTCGTACCTAGTGTTTGATTGGTGTTTGTGAATGAACAAAAGTGATACTTGTAGTGTGTCTTAGTAACTATGAGCTGCAAAGCAAAATTCTCTGGCTATGTTTGTAAGTAACAGCAGTAATTTTGAAAAATGAATCCATCTATTTCAAGCTTTATTATGTGTTGTGATAAATGTTCTAAGAAAATTATACACAGTGGATACTTGTGATTATTGTGTACAAATACCTGACATGGTAGGTATACGCTGTTGTCACATAATCAAAATATGTTTGCTGTCATTAACTTTAATTCCGTTTATCAGAGAAAAAAATTGTTGCCAATTATATTTTGTTTGATGATATTTAGCATACAGCAAACTAAAGGTACTTACTTTATGGACACCCTCTATATTATACAGTATGCGCCAAAAGTAAGGAATAAATTCAATAAAAACGAAACAATTATTTTTTGGGAAAAATTCTCGAACAGGTCGATTTTTAATTTAAAAAATACATATTTTAGCGTAAAATGCGATTTTCAAATGTCATTTGTTTTCGAGTAATGACGTCATCTATTTTTTTAAATGGTAACACCATATTTTTTTCCTTGATTCTGAAAGATCGTTTAATTCTCTATCAGACAGTACTAAAATTTTGCCCTGTTACATAGGAAAGTTTTCGAGTAAATGACGATTGAATGTTAGAAAACGTAAATTTTATCCATAAAAAAGTAACAATTCTGAGGTATGTAAAATAAAATACAATTGATTAAATTTTATACTTAAATTAAATGTTCGAATTGCCATCTACCAACTTCTTGACAATGCGCAAGTCTGTGAAGAAATTCTTCTTGCATATTATGAATGATTTCTGGGGTAACTCTGCGTATTTCGTCCCGAATGCGATTTTGAAGTTCTTCTAAATTACGTGGTTTATTAATGTACACTTTTGACTTCAAGTATCCCCATAAAAATAGTCAAGAGGTGTAAGATCTGGCGATCTTGCAGGCCATTCTATCGGTCCGCGCCTGCCAATCCACCTCCCAGGAAAACAGTTGTCCAAAAATCTCGTACAGGGCGCGCATAGTGCGGAGGTGCACCGTCTTGCTGAAACCATATGGTATCGTCAGGAATGTCAGGGTCATTATCGTTAGGAAACATTACTGCAAGGGCTGGAACAAGGTCATTTTCTAGAAACTCTAAATATCTTTGTCCTGTAAGGGTTCCTTCAAAGAAGAAAGGCTGTCGTCAACTATTCCAGCCCACACATTTAATTTCTGAGGGTGTTAGGTATGTGGCTCTGCCATCCAATGAGGATTTTCCCGACTCCAATATCTGCAAGTTTGACGGTTTACTGTACCAATCAGACAAAAAGTGGCCTCATCTGAAAAAAGTATTTGCCGGTGTAAATTTCTATTTCCTTGACATAAATCCATTAGAATTTCGCAAAAATGTAAGCGGCAATCGGGATCATCTTCATTGAGTTCCTGCACAAGTTGAATTTTGTAGGGATGATATTTTTCCTTCCTCAAGATACGTAGCACTGTGCTCTGACTAATGTCATTGTTTAATGCAACCAATCGTGAAGAATTATGAGCATTATCCATCATACTTATCAAAATGTTCTGTTTCTGATTTTCATTAATGCTTGGACGTCTAGGTTTTGGAATATTTACAACATTGCCAGTTTCTCTAAATTTAGACTCTACCTTACTGACTGTTGATTGGCTGATAGGGCGATCTGGATATTTTTCATTAAATAAATCGCAAACTTCCTGCTGAGTTCTAGTAATATTCCCGCATCCGATAAGAATTAAAATTTCAATTCTTTGAGTAACAGTTAAATGTGCCATAATACTTTAAATTGAATAATAATTTCTATGTCGCTTACAATACTTATTAGAAAGTCGGTGTGACAATGACACTTTGCAAAGATTTTCACCTACGTGATCCATAAAAGAACTATGGAATTCGAAAACTAAACTTGATAACGTTTTTGCTTTATTTTAATTGATTTACGTTTTCTAACATTCAATCGTCATTTACTCGAAAACTTTCCTATGTAAGAGGGCAAAATTTTAGTACTGTCTGATAGAGAATTAAACGATCTTTTAGAATCAAGGAAAAAAATATGGTGTAGCCATTTAAAAAAAAATCGATGACGTCATTACTCGAAAACAAATGACATTTGAAAATCGCATTTTACGCTAAAATATGTATTTTTTAAATTAAAAATCGACCTGTTCGAGGATTTTTCCCAAAAAATAATTGTTTCATTTTTATTGAGTTTATTCCATACTTTTGGCGCATACTGTATAGAGGTGATGGAAAAAGTGATGTAAGAAATTCAAATTTTACTATTCCATGTTTTTTATCCATTATAAGAGTATGCTTTATATTTATTTTATTTTAAAGTGAAATAATTGGCTTTTTCAATCTGTAACTATTGTTCTATTTTTTCAAATTCTATGTCAATGTTTAATTACTGCTACTGAACCACGTCCTGTCACCTGCCGTATCTACTTTTAAAATGTTTAGTTCACGTTGTACATCTTTTGAAAAGTTATTTTCAACCAATATTGAAAAGCAATTAATAAGCTTCTTATTGCTCTTGCTAAAGTCTTTGAAAGATGCTAAATTGGAAACAAATTCTATTTTTATTTCCGCTTATTTTCTTTATTTTCGGCCTCTAACTGAGCCGATCAAGATATTGGGTTGATGCACAAGTTTTTATTAAATTCTAAATTTAGTTCTTTTTAATAAACACAATATACGAATCATTGTTACGACTGCTTCTCAATGATCTGCTCCAAGAAAAAAAATCCAGTTGTTTGAAACTGCGAATTCATCAAGGAAGAACGTAAATCTGATGACGCAAAATCAGGAAAATAGGCTGACGTAGAATAATCTCCTTGCCTGACTCCTGTTTATCAACTTTTGTAATGTTGGCAGTATGGGAGGGATTGTTATCATGACGTAAACTCACTCAATTATGTATTCGGTCTCAAACGGACGCAATTTATAGTAGACAACGCTTTCTTTTTTACACATCAGGTTAAGCAAATGTGTACCAGCTTTTGGTATAGGATTTGTTTTTCTGTTAGTATGCTCTTGACGTTAACGTAATGACATCGTATTTCTTTAAAACCTACGTATAACCTACACAGATAGCAGAGAATCACTCTAATCTTACGTAATCATAAGATAACAACTAGATCAGCATTAGAATGCCACCAAGCACTGGTAGTGGCCTCGCCCTATAATAGCATATCTGTATGATGGGTACCTGACTGACAAGCTCCCCAGGATAGGATAGGATAGCCAGGAATACATCGGGTCTCAATATTTTTGGATCTGGTCCCTCCAGTATGCTTCCATTATTATTTTTTGTTGAAATTATCAAGGAGAACACCTAAAGAATTTAGAAAACGGTGGAATGAAACAAATGGCTGTCAATTTGCTAAGAAGTTCTTAGGGTACCCCTACAAGGATACAGTCAAAAAGTACCTGGCCATTCTAGAACGAATCTCCGCCAGGTGGCAGATATTCAAGCTGGAGACTGTTGGTTAATAAAGCATCTGTATTATATGAGGAAGTGTGAAACGCATTTTTGGATGGATTGCAAATAGAAAGACATGACAGTATTTTTGCACTCTGTGAGTGCACTGTCATCTCGTCAACAAGATAATTTGTGTTGGGAGAACGATGGCTTTCTATGGCCTACATTAAAGAGATCCTCCTGAGCAATGTCACCACCTTTTTTTCTTCATAAGGCTGGTTAACGGCTCAGGTGGGGCGGCCTGTTGTACTTCCTCATAATAGGAGGAAGTATAAGAGGTCCAATGATGCCTAAGTGAAGCCTCTTAGGTTCCCGTCCCCACAATTCCAGATTCTTCAACAGTATAAAAATAGTCGACGTTGTTGGCACATGACGAACTTGAGACAAAAATGTTGATACACATATGTTTGTTGTTTTCACTTAAAATATAGGTAAATCCCGTTTTAGAACCCCATGAATAAATACGTTTAAACGTTTTTCATCAAAGTCAGATGATGTTCTGTACTAGAAACTCGTTAAGGTCATAATAATTCTCTATAAAGTAAGATAACTATTTGCGTACCATATTTCTTCAATCTTTTAACTTAAACAAAATAATATGTAGGAAATACACTTCATATACTTCAAGTGTCAAGTAAAAGGATCAAGTAAATGCAAACTAAAATGTCTCAATACTATTGACTATTGAAACATGATATTGAAGGAACATATATCTAAACATTTCACGCCAAAAATCTGTCATCTCAATATGTATACTCGCGACAAGGATTCAGACGACTTACGTCATACGAACAAATGAACAATTCATTATATTTTCATAAAAATATTTAAGAAACTGCAACTGATAGTAATAAAACTATAAACTACACTAAAAGTTTGCATGATATATTGCACTAAATTGTAATAAAACATTGTTTTTAACGCGACCAAGTATCGAAAATAACGTTGACGATAAAAACAAATGTGTAACGTCAGCCGTGACGTAAGACGTCTCAATTCTTGATTCGAGTTATATGTATATTTGCCAGTTGTTTTTCTTTACCACTGTGACATAAGCTGACAGATTTTTTTATTTAATTATTAATTTATTTTGCCAAAAGCCACACGAGCTTTCCTTTTTATGGAAAAATATCTTTTTAATTCAAAATTTTGTCAATCAGTAGTTTTGCTCGCAAAACTGACATTATTTAACAAAATCGCTCGACTTTCGATCTTGCGATGTTTTCATGTCAGTGTTTCTCGTAAAATTACTGAATGGCAAAATTATTTCGTTACAAAGAGGAATTTATCCGATAGAAACAAAAGGTTGGTAAAAAGTCCTGTTCCTCTAAACTAATAAAGATATTTATTTTTGTTGTTCATTCACATATTTGATCTTTAAATTATATTGTAAGAAACCACTCAAGCTTTTCTTTTTATGGATTAATTTCTTTTTAATTCGAAATTTTGCCAATCATTAATTCAGTACCTCAGAGGCAGAAAATCCAATATTACATTTTAAAATCAACAGCCTAGACGAAAGTGGTCTTCAAGATTATACCTGTTTTTATGCAAATCTAAGGCAATGAATTTAATCATAATAATAATAATATTACAAATAACCTTCTTATACTAAAAATAGCCTTTATGCGTCGAAAGAAATACCAGTAGGCTTTTAGTGAAAATAGACGTGGGCCTTTATGCCATTGAGGTCCAGAATTTTGCTCGAAAAACTGACATTTATTCGATAAAAACAAAAGGTCTTGTGATTTTACTGTTAATAATTCAACTTTGCCACAGCGTTGACTTACCCTGTATAATAAAACTTACAGTCTTATTCTGTCCTCTTCGGTAAATAAATTCAACTAGACACTAATTGTAATTGTGCCCTTTTGGACGTGGAGATAAATTCCGGGAAGAAACCACCTTACAAGTGAGTTATTTGCCTTCCTAACAAGTGTCCCAAAGTAGGTAATTTCTAGAAAACGATAAAACTTAATCCGGTATGTGATTTCATTCGCCGGAGGCTCCTAGTATACTACTTGAATGGATGCGCCGGTCAAGCAATTCGGGTCCGATGAAATTAATCTCTGGCAGGTCCAGACACATAATGAGCATTTTTTCGTAATGGAGGACATCGCTTCGATTCCAGTCCTGCACGTGAATTGTCTCGGAGCCAATATGTCGAAATTAACTTTGTATTTATTATACAGGGTGTTTCTTAAGTAGAGTTAAAAAATCCAGGGGTGTATTCTGTCAGAAATAAAGGTTTTTTTCTCATATGGGAACAGCCTTTGTCTCGCTACAGCGCACAATGGGACAAAGAACCCGGAAAATTGGCAAACATTCTGAAACTTTGGTGCTTTATGGTTTTCGGTGTTCTAGAACCGGAAAAAATAATAGAAAAATTCTCATCTGAAAACGGACCTTTTTTCAGTGGTGAACATTTTATGAAATTCTATTGAAAAATTTAACCATTTGAAATTGTTGGAAGTAAAGTGATCGTATTTTCTATTGCACTGAGGCCGTTTTTTAAAAATATAAAGAAAACTCTCAAATTTGCTTATGAAATTTACTCTTTCGGTGAACATCCAGTGCGATTTGCAATGTAAGTCGAATATTCCTCATAATGAAGAAGAGGTTGGTTTCTTGATAATATTCGATAATTCCATCCTAATTATTCGTAAGAAGTTCTAATCTCAAATCAAATAAATCATATAGGGTAATAATTACATTTTTTGAGTCAAGTACTTAATTTTAACGAAAAAAAGGCGCAAATTTATGCAACTTTTTTCTTCGCGATACTACTACTGAGACTTCAATCGACTTAACTCACAATTAGACTATGTTTTATATAACAAAGGCACAAGTATTATAAGGTTCCATCTCTAAAAACTATTTTTAATTGTCTACACGTTTCTTCAACGTTGATTAGTGGCGTGTTTTTGTTTACTAACAGAATTCTCCTTATGCCCCCTGTGAAACATAGATAACGCGGTTCGTAAGTAAACTAATGTCTTGATATTAAAAAAATCAATAGAGTTCATATCGGGTGATCTGGGTGGCCAAAGTTGACCTGGTTCTTGAGTGCGTCGTCCAGTCACGTTATTACCGAATCTTTCATTTAAAAATTCACGAGCAGTTCAACTAAAACATGGAGGAGCCCCGTCGTGTATAAACCACATTCTTTATCTTAACGCATAAGGAGCATTGTCAAGTAGTTCAGGTAAAAAGTTTTGAAGGAAATATCTGTAGGAAGCACCGGTTAATGTTCTTAGTAAAAAGTATGGCCCAACAAGAAAATTTCCAATAATACCCGCCCATACATTTAAAGAAAACTGATAGATTTTTATTTCCAATAGATAAAACCCAATAACAGGAAATGTTATGTTACAATATAAACAATAACATTCAGTTCACATCTAAAATACAAATATTTAACAAAATAATAAAATAAAAACAATGTTGTATGCAGTGATACGAATATAAATTATGGTAGAACATCAATCAAGTACCACTAATGTGTTTCAATATCTTTTCATGAATTTCTCTTAAAGAACAAATATGGATATCACAGGATAAACAGTAATTATTATAATTATTGCAAGCACTAAGAAGCGGTGACTTTTGCAGAATATTTGTTCTTGCCAAATCTGTATGAAACTGTAAAGCATTTCTTAAACGCAATCTAGGAACCCGGAGCCTCACAACCTCATGTAAACGTGGACAGATTGCATAGTTATTTAATAGGTTATAAAGGAATGATACAGATAAAAGTATTCGTCTAATATGCAAGAAATTGAATTGACATTCATTCAACAAAATTAAATACTCTATACCCCTCTCTGGGTATACACCTGACAAATTTTAAAAATTTTCTTTTAACACCTTCAATGAGACATATGTGAGTAGCATAAATAGAACACCAATTTAAAGCACCATATTCCAAAACTGAGCACATAAAAGCAATAAAAAGTATTGAAAGTACATCAATGCTCGCAAAACATCTTCCATTCCTCTTAATAAATCCCATCATTCTATTCGCAGCAACACTTTTTTCAATGTGAGTAATGAAAGAAAGTTCCAAATCAAATACCACCCCTAGATCTTTTATTTCATTACATTTGGTCAACTCAAAAGTATCTATTCTATAACAACATCTGATGACATCAACATCAAGTTTTTTTGAAAAGGATAAGACAAAACACTTGTCCGCATTTAATTTCAAGTATTTTTCTGAACACCACTCTGAAATTCTCTCAAGGTCTTCTTGAAATAGGGATGAATCATCTAAATTATCAATAATACGATATATCTTTAAATCATCCGCGTAAAGCAGTTGACAGCGTTGCAATCGACGTTCCATTATGGCATTAGTCTGTTCATCAGACCAAACATGTTTATTGCGCCACCTCTGGAAAAATTAGCTTCGTCGGTAAACAATAAAATATTTTATTAATTTTTTAGCAAAATCCAGTGACAAAATTGTAGGCGAGCAGGATAGCTAGCGGCAGTAAGGCTTGATCCCTTTATATGTGATAGGGGTATAACTGTTGATGCTTCAAAACGGACCAAACTAATTTATGATTCACATTAAGATTTGCAGCGATCCTTTTAGTACTAGTATTTGGGTGATCTTCATTTCGTGTAGAATAGTTTCTTCTAACTCAGGCGTTCTAACACTCAAAGATATTTCAAGAATTGGACCTGACTGATCTCCGAAAGACGTTGACAAACCTTTCTGAACATTGTTGGATTTGGAATTGGACGATTTGGCCTAGCCTCACTACCGTTTCCATCTGTAAGGCCATAGTAAACTATATAGGCCATTTCAGCATTTATATGCATAAGCCATTAATAAAACTTATAACTGTACAAAAAATTAAATATTGATAATTAGTAATATTACTTGATATTCCATAACTGGTTACTTTACACAACTTCTTTTCTTATAATTTTAATATTGCTTCTGTAGAGCCTTAAAATACGTTACAGCGTCTACATTGTTTTAACTTTAATTGTTTTAACGATAATTGCCAAGAAGGCATTATTTTCTAACGGTTCCCTAAAAACAAACAAACCTGCCCACATTAAAATATTCCTTGCAGATAAAATACCCTCAGAGGTAATTAAGACCACCATAAATTTTTAAATGATGCTTGGCTTTAGCGCTTGTTATACTTTATTTATAAAATGTTACCACCACACGCCATGCCCGCCAAACAATACAGTTGAATCCTATAAATAGACTTGCGAGTGGGTGCTTTCAGTTACTACCTATCTCATAACTTAAACGGGTTTTATTTTTACTGTGACGTGTTCATCAAAGCAGAAATTTGCATTGATATTACGTCTGATAATTCCTGCATACTATTAGTATCTGGGAGGCGCAGAGCCGGCCGTTTTGACAAGTAATGCTTGGAGAAATGAGGGATTTTGAAATTTATGTGGAATGTGGGTTTCGGTTTTAGTACCTAATTGTTTTAAGCATTATTTATTAGTCACTTCCTAACATACAGTATCAAACAGCGTCTGCTGTCGATTTCTGACATTGTAACTGACCTTAAAATATTTTATACACGGCTTGGTGTTAAATTGCATTTTGTAGTAAAATTTTTTTGGACGATAAAGTCTCACAACTGCCGATGGTATTATTAACGCCCTCGGGCGTTAATTACTGTAATATACTAAATATTCACTCTTCTTTAACTAATGGTGTGTACTCTATCTTTATTGAAGCAAAATATCATTTTGTATACCACATTTTAAGAAAAAAGATAAAGAATTACAAACAATAAATTACAATTTAATCATACTAATATAACAATGAATTACGTTTTTGTTTGCAATACAATTAACGGAGTTACTTATAAAACATAAAACTATTTTCTAGAGTCTCTAGAGCACTTACTAGTTGAAGACATATTAGACACAATAATTCGTTTTTGCTATTTCCACTTTGTTGGACACAGAATTTTCAACTGCCTTTCAATTGCCTTCTGCAACAGTGGTTGATTTCCAACCAACATGATGCTAACTCTATTAGTTAGTTATACCTGCTTCAGCGTCGATTAATAAAGTAGTCGAGGAACGCCGAAAACTATGCCCGGTTCTTCTAAATCTGGTTCAATGTATTTTTCCCAATCACTTGCTTTGAGTATACAGGGTGTCCCTAAAAGGTTGGGACAGCGTTTCGCCACATAAACTATAGCTGAAAATAAGTCGATTTAACTAAACTTGTCTTATCCAAAAGTTGATAATCACTGAGCTACAGGGTGTCAAAAGTTAAAAAATAAATCGGGTTTTCTTTAATAGGTAACTGTTTCACGTTAATTTTTTAGGAGCTAAGAGGACGAATTCGTGCCGCTGCTCAAGATATCACTACAAATGAATAGATGCTACGCAGAGTACAAATAAAATTTGTACGAAGAATAATTCTCTGCATACAGGAAAATGGTGGCCATTTCGAGCATTTACTTTAATTATTTATGTTTGCGTTTACTTATTATTATTTTTTTTAGTATTAAGATCACTGCAAACAATGTGTTTTTCTTGGAAAGCGTTGCTCCAAGCGACTTCAATATAGTAACCTTTCTTAACTATAAAAGTCTGGGGAAGAGATTTGTCTAGTCCAAAATAATATGCACGATGGAATAAAAAAGTTGTAACGGTTTAAATGGTTTGAAATCGTCGTCGGTGGCCCCCTCTAGAAGATATACCAAAATGGACAATAAAATTGAATTTGCCATCTCAAGAAACCCCTGTATACAAAATTTCGTGAAATTAACGAATTAACGTCAAACAGTCGAAAGTTATTAAAGAAAACCCCATTTATTTGACCTTCAACCTTTGACACCCTGTAGTTCCGTGATTATCAACTTTTGGACTAAGGTAAGTTTAGTTAAATCGACTTATTTTCAGCTATACTTTATGTGCCGAAACGCTGTCCTAACCTTTTAGGGACACCCTGTATAATATTATAATATACAAAAAAGCATCGATGCTTAGTATCCGGTTGACAAATATTCACATATTTCTGTACATATCCAAATATCTTGGTGACTTGTTTCATTGTCAGTTATACTAAATATCCGCTGTATTTTATAGTTACTAGTAAATTTTATCTAAAAAAATCATATATTGCTATGTTCCAGAACTCTTCTTTACGACAAGCTTCACATATGCCAAAAATCAGTGCCACTCAATTAAAAAATAATGTAGGTACATTTTATTTCATACTTGAAGGTTACAACTTACCCCCTTCTGGGGCATTTCTCAGAAAATGTGTCAATTTCCTCTCTAGTCAATATTCTTGACTTCTTCGGTTTGTAACCATCATTTTTTCTTTTTAAGAATGCCTTTAACATGAAATAATTCAACCACAAAGAGGACGGCTTACAGTTCTCACATTCCAAAAAATATGCTAGGAGCATATTTTCAGAGTGGTGTTTCACCTTTCTAAAGCAACACCATTTAACAAAATCGTCATAACTTTTTTTGAAATTTTAGGAGCCGTGCCTACTTGGAATGTCTTCTGTACTACTATCACTATTGAAATCTATATTTTACCAATTATACATGAAAAAATCTGTCACTTTGCTAGAGTTTTTTCACGGCGTACATGAAAACCACGGTTTTTGATATTATTGCTAGGCATCTGTCACAACTATCAATTCGACTCCAACAAAAATTACTTAATTTTAGTTATAGTTGTGTCCACAAATTATTCTAAGTATACAAAGTTTTGTATTTTTGTAAATCTGGTGCGTCATAATGTGTTTAATACCCTAAGCGTGTAATACCCCTCGGCTTAAGTCTCGGGCTATTATCTTCACGCTACGGGGCTTAAAGGCCTACTTAACGCCCTTGATATATAAATAACTATTAAAAATTGAGCTACTTTATGATGACGCCAGTTTGCACCGTTTTATTAATATATTGATTACAATTAACGGAAAATATTGAAGATGATCCACAATGTATGCTGTTAAAAACAGTCGATAATAGATCAAACAAATGGTTGCTCCTGATAATGCAAGTATTTAAAGTTGTTAAAACCATAGTTGTTATTAGGATTGCCAATTTTACTGTGAGCAATAAAAATACAAATCTTTCAATAATTCAATTATATTTCCTACTTTTCTTTACAAATATCTCTAAACTCGAATAATACAATACATAAAATTCTAATTGACTAGATACATTTATATATTTTCTTCTCACAATAATATCAAGAGTGTTTCACAGAAGTTTATTGCTAATATTTTTATATATCTCAAACCGATACCGACTTATTCTTTTTTATTTTAAAGGTAAAATTAAGAAAATATGTTTGCTTTGGCACACATTTTGTTGGTTAATAGTATTTTATGTTGCAATAACTACTCCTGCACTTAGGTACATACCTACTCCGTTTTTCGAAATGTCACAAAAATAAAATCTTGTGAACAAATTTGTAAAATGCAAGTTCAATTACAAAATTTTCTGTATCAATATACCTACTTTAAGTATAAAATTGAAAGTGAAGTAGGTAACTATTAATAATATTTTGGTTTTAAGGAAAGAAATACAGTTTTTGTTATTTTTTAAAAATATAGAGGAGATTGTAAAAATAGCAATAGTTCATTGTTAACTGTCGTTAAACTTCAACTACTGTATTTCATTGACTAGAAATATTGGTACAAGAATTTTGTTAATAATAGTAGTATAGAATTTGTTTCTTAAAAGATTTTTAAATAATGCATGAAACTTTTAAAATAATCAGTGTTAGAGACTTATGTTTGAATTTTGAGTTGTTACAGTCACAGGTGCCTAGATTTTCCCCAATCAATACTGATATTTAACTAACAGATGATTTAATATAACTATTAATACAGTAAATTTTATTTAAAACTAGGTGTGGCAACGATAAATATTCTTAAAATATGTTAAATGTGATGTGGTTCAATATTAATAACAATAAATATTTTACTCAGCCACACCCAATTCATGTTGGGTCAAAATAATGGAGGTTAAACCAGAACTTTGTAACCTTAATTTTGCTTTTCCTATAAATTCTCTGTAAAATGTCTAAATATATTTTTGAGTAAATCAGAAACATCAAAAACATCAGAAAGTTTTCTTATCGACATTGGCAAGATAAAATTAACTTAAATTTTGAAAAAAGTTGTAGTCAGTTTTCATTAGGAAATTTAAATAGACGAGCCTTTAAGAACAAATTTAAAAATTTGTGCAAACTACTATTACCAGTTCAGCTTTTTCTAGTAAGAATTTCATTTTAGCGCATTGATAGAGGAATTACACCTAACTGGTGTAGATTATTCTTATTTGGCTCAACCGCTCTAATTGTAGATACTCTTATGAATACAAATATTAAGTATATTTAAAATATACGTTCATAGTGATTCTGTAAAATTTGTAGGTAAACCTAATATACCTAATAGACTTAAAAAATATTTTAATTAATCCCCATACCAATCACAAATTAAAAAACAAACATTCTACACGGTTGGCCCAGACTCTCCGCCATTCCCATCGTTGTGTCTGGCATTCTCGGCCTGTAAAGCTTGTTGTTGTTGAAGGAACTTCGCCGCAGCAGGAAAGCCTTGCAGGTCAAAGCCGGGGGGAGCAACTATCGCCGCCCCCACCGTTCCAGCGGTTCCTTGGAGGTACGCTATGAGCCTCTTCATTTCCTCCAAGGCATTGGCTTGCATCAGGATGTAGTTTTTGGCGAGGAGGAGGGTGGCGATTTTGGATAGTTTCCTGACGGATGGAGAGTGTGCGTATGGAATAACAGCCCTGAAAGTTTCATTATGGTTATAGTGATGTTTTACATTATACTATCACGGAACAATAGTACCTTTTTTCAGTATAAGGTTGAAGCTCCACAGATTTATTATTTTAAAATCTTTATGGAACTGAATGTTAAATACTTAGGCATTAAGTTGTAAAGCTTAGCCCGCCCCATGGTAAACTAATAGAGCTAAATATGTTTCAAGGACACTGTTTTAAGAGGTAAAATTGATTTTTTTGTATGAAACCTGGTGCAACCCGCATCGAAATATCATTATTACCGGAGTTATTTTGAAATTAATTTCAATATACCTAAAGAAGCCTCTTAATAGTTTCCACTATTAAAGTGCCTTTTCTCTTTAAAATATCATCAAGTTACTAAGAATGAAAAATGTAATAAGCTTCAACGATCTAGATCTACTTTTGACTTTTTATTTGATTTAGGAATATTCTGTGCTGTCTCTATTTGAGATATTAAGCAATATCACCAAAATATTTTCAGAGCGAAAAATTGACTAAACGCGTAAAGTTCGATCTATCTACTATGATTTCTTAGGCTGAACATTTTAGTGTCCCACACATACTTCATTTCCTTTTAGATCTTTTAAAATTTTTGGTTGCATGATGATACTGAAGTGAATATTTGTAAATTATTTTCTAATTAGAATCTTAAACTTAAATTTTCGATTAAATCAGGGAGAGTATTTTGCAGAAATTCCAAAAAACTTTCGCAATTTAATCGATTTGACAAAATTACTGACTCAATCAAATAATTATCAAGAAAAGGTTTTCAGAGCGAAACATTGAATAAGTACGCAAGTTTCGAATTTTTAGGCCTACATTTACTTTTAGATAAGCTATAACAACGGAGGTATATTTGAAATTGAATGTTTCAAATGTGTGTGCCAATGTAAGTATAATAGAATAAAATTTAAATAAATAAACAAAATATTGATGCCACAGTTACATTATTTGTCTATTAATAAATCGACAAGACCTAGACGCAGTTTTGGATCAAGTTGTGAAAGAAGTTCAACTAGCATCTTATGGTGTGGATATAGCAACTGTTGATATTTTTAGAAGCTCTTATTTTCCAACGTTTTCATTAGGGGCTTACTTGACCAAACATTTCAAAATTTATTCTTTAACTGCCTCTCTTCAAAAGATGTCTCTCAATAGCAGCAAACAATGAGTTATCTCCGCTGTACGACAATTTGGAATCCTTTGATAATATACTGTGTCACACTTTGGACCATTTCCTTAACAATGTCCAAATATGAATAATATATTGATATATTTTGCATGGATGTAGTGCTCGGCCATGATAAATAACTAAAATTTAAGGTTTTAAAAAGATGCATAATGTCAGCTAATTTCTAAAAAAATGCAAAATTAAAATACAAATTATGAGCTTTGGTAGAAAATTAGACACTTCATCTAAATTTAATACTTAAATCATTTCCGCTTATTGGCGTAGAAATGTATAAAATTCAGTTACAAAAAATACCTTTGTTCTACGCATATGGATTTTTATTTTCCACAGCTTTGATATAGGACATTTTGCTCATAACCCTAGATAAATGTATCAAATCTGGGCAAACTCGCATAAGTAACTTTAAATTTATAGTATTTGCTTAAAAATTGATAGTTAGTTCTTAGCTGTTTAATGTCCAATCTAAACATATTTGTACTAAATAAGTTTATTAAAATCAATTTACTTTCATCTAAAAACCATCTAATAGATTGTTATACTTTTAAAGTCCCTGTATAACTGGAAGACAATTTTGTAGATATATGTAATGTATTTCAACCTTTATAGTAAAAAATCTTGTTGTGCTCATATATTTGATTGCGTTAGATATCGGTTATTGGATACCGTGTTTACACCATTATGATATTGACAATTCTATAAGAAGTTGCTGATACATGAATACAAAATGCGAGACGAAATAAACTTATCGGGAAAGTGTAACGACCTTAATCAATATTTTGTGTTCTGTGATAGACAATATTAACAATTGGTAATAATAATAAATCTTGCTCTATAGAGAAATTATCTAACCTCAGTTCGTCCAAAGCGTCGTTTAAATCATGCATTCGTCTCCTTTCCCGTGCATTGATGTTCAACCGGACGCTTTTCCCTTGTCGATTTTTTCCTTTGGACGAGGACGGGTTTTGTGGATGTTGTACTCGAGATTCCTGAGATCTGAAAAATGTCGGATGGCATTTAGAACATTTCTATTTGCACAAGTAAACATGTATCGTATATTACACTGTTATCTACGGCTGTTTCATAATATGCCTTAGAATGGGAAGGCATTTAGCTCCTAAATTTTCACAACCGATGTATAAAATCAGTTGCTCTGGTTTAAGCAGCATTAATGCATAAACTTATTTATTTATGTCAGATGGCAAGGCTTAACCAATGCATACATGTATTTATTATTTTTAATATACGAGTGTGAGGTTTGTGCAAATGAAATCCCTAATTGGCCTTGGAAACAATTCATATTCCTAGTTTACATGGAACAATAATATTTTTCTACGTTTATACAAAAAACAAAACTCTATTGAACTATATCTAGTGGAAAAGTGGTTCTTTATTTCTCTAGTGCAATAAATTTTTTATTGCATTTATCTGTCATCCTACTACAGCGTTTTGTGATCATGATGATGTACTGCCAAAAAAAGAATTGCGACATTTTGGATTTACAAATCAATAGTACTCCTCTGTCTACTGACACTAAATGCGTAAAATTTTTGGGGCTAAATTTGGACGTCAACCTTAATTGGAAGGATAATTGTATATCAATCATTTCGAAGTTGTCCTCTATTGCATATCTTTTTAGAAATATTAGAACAGTTCTTAACACTGATCAACTTCTTTGCTTATATTATGCTCAAGTGGAATCTCGACTGAGATACGGTGTTTGTTTCTGGGGTGGCTCACTCTTTTCACTAATGTTTTTGTTGCACAAAAAAACGACTTTTAAGATGTATGTTTGGTGTCTCTAGTTCCTATTCTTGTAGGAACATATTTAGAGAATTTAGATTGTTTACTTTGCCAGGTATTTATATTTTTGAAATATGTATGTATGTTTTTAAAAATAAAGACAAATTTATGAAAAATGATATATATCACTGCGTAAATACCAGACAAAAACATAATGTCCATGTGCCTTATGCCAGATTAAATGTTACTATGCGTTCGCCAAATTTTATAGGACCCAAAATATTTAATTGTTTACCTGACGAAGTAAGAAATATAAATAGTGAATTTTTATTTAAGATTAGATTGAAGCAATATTTAGTGGATCGATGTTTGTACTCCACATCAGAATATTCTCCATGTTCTTTGTAATTTGTATTTGTTTGTTTGACTGTGTTTGACTATTCCTATACATATACTTCGTGTCTATGAGGAAAATAAAATTATTATTATTATTATCATGACAAATATAAACCTTCAAATCGACGTCATATTTTCCTACTTAGTGTCATCTAGATAAAACATTTTTTGCTTTTTGCATAAACGTAGAAAAAATATTGTATGCAACTCGTACAAAAAGTGTTTATTGCATTCGACGTGACAATTTCACGTGACGTGTGATAAACACTTACTTTTTGTACTTGTTGCATAAATAACTATTATAAGATTTTTTTAGATTTTATAATATTGTAATTGTGTGCACTAGCAACTAACAATGATGTAGTAATAGTTGTTCACAATATAAGTGTTGTAAAGATTCATATAATAAAAAAAAATGGCAAAAAGTGACAAATGACATGACAAGAAGCTGGTGTATTTTTATGAACAGAAAAATGTAAATGCTATTAAATCCTCTTATGTTATCTTTCACATGATCACTGTCAAAACTTTGTCAAACAAACCCATAAATATAAAAAGCTCATTTCAAGTGAGTGATTCTGAGGGAAGTTTACTTTCTTATATAGAAGAAGCGAGAAACGGCGATCACAAGTCTAGTTCCAACAAAATCTAAGCCGTGACTTATGTCACCCTATTCATTTTCACTCTATACAAGACAATTTATGTCACCTGATTATGATATCACACTGGTTGTTAGAAGACCATCGTACGATGCTGGATCAGCATCTCCGAGTTTATAAATAATAGAACGCATTATATTCCGTTGTTCATTTTGCTTACCTTCTTGTATGTGTAGTAATTTGTGCCAAGGTGAATAAATTAATTTCTCTTAACAAAAAGTATCTTTCTAATCCAAAAACCTAAGTCGCGGTATGAGTACCAAAAATTTGAAGATGAAGATTGGTGCAAAGTTACTATGGATTCACTATTCAATGTGGAGAACTATGATGTCACATAAGAAAAATCAAGATATAAGCAGATTTTCTTTTTAAAAAGAAGCTCAGGTTACAAGGCCAAAAAGTTCAGATTTTTTCCAAAGGAAAAAGTATATGTTTCTAAGTACTGCAGATGAGGTTGCTATGATGATCAGATTTTGTTGGGCCAGTCGTCGTGAAGAATTAACTAAGCTAATGTTGGATCATATTCAATACAATGTAATATATATTCATCTACATAAAATTGTGATTCCATGCATGACAACAGAACTTATCCGATAATTTGTTATAACAGAAGGAAATACGGCAGGATCAACTGTTTAAATAATTTTCAAAAATATGCTGAAGTTCGTACTCCTAATGAAACTCAAAGGCAATTTTTTTGTATTCTCCAGACAAGGAAACTGTACCTCCCAGCCTGTCGGAGTTGGATTGAAGAATCCTGAAGAATTCACTGGACATTATTTTAGAAGATTCTCAGCCACCATTCTGGTTGATGGCGGTGCAGATGTTAAAGCGTCATGGGGAAATCTGGAAATCTTCTACGGCAGAAGGCTATGTTGAGAATTCTTTAGATGGTAAGAAACAGATTCCAAAGAAGATCGTGGGGTAAAATACGGATTTAACGATTGGAAATTCAAACTTAAACAGCTCCATCACATCTACTTACTAGTATACAAATTTCTAATTGTGAAAAAGTGTATTATTAATAAGTTTTGTAATTCGTCTTGTGATACTGGTGTATAGATTATATGTATATTATTAATGTCACCTATACTGGCGATTTGAATAAAAAGTATGGTAATTTTGACACGGAAAAACTCTTAACTTCAGAGCCCAGAGCGTCAAAGTAGGCTGAAATGTGGGCAGTATGATAATCCAGTTTTTCTATTCATTACTATCACCAAACCCATCACCAGATGAATTACATGAATGAATGAACTTAATAAATCAAAGGTCACGATACAAAGTCCATGTAATGTGTTATTAATGTTAAAATAAACCTTAGGTTTTATAATATATAAATCATTCTTCTAAAAAGCGGGGTATTTAACAGAAAAATGTTAATGAAAACGATTTCTTTATTACAACACTCTTGCTGTAAGAGCATAAGAAAACTATTTGTAGAACTGTAAAATTAATATTAGGTACTAAATCAAAGTAGATAAACTTAATATACACCGATAAAATAAATGTCCATTTTTATGAATGTAGATGGATCCCAATTGAATATAGCTCTATGTGTGACCAAAGGATAGTAAATAGTTACCTATGACTGCTCTGACCGGAACATCCAGGATCTGGATTATTTTCATCCGATGGGGGTCCATGGCTCGCCACGTTTGGTTGGCAGCCCTGGAAGTAGAATCCCCCGAGACCAACTGCCCCCAGAGGAGTCCTCCTGCCCGGAATTTGACTGTCTTCGGTGGAGTTGGACGAGAAAGGTGCAAAGCCAACTTGATCCAAAGCGGTGACCGCTTGAGACGAGCTGGGACCAGTTGCTGAACTGCCCTGCAAGTGATTAATCGGTTGTTTAATAAATTATGAGGGGTTGGATGTTAACTAGATGTTACTTAGGGGGTGGGTGGATGCTCATGAATTCGTAGTACCTCGATGGCTGGCACGACAGATGCCGATTTTGCTCTAACTAGATATTCATAGTAAACTAACGTGATACATATCAATACAAGGTGTTTACGAACTTGGAGAGGATGTTTGAACAGTATTTAAATTGAGGTGCGAGAAATTGAAATATGTTTGTAGATAGAGCAGTCTTCTTAATAAATGTACAGGGTGTCCCGCATAGAACCGGCACAGATCAGGTACATAGGGGTCGCAAAACATTCATCAATCAATCAAACATACCTACCATATATACAGTGCTTTCGAAGAGTAACGAATAAATTCATTATTTTTTAAATTGAGAAGTTTTCGAAGAAATCACCTGGCACGTCTATGTTGTTTTTAAAAAAGGCACTTTTTGACATACGACCCACATTTGTGACGTCATCGTTGTTCGAGATATGACGTCATTTTAAATAGCAACCCCCAGTTTTGACCATGCCATTTATTTATCTTTTTATTTCTTCTAATAAAATCTATTAAAATATTGTGTTCATTCATAGAATTCTGTGTTTGCAACATATTCCAGCCGATCTATTGCGATGTAAAACACTTCGTGTACATGACCTGTCAGTCATATACACGTTATTCTATGAACACCAAGCTATTATAATTGTTCAACAAATACTTAATTTCACTAGAATTATTTTGAAGTGTGAACGTTAAAACTTTGCAGTTCTTTATAGGTGCATGTTATACGAGTATGTAGGTATGTAATTTTCTTGACATATGAGCAATTATTATCATGTCATCGGCATATAAAATATACTTGCTACATAACTCAATAATTATGTCAATTATAAATATATTGAAAATAAGTTGCCCTCGAACGCAACC
The DNA here is from genome assembly GCA_025584915.1 of Monochamus saltuarius. Taxonomy (NCBI): domain Eukaryota; kingdom Metazoa; phylum Arthropoda; class Insecta; order Coleoptera; family Cerambycidae; genus Monochamus; species Monochamus saltuarius. The sequence goes on from CM046723.1 coordinate 57,632,637, forward strand.
CTGAGACACTTCTGAGGATGAAATAAATTGGCCCAGTTGCATTTCGGAGATATCAATATGTTAATAAGAATTATGTGATATTATTACTATAAAATCCAAACTTTTCTAATATGAAAAGTAAGGGTTTGTCAAAGGCTTTACTAAAATTAATATATTCCTAGGTACATATCTTTTGTGATTCAGAATTAAATGCTTTATTATGCATAATACTTTGTTAATTTTCTTAGATAATTGTGTATTACGTTCAAATATTATCCAACAGTATCTAACAAGAACAATATATGTTTAAGTGATTGAGTTGAATGGAATAACAAAATTGCATACCAAAATAGTAATAAATTTGAACTGAATAATTCGTCGAATCAAATTGAATAAAATTTCATTCTACGTATATGAGAAAAGTAATTTTATGTGTTAGACTACATAAATGCTGTCATATATACAGTATGCGCCAAAAGTATGGAATAAATTCAATAAAAACGAAACAATTATTTTTTAGGAAAAATCCTCGAACAGGTCGATTTTTAATTTAAAAAATACATATTTTAGCGTAAAATGCGATTTTCAAATGTCATTTGTTTTCGAGTAATGACGTCATCGATTTTTTTTTAATGGCAACACCATATTTTTTCCTTGATTCTGAAAGATCGTTTAATTCTCTATCAGACAGTACTAAAATGTTGCCCTCATACATAGGAAAGTTTTCGAGTAAATGACGATTGAATGTTAGAAAACGTAAATTTTATCCATAAAAAAGTAACAATTCTGAGGTATGTAAAATAAAATTCAATTGATTAAATTTTATACTTAAATGAAATGTTCGAATTGCCATCCATCAACTTCTTGACAATGCGCAAGTCTGTGAAGAAATTCTTCTTGCACATTATGAATGATTTCTAGGGTAACTCTGCGTATTTCGTCCCGAATGCGATTTTGAAGTTCTTCTAAATTACGTGGTTTATTAATGTACACTTTTGACTTCAAGTATCCCCATAAGAAATAGTCAAGAGGTGTAAGATCTGGCGATCTTGCAGGCCATTTTATCGGTCCGCGTCTGCCGATCCACCTCCCAGGAAAACAGTTGTCCAAAAAATCTCGTACAGGGCGCGCATAGTGCAGAGCTGCACCGTCTTGCTGAAACCATATGGTATCGTCAGGAATGTCAGGGTCATTATCGTTAGAAAAAATTACTGCAAGGGCTGGAACAAGGTAATTTTCTAAAAACTCTAAATATCTTTGTCCTGTAAGGGTTCCTTCAAAGAAGAAAGGCCCTACTATTCTGTCGTCAACTATTCCAGCTCACACATTTAATTTCTGAGGGTGTTGGGTATGTGCCTCTGCCATTCAATGAGGATTTTCCCGACTCCAATATCTGCAAGTTTGACGGTTTACTGTACCATTCAGACAAAATGTGGCCTCATCTGAAAAAAGTATTTGCCGGTGTAAATTTCTATTTCCTTGACAAAAGTGTAAGCGGCGATCGGGATCATCTTCATTGAGTTCCTGCACAAGTGGAATTTTGTATGGATGATAATTTTTCCTTCCTCAAGATACGTAGCACTGTGCTCTGACTAGTGTCATTGTTTAATGCAACCAATCGTGAAGAATTATGAGGATTATCCACCATACTTATCAAAATGTTCTGTTTCTGATTTTCATTAATGCTTGGACGTCCAGGTTTTGGAATTTTTACAACATTGCCAGTTTCTCTAAATTTAGACTCTACCTTACTGACTGTTCATTGGCTGATAGGGCGATCTGGACATTTTCCTTTAAATAAATAGCAAATTTCCTGCTGAGTTCTAGTCATATTCCCGCATCCGATAAGAATTAAAATTTCAATTCTTTGAGTAACAGTTAAATGTGCCATAATACTTTAAATTGAATAATAATTTCTATGTCGCTTACAATACTTATGAGAAAGTCGGTGTGACAATGACACTTTGCAAAGATTTTCACCTACGTGATCCATAAAAGAACTATGGAATTCGAGAAACTAAACTTGATAACGTTTTTGCTTTATTTTAATTGATTTACGTTTTCTAACATTCAATCGTCATTTACTCGAAAACTTTCCTATGTAAGAGGGCAAAATTTTAGTACTGTCTGATAGAGAATTAAACGATCTTTCAGAATCAAGGAAAAAAATATGGTGTTGCCATTTAAAAAAAATCGATGACGTCATTACTCGAAAACAAATGACATTTGAAAATCGCATTTTACGCTAAAATATGTATTTTTTAAATTAAAAATCGACCTGTTTGAAGATTTTTCCCAAAAAATAATTGTTTCGTTTTTATTGAATTTATTCCATACTTTTGGCGCATACTGTATATATTTATATATAATTCATACAGTTTAAGTTATAATAAAATTACATTAATTAGTAAAGTGAAATTTCACACAAATTGATGGACTTGACAAATTATTTAGTGATATTGAGTCCAAATTTTTTACAGTATACTCAATTAAGTATAAAAAAGTAGTAATCTTTTGCTATGAAATGAAGTCTGAATATTGTTAAAAGCTACACAACTGGCCATAAATAGCTACTTTGCCTGTTTGAACAGTTTTCCTGTCTACAGTATTACATGCAATATGTATGTCAAATTGTTGATATCTCCCTTTAATTCTGCCTTTATTCTGTTAGTAATTATTTTAATATATACCTAGAAATCTTGCCTTTTGATATCAATCCACCAAATATACCTATCACGAGAAACTAAATTAGGCTCTATTGGAATTGTGACTTAATGATTGCCGAGATAACATGAACCTGAGGCATGCATAAGCGACAAGTTAGAATGTACGTATTAATTTGGCGTAATTCCCAGACGGAATAGAAAATTCATTCGATTCACTGAGACCGATGCGGCAGTCCTGCTGCAAGTTGTTAATAGGACCTGCGTTAATAATGTAGATGTATGGTTTAGCACCAATCAATATTATATCGCTCTTTCCAAAATGTTGTCTGTTGAGAATAGAACCCGCTATTGATTCCACAGGCTTGAAAATCATAAATTTTTACTGAAGATTGCAGTAGGGACTAGTACAATGAGGCAGGTGAGGCAGTGCTTCAGTAAAAATTTGAAAGTAATAAGTAAAGCCCGCTCTTCGTTCGCAGATGGCGTCATTATCAGGGGCGCACTTAGGACGCTAAATTAATGTTTGTACAAACCGAGGGCCAAACATTTACCTACAAAAAATTAAAATAAACATTTTACCTTGTACTGGTAAACTATAATATTCAACATTATTCATATTAATTTTATTAGTTTACAAAACACTACATTACTATTCACTTGTAGTACTGGAATAAAACTGAATAACCAGCAACTGCTCTCTTCAGGTGTTAGGTTGTGGCGTTTATCGCTAATAATCCATTTCAAAAACGTGTGTTCAACGTCCACAGAGATCACTGGGTCATATTTAAAGTATACAAAAGGTTTATTCCAAATGCATAGAAAACCGTACAATGTACGGTTTCGAGTCTGCGCAATAGCAAAAAAACTGTTCCAAATTAAAAATTATCATTCATTGTACGATTTCCTTAGCGTTCCAAATATCTTTGGGACAAGCATTGAACCGTACCACGGTGATAATATCAGTAGATGGTCATGAGTAGGAACTACTTGTGAACTGTTTGTATAGACATGCGCACTGAGTAATTTCGTTTAGGTTTGATATTAAAACTGTTCAATTTAGTCGTTTTTTTATTGATAAATAGTAAATTGAATTTTAAAATGTCCATCCATGACTAGTTTTTTTTTATTTTATTTATTTTTTAATTATCAGTGCATATAATCTCGTGACGGTATCGTGGCCGTACAAAAGTATTTATTTGGAATAAACCTATAATTTTTCCTGGAACCTAAATAGGTTGCGTTTAGAAAAATCTACTTCTTTGCCATCAAAAAGATCTACTATACGGCATAAAGTCAAAAAATACCTGATTGTTTTGCAAAACGGTACCAATTTTTTTATTCACATGTTCAGCTTTAAGTCCTAATAACTGGGAAATGAACTGTCAAAAATTAAAAACATTATTTACTATGTTATTTACTGAATATCCTGATGTTGTCACAGCTGCTTCAAGACGGTGAATAACTAAAGGTATCCGTGAATAATTAAAATGTATGTACTTATGCTAAATCTTTGCGAATTCTAGAATAGTTAAATATCCGTTGAGCATATAAAGAAATAAGAGAAGACAAAAGAGCGCCAGAAGATAAGCCCTTGCCGACGGAGCTTACCAAAACAGGAGGAGGTTCCTCGAGCCGCCGGCGCCGGCATCGGCCGGAATTTGCGGTCGAGGCTGACCGGAGAAGGAAACCCATCTCTACGAGGCGCCCAGGCCTACAGCGATGAAGTCGGTAAAGAGAGATAGTCCCTCTCGACAGATTTGCATTTTTTCATAAAAATTTACGTCACTCTGAGGGAATGTGGTCCACTAAACTCGAGAGTCGAGACCCTGTAATTAAAATTTTATTGTCGTTTCTGATTCGTTTTAGTTAAGTTTCAGATAAGTGTACTGTAACTGTGAAATGTGAAATGGCAATGTTTAAAGCCTCAAATCCATCGGCAATGGCACCATTGCCGAAGAACAGGAAATCGTGAGAAATATATTAACGATATTATTAATTATTCAATAAATAATAGCGGTTTTTCAACATTGACAAAAATGGATATTTCGATAAAAAGTTGCCGCTACGTATATTCATATTTGACAACAAAATTACTCATTGTATTTTTCAAACTGCAAAGTAATACTGATAACTATAAGTATATAAAATATTACAACGGCATTGGACGATGCGTGTAAAATATAAATAAAATATTAATAATTTTTTTTAAGATCGGGAAAATCGTCCAATAGTTAAAAAATTCTTACTTAAATGCATTTATCTGCCTAACAAAGTAGAGCAGCAGACTATTTAATAGTATAATACATTTTTATACAGTGCGGTAAAGAAAAAATCCGCTAGGAAAAATAAATTTTCAAAGGTGGCTATTTTGTAAAATTATTTTATTTTTAAAATTAAATAGTTGGCTTATAAGACGCTGAACAGACCTACAAAATGATATTTTGTTCGCGAAGGTGTCTTAAAAAATAATGGAGTTATAGGCCTGGGGAGTTTTAAGTGGTGGACCTTGTAGATCGAAAATGAGTGTTCTACGTTGAACAGCATATGATACTAATATCACATAATTTCATATATCTCGATTTTTACTTAAGATATCCTTGAATTATTGAAAGTAGCACAAATCCTTGGATCACTCAATAATGTCTCTAAAATCGCATTTAAATGGTCCACAATTTCAAACGATTGTTTTAAAGACAAAGACCTGTTCTGTTGTTGATCAGTTGCATTCATCAATACTTTACAATTTTGGACCAAACCAAATATCTCTTAATTTATTCACTACTAAATTGCTACTGCATCCAGTATTTGCAGTCATGGGCTACTACCCAAGTTAAAAATTAAAGCTGTTAATTCTTATTCATCATATCAATCATGACTGTTATGTTGTGATACGTTATGTTACTGGCTTGTCTCGCAATAGATCAACCACTGCATGCAGTTATGAACAGCACATAAAGTTATTATTTGCTTTATATTGATTTTGAATCGCGATTACACCGTGCCTATGCCCGTGGCATCAATCGCAACAATATCGATTCACTAATGTACACACAATTTAGACATTTATATGTAGATATATACAGGGTGTTTCAAAACTACATGGTAATATTGCTAGATCTGTTAAACATGAAAAAATAAGTGGAATTTGTTTAAGAAACGTATGTTTCAGAGTTACCCATTTCTTAGCCTGCCTATTTACAGGAGTACCTTACATGTCTTCAAGTATCCCCAAACAAAGAAGAGGGTTCAGATCAGGCGACCTTGGAGGCCATAAAACAGGTAGATTTCGTTGTTTGGGGATATTTGAAGACATTAGTGTATGGTACTCCTGTAAATGGCCTGGAAGAGCTGCAGCTACGGATTAATCAAATGTGTCAAGAAATCCAAACCAAGGAGGGTGTTTTCGAAAGAGTTCGAATATCGTTGAGACGAAGATGTCGTGCCTGCTTGGAAATGGACGGAGGGCACTTTGAACATCTTCTGTAACTGTGTTTTTTGTTTGTTAAAAGCTTTCTTTGTTCCTAATAAAATAAAATGTTTGAAAAACGGAAAGTGGTCCATATCTCCGCAATCGTTACTTTGCGGACCCATGTTTATTAAGACATTTCTACTTATTTTGGTTCATACTATTACCTCCTGAAATATTTTACACTCTTTTTTTAACACCCTGTATAATAAATTTCTTCTTCACCATATGTATTATTTATTAGTATTCTTAAACTTCTACTATTTTACTTTATAATTTGATAGAAAAAAATAATTATTTATATTATCAACATTCTTGATATTGTTTTTATCAAAATCTCATTTTCTCTGAATGTTTTATATTTTATACTTGTATCTAGCTTAGCATCCAGCAAGTCTCTTTTAATTCCATTTCTAAAAGTAAACCCTTAACAGAGATTTAAGTTACATAATTTGTGATGACTGAATGGATCGTATAATTTCTATATACTCGGATAATGTATGTATTTATTCGTTATTTAGAATAGAATAGTTTTTGTTTTAAATAATTAATAAATTTGTCTATGTAACTACTTTTGTTGCCGTATTGGTTTACAAGGTAAGAATTTTGTTGCTTCTATTTAGAATCGATTTAAATAAGCTCCATCTGCAGTAAAATAAATATATCTATTATACAAATCTCTAACTGAAACGTTAACGAATGCTTGTATTGATTTTGTAGTGAAATAAAAATGTGTTCAATAAATTTTGGTCAAGTTTCCTGTAACGTGAAAATACCGAAAAGCACTCAAACTCTCCGAAATACTTACAGCAGCCTGCCACCCCCACCCGGGCGTCGCGTTTTCCCGCAACCACTGCGGAGCTTCGACCACCCCCCGAGAGATGGCGTGGACGGTAGGTTCATCACCTTCAGAGGAAGATTCGCATTCAAAAGATTTCATTATTGCTAATTAATAAATAACAACATCAAAAACAGTTTTTGCACAGTTTTAAATCTTCTTTCATCCACCTTTTCACTACCAGGTCTTTCAGTCACTGTGTTAACTAAACTCCATCGTAGCATATGTTTTTAATAGTTTATTGCAAAACATAAACAAATTGTACAAGACTCACGTTCATTTGTTGCTGTTTTTGGACACATTGAACAGATATACGTCCCTTAAGATGTAACATTCCAATTACTTATCCACAACAAAACACTACCCATACTGTTTTTTTTTTCAAGTTAGCACCACTTTAGTTATGATTTTAAGTTATGTTTCTTCGATGTGTTTATTATTTATTTGTATTTTGCACGGTCAAAATTAATCTTAAATACAAACTAAACCACCACAACACTAGGCGAAACTAGAGTTGAAAAATTGACAGATGCGACCCCATGAGAAGCATTATAGGGGTTAGAAAGCAGGGGTGTAGCAGAAGGGAGAGATGATGAAGTGTGAAGGGACGACAAAACTGTGATTTGAAATGATTACAGTCCACATGAATTTTAAAATGGGGGTGTGTAATCGTTTATAATGTATATGGCAGCTGAGCGCATCTAATGAAAATACTTTTGATTGAAATATTTATTTCTAAAATCGTTAAATAGAAAAAAAAGTATTATCTCATTTCATTTGTTTATAAATTGTGAAAATTATTATAATGCACGAATGTGGAATTAAATTTTTCTTACAATTTATTCTATCATTGATTTTGTTCTATACATAGACCAAAAAAACGGTGCAATAGAAACCTACAGCCAGCAATAAAGTGTTAAATACCACACATGTTCAATCTACCACAGTTGCACAGGTATACCTAGTTAGATACTTGTGCCTCGACAATGGAGAAGAATAACAGTTACAATAACGTGAACAATGCAAACGAATCTTCCGTAAAAGGCAATTCCTGAATTGCACGTTATGGCGAAATAAAAATAAAACAGGAAAATAAGGCAACACTATTCGATTAGAGGTTTCGAAAAATGCAGAACCTGCCCTGCAGATGTTCCTTTCTTGTACAATCGTGTTGTCGTTCCGACTTGGCTACTTTTCATTGTTACGTCAATACGTAAAAATAAATAAATTCCTTTTGCGCTATTCACCGCGGCAATGACGAAAGTATGGTTTGTTTATCAGCCTGTTTAAATTCTACAATTAATACAGATATTCTAAAAGCTGCTGTACATTGACAATTTATTCCTAAATAAGACCATGAAGCAGTTTATTCATAGAAACTTATTTGAAATAGAAATTACTAATACTGGCTTTACAACCAAGGTGTAGAAAATAAAAATAAATAGAAATTGACTCCAAGTTGAGAATTATTATTGAAATTATGAAGCCAGCCCGTGTAAAATAATTTTAACTGAACCAATTCGAAATGAATTGCTTATTTCAGAAACAACCTAAGTCACATTATGAATTTATTACACCAACATGTATTTTTGGGAGTTACAAACATTTTTAAATCAGAAAGAACCTAAGTCCCGCAAACATCGTTGGTTTTACAACGATTTATAATATTCGTTTATTTCTAAAAATTGTTAGTTGACATTTTCCAATGACTTTTAACATAACCTATAAAATTCACAGTGTTTGTTTCAAGCAAAACGTTCAGACTGGTTCTAAACTGTCAAAAATGCTCGTCCAACTACTTATTTCATGATGTTACTGAAAACAAATTCATAACTTTCTTGGTCGAGTATTTCTGACAGTTCGAAACTAGTCAGAATTCCTTGCTTGAACATATCTACTATGAACTTTAAAAACTGGACTGGTGGCCTAGCTATTATAAGTTTGTATGTGTGTCGATCGAGACAGAAAAGTTAACAAAAAAATAAGCTGATTTAGTTCTAGATCTCCAAATTGCATCTTATTTGTAGCACTGATATGTAGGGCTGTATTCGGGATAGTGAATACATTAATTGTGTGATATGGAGTACTTTCAATGTTTCTCTTCTAAAAACAACCAGTTAACATGCCAATATTACAGGCCAAAAAATCCGAGGAAGCTACAAAATATACTGTATTTTATTAAAATAGTTTTGAAATGTGTTTCATTTCAGAAACAACCTTTAAGTTCATTTTTAAACTTTTACTTAAACAGTTTCGTAAATATTTATAATGCTTTTGTTCATGATAAATTATTACTTTAGTGGTAAACTTTCAACTTTAAGCTCCAGTTTCACTAAAAATGTTCAGATAAATTTACAAAACCCCTTTCACCTCTTAAAAACTGTCAAAATGTGACTTAGGTTGTTTCTAAAATAAGCGATTCAAATATATAATATAAATGTTGTGAGTTTAAGTAATACCTATATGAAAATAATTATGAGTCATGATTTCAAAGAACTTCCAGTACAGGGAATTGGAATGACGCTATTCTGTTGTTGATTCAAAATCATTGTATATTTATCACTATATTGTTGTACCATACACCGAGTCTGTAGGACACATATTACTAAGTTACTCTTTAGATGATAACACGTAGCACCACAACACCGTTTACTGTTTTATAGAAATTCTAAACACACGCAAGTTTTCAAGTCACACAAAGAGTTGACAAATTAATAGCAGATAATCTTATCTACTTAAATACTAATTTAAGTATTTATATGAACCAAAAATATGTGCGAGGTTGTTGATTGCATTTTTGTTCTGCCATATATGCTTTAAAGTCTAGTTTTGTCTTGTGAGATTCTCACAAATTTTTCATCTCGCAATGTTGCAAGACTCTTGCATGATTCTTGACAGACTCAGTGGTGATTACCCTCGATCAGATACGGTCCCACTCTGAGCTCACACTATCTATTGATATGGTTGATCATCGACAGTCGTCGACTGATAGACGTTATAAAGTATAGAAACTGCCAGTTTTAGATAATAAATTATAAATAATGGACAAAATAGGTGAAACAAAATCGGGGCTCTTTCAGATAATGCTCACTTAAATATTATCTCTTCCTATATTTGCAAGATTATTGTTTTGTCATGCAATACTTTTTTAAATCGTATCTTGTCTTATAATTGAGCTGTCAAGTCTTGTCTTGTCTTGTGAAACCAAGGCAAGGCCAAGAAAAAGGAGGAGTACACTAAACATAACAAGTATTTTGCGACTAAACGTTATTAATTTATTATCCATTTCTACTGAAAGAAAATGACAAATTTTAGAAAATACTTTATTATTATAATTTTAAACCATATTGAAGCGCAACCTAATGTACCACATAAACAATAATCAACACGGTTTACAATCTGTGATTCAACATAATGTGGGTTAATGTGTTTGTTAAATAGTCTTTGTTTCTTGGCGTAGCGGTTTTTCGTACGTGTGGATTTGTTGAATAGAAATTAGAAACAATGCGCACGAATAGCATATTTTAGGAACGTGTCATATTCTATTTTTTAGCACATAATTCAAAAAATATTGTTAAGGAAAACTAGCGACCTACTAAATTGTTATAGTGTTCACACTTTGACCTCATAACAGTTTATTTTACGCATTTTTACACTCTAATTGCCTACCTTAAAAATTATAATTGCGTATAAGAACCAAATTCATTAATTACGTTGTCCCTTCACTTGAGAAACGGTTCTTTTACCAACCACAAAAACGCAATGAAACTTAGTGGACCCTACTTCTTATTTATGTATTTTTAGTAATTAAATATCATAGTTTTATAAATTTAAAAATAGAGACGTGGATAATAATAATTTTCGGCTTCAATTTAATGTTGAGACGCCACTGACCCTTATATGTCAGTTTTATTACGAACACCCCTAACTAAAGCACGAGTGCTAAAGAGAACAAAAGAGGAAGCTATCACCATAGCAACCAGGGGCGAAGTTAAGCCACTGCAAAGTGCTGCCGTTTAGCGGAATTCAATTAAACTAACGCGTCCTTTGATCCTGACCGCAACAGCGATAGCATCGCCCACCAACGTCAATTATCCAACAATGTTCCTTGATGCGAAATTATAATTTTTTAAAATTAAAAATATCTGAAAATATTTTTGGTATTCCAACAACTAAATATTTAACAAGCATAAAACCATTAAATTGGAGCAAGAGAAATAATAGTTTAAAAATAAATCGTTTTTGAAGCTCTTAGCAAATGTAAAACATATTTGGTTTAACAAAAATGCATAAATATAATTTAAATCAAGTAATCAGTATTCAGTTCACGACCTGAAAAAAGGAACTCTTACATAAGTATTTATTTTTATTATTTGAAAGATTTCTCTTTTCCCATCACCTGGAGTCTTTAACATAAATTTTCAATAACTGATAAAAAAGATATAAAATAAACATATTATTTCACTTAAATAAACAAAAAAAAGTTATGTCAGAAGTGGGATTCGAACCCACGCCCACAGAGTGGACCAGAACGCTCGAAACCTATCGAATAGGCAAGGAAACCTTGAGTCTGGCGCCTTAGACCGCTCGGCCATCCTGACACTTGCCAGTTGTTGCCAAATCTAAGTATTTAAATGTATCAGATCATTTAAAAGTCCTTATAAATCTATAATAATAGTTCATATAATGATAGTTTCGTTTTTTATACTTCATTAAGTAATTAGAACATTTCAAAATAGAATGTTTAATGTCCCGTTTAGAGTCGCATCTTGTTCAATTCCTTTACTAGATGCCATCTAGGAATTATAGTACGAAGCTAACAATTCGCTGAATATTACATAGATGGCCACGCGAGTCCATAATGCGCTTTATATAGTTGAGAAACATATTCAGTTGCAGTTGATAATGTTTATTGCATTTCTTTATAACACAGATGAATTTTTGATCACATCCTTTTTATCCGATTGCAACGGGTGAATTTTGTTCTAAGCGTAGGATTGGTCGTTCAAAAATGGTGAGTGACTATCCAACAGGAAGAAGAAATCTTGGTAATATAAAATAACAATTCTAAAAGTTCTCCATGTCGTCATGGTCTTTATCTATATCATTTTACTCCTATCCCGAATTTGTTGACTAACGACCTACCTGCAATAAACTTTTGCAACTTTTTATTACTAAAACAAGGTAATGAATCTGCATTCCTAAATAAGATATTGTTTACGAACGAGACCACCTTTAAAAGATGTAGAGTATTCAACTGAAGAAATAGCCACACTTGGAGACAAGAACATCCTCATTTAGGGAAACAAATACATTTCCATTTTCCAGTATTAATTAATTCCATAAATATTTGGTGTGACAATTTGCCAGGCTTGTTAGAAGACGGTCCACTAGCAGTAGGGCAAGACATAATATGGCATATGCACGATATAGTGAACCTACCACTTCCCCTACCGACTGGTTAGAAACTTCTTAAATATTTTCCACATAGATGGTAGGTCGTGTCAGCGAATTTCCTTTACCACCTCATAGCAGCTACTTAACCCCTTAGATTTTTGCTTTTGGGGCCATTTGATTTAATTTAGACTTAGTATATAAAAAGAAACTTTTATCATGCGAACACCTTCTTCAAAATATTCATGAGGATGATGCTAATGTAATTTTGAATGAAGAAGGTACTTTATTTCAAGTAGGTAATACGATATTTAAATAGGGGTATAAGAAAATGTATTTATGTTAATGGTGGACATTTCGCTCAGTTATTAAAGTAGTTTTTACTGTTTTAATGTTGTTCATTATTGTTCATTTAAAATTTTTGTTGTGGTTAGTTTTAATGAATATTGTTGACTGTTATAAAGTCAACATGCATTGAAAGACTGAAGTTTGAATGTCTTGAAAACGGGGCGGTTTATGGAAATTGAAAGTATACTTTTTTGGTTAAAATTGATTGGGGATTCATTTGTGTTATAAAGAAATGCATTAAACATCTACAAAAAAGTTTAATGCGATTATATCGGCAGAACAAACTGTAAACAGCGCCTTGTATGTGATATATCGAAAGTGAGCTTACGATGATTGCCCATCAAAAGATCCTCCCTATACTGAATTTCAAAGAAAAGTCTGTAAAACATTTTTAAATATTTAAAAAAATCAATTTAAAAATGTTCACTTCTACACACTGTATTTTTTTATATTGAAATTCGGGTTAAGACAATATGGCTCACATGGTACAATCGTTTGCAATAATAATGACACTCTCTTAAAACAGTTTTTGAACTTCTGGAAGTTCTGAGTAGAAATTTCATTGAATCTCTATCGGTGAGTGAAACAACTAATAACTAATATTAAAAATGTGAAGTAGATTTCATTACAAATACATCAGAAGTTCTAAAGAAATCGCAAAATTCATTTTAATGAGTGTCATTATTATTGCAAACGATTGTACCTATATTTTAATATATAGAATTTACAGTTAGTCTATGGAGCATTCATTACACCTTGTAAAAATTTATCAGACTTCTCTATATTGAAACAAATAGGCTTTCGGATAGATATGCAAAAGTGTATTCTCAATAGTGAATTTTTCATTGGTAAGATATTTAAATCTGAAACTGCTTTATCTTGAATATGCTCACGCCCTGTATAGCAAAAAACGTTTTTTGCAAATTACAATTGGTGCAATTTTTGTCTATAATGTTTTAGAGTTTTAGTATTTAGAAATAATCATTCTTAACTTTAAAACAATGGAATTTGGCATGGACAGTATGGACACCCTGTATATGAGAAATAGAAATACAAACAGAAACCGATCGTTGGGCATTCTATGCCAAAAGACATAAAGATGCACTAAAATAAAACCTGAATTGGAAAATTTCCTATCCTCTGGAGAGTGCCACAAGGTCCTCCAGAGAACAGAGAACAGCTGAATTTATACGTCCTACTATTTGTTCGTATTATGGGACGAAGTACGTCTGTAACATTTTGCCAATAGAGCTACATATAGCAAAATTACTTTGAATATATCACACAATTCTTTTATTTATATTATTGTTCAATTTCTCTTTTTTTATACATAGATTTATTGGTTAATTCAAGAAATATCTAATTAGCTATATTTTATAATTGCGCTGAAATGCTCAACTGTGTTAATGTATTTATAACCAAATCTTTCAGAAGGTTCTTAAAATGACAAAGATTAGTAGAGTAAAATAATTATGGTGGGAGCAGTTATGATTTCAGTCTCTGTAATTACTTTGATTGAAAATTGAAAGTAATAAAAAATAAGTAATTATAACATGGTGGAATCTACTAAAGAATATTTGAAATACAGTTGACAGTTCAGAAATTGCCCGATAAATTCTTGTAAATATTGAAATGTGTATATTGTGAAACTGATAAATTTTTCCGCACATAAATTGTCAACTTATATTTCAATAAATTGATGTGTGTAAGTAAAACAGCTATAATACATTATATTTTGTTCTCTCCATTCCCATCCCTATCATCATTACTCCCGTCATCGCCATCATACATAGACAATAATTAAAGTATTAGATTAGAGATTGTCAATACAGAATAATTTAGTGATTCAAATTTACCATCACTATTTTTTTTTAATAATTTTCCAGTTCGCTCAGAAAAATAGAAACACACTGTATAGAATACAATAAGAATTGCTACTATTTATCCTCCTGCCGAAAGGTAGAACGGTTACATAAAAACCAAGGAGAGTCTAGTAATCCCATTCTCCAGAGACAACCTAACCTGAAAACCTCCAGAGAGCAGGTGATTTTGTATTTCTTCTTCGCTCATTTTCTTAGTTTTCCCAGAAATAATGGCCATATTGTGTACATGGATTCCTATTTGCAAGAATCAGTACAATAAAAATTGTATAGATATGTATTGTATAGGTTGTATTTATGACCCAACAGCTTAATCTTCAAAAATATTAGTAAGTTTACGTTTCGGCTGCATTTAAGCATTCTTCAAGAATTCAATCCAAGAAAAGTTTCCGTGTAAAATACAAATATATAAAATGGGGAGTAAAACAGGTAATATAAACATATTATAGAAAGCACAATAGTGCATAACTTAACAATGTTCAGAATAATAAAATTATTATTGACTACTAACTTAAAAATCAATCTTTATTTTATTATTTCCTGGAATTAAATATTGTACTTATTTATTTTCCTTGTTAAAAATAATATCTTGAGCACAATATATTCAACAGAGGTTCCCATCACCTAAAACATTAGTAACGTCATTGTGACAACAATAACAAATCAACACAGTTGGTATGACATTATTTTCAATTTTGGTTCTAATAACTCGACTTCAAATTGTTACGTAATAGTATATTATTCAACGAGCACATGACCACTATAAATCACGAACGTTAAGTTTAAGACACAAGACGTAAGCGAGTGTCGTAAATCAGCCGAGTGAATTAAAGCTATAATATGCAAGTAGGAGATTATAATTTGTTCACGACTATTAACAATATTTTATCTAATATTTTATCTACAATCATCTTACAGTCGGAATTTTATTCAGACGTATGAACCGTCTAAAGTGATAGTTTATCCACTAGGGTAATAAAGTAACTTTATTCCTCTAGTAGAATAATCAAAAATAATAAACCTATCCTAATAGTTATTTATGCAACTGACGGCCTCGTTGGACAATTTCACGTCGCGTGTAATAAACACTTTTTGTACGAGTTGCATACCATATTGTTTCTACGTTCATGCAAAAACCAAAAAATGTTTTATTTAGATGACACTAAGTGTAGGAAAATATGACGTCGATTTGAACGTGTATGTTTATGATGATGACAAAACGCTGTAGTAGAATGACAGATGAATGCACTTTTTCCACTAAATATACGCAGTTCAATAAAGTTTTGCATGAACGTAGAAAAATCAAATTTAATTCATTTACGTACTAACATTAACATTTGTAGTAGCTAGTAGGTACACATTTTATTTTGTGTTTTATTACATTTAACTTCAGTTCTGTTAATAACAACCCTTTTAGCATTGTTGTCATCATTTTTGGAACCCATAGCATCTGCTGAAGTTTATGAAGAAATTTCACAAGTTACGGATGTCTCTTCTGGTAAGGAACAGCTAAATTTTACTTGGATTTTCCTTGCAATATCAGGTTTGTGCTTCATTGAATACTAAAAAATATCAAGATGTGCGAATATTTTTTTGCCCAACAGATTACAAATCCAATTACAGAACAAATATAAAAAGACAAGTAGTAATATTTCTGCTACAATCTACAACAAAAAAGTACGTTATAAGTATCACAAATATATATGTATACATGCTATCAAGCTTTTAGTTGCTGAATTTAATACTAGCACAATTAATAATTTGGGAAAGAGTACTAAAATTAATGTCACAAATGTCAGCTATCAAATTAAAATTTCTGCACATAAGATATACCGAGGATTTCAAAATTATGTTTGTTCTAGCTGCTTGACAGTAAAATGTTACATTTTGCCTGGAATTTATACTAGAAATTTGGAAACAGAATGTGTCAATAGCAATCCAAATTGTGAAATAAATTAAAAATAATTTTTTAGTCATTAATAACACGACGTAACTCCAGCGATACAAAATTAAACCTGTTAAGTAATACTGAATGATAATATCCTCTCTCTGGATAAAAGTTATCAATTTTCAAAGATAAAAATTTAAGAAACCTTTGCTGGACACTCTGAATTGTGCATTTATGATTACCATAATATGGATACGAGACAAGTGAACTGTAATCAAGTTTAGACCCTATAAAACAACAATAAACAGTTTTTAAAGCTACCTCGTCACACAATTTTTGATTCTAGTATTCTCTAAGCTGCGTCTGTAGCGTACTCAACATGATTAGAAAAGTTAATGCAATGTATGGTGTTAAAATGTTATAATGTATTTTTGTCACCGATGCAATAACAATTTTTCCACGTCCTCCCAAAAAACGGGACTCTCCCGTATAGCATGTATGTGCAAATACGAGTACCTGGCAAAGCTACTGGTGGATGCTGTACGTTTCCTAGCAACACCAGATCAATATAACAATCAAACGCGCGGCGGAACGACTACGCCCTGATTCTTAAACACCCTCGATCTGGCGACCCAGAATCGGCGGCCGAATAAATGGCAGGTCTTAAGGGCTGTTTATTTAAGAGGCCTCCGATTGATCTCCAAGAGAAAAATTATACGCTGCGAGAGAGGACCTCGCTCGCCGCTTAAATTACCAGACGCTGGGCGTAATAGGATTAGAGGACTCCGTTTGGTGGCTCGGGATAGTCTTCTTTCCTGCGTTTGGTGGAAGGATGCTCGTGTTTAAGCATCTATTACGGTGGGAAGATTTACCGCACACTACCGAAAAAAGACATAGCAGAATAATTGCTAAAGCATATTTTTTTTAAAGTGTACTACAGGAGAATGCGTAGGTTTCTTTTCATATTTATCAAAAAGCAAGTGATAAAAAATATGAATAATAAGACGGTTTTTGCGGAAGCAAAAGATCTGAACAAGTTCTACGAATATTATTTTTTACAAAATTGTTGCATAATAATGACATGAATAACTTTATTTATTATAAATATTAATAAAATTATTTATTTTCAAACCCCACCTTATCTCTATAACAAAATTACTTATAGAACGGATGTTCATCATTTAAATATGAGGTATACATTTACAATAACCATCCCTAAACACAAAACTACTATTTTTCGCTCGGGATTTTCACATCAAATTGCAACTCTATGGAATAAAATACCGTTTTCTTTTATACAGTTTTCTTATTAAAAATTTAGAATTGAACTGATTAAATCAATTATGAATTCGTGCATTTATCTTGATAACTTTTTCTTTATTGTATTAACTCTTTTTTCATTGTGGCTTTCCACGGATGTATATGATAGATTGATCATTTTATATTTATTCTTTATAATTATATATTTTCTTTTCTCTCTCATTATAGGTTGAGTGGATTAATTAAGTGGATAATTGGACATTAGGTAAACATACATTTTTTTCTTCACTTCGTATAACTTCAATATTGGAAGAAAATAAACACCTGCATCCCGATGCTATTGGTGCACTGAGTTTTTGGAACGAAAGTATTTTCTTTCTTCCCGAGAATTTTTCTTGCTATCGCCTGCTTATTTTGTATGAATATTTCTTTGTACTCCTCTGCTATAGAAGTCGAACGCCCACCACCATGTCTCTTAAGCATCGATATGTTGGCTCCTGCATCTGCAAGGAAGATTGCAGTACATCGTCTAAAAAGCAGTGCCTAGTATACTCAGTAGCATTGGATAATCTAAGAGAATCAGCAATCTTTTTAGGAATTAAACCTATGTTATTTATACCCACTGCTTATGCAGTACATTTTGAATTTCTTTGCGTGATAAAAAATCGGTTGTGAACAATGGTGGATGGACTCCTTCTATATCTCCCTCTTGTATTACAAATAATATAAGTTTTGGTATTGGGAATAGTCACTTAAATTAACGCCTTGGTATCTTCAGTGTTCTCTGTACGTAAATAAGTTAAATCATCTCTCCTACAGGCTCCAAATGTACCAACAATCAAGACAACTTTTTGGAATAAGTACTTTTCATCATCTGCCTCTTTGATAAACCTTTCAACCTATTCTGGATTTTCTGGTTATACAACCACTCGATTTCCTTTTGAGGAAAGTAATAACATTGATATATTTACTAAGTAACAATATTCTTATTCAAATAAATTGTAGTTCGCAACATGGAATAATTACTACATAATGTAGAGGGTGCACATTTTAAAGATAACTGGGATCAAGTTTTTTGGTACAATTTCTTTGATTTCTGAGGAATAAATGTACATAAGGCAGCTTCCGCCTCATTTTCTATTTCAGAATTTTGAGTATCACTAGAATACATACACACATACAGAAGTTTTGTGAAGAATGAATATCGAGTTTAATGACTGGGATTTAATGTTCACAAAAATTCACAGATTTCAGAATTTTTTAAAATGTTTGTATAGTTTGTAAACACCGTACCATAGCAACTTCTCCATAACAACAACCTTATAGGCAACTTAGTTAAAGTTGTTTAAATAAAATAGTCTAGCGATCATATTAGCAAATCAAAACTATGTCGAAACTATTTTGAATATTTATTTGACGATTTTAGGAAAAATCTTGTTGGATACATGTTGCGAAATAGATGTTTTAAGCACTTAACGTGTAAACTTTACATCGCGTGCTTAAAACGCCATTATTTCTCAACTTTTATCAAAAATAGCTCATATTGTTGTGGTATTAAAATTTGTGTTTATTAAATATTTCAACACTGACCTTGCACCACCTCAGCTCGGAAATTGGAATATACATCGTCGCTTACGCTAAAGAAGGCGAGCTTCCCTAAAAACTGAAAAATGGTATGAGGACCATGCTCAGTTCGTCGAGCCTAGAAAAACGAAAATTATTCTATTAAGCATTTCACCGGATGTGAAATATTTTGAAGTCATATTAGATGCAAAACTAACATGGAACCTGCATTTGGAAAGAATACTAAGAACGGTGTATCTTGTGAGCAGTCTTGCCAAAATCTTGGAAAATATATCAAAATAGGCGATATGCCCGCCATTGTGAGACCAAATTTAGGCTGTGGAACTGTCATCTGGTGACCAAAAGTCTAGCAAACGACAGCTGAACAAAAGCCAGGTACAAAGAACTTCTTGCCATAGCATAATTATTGATATGTGAACAACCCCTGCCACAATAAGTGGCAGATATATGATGTGGTGAAGTCATATATATTCTGCAGACAAATGCTGACAATATTCCTCCTCTGATTGCATTCGACAGACCTTACATAGTACTCATTAGGAGTGAGAAGGATCACCGCCCTTAAGAATGTAATTAGCATCTTCACAGGAGGATCAAAAAGGAAAGAAAGTACAGGATGTGCTCTAAATCCCTACATATCCAATTTCAGTAAGCCATCGTACAAACAGAATTAGCAGATATAACCATAGCCGCCAAACAAAAACAATACAAGGCGAAGAACTATTTGATCACAGACAGTAGAAATTCACTACTGATTTTGCATAATCGTAAGTTAATGAGTAGATCAGCATGAGAATGCCATCAGACGGTGATAGTAGCCTCCGTCGCCAAAAGCATAGCTGTATGCTAGATCAAGGGACACGAGCGGTACAACGACAATAAAAAGCTGACAAGCTAGTCAAGGGTTCGTCAGGTCTCAATTTCTTTGAACTCTTTCAGTTTGCTTCCGTTGTCATCATCTGTTGAAATTATCAAGGAAGACACCCACAGATAGTTTAACAGATGGTAGAATAAAACAAATAGCTGTCAATTCCCAAGGAGTTCCTAGAATACCCTTGTAAGAACCAAAGAGTATACGAGTAGACAAAGTCTTCGTCTGGTGGTATTCAAACTGGCCAAGGAAACACCTTGGCAGAGATTGCAAAGATGTGACAAGACAGTATTTCATGTACATAAAAAAATCCATACTGGGAGCACGATAGCCTATATTAGAGAGATCCCTCTGAGTAACGTCATCATCTTTTCTCTCTAATAGGTTGCCAATAGCTCAGATGGATTGACCTCTCGAAGGGAAGAAGTACTAGGGGAACTATGGAAGATACATGCTATAGCTTTATAAACTACCATCCCAGACAATTACAGATTCTACATAAAAGCAGCACAGGTAAAATAGCCTCAGTGTCTCAGTACTCTGAATAGATGGCTTATTTTTCAAATTTACTGAAGTTAATACTGTCATAATTGCGGCAAGAATAAAAATTGTATATGTATTTGTGAGAAATTTGCAAACCAAAAAAGAAAATTGTAAAAGAAAACATGCTAG
This sequence comes from Monochamus saltuarius, assembly GCA_025584915.1. Lineage (NCBI taxonomy): Eukaryota > Metazoa > Arthropoda > Insecta > Coleoptera > Cerambycidae > Monochamus > Monochamus saltuarius. The sequence continues at coordinate 57,653,483 of CM046723.1, forward strand.
GTACAGTCTATTACAATAATAATGGCACTCTCTCTAATCAGTTTTTACTACCTACTGAAAGTTCTGAGTAGACCTCTATAGGACCTCTTCATTATCATTAAGTCAGCAGATCGAGATAAATCGCGAAATTCATTTTAAAAAGTGTCATTATTATTGTAAAAGATTGTACATATTCATATTTTAATTTGATCTCATATAAGATGAACATAAATGTCTATGGTCAATATGGATACAGACAATGAAATTATTATAAGCTGCTACTATTGAAATAATTAAATAAATAATGAAGACATCAATAATGAAATTGAAGAAACTAGTGATAGACGTAGCAAAATAATCAAAGCAAGCAACTAATACAACAACAGATATTATGTTTTTTTGTATCATGTACATCAGAAACCAAAACTGACTGTATGAAAGAGAAAGATAGGTAGAGGACGTAGATATTATTTGCCCTGTTCAGAAAATGAAACTGCCAAAATTAGCTCTATCAATAGATTGCAGAATTACATCAGAAATTTAGACAAAAATCATTTAAACTCATGAGGCTTAAATAACCTAAATATACTAATTCTAAATTCTTACTTTCCTTTCCTTGTTCGTGATTTTCCAAATAGTTTTCATCATTTTTATTTTCTGATTTAATTCTGAAACAACCTTTATATTATTTAAGAATTTATGGTGTAATTATTGAAACTGGAACAGAACAAATAACACCTAATACGATGAGGAAATTTTGTTTTATTTTTCTCTAAGCCACCTATGACCTTTCAAACGCAATTTCTTTGCAATGAAAGAACTGACTTGTACAAAAATCAATTTGGACCCCCAATCAGTCCGTGCAAAATTCTGTTAATTAATTATTAATTCACTTAGCAGGGTTGCAATCACTGCACGAGTGTAATCGCCAATGCGGCATTCTGAGAGAACTTGCCAGTGGAAATCTGTCAAAATCAATAATCAGTTAGTTATATTTGTTCAATCTTGCTCGTGAAAGCAATGCATTACAGTTGTCATGTTTAATCAAAATAACTGCCTTCCGTGCGCAAAATAACAGTTCACGAGGGAGGCGTATTGTTTCAGTTTGTTGTGGAGAAATGGAAATATCTTTGCACGATAGGAAATATGTTTGCCAATTTTTTAATAGCAACAAATTTCTCGCATTGCGTTAGCAATTTAGCAATGTAGTCCTATTCAAATTTAAGTTATTAATTAAGAAATAAGCTTTATTTAATTTATGTTTTCTGTATACAGGGTGATTAGCAACTCATCTAAAAAAAATTGAAAATAGATGTGTCATAAAAAATGGAGTGAATATCGTAAAAATTTTTTTTTGTAAAATTGTAAAAAATGGTATTTTCAACCATCAACTACCTAATTAATATATATGTATAATAATAGGTCTATTTAATTTATTGAAACCTCTTCCACCAAGCTACCTTTTAAAAGAACAAGATTTTTGAAAATCCTTGCAGACTCAACACAACAAAATTGTATAATATGAAAATAGAGTTCCCTAACTTGTTTTGAAATTTTCTTATTAAGTTAATTAAATCAAAGCCTTGTTAAATGAACAGAACTAAATTAAACAAAATGTTTAGTGGCATTGGAAAAGCGTTATAAGAGCAAAAAGAAGAAATATTGTTTCTGTACACAAAAATATAAAACTGAAAATTAAATCTAGTTTAGTACTGTTCAGTTTCAGTATTTTGCTTAACTTTGAAACTATTAAAAGTAAACACTCAAAAAATTGGTAAACGTTTATATTGAATATCGAAAGTACAAATAATCGTAGCTGACCTTCTTAATCGCCATCTTAAAGGTTGTGGTACAATTAGAAGAAGCGGTTTTCGATGTCAATTAAAATAAAAAATATTTGTGGTATTATCTAGAAGAATAAATTTTTTACGGATTTGTACACATATAAAAGTAGACACACTGTATGTATATTAAATTTTGATTTCAATAGATACGTAATATATAGGTGATTCTTATCTTAAAACAACTGTGTTAAAACACAAACGTTCAAAATTTAAGTTTAATTCAAATGCAGAAATTAAACTGAAAAATACTGAAACAAATCTTTTGATGACTGAATTATTTTTTTTTAATATCCGACACAGAGCAGGCACGTGTAGAGGATCTTAAAATATGCCGTTTTGTTATGTAACATTTTTTTCTGGGATGTACCATTGAAGAGATATTGGTCTCTGAAGATGAGTGTTAAATTTAGAAAATCAATAATATTTCAGTAATGCTTTAATGTAATATAATTTGATTTATGATTTGCGCTTTTTTTATATTTAATTGCTAAAAATATGAATTTGTTAGAACCCTAAATAAGAGCCAGACTAGAGGTAGGACTCTTTTAAAATGATATCGATTTTTGTTATCAGTATTCCAATTATTAAATAGTTTCACCAGTATTTAATTTAATTTTAATAGTTATTTATGTAACAAGTACAAAAAGTAAGTGTTTATTTATAAACACTTTTTGTACGAGTTGCATACAGTATTTTTTCTACATGCAAAAACCAAAAAATGATATTTAGATGACACTAAGTCTAGGAAAATGTGACATCAATTTGAACGTTTATGTTTGTCAAGATGACAAAATGCTGTAGTAGAATGGCAAATAAATGCAATAAATATTTTATTGCACTAGTGCAATAAAGAACCACTTTTTCCACTAAATATAGTTCAATAAAGTTTTGTTTTTTGCATGAACGTAGAAAAAACTTATTATTCTTATAAATTTTTCGATAAAAAAAACTGTTGTTGAAAAAATCGAGATTTTGTGAAACAGCAGTCATTGCTATCTGAAGAGGATAAAAAGTAAAGCATGCAGTTTTACGACTAGCAAGCTAAGATTTCATGTTTCATTTTTGACGTTTCTAAAGACTGCATAATATTATAACGTACTATTCCATCGCTTTGGAAAATGCCTGAAAAATTTTCATTTCGTGAATAAGTTCACATGTTATTAGTATTGGTTTTGTGAACATAATTGTCGGCGAAGTGTACAGGAGTACCGAAGATTTCCTGATCGTTTGATTCTACACCGACAGACCTTTGCCTGAGAGGAGGGATCTAGAGACTGGATCACTTCTAGTCAGCAACGAAGGAGGACCTGTTAACCATGCGGTAAACGCACGAAACGAGGTACGACTTTTAAGAAGTATTTAAAAATGACCCTCTCTCAGAACTAGGCGATTATTTCGACAATTTAATATACCACATGCCAAGGTTCATCGAATTAAAAGACGTAATCTGATCATCCTTATCATACCCAAAATATTCAACAATTGTTACCCTAAGATTTAGCCCAAAAACTAACTTTTTGAAATTTCACTGTGTCAGGATATTAGGTTTTATAAAAAGATTATTTTTGTGGATGAGGCCTGTTTCACTCAAGAGGAATCACAAATGTGCATAATTTCCATGAATAATCGAAAATCCACATGCAATAATTCATCACCATTTTCAAAATTAATTTAAAATAAACGTATGGACTGCTATTGTCGGAAGTTATTTGAATGTTATTCTACCAAAATGGCTGAATAGGGAAAATTTGTTTCTTTTTTACAAAATACTCTTCCTGGGCTACTCGACTTTGGCAATTAAGACATCAAATGTGGTTTATGCACGATGGTGCTCCACCGCATTTTAGTGCAAGTGTACCAGACTTCTTAAGCCAGCAGCTCCCTAATAGATTGATAGAATGAGGGAACAATTTTATAAAAAATTTGCCATCAAGATCTCCAGATCTGAATGAACATGATTTCTTTCTGTGGAAGGGATTTAAAAGAATTTGTTTATTTTACACCGGTTGTATCTGAAGCAGATTTATGGAATCGTATAAATAATAAGTGCTACATCATAAAAATGATAGATGATAGACCTTTAATTTATAACGGAAGGTACATATATACAGGGTGTTTCATAATATATGCGCAGGACTTCAGGATGTGATAGCTCGTCCAAAAATTTGAAAAAAAGTTTGTATTAACTTACCCTCTAAAATGCACAATTTTCGAGATACAGGGTGTTGAAATTGTAAAAAAAATTTAGTTTTTTGCAAATATCTCCGGAACCGTTTATCGTACAGAAAACATCTTTTGTAAGCATTTACTACTCATAATGAGCTATGCTCTGTTGTAGAAAAAAAAATTTTCAGTCATAATTGGTGAAGATTTTGAAGGGGAAGTGGGTGTTTTTTTCCCCAACTTCTACGCCACTGAAAAAAGTACGGTTTTGAGACGCCCATTTGAACCGCCACTGTTTTCTATACAAAAAATGTACTCTTGGTCATAAGCTCTAAAGTTGACCGTTTTCGAGAAAAATCTACTTTTATGTTGAAAAACATGGTAAATTTTTTGAATTAAAAAATGATTTAATCGTTAGAACAAGTAACAAAACCAAACGTTAACTTCATAGTTGCAAAATTTAGAAAAAAATCGTACACAGTTAAATTAATACTACTTGATAAAAAAAATTATAATACATTTAGTAAAATAAAAATTTTATTTCAAAAAATTTACCGTTTTTCAACATAAAAGTAGATTTTTCTCGAAAACGGCCAACTTTAAAGCTTATGACCAAGAGTACATTTTTTATGTAGAAACCATTGACGGTTCAAATGGGCGTCTCAAAACCGTACTTTTTCCAGTGGCGTAGAAGTTGGGGAGAAAAACACCCACTTCCCCTTCAATATCATCACCAATTATGACTTTGAAAAAAAAAATTCCTCGCATAGAGCATAGCTTATTATGAGTAGTAAATGCTTACAAAAGATGTTTTCTGTACGATAAACGGTTCCGGAGATATTCGCAAAAAACGATATTTTTTTTACAATTTCAACACCCTGTATCTCGAAAATTGTGCATTTTAGAGGGTAAGTTAATACAAACTCTTTTTCAAATTTTTGGACGAGCTATCACATCCTGAAGTCCTGCGCATATATTATGAAACACCCTATATATTAGAGAAAATGGTGGCAGTGGCAATTTTCTATACTTATTGTAGTGTTATTTAACGATATCGGTGCGTTATGTGGTTAAAGATGAATTTGTTAATGTTTTGTTTGTAAGGTCCCCCTTTTTTTAATATGTTAAAAACAAAATAAAGAATATAAATTAATGAAATTGCTCTTTCTTGATAATTCCTTGTAAACGTCAAAAATCGTCTCAAAAACAGTTATTTTTTAGAAAAAATTGTAATAAAAAAGTTTTCAAATTAAATACTGGTAAAACTATTTTAAGGGCGCCCTACTCCTAGTCTGGCCGTTATTTGGACTTCCAACAAATTCATAATTTTGCCAATTAAAAATAGCAATAAACGCAAATCATGTACCAAATTTGGTTGCTCTATGTTAAAGCAATGATGAAATATTATTGTTTCTCAAAATTTAACACCCATCTTCAGATGCATTTTAGGATCCTCCATAAGTGCCTGCTCTGTGTCGGTAAAGTTATGAAACACCTTGTATATGCAGGGTGTTAGGTAAACATGCGGCAAAAATTCAAGGGGTTATTCCTTGGCCTATTCTAAGAATATTTTGTTCCATGATGATTTCTGAAAAACTCCTTTATTTCGAAGATACAGGGTGAAGAAAATTTGCGACAGGAACAACATTTTATTATCAAAAAGTACATGTAAAGTTGCTCAATCTACAATAAATGTTTGAAATGACTTCCTCCAGCCTGGGTGCAAGCATTCAGTCTTCTCGTTATTGAGTACCGAACTCTTTCAAACAAACCAGGGTTGTTTCTAATTGAGTTACACCCAGCAATTATCCGATTTCGCAATTCGTCCAAATTCTCCACTGGAGTAGAGTAAACTAATGACTTCAGATAGCCCCATAAGAAATAATCTAGAGGGTTTAAGTCTGGGGATCGAGCAGGCCATGCGTGTGGTGCACCTCGACCAATCCGTATGTTGCTGTTAAAAAATCACGAGCAACCAAACTGAAATGTGGTGGTGCACCATCATGCATAAACCACAGCCGTCCAAGTTATAGTCAACCATTTTTTGTATTTAATAAACTCATTAGGTAATATTTTGTACTTGATAAATTAATTAATTTTTTGTACTTGATAAACTCATTGGCGTACGCCATACTTTTATTTACATTAATGATTTCAACAAATATCGAATATGGTTGTCGCAAATTTTGTTCACCCTGTATTATTGAAACAAAGGAGTTTTTCAGAAATCATCATAGAACAAAATATTCATAGAATAGGCCAAGGAACAACCCCATTTTGCCGCATGTTTACCTAACACCCTGTATAGCTTGTATAAAAACCGATATTGCTAAGGGCACGTATAGCTCGGATTTTTCTTATTTCATGCTTAAAAAACTGTATCCAAAACGTAATTTATCACAAAGGCCCTAACCAAAGAAAAGGCGAGGAAACAAAAGCCTGGGAGAGCAAAAAACCCGGGGCCTCGTAAATAAAAGTTAATTAAAAATTTAATATTCGCAGATATTTATAATAACATTAGAGTACATTGTTGAAAATAAATTATGGATTGAAAACAAGCAAGAGAGAGCCTGCGAAACCGAAACCCACTGGCGGGAGAGAGAAGGAGACGGAAACAAAATAAATTACAGGAAAGAGAGAGCGAGTGGAGGAAGGAACAAGATGGATTGCAGCATCCCTAGATGGTTTCCATAGTGACGCTCCAGGACTGTGACGTCAGCACATGTATCCTGCCAACAGAAGGTGCAAACCAGTGGAGTAGACAAAAGTAATATTTCCAATTACGTTCGTTTTGCCATTTATTTCGTATGCGGCTAGATATATGCACAAAAAATAGCACAGGAACATGTTCACTGTGAAGACTGCCTACGAAAATATAAATTCAACTGAAACTCTAGCACGGAAAATGGAATTATTATTTCAGTACAGCTTTCACCAACTCCAGTATTATTTTTTTAATATCTAATGGGTAGCTTTATACACTGTATTACGTGTTTGTTTGAAAATACCCATTTTCCGTCTCTTTAAATTCAAGCGTAGCATTTTAAAGGTAAAATGATATAAAATGCTATAAATATACAGGGTGATTCAGAAATACTAGGAACAAATTAAAAACAGAGTTTAGGTGAGAAATTATTTTCTCATTTTTGAAATTGAAATTGGTCCTAAAATTTTGTTGTTTGAAAATATATTCAGAACCCCTAGGCCAATTTTATTGGAATTTGGTATAGAGTTGTCGATAGTATCTCTAAACAATTTTAAGAAATTAGTTTTGTACCACAAAACGCGCAAAACTTTTGTTTTCTATTTTTTTCTAAATTTTTTGCCATTGCATTCGAAGCAGCACAAAAAAGTACTTTTTTTTCATTTGAAGTTTAATATTCCAGAAAAAGTTGCTAAGCTATATCGAGCTATAGCGCGACCATTGGAAAATGCAACTGAAACATCCATAAACAAGATGTGGAACCTATGATTGATAAAGATATCACAAGGCCAATATTTTTCTAAATACTAGAATAAATGTTTTCTTCATTGAAGGCTCGGAATTCTACAAAAAAATCTCAGGAGAAGCAAGACAAAACTCAAAAGCGCTTCTCGTTTTAATGCCTATCGACTTTTCAATAAGCTATTTGGAGGATCCGTTGGATTGGACCGGATGAAGCAGTATCTTGGCCGCATCTGAATCCTATAGATTTCTTTTTATTGGGGGTATAAAAAACGAGGTGTGCGCAGTAGAAAATATAGACGCATTGCGTGAACGCATCAACATGCTGATAATCTGCATCCTTGAGAATAGCAGGAAGGAGGAACATTCGAACTAATGCGAGGAAATTGAACTCGACGGGCCCAAGCTTGTTTGCAAGGGAATGGAGACAGCTTTGAATAAGTTTTGTAAACAAATATAAGAATGATGTGTTATAAACTTTAACAAGTTTTATGAAGGTTCCTGTTGTGCTTTTATTTCATTTTATGTTTTTAACAAATAGACGTTTTATTTAGTCGTATATGGTTGTCGGATAAGTTTTAAAACACATTTTCATTTCTATTGAAATTGCGATAACGGCACCCCTTTGTAGTAAATTTCTTACTCTATCTATGGATCGGTCAGTGGTCGCGCGGTTTAAGGCATTAGTACTTGAATCGAGGTGACTAGACGGAGTTGGTTCGAGCCCAGCTGCCGGTAGACCATATATAAGCTATATTCGTGGAAAGGATTGGCACCCTCTCTGTGGGTATGGTAGGGTGGAATAATGTTAGCTTGGGTCAATGTGAGAGATTGATGCCGGTTGATATTTGACCACCCCCCTAATTAATGAGGTTTTCCTCATTCCTGCACTGAATAGTGGTTAGGGCCTACCAACGTAAGTCGTTCCTGGGCGCAAATGCGGCCTGCTTAATAATAATATGCCGCCCTCTCCCGCACAAGTCTCCGACTTCTGGGCTAATCCTGTGATTAGAATGAGGGGTAGAGATATTATTATTATTACTATCTATGGATATATCATGAATAAAATATCCCACGATAATTTAAGATGTAAACTGTGTGAATATCCGATCCCATGTGGATTTAATATCTATAACGAATAACAGAAAATATGATACATTTGTATATTTTCAAGTAGTCAACGCCAATTTAGGACAAAGTTATAATGAACCTAAAAAGGTTGTTTTCTCCTTATCTCTTAATTTGTTAACTTGTTACATTTGAAAAATTGATATTCAAATATTTAGAATTTAAGTGGTTTTTTAGAAAGCAAAATAAAAATTTAAGGGTTCAATTCAATAGATTCATTTAGTTAATATCTATAGAATCTATATCTATATTTATCAAATCTATAGAATCGAGCTGTAGATCATGATCTTTCGGCTTGAGCTTCAACATATATAAATCGTACCTACCTAAAATAAAAAATAACCCAAATATACAATATCGTGAAATTTATGAAATAATGCAAAATTTACGTTCTGAAATGGTCAATTTTTCTTTTTCTAAAGTTATTTCAATAAAAGTACTTTTCAATTGAAATAAAACTAAATATGTAAATGATAGTGTTATATTTCTACTTTAATTTGTAAATAACATTAATGCCATTATGAAAAAGGATGTTAGGCAAATGGCCATCAAGACTTCAGCAAATAAAGAGTAAAATGGAGATGTTCTCTATAACATACTCATCTAACTCCGATGGATCGTGATGGCTAACTAACGTCATCACGACACAAAACTACGAAACCTCCAAATATATCTGTATTTATTTCTCCAATAAACAGAGGGATGGTTTCACAGGCAGTATGACAAGTAACACCATCTCGTTGATACCAATCTGGAACTCATACATAAGGTTATCATTGTCCGATATATATTTCTATTAACAGTTAGAACATTTTCATAATACACTTCTACAATTTGCACACGCCGCGGGATTTACGAACGAAAATAATTCAGAAATTGAAGAGGCCTGGGATATATGATGTTCTTCAGTGTTTCCTGAAAAATCTAAAGAACGTTACGAAAAGGTATGATAGGAAAATTTCCATTGAAAATTGCAGAATATTTAAAATTGAAGATGTGACCTGCTATACTAGTAATTTTTTTCCAATAAAGGTGTATATATTTTAGGGTTAATAAGACATGGTGGTTGGAAATCTTCGGCTGTAGCTGAAAGTTATGTCGAGGATTCTATTCAAAATAAATTAGATTTTTCTGAAAAATTTTTGCATAATGATAAGCTATCGGCCAACATTGCTTCGGGTTCTGCTGTCACGCATTCTGCATTTTCTGTCAATGCGAGTAATACAAACGATGCTGACAATAAGTCTGATTTTCTTATTGGTATTAATACTTGTAATAATTGTACGTTTCATTTTAATATAAATAAATAGATATCATCGTTGTTATCGTTTATGGGTATTTTTCAGAACAAATAATATAATTTACTTGCCGTTCACTCTTGTCAAAGCCAGAACAGTAAGTAATTATTTATCGACGCGTTTTTGCTTGGCAACCAGTAAATATGACATACTGTTCTAAAACTAAGTATGGTAAACAATCGGAAATATAATGGTCGTACGTTTTTCTGATTTTTATTATCTTTATTGATAATTATCTTTATCTTCTGCGAATGTAGTGGGTTAGTTGGTAAAACAGGTAGTTAATTCGTTAGTTAACCTGAAACTCGCCCTTAGCGTATTTTTGTTAACATTTCTTTGTTCTTTGTTCGTTGTAATTATATGATAATAAAGATCATTATTATTATTTTCCGACCTATGACTTGCTCACTTTGAAAAATCCGCGTTCTACGCTCCTGGCAAGGCCCCCTTGCAGTGCGGAGACTTGTAAAATGGAAATTGGTTATATCACGCGAATTTTATACGTGTTAGATTGTCACCGCTTATATAATGATACAAATATAACTTTACTATTGTTAAACGGAGTTAAATATTCTGTTATGAAATCCGAGTTGCCTTGCTCGTCGAAACGAGGCAAAATTTCACTTTTCTTTGTATCATATCGATTCAATTGTAACTGGGGACTATTCTTAAACACCGTTTTGATTACAACACACAATCAGAGAGAGAATATATAGTAAGCTTTTACGTTGAAGGCAATTGTTGAGTGAGATGTAAGTGTTTTTTTATGTTAGGAACACTTTGCAGGCATTTTTTATTCCAAATGTTTGAAATTGGACCTTTTAGCTGGTTTAAGCAGTAGTGGCTCGTGAAGAGCTTTTGTAGAAATATTCGATAATAAATGTAGAATATTCTGCGATGTCGAAATTCTAGAGTCTTTGCAATGTCACCACTGACTAAAATTATTAATAAAAATATGTGTTTCACAAAATAAATCAAGAATTATTATGCATGTCCCACTTATACAGCTGTTTACAATACACTAACTAGGTCAAGTTCATTAATTCAAATTAGACAGATGTCTGGCTGAAAATAAAGACACGCCACACATGGGATAATTTTTGTCACCGTTTAAGTATGCTTATTAACTCTTGGCAAATCAATTTTATTAGCATTAACTAATATCGATGTTTTTATAATAGTTCATTTCTATATATTTGTTTAATCCTACTCTGTACACCAATTTTTCTAAAGCTTTCGATAAAATTCATCATCCTACTGTATTTATTAAACTAGAGAATATCGGTGTGCATGGTAGCCTCCTAAGATGGATAATATCATATTTATCTAATAGATCGCAAGATTAATAATTCTACTTCAAATTATGTCAAAATTACTTCAGGTATACTACAAGGATCTCATCTGGGACCTTTATTGATTTCTCTATTTATCAATGATATTGGCACCTGTTTTTCTCATTCACATTTTGTATTACATGCTGATGATTTGAAAGTATTTAAATCTATATCATCTCTTTGCGATTGTGAAAATTTACAAGTAGATCTTAACCTTTTCTCTAAATATTGTAACACCAATAGGTTATTTTGAAACATTAACAAATGTAATCTTGATTATACATTTTCCATCAACACTGTTCCATTAAATAAAATACAATACATTAAAGCTCTGGGTGCGACTTTACATATTAAATTATCTTTTGATTACCATATAATATTGTAGGAAAAGCCTTCCGTAACTTAGGATTTATTTTGCGTATCTCTTCTAAGTCTTTTTGTAACTCTAAAACTCTAAGAATGGCGTCTGACGTCACAGGTCTACGCTGAGGCAATCGTTTTGAAGTAGCGTGGCCAGACTGAATTTTAAAATACGGTTTTTAAGCTTATTTTTCATGAAATTCTATAGAACAAACGTCCCATGGACGTCCATACTAGCCCAGAAATATATCGCCCTAAAATGAACGTCCGACCAACGTAATATTAAGAACTACTTGAGAGCTAGACTCTTGAACGTCTATAATTGGTCCCGCGACGTACCGACTTAAAACGGACGTCCAGTGGATTCGTGTGCTATGTGGTGTTTCCTTGGAAAATGGTGGTATATGATAAAACGTGAACACACTGTATATGCATCCCTTTGCGAAAGACTGACTAAAAGGATTTAAATCAGGATATCGATTGATACGTCTAGACAGCAATGGCAATAAGTATCTTTTGGTACTGAACACATATTAATTCAAAACAAATGAAATTTTGAATTTAAAAGGATTGGGGCGGGCGTTGTCAGGGCAGCGCGCAGGGACCCGAATGGCTAATTGGCAAACTGGTCGACGTTGAGCTCTATGCATGAGCAAACAAAATCGCTGATTGAACACAGAGCAAAAAAACATAACTCTGATTTATGCTAGATATTGCAAAGTTCATAAATACATTATATTCATCCATAAATTTCAGATACCATTCCTGATTTATTCTGTGCCGCAGCGGCGGGTTTTTGTTTTTTGTTCGCAAACAGCGTTATCTACTCAGTGGGCTGTGGTTTTTCCGCAATTTTGGCCTGTGGAGGTGTGTGAAATAGGCGCTCGCTGAAAATCGATGAATGTAATTCATAATCATATCGTCGTTAAATTTCATGTAATTCGCTCGCCAGAAAAATGTATGAATACATACATAATACGAGTACTCTATAATCCAACCATTTGAATTCAAACTACGAAGGCATTTCAAAACTAAGAGCCGATCGGTTATAAAAAATATATAAGTGGTTCTAAATACATGCATACTTACGTAACAAACACTTTTGACATTGTGGAGTAGACGTTTACAAAGTCTTCGTATAACATTCTACCTCAACCTGGGACTGTAGCTAGTTTTGTACTAATGTAACCAACTGTTCAGTTTTCTCGAACGTTGAGGTGTAGGAAGAGGTAGTAGTCATTATTCAAGACCATATATGGTATCCAGTGGCGTAGCCAGAAATTTGACATGGGGGGGGTTCAGTGGACAAAGTATTTGAAACTAGATTTTTATAATAAAAAAGAAATAATTTTTAATAAATTGAAACAATAAAAAGTAATTAACAAAAAACAATCTCATCATAAACATGTAAATAATAAACAGGTACGAACAATATTTGTTACAAAAATGACAAAAATCAAATTAGAACTTAGTTTCAGGTGAACCCCAATGTAAGGTTGCCGTAGGAGATCTAGTTCACTGACAGCGTTGCTAAATCTTGGCGAATAGAGTGATTGCAGGTTTGTAGTGAGACATTACCTATATGACCCAACCAACCCGACCCATGGGGGGAAAACTTGAATCTCCCTATAATTAGTGTACGGTTTTACGTACAATAAAGTTCATTGTTGCTCTAAGAACTGGGTACCTGACCAAGGGATGGGTACAGGCAACGCGGTCAGTAAACTAGATTTCCTTCGGCAACCCTACATTAGGGTTCACCTGCCACTAAGTTCTAATTTTATTTTTGTCATTTTTGTAAGAAATATTGTTCGTACCTGTTTATTATTTACATGTTTTTGATAAGATCGTTTTTTATTTACTTTTTATTGTTTAATTTATTTATTTTTTTTCTTTTTTGTTATACAAATCTAGTTTGAAATACTTAACTTTGTTCACTGACCCCCCTCTCCCCATGTCAAATTTCTGGCTACGCCACTGCTCTAGTGAATTACAACCATTATACGCCCGATGAATAATAATATAGGTACCTACTATTACAATGTGTTGAAATTTATTTAATGACTGGTATATATTATATCTCGTTGTGCCTCTCTCTAATCTATGTCAAGGTTCCTCACACCAGATATTCATTAAATTTTTTTAAATTTTTTAATAAAGTAATTTTATGTTCAGAAGTGTTCTGCGGTGAAATTAATGCTTTCTTCAAATTGTCTAACATCCTCGGTAGTATAGTGGTCAGTATCCCCGCCTGTCACGCGGGAGACCGGGGTTCGATTCCCCGCCGGGGAGAATTTTTTTTATTTTATGATAATATGGTAAAATTATTAATTTTTCTATTTTAACTATACTTTTAAATAACAATAAAACATTCTTGGCATCTATACTCAAATTTAATACTGAAAATGATAATGATAATGTAAAAAATCGACTAAATTAAATGTTCAAATTGTGCACCGTTGGCTGCCTGACAGTAGCTAAGACGATTATTAAATTCTTTTTGGACATTATCAATAACTTCAGGAGGTATACGATGTATCTCGTGACGAATTCTTGCTTTTAAATCTTCTAAATTAACCGGTCCAGTAATGTATACGTTGCTTTTTAAGTATCCCCAAAAGAAATAATCTAGAGGTGTCAAATCAGGCTATCTGGCTGGCCACTCAATCGGCTCCCTTCTCCCTATCCAACGATCCTAGAACAGCTCATCTTAATAAGCACGGACATGTGTTGCATAATGGGGAGGTGCACAGTATAGTGAAAATTAAAATTTAAAATCTTCAAACATTATTTTCTTGAAATTTTTGTTATGTAACACCATAATTTTTCATGATGTATGTATGTAGAATGACATGCTCTTTCAAATGGCATGGTCAAAATTGCTATTTAAAAAAATTGTCGATGACGTGATATCTCGAACAACGATGATGTCACAAATATGGGTCGTATGTCAAAAAGTGCCTTTTTATTAAACAAAATCGAAGTGCCAGGGGATTTTTTCGAAAACCTCAATTTCAAAAATAATGAATTTATTCGTTACTTTTCGACAGCACTATATGTATCTACCATGGGCCATTACATACGGACCACCCTGTATAAAAAATATGGTTACATTTATGTGAAAACAAAAACAAAAAGTCAAAATACTGCTAAAAAAATTCGAAGGAAAATAAATAAAAATTCATGAGAACAATCTGAAATCTGTTCTTCAGAAATTGCGAAATTAACATGAAAATCCGCGAATTCAGTGCCCACGAGGGCTAGACTTAACACACTTTTATCCAAAAACAGCGCTGAAAAAGCGAAAGTTGGCCGGAATTGCTCCCAAACAGCCCTGATATTCCCACAGCGATGCACGCCCGCCCCGTCACCATCCCGCGGTGTAATCCGGGAGCGACGCCGTAAACATTACTCTCTTCTCCGGTCGATACAATTCGGAAGCCCAGAGATGGGGTCAGGAAATTAAAATATTCTCGTGATATTGAATGACTGGCACACAAAAAATTGGCTGTGTAATGATGCTGCAGCCCGAAGGGACGAACATATTGGATTTGGTCGTGTATCTCGAATGCTGTACCCAAAGCTGTCATATTGTTCATCAATGCAGATGGACTACTGAATTCATATAATTTGACAAGCTAATAAATATTGTTTTTAAAACAAAATGTTACTGAAGATTATACAAAGCACAGTTGGGCTACTAGGAAAGGTGAATCACTGGCAATAACTTTTAAAATAATGATTATTATTAACCAATGTACCAGATTCTCTAATTTTTAAAATGTTGTAATGTAGAAATCGAACTTTAGGAAGGCAGCTGGTTCAGCGATATGAGATAAGCTTACATTTTAATTAGTAAAATATACTCTTTAAAAGTGTAACTTAAAGCAAAAAGGAAGATAGGATCAGCACCAAGATAAAATTCAGTAGTTATGTACTCCAAGGCGCAGGCAAAGAATATATTGAGCAAATATGGGCACGTTGGGATGTCATTAAAAGAAAAGCGCTTGTTAACTCTCATCCGTGTCGATGTTGGCCCTCTGTCATAACGACTAAGGACAAGAATGTGCGCGATGTAATACGTGTCAAGAACGGTATGGAATTGTCAGAACGTTGTGGAGCGGTTGGAAACAAGCAACAGAGTAACTCTGGTCTGCTTCTAGGAGAACGAAGCAGTGGACTCGTTAACAAGGCAAGGTGCCTCCTCCATCTTCATTAGTCCAGAACCGGCTTTTAGCATAGCTTCGGCTACTACCAAAGCAACCATGTCGACCAAGGGGAGGAAAAAGTGAAAGAGATTTGCTCATTCGAAGGCGCTCATAGAAGATTTATTTACAAATGGAGCTAAAAGCTTTATAGAGTTAAATAAGTTAGACTAAAGTATCTAGTTGGCCTATGTATTGGGCACTACCCATTAAGGAATCACACTCACATGTTAGGTTTAACTGAAGAGACCAAGTGCGAATTGTGTTTGGAGAGTGAGAAATCTGCAGAACATAATATATCATTGTCCAACAGAGGAGCAGACCAGATTTTCTATATTTGGCAGGATGCATCTCTTGCCAGAAGATATAGACAAGATCTCGTTCAATAAGGTTATTAGTTTCATAAAAAGGCTAAGCCTGTTGGGTGAAATATAATGTGGGTGTGGGCCACAATAAACCACAAGGTCGCAGTGGAGGGTTACTTCAGGGCTTGCTCACTTTGAACATACAAGTTACCATAACGTGTCTACATCTAGCGGTCACAGAATTTTCAGGAAATAACTATTCTGAGGGCAGATGCTTCGACCTATAGCAAACAGCCACGATTAGTTGTCAGCGGTACTACCAAATGTGTGTATATCGGTTTCAAGGTTGTTAGCTATCGTAATCGCCAAATAGAGATACAAATGCATTTCAGTATCTCCCAGTGTATAGTGATACACATGGGCTATACAGATCAATTTATCATTCAAAAGTAACCCCCTGTAATTTTACTGATAATGATCTAATCATTTTATTACAAACAGTCGATTTCATAAAACTATTTACCCTGTCCTAATAAAGAACTTTGGACAAATGTCCATTAGTGCCTATTTTATATGCCAGCTTAAGTGAGTTCACTATTCACATCTTGCGTTTTCCCTGAAATAAGTATAACACTATAATTGTCGTAGGCTTGCGTAAAAATTATGTCTTCAATAAATACCTCGGAGGAGACTGTCGAGCACAGGGCGCTACATTAGAGGAGAAAAAGCCATGCTTCTCAGCATACATATGCTTTCTGGGTCTTTCTGCATTTTAACTAGAAATGATGTCACGCTAAAAGATTGACCTCCTAAAGTATAATTGGACTAGTTTTCACAAACCTGTTATTCTCCAATAATTTAGGACGTATCCCAGAGCTAAAGTAGACAGTAACAAATAATATAGTCGACGGGTGATATATTCTGTCATCATCCAATTTTACGTAACCCCAACTGACAGCTGAATCTTTTATATGGAAAGAGGACTAGGTTTGATCGGTATCATTATTTGAAGCAGATTTAGGAAAGTTATGGTAAGATGTCTGAATGCATTCGTAATGTAGATTTAGGTATATGACCACCTGAAAACAGTTTCAATCTTAGGTTTGTGATTTCTTTTCGTATATCGGTAAAAGTCGAAAGAAAAGCCCTTAATACTTTCGCAGAATTCTTTTCTTGTTCAGTAATTCCTCATCTGAAATTGTAACTTTTGTAAAATATTTTGTTCCTCTTTTTACACACATGAATCGGAAAATTATTAAATATTTAAAAATACTGAGAAACAAAGATGATAAGAAATGACAACGTAATTTCAAAATAAAAAAAGTTGCGGGACACAACCAATGAATAATTTGTAAATAGCCGAAGGTGCATAATTTTCCATAAATATTCAAATCGGTTTACAGATTAGGGGATGCTCACAAAATCCAGAAACAGAATGAGGTACTGATAAATGTTATCATAAAGAAACGTTAGAATTCAATTTCTTCCTGATTTTACTTTAATTATGAGTTTCCAGACATTCGACATAAATTTTGGATGAGCGAACAGCTGTGCGGTTAGATCTGTCAGAACACGAGGAGTCTCTGACGAGCTTAATTCGGTGATACTGAAGTTGACATGATGACAATAAAAAGGCTCGAGGCAAATCCTCAGCTTCCCCTGAATGGTATGTAAAAGAAATCATAACGAGATACTGAATAAAACATAAAATAACTTTATGTTCAAGATTGGCAGAACTGATTATATTTTTAGTTGGTAGATAGTGTGTGTGTGTACACATTGTTTATGCAGGGTTAACTATAACTAAGTACAAATATTTTAAGAGAAGTTAGATAAAAATAAAAATTATATTAAGCTCCTATTTACCGATCCCCATGGCCAATTCCAAACGTGAATTTAAATTTCGCATACGGCAAAGGTATGCGATGACATGTAGCAATTTACCACACATTTATATAAAAACTTTTATTTACAAAATGTAGATGGTTATTTATTTGATGATGGATCGGTCAGTGGTCGCGCGGTTTAAGGCGTTAGTACTTGAATCGAGGTGACTAATCGGAGTTGGTTCGAGCCCAGCTGCCGGTAAACCGTATATAAGCTATATTCGTGGAGAGGATTGGCACCCTCTCTGCGGGTATGGTAGGGTGGAATAATGTTGGCTTGGGTCAATGTGAGAGATTGATACCGGCTGATATTTGACTACCCCCCTAATTAATGAGGTTTTCCAGGTTTTCCTCATTCCTGCACTGAATAGTGGTTAGGGCCTACCAACGTAAGTCGTTCCTGGGCGCAAATGCGGCCTGCTTAATAATAATATGATCAATATCATGAATATACATTTCCCTGCACTTGTTTTCAAGAAAATTGTAAGTAACAGTAACAGTTACCTAAAACACGAACAATATATGAATGCATTAATTCAATAATAACTGATACTAAATATAGTTGACAATTTACAAAATTATCCGTACAACATAAGGTATATGTATTTTATAAATGTATGTGTAATTAATTCCTTCTACAATAATAATAATATCTCTACCCCTCATTCTAATCACGAGGATTAGCCCAGTCGTAGAGTTGTGTGGGAGCGGAGGCGGCATATTATTATTAAGCAGGCTGCATTTGCGCCCAGGAACGACTTACGTTGGTAGGCCCTAACCACCATTCAGTGCAGGAATGAGGGAAACCTGGAAAACCTCATTAATTAGGGGGTAGTCAACTGCCAACCGGCATCAATCTCTCACATTGACCCAAGCGAAAATTCTTCCACCCTACCATACCCGCAGAGAAGGTGCCAATCCTCTCCACGAATATAGCTTATATACGGTCTACCGGCTGCGGGGATCGACCCCACAGCGAACTAGTCACCTCGATTCAAGTACTGACGCCTTAAACCACGCGACCACTGACCGATACAATGATTCTAATAAAATGTTTTCGCAAGAGTCTTCTTTTATTTCATCAAAAATAATTTAATACACATCAGTTTAATTCCATGCTTTGATGACAGCAACGGATTCGCCATAAATTACATCAGCCACTATTCAAAGGACTACGTGGGTCCTTTATGCCTGTTCCCATTCAAGATTTGTCGATAAGAAAGAAATGCGAGAAGTGAAATTCAAGTAGGTATTATTTACTCATTTTACATCATGCAATATTTACGCACAGCGGCTTTATTGGTCACCGGAGGCAGCACCAGCACCGGAGTTCCGCCCGGAGTTTAAAGCGAGGCTAGACGGGGCGCCGTTGCCAGCCCGCGCAATTGCCAAGCTATCAGGCCAAATTTTAGTATCAGAAAAACGGCCGGCTTTAATTTTATCATCAGTTGCATTATTGTTATTTGACATAGCATGAAATAATAAACTATTTTAAAATCGACCATACCGTCATAATTTTTGACGAGGACAAAAAATTGTATAAAACATTTGGATCGTGTATTTAGCCTGACCAAATGATATTCGTTACTGAAAAAAGGTAAAATTGCACTCAATAACAATATTTAATACAAAATTTATGATTGGTAGAAATTCTAAACCATGCAAAAAAAACAGAAGGCGAAAATGTGAAAGCTTGATAATATTATTAATTCATTGGTATATTATTTATTAATCTACGAACAATTTTTATTATGAATAAAATAAATAAACCATATTCTACCTTACATTATGGTTTTCCTTTTCTAAGGAATAATATTATATAAAAGTAGGTATTTATTATTGAACTTCCAAGTACTCGCGTAAAACATGAGTTTATATTAGAGCCTTAGGAAATTTTCATATAGGTACTTAAAATCACCTTTTATTATTTTTATATCAAATCAATTCATAATAGTCCTGAAAATATAATAAATATAATGCAACATATAACGCTTGTGTACAACTTTATATATAGGTATGTTTGGTTAAATTGGAATATTTTGGTACACCCTACATGCATCTGCTCTGTGTCGGTTCTTATGTGGAACACCCTGTATAAAAAAATCATTAAAATCGTGTCCCAAAAATTTCTCAGAAAGGTGTCTTAATCCTTAATGGACCACGCACTGTATATACATATAAACGTGTACTTGTTACCACATGTCCAGAAGCGTATAATAAACGATATTATTCATCACTTTTTGAATTCCTTTTATTATTATTATAAAGCCGTAGCAGCAGTCGCATGTTAGAATATAAAAGGTGTGTCTTTGTCAATCTTGTCAAAACTTTTCCGTATCTACTTCAAATATCAGCTGACTCAAGATCGCACAAATTTTGCCATCAATATTAGACAAATCATTGCAGTTTTGCATTTTTATATTTACAATCGTTGCTTTTACGTAAATTTGCGAACCTCCAAAATCCCGATAAAGAGTTTCGTGTCCATTTGGCAGCGCCGCGTGTCGTCGGTAACCTTGATCGCTGCTCCAGGCGAGGAATTTGGTATCGTTGCCAGGCAACTCATACCAGTCTCTTTTCCCGTTCCAGACTCTCTCGTAGAGACGGGAACAGAGCACATTCATCACTTGAATAAAGAAAGAGGTTGGTTGGCCCAGAACATAACTAGCATCGGTACATGCTGTAAACGCGTTAAATTTCTTTGTAGTTCTATGGAACATACAGTCCAATTAGCTGGCTAGGAAAAACGTTCTCGTACTTCTATCACTTCCTTTATTAACTACTAAATGACAGTCAAATATCCAGAACTATCTGAATCAAGATCATTTACTTTTAGTTACTTGTGGACAGAAGCAGAATAAAATTTCCATTGGGTAACCTTGGTAGTTAATTTTGATAACATTAGACATTAAAATGGGAATAAAATTAGATTCAATTTGCGAAAAAGTGCTAGGGCTAGGGTGACTAATGAAGTGAATAGCCTATTCATAAGTTAAGATATAAAAACGCTCTTAGTCTTCAAGTTGCAATATGCCTTGCCAATGTAAGAAAGTGATTAATGAGCCATAACCTTTTGGATAGAATGTTAGTGGAACTTCTTTCTAAATGAAGTTTATAATGAATATTTAGGTGTAGAATTCATGGTCTGCACTAGTAATAATATCAATTTAATTATTGGTTTGACAAGACATATCATTTGGCGTGCATTACAGATGCAGGAACTTCTTGGTGGAATATAATGCTGTATTTAAATTTTTGACATTTTCGCTTTCTTTTTGCTCCTTTTTTTATTGCAATCCAAAAAGTAGAAGTCATATAACTTGCACATCATTATCTATCTAAAAACGATATTTGCCATCTTACATGAATTTGTAACAATTGAAGAAGCAAAGAAATAGCATCTACAAAATGCAAATAGCAATTATCAAAACATCAAATCGCTGTATTTTCTAGATCAACGTGATAGAAAGATTAGGACCAAATGAAGCATAATTTAACAATAAATTACTCTCCCAACGCTTTTGTATCAAAGAATCAATCAGTTTAAAAATTTCTAAAGGTTCACATCGAACGTAATGAATCAAACTGTCGCTAGAGCCATTTATTTATAAAATTTAACCGCTAAATCTCGAACTTCGCCGAAAAGGGTGTGACATATCATATTTTATATATATTAACCCTATTTATATGATGTTTTTCAAACTGTGCAAGGTATGTATCAAATATTCAGCTCAGCACAAAACTTGAATGAACGTTAGTGAACATTGACAGTCAATTTTATGAGTTCATCTAATAAATGAGGAATGTCGGATGATAAAAAAATTATATAAAGGAATTAGAGCCAGAGACCAAAATATGAGTGTTGTGATATAGTTTAAATATGTAGTTCATTAAAAGAATGTCTGTGAGTAGTGTATATCGTGCAAAAAAGAATGTCAAAGAAGAATATAGAATCGCGAAACGGAAAATACCGGAAACCCGCGGAAGAAAGAAGACAAAATACAGAAGTTTCTCATACAAAATACACGATTAGTAGAACAATTCATGGATGGCATATTAAAAATGAGTTTTTGATAATAAAAATCAGGTTGCCATCTCACAGGATGAAACAAAATATAAAATAGTAATAGGTATGGTGAAGAAACTATGTGAGACAAATATTAGAAGGTTCAAATCTGAATCGAAGAATATAATGCACTGACGAAACAAGGATAAATGAAGACTATACATGGCAAAAGTGTGGCACCGTTTTGCTACATATGGAACCTGGTACTGTGGTTGATACTGGTAATGCATTTTATAATAGCCAACGATAAGTGTTAATGTGTGATCGTTATAGTGACAGGCTATTAACCAATAGTGTATAGTATGTATGTAAATAGTACTGCAGGGTAATAAGTGTTATAGTGTGATATCCGCAGAGTGCACATCAGGTAGATGTAAGGTAATCACCGTTCTAAACGAACGATTTTGGTAATTTTGTGTTTTTGAACCCTTCTCAAGTGGTACGCTTATGGAATCTTTTCCTCTGCAACCTTCACCTCCCATATTCATCTAAGTTCTATGAATGAGTCACTATATACTATTTTGCAAGTCAGCTATAGAGTACATAACTGTTGACATTGCATTGATACTATTTAATTTGATAATATTTTGCCATAATATCAATCTGTAGTCATGACAGATTCATTTTTTTTTATAAAATAGGTTTGTTATCTTTAGTATAAAGATTTATTTCGTTTTCACTTTCTACATATATTTATTTTGTAAGTAATTCAATGATAGTATTATTAGATAGAAAGATATTGCGTCGATGCAAAATGGAAATAAATAAAACACTTTTTACATATTTTTACTAACAGCTTGGACTAGTTTTGGCGGATACGTCAGCTATGAATAAAAAATTGCAGGCAATCCCCAAACCCAATCTCCTGCACCTGATTCACTTCACGCCCATACGAATACTGGGGTAATATATCGAATTGCGTCTCCTAATCTTTATCTTTTCAATTTCCCGCTGCCAAAAAACCCGCGCATGCCCGCGCTACCCAATCGATGAACGCATATGCCGGAGCAAATACAAACCCACCCCATCCAAATCCGAACTATCACAGTTTCCCTTCGTTCCAACAAAGAAAAGTTACCTTTGGACTGCCCTCAGTGCATATCCTCGATTGTTTCCAACGTTGATGTCGCCCGACCCAAGAAAAAAAAGCGCTGCGTTGAAATCAAGTGTGCCGCAATAGTTTGGGGTTATCTCTGCCCGACGCGACTAACGGAAGAAGATCGAGGTAAGTAAGATCAGTGTTTTTTGAGTAGCTAGTAGTTATGAATATTCCGGGGGCGGCAAAAACTATTTACACTTGTTAATTACCATGCGGAATTAAAAAGTAAAACAAAAATTCGGTGGTAAAGCGGAGCTGAAACAAAATGCACGCGTCCAATGGCAGACCCGCACCCGGGGTGCTGCGAACGGTGGGGATGGGCCAGGGGATGAAAGGGGTGAGTTTCTGCGCAAGGGGTGGTGTACGGGCGCCTCGTCCGCCGCGACGGAACAGATAGTGAGTAGACAGAGTGGCGTCGACAAGTCTGGCATATCAGTGGTACATGGTAAGTTATTATTACAATATTCCTGTGATGTTAGTAAAGAGTGTGCTGTTGCTTATAGTTGTCGTTAAAGGATAATTGTGCGGTTACACCCTATTGCGACCGCTTACCTGTGCTACCGGCTCGAAATTGTGAGGGAATTAGTTCATTGACACACTACTTTGTAGAAGCTAACTACTTCTACGCCTTCGTTGCAACTTGCAGACATCCTGTTTGTGGAAAGGTTTCCCATAACTCTGATGAATTTTATCGAAAGTTAGGACCACTAACCAGTTTACTAACGATATTTTACTAGAAATCCTTTTAGATTCATATCACCACTTCTCAAAGAGATTTAAACTCATTGAAGGCGTTTCCAAAGTTACATTATAGACTTCTGCAGTTAGTAAGCTTAAACACTATCCTATTTTAGTTTTCTGCATGTTATAATAAGTTAAATATTTGAGAGCACTTTTATTAAATTAGAAATAGCTCAATTACAGGTACATAAGTTAGTTACTAATGCATGATTTGATACTGTTAGTACCTAGTATTAGAATTATAAGCATTAAAAATGATCTAACCCTAACGAAGACTTGAAATGATATTTACTTTATTTTGTCTATGAAAATCTAATATTTCCAGTAGAGTTAACAACGTTATCAGCTAATTTTATTGTACTCGATTATTGCTTCTTCTGTATTTCTCAAAACGTCCACACTGTAGAAAATCATTTGATTTTGCACAAGGTGAATGATTGGCACAAAGATGCATGCATTGTCGAATTAAATAAATAATGCTAATACATTTACCATCATTGCCACTACCATGCCAATTTTATCCAGCTGTTGAAACAGAAGAATACAAATACATGTGTTTGGAAGATTAGATACGCTATCTTTTGCTATACCTACTACACAGTCTAGTACAGATAAAATTGGTCGATAACACCTGACTGCTTTTTGGTCAGAGATAAATTTGAACATTATAATAACACACTATTATTTGCTCCATTAATGGAAACAAATTAAATTAGTGTAAGTAAAATTGGAATTAATTTTAGAAAGTATTTAAAAATTTCCAAGTTGTTTTAACTAATTTAAATTGTTAGAAAAAAGAGACGAATATAAGTATTACTAGTTTTAATTAATCATCAGTTTCACCAACATTTAAAAAAATAATATTCTTTAAATGACCTGAGTTATTAGAGCTTATATGAAAATGGAAATGAAAAAAGGTCTCTCAAATCTGTTGCGTAACATAAAAATAAAAAGGACACTAATTATCTCTGCGCAAAGAATAAAAATATAAATTAACAGTCAGCGAATCAGTTGCATTTTTCTTTAATGAAAATAAGAAAGCAGTTATCTAAGCTTCCTGTAAAGCTGCAACCACAATTTTCCAGTCATTTCGAATATTAGATAGTATGATCTACCTATTTATTTTTGCTTTAAAATGTTCTTCAAAGTTCAGTCTTAACTGCAAGTCTCTAAAATTTTTGAAAAGAAATATATATCTCGCCAAAATGATACTATAGATTCAAACTTGTCTGGCCATTTAAAATATATTTTCATTGGTAGAGAAACATATACATGTATATTCAAATGAGTAGGTTGGATGTAGTTGTCTCCTGTGTTTTCAAATTATGGCGTAGAACAGAAAAGTAATATCACAGCTACATTGTAATTACTAAAAAGTCATTGCTTATTGGTGAAAGGTTTTTGAGAAAAACTTCTGTAATTGTTCTTATTATTGTGCCAGTGCTAATTTTCTTTCTATTTTCATCTTCTGGCGAATCTATCGATTTTTTAATTATTAATAAAAGTTTTCTAGGAATCACATTGATTTACAAAAAGAATTGGTGAACTCCTTGATTTCCAAATAATAACAATCACTAACTTTATGCACTGTTTCAAATTGTATATGCTGCAGAGATATAATATAATGATTCTCATTATATCATTACAAATCTTATCTACTGCTTTCTATACTTTAGAAGGGTAGTTTCCCTTCCACTTGAAATAAATTATTTTTAAGCTCGTCGTATTTCTCACCGTAAAATGATCAAATTTGAGGTGTTTTTAGGTACAGAAATCTTGAAAAATAAATCAAGTGGAACAAAAGTGTTATGTATATATGTTTTAACTTAATAAAAGTGCTTGTAAGACCACTGAAATGTACGATATGGAATGCGTTTAGTGCATTTGCGCATCCAAATAAAGGTACCAAACCTAGGAGCAGACAAAAGGAGGCACATGAAACTCAGCAAAGACATACTTCATTGGTTATATATGTGGGTGCGAGAGAGACAACCATCTGCACGTACGATATGAATTGTGTTCTTAATTTCCCATTATTTTGTTTGTAAACACGTCATTGGCGTACAATGTGGTTTCTTCTTTTATCTTGTATCTCTTTAATGTTATTCTTTGTGTATTTTTGTGGGTGTTATTGTTGGAACATGTCATGTTTTCAAAGGGACTGTAAATAATTCTCCATATCCAGAATTCTATTTCATTTCAATTCACAATCAGCTAAGCCCCTACTGCTCCGCCATTGCTAGAGGCACAAAACAAAATATGGCGCTGATCATGAATAATCCATTCGCGTAGCTTTTAACGCATTCCAGTCATCATAATATAAAATTACATTTCAGTGTGTAAGACACACATTATTTTGCTATGCTAACCTCACATTTTTAACAATTATTTTCACATACTTATAAACAAAAGTGAACAATCTTAAATGCAGAATTATGTAAGTTTATGTTATAACAATATTTACATCTAAAGATAAATTGAAAAAATACTTATTTTGAAAGATTTCTGTACCTAAAAATTTGTTGCTTAGACCTCTTTCTGTAGTTATATATTCGTTTGAATATTCTCAGCTGGCATGAGATAACATTTCTATTATTCGCTACGCTCTATATTATTCAGTTCTTATATCTAAAATTATTTGTATTTGTAGAAACCACTATTTCAAAAATATATTTTGATGTAATGATAGTATAATATCAATTTCTGTATACATAATTGGTCCTTCAGTTTCTTGGGTAAAACATGTTACTATCATTCGAAACTAAGTACAAAGGCCAACATTGTGTTTAAGGGGAATTATGCTAATTTTAAGTGTAGTTTGTTTCTAGTAGTTGCACGTCTGAAAAATCGTTTGGAAAATATAAATGAAAAAAGTAAATTTGAGGTTATGTAACTTTGGCAACGAATTTTCGCAAATAATCACCTCGTGCTCTTTTCTCTACTGTCACAAACAAACCAAGTTCAAAAGTGAGTTTGTTTGCCCTGTTCAATTGCCGCGTCCACCGTCAGCACCGCTTTATCCGCTAACGAATCTGGCCAGAAAAAATTGATTTTATAAAAATAGATACGCGACTCCCAAAGGTCGCAGTATGCATTTAATTTGCAGCAATGAGGTTAGGTACGTTATCCCGATGTGAATCACGTGGTATCTTAGCCGTCAACTATCGATTACCGCATGCGGTTACGTATACACGGTGGCAAAAGTTGCCGAACTCGGCGGCGGTTCGTTTTTATTAGATCGATTTTTATGTGATAGGTACGGTGCCGCTTTCGGATTCACTGCAATATTTACAGGCTGGCGAAAATCCCCTCGAAGTCGATTGCCAATGATTGTAGATAGGTAGAGCTAACAGGGTTGCCTGTGCTCAGTGTTGTTCAAGTCAGTACAATTATACTAAATTTCAGTACACAGTACACTTGACAGTGTAAATGCATGACAGTACCCCTTTATACAATTTACGGAGGACAATTTACTCCACTGTTCATTAATAGAAGACGCAAGTCCCAATATGGTACACTAAGGAGATTATTTCACTTATAAAAGTAAAAAACATGTATTACACAAAATTTAAAGAAAATCTATAATGATTACTACTATAGATATAATAAATTTCAAGAAACTAGATCTCAAATAAAGCAATTAATTGAAGTAGCGTATCACATATATATATAAATAGTGTCCATGTATCAGTTGAAAATGATGGTAGAATTTTGGAAATTTATTCAACATAAAAGAAACTCATCTAGAATTCCTGCGCAATTATCTGACGACGTTACCACATTTAATAGACCGGATTCTATTGTAAATGCTTTTTGTAATTATTTCAATAGTGTGTATACAAACAGTAGTAATGCAACTCTGAAATTACGTTAAATAATTTTCCTGTTAATCAAGTCGATTTCAATTTCAAAAATATTGTCGTCGATTGATAGTCTAAAGAGCAATCCAATTTCCGGTGATGACAAAATAACTAGTCACTTAGTGAAAGATTGCAAATATGCATTTGTATACCCTCTATTAATTCTGTTTAATTTGAGCCTAAAATATGCAACGTTTTCTGAACTGCGAAAAGTGGGAAAGATGTGTCCTATTCTAAAGTCTGGAAATCCAACATTGCTTACAAATTATCGCCCTATTGGGACTTTGAATAATTTCCCGAAGGTCTTGGAGAAATCTTTGTATAACCTAATATCCTTCTGTGTCTAACCGCATTTCACCAAACCAACCCGGATTTACGGAAAGAAGATCTACTACCACAAATCTTGTGAGTTTCACACAGTATTTATTGGAAGTTGTTGATCGGCATGGACAGGTGGATGTGGTCTACATAGATTTTTCAAAGGCATTTGACCGTAACGCTCATAAAATCTTATTAAATAATCTTAATGCTTTTGGTTTCAACATACCTCTTCAAATTTGTTTTACTTCCTACTTGAGCCGCAGAGTTCAGTATGTGTCATACAATGGTATGGTGTATTGCAAGGCTTCAATTTAGGCCCGCTTTTGTTCTAGCTTTTTATATACGACTTGTGTTTCATTTCTGATTCAAATGACATTAATATTGATACTCTAAATATAATAGTGGACATATTGGTGGCTTCGGTACAGTAACTATAGCAATCGTATAGCACATATTGTGTTTACTATTTCTGGTAATATACAATAGTTTTGTATGAAACTATCAATTCCATTCTATGCATCTGGTATGTTGTATTGTCCGGAATATTTTCTGTTTTTTCTGTTATGTTCTGTGTTACTCACATTATTATTATCTGATTAAAAACGATAACAAATTGTACTGTATGACAGTATCACCACAGATCCGTTGGACCGTGATTACTTTTTCATATATCTACTCTACTTATTCTGTAATATATGGTATGCTTGGTATTGTTGTGGTATGACTATGAAACTTGATATTGACATTAGTTGTTTCCTTTAACACATTTTTGACTTAGCTATCTTTCACTTTTCTTAGCGGGTCGAAAAAAATATAAAAATTTGTATAATAGCGAATATAAAATGTTGCGTTATTGATCTCAACAGCTTATGAAATTAAAGTGTTCTTTTAAAGGATTTGTCAATATTAATACTAACTACCTAAAGTAATTTAGAAATTAACCACAAATTATTATCTATTAATATTTATAATGACCTTATCTTCTACTTTGATACATTTTCCAGGATTTTAGAGTGCCAGTAATGAAGTGGAATTGCTGATTTTAGCATATATTACTATTAAGAAAACTTACAAAAGCAGTAGTTGCACTTTTTATTGTTAGATGGAATAAGTAGACCATAAAAGGTAATCAAGCTTACTGGTAATTAGGCCATATTTGGCCCTTTTTACCTACTAACTTATACTACCCTCCACCTTTACAATCACAAACATCCATGGGTAGGACAGAAAAATTCCTGCCCCGTGTTGGATTCGAACCAACTTCCGGCCGCTCGTGCTTGCCCTGGCAGCGACTGCTCGTCACCGCCTTGACCGCTCGGCTACCGTCAGCCCTAAGAAGTAGACTATAGTCTAGTGCGTCATGGGGGTATTTGGAAATATGACAAATATAGGGAACCTATATAATACCTCTTAATTTAATGATAATTTATCTATAATAATCATTGTCAATACGTTTTAGAATTCGCTTATTGTATAAGTACTACTTATTCAGACAATCTCTTAAAATACCACATTATAGTTTCAGATAGTATTAAATTCCAATCTATTGTGTCTTATCTATAGCAATCACATTCAGTTGGCTAATAAATATTGTCACGGATTTCCCAATCCGTCTTTTTTCTTACTTCCAGAAAAACAATCCGTTAATTAATTACTACTCTTTATTAACTAACCAGTACACTACTGACTACTAATTACAGGTAAACTAAACACTTATTTAATTAATCGCTATCTAAATCACTTTGATATCTCCAACTAAACACTTCAATTCAGACTGTAATACAAGACTTATACAAGACTAATACAAGACTAACTAACTCGGCCGTTTATTCTTCTTTTATAGACCCAACGAATATTCCAGATATATTCCAGTATCTCTAGATCCATTTTCTCGTACGACTCGAATGCTTCTCGTCGATTCCAGATTTTTCCAGGCCGATCTCGATCAGCGGCATGTTGTTTGTTTACCAGAATCGCGTAGGGGCGATCGGGGCAATCTTAGGCAATTCGCGGTGCCACAGTCGTCGGTTTGGGAGTAAGTGGGGCAAATTCCGTGACAATATGAAATACTTTGTTCAGAGTGAAATAATACTTGATATTAAATTGTTTTATTTGAAAATGGAATTGTAAAAATATGTGCCAGATACTTTTAGATTCTAACGAAAAATTTACTAATGTAGTTTCTTGCTTTTTTATTTTTATTTAATAAAACTAATCGCAGCACTGAAGATGAAAAAAATTTGTAAGAGCCCTATGAAGTAAATCATGAGTATGGGTTGATTCTTGAAGTAATAAAAATGTATCTAATTGTTAATCAAAAAGTTATTGTTGTCGTTGTTTCCGAATATGTTGTGATAGAAAAAATGTAAAGCAGAAATAATAATATCACGATCTTCCACTAAATACGTTAATAAATTAAATTAGATAATAATTCAGTTATTTAATTGCATAATAATATTTTGAAAAACTGATGCTGAACGATTCTTTATAGCAGAAACATATAGTAAGCATCCGATATGGTCTAGTGGCTAGGATACCTGGCTTTCACCCAGGAGGCTCGGGTTCGATTCCCGGTATCGGAAAACTTTTTTTGTTTTGTGTACGTTATTAACAGAATTTTCTCCTTGATAGTTTCTTTAATTTCAGTAACAAATTGTATTCAAAACATTTATTATATTTATTTTCCGAAGTAAATTCGACTCTATACTAAAAAGTATTAAACCCGTGCTTTTTAAATATTTTCTAAATTCGCTTTTTAGGGGTAGAAACCTTCCCTGATGCGGTAAAACACCCCATGATGATATGCGGTCAAAGTAACTCTATAGCAACGATTTTAACAGTACACAATCGTAATTTTTAAATGAACTAGTAGTGCAGAATTACTTTTACTCTCGAAGCGTAATTTAGGGGTGAAAAACTCCTCTGGAAGGAGTAGAATGCTTTAACTCAATTGCAGACAATTTTTAACTCTGGAGTGTCCTGAAAAAATCCCTCATAATTTCTCTAGTTGTGGCTATATCTATGATATTTTATAATATATACAGAGTGGGTCAACACTAAGCTGGATATATTAGACGTCAAAATATTATATTTGAGCTCATCATGCCTTATACGATTGTCGCTGGTATGAAAAATACAGAGTGTTCAAGGTTTAGATTTCTCAATAACTGAGAAAGTTTTGATAGCATGACTGAAAATTAAAAAAATATAGTTTAGGTCGCCTAACTTTATCTTTTTTGAGTTATTTGCATTTAAAAGTATCAATGTATTTTGTGGTGATTTTCTCTCAGATGCTGATATATTCTTTTCTTAGTAGGCTTGTGTCAAATTTTTATGTCAATAAATATTAGCGTATTTTGCGTGCGTTATTATTCGTGCAATTATTGAAAAATCTCAGAATAAATTTATACCTTGAACACCCTGTATTTCTTAAACCAGCAACATTCGTATAAGACGTGATGAGTTCAAATATAATATTTTGGTGTCTAGTATATCCAGCTTAGTATTATCATTATTTCTGACTCATTCTGTATAGAACACTTTATTGTAATACTAAAATTGTATTGTAAAGAAAATCTCGAATCGGACCTGTCCATTCTAATAAGACCTAATGTTTGTACAACAAGAGTTTAGCATTTTCCAAGTGCATTATTTCGCTTTTAATTACAAATTCCACAGTCACGGCTGCATTTACATGGATTGGATTTTAGATAAGCTGAATGTCCTCGCGACAGCCGTCGCTCACGATACGGCTTCCCGTTTTCCGCACGAAGTTCGATACAGTTTGGAATCGAAGAGTGTGTGACGTCACGCCGCGTAATCACAACCTCAATTAATGGCACAAAAGCAACGACTTGGTTCCTTGAGTTTTGTCAATATCTCTCGACATTTGCTGCAGGGTTGGATTAAACATGTGTATATGCACTTGTGTAAAAAATGTTAAACTGTTCATTGAACTACTCTGTTGTTTTATGTCATAAAACCCTTATTTTCTGCTTCTTCGTCTGTTTCATTGACCTCTTTGACCTTTAATTGGATATATTAATCTCTAATATATTCCTCCTAGTTCCTTACCATTTCCACTACCTATCTGTTATTTCAGCCTTTTCTAACTAGTTTCTCTGTCTTGTCTTTATCTATTTTTTTCTCAGTTTCCATGTTCTCTATATTTTTCTTCAGTGTTTTCCAATTCGATGATTTATAATATCTTGGCTATTTTTACTAAGGTTCAAATCAACTAATATGCTTTTATTTACCAAGACGACTTGCATGAATATGTTTCTACGAAGAAAATGAAAACTTTCCTGACCAAGTTTTTTAATCGTTCAAATAAAATCCTATTTATTAAGAAAGACAAACCTTTTATTTGTATCAACTATATAAATAATAAGTTTGAGCCCTTTGCTGTTAAATTCCAGTTGTAGTTGATAAAACTAAAAAAAATTATTGTATGTTAAGATTAATAGGTACCTGAAGACTGAAAAGCAGCTTGTATTTTCTTTATCCCTTAATTCAAATGTTAAACACCACTGCTTCATTATTTTGAAAGAAAAATGACATCCCGCCAGTTACTCAATCTGATTATCTGGTTTTCAATAGTACTAGATAGTGAAGCCTATATAACTGGTAAATGATACTAATATCGTTCTGAATGCTCTACAATAAGAAATGTGTGACTCAAGATAATGTATTGGGTCCATTACTGTCATGTGTGTGCATTCAGTTGATTTTTATAATTTTATGTGTCATTGTAATTAACAACAATATGCTTTTCTTCAGTTTGAATAAGAAAGGTGTGTCTTAAGGTAGTGTGTTGGGTCCATTATTGTCGTCTGTGTGTGTGTGTGTGTGTGCATTCAGTAATTTTTATAATTTTATATATCATTGTAATTCACATCACAATGCTTTTCTTCAGTTTTTGTTTTCCAAATGCTGATCTTGCTTATTTCTATCTTAATATTGAATTTGTCTCTAAGTCCTACTTGCCAGCCGTCATCAGCTCTAGCCTTACATCTTACAATTTTTCTAATACATTCTTTAACAAATCACAAATTGCATACCTAAATACACAAAGGCTATCTAATAAGTCAATAGTTTTTAGCCACCTTGTCGTCCACAACTCTGTATATTGGCAAATACTGGAAACTAGCCACACTAAATAACAACCTAACCCTAAAAAGTTACCTTTTTGAAGCAGTAAATTTGTCATAATTATGAAAAATTGGTATTTCCACTTACGAATAAGAAAATACCGATTAATTTACGTTGTGATTTATATTGTCAAAGCAATCTTTTAGGTGATTCATCGAATATACTTGATAAGTAATAGTTCTAGCTGTAGAACTAGCAAACATTCACTATATATTTAAAAATAGTAACGATTAAGATATTTAAAAAATGGCGTCGGACTCGTGCGAATTTCCTGATACGCTTATCGGATAATCCACCCCTGCTTCTGGCCTTTGTCGAGCCACCTAACCCTGGAAACTACGGGCTAAATATAGATCAACATATTCTAAACATTTTCGACGTTAACTGTTGTGGTAGGTGGATAAATTATAGAAAACTGAAGGGTTGGATAACTACGTGCGGTTATTGTAGATATTGATTGGATTTAAACGTATACGAAGTGAGTTCTAA
The DNA here is from genome assembly GCA_025584915.1 of Monochamus saltuarius. NCBI lineage: Eukaryota > Metazoa > Arthropoda > Insecta > Coleoptera > Cerambycidae > Monochamus > Monochamus saltuarius. The sequence goes on from CM046723.1 coordinate 57,687,157, forward strand.
AAACATTAGGATACCAGTTTAAGAGAAAATGCCATGCCGGTCTTCTTTCAGTTTCTGAAAATACTCGTAACATCGGAAACTTAAATTTTAATTTTTTTAGCACATATTGCCATTCTCCAGTCAATAAACGAAACTGTTTACAATTTTATAGTAGTATACAGGGTGCGCGAACTAAAACCAGAGTTGTTTTCTCGGTCGATAAAAAAGTTATGCACGTCAACTTTAAAGTGGAGGGGGAAGATTTTTTATTAGAAATTGACGATGATTTTCTTCATCCCCTAGGCAGGGGATAAACCACCCCTAAAATTTTAAAAGGAAAGGGGGTCGAGTGATATATCTAATTAAAGATTTTTTGAAGGGTTTTATGGCGATATCTTTATGAATACTACAAATACATAACACACAAAATCACATAATCAATTGTTCAAAATGCTGTTAACTTCCTGACAGTGAAATAAGTTTGCTTCGAATCGCTGTCGTACCTTCTCAAGTATTTCGGGGGTTATTTGGCGGCATTCATTAACAATACGTTTTCGCAAAACATCCAAAATCTCTGGAGGAGTGAAGTACACTTTCAGCTTGAGATGACCCCATAAGAAGAAGTCTAATGAAGACCTTGCAGGCCATTCAATTGGACCCCTTCTACCAATCCAATGACCAGAAAAATGCTGATTTTGAAATTGCCGAACCGCTAAAGCATAGTGCGGTGGTGCACCATCTTGTTGGAATGTCAATAGATTTTCAGAATAATCCGGATTATTTTCCACAAGATCTACGAGTTAGGGATAAGCGAAGTCTTGCAGCAACTGAAGATAAGTCTCTCCAGTCAGATTTCCGGGAATAAAATATGGTCCGATAATGTGATCCCCAAAAATACCCGCTCAAGCATTTACTATTTGGGGATGTTGTGTATGCGCTTTGTGAAAGATATATGGGTTAATATCTGACTAATATCTACCGTTGTGACGATTAACAATGCTATTTAAAGAAAAACTTGCTTCATCCGAAAAGCAAATATTGAAAATTCTGATTTTCAGTGGCTCTTTGGCTTATGAGTTCGCAAAACTGTACTCGGCGGTCAAAATCGTCTTCGTTTAATTCTTGGACAAGTTTAAATTTGTAGGGGTGAAATTTGTATGATTTTAAAATTCTGCGAATGCTGGTTGCGCTTATTCCAGTGGAAGTCGACAACTGTCTTGTACTGGTTGTTGGTTCTAAAACCATTTGTCCTAAAACTCCTACCTCCACCGCTTCATTTCTGACCGGGCGTTTACGATCCTTTTTTACGTTAACAATTGAACCAGTTTCTCTAAACTTCGCTACTAATTCCAGCACATACTTTTGGCTTACATGCTTGTCCCCATAACGTTGGTTGAAAATATTAGCTGCTGGTTCGCACATTTTCCATTTACAAAAAATAATTCAATAATGTCAACTCTCTCGATTATCACAGACGATAAATTACTAGATCACCTGAGACTGACAAACCAAATGGGTTTAATATTCCATGATTTTATTTTCTTTATAGCAGAAAACATTACACTTTGTCCATTTTGAATTATTTATCAAAAATGATTAAATCGTATCTAACTTCAACAGAGAAAAGGAAAGAATGTTAATTTGATCATAGTATTTCATTTCATTTTTCTTAATTCATAAAACCCATTATTATTACCTAACAAAATCCATGATTTTAGCATCAAGTTTGGTTTATAAAGAAATAATCGATTTACTCATCAGTGGTTGTTCCAAAGTAAGCAATTTGGTATCTTCATAAAGCTCTTCAAAAAACTTTTAATTTGATGTATCACTCGACTCCCTTCCCGTTTAAGATTTTAGGGGTGGTTTATCCCCTGCGTAGGGGGTGAAGAAAATCATCGTCAATTTCTAATAAAAAAACCTTCCTCCTCCACATTAAAGTTGAGGTGTTCAAGCATTTTTGCATAACTTTTTTGTCAACCGAGAAAACAACCATGTCTCGTTTTAAATTTATAAATGATACTGCAGGAAACAACTACTCCGCGGGCTAATGCCCCGACCGGCATTGAATTATACCTGCAGTATCTGTGTGAAACAGCCAAGAACCCTTGTCGGCCACTCCACCAGACATAGACCGGTTTCGGGCTTGTTAGCCCTCATCAGTATGCCATAGGTGAGATGACCGACAATTGAACTGGCTGTTCCTTCATATGTAGTTTCACATATAAATCGAGTGCAGGTGAGATGTAACTGGTCTGCTACTTCCTGCTCGACCTAAGCGGCTCGACTTGCAGAAAGCGACCTACAATATCGTAGGTACTTAACCGCAGACCTCTCGCCCCGGGCGATGCGCCATTAAATTTATAAATGATACTGCAGGAAACAACTACTCCGCGGGCTAATGCCCCGACCGGCATTGAATTATGAGGGCTAACAAGCCCGAAACCGGTCTATGTCTGGTGGAGTGGCCGACAAGGGTTCTTGGCTGTTTCACACAGATACTGCAGGTAGTATTCTAGTAACCGGTTGTGTATAGTGTGTATAAACGTCCCACGTACCAACTTAAAATTTCAGTAAATTTAAGAAATTATTGGAAAATTTGGACCCATTTTTGTCAGTCATTTTTGTATAGATTGGAATGGGACAAACATAAAAAATCATTAAAAAAATATATCTATAACTTGCTCGTGGCCGAATTTCCGCTTATAAGGGAAACAAAAATGGAAATTTATTTTTTTGCTGTTTTTCTGAATTTATTATCAAAATTGTAACGCGAGGAAGTAATAGATAATTATTAAATAGAACTACAGTTAAAAAATTAAATTATTCTGTCGGAAAATAAAGGAGAAAAATGGGTTACGGCTTATTCAGGCACTGCGAAACCAGACTTAAGTGGATGTAAATAATACAGCGTCTTAGGTGTTTTAGCTTTACCGCGTGGTTGAATAATAAATGGCTTGTGATGACCACAAAAATATTGACTACATTTTTATGACTTGACCTTTATTATACAATCCAACCAGAAACCCATAAAAACGCATTCCTCGTTCGCACAACGTTAACAGTTCGGTACTTTCGTCCGGTCTAGTTGTCACCGAATTGGGCACGTGTCGTGGGGTGGCCTAACACGCGCCTTGGGTGGAATATTGAATGGAACAATGGGGCGGCGATCATCGCCCCTGCACGAATCCGCTCATTATGCAATTCGGGTCGTATGGGATACACAGGCCGCGTCTGGCCACATTGATTTTGTCTATGTCTAGTTCGAAATGCGAACATACTAGGGGTGGGTTCGGGTAAACGGTATCGCTGCATGTATGTAGTCTGGATATGCGAAAAGAGTAACCGAAGACAAATAGTTTTAAATATTATTTATTTAAATCATCTAACCAACAATGATATACATGGTGTTCAGTAAAGAATGGGTCATACTTTAAAGCTAGCTTTCTTGGAAGAAAATATGGCAATTTAAATCAACTTATCTTAAGATCGTAGTATTATTTTATTTGTGGTGTTTTTTAGGTACAGAAATGTCGACAAATAAAGCACGTAGAGCAAAAATAATATCAATGCATTTGTAAGACATTATTTTGCTATTATAACCCCACATTTTAACAATTATTTTCACATACTTACAGACAAAAGTGAACAGTCTTATATGCAGAACTATGTAAGTTTATGTTATAACAATATTAACAGCTACAGTCGAATTTAAAAAAATATACCTGTTTTGAAAGAATTCTGTACCTAAAAATTAGTTGATTAGACTGTTTTCTGTCGATATACAGGGTGTTAAAAAAATAGTGTAAAATATTCCAGGAGGTAATAGTATGAACCAAAATAAACAGAAAAGTCTTAATAAACATGGGTCCGCAAAGTAACGGTTGCGGAGATATGGACCACTATTCGTTTTTCAAACATTTTATTTTATTAGGAATAAACCGACAAACAAACAAAAAACAAAGTTACAGAAGATGTTCAAATGCCCTCCGTCCATTTCCAAGCAGGCACGACATCTTCGTCTCAACGATATTCCAACTCTTTCGAAAACACCCTCCTTGGTTTGGATTTCTTGACACTTTTGATTAATCCGTAGCTACAGCTCTTCCAGGCTATTTACAGGAGTACCATACACTAATGTCTTCAAATAGCCCCAAACAAAGAAATCTAGAGGGTTCAGATCAGGCGATCTTGGCGGCCATAAAACAGTTCCGGCCCTTTCTACCCATCTATGTGGAAAAGTTTGGTGTAAATGCTCTCTAACGGCCATGAAATAATGAGCTGGAGCACCATCATGCATGAGGGTATAGCCGTTTTACTTCGGTATTTCAATATTCGCAGGTGGCATGAGATATTCCTGTTATTTGTTAAACTTGTAGAAAACACCGTTTTGAGGATACGGCTTCTTAAGAAGTGACAGTTGCATGTTGCCAAAATGCACCATTTTAGAGAAAACTGCGTTTAACTTATTTGTTACGCTTGGCACAAAATGCAACAATTTCAAATTCGTAAAATAAGGTCTGGGAAATTTAGAAAAGCAAAAATCTTCATTATTTATGGATGCAATGAAGTGTTTTTAAAAAAAGTTTCTCAAAGTAAAAATTTCAGAAAATATGCAGATTATTCTCGTTGGCAGCACTCTTTCTATATTAGATACAATAAAATGTTATTCTTGAAATGGTGTAGGTATTTCTACTAATAAAAATAATTTTAGACATCTAGAAATAATGGAAAAAAGCGGTCTAACCAACAAATTTTTAGGACAGAAATCTATAAAAATACGTATTTTTTACGTTTAACTGTAGGCGTAAATATTGTTACCTATAACTGCGTATAAGATTGTTCACTTTTATTTATAAGTAGATATGTACTTATGTGAAAATAATTGTTAAAATGTGATGTTAGCAAAATAATGTGTGTTGTCTTATAAACGTTTTCTAAAAATAATTCATTTATTTATAGAAAGTTTAAATAATGACAATGAATAAACAGAACACTATAATTTGTATGTTACTTCTGTTCTACATGCTTTATTTTTCTAAATTTATGTACTTAAAAACTTAAAAAATGTAATTATTTTACGACGAGAAATACGGTGACCTTGAGAAAAATTGCCTAGAATGAGAAGAAGAAGAGGCTCCAACAAACTAGAATTTTTAGACATGTCAACAAAGGATTGCAATATGTTTATTTATGAAAATATGAATGACCATCTCCTCCCCTTTGCCATTCCTACACCTCACCAATAAACTGAAAATATAAACTAGATTCTCTACTCACAATCATAGTTATCCAGAATTTGGTCATTATCCATTTTTACAACACCCCAATTGATTTATCACAATACGTTATCGTTATCACTATCACTGATTATCACTACTTATCAAATATGCTTTTAACGTGTAAACGTTTTCACTGTTTGAATAATGCGCCATATTTTATTTAATCACACTATTTTTAAATACTTTACTTTGGCTTCTCTTGATATTTAACGCATACATCAAGCTAGTTATTTTGTTATTCCATGTTTTGTGTTTATTTTTAAAATCTGTTTCACCTACTACGAAGTACGAAATGGTTAGCACTGACACGTTGTTTGAGGTTATGTGGAGAAAATTAACTCCAAGGCGTTGTGTGAAAATCATAGTTTTTCGGTATTCTTCATAAAATAATTTAAAGGTATAATTTGTGATAATCTTCCCAACAGTGTACAATGGTATTATTAACTTCTGAAATGTGGATAACTGTTTAAATAGTTCGTTTTTCAGTAAGTAGGTGAGCTTATGGATAATTTTTGAAATCATTGAACAAAGTAACTTCCTAAATACGTTAATTGATAGTATCAAACTTGCGGAAATTCATATTTTAATCGTTTATGATAATTTTACTTTACCTATTGTTAAAAACAAGTGTTTTTAAATTAGAAACAACCGCAAAATTTGAATTTACGGTAAAAAATATTTATCTTACAGACGATATGGCAACCGCGCCTTCAGTAAATCATATGGTTTATTTTATTAAGTTACGTCAGTGGTCTATCTGGTCAGCGATCCTCAAAATGTGGGTAAAAATTAATATCTCAGTAAATATTTGAAATTTTTAAAAATTACTTTCACTAGAGTTACCTATATGACTAACTACACCTGCAGTTAAAATATTTGTACTTATTTAAGGTTCACCCTGTATACTATTTACCAAACCAAATGTCTCCTCTGAAAGAAAATAAGAGGAGACAAAAACATAACTCTTTAATCATTACATTAATATTTCCAAATTCTATTTCTTCTAAGCTTGCATATCATGTGCTCTGATTTGCTGTAGAAGAACTATTCCTGTCTACATACAGAAGTAATGACGGTAATAATGGCATCGATTAAGCGTAATGGTTTGGTTTAAATAAATAACGTTGCACGCTTGTCCTTTATTGATGTTTAGAATTATCAATCCCTTGTAAATTTTATTACATTGTCATATCAGGTAGGCAAAAGGTCCTTTACTACTTATTCTGCAAAATTAGAAGGATCCAAACAATTCTGAAGTTTTTGCATAACACCATTAGTTTCATTTTCTCGCAACATTGCAAGAATCAAAGCAAGAATGAATCCTTCAGCATATTGGACAGAGATAGATGAAATCGTAAAAGAAATAATAATTCCATGGCACCACATAACACTGATCAATATTTATTATTTGTGGGAAGGTTCCATTAATCAATATTTTATGTGTTTAGTACAGTATCACACCATCTAAAGTAAGATTGGTTTTTCCTGCGTAGGTAATATAGTTCCAAATTATTGTTTCGAGAAGTATTTATTGCTAATGATAAGCAAATATTAAATACTGGATTAATAATGTATTATAAGGTTTAAGTATGTAATTAAAAGCAGATCAAATAACGTCATAGATAACTAATTGCATAATATACACACCTAAGTATTAAAGGATAGTATATAGTCAAAGTAGTGTTATATTTTCCAAAGCATATTTACTAATACTTCTCAGATAGTCAAATAGTACCTAACTTCTACTATACAAACAGTTAATAACATTATATCTTTTCAATAAGAATGTCTGCCAAAATATTACGTTCTTTCATGTTGAGAGTGTTGTTTGTTTAGTAAAAAAACTTTATTTAACACAAAACTTAAATAATTTATATGTATAAGGGTACCAAAACAAATATTCTATATTTAGAAATATAAATAGATCTGACTAAAGCATTTGACTGTGTGTCATTCAATTCCAGAGTAATTTGTCATACTATGATTTCACTGCTTACAGTGTTGGTATCATGCATTCGTATCTTAGTAATAGAAGAGTAATAGGCAACAATATGTTATCCATAATAATATCCCATCAGCCTGTCTCGGTATCAATGCAGGCGTACCACAGGGGCCAATTCTTTGTAATATATGTTACTGATTTACCTCCACCAGTGAACAACTCAGTCTCTTAATTACTCAACAATAAAGCGATAAGAATTATAGTTAGAATCGACTGCAAGCAAAACTTTATTTTGTATGTATTCTGCATTTTCTACTTCAGATAAGAAACAATATTGTTATACTGTGGAGAAACAAGATTCATACTCACCATACCAAAAATAGTACCATCTTACAAGCTGTTTTTTTTTCGCAAAACCTAGATATGCTACTTGTTATTGTGGAAAATTTTATTACGCCTATCAAAAACTATTAAAGATTTGATTTGTACAAGTTAAAGGAGTATCCGTTACACAATGTATTTTACAGTCCACATGAATTTTTAAACGGCATGATGTAGATATAAAGGGTTTACAGTCCTCTGAAAACAATTTTTGGTACGTCTCTGAAGAGGGTAAAAAAATTTCTTTACCGCATAAATGAGTTAAAAATTTATTAAACGCACCGTTTTCCGGTAGAAATACTTTTATTAATTATTCTATAATTGTATATTAAATGTGAAATTAAACAAATACATAAAATATCCAGGCAGGCTGGCTTTAAAATTGTTAAATACCTCAAATAATGTTTACGGTAGCTGGTTTAAATATTTTCTTTGAACTAAATTACCATGTATATCTTGTTGGAGAGGAAGATAAAAGGTATGTTAGATTTTTATTTTTTATTTAAAATTTCGTAAAAATTTTTTTCCTGAAGTTTGACTATTTAAACTTTTCTCACCCGGTACATACACTATTATAACTTGAATAAATAAATGCATCTGAATATTTTAGTTTAAATATATTTCTGTCAGAATAACTCTTGATAAGTATCTCATAATTAAATCACAATAAACTTCTCTGACGTATTTTCATTCATTCTATACTTACCGCTGATTGACTACCAGACCAGAGAAAAGTTACAAATGAACAAAATAAAAAAAAAACAGCTTATAAAGTATTCAATAAATAATTACACACTACTTATCCGTGGTGTTATTACTCAAAACCCGTCCTTTTCGGTTTTTCCATAAATAACCGGCCGAACGTAGTTAAAGCTTTAAGTGGTTTTTAAGTAGCGTCGACTGACTTATCGACCACACTACAACAGACGAACACGTCGTGGGGTCGTCGCGGCGCTCGTGACGTCACCGATTGCACGCTATTGTCACGTGTTTTAACAGCTGATAATCTACCGCGTCTAGGTCGGAATCGCGTTTAGTGTTGTATCGAAAAAAATACTCCATACGTTGGAATAATGCGGTATACAGGGTGGTCATGTGAAACATTGGCGAATAAATTTATTAGGAACAGGAAAATTCGGTCCTTACAAAAAAAAAACAGATAATTATAAGTAGGTACATACAGGGCGTCCGGAATATGAGTGCCTTAATTTTGCCACAAGATAAGTTATACTAAACAAAACATATTTGATTTAACATGTGACAACGTCGCTCATATACTATCTTAGCATTATTATGTATTTATACATATTAATTACAAATAGGTGCACCTAAACATAGGTACTTACTGTGAATGGTTTTCTTAGAGATCTTTTCACAACACAAAATAATAGTTACAATTGTTTAAAATGGCTTATGTTTCTTGCAAGAAGCAAGCGTTTACCGTACAAACGCCTCGTTGGCAGAGAGTTTTGCCTAGATTCGGCTGAAATTAGCATGCCATGCAGCTGATTATGGTTACTATAAATTGTTCCATTTTTGTTTATGTACACTGAGAAACATCAAAGAAACACTAGACAAAAATGAATCGCGCTAGCTGTACGCATCATTATAACTAATATTACTTTTAGGTTATCACCAGCAGCCTGACACTGCAACGTTGTCGAACGTTACAGTACGTTACAGTTTTAACGAGTTTCTCGGAAACTTCAATTGTTTACTTCATTAATACTGATCCAAAAATCAAATTATGAATAAATTACGTTACAGGTGCTTTTACTTAACATTAATTGTATTTTAGTTTGTAACTTCGTAACTTAGTTTTGCATATTATTGCAGTCGTATTTTTATTTTTGAAATGTATTTGTAGACTAACTATTCGGTGTAGCGGTTTAGACATTTTTTTCATAAGAGTTTTTTATCGCTTTTACTCAGATATATATAAGCCTTTACAATACACCCTGTATTTATTTGTTATTTGAAGAGATTGAAATTCAAATTTTTAAATCAAAATATATATATTTTTAGTGCCTTTTTAACAAATGGAATGTCGATATTAAGACCCTCGAATTATTCTGAACATCCAAAGCTATGCTAAAACTTTAATAATTTAGTAAGTAAATAAACTCTGCAAGAAATTTTATACAGGAGTAACAGAGGATGTAATAAATTAATAATTTTCATTAAGCAACCAGTTTTCTAATATGTTATATGTACAGAGTGAATTTGAAAGAGGGATAGTAATTTAAATATATGTTTACATATTTAAAGAACATGAAAAATCATAAATAACTCATCTATTTTCACTCATCACAAAATGATACTATGCACACACTAGACAATAATAAAAATGCCACGATTAGTTTACGTACGTGTTCCGTTGTTATTTAAGGTTATAAACGATGCGTAACTTTACCAAAGACTGTGCGCGCAATATTATGTGAAATGATTTATTTTAATTAATAATAAACTACTTACCATAAATTGATATTAGGTAATTCTAGAAAAAATGCTAAACATAATATTCAAAAGTCGGCTATGGATTTCAGTAACCATTTTTGATTTGTACTGTAGATGCGAGTTTACATACATACAGTAACCAACTAAATTTTAAAAGGATCGCTTTTGTTTTTCCTGAGATATTAAACTATAAACTTCTGTTTCATTAAACCTTAACGCCCTGTATTTAATTATGGAACGTTTTTGAAAATATGTTTATTAAAAAAGTCGTCATATTTTTTAAGTTTCTATCACCTACCAAAATAAAAATCTGGAGCACCCTGACAGAAGTTTCGCGTCATAGCATAGTTATAACTAGGAAGAAGATCAGTTTATTTCTTCAAAAGTTTGAAATAAAATTTTAGACGATACCTATGTTTATATCAACATTTAATAACTCTATGTTTAGACAAATATTTAGTAGTTGTCTAATTGTTTCTAATCAATACCTAAGATATGCCTACAAGATAAGGTCTAAAGTGGAAAAAAGTAAAAACGTGTAATAAAAAATTAGAATCAACATTTTACCAATAAAAAAATACATTATTATATACTTAGTACCAGAACTAAATCAATCTGAACTGGTCTTCAAGAAAATATTATTGCTGCTATGCTGTTATTGTATAGGGCGGCCATCCCTTGTCTACGTTATTATTCGAGATATGAAAAAAGGTGTAAGAATGAGAGTTGTAGCAAATTTTAAATATTTTTTAAAGCTTATATCACAAAACCAATTGAATTACGCATTTCCGGGATGTAGGTGTAACTTTGGTTTTTTTAAATGAAAGGTAGAAAGACTGCCAACTGAGTTTTTCAATAATATATTATACAAGGTACTTACTACTTATTATCACATCACATAAATCATGAAATGTGACAGCTTAAAGATTTTTTAATTTTCAGATCACCCTGTACCTACTTGTGTTTCACAAAATATTTTTCTCCGTTAAGTCAAATTACTTATTTTTAATGGTCTCCGGGGTTAACAAAGAATATTGTCGACAACTGAGTCTGTGACGCATTTTTCAATAAAAAAAAATAACATTACCTAAATAAAAAATAAAATGTAGTAGATTTATAATCTGTTAATGTTAGGTAGTGATTTTACGACTCTCGATAGTACTAAATAAACAAGGATAAGTAGTTTGTGATAACCAAATCTTAAATGTGATATATTGGTAAGACATAGCATTAAAAAAATCGTATATGGAGTTTTTGTGCTACCAAATTTCATATTCTAAAATCCAATAGGTTTGTTTTTGCAGCATTTGGAAACGGTTTGAAACTATCAGAAATGTTCGGCCAACTTTTTATTGCGTTAAATTGATACAATGGTAACTCGTTCTCAACTTAACTGGTAGGATATTTCTGACAATTTCCAACCGTTTCCAACTGCTGTAATAACAAACCTAATATTAGATAAGAATCTGCGAGCAAACGATTCAGAATTATCTGTGTATGATCCGATATGGTCTAGTGGCTAGGATACCTGGCTTTCACCCAGGAGGCTCGGGTTCGATTCCCGGTATCGGAAACATAATTTTTTATAAAAGAAAATCCTTAATTAGCCGGAAATTCAACGATTGAGTAAAGCTTTCCCAATCCGATATGGTCTAGTGGCTAGGATACCTGGCTTTCACCCAGAAGGCTCGGGTTCGATTCCCGGTATCGGAAACCTATTTTTTGTCAATGAATGTGTACTTATTAGGCCCAATTTGAGACCCCAAAATACTGTATTCATATATTTTAGTTCATTGCTAAGCAACCGTCAGTAAATTGTACAGAAAAGTTACTTTTCTGGTCTAGACTGGGAAGGTTAATTTACTAGTAGTACCCTTTTATAACTATATTTTATACAGTAAATACTCGTAAATATATGCAGGCAAACCAACTCGCACCAGAAATCCATTATTTAGTAAATATAACATTTATTGAACGTATTCCACATATTGAAAGTTTATTATAACTATTTGTTTATATTTATTGTTAAGTTGCAGTTTGTACAACTATTAAACATTGGGTAAACTTTACCCGAAAAGTCGGCGATTATTTGTGAATTATTTCTTCTTCTACAATATAGCTTTCTTTTTGCCTCTCCCCCTGTCTAAATATTTTATCTGCTACACCTACTTTATTTGTAAGATTCCTTTATATGCACATTCTTTGGCAACATTTGAAGATTTCCATTGCAATTAAATCTGCTCCGGCATCAACCAAAATGTTCGCAGAGGATAGATGTTCTGTGTATTTATCTGTATTTATCAAAATTTAAAAATTTTGCAACTAAGCATTTTGCCGATATATTCTCTCTACTTACCTGCAACTTTTTTTATTTGAATCTTTAAACTTTCAAATTTTTCTGGACAGCATGCAACATATTTCCTATATAGTGGCATATAAGTTTCGTTTTTCACAAACGGTCTGGGTTTTTTATCGGTTTATTGTCCGGTATTTTATTTTAATCAAACGCTTTGATCCCAAATCTTAACGCGCTTAAGAAAATGTTGTATGTTAAAGAAAATGTGGACATAAGTAGGTCATACTTTATCTGTATATAAAAAACTAAACATATATTTTTGTGGCTTCGGTAGTTTTACTTATTGTACATTTCATGAAAATTTTTTTAAGGCAAAAAAGTCAAGTGCGTTTACCAGAGAAGTCCTATAAAAATTGGTAATCCTAATTTTGGAAGTTTCTGGAGGTTGTAAAATTAAGGAGCTTGTAGCTATGTCTATCAATGATATTGAAGATAAAACAAGTGTATTGCCTATCACAATTCCAGATACTAAGACTTATAAACAAAGAATATTTACTGTTGTCAGTAGAACTATTGTTATCCATGCAATTGACGTATTTAGAAAATATATGGAACTGAGGCCAAGAAATGTACCACAACGACTGTTCTTTTTAACCTATAAAATTAAAAAATGTACAGTGCCGCCTGTAGGTTGGAATGCATTCTCTAAGATGCCACAAAAGACCACAGAGTTTATTGGAATTAAAAATGCACAGCTACTTTACTTGTTTAAGCAGGTGCTGTTTGTCATTATTAAAAGGACATGGTGGATGACGTTCTGATTTTGTTATGGAAGGCAATAGAGAGCAGTCAATTAAAAATTAAACTGAATTTTTTTGGGCATCCTGAGGCGGTAATAGCTGACAGAATTTATCAAATATCAGAAGATAAGTTACAAGTTTCTTCTACTGAAACATTGTTTCTAACGTTTCAAAGCATGTATCTATTTCAGTGGATCAGTCTCAACTTCACTGGTTTAAAGAATTGCAATATTAATTATAAAAATTAATTATGTATTTTGTTGGTGTATTTTGATAATAAAAGTTTCCTAACCAAATTGCAGTGATGTAAAAATTGTAGTGATTTAAAAAAAATAATTTACAAGTGAATAAAATATTATTTGTTACAGTTGTTATGGAGTTAATAAAGTTGTTTTAATCTTCATAACTGGATGAAAGCATTGAAACAAATTTTGCTTTTATGTAACAGTGATTGTAAAGGAAAAGATTTCATAAGCAATAAATTACATTGTAATGAGAAATATTAGATATTATGCATTAATAAAAATGTATTAACTCATATTAATTATTCTTTGCGATTTTAGAAAAAGTAGTATGTGTAGGTACCTCGTAGTAAAAGCACATTCCTGAACTTGCTTATATTGTAGTCTGGGAATTTATTGTTTTTACTACTAAATACATAATATACTATTTTATAAAGGAAAAACTTTAACTGATCGGAAATTCAACGATTAAGTAAAACTTTTCCAATCCGATATGGTCTAGTGGCTAGGATATGGCTTTCACCCAGGAGGCTCGGGGTCGATTCCCGGTATCGGAATTTACCGTTTTTACTGTTTATTTTTTACATATACATATTAAAAATTTAGCTCATAATACATTGTTAATTAAAAAACTAAAAAAATATTTATATTCTTGAATATTAAGTATTTTGAACCGTGAAATAAACTAGCATGAAACATGCATAACGACTATATTAATTCGTTGCTATAGCAGTAGTCCAAACAGTCCTTTATTGATTTAAACTTCTACATAGATACCTACTGTAGATAATTGTGTTATTAACATAATGGGGAAGTTTTGGGTAACAGTAAGCTAGCCGAACTGGTGTTACTTTTCTCCCCTTTAAAAAATGTTTCATTCATTCGAATAGTGGGAATGACATTTAATTTTACGTTCTCCATACTTTCTAATGGCACACAAGTTAGTAAGTAGTAGGGTTTCAGTACGAGAAAGTGGTCGCGTGAGGGAAAAAATAACACGATTTGAACAAGATTTAAACAAATTCAAGTGATGTGGTATACATGTTCTTTATTTGTTTCATATCTTTCGCAACTGTCATGCAATGTATACTCTAATAATAAAGTTTTTTCTTCAGATTCATCTGTCTGTTTATACCTAAAAAAATTTATAAATATGGCCAGCCCTTACGCATCTCAGTTTTTACACTATAGACTTCTTTACTAAGATATGCCTAGTGCATTGGTACAATCACATCAATAAAGACCTGGGGAAAATTTTAAACAGTTGTTGGGAAATTGTGAAACATAATTTAAAAGCAACTTTTCTAAAATAACTACTCATAATAAATTATTAAACAAAAATTCTGCAAAATTACATAAAAAAGTAAACTATCTAGTGAACAAGATAGAACTTGATCTCCCGAAGAATTGATTTTTACCAGTATCAGTAACTAGCTCTTTCAAAATAACCAAATAAACAAGTGTTTCATAATATATTCCTATACACGTTTCACATTTTCCCATCAGCAGGTTTAAAGTGAAACAAAATTTTGGATCTATTCTCTATAATGTCTTACTTACTACACTTTTTCGATAATGAAACTCCAGACGATTCAGAAACTGTTTCTTTCTTATTCCAACTTATATGGTGGTAATTTTTAGATAGACAATAACTGTAAAAGTCTGTAATTATGTTCATCTGTATATACTCTTAAATAAATTTGTTCCGTAACATGATTATTTGTTATTTCATGTAGCTTGTTCATTACGTTTTCCCATTAATTTTTCTTACCAATCATTTATTTATTACAGAGAAATAAATTATTTAATTAAATAAAAAATGTCTGTTATTCGATTTACCATAAATCATAAGAAAATCATTGGATGTTGTCTTTCGATCTAAACAATAGATAATGTAATACCATACTTCTACATTCTAAGTTTTACATACCTATTGATGAAGCATTTCTTAACCAGAGATCATTTTGAGTGCTAATTGCAAACAATTTTATCACAAGTTCAACTGGACTTAATTGTGTTTTTAGTATACATTAGTATGCTAGAAATTGTTCGATCGTAAGTATACGCATGCTGGTACTAAACTTTTGGAATAGTCCCACTGATTCTACATTCTTGAATATGACTTGGATTCATTTTTCGATAGTTTTAAGACCGCCTTATGTCGTTGAATAGTGTTGCTAAGTGTTCCATGTTTCATATGGAATAAATCTTTGTCTCCAAATCCTTAGACAAAATTAATAACAGTTACAAAAGACTCAGTGCTCTTCTCATGTATCAAATATTGTAAATCAAACAAACGTTGTATTATGTTAAAAAGATATCAACTAAACCAAATCTGAAGTTAGCCTGCCGACTGCATGTAAATTAAGTTCAGCCTTTATTGTAAAAAGCATCACCAGTTTGGTCTCCTTGGAGAATGACAGATGGCTTTCTGGAATTAAGGAGAGGGTAGCAAAAAGGCTACACTTAGGCCCCATTGGGCCCCTTGTCCCTCCTCCCATTAGAAGATCAGTCTACCTGAGCCGCCAGCCAGCCTAATAAGGAGAAAAAGGTGGTGACGTTGCTCAGGGGGATCTCTCTAATGTAGGCCATAGAAGGCCATCGCTCTCCCAACACGGACACTCTTATTGACGAGATGGCAGTGCACTCGCAACCCCTGCAAAGAGGTGTATCACACTTCCTGATGTAATAGAGGTGCTTTCTTAGCCAGCAATGTCCAGTTTAAATACCTGTCACCAGACAAAGATTTGTCCTAGACATAGCCAGGTACTTTTTGGCTGTATCCTTGACAGCCATTTGTTTCATCCCAACGTTTCATAAACTCTTTGTAGGTGTCTTCTTTGATAATTTCAACAAATTCTGACAACGAAAGCATACTGGAGGGACCAGTTCCAAAAATATTCAGACCCGATGCACTCCTAGCCAACTTGTCAGCTACTTTATTGCCATTGCACCGGTCGTGTCCCATTACATACAGATACGCTGTTGTTAGCTGAGGCCACTACTAGTGCCTTATGGCATTCCCATGCTGATCTAGTTGTTATCTTATTATTACGTAAGATCAGTAGTGATTGTCTACTATCTGTGTAGATTCTAATGATTTTGCCTACGCCTGTATGTCTACGGGCAATTTTTTTGGCGGCTATGGTTATACCTGCTAATTCCGTTTGTACTACGGTAGCATGCCTATCCATTGTTCACTGATAACGAATATGTAAGGATCTGGAATAAATTCCACATCCTTCACCTTCCTTCTTTTTTGACCGGTCTGTGTATATGTTGATAACATTTTCACTGGCGGTCTCTTCATTCCTGATAAGTACCGTGTTGGGTCTGTCAAACACAAACTTGGGAGAAATGTTATCAATGTCTGCCTGCAAAGGGGGCATCTTTCTGACGACCCCACTCCACAGGCGACTCCTAGCTTCTCCACATCCTACATCAGGCGTAATACCAATATTTTTGAGGCGAAGCATAGATGTCACAGCCACTTCTCTTAGATAAATATCCAAAGGTGGTAGACATAGCATCACCTCCATTGCTATGGTAGGTGTCGTACGCATAGCTCCAGTTATGCTTAGACAGGCAATCCTTTGTACCTGGCAGAGCTTTTGTTTAGCTGTCGTCTGTTGGACTTTCGGCCACCAGGCGACAGCTCCATAGGTTAACATTGGTCTCACAATGGCAGCGTATATCCACATGACCACCCTTGGTTTCATTCCCCAGGTTTTACCAACGGTTCTGCGGCACTGCTCATAGGATATGTACGCCTTTTTTAGTCTTCTCTCCAAGTGAAGATTCCATGTTAGCTTCGAATCAAGTGTGACTCCTAGGTATTTCACATCCGATTCGAAGCTTAACGTAGTGTTTAGGAGAGTTGGTACCTTTATGGCCCATTTTCCTCTTCCTCGTGAAGAGAACCATTTCTGGCACAGATGGCTTATTATTAAATAGAATGTAACGTATCGCAAGCATAGAAATTATAATATATATAGAAGGCCAGAAGCGTTTACATTAAGTACTGAAAATAGTCAGGAGCTTGGAAAACAGCTATTTAGGGAAAGCTTAATGTACGCTATTGGTAATACTGCATTTTAATCCCAGCGTAAAATTGAAACCAAAATGGAAGGTTTGTAATATGTATATGTAAATCATATGTTTCTACGAATTAGACGTAAAACATTCATATTTTGAAATTCCCGCACATTAGTCTGAAGCTACCCCGTTAGTGCAACCATCTGCAATATTACTAAAATTTGTCTTGTAATAGTTATCTATAGGTATAGTATTTACTATCGAATGTGGTTTACAGTTCATTCCAATTTGTGTCCTGCACTTAACCTTCTTTAAGAATAATAATAATTATCCAAGAAGACCCCTTTACCTATTTACCTCTGACCTTTTACAACCAATGAATATGAATTATGCCCATGCTTTTCAGCAGAGTTATAGTATCCTCAGAGTCAAGTGAGCCATAATTAAAGTTGTCACAATAAATATTCCGCGGTAGCGGTTTTTCTGTTTACTTCCGAAGAGTGTTTAAACTGATGGGCAGCCCGCCGTTCGGTCGGAATTTATTCCGGACCGTCACGCGACTACGCCAGATGTAATACTCCGGGGACGGCATTTGTAAATAAGTTTTATCTCCCCTTTTCAGGGGTCCCGGTTTACAGGCTGTATAGGGTCGCAGACGGTATAATGTTTCAATTTCTATGTAGATGTTCGTAAATCCTTTTTCAAGCTCATAGATGGAGGCAGTGTGTTTGCTATAATAGATGTTTTCGAGCTGTTAGCACGAAGTTCAGTTCTCTTACAGTTTTGTCATTTATTAGTTGTCGTTTTGGATTTGTGCCTAGAATATGTTTCCTAAAAAAAACATATTTTTATTAGTTCGTTTTATTCTTCTAATAAGGTAAGTCATATTAGTAGATAACGTTTACTAAATTTCGTTTCTCTAGCCGAATAACAGGGTGTTTCGACACAGCAGGTGCATGCAGAGGTTCCAGAATATTGCAATTTAACCAAACATACCTAGGTATATACAAAGTTGCACACAGACGGAGTTACAGGCCTTCTAAGGGGGCCAAATATTTGGGGAAAAGTATCTCCGACTTCTTTAACTATGAGTTCAAGTAAACTGAAAGTGTTTCAGTTTACTTGAACTTTTTCCAACAATGGCCGATTTCAACAAAACTTTTTCCTTAAATACTACATGCAATTATACTATTTTTCCCCTCTTGTAATTTATTCATACAACCAACAGTTTGCGTGG
Source organism: Monochamus saltuarius (assembly GCA_025584915.1). Taxonomy (NCBI): domain Eukaryota; kingdom Metazoa; phylum Arthropoda; class Insecta; order Coleoptera; family Cerambycidae; genus Monochamus; species Monochamus saltuarius. The sequence continues at coordinate 57,705,808 of CM046723.1, forward strand.
AAAAAAAAATTAAAATAGTTTTCCTTACTAACTAAATATCTTTTCGTCACCGGTTACTGATCGCTAGTAGGCGGTATATTTCTCTGTTGTCTTGTCAAACAAATCAGTCTTGACAATATTTGCAAATATTTGTAAACATAACTGACTCTTCCGTACAATTAGCGAATAAATTGACGGAATATGCATACGGCAGGATTGTCAACAATTATAGGAAAACCTTTGATTAGAAATATTTGCAAAGACTGTCAATTATATACCTAATGGCGATTTGTTTGATAAGACAACAGAGAAACATCAACATAGCAACCGCCTACTGCGGTTATCAGTAACTGGTGACGGTGATGTTTAGAGTAAGGAAAACTATTTTTATTTTTTTCCACGCAAACTGTTGGTTGTATGAAAAAATTACAAGAGGGGAAAAAGTAGTATAATTACATGTAGTATTTAAAGTTTTGTTGAAATCGGCCATTGCAGGAAAAAGTTCTGAAAGAAATAAATCTAGGGATTGCTTATTACCGCCCTCTAGAAACATGAGCCAAGGAATAGACACCACCTCAAAATAGCTTTTGACTAACTGATAATGTGTACCAAAATTGAAGTTTCTAAGCGTAGCCGTTTTTAAGAAAAAATAAAAAAACTTTTGTTTCCGCCAATCGAAAAATTTCATATGAGGATCCCCCTGAAATGGATTGTGGAATATACTGGTAAAATATTTGACCATCATTCTGGAACACCCTGTATAGAAGTTTACATTGGAATATTTATGGGAGGTGTGATTTGTAATTCCTTTACGAGTGCAACAAGTCTCATCAGTGAAAAGAATTTTCTTGTGAAAATTATTATCCTGATGCAATATAAACTCGCTGAAAATCACTCGTCGATTCAAATCTGAGACAATAGCTCTTGCACTTTTTTTATGTGATATGGATCGATGTAGTAGATTACGTTTAAAAATTCAGTATGTAGAAGTTCTTGATAAACCAACGTTCTCGGATATAATTGAAAAACTTTCCTGTCTCTTTAGCCCGTCTTTCAACATTAGAAAATTTTTCTCTATAGGGAATCAATCGATTTGGCAATCTCTTAACCATATTCTTCCACACTTCTTCTATAGTTTCCTTTACAGAAACCTAGCACAAGTAACATGTTAAGTGGTTCGCTGAATGAAAATTTTCCAATCATTTTCAATAACAGACAGTAGCAGAAATTAAATAGTTTTATTACTGTCAAATTTTAAAGATGGTTGACATGTAAAATTCAGGAGATTTTATGATAAAACGTAGCAGGAACAAATTATACTTTCATTTGTTATTCTAAACGATCACAGGGTGAAGAGATATACTTACACAGATTTCTTTTAGACTGTCTCAACAACTATGAATTTGTTTAAAATTTGGGTATAAAAACGTCTCTCTTAAGTATATTACCAGCGTTGTTGAAAATAAGCATTAATTCTAATTATGACCGACTGTGATCCTTCCTGAAATTTCAACATAAACTTATCCTTGCACCATATAAAATTATTTCCTTCAAAGATCCTGAAAACAAAAACTGTCTAAATGGCGCTATTTCAGATTATAGCTTTGCAGTTGCCGATATCGGGCTATTTCTGCCTGAAACTCAAAAGGATAACGGCGCTTATCAAAAGGGTCTAATCACGGATGACTTGCGAGTTATTGCCTCTTTGTTGCCTCGCAGCCCATCTATCTCCACTGATCATTTCGGGGTATCAGGATGATTTATGATACTATCCCCTTTTCCTTCACACCATCGAAGAGGCAAAATTACGGTTCCATTATTTCAAAGATTTTTTATAGTGTATATATAGAATTAAAAACGTTTTTCCGAGTCGTGCTTTAAACTTTCTTCATTTTGCTAATGAATCATGAATGGGAATGGATTAAATTATAAAGTACATAAAAATGCGTTCACTCATATTTTGCAATCAGCTGTCAACACAATGTTGAGCTCATTATTAGATTAATTTTAGATTATCCACTATCTTAATAAGGGTCATTAAATTATACAGTTATCTTTTATCTGTCTCTATATAATATTTTTTGATTTAGTTCCTTCTAATTGCAACAAATTATTAGTACATATTTTGTAAAATTATATATTCTTATATCAAAATGATGGTTGCTATAACAATAATTATTTTTATGTCATTTTGTTTCTTCATTTGACACAGCGTTAAAGTGATAAATAAAAAATGTATTTATTTATAACTGCTTATATGCAGATATCGTCTTTGTATATGGGTATTCCAATGGAAACGCCAGACAAGCAGTCCGAAAATACCAACGAAGATACCCAAATAGATATCAACCTGTCCATAAAGTGTGCATCATTTTGTAAACTTCTAGAAGAAAGTAAGCCCGCTCTAGAAAAGGTCATTCGTCCTACTGAAGTGAATGTACAAAATGAAGAAAATATAATAGATGCTTTCATTGACAACTCTTTAATTAGTCCACATGCATGCAATACTGGCTGTTTATATGCAAATCTGTAGAACTTTATTGGAAAGCAATCTGTTTGGGTTCAGACAAGTAACTGCTTTCCCGAATAAATGAATAGAGGTGCAATATCATGACCACAGCATTCCCATGACATAAATCTATTATTTATGGGGACATATGAAGCAGCTTATCTACCCAAGTGGTCTACCATGTTAAAATTCACTACCCATCAGCAGTTAGACTTGCATTCGAGCTTAGGGTGGAAATTTTAAACAATTGTTATAGTCATAGGATGTGCTTGTAACTTCTAAACAAACATAAATCAGACCTATGTTCATATAAGAAAAAATGTTTGACAGTAGCCCAGCTACCATCTGCTAAAGTTTGTTATATAGCTTTTAGTCTCTCACAATACGTCTGTAAACATTTAGATCAACAGGAACAAATTGATGTTGTTTATACTGACTTTAAAAAAGCTTTTGATCAAATCGACCATTATATATTGTTGCATAAACTTGAACGAGTAGGTATGACGACACATTTGCTTTCTCTTTTTTTGCTCGTATTTGATTGATCGCCAGCAGTTTGTAGAAATTGAGGGTTTCAAGTCGCCAACATTTGTCCCTTTATCAGGTGTGCCTCAAGGATCAAATCTTGGACCACTATTTTTCTTAATCTTTATAAACGATTTGATCATGCAGATTAAATGTGGTAAATTGATTTATGCTGATGATGTGAAAATTTTTACTAGGATAAGGTCTTCTGATGACTGTATTTCACTACAGAATAATATAAACATCATAGTAGACTGGTGTACCCATAATAATCTACATCTTAACGTAGACAAATGTAATATTGTTAGTTATCATAGAAAGCGTGACCCAATTCCTTTCAATTACAATATTGATTACACTACTTTAACAAGGCTTGATGAGGTTAGGGACTTGGGAATACTGTTTGATCATAAATTCTCATTTGTACGGCATATTGAACTGATGACTTCCTCTGCTTTTAAGGTTCTTGGTTTTGTCATCCGTAATACCAAACATTTTACTAACATTAATACTATAAAGTTATTATATTACTCGTTTGTTCGCTCAAAACTGGAGTATGGTGCATTGATTTGGTCACCCATATATAACTGCCATATAAGTAAAGTTGAATCTGTACAGCGTCGGTTTCTTAAATTTCTATCATTTAAAGAAGATCATCAATACCCACCTAGAGGATACGATCATGAGTTGCTGTTGTCTAGATTTGGTGAGATATCGATGAATAACAGGCGAATAATATATACTATCAAATTTTTATATAATATAGTGCATAACAATGTCGATTGTCAGCTGTTACTCCAACATATTAACTGGTTAGTTCCGCGTGCTGAATCCAGACAATCTGTAACTTTCTATAATCATGGCATCAATACCAACATAATGCTTTATTGCCCTATATATAGAATGTGTCGGAACTTTAATAATCTATGCCGTTCTTGTGATATAAACAATGATTCTCTCACTACAATTTTGAATACTGCAGCGCCTAGATTATTATAGTGTTCTAGTTCTGTTAAGTTTCTCATAATTTTTGTTTCTTTTGTATATACTTTTTTATTAGTCATCTAATTTTCTATTATCATGTCTTTCTATTAATCTTTGTTATTTTATAGTTTTAAGTTGCATAAGGTAGTGTAATTTTGTATTTCCTGTAACTGGGTGTAACCTGTTGGAATAAATGCTATTATTATTATTATTATTATTTAAGAACTCCCTGCATAATTTGTATATTCAATTCATTGAATTAATAATTAAGAAAAAAGAATAGAAAGAATTACTGTAAACTTTGACATCAATATTTTGTTTGCTGATTAATATGCATGTTTCGCAAGAAGAGGGATAAGAACATGAATTTTAAATTAATGTGTGGACTAGAAAAATTGGTAATTGTATTATTGGGTCATTCTTCAGCAAAGATTAAAAGAAGAAATTTATTTGCAAGAAAATGCGTTGCCAGATTTACTACAAAATTTATTTCTGGTTTATTGAAGAGTTATGTGATTTGTGCACGATGGTACTCCACCACATTTTCATGAAATGTGAGGCCGCTTAAGTCAGCAATACCAAAAAAATAATAAATAGATGAGGCGTTATGACGCTCCTGTAATTTGTACCACCTGGTTCCCCACACTTAAAATTATTGTGAGTGGTTTACAATCTGTGTATAACGAAGCAGGACTTGAGCAACGTATTCAGTTAATATAATATACAGTGTGTCCACGGTTAAAGTGGAAAAGAGGGAAAATATTTTTATTTTTCATTTTACGAGAATAAGGCATTCATTATTGATTAATAATTTAGCTTTTTTAAAAATGCGGTTGGTATGAAGAACTTTCATCTTACAAGTACAGGATGATCAGAAAATCGGTAAATATAAAAACTGTTCAAGAATAAACTGCCTTTGCTTTTAATAATACAAAAATATGTTATTAGGGAAAATGGTTTAGAATCAAAAGTTGTTACAATTTCAATAATAATAATAATTATATCTCTACCCTTCATTCTAATCACGAGGATTAGCGCAGAAGTCGAAGACTTGTGCGGGAGAGGGGGCGGCATATTATTATAAAGCAGGCCGCATTTGCGCCCAGGAATGACTTACGTTGGTAGGTCCTAACCACCATTCAGTGCAGGAATGAAGAAACTTGGAAAACTTCATTAATTAAGGGGGTAGTCAAACGTCAACCGGTATCAATCTCTCACAATGACCCAAGCCAACATTCTTCCACCCTACCATACCTGCAGAGAGGTGCCAATCCTCTCCACGAATATAGCTTGTATACGGTCTACTGGCTGCGGAGGGTCGAACAGCGATCTAGTCACCTCGATTCAAGTACTGACACCTTATACGCGCGGCCATTGACCGATCCAATTTCAATTTGTGTATGAATAGATCTACTTTGATAGAAACGGACAGTAAAACATTTTTATGCTCGTATTTCGCTTGTTTTTAAAATGCGGTTGGTATGAAGAAGAATAAACATTGACAACAATCGCCATAATGAAAAGTTATATCAAGAATACGTTTTCTTCCTAAATTGAAATATAAAAATTTATTACTGGCCAATTCATACACAAATTCAATTTATAACATAAATTTCAATTGTGAACAACTTTCCCTAATAACATATTTCTAAAAATAAGGCAGTTTATTTTTGAACGGTTTTTATAATTGCCGATTTTCTGATCACCTTGTACATGCTAGATTAAAGTTCTCCAAGCTAACCGCATTTTAAAGACAAGCAAAAATTTTAATCATGCATGGATTTTTCCCATAAAATGAAAAATAAAAATATTTTACTGTTCGTTTCTATCAAAGTAGACCGATACATACATTAATTGAAATCATAACATAAATTTAAATTCTAAGTAATTTTCGTTAATAAATTATTTTTGTATTGTTAAAAACAAAAACTTTTCTGTGACTATCGGTTCATATCGGTTTACGCCATAAATATATGTTAACATATCAAATTTTAACTAAATCACATAAATCGTAAAAAAATACATGTGACACCCCGTATAATCGTATACCTAATGTGAGTTTTCAACGTATCATTATTTGTAAATTAGTATGTGTGAATTGAAGCATGTTTTCCCTTCCCTAATTAGTTTCAGATATTTCAGACCTCAGCGACATCCTGCGGTGCATAGCCAAAGTTGAAGCCAGCCAGGTGAAACGAATTATGCATGTCCTCTAATCGAGTTTAAAGGATAACGATTTTCGGCAATGGATATGACAGAGTGTTAGATTTCAACCCGTAGGAATTTGTCGTTCTCCTAGTGTTCACTGTGAGCCTTTATGTTCCTTATTTTTGTCATAAGGCACGCGGTGAATGCCAAGAGCAGACATTACCCAACGAGAACGACGTCCGAGATGTTGGGAATTTTTTTTGTGAAAGTAAAATGGTGAGTTGAATTCTAAAATCGGTTTCATCTCAATTGAAAAATTATAATAGACTCAATATTATTTATTGTAGGCTCAGATATTTGGAAAACAGACTTTTTTACGAAAGTACTCATAGTATTGACAAATTACATTGCCTTATAATTTCTTCAATCCAAAGTTTTAGGTAGAGGATAGCTGCTAATTGGACACAAGTTTTAGAGTGGTTAATAATATCATAATATAATGATGATGTTTTTGCTTTTCAAAATTGTCAAAATTTATTTACTATGTTTTGTATGTTTGTCGCATAATAAAATTAAATATACAATTTGTGGCATTTTGTAAATTCAGTGCTGAGGCAACAGCGGCTTGAGGATGTTCTTCAGTCGTGGAATTCAGTGTTGACACAGTATGTGATACAGGATTAGCTTCCACCTTCAGTGATGAGGGAATAGCTGCTAGATACTGTTCTTCAGTCATACTACGTGCTTCAGCAGAGTTCTCTTGAAGTTCTGATGCTTTGTAAATGTTGTGGTCTATTTTCTTTGTGTTAAAGGCAGCTAAAGTCAAAATTTATGAGTTCATTAATTCTCAAAAGCCGTTTAAAATGCTTTCAAGACCAAACCGGAATTATATACATAGTATTTTGTAAGATAGTTTAAGAGAAAAATGGTTATCTCTTTAACGGCTTTGTTATAAAGAGTTCTACATTTTTTGAGGTGGTTTTATTTAAATGAGCTGGTGAATTAACTAAGTAAAAAGTTAAATTTTCGATTCGGCTGTCCATGTTTTTGAAACTCGACTTGATTTCCAGAAAATTTCAATTAGTCAATAATTCAAAAATAATTTTAAAACTCTTCAATTTCCAAAAAATATACACCTACCAATTTTATAAGTATTTTAATTGAAAACTAGTTAGAAAAAATCTAAATTCGTTCACAATGGTTCTTTTGGAATTGTAATGACTACATTGTATTTTTTAATTATCGACAAAAATGTTTGCATAAATTTTGAGGTAACCGAACAATTTATGAGTTTATTAAATTAGAGGTGCTAAAAGTGGCATTTTATTTTGTGAGAAGGGAAGGGAAGAGGTTTGGGACACGACACAAAAGGACTATCCCATCCTTTCTAACAAAATAAAATCACTTTTTTCTAAAAATACCATTCAAAGTACAAATCAACGCATTTCCTTCGTTATTAAATTAATAAAATATCATTTTGAAATCCAATTGCCCATGAAGATGATTATTGTTAAGGTAATTAAAGTATGATTATTTGTTAGCAAGTAACTTGAAATAATCTGGTGACATTGAAAGTGATCAAGAAAATTAATTTCTGCCGGCGGAAATTGAAGAAGCTGCTAGTAAAGCAATTTTTCAGTTATTGCCTAGTAACGTTGAGTGAGAAATTATAGATAGAGGCGCAACCTTATGGCGAAATGCGTATCCACTTTTGGGCCCGAGATAGTATTAGGTAATAGCAGCTCTTTAGTTCTTAGATTCATCAATTTATCGACAACTTATTGTTGACGGAGGTTTTTTTGCTTGTTAAACCATTGAATCACACAGAACACTCAAAATTGACTGTCGTTAACAACAGTTCTCGACAGACGGACAAATCTTGGGCCCAAAAAACCCCTACTGTAAAACACGGTGTAACATAACGGAAAGTCAAACATGAAGACCTTTATTTCTTCTCCGACTTTAAAAGCATCTTGCCCTATAGATATTTTCTATTAGGGCCTTTGTTTCCAAGATACAGGGTGTTAATATTGTAAATTGAATACGTATTTCGCCATTAAGGTTGCGTCTCTATCTATAATTTCTCACTCAATGCTAGTAAGATAAAGCAACAGTACAAGTTTTCGTATAACCACTTTTTGAGATGGAGTGATCTGAAAAATGTTAGTGGCAAGTTCAGTGAAAAAGTGCTTATGGTATACTGTGAAGAAAAAGCCCTAAATATGGAAATGGTCAACGCTTTGGCCAAAATACTCTATCTTGAAGACGATGATAAACATAATGAATCAGGACATAAGCAAATATTACAACTGGTCGACGCAAATAACTATGCAACTTGATATTTAATAATATCGAAAATTTCGGAACTTCACTAGGTAGTTGCGCACAGACAAGATACAAAAACTAATGTACAAGTTTCGTTATTACTGGTACAATATATTTGAACTGTTATAACAATCGCATAGCCTTCGTCCAGTAGACACTAATCGTTCAAGAATGTTTATAAAATACATTAAGAATAAATGCGCCACGACTCCAGTTGAAATCAACACATTGGTAAGACGCCTGCCAATGTTGCTGAATTTCTGAATTTGCTTTAGTCTCACCTTTATAATCTAGTACAAGTTTCACAAAAAATAATTGCTACTACAACTACTAATAAAATTGGCCGTGGGATTACTTATTCTAATTGTAGCTGCTCTAATTGTACATTTAATTAAATAAATAAATATTTCTGTGATTTAAAATGTCTTAACAATTTTCATCGTATTTGTATGTTTACATAAAATGGGATTAGTAATCAAATAGGCGAATAAAATTTTTAAAATGTCCAGTAAGTCCTGGGATTTTTAGTAATGGTTCTTCCAGTGTTTCCATAAATGACCAATACTATCGAACACAAATTTAGAGATACTTGCGGATGACTCTACATGTAATTAAGTAATTGAAATACAACATATTATACTCATTACTCGTTACTATTATCAAAAAACCACCACGGAATTGATTTGCATATGTACTTCAAATATGAGGCAGATCTAATTTGTATGAATGACATATTAGTTAATAATATATTGAATACACATTGTATGTACGTACTATTCATATTCGAAAGTTCGATTCAGACGGGCAGTCTGAAATTGTGAACGTCACCAAATGTGCACTGAATATGAGTAAGCTCTAGGGGGTGCATTGTGCAAGGGTAGGCGAATAGGGTGAACGTTTTATACTTACTCACCCTTATACTTATGAGGGTGTTTGATTAAAGATAGACGGCGTTGCACTTGCGAAATAATCCATTAACCATAGGCGTACCTTCTGCTTTTTCCCAGCTAGACTTACGTACATTATTGAACTATTATTATATATTCGATTTTAGAAACATATAAATGCAATTCAGCATCATCTTAATATTTATTGTTGTAAGAATTGTAAAAATAAAATATATAAATAAAAATAAGTTTGCACAAATCTATTGTTGCACTCAACTGTTAGCGACGTTGCTAAGTTTACCAGTTTTCTTTTAAAAATACTAATTAAATATTTTTATGATAGTTTTTTTCTTTAATTCAAATAGCTCATAAGTTTCTTTTTTATGCTACCGGTTTCTTAGTTCAATATCTACATCTTCAGGTTGACAACGATAAAGAGTTTGATTTAAAAAACACAAGAGTCGTCAAATTATCATTGTCATCATACCTGAAGATGTAGTTTTTGAACTTGAAACTGGTAGTACGCGGCGTAGACTAGCTACATCTAGCGGCCATTTACTACTCCATGCCCGACTGAAATGTCACAGGCACAAAGCGTTCTACATTGCAGTAGAAACTAATGAAGGCTAGCGACCTCTATCGCGATTCGCCAATGTTGTTGTTCTGTCGGGTTGGATAAACTTAAACAGTTAAGGTATTCGTGGGTTATCTTACCTATGGCGTATTGATAAGAGCTGATATGCTCAAAAACGATATATGTCTGGTGGGCTGCGGACGAGTGTCTTTAGTTGTTTGCTATAGGTTTTCCAGGTGTAATTCGATGCTCGCAGAGTAGTTGTTTCCTGTTTGAAACTGGTAGTTCATAAAAAATTAGTTTATGAGATATTTGGACTTTTTAAAGAAAAAACTAACATACTATTTTTATGAGTTTACCGTCTTTGATATTAAAATTTTTACACAAGCTGTGTATTTTTACATATTTGCGAACACATTGATATAGGATTTTCAGGTTCCATTCAATTGGTGATGAGCATAATCGGTTAATTTCAGAATCGAATGCTCCCTATTCGTTTATTTTAATAATCAGATGGATAATCAAACTTGTAAGCTTATGCAACCAGGACTACTGAAGTGAGTCGAATAGGATATACTATTGTATAACCATGTACTATAGACCACCTGTGACTCCAATTATTATATACATTACGAATAATATTGTGAAATGAAAGTAAAAGTCAGGTTGGAAATTACTTACTACGGATCTTAAGCCCGTTTTACATTAACAATTTCTTTGTCAATTAATTGATTAAGTGGCTTCGTCAACATAATTGACAAAAGTAATACTAAAACTTGGACGTTAAATAAATTAATGAAGAACTTATAAAGTTATTGATGACTTAAAATGTGTTATAATTTTTCGTCAATTTTTACTTCATATCAGGAATACCAATCTAAAATAAATGCGAAAAAGGGAGGTTAGAAGATATGATGATATATAATTAACTAGTAACCCTACAACAGCAATAATAAACGCAATAAAAGCTTTGTTAACTATTTCTATTTTTTGCCGTAAAATATAATAAATATTAGTTACTTTTCATTTTTAACAGTCTTGTTTCGTAAACAAATGCAAATGATAACGTCAAAAGTTAAAATTACTTTTAGGTTGGTGCAGGTGACATCTGATAGCGAAATTGTTAAGAAACTTGACAAAGCTCTGAACACGTGTAAAACTAAAGTGCGACATTGAAGAAATTAATGAATTAATTCATCAATTTCTTCAATAAATTGTTAGTGTAACGCCCGCTTTAAGGATAGATTACTATTAATATTATTACTTACTTCTTGCTTTATTTTGTAAAATGAGTCCACCATCTCCTAAAAAGAAATCTCCAGTTTGGAATTATTGTAATAAATCAATTAAATTTATTTCAAATAAAAATTTAAGAATAGGTGGTCCACAACTTCTAGCAAATAACATTTCTCTATCTCAAGTGAAGAAATATTTCTAATAACAGAGAAGTAAATCAAATTCCAATGTCTTACTATAATAATAATAATATAAAATCTCTACCCCTCATTCTAATCACAAGGAGGAGGGGGCTGCATATTATCATTAAGCAGGGCGCATTTGCGCCCGGGAACGACTTACGGTGGTACCATTCAGTGCAGGAATGAAGGAATCTTGGAAAACCACATTAATGAGGGGGGTAGTCAAATGTCGACCGGTATCAATCTCTCACATTGACCCAAGCTAATATTTTTCCACCCGACCATACCCGCAGACAGGATGCCAATCCTCTCCACGAATATAGCTGATATACGGTCTACCGGCTGCGGGGCTCGAACCCACGCCGGTCTGGCCACATCGATTCAAGTACTGACGCCAAACCACTGACCGACTAAGTCATATAATTTTACTCTTAAATATAGGTCCCACTAGGATTATTCATTATAATGACACTTAATTAAAACGTAATTTCTTATGACGCAAAGTACAGCGAGTTGCATACTATTGTGACGTCACATAATTCGAATTACATAAACCAATAATCGGATTTAAGGTGTTGGGACCAGCAGGTTCAGTATAAAGTAACCTGTAGTCATTAGACGTGATTATATGTTACATACATTTACATTAATATGACATTTAATTTCATCGATTCCAGTAAAAAATAAAATTTGGAAGATCGACCGAGTCTGCAATGGGCATTCGGTACACAGTCTACACCATATCTGCTAATTCATGACGCGAATAAGACATTTTTAAATGAAGCAGTATGAATAACTGATCTGGACAGTTAGTACGTTGTAAACAGTTGAAGAAAGATATAGAGTCAGTCTAAATTTCACATAAAAATTCTTTATTTCTTTTCAGGAACACATGACACTGTATACCACGTATATTTTCCCGTCCTTTATAATCAGAAACGCACATGTTTCAGAAATACTCTGTAGAAATATATCCTTCACAATATTAATATAATAAAATATAGCAAACAATTTACCAAAATCAATGGTTAGTTACTAAATAATTTATAAAGCAGTGGTACTATTTTATTAATTATATAGGATAAGCAATCGGTGGAAAACCAGATAAAAATAATACTTATATATAGCCTAATAAATTACATGGTAGATTACCCTACGCCACTATCTAAAAATAAGTTCAAAAAACCTCGATCGGAATCACTTCAAATGAATTATGTTATGAGGTTGCCTGTTTGTCCAATAATGTATAATTGTTGTTATACAGTTATTATATATTGTCTTTATTCTTATATAAAGTTATTAGTCTAATTACTTTATGCTTTATTATAATTAAATGGCGCTCATAATGAAGTATAGTAATAATTGAATTGTTATCTAATCACGAGAATTAGCCGAGTCGAGTCGAAAGACTTGTGCAGGAGAGAGGACGGCTTATTATTATTAAGCAGCCCGCATTTGTGCCCAGGAAACTTGCAAATCCTTATTAACTAGGGGGGAGGTCAAACGCCAACTGGTATCAATCTTCCACATTGATTCAAGCCAACGTTTTTTCACCCTACCATACCCGCAGAGAGGGTGCCAATCTTCCCCACAAATAAGTTGCAAGGTTGAGCAAAAACAAGACATCAAAAAAACTCTTGTCTTGTTTTACAAGAAAAAACATTTTGCAAAATTTCTTGTGTAAATGCCTAAGTAATTCCACTGCATATTCAAATATGGATTTTTAATTTAATTTTTCTTTGATTTTGATTTTTCTTTCAATGTCATATTATGTGTTCCCTTAACTACTGTCCTACTCATACAAAAATACACTAATTACAGATTTTTTGAATCATTTATACATTTACACTACAGTAATATCAGTGCATCCAGTTAATCACCATCCGAATCACTTTTCAAATCAAATAATTTCCATATCACTCTTGTCAGTTGTCACCGCCTGAATTGAAACTAATTCATCCTGATCGCTAACACTGCTTGAATAGTCATATTCGAAACGTATCGAATTTTCTATAGTACTGTTCTAGAATGTCGGCACGACTCATCCCGTCGCATCCCGAAGTCATGACATCATTAACCCGATTATAATGAGGATGACCGGGGCAACTGACGAACATTGCAGTGGGGATAAATCTTGTAACTTTACTTTAGACATATATTTTTATAAATTAGCTTACTGTATCCAAAAACCGAGTTAAAACATAACACTAACGTCATTTCATGAAGCCCAAAAACTCTTTACTTTCGAGATGAAGTTGATGAAATTTTAAAAACATACATATCAAAAGTCACTCTCACTGAAAGCCACGCCACTGGATATTTTGAAAATTCGATCGCAATTTGTAACTTCTAGTAGTGTTTCCAAGAAAAAGATATCATTTTTTGATTAGAAAAACGCACCGGCAAAGGGTTGAATAATTTTTGCATAACTCTTTCATAGTCGTAGATACAATAACGTAATCACTTTTAATTAAAAGGACTAATTTCTGGTCGAAGTAGTCTATAAAAGTGTGTCATTTACTGTAATTAATTAACAGATCGGAGACTACAATAAAACGTATCATAAATTCAGTGGTTGCTTGTTAATTTCTAGGAATAAATTTAATCACAAAAAACAAACCGTTACAAAAGCTGGGGTTTAGTTTTATGTCGATATAAGTCGATGGCAGTGCATAATCTGATCAATTTACTATGAAATACTGAAACTAAAATGAGATATCCACACAAGGAATTTGTGCTATCATAACTGTTAGATAGTACGGGCTAAAGAAAACGAAACAGACTGAATAACTCTAAAAAAATTAATTTGTAGAATTCGCCACAAAGTAATCTTCAGACACACTGGGAATTTACAGAGCGTCTCAAACTCGATAATATAGGCCTACTGTGAAAATACAAAAAATTTTAATAAAATTTGGAAGATGTGATGTTAAATGAGATAAGATAAATAAGCTTCATTTTCAATCTTTGGGATTTGACAGAAACGACTAATGACGTCATCAATTATATTTTTTCCAGAAGCGCACCCAAATAAACTTTTATTAGAGAAATTTGTCTGTATTACTTCCCCTTTAAATGTTATAAGCAATATCGTCCTATAAAGTCTGAAAAGAAATACCACCTCAAAATCACATTAGCGGTGGAAGAATCAAGTAGTTGTTGAAAAATAATTGATGTTCGTTGTTTAAAGTGCATAAATGTCAGTAAGAATAAATAAAAAGATTAAACTCGATAATTCTTTAATACAGTTAAAACAAAAGCTGATGATAATAATAACGAAACTTAAAAAATGGGACAAACACTGTCACACTTTATACATATTACAATCTATTTTCTATATGACCTCCTCTCATTTCAAGACACATATCCAATCTTCTGCTGACTTCAGCTGCGTTTATTAACATTTTGCCGTTTAACTCATTACAAGCGTTTTTTTTCTTCTTTCAAATGGTTAATATCTCGCGAAAGTGTTGTGTAAATCTTATTTTCTAAAACCCCCCATAAACAAAATTCAAAAGTTTTAGATCTGCTGACTTTCCGGGAAATTGAATAGGTCCATTAATCCCAATCCATTTTTCTGGGAAAGTGTTATATTGTGTGTTATAAGTGTAATCCAATCCTGGCCTTGTGGGGTGGAGCTCCGTCGTGCTAAAATCATAGGTTTCTCCTTAACTGCAAAGGCATATTCTCCAGAAGTTCAGGAAATTCTTCTTGTAGGCAATTTAGATAACTCACGCTGTTCAATGTACGTCCATAAAAATAAGGCCCAATTAAATGCCTACCGATGAAATGGCGTTGCTTTTGGACTGAATTTACAATGTGAGGATTTTCAATGGACCAGCAGTGTTGGTTGTAGCTATTTGGCAAACCATTATTGAGACACTGACTTTCGTTCGTCCAAAGAATGTGCCAAAAAAGGTTCTGATCAACAGTTTCTATATTTACTATAATTTGAGCTATACAATTAAGTCTGTTTTTAATATGACGCTTAGGCAAATACTCCTAATTGTGAATTTTGTAGTCATGATATTCATTGGTGTTTAAAATTCGTTGAACGGTTGATTTATCCAAATTTAGTTCCCGGCTAGCCGTATAGAATTTTGTGGATTTTGTTCGAAATACTAGCTGTATTAACATTGCTTCTTACAATTTGGTCAATTATTTGATTCTTCCGAACAGAAAATGCATCTTCATTTACGATATAATTAAATATAGTTTTATTGTAATATATCTAACGTTACAATACTGATTTCTTAAACATGTTCAGTATTAAAATACTGTCGTACTGAGAGTTTTAAGAACATTTGTAATGATATATCGTACGACTCATCGTTATATTAAAAAACTTGGAGGAAGTGGTAATTATTACTAAGGGAGTCAGCAGTTTGAACTTTATGCTAAAAAGCGCCTAATTGCAAAAAATTAATCTTTCCTGGAAGTTATAGCTCCTGTTTCGCGTGCCATTGTTTCCTTATTATCATATACAGAGCGTTCCCCTATATTATGACTTGTCTGAGAGTGTTATTTTAAGCCATTCTTATTTTTTACGATCACGACTGGCTTAAACTACAAACTTAACGGTTGATTCTCCAGACTTCTTGTTATAGTCAACAATGGTAATATGCATAAACGATATAAGTAATAGAAATATAAAACATCTAAGAATATTAATCAAGTACCCAAATTCGGCTTTTGAGGCTAGTGTTGGTGTACCTACACTTCTTGGTTTATTCGTAAAATAGAAATTTACCAGTCACGCAATAAAATAATTAATGTATTTTTATGTCGTTCATTCATACGGTCATTGTTTGTATTGGTAAAATCAGACCGGTGTGCATACTTGATTCCTAAAACACATTAGCTTGCTTTCACTTGTCCCGCTATCGACTTTCTTCTATAAAGTACATCGAGCGCTTAAACCGATATGGAAATTTTAAAACAAGAACTTAATATAATAGCAGTGATATAACATCATTCTTTTCTGGTTACTCTTGGAATGAAATTAGAGATACTGTAAAAAAATTATAAAAGATTGGTTAAATACAAATTTATAACTATAAATATATCGAAAACTAATTTCTTACCATTCTGATCGTATAAAAACTCTCTCTTCCTTTACAGCAATTATCATAGAACATACAAACCTTAATATTCACATATGCAGTTCAGCTAAGTACCTCGGAGTCGTTATAGATTCACATATAAAATGGGATATTCAAATAAAACAAAAAAAATGAGATCACTCTTATATCGGTTTTATAAACTGAATGTTATTTTAAAAAATAGAAAACACATCAAAATTCTATATATAAGTATGACAGAATAAATATTTAGATACGGTATTATAGAGTGGGGTGCTGCTAATAAGACAGACCTTAAACCGCTACAGACATACAAAAACGTTTTCTTAAAATAATTTATAATCGAAATTTCTACTAGCCTTCTAGGTCACTCTAACAAAAATCAGAATTTTTTACTATAAGGCTGTCAAAGCACATTGCGTCACAATTTTAAATATAGAAATAAATATGAATTAATCGATCATGACCATAGTACTAGATCCAGAAACAATTTAAATGTAAAGACTAAACCCGCTGTAAATACCAAAGGCATGAAGTATTTTTCTTATTTATGTCCCCGTCTGTATAATGTGCTAC
The DNA here is from genome assembly GCA_025584915.1 of Monochamus saltuarius. Lineage (NCBI taxonomy): Eukaryota > Metazoa > Arthropoda > Insecta > Coleoptera > Cerambycidae > Monochamus > Monochamus saltuarius. Next base: position 57,722,814 of record CM046723.1, read on the forward strand.
CAAATTGCATAAAAGAAATAAATTATTTTAAACAATTTACAGTTGAAATAAAAAAATGATTATTTAGTATTGATTATACAATTATTGATAGTTATACAGGGTGTCCCATAACTTATGAGCCATAGAGCAACCGGATATAGTAAACATAAAAATATGTCTTTTGAGCCTTGCCTAAATAATATGTTACTATTTAAAGAATTACAGAGTGTTGAAAATTAAAATAAATTTTCGAAAAATGATTATAACTTTAAAACAGTTGAAGATATCGAATTCAAAATTGGTATTATTAGGTTTTTGAGAGCTAGAAATACGAATTTGGCATTAGTTTCAAGATATTTTCTAGAGGGCGCTACGTGCTTTGTGTTGAGTTAATCCACTAATACTTTTTTTACCTGTACAGTTAATAGAATTTATAAATTAAACTATAAAAGAGCCAAAAAAGGACTCTTGGTCGATCTCGATATCTCAAGCCGTTTTCCAGATTTTCACGATTGAATGTGTCATTGCACATTATGTCGAATATTGCGCCTTGAATGTTAACAAAATTTTTTACAGTGACATCTGTCAGTGTTATCTACCGTCATTTAGACCAACTTTAAAAATTTACAAATGCTGTATCTAGCTTGTATATGTTAAATTCAACCGTAATAGTTTCATAAATAGTGGTTATTGTTATGATGACGATCTACTTGTATCTAAACATAGTAGTAGTTAGTACCATATGAAAAGAACCTCAATTAAATAGTTAATCTCTCAAACTAATAATGTATACATTTTTAAAAATAATAGAAAGAATTGCTCTTAAAACACTGTTTTTACATTGTACCCTCCTGTTAAATGTTTTGTTTAAATTCTGTTCCTATTTATTTGGATTTAGTTGTAGTACCTATCTTTTGTATGAACATGTAATATATAACTATTTATAATTTTTAGGTATAGGTAACTGTTTACTAACATTTTAATCATCTATTATAGGTACCTAATGTAACTTATTGACGACTCATATACCTATATTAGTTACATGGATGATAAATGGATTATTATTGTTTTATTTTTTATACTCTAAATTTATCTAAAAGAAACTTTGGAATAGATGCGTCATGAAAAATGGGGCCAATGTCGTAATGAATCCTTATGGTTTTCGAGAAAAAAATTATTGAAGTTGTAATATTCTCAACCTTTACATCGCTGGGCTATTGTAGTCTCTAGCCAGGCGATTTTAAATATTACAATCCGATTATTTATAGTATTAACATTTTTGTGATGGGAGTGTTTTAGTGTCAAACATGGCTTACGTGTACAGCAACTCGAAGTTGATGAATAGCGTTTTAATTTATGTGAAGTGAAAATGCAGCCAAATGCAGCTACTTATACTGCGCGGTGTACAGTGAGTGAGTGCAAGTGGAATGCAACGCAGGCGTGACACGTTAAATTTGCAACCGACGCGTGGAATAGATGGAGGAGTAGGGCGTTCATGACGTATTCCAGCTGTGTAGCGTATCATACACGAGATCAATTATACACATTTGGAAAGTGAGGATCTTGATGGTGAATTGTGTTTTGCCGCTTGCGTGTATTTGTGTCATGCTACACGCATACTTCCACCACAGCGTGCTCCCACTGTTCGCATAAGGCAGTGTTGCCAGGTGGGAAAATTCAGTGCATGAGAATAATTTCAAAATAGCATGAGGTTTGGAGAAAAAAGCATGAGATTGCTTAATTTATCAAAAAACACCTCTTGACACAGCTTAATTTTTAATTACTTTTGTAATGCCATTTTTATTTCGTTAAAAAGCATTATGTTATGCTATTTTATCATAATATTACATTGTAAGTAGGTACTTACAGGTACTTACTTAAAAGTTATTAACCAGGTAACCTTTCTAATTTATTTTATTGTTAGGCCGGGCGAACGTTGAGGCGCAGTTGACGTGACGCAGGGTGACTCACGGGTCGTAAAATCTGTTGTTTCCAGAAAATGTAGGTACTCTTACAGAATAGAGTTAAGAATCACTGCAATACAGCGTGAATACAGCACACACACCGCATATCCGTCGACTGTCATACCCGTTTAAGTATTCATTGCTAATTATTAAGACAACAGACTACAATAAAGGACATTTCAAGTACCCAAGTATTGTAGATACCTACCTCTATCTATTCAATTTTGCCCTCGATTTTGCCTTTATTTCTCGTTAGGTCTTTGTTTTGCTAGACTTCAAAGAGTAATTTTAATAATTTTATTATTTCTTTTTGTGCCTATTAATAAGCATGCGATTTCGTAATCAAAATATGAGAGCATGAGATTTCCTCGGAATGCATGAGATCTCATGCAAAAGCATGAGACCTGGCAACACTGGCATAAGGTGACCGGATTGTGGTCTGTAATCTGTGAGGGTACCGTTTTTGTTGTGCGGTTCTCGTTAGCTCTCGCCTACCACCGGCCGTTATCGGAGATTGTAGACGCGCTAAATGGACATTCAAAATTTAAAGATCTTATTCAAGTCGTGTTGTATTCGTTACTCTTTCCAAATAAATTAATACACATCAGCATTTTAAATGCAAGAAAAGGATTTTGAGAAGAATAGGGCAGATATACAAATAAAACTTAGTTTTCTATTATACTACCGCGCCGCTTATACTTCGTACCTTCCCACGGATGAAGCGGCAATTTCTACTTTCTCTGTAAAGATTCGCAATTTCCGATTATGTATATGTACCATGTACAGCATTGATACCAAGAGTTGGACGTTGAAGAGCGGTACCATGATCGCCACGACCTCCTGCCTCCTTTTCTCTCTTCTCTCTACTTTAGAATTATTTTTGTGCGAATATTTAAAAAATGAAGTGTATTGCACCGAAGTGGATTGATGATTTACGCAAACGTATCATAGCTACTGACAGTAACTTATAAGTTCAAAACGGACAAGAAGCAGAAATATTAATTGTGTTAATTTGTAAGGGTAAAACGGGTCTAAAATTTTGTCGTTGTAACATCAGGTATGTTAAACTATTTTATTAATTAAAACCAGAAATTATTTCTATTAATAATTAATAACAATAGCGACAAAAGCAATTTAATTTGCTGTATATTTATTTCTTTACTTGGCAATTTCTTTCAATATTTTGTCCGGTTGCCGATTGCATTTACCTTGACAAATTTTTCAGTGCCGTACCAGAAGTATGTCCTTTTGTACATTCAAAACAATTTTTTTTAGATAACTTCTGAATCATCCTGTACATTTATATCATTAAATATTGTATTGACTTGTTTTCAAATACGTTAATGATTTGGTAATTTAAGCAATATAACATTGTTTAGGTTCTGATTTATTTTTAGGAAAACATTTTATCTATTCCGACCCGCGAAAATTATATTTGGCCCGTTGACGAAGAAAGTTGTCCACCCCTGCTGCTGTATAATAAAATCTTAAATTTGTCATCTGCATCAACAATTGCTAGAGATTCAATTTTCCAATCGAAAGACGCATAAGAACCAGAGTTTTCAAGAAAATTGTTTGGAATTAAAACTTAAGAGCGTCGTAAAATTGCCTTTCTTTCTCCTCCCACGTACGTCTATACCCACTTTGGAAAAACTTCCGTCCAATTCCGTCGAACTTCATTAAAAATTACCCATAGGATTTAATTGGAGCGAGCGTCAACGAGAATAGTCGGGCGCATTAAAAATGTGGACTAAAAATTAATTAGTAATTTAGTCCACATCCAGAATAATAACTGGGGCGATTGCCGCGAGCCAGACCGTGTAAAATTACACATTAAAGTGACAATGGCAGAAATCCCACTCCGTGAAGCGGCGCTGCAATCAGCGGAGGCACACGCGGCGTCGAGGGTGCTTTAAATGAGACCCGACGTACCGTGACGTTCACCATTAGCCAAAGACTTACTCTGCGCGAAGCACATTATAAAGCTTTCGTCTTTTTTCCTCCCATGATGGGATTATTATGACGTGTATGACAGGGTGACACGTGAGGTGAACAGTCAACTTCCTGGACTTTCTACTGAGATAAAAGATAAATTACCAATATCATTTTGCGTTCAATATCATGGTGATTCAGAACTGCTAGGAAAAAAATTGACCCAAAAGTTTAATATTTGCAAATATCTCCTGAATGGCTATGCTAATTATAATATAATTGGGTATGTGGTTGTAGATAGTCTATCTGCACAAGATTATAAAGTTTTCGTCTTTTTTCTTCCCATGAAAGGATTATTATAACGTGTGTAACAGGGTGACACTGGAAATTAACAGTCAACTTCCTGGTCTTTCTGCTGAGATACAAGATAAATTACCAATATCATTTTAGGTCCAATATCATGGTGATTCAGAACTGCTAGGAAAAAAATTGACCCAAAAGTTTGATATTTGCAAATATCTCCTGAATCGCTATGCTAATTTTAATAGAATTCGGTATGTGGTTGTAGATAGTGTATCTGGACAAGATTATAAAGTTCTCGTCTTTGTTCTTCCCATGACGGGATTATTATGACGTGCATGACAGGGTGACACATGAGGTGAACAGTCAACTTCCTGGTCTTTCTGTTGAGATACTAAATAAATTACCAATTCATTTTGGGTCCAATATCATGGTGATTCAGAACTACTAGGAAAGAAATTGGTCCAAAAGTTTGATATTTGCAAATATCTCCTGAATCGCTATGCTAATTTTAATGTTATTTGCAACACACTACTCACTGTGCTTTCAGCAGTTTCGTTGACTTGTCTAATTTGACTTCTACTTTTTGATATGCCAAAACGGGTTCAAGACCTATTAAGTGAGTAACCAAGGTCATATAGTTCAATGGAATGTACTTCAGCATAGGATACAGTTGTGTTACTAGAAGTAAATTTCCACTGTCAGTTCTGTATCCATCAGTGTACCATACTACACAGGCTTCTGCAGTTCAGCTTTGGAGTCACGTAATCACCATACAGTTGTGAACAAATCACTTGTGACTACTTCTATTATGTTAACTTGTTCTTGGGCAGTACTTCCTTAACACCAGTTTCCACTATATTTCAAACTACATGTCCCCACTGCCCCTTGTTTCTTGACTATGGCTTTGCTTTTGCTATTTGCCAATAGCCATAGGTCTTACAAAAAGTATTTTTAATTAGTATAATACCTACCTGGTTTTTTCTGTTGTTGATTTTACCATTATAGACATTCTTCCCTTGCCTAAGTTGTGAGCATTCATGGCTAGTTTAAAGATACCTAGTTCACCTTAAATATATCACACTGTAATGCATGTAAAGTCATGTGTCGAAAAGACACTTAAACTTCCAAGCTTCCTTTGTAAAAGATGTATGTTTTTTCAGGTTTGCTCTTAGGCCTTCCTTATTACATCATTTTTTCACCATCTCCAGACCCTGTTACGTAGGCGTACAAACATAAAGAGTTATAAGATGGTCAATTAAATAAAGATACATAGAAATAAGAAGGCAGTTCAAACCGTTCCAAAAATTATATCGAAAAAAACAAAATGGATATTTTATTTATTTCTTATTAAGCATTAATGATATATTTACTAGTAAGCAAATCAATTTTACTACTAATTATATCAATGTATTAAGGCATGCATTCTCATTGGTACCTAATATCCAGGCATATAAGTGTATCTTAATTAAAAATAAGTGCAGTAAATATTACTAACAAAATTTTAAAAGAAACTGAAAGTTATTTACTTACATATAAATAAATATTAAAACATCTCATCTATTTTGAGTGACTGTGTATGCCAGGTATCTGTTTTTGCATTAGTAGTGGATTATTTGCAATTTATTTCATCATTAAATCGAACCTATCTATATGATGTTACTTATTTATTATACCTACCTAGATATTTGGTAGGATAACCATACCCAATTTTTTGCTCTTTTAACACCTAGCTAAGTAGAAATAACAGACATGTGTTTATATATTTAATAGTATATTTAATAAACTATGTATTATAAATCGTAACGTATAATTCAGTGAGGATTTCTATTACCACTGTTGTAATTATCGAAGAATTCTGCACCCCATAAGTAGGAATTTCCTTATTAAAGTCGCGAGGCACATTCGCTTCCATCGAACCGATGAAACTGGATCAAGACCCTCCAGCTTTATTTCCGATCCAAGCGAGGCTTGTGTTTCACACAATACCCCCTGCCGCTGGGGTAAAATACCGCTCTAGGCTAGAGGGTCCTTCACCAACTTCGCTCAGACGGACGTGGCCTTGATACTGACACGCCGTCAGTCTCAGGACATAGAACACCGTGGACAATAGCAAACTGGACAAAAAATATTAATTATAAATTTTTCATGAAGGCTGACTGTTTGCAAGAGGAATATTTACAGATAGATAATTTTTCCAACAATTCTAGTGAAATTTCAGGTATTCCGCAAGGATTGCTTTTGGAGCCATTATTATTTCTCTTTTTTAACGGTCTTCATCATTGTTTTAAATTTTGTTCTTACTTTTCCCGAACGATGTAAAAATATTCACAAATACGGCGTATTTTTTATGCCAAAAAATGTAACTTCTAGTCAATGTTCTATAAGTGTGATTTTCTTATTATTAATTATAAGTTTTGCTTCATGTATTGATTATATTATAATATCAAAAAGTAATATGCTAACAGTATCAATTTTGTACAGTGCGTATTCTCATTATTCTAAATTTGAATCCCAATTCGGCAAAAAGTAGATTTTTGACATATTTAAACTATATAAGGTGAATAGTGTAGAAGTATTTCTTTATATACATTTCAATAGCTGATTATTCAAATATAGTATTCACTGTTAACATCTAAAAATACGAAATATTAGAATTGTATTATTCCTTCGGTGTTATTATAGTGCCAACTTTAATTAAAATTCCTCTTTAATCATAATATTCATAAACTAGTTATAGTTTAGATTTTAGTGTTTTATATTACTGTAGTACGATTTACTTTGTGCATGTCCATTTTAGTTTTAAGTATTTTAATTTGCAGGTTTCCGTAGTAGTTGATTGCCACGTCGTCGGTTTTGTTTTCTTGGCGTTTCGAGAAACATATGGCTCTCTTCCTCAGAAGTAATTTTGAAACTACACATTTATACAGCAACAGTTTATGAAATGTGTCATGAAAAAAATATCTACCGATCCATATCGTTTTATAAAGACTTTTGTGTATTATTAAAAAGACTCATTGCATAACAACTATTTTCACTATGCTCTTTATTGAAGATATTGTATGCATTGTAGTTTATGTTCAGCGGTAGATGATAAATATTCCCTACATCTTCTTCTGTGTTTCAAAATATGGCAAAACGCTCACTTTTCATAAACATTGGTTATTTTATTTTCAGTTAATGTATCCAATGTGTCTTCAAGCTTTGACTAATTTTTCTCCTAATGTGTTATCAAAGCGAATATTGTGTTGTCATGTTACAAACTCTTAATCTTAATTTGAAATCTTGAATTACTATTTATTTGTTGTTAAAGATATTGCCATTTTAATAACATTTTTAGTGTATAAACTTAATAAGCTCTCAAAATGTAGGTATTCCATATTGTGAAACTTACTAGGCTTAGACACTCTGAAACTCCGCAAAACCAAATAAATAAAATTTTAATGTTCAAATTGTTAAATGATATGATACCTGTGTCCATATCTGTTGAATTTAGAGTTAAATGTCTCCACTTACATTACTAGATCAAACTTATATCTCCCTTAGTAAAACAAATTATGGCTAGTCTATCCCAACTTCCAAATTAAGCAATCATTTGAATGAATCGTATGATGTCATATTTTGCATTGGATTTATCATCTTTGAAAATAAAATTGAGGCGTAGTTTGGCTACTAGGAAAAAGTTGTGTGTGTAGTTAAAAATCTCTATTATTTTGTTTTCAGTAACATATCTACATAATTAGCACTATTCCATTTTATTACTCATTTTAGATATTTACCAAACAACGTTATGCTGCAACCATAGCAGTTACTACACAGTTATAAACTTGATTTAAGTTAAATACTAGTCCAAATTAAGACCATCCCTAACGTACCAGATGCTGATAATGTTTGCTAGACTGGAAACTCAACTCCAACTGTTGCAACGAAAGACAAGATTACGCTTTTTCTCTATTTGAAAGGGGCCACCGATTCGATTGATTAGTCAGTGGCTGCGATGAGGAGCTTTTACTAGCGTCCTTCTTTACCGATACTGGGAGAATTGCGACATCGCACCCCCTTCTGTTAATATTCATCCCGGAGGTATTGCTCGCCCCCTAGTATTAGTTCCACTTTCAAACAGGCTCGTATTAGATTTAGCTTTTCAATCTAATTATCCACGTTTTGTATTACAATGGGAAATTACGCCCGATACAATTGTGCAAGATTGCAATTCTATATCTAAGCCAGTAAACTTGTTACTGGATGTATTCCATTATTTACGTTCAGATTCATGTACATAATTTAGTTCTCATCTATACATTGCGCAAATTGTATGGTGATTAGACCACGGACGTTTTAAGGACAGGAGCGGACTCCGAAACAAACACCATTTGGTCAAAGCTCAAATTGCATTGCATAATTTATATAAGTGCGTATAATCATAAAATTTGAAGTCGATCTGACAAGTAGTTATGGCAATATATGAGGTCACGTTGGAGGTGTGACGTCAGTACCTCCTACAGCTTCTCAGTCAGTACTCGACCACTATGAACTCGGGCAAGAGTTTTTCAGTGTTACATTAAAACAGATCAGCAAGAGTTAATTGCTTTTTAAAAATTTTAACAAACCATGATTTCCGTAAAGTGTAAGACATATTCTAAAAAGTTTGGCAACGTCGCAGTCCGTCCGTCACAGTGTAATGTACCTACCATTTGTTTAAAAGTGATTTTCAAATATTTTTCATTTCTTCTCTTTATTTGAATATATTTTGATAGTTATATCTTCTGTATACTGTTACCTACTCATGCCAAAATGCATATTGTTTTTTTTTCCTATTAGTTTAGGTAATCTTTAGTTGAATAAATACAATAAATATTAATTTTCTTCCTTGATTTGGTGGTGAATTTGAAAAATATTAAATATACTTCAATTATGAATAAAATTCTGAACCTGGATTTATTACATTTTTCTGTAGTGCTTCATCATGCAGAATAACTTAAAATGTTTGACAGATGCTTTGACACAAAACATTAATATTATTGAGAATTACATAACACTTGCGTCAAGAATTCAGACGTCTTACGTCACGGTTGACGTTACACATTTGTTTTTATTGTCAACGTAATATTCGATATTTGGTCCCGTTAAAAACAATCATTTTTTGCAATTTAGTGCAATATATAATGCAAACTTTTAGTGTAGTATACAGTTTTATTACTATCAGTTGCAGTTTCTTAAATATTTTGATGAAAATATAATGAATCATTCATTTGTTCGTATGACGTAAGTCATCTGAATTCTTGTCGCGAGTATAGTACCCACAATAAAGTAGGTCGCTCTCTGCTCGTGGTCGTATCTCGTCCAGCACTGAGTAGCCAATCCAATGATTTCAAAAGATCAAAATAATTGTCGACGACTTAAGAAATTTTTGGCTTGGTATATAGGAAAAAGTTAGTAGAATACAATGACACGGTTAAAACATTTTTTAAATGCATATTCACGCTGAGTAAAAAATATTTTCAAATCATTATTTAAACCCTTTTTTGAGCTGTCACTAACCGTTTCATACAGTTCCGAAATCAACTCGTTGATTCCCTAGGTAAAATGCTGCCAAATTTTAAAATTTGGCATGTAGACATCATAAAGAAATTTGACTAAGTACTTTCTGTTGCGATAACAATAACATTCCTTAAAACAAATTTGATTATGTACTGGTTTTAAACTGCTGACGTATTTGTAAGGACAGATACTTTCATAAGCTCTTAATTCTTCCACTCACCAACAGAGATCTAAAACAAAGATCGTCAAAATTGTGGTAGAAGAAGGGAGTGTCATTATTATTGCAATTATTATAAGACAATTCAGCATGCTTTATTTTCTTGGTTTTTATTGGTTTCATACTGATACGTATTAGCTGATAATAGTCTATGAAAGAACACAAATATTTAGCCGTGATGTGGCAACGCAGGTGTGATGTTGATCGTTTCACCGCTCGACACTCTGTGATAACATCAGTTTGAGTTGAAGTCAGTCATGAATCAGGCAAGCTCTTTGAATAGGTATCAAAGTCAAACCTTCCCAAATTCATATTCTTCGAACAATGTTAAGTATTTGAAATTAATTATTCATTTATTTTGTTGTGGACAACATAAGTTGTATAACAATAGTTACATAATGCTAACTAAACTTAACCTAAGTTACAACTGGAGAAAAAAATTCTGACAAAGAATAACAACAGTTATTAGTTAAAAATAATTTCAGTTTATGTTTAAACTGAGAAATCCAAATCTGATCAGTCTTAAGCTCACTCGGTAAGTTGTTATATATCTTTAAGCCTAAATAACCTGGCGATTTAGCTGTTACAGAATATTTTACAAAAGGCATGCGTATGTTATAGGATTGTCTAGTATTAATTGTATGAATATCCTTATTTAATATTAAAGACTCCTTATTTCTATAAGTATATATACATAGACATTTCAAAAATAAATAATGAAGTTAAAGTAAGAATATTATATTTCTGGAATATTTTCCTACATGTACGATGACTTGGTACACCAGCAATTAGTCTTAAGATCCGTTTTTGAACAACACAAAGAGAATGAGAAGAAACAGTCACCCCAAAAACATATTCCGTAACGCAATCCATTTAGATGTTTTATATGTTAAATTACATACTCAGTCCATAAAAGACTCATATAAAAGTAACTGAAAAGCAAACACAACTAATTCTGTTAGTTGTTTACAACTATTTCAGTGATGTGTGCAGCGGTTTTGAGTTCTATCTTTCACAACGGCATCTATCTGACCTTTTGTAAATATGCCGGAATGTCTAAAGCTTGAACACATATAGCGGTTCTAATGAAATCAATTACAATTCCGAACCGTAACTAACATAAATTAAATCCTACAATTCCCAGTTAGTTGGGTCGTATTTGCTATCGACTGGTCCCTTAAGTATTTCTAAACATCGACCTAAGCAAATATTGATGGTTTCCTGATAAAGTGGATGCAATTAGGAAATGAATTAAATAAATTCATATTAAAGTGATCTGCAAATATTATTATTAATTAAAGATGGTTAACCCGTATGAGTAGTAGATGAATATGGTGTTATAAACAAAAGTCTAAATCACATAAACTCCTTTTATTTTATTTTGACAACCGGTTTCGTAGTAACCAAGACTACATCTTCAGGTCTACAAGGAATTTTAATAAAACAAGAGTTGTCAAGCTATCAAATACCAACGTATATATGTCACAGATTATTTATTTATAATTAATATAATAATTTAATTATTATATTTTAAGAATGTTGAATCATTTTCTGAATTCTTACTTGTTTCAATTAAAACTTCATTGCAAAGATGTTTGTTGCTGGGAACCTCTCCTTCGCTCTACGTTATATTTGTTTAAGGCCGGCATTAGCCTGTAAAAGATTTTTGTCAAGTACTACACAAATTTGCCTTCCGCCAAAAGAACTTTTATAGCAGAAATATTTTATAAAATCTGATTATATTACACAGTCAAATGTTTAGTAAATATATTTTATAAAAGATCTTTGTCAAAGATCTTTTATAGTCTAATGCCGGCCTAAAGCGAGGTACTTACTTGACCTGACGATCACGGCCAGATGGATTAACTCAGTCCGGAAACACCACAAAGGTTAACAAAAAAATACAGGCAAATGTACACAAATATATAAAAACACTGCCACACGTTTACCGCCAAGGGATTACAATAGTTGTTCAATGTGGTTCAAAGAGAAATTAGCATAATATTTTGACTACTCGGAAAACGCCTTTGGCATTACACTGCCACAAGATAATATGAATTTGTCACACTTCCCATAAATCAGCACCCTACCTGTTATCTGTCATCTAGGCATTTGAATACATGTTTGTAAATACATAAAAAAATAAGCGAAAAATTAAAGCAAGTACTGAAAAATTATTTCAAATTAATCAAATAATCACCGTACCGTATGCGATATTTTGTGACAGCATCTGATGTCTGATGTCACCATCTGTAGACCACTACTGCAAGGTATACTTCACGCCGAGAAATGTTTAAACTTCTTGTGTTATTCGACGATGTTGGCATAAAATGAGTAGTACTTTTTAAACTATGACATCCCAAGAATGTTGCAGTGTTCTGTAAAAATGTTTCTTGAACCCTTAGAATATTATATTATATTCTAAGCTTTGACCATGTTCTTTGGTGTTAGAAGAGTATGTAACTAGCAGCGCTAGGTTATTTTAGAGCAGTGAGTGACTAATTTTTAATTTTACCTATTTTATAACAATTAAATAAAAGAGTTTATGTCGGGTATGTTAGTGTACAACGAAGGAACGAAGAACGAATGCAAAATATTACAACTAACCGGATTAACAGTTACTGTTATCTATCAGGTACTTAGGTAGATATAAGGTCTGTTCCAACAACCGTCGAGAACTGGTTCAGAACCGTGAGAAATGTTTGACTAACACCGTCTTACGTCGCATTCGGCGAGAGTACATTAACAACTGAACTGACTGACTAATTCTGGACGGTTCGGAATCGATTCTTGCTGAGTTGGAACAACCCAATTATTATTCATAAAAATGTTTATTTTCTTTGTTTCTACATTCACAACGCTGTAAAAAAAACCGCATGGTACTTGACATATCTAGCCATCTCGGACGATGATTGATTGATCACAGACGTCGATTTCTCGAAGGAAAAGATAGATTTGCCCCATTTTTTGGACATTGATCTATAATTCCAAAATTTGTATTGGGCCTCTCTGAGCACGTGGTTAAAATGTTTGTACTTAGTTATAGTTAACCCTGTATATTGAAACCGAAAGCATGAATTTTGCAGTGTGATTTCAGGCCATTTCAGTTTGGTCTAAGACACGCTAAAAGTTCCTAACGTTGTTAGAAAATTTGCATTTTTCCTAGAACATACTAGTGTTGCCTGATAGTTTTTAGGACACACTAAAATGGCCTGATTATTATTATTAGAAAATACCCGAATAAAAATTTGCATTCGGCAGTTTCGATGGTCAGTGATATTAACAAATAAATAGGGTAGTTACCCTTCTGGTGTTTATTTATTGTTTAATGAAAAAGAATATTTTTTGTTATATTATTTAAATCATATTTACCTTTAACAACTTTAATGTGTCCATTTTAGGTTTATAGGTAACTTTGATCTCTTTGAAATATAGCGTTTTTAAAGATAATGTTTTGCAACATGTTTGTAATGCCTTACTTCATCCTTTCACTCTAAATTAATTTTCTTAATATAATGCATTCTTTTTCAATAATTTAATGAGGCTATTTTAGTTTGTCCTAAAAACTATCAGGCGATATTAGTAAAAATGCAACGTTCCTAACAGCGATAGGAACTTTTAGTATGTCCTAGGCCAACCTGAAATAGCCTAAAATCGGAAAGCCTGTACGAAGAGGTAGCTGTTGTTCCTCACCAAGCGGAGCATCTACTCCGGACTTTTCCTATTCCTATTCCCATTTTCCGAAACTTATACAGGAATTAGAAGCCAAACCTAACGCTGTATATTGAATCCGAAAAGCATGGATATTGCAGTGTTTTATATACATCGCGGAAAGCCTCTAAGAAGAGGTAGCTGTCTGTAGACTCATTCAAAACATAGTACGAGAATTGCAGCCACGGAGCTTGTTCCTCCCCAAGCGGAGCAACTACTCCGGACTTTCCCTATTCCTGTTCCCATTTTGCTAAACACATACAGGAATTAGAAGCCAAACCTAACGCTGTATATTGAATCCGAAAAGCATAGATATTGCAGGGTTTTATATACATCGCGGAAAGCCTCTAAGAAGAGGTAGCTGTTTGCAGACTCATTCAAAACATAGTACGAGAATTGCAGCCACGTCACCAAGCGGAGCATCTACTCCGGACTTTTCCTATTCCTATTCCCATTTTCCGAAACTTATACAGGAATTAGAAGCCGCTGAATAATTTATAAAGAACCGCGCGGGATTTGCCGGCACGTCGTGCCCAGAGCTAAATAGAATCCTCGCACACACGCTGGCACCCCCGTGGAAGCGGCCATAATTCGCGGGCAAGGTCCGCCGCCGGCCGGCCAGAGGAGATGAGATCTGCGAGAGAGCGGCCGTCGCCATGGCGACGGGATCGATACGCGCGGCCGCTGCCGCTGAGCCTTTCATCATTTCCCGGGGAGCAGCGTGTGCCCGTTTCCCAGACCGCGACCCGCTGGGCTGGTCCTATTTCGGGTGCGGATCGCAGCCTGCAGTCGCGCGATCAGGGACTCGGCGTGCCTCTGTAGAATATGCCCCGAAAGTCTTTAATTACGCTTATTCTAGCGCCCGTGTTTTCCATCAAAAATATCGATTGGTGAGAATCTCAGCCAGGACCGCCACTTGCAAATTTAATGTTGCCGTATTTTGCCCACAACAGCAATACCGACACTTTTAAAAGTTTTAAATTTCTGTACAGAAAAAAGCCGTATGACATTACAAATCCTGCCGACAATTGACGGTCCTGATATCAAACATTTCCTTTTTCTTCGGCCTGTAAATAGTAATGAACTAATATCCATTATATCAAATTTAAAAAATAGCGCTTCGACAGGGCCGGACGGAATATCGACTTATTTATTAAAAAAATTCCATATTTACTGCATAGATCCACTCTGTTTTATTATAAATTTAATTTTTCTCTCTGGGGTGGTACCACAAGCATTTAAAGAATCCATTACAATACCAATATTTAAAGCGGGTGACAAAAAAAGTGTCAATAATTACCGACCTTTAACTCTTATAAATAATTTTGCAAAGGTCTTTTAAAAAGCATTAAAAATCAGATTACAATCTTTTCTTGAAGAACAGAACATTTTATCGTGCTGTCATTTTGGTTTTAGGGAACATGTCGACAGAAGACGCTGTCCATCAACTTGTATGTAACACTGTTAATAATCTAGATAAACAAAAAAAATGTCTGGCGGTTTTTCGGGATCTGGCTAAAGCCTTTGATACCGTTAACCACCAAATTTTGTTAAAACGTATGGATGCCGTAGGTATTAGAGGTTTAAGTTTAGAGAAATTTAAGATTTATCTAGAGAATAGGTCCCAAACAGTCAGAGTTAATGAAGTATGTAGCGAACCATTGCCAGTTACCATGGGGGTACCCCAGGGGACGGTGTTAGGTCCAATATTATTTTTAATATATATAAATAATATTTCTAAACAACAAAATACTACGGGTGTGGTGATATCCTATGCAGATGACACTGCTATCTTATACACAGGCGATTCTTGGACAGAGGTACATAAAAAAGTAGAATGTGAACTTGCTGTATTTTTTGACTGGTTTAATAGTAGCCTTTTAAGCCTTAATATAGATAAAACTAAATACATCGCGTTTACTACTACTATAACTGATCAACCTGCAATAAATTATATAATTATACACAAAAGGAGCTGCATAGATAAATTAACTTGTTTCTATCCTAAAATTCATAAAGTAGCAAACATTAAGTACCTTGGAGTTATGATTGATCAATGTCTACGTTGGACAGAACACATAGAATTCACAGTGAAGCGACTTAGGAAGCTAATACATAAATTTTACCAACTTAGAGATATAGTAGATATCAAACATATTCTTATGGTTTATGATGCATTGGTGGTGTCTGTAATGGGCTATTGTATAACTGTTTAGCAATTAGCAATGCATAATTTAGAGGTTTTGCAAAATAGTATATTAAAAATCATTCTAAAAAAGGACAAACTGTATTCCACTGAAATGTTATACAAAGATGCTAAAGTATTTAGTCTGAGACAGTTGTTTACTTACCGGTGTTTACTATGGTTTTTTAAATCTGACATATCTTATGCAGCATTGAATTACACCTGGAAAACCTATACTATAACTATAAACTGAAAACTATATACTGATGAGAGCTAATAAGCTCGAAACCGGTATATGTCTGGTGGGCGTCTGACGAATGACTCTAGCTGTTGCTATAGGTTTTCCAGGTGTAATTCAATGCTGGTCAGGGCATTAGCCCGCAGAGTAGTTGTTTCCTGGAATTCCGTGTTTGCAAAATATCGTTTCTCGCCGATCGCGATAAAGGTCGACAGCTTTCAATGGTGTCTACTGCATGTAGAACGCTTCGTGTCTGTGACATTTTCAGTCCGGCATGGAGTAGCGAACGGCCGATAGATGTAGTTAGTTCTACACCGCGTACTAATTTCATATAGTTATATCTTTCACGATCTACAAAATAATACTTCTTAATTTGTTTTTTCTTTTTCAACCTTCTTTAAAAAATTATTATAAACTGTACAATGAGATTAATTTGTTAATTTCACCTACAATATTCATGATATGTTCACTATATTATGATACATTTTGTTTTCATAGATTTCTTTTATTCTTTTTATGTGGTTGCGTGGAATAGCGAAAAATCGAACGCCGCCAGTGCTCTATTTCTCTTTTGTACTAATTAGTAAGTGAGTAATAAAGGCATTGATTATTATCTTATTTATTATATTTTTTGAACTTTTCTTTAAATACTAGAAAATGTCATTATAAGAAAGCAATTAATTAGTCAAACTCAACATAATATTAAATTTTCCAGCTAGTTGCAAATCTCGATACTTTAAAATCATCAATTTCAAATGAAATCAAGTGGAATCAGTAAAATCAGTGGAATCAGCGAAATCAAGTGAAATCAGCAAAATCAAGTGAATTCATATAAAATCTGTTTTCGTTGATTTCCATTAAAGTAATAGAGAATCTGAAATCAGGTGCATAAAATTCTTGAAAGTATCCCATCCCTCGTTTTCTCTTCACTAATTGTATCCGCAAAATTTCTCAAATCAAATTTGTATTTCTTTTTCACATTCTGATATGTAGAATTGTTTTTATACAATAAAAATTATCGATTGATTTAGCCACTAGGACCACCACATTCAAACAGCTATATTTTGCTCAGAACAACTCTTAAAAATATGTGTTGAACAAATGCACAAATGTTGATTTTTTGATATACTATATATATGGGTGGTCACTGGTCATGCGACAATTGCCCCTCCTCTTTTTCCCGTTATTATTCAAGATGACAAAAAGTGTAACCATGAAACTTGTACAAACTTTTAAATATTTTTTTTTCTATAAACGTCGTTATTACACGCATTTTAGTTCGGAATGTGTCATTTTCCAGAACGCATACTTGAGTATCATTTTAAGAAAAATTTACATCAATCTACAGTAAATTTCGATCTGTGTTTTCAATTTTATAAAATCGACAATGAATTCATCAGATGAAGAACTTCCTGACGAAATTTCAGCATCAGCCAATGAAGCAAGTTTGAAATTGTTACGAAGCAATACGCCCATTTTATTGATTGGTGTAATACTAAAAAGGTAAAATCAACAAAAGAGAAAGTATTTGCAGTATATTACATTTTTTGGAAATGTCCAAATCCTGGAGAGCAAACACGTTATGGTCCAGATATTTAATGATCTGTATTTGTAAAGTTAAACAAGATTTGGATCTTGGCAAATTTCATAAAATAACTATCTTTATAAAAAGACAGAATGTTGGATTTCGTCACAAAAAGCAAATATTTTTAGTTAAGAAGACGTAAAAAAATGTATGAGTGCAGCACCAGATGAAACTTACCTGATGATGAGAGCAAATAAAGAAAATCACCATCAACGATATAAAAGATAATGAAGACCTGATAATTGTCAATATCAAGGACCCCAAAAATCATTCTGGCAGATCCGTCATGATTATTTATTGCAAATATTCTGCCGAGAATAATCAATGTAATTCTGGAACAATTTTTTAATTTTATACTTTACTACACTGGGGTAAATATCTTTCATCCATGAAAATTGTTTTTGTTACGACAACAAAGTAACCTTTCTGGAGCTTATTTAATAAAAATAATTTGCTCGGAATGATCAATTTCTGTTAATAGCTAAAATATATTTCCATCAGTATACTTTATCATATTTGTCTTGTAGTAATTTGGAATTGGTCTTTCAACACTATACCCGTATTAACCGATCATTTTTCCAAGTAACTGTAACTAGTTAGTGCAATAACTATCTTCCAAGTGATTCTGGACAGCTCCTATAGCAGTAACTAGTTACCCCCATTGCAAGCAATCATTTATCCATACATTTTGATCTCGTACTGCTCTAGACGGACGCTTTGCTAAATGCTAAATGGCACACAAAAACCAAATCCCACACAGCCAGGGCAGAAATAGGGCGCCATCATCTCGCGGACATCTATCAGCGGGCGCTTTCCCTTTATAAAATATCGTTCATTTTTTGCCGCTTTATCAGCGAACGAGATGGATAGCGTTGCAAGGTACGCTTCCTTACTAGAATGGATCTCGCGGGAAATTCTTATATAGATCAGCTTTGGAACTCGGTTATTTGTCAAATGCAGCCTAGATCGCAGATAAAGCGTTTACGCTTCGCTTGCTGGTAACGACCAAGGAATCCACGCTCAGATACAAAGCAAATATGTGAACCATGATTTATATTTACGTGGCGCAGGAGATATGAGGATGTTGGAGAAATTATCTACATCAAGGAACCGCATTTTTTGGTTGTTTTTGTTTTCGTGTAGTCGTACGTCAAGGGAGCGTTATTTGCCGAATAAAATTTTATTGGGAAGGTTGATAGGTGCATGAAACAAACAATATGGTCTGCTTTATCTAAGGAGAAAGGAAACAAGTACCTAGTGCTTTCTTTGTCTTAAAAACTACCGGATGAGTTATGAACAGAACTGGGTATTACTCGAATACATTTTATCTATAGAAGAAAAAGTAGTATTTAATGCAATACCTACTTGTGTAATCAGTTATCAAGTATGGAATACGGAATATGGAATTTCATCTGACGGTATTCAGTATTCGTATTCATCACTTTTAGATATGTTTATGTCTATAAATCTTCAAGTTAATTATGTGTCCTTTGTCCTTTTTGATAGTTGATTTACAGGTTTTTTTTGGCAAATGATAGTTGTCACAGGATTGTACTTTGATATGAAACAAATTTAAATCTAAGTAGTTATTTATGATGTGAGTGTTAAAAGTGCATTTTTAAGGCATGCATGTAAAAATTATCATCAGTGCCTTAAAAACACTTTTAACTACAACAATATTTTTTCTATAAGCAGCGTTAAAAAGAATTAACCCGGGTACAAATAAGTGTTAAACAGCACTGTAGGCACTCAAATTTTCGAAATGGGCACTTGCCAATGATATATAGCAACCATGGTAGCAACCATTATTGTATTCATAATTTACTAAAAGTTTGAAAGCTTTGGATTTGTCACTTTTACATGTTGTGTCTTTTTGCTCTTAAAAAGTATAAAGAAAATATTGAAAGGAACAATCCATTTAAAGAAATCGATGAAGCGGCCAACCGAGCTACTTTGGACTTATTACCAAGAAAATCCCGGATTCAATATGAAATTGCATACAATAAGTTTGTGAAGTGGTGTGAAGAAAAAGGCGTTTCTGGAAAATATACTGAAAATGTATTCTTGTCCTATTTTGAGGAGAAATCGAAGGTTTAGAAATCTTCATTTCTATGGTCTAATTCTATGATTAAAGCTATGTTACAAATAAATAGCGACGTAGATATCAACAAGCATTTTAAGCTTATTGCGTTTATGAAGCGTCAAGGAGAAGGTTATCAACCCAAAAGATCAAAGATCTTCACCAGAGACCAAATTGAACAGTTTTTGAAGTGCGCACCGGATGACGAGTATCTTGAGATGAAAGTAGCTACTATTTTGGAAATATTTGGTGCCTGCCGTAGAGAGGAGCTTTGCCAGTTGACTCTCGACAACTTGGAAATTGTGGGCACTTCCAGTTCAATATTGGTCAAGATATCAGATACCAAAACCAAGGTTCTACGAAATTTCACTCTCGTTGAAGAATTTTATTTAGATTTTTACCGAAGATACATGGCTCTTCGTCCGGCAAATGTGGGGCATTGGAGGCTTTTCCTAAAGTATGTGAAAGGCAAGTGTACGAAAAACCCTGTGGGAATAAATACGTTTGGAAAATTTCCTGCTGCTATTGCTAAATTTCTGCAACTTCCAAATTCTAACCTCTATACTGGACATTTATTTCGACGTTCGTCGACAATCTTACTAGCGGATAGTGGAGCAAATTTAACGACAATTAAGCGGCATGGGGGATGGAAATCTTCAACAGTCGCCGAGGGATACATCGAAGATTCGTTGGAAAGTAAAAATTCGATTGCCCGAAAACTGCTTTCAGTGCCATCAATATCAGCGGATTCTGCTCAAACGTCAACTAGGAATGCGGTCGTTTCAGTTGATAGTGGTAGAATTGTGGAAGGATTTAATTTTTCAAATTGTGTGAATTGTAATATAAGTATTCATGTTAATAAATAAAATACAAATTAAATGTATTGCAAATTTACCATTACAATTTGACATATACTTTAAGGCACTAGTATTTTAAAGTGATCATTTTAAAAACACTTAACTACAACAATATATTTAATGCTATAAAGCAGCGTTAAAAATTGCATTTTTAACATGTTTGTAGAGAAAATCATTTAAACCATATAATTTGATTATTGCATGGATCGTGCAAAAAACTTAAAAGTGGGTATCACAAGCGTTAAGGGCTACCGGTCTCAGATAAAATTAGTAGGTCTCGGTACTCACGGTTACCAAACTTTTGCCTTCGACCAAGAAACAACCCTTACCGCTTTTAATGCTTAAATAACTAATTCAGGATTCATTACTTAAAAATAATATTCATGAGTAGTAAAAAAATGTTATGAATTTAAGGTATCCATAAATACTCAAATAGGTCATAAATACTGAAGATTCTTAAGACACACAAGAAACGATACATGTTTCAACATCTTACACCATAGGTAAACAAATGTGTTGGATAATATAAAAAGCTGGGATTTATTTTATATACACCTAATTTATTCTTTGATTACGGGCACGGGCGAACCAAACAGAGCCCCAACAGCATAGTAATATAGCTACCCCACTGCGCCTTTTACTGATATCTGACGGTAACCATTATTTGGTGTTTTAGCACTATATTTGCTTAAATATTGCTTGTTAAAGTTTCAAGTACTCTTTGAATGTTATATTCGGGATTCAAGTAATGTATACTTTTTGAACAAAGTACTCAGTATTCACAGTTTGAATAATCAACTTCCAAATTCTAACCTCTATACTGGACATTTATTTCGACGTTCGTCGACAATCTTACTAGCGGATAGTGGAGCAAATTTAACGACAATTAAGCGACATGGGGGATGGAAATCTTCAACAGTCGCCGAGGGATACATTGAAGATTCGTTGGAAAGTAAAAAATTCGATTGCCCGAAAACTGCTTTCAGTGCCATCAATATCAGCGGATTCTGCTCAAACGTCAACCAGGAATGCGGTCGTTTGAGTTGATAGTGGTAGAATTGTGGAAGGATTTAATTTTTCAAATTGTGTGAATTGTAATATAAGTATTCATGTTAATAAATAAAATTCAAATTAAATGTATTGCAAATTTACCATTACAATTTGACATATACTTTAAGGCACTAGTATTTTAAAGTGATCATTTTAAGGCACTGGTGCCTTAAAGCAATATATTTAATGCTACAAAGCAGTGTTAAAAATTGCATTTTTAACATGTTTGTAGAGAAAATCATTTAAACCATATAATTTGATTATTGCATGGATCGTGCAAAAAACTTATAAGTGGGTATCACAAGCGTTAAGGGCTACCGGTCTCAGGTAAAATTAGTAGGTCTCGGTACTCTCGGTTACCAAACTTTTGCCTTCGACCGAGAAACAACCCTTACCGCTTTTAATGCTTAAATATCTAATTCAGGATTCATTACTTAAAAATAATATTCATGAGTACTAAAAAAATGTTATGAATTTAAGATATCCATAAATACTCAAATAGGTCATAAATACTGAAGATTCTTAAGACACACAAGAAACGATACATGTTTCAACATCTTACACCATAGGTAAACAAATGTGTTGGATAATATAAAAAGCTGGGATTTATTTTATATACACCTAATTTATTCTTTGATTACGGGCACGGGCGAACCAAACAGAGCCCCAACAGCATAGTAATATAGCTACCCCACTGCGCCTTTTACTGATATCTGACGGTAACCATTATTTGGTGTTTTAGCACTATATTTGCTTAAATATTGCTTGTTAAAGTTTCAAGTACTCTTTGAATGTTATATTCGGGATTCAAGTAATGTATACTTTTTGAACAAAGTACTCAGTATTCACAGTTTGAATAATCTTGTATTTATACCAAGCTCTGATGTTGAATCAGCCTTCACACAGTGTACTTTGAGTATTTAAAACACTAACAAAAACCGTCCATGTACACTATGTTGCTAAAAAATTAATTACCGTAAATATTTTTTATCTGGTGTAGATGTCTTAAATATTACCTACAGGTAAAATAACATTTCTACACATGTATACTTAGCACTGACAAACGATTACATGACCTGTGGTTATTCAAGTATTTTATTGAATGTTTAAGTTTGTAAGTCATTAGTTTACCTATAATTATAGTTACTGAAACATACATTATTCTTATAACTGGAATCTGTTATTGTCACAGCGGTACAGTTCCATACTGCAACTAATTATGTTGCTGCGATAAATGAACTTAATGACGTGTCACCATCGATTACGACACGAAGAAAGATGAAATGTGCCAAACGATCATAAATCATTTGATTTTGGCGTTATTAGGTTTTGGTGTACACTTCGAAGCGGTATAGTTGTGTGTTTTAGGTAATTTTAATAACTATGGGATAATTTTTGCATCAAATCTTCAAAAATATACCTACCAATTTCCCTTTCACTTTCCCCAAAAAGACCGCCATTCTTTCTCTTTCTATCAATGTCGTTTATTAAACAAAATAGTTAAATCTAAATACCAAAACTAAAAAGGCAACTAGATTGTTAAATTTCCTTGCTATTATAATATATATATATATATATATATATATATATAGATATAGGTGTAATTCGTTTCACAGCTGTTAATTTCTGCTAGTAAGCAAATCTATTTTTTTTTTACGTGTGAAGACATATACGCCCATTCCAGTTTTGTCTACAATAATCTTTGGGAAAACTGATTTGTATTGCCTTTCACAAACAGAGCAAAATTATTTACCCGAGCATGATATATTAGCTGTTTCTTTTATCCGTGATTCAGCAGATATATCCAAAATGGGAAATAAATCGTCTTAGAAACATTCCTTTGAGTTGCTTGCTGCTTTCATTTAATGTTACAAAATTTATTTTATTGTATTGCTGACTTACTTCATTTAGTACAAGATCCGAACTAAAGTCGGCCTTCGCCCATCTTCTTACCGATTGAAAAGTATTTTTTATCAAAGATAATATGTTAACAGTTATACCGCAAATGCTTAATGAAATATGTTCTTGGCTACCCTAAATTAAAAATACAGTAATTATTTTTTTTTAATACTAATTTTGAGTGGAAACCTTTATGTTGCGACGAGTAAACATATTATTATTTTTTAATTATCTAAAGACTGAGATGTAAGTGGTCTGCTACTTCCTGCTCGGCCTAAGCGGCTCGACTTGCAGAAAGCGACCTACAATATCGTAGGTACTTAATCGCAGACCTATCGCCCCGGGCGATGCGCCATTAAATCTATAAATGATACTGCAGGAAACAACTACTCCGCGGGCTAATGCCCCGACCGGCATTGAATTTGACGTGCAGAATCATTATGGTCCTAAAAGAAGCATCTATGGAAGTGGAAGTGCGCGATGTAGACCAGCTACAGGAAACAACTACTCTGCGGGCGAATGCCCCAATCAGCATTGAATTACCGACACGACCTGCATTGAGGGTCATTGCAGGTGACAGTACATGCTGGTGCAGTCTTGTGTAGTGTGTCCATTAAATAATATGGGAACCTTTATGAGCAGGCTTTATCGTTCTGGTCCGGGCAAGCATAATGTGAGCGATCTTTAGGCTTGCTACAGACTATGCGTGAATTCACGATTCGTGATGCGGGATTTGTAAGGAACTCATGCATAGTGTGTAGGATTTTTATCAATGGATTTTTAACGAAGAAGACCTTGCACACTATTCACGAATTCCTCACAAACCACGTATCGCGCATTACGAATCGCGAATTCACGCATAGTCTGTAGCAAGCCTTCAAGAAGTATCACCCGTGACTATATACACTATGCTCTCAAGGGTAGCACCAATAACTTATTCCAAGAAACGCCCCAATTGTGACAACACATGAAAAATGATAGCTTGTTGACAATATTCGGAACTTAAAAGTCAATGAAGTTCGATCCTTACGTATTGTAATAATTATTTCTGGCTACAGATGCAATATTTCTGCAGGATTGTACGAATTGGACAGAGAACATGTCAGTTATCTGTATAAATCTGCTGCAGTGCTACTCCGATGTAGGAAAAACTAGCAGCTCTGGATTATAAAATAAAATTCAATTTTAGTTGGCGATTTAAAAGCGGCAATATGTAATTCTTGTTTCCGCTGCACTGAACATGGATTTAGATTGAAACAAAGTTTTTTACGTCGATGTAACGGGAATTAAAACATAGTTCTGGATATGTTTTTCGCTGCGTCCCTTTTTCGCCTATTAGGTACGCTCATATTGTTCATTCTAATGAATTAGAGAAGATTAAAAACTGTTTTTAATTATTATGCAGTTATATTTTCACTTGCCAGTTACATTGAGTTTTGCATCGGTATTTTAAATCTTCATTTTAAACCAAATATAATGAAAAGATTTTTTTAATGGTATTGTTTGAAGAATTTTTACTCTGGATCATTGCAAGATAATAATAATAATAATAATATCTCTACCCTCATTCTAATCACGAGGATTAGCCCAGAAGTCGAAGACTTGTGCGGAGAGGGGCGGCATATTATTATTAAGCAGGCCGCATTTGCGCCCAGGAACGACTTACGTTGGTAGGCCCTAACCACCATTCAGTGCAGGAATGAGAAACCTGAAAACCTCATTAATTAGGGGGTAGTTGAATGTCAACCGGTATCAATCTCTCACATTAAACCAAGTCAACATTCTTCCACCCTACCATACCCGCAGAGAGGGTGCCAATCTCTCCACGAATATAGCTTATATACGGTCTACCGGCTGCAGGGTCGAACCCACAGCGATCCAGTCACCTCGATTCAAGTACTGACGCCTTAAACCGCGCGACCACTGACCGATCCAAAGATCATATACTGTTATTTACTTGTTCAGTATTCGTTGTCTTCTTATTCTAATGTTTGAAGACATAAAAAACTTTTCGCATTGGCAGTGTACTTGTAGTTTTAAAGTTTTATTCACACGTTTTATGTTTCACCCATTACATCAACTGCGACGCGATAAATCAAAGAAAAGTAAAACAGCAGAATTGTTCATCTTGATTCATAGCTTTAGACTTTTTATTAGTTCTGCTTCGAGGGACACAAGAATGGAAAATGTTTTTGCACCACAATTCGTATCGAGAACATATAAGCGCTGTATTTTTATCTTTAGACTAGAGAATGATTTTATAATACATACCATGCTTTTTATCATAATAAGCATAATATTTAATGGTAATATTAATTGATTTTTTGATTGTCGTTCAAAATACGTCTTTGTAAAACGCTAGCTTAGTTTCACTGTTCCTCAAGTATGGTATACTTTATTGAAACTTGAAAGGTTAACTTATTCTTATATAATAAGTTTATATATACTTCATTTAAGAATAAAAATAGTTGAATTCAAGAAAACTGCAATACTTAATATGTACTAGAGTTATGTTTGTAAAGAATTATTTTGTTTTATTTAGGTAATATGAATTACTTGAGTCAACAATTGTTATTCCCAAAATACAGTTATGTTTTTTTTATTTGAAGTTTTAAGTTACTTGAAAGAATTACTACAAATATTTGAAACAATATTAAATACATTTGAATAACATAAATATAATAATAATAATAATAATATCTCTACCCCTCATTCTAATCACAAGGATTAGCCCAGAAGTCGAAGACTTGTGCGGGAGAGGGGGCGGCATATTATTAAGCATGCCGCATTTGCGCCCAGGAACGACTTACGTTGGTAGGCCCTAACCACCCAGTGCAGGAATGAGGGAAACCTGGAAACCTCATTAGATTAGGGGTAGTTAATGCCAACCGAGTATCTAATTTCACATTGACCCAAGTCAACATTGTTGTTTCCACTTACCATACCCGCAGAGAGTGTGCCAATCTCTCCACGAATATAGCTTATATACGGTCTACCGGCTGCAGGGGTCGAACCCACAGCGATCCAGTCACCTCGATTCAAGTACTGACGCCTTAAACCGTGCGACCACTGACCGATCCAAAACGATATAAATAATAACATTGCATTAAGAAAAAATTAAACTGAAGTACGTATTAGTATTGTGGGTCGGTATAATGTCCAAGCGTGTTAAGCTATACAGGATAACAACTTTCATACAATTTGTAGTAAATAATAAAACAATTATGTCTCTATAGTTTTCATAATGATCACCACAAGTGTTAATGTCATCTATAAATATCATTATTTTACACTATAACTACATTTTTAATTTTGTATTTTGCACATTTACTACAAAATATTAATAATTTTAATTCGTGCACATCTATAAATCTATAATGTAAGGAATAATAACCTATTCCATAATCAATGTGAATTTACATGGCTCACGAGGTCGGAAACAAACACTAAAAATAACACTGGTCCCAAAACAGATCCCCAGGGCACTCCACTGAAGACAGGATGTAAAGAGATAACTGCCAACTCCCACACTAAAAGTTATGTTGCTGAGGAAAGCCTCAAGCCATAATAGAAGATCTCCTCGAATTCTAATGTTTTGAAGTTTATGCAAAAATCTCTATCGAGGTACTCTGTCTAAAGCTTTGGAAGCGTTAAGTGAAAAATTAGAAAGAGGCCCAACCTTAATGGCGAAATGCGTATTCGATCTACAAGTTTAACACCCTGTATCTTGAAAACAAAGGCCCTAATAGAAAATATCTATAGGGCAAAATATTTTTAGAGTCCGACAAGAAATAAAGGCCTTCATGTTTGACGTTCCGTTATGTTACACCGTGTTTTACAGTAGGGTTTTTTTAGCCGGAGATTTGTCCGTCTGTCGAGAACTGTTGTTAACGACAGTCAATTTTGAGTGTTCTGTGTGATTCAATGGTTTAATAAGCAAAGAAAACCTAGACCCTGGCGATAAATTGACGAATCTTAAAACCAAAATGCTGCTATTACCTAATACTATGTCGGGCCCAAAAGTGGATACGCATTTCACCATAAGGTTGCGTTCATGAACATGAACCATCAATAGCAATAAATTTGTAATAACCGAGCGCCCGAAGACAAAACAATGCTGTTCTGTTGGAATTACTTTATTAGACAGTAAGATCGGAAGCATCATGTACTATGGATTTCATTACTTTACTTTTTAGTAGTAACTATTCACATGCAAGCGACAAGTCATATTCAAATCCTATTTGCACTTCTCGTACGTTGTTACGTTATCTGTTAACTCTTTATTTGAATGGGGTATTTAATGTATGTCATTGCTGACATCAATTATGATGAGTTAATATATATACTACGTAAGAAAGATACCTGCTGTTATTTAAATTCATAACACCGTCTCTTTTCTAGAAATTCTTCTGAAATTGGCTTATTAATTTGCAGACTTCTATGTATACTTAAACTGATACCTACGTCAAGTTTTATGAAAGTGTTGAGAAGACCAACCAGAAAAACAAACATAAACGATCAATATGACAGTTTATGTAGCAAAAATAAAAATTTATTACTTGCTTTCGTCTCTGGTTTGTAAAAAGACTGCCCTGGATACAGCATCTATTTTTATCTCGACCTGATTCTCCTTTCAGAATCGAATTCGTGTTTATTTTATGATCAGCGTGTCCATTAAAGTATTAAAAGTGTGTTCAGTTTCCATTTCCCTTAGAAACGATTTTGCATCGACGACACACTGAATACTTCAAACAAAGCCGGTAAAATCAATGCACTGAATAGAATGTAATAATGTAAATAAAATACAGATTTCAATATTTTAACATGGCTCTGTATTTTCTATCCGAAAGCAGTTGCTTATCTTAATTTTTGTATACTTTCAATCTTCAAGGCCACAGTATATAATAAAGGTCTTAGAGAAAATTTCTATTGATTCCATTTACTTTGGGGTATTAAAATCAAAAAGAAATGACCATTTTCTGGAATATATACCTTCAAAATTGCAAGGATCATTCAAGCGTTGAGGAATAATCCCTTGGACCCACTGACCTATGTATTCAGCAGGGAAATTTAAATCTGCTCAAGCCTATGATGAAGACATCTTCGTCTTCTTTAACAGACAGTTTGTTGCTGTAGTGACAGGAAATTGGAATATAAACTCTTGTTAGCTATTTGAGTGGCTTCTTTTTACCATAAAACATGCTGTATTTTCCGTGATGTGAGAAGAATATTTTCTATAATTCGTAGATGACCATGATAAAACGGTTATATATTTTCTTTCACATTCTTTTAATTGTTCATTAAGCTTGTGACCAAAGAAAAATATTAAATTAACTGATATGTACAGATGTAGCTAAAGTTATAGGAAATTTATAGTCTAATACTTTCTGGACCATTATAAAAGTTAAGGTGGACAGAAAATTTGAAGTCGATCTGATAAGTTTTCCAAACATACGAGGTCAAATTCGCTCGCGGCAGATGGCGAATCGTGACGTCATTGCCTCCTATAGCTTTTCAGTACTCGCCCGTCTCAAACTCGGGCAAGGGTCTTCTTTGTTAAATTAAAACAGATTAGCAAATGCTAACTACTTTTAAAACTCCCAACATACTATGTGAAAGCAAATTACGTACTATTTTAATACAAACCACTGCTGAAATGAGAGGTGTAAAAATGGAACGATAAGTAACTAAAAATATGTATTTATTATTTATTAATAATAAAATGGAATGTTTTGGTTTCTAAAAATACAAGAAAACAAATATTCTGGCCAGTCTATCATTCGGCCTTTAAATTTTAGTTAATTTAAAGTATGGTTACTAATACTACACAGGGTGGGTAAACAAACCTTTATTCTTTTTAATTTTAAATATTTAAAATTTTATATGAAAATACAAAATGTGTAAACAATTAGTACATTCAAGATATTGAAGAGAACATTTAACTACACTAAAAATCAAGAATAAATTCTACATAAGTATATTATAAATTAAAATTATTTTATTATAAATATGTCGCGCTTGATTACTTTTTGCCATAAGTTTCATGTTTCAGACATATATTTCAGAGTTTGAAATAATGTGTAAATTTTGGAAGCTGTTTTTCGGATACTGTTGGGCTTACAGGGATGGTTGTGGGCTCAAATTGTAGCAAATTTGTTCTACTTGGAAAACTAGAGCGTAGTTACAAAATGAAACTATTGTTTCAGAGTTAAAATTTCCAAAAACTGGAGAAAGGTAGAAAATTTTCTGTATTTTTTTTAACTTTTTTTGGATTTTTTACAATGTTAGATTATTCATTGGGCCAACATCATAAACAACTCAGCAAAAAATTAGAACTACCGGATCTGACGTATATGGTTATTAGACTAAAAATAGAAGTTCATTTTGCTCTCCATTGCCAGCGGTCGCAACGGAACATTTATTATATTTTGAGAGTTTATACTTGCCGATTTATATACATAACATTTCCAGTGTTAAATATATATTACAAACGTTACTTCGGTCGCCGTATTTCTCGCCATAAAATGATCAAATTTGTGGTGCATTAATTTAGATACAGAAATCTCGAAAAATAAAACATGTAAAACAAAAGTAATATAAATAAAATAATAACTTAAAAAGCGTTTGTAAGACATACATTAGTTTGTTATTGTAACCCCACATTTTAACAATTATTTTTTTTCACATACTTATAATCAAACGTGAGCAATTTTATATGTAGAACTATGTTAGAAGAAAGTAAGGCACACATTATTTTGCTATTATAACCCCACATTTTAACACATATTTATATATACTTATAAACAAATGTGACCAATCTTATATGCAGAACTATGTAAGTTTATGTTACAGCAATATTTACATTTGCAGTTAAATTTAAAAAATACGTATTATAAAAGATTTCTGTACCTAAAAATTTAGTTGGTTAGACCGCTTTCTGTCGTTACATACTCGTTTCACCTCGGTACCTTTGAATATTCGCAGGCGGCATGAGATAACATTCCTGTTATTTGCTAGACCATAGATTATTCAGTTATGTAATGTCTAAAATTATTTATATTTGTAGCAAATACTATTTCAAGGATACGCCGTCCTTACGACTATTCGTTTGATTTAATAGCCTTACATCTGCAAACACGGCATTCCAGGAAATAACTACTCTGCGGACTAATGCCGCGACCAGCATTAAATTACACCTGAAAAACCTCTATCAACACCTAAAGTCATTCGTGGGCGACCCCCCAGACTTATACCGGTTTCGAACTTATTAAATCTCATCAGTATGCCACAGGTGAGGTGACGGACGAACAACTTTAGCTGTTTTAAGTCTGTCTAACCCGACAGTAGCGACCATGAATAACGCACAGTAGTAGAGTTACCTCTAGCGGCCATTCGCTACTCCATGCTGGACTAAACATCCACAGGCAAGAAGCGTTCTACATCGCCGTAGAAACCATTGAAAGCTAGCAGTCTCTATCGCGAAACTGCGATAACATTGTGTTGCAAACACGTCGTCGGTCACCTCACCTACGGCATACTGATGAGAGCTAATAAATTCGAAACCGGTTTTTATCTGGGTGGGGCGCCAACGAATGACTTTAGCTGTTGCTAGAGATTTTTCAGGTGTAATTCAATGCTGGTCAGGACACTAGTCCGCAGAGTAGTTGTTTCCTAGTATTCCGTATTTACAACATAACGTTATCGCCGTTTCGCGATAGATGTCGCTAGCTTTCAATGGTTTCTACGGCGCTGTTGAACGCTTCTTGTCTGTGATTTTTTAGTCCGACATGGAGTAGCCAGTGGCCACTAGAGGTAGCTCTGCTACTGCGCGTTAACTTTACATCTCTTGTTTCTAACTTCTGTCAACTGTTCAAAGAACTTAATTTAAAAAATCAATTGCTGCAATTCCAGTAAAATTGGTGTTTTTGATGAGATTAATACAAACTTCGGTACTTTGAGTAATGCATTTCTAAGTTACTCTTTTATTAGATATCGAGAAAACTCGTATCTCGTTCTAATCTAAATCTCTCTGTTTGACTAAACGCGTCACACAAACGAACACAATAGCCCTTCCCTATTTATCTTTAAAATTAATCCCGCGGAACAGACCGGGCTCAAATTGGTATGGAATTCAACGCCTACAGGAACAATAATGAATGACGGTTCTTAAAATTTTTAGCTTATCGACAAGATGATAGAAAAGCTATGGCCTAGGAGTCTTCCTGCGGTATTCCAGGCTGAAATTTTCGCAATAAATGCCTGTTTAACTGAAAATATAAGAAGGTCCTACACACATTCAAGCCATGGGCGAAGTTAGGTCATCAAATCTAGGGGGACTCCCCTAGCCCCGGATCAACTGGTGAAAATGTTTTCTAATTTCGGTTCCGAAGTGGTCGCAGGACTGTTAACGTGACACTGCTGTTTGAAAGAGCATCTTTACCGCATGAGTTTATGAAACTCATTTCAGAGTTACTTACTTCTGCTGTTAGATACGTTAGCTGCTCTATTCAATGTGTTTTGTAAAAATTAATAATTTTACTCATTCAAGATGTTATACATAAAACGACGTTTAAAGTCCTCTCGAAGGGAGTAACGAGACATTTTAAAACCTATATCTATAGGGATACAGGGTGTTCTATAAGGGTGCAGCTGGGCAAATAAAAATGATGGTTGCTATAACAATAATTATTATTTGTGATTAAAGTTTAAACATTAGTTAACTTTTATTAACCGAATTAACAATTCTTAAGATTATAAAAATTATTCAAAATATCCACCCTCGGCTCAAATGCAAGCCTCACATTGACTTAAGATTCTGTCACTCGACTGGCGATAAAATTCTAATCGCTGAGGAGTATCTCCAGCATATGACGCTTGTACATTTTGGGATAAAACGAATGTAACATTTCTCTATCCAATACACACCACACTATGAGTATAAAGTATAGAGATGTGTCTGACACCGCATGAAAAGAAATTATGAAGACAATGATTTGCAATTCTTTTTGCTTTTTATGAGGTTCCTCAACTCCAAAGCTATTTAATAAACTACTTAAATACCTTCCTGTACCAACTCACTCACGATTTTCAAACGTACTGGGTACTGATCGAATCCGTGGGGTGTCGACATACGTGGCAATGTAAACCCTAGGTTTGGCTGCTTTCGGGCTGTTGGCCACGTCGTCGGTTTAGGACTCTTAACGTGGCCAACAGCCCAGAAGCAGCCAAACCACTGACGGAAGCCACGAAAGCCTACAAACCAAACCCAATATAAACCCTACTCGAGTTCGAAGATACCCGTCCAATACTCGGTGACGATCATAGACAAATTTCTATTCTCTCTGGTGACGATACAATTACGGTTAATCGAATACGAACTCGAATGAATGTCATGTACTTTGTGTAATGCATTTTTAAGTTACCATTTTACTAGATATCGAGAAAACTCGTATCCCGTTCTAATCTAAATCTCTCCGCTTGACTAAGCGCGTCACACAAACGAACACAATAGCCCATCCCTATTTATCTTTAAAATTAATCCCGCGGAACAGACCGGGCTCGGATTGGTGTGGAATTCAACGCCTAAAGGAAGAATAATGAACCGTTTTTATTCTTATGTCTGCGACTCATCCGTCTGGGTTAGCTCGCCACATTTGTTATATGGAAATTTATGTAAGACCGTGGCATTTTCTTGAATTATATGTGTGGCTCGACTTGGACGTCGAGGACGATAAATTTCCCGATTCAGCTTACGGAAGTGTTTGTTTTTACGAGAGTTGACGTTGAATATCAGCCGGGCGGAGAACAAAGAGGAGTTTAAGCGGACGGAGTTTTGCGCTCCGCTGGAGTAATAGGTATGAGATTCTCGTTACCTCCTGTACCGGCCGGATTTTCGAGATGTGGAGTTATGAAAGTGGCTGAAAAACCTGCTTCAGTTGACGAGAAACATTTCCCTCTACGGCGAGTTATGGCGGCAGTAAAAAATTCCGACAGCTGCAGACGCGGCGGATTTTTATGGTTGATGGTATGTTAAATGAAAACAGGTTTATGATATACAGGGTGTCCGGAAATGATGAGCAAAAATTCAGGGGATAGTTCTAGACCGAAAATAAATGCTACTACTTCTTTCTATAACATTTTTTCAAAAATTGATTGTTAACGGAGTGACAGGGTGTTAAAGTTAAAATTTTATTTTCGATATTTGTAAATAACTTCTTAAGAAATCCAAATATTTACATAAAATTTGTAAGTCGGGGGTTTTTGCGGACGAGAAATTCAAATATGTTTCTAATTTTGACGTCATTAGTAGAGGGGGACACTCATGGCACATCATGTTTCTTTTAAATGACTTTAAGTGACTATTGAAACAATCGACTCTCCTACCTGCTATATCTGAAAAATGTACACCATATTGAAGTCGTTTGGAGTAACAGTTTTCGAAATAATCTTATTTGAAATATTCAGTGCACCGATTGAAAACTGATCGTTTCCGTTAAAGTGCCTTTTTTACTGAAAATACAGCAAAATGTTACTTGAAAAAGTTGTTCAGAACGGTAAATTACGGAGATGTGCAGTAGTTGCTGGAAAATAATTTAATGTTCGTTGTGCATAAATGTCACAATATACTTGTCATTACTCAATACGAACGTCAAGCATATAACTTTTGTACTTACAAGATGTTTTCTCATTCAAAAAAAGTTGATATGTTTCTAATTTACAGCGAGTCACAAAAAATTCAAGCAGAGCTGTAGATTTATATCGAGAAAGGTATCCAGAGCGCGTCATACCTTTACAACATAGGAGGACCTTGCGACGAAATAAAGGTGCATTTTCTGTTGGGAAGAATCAAATAATTGACCGAAGGGTAAGAAACAACGTTAATACAGCTAGGCTGTTATAGTATTTCGATCAAAATCCACGAAATTATATACAGCAGGATAGCCGGGAATTTAGATAAATCAACCGTTCAACGAATGTGAAAGACCAATGGGTATGTATTATGACTACAAAATTCACAATTGGGAATATTTATCTGAGCGTCACATTGAAATCAGACTTAATTTTATAGCCCAAATTGTAGTAAATGTAGAAACTGTTGATCACAACCTTTTTCGGCACGTTCTTTCGAAGGACGATGGTCGGTTTGCAGTAATGGTTTGCCAACACGCGCAACGAACACTACTGGTCCATTGAAAGTCCCCTCACATTGTGAATCCAATCCAAAACCAAGGCCATTTTGGAGTAAATGTATGGTGTGGCATCATCGGTAGGCATTTAGTTGGGCCTTATTTTTATGAACATACATTGAACAGCGTGTGTTACCTTAATTTCCTACAAGAAGAACTTCCTGTAATTCTGAAGAATGTGCCTTTGCAGCTAAGGAAAAACTTATGGCTTCAGCACGACGGAGCTCCATCCCACAAGGCCAGTATTATGCAGTAATATTTAGATAATACTTTCTCAGAAAAATGGATTGGGATCAATGAACCTATTCATCTAATTCTAATTCTTCTTCAAAAAAGATTTCTAAAATTAATACTATCTAAAGAGGCAAAATACCCATCGGACCTTCTGTACACAGAAGCTAAAATTCTAGACCCTAGGCAACTGTTTTACTTGAATTTGAATCTGAAGTACCATAGTACTAAATCCACCTGCAAATTACCTACCCACAATTATGTTACCAGGCAAAAAGATAACTACAACATACCTTTTATGACTAAGACTATTGGTCAGAGATCATTCATGTTCCTTGCACCAAAGGCTTATAACACTTTGCCTCGAGAAATTCAAGACATAAGACCAATTCACCTATTTAAAAAACAGTTAAAATTATTTATTTTGCTAAACCCTAGAAAATTGGTTGATGAAATCATTGATTTAAAAAATAATTAATTAGGCAATACTTACCTTCGTGGTATGCAATAATTGTTCTTGATTTTATATTGGCACTTGTAACACAAAGTGGCCTATTATTGCTTTGTATTTTAGTATTTTGTTTAATTATAAGTATTTATTAGTGTTAGTTCTAAGTATTTGTTATATAATCTGGGAACAAGTATTAATTTACTTACCGAGTATTTTTTTTATTGCACTTGTTTGTTCTACATCCTATATGTGTTCTGTGTTATTACATATTATATATTTTCTGTAGTATTTCATTTTATACAATATAGTATTATTGTATTTATATTTATATCCTGCCAGTTTGCACATATACATTGTATAACCATATTTGTAATAATGTTATATATGCAATAAAGTTATTATTATTATATTATTATTATTCAGAGGCCCTGGAAGTCACCAGATTTAACACTTCGATTTTTTTTATGGAGGGTTTTAAAAAATAAGGTTTACAAATCACCTTCGCAAGATATTAATCATTTGAAAACATATCACAAACGTTTATAAAGAGTTAAACGGCGAAATGTTAATAAACGTAGCCCACAAAGAAGTCAGACGAAGATTGGATATACTTATGTCTCGAAATGAGAGGAGGTTATATAGAGAACAGATTGTAATATGTATGTAGTATGAGGGTATTTGTCTCATTTTTTTAAGTTTAGTTATTGTTATCATGACCTTTTGTTTTCACTGTATTAAAGAATTATCGAGTTTAATCCTTTTATCTATTCTTATTGACATGTATGCACTTCAAACAACGATGATTCAATTATTTTCCAACGACTACTTGATCCTTACACCACTAATCAGTGGCGGCTGGTGTTAAGGGCACAAGGGCACGTGCCCATCCTTCACTGTACATGTTACGAAGAAATGTATGATGCTATTATAGATTTATATTTTTTTGTAATTCTATTATCGGTTGCGAAAAACTACTCAAAACTTATTTCCCGTCAACCATCCACGCGCCGAACTATATCAAACTTTATTTCCTGGGAACCCAAGAATTTGTCTCCAAACGTGGCTGATTTTCCGACGTTCGGGACTCCTCGGAGCAAATGAAATTCGCCGATTTAAAGCCGACAAAGGGCACTGAAATACGTGTCTCTGTCCCTTCTCCACTAGTCTCCACTGTCTCCAATCTCCATCACTCCGTCTCCCTCCGGCATTCAGTTTTCAGTTCTCAGTAGTCGCTTGCTTTGTTTAGTACGTACTTGTATATACAAATATATTTCGCTTGCAGAATAGTTGTGTAAACAAATTTGTTTTAACTTTGCTGGTTTTAAAGGCGATTTCTCATTATAGATATAATTTTAAAGTGATTCTGTGTATTTGTACATACTTATTAAAAGAAATGGATCCGGAACCAGAAATAAATTCTGTTCAGTATCTGTTAAAAAACAATCCAGTGTCATTTGATCAAAAATATTTAATTACAAAGAAAGGTAGGCCTACTGATTTATATATTAATTACGAATCTACAAGTAAAGCTAGAACATATAATAGAGTTTTTAATAGAAACATATACGAGAAATATGGTTGTTCTGTGGCAAATAAATTGTTATGTTTTGTTTGTTTCATATGTGACAGCGTGGACCAAATACGGACTTGACGATTTAAAGCACATAGCGGATAGGGCCAAAAACATGAAAATTCTGTGACTCATTTAAAAGCATATATGGACTTTAGTGTTTTAGGAAAAACTGACATACGTGAACAATTAGATATACTCGTGTCAAGAATTCAGACGTCTACGTCACGGCTGACGTTACACATTTGTTTTATTGTCAACGTAATTTTCGATATTTGGTCGCGTTATAAACAGTCATTTTTTGCAATTTAGTGCAATATATAATGCAAACTTTTAGTCGAGTATGTAGTTTGAGTTGCAGTTTCTTAAATATTTTGATGAAAATATAATGAATTATTCATTTGTTCATATGACGTAAGTCGTCTGAATTCTTGTCGCGAGTATAGTGCGTATTTGCGCTATAAGTTAGGACCTCGGTTAGAACATAATAAACAGGTGGAAAAATCGTCACATTTTGCGTCGTTTAATAATGTGTATAAAGTTTTTTGTGGAGCCTTCGAATTAGCCTTGCGAGGTCATGATGAGAAGACTTCGTTCAAAAATCCAGGCATTTATATAGGTTTAATTAACTTTTCTGCAGAATTACATTCTGTTCTTGCAATACATTTAAATGAATCTAAATTTATTTTTTGTGCCCACCCTTTGAAAAACCCACGGGCCGCCACTGACCACTAATGTGATTTTTAGGTGGTATTTCTTTCATTAGTAGTTTCCGTCAAATCCCAAAGATAATACTTTCGATTGAAAATAGAGCTTACCACAATGTCCCAAATTGCATTTCATTTAAATTTGATAAAGTTATTTCTAGTTACTTTTGTTTGTTTTTATGTTTTTTAGAATGTAGGATCAGATTTTTTGTGATTTTTTAAGATTTGGTCAACTTTGCAGGTGTAATGTTGCATTTTATTATATTTAGGAGTGTAAGTCATCTGTTATAGCACCAAACAGTTTACGAAAGTTTCTTGTTTTAAGTTATTTTTATTTTTCATTAACTATTAGTGCGTTATTTTTGTTGCCCCTCTTCCTAAACTTTTTTCTGCCGGCGCCCATGCCTGTATCGGCTTTGAATTTTAGATTCCAGTTTAACAAGTTTATTTGGACACACCTTGTATATGTTTACATTTAAAATTCACCATCTCTTAGTAAATCCTGGATCCATTTCACTTATACATCATTTCTTCAATAAACAAAGTATCTAAAACTCGATTTATATGCCTTCGGAGACGTCCAACTAGCTGCATCTGCATTCAAGCTTATGCAGGAATTTTAAATGCTAATTTTTCGCCAGAGTGCCGTAAATTTATTCTAATCTAGTTAGAACCATAACTAGGGATTATAGCCACTTAAGCGCCTCCACGTTGGGGAACGAAGGAAATTTCCGGGTTGCGCTGCAGATGCCATGAATATTCCATATTATATCTTATATATAGGACCGCAACCAGGACGAATATTGCGTCCCGTTTTCTACCTGCCATTGTACGATGGAGGTCATAGGTTATTCGCGTAAAGAATGGGAAAAAGTAATAGGATTTCAGAGCCGGTGCAAGATTTTTTAGGGAAAAGGGTTCGTTATCACTTTTGACCAATTATAT
The DNA here is from genome assembly GCA_025584915.1 of Monochamus saltuarius. Lineage (NCBI taxonomy): Eukaryota > Metazoa > Arthropoda > Insecta > Coleoptera > Cerambycidae > Monochamus > Monochamus saltuarius. Next base: position 57,761,442 of record CM046723.1, read on the forward strand.
ATTATATTTCAGGAGGAGATGTACATACATGTATGTTATTCTACGTTAAATTTTAAGCAAAAAATTTCCTATGAACTTAGGTCTGGAAACGTTTCGTTTAAGATATACAAGATGTTAAATAAAAAAAAAAAATTACATTTTCTTTAATAACTCTCGACTGAGTACTATGAGTTAAATTTATGAAATTTTGTACGCAAAAGTTTCTTGGGACAGGAAATTCAAATTGTACGGACGATTGACTGTATCTCCCAGATGGCGCCACAAGCGACCACTAAGATCCTTTTTAATTTTCCCCTATCTTTTTTGCTTAAGAAATGTACATGTTATTGAAGACTCTAGGAGCAGCCGTTTCCGTTAATAACTAATCTAAAGATCATGATGCATGCAAATTATGTTTTGAATATTTAGCTCTAAATGTTTTTAATAATCCAACTACGTATTTTGTTCAAATTTTTTTGTAGTTTTAAAGAATCCTGTAACGTCAGTTACATCAACAATATCATTAATGAGAATGTCAAATAGTAGGGGTCCTAATATGGAGCCTTGTGGAACTCCAGATAGAGCAATATACTCATTGGGTTTAAAACCATGATATTTATCATACTAACTTCTAGAATGTAAATATGATTCGAAAAAACATGATTATGTGAGAGACTTGCTACTTAAGCTAATGCAAAAGCAACACCTGGTCAGTTATATCAAATGCCTTACTAAAATCAGTATAGGTGACGTCAACTTGCTTTCTACATTATGATAATCCCGCGTATATTAAGATATATATCTCTGTACAGCGCAGCCATTCGAATATTACATATTATTATAATGGGACGATAATTAGTAACTAGTTTGTTATAACCTTTTTTAAAGATAGGATATACTCTAGAGAATTTCTAGAAATCCGGAAATGTGTTAAGTTATAAACCTTATCACACTCTGCAAAAAACTAGTAAGACTAGAATTGATGTAAACTATTAAGTATAAGGTACAAAGTAATTTACGGTCTTTCAATGGCGGACCATCTTCTTTCGTACATTTTTCCTCCAAAAGTTCAAGAAATGATTCAATTTCAGGATACAGTTTAGATTTACTCTAATAACAACCGTCAATGTCCATAAAATATCATCTTTAAAGGATGTACCTAATATTGATTCTATGCATTGGACCAACTTTCCTCTGCCTACAGTGGTAAAAGTGATCTTGATCCTACTTCATCAGCAATTGTTTCAACATTAACAAATATTATACAGTGCTTCAAGGCCCTATTTTGAAGGTTGTTTTCGACCTGAATGGAACTACTCAGCATGAGTTTATAAGCAACGCATAATTAGTTCATAATGTATGAAATTAACACCAGAACCTGGAATATCGTTTAGATGCTTTAGACAAGGAGATAAAGAGGTGGTAGCCACCAAGGCGGCAATTATGCAAAACATCAAAGAAACGAGGGTAACGAGAAAAGAATAACACCGCTCCTCGAATTATATGTGTAAAGGAAGGCTAAACCGTTGCTGATGTAATTTTTTGGGACGAGAACTAGCAGCTTCCCGAAAAGTTCGGGCCAGAGAATCCCTCAGCAGATCAATATCTGGCCGGGCGGTCGGGGCCGTTGCCATGGCGACTAGCTGCTGCGAGACAGTGTGCCGCCCACGCCTGAATAGGCCACGCCCCCACCCCCGAACGCGCCGCGCGAATGAGACCGGCGTTTAATCGCTTTTCGAGATGTCGTTCAGAAATTAATTACAACCACTAACGAAATTTGTGTCTACCTGCAAAGAAAGGGTTTGTTTTAATCTTCAATGCAGCTGGTGAAGCTGCGCCAAGGTAACCCGGTTGGGGAGGATGGCCAGTCTCCGGAGACTTCAACGATGAGGCGTTATCATCCCTTATTAAGATGCATCTAGTGACTCTTTTTCTAAGATAATTATCCTCATGTGTGAGAGAAAGTAACCGAGTCAGATGGATTGAGGGGATGGAAGATAAAAGTAATCTAGAAATTTAGTTGAAGGGATTGGAACATATTAGGGTTGCTGAATATTAGCCAACTATTGAAGATCAACGTTTAATATGATGTCTAGGGGAGCAGATTCTAATGGGAATAATTCAGATAATTTCATCTTCATAGTAATGGGACACTGATGGTGATTATACGAGGCATATATCAAAAGTAAGAGCCAATCAATTATAAAAAAGTGGGAAAATGAATTATAAATGATTCTAAATATACTATACATAGTTACGTTATTTTTCTACATAGTCAGCATGTCGATTCAAATATTTTTGATATCGTGGAACAAGCATTTACGAACTCTTCGCATAAAACTCCACCGTCTGGAACTGCTGCCACTTTTGCATTTAGTTATTCAACAGTTTTCTAGTATGGTTGAATCAGCCCTGGAGGTGTACAATACACAATTTGAATAGAAGGTTTATGATCATATGATGTAATGTAACTTCTGTGTTGAACTAACCTTCAAATAATGAACGTAGAATACTACTCACTTAGTCACACTTTCCTCCACAACTGTCTTGCATCTCATTTTTCAAATGACTAATTTCTTCTATAGTTTTCTCAAATTGATTGAGTTTATTTACCTCTTCTTTACTTTTTATTGTTTTCTTGTAGACTGGTTTTCATTTCAATTCTACCTGATTGACAATTTTTGATTTCTTCCAAACTGGTCTTCATTTCCTTTTGAATGTTTTTTATTTCTTTTTCAAATTTTCTATTTTTTCATCTTGACTACTCTCCATTTGGTCCTGGCTGTCCTTTATATCTTCCGTCTTTCATCATTCCGATTAATGTTTCGATGTTTTCTCCAATTCCATCGCTTTTGATCTCGTCATTGGCAACACGTGATTTGAAACCAATAAAATTAATCATATTATTCTCTTTTCATTGTTGAAGTCAGGTGAAGTTCAAAATTTCCAACTTCGACCATCCAACAAAGCACCAGTTGCACATAATATAACCAAGGAAAACAAAACCGACTTTATGGATGATGCCAGCAACAGTACATCGTTCTCTGAAGGCGGCTATAATTCATGTAGAAAAACAAACTTTCTTGTCAACACTTGAACTGACTCTGGAGGCAAAACTAATTCGCTTATATAAATAATTTTTAGGATCTCAAAGTTTCCACCGTCCTCGAGAACGCATCTTAAACCAAATCGAACACAACTTGGATTGTTTTAAAAAATACCAGAATAAAGATACATATTCATAAATTTACACATAATCGAGAAATTATTTAACTGATAACAAGCTAGGTGCTCAGCTTAAAATCAATATGAATCAAATCCATTTACCTATTCCATCTCAAAAAGTAAAAAGTATATGAAATAATAGCGAAAAGAAAAAAATGTTAGAGTTGAATCCAGTTCTAATACGAGTAGGAACTCACCACTGATTTTAAATTTTAACTGAAAGTAACTATGACAGAACCACATTGCACCAAATTTCATCACTATATTCTTAATTGTTATTGATTAATTCATTGAAAACTGTATTTCACTTCCAAATTTTACAAGTTTGTAGATACTGTTGAAATAAGTTTAGAAAAATAAGTTATTCCTGTTTCTTCATCTGCTTGTTTTATATTTATGATAAACCTAACCCTTAAATTTGTAGCAATATCTTTATCTTACATAGGTATTTGAAAAGTAGCATAAGATACCAATGAATATTGCAGTAGACAATTTATTCGATAGTTTTCGTTAAGCACCGAGTGACTTGCGTTCCATAAAATATATTCTAAAATGTCATTGTATCCCTGTTAGTTCAAGCAAATCCATATATCCTGCTATATTCGCCTCTTTATTTTTCCTCCTGACAGATATTTTCACGCCACTGGCTCCGAAGATGCCTATGTGGCATGTTTCCAACTCCGAACTTCCCAACCTGTGTAAACTAACATCAACCGCCATCCGCTGAACATAAGTTTTCCGCTCAAAGACGAGGCAATTTCGGACTTCGTAAAAATGTTCATTGCGCCTTAAAAGGATTTCTTCAATTTTCTGTTAGAACTCGCTCGCCACCTCACAATGAAACTTGCTCACCGGTGCCATCTGATAATGTTAACTAATTTAATAAGGAGAACTTCCCGGGTGAATATTTAAGAAGTTACTGTACCTTCGGACTGGTGCATTTTTCTTAGCAACACATTCGTGTTTGTAAACTTGTAAAATGAGTTTTAAATTGTTGTTTGGATGGAAGTTCCCAAATGGAGGAGGGAAGTTAAGACAACACCTTTTCATTTCCCTGTTTTACGACAACTGTTATCGACAGGACAATATAATATACTAGAATAGTAACCGTGACAATATTGATCATTGAAATGAAGACAGTTGAAAGTGAAATTGGAAAAAGAAGGAGTAAGTCAGAAAATATGACAAATTAGATGGCAAAACTGTCTTGATTGGTTAAGCGACTCAAACGTACTATATTCGCCTCCTTATTTTTCTTCCTGATAGATATTTTTAAGCCACTGGCTCCGATATTTATTGGTTTTAATATCTGATACCAGTACGAACGTTTTACATACATTCGCCATTATGGAGGAGAGATTTTCTATAATACTCTGGATCTCTGTAGTAGGTACATTTGGATACGTCCAAACAAGTTGCCACACAACAGACCTATTAACGATATATGTATCAGAAATGCACTACGCAAGCTGTTGGAACCCATATAATTGAAAAAGTACCGTCAATATTATTTTGTTTTTGAAGCTTTCTAGAGAAAACCCACACTATAACGATCAAGCGGTAACGTGGGTGGTGGTCTGCAGGTAGCAATAGCTGAAAGTTGTATTGAAGACTGAAGATCAAATAACATGGATATAGCAGAACTCAGTATGAATCTTTTATTTTAGACATTGTGATTTCTAAAAATGAAGACAACATAGCTAGCAATGATGAGGAAGTCGCATTTTAGCGACAGTGGAATAAGACTTCTTATTTCACTACTAAAATAAACCAAAAAAAATTGAAGATCAGAAGTAGATCAATTTCTAAACCGAAAAGAAAAATTTCTAACAATTTTTTCCAATAGAAATAGTTACACATAAAAAAGTTTGTAGATATTTCTTAATGCGCCAAATGTACTTCAGAAATCTGTCAGCATCAAAGTACGTACAAAGCGTCCTGAAATTAAATTTAGTCAGATGTATTTACTTTAACTTACTTTACTTTAACTAAATTTAAGTACTGTTTCTAAATAATATTTGAAAAAATAGGTAAAATTTATGAAAAATGTTCCCGCATGCAAGAAATACATCATAATATTGTCAACTTAAATCATTTTTCTTTATTATAAATTTTAACTATAACTTTTTACAACTGGTTATGGAAAGCCCTGGGCATGTATTTGATGAAGTAGAGGCCGAGTTTGTATTTATACTAATTTTTCTTTGACCCAATATTTTTGAGACTAGATTTTGTTGAACGGAATTCTCTATAGCTCTTTTTCAACACGGCACCTGACTAGTTTGAAACCTGTCCAAAGCCGTCAGTCAGTTTAATATTAGATACAACTCCGCTGCAGTAAGTCGGTGAACGATTTGGCTATCCACTTGGGACAGGTTTCCAACCAGTCAGGTGCCGTGTTGGAAAAGAGCTAATATATACCTTTCTGTCACGTTCGTTGCTTTCGGTGATACCGTTAGACATAGTAGATTCTCTTCTCACGTCTTTGTGTTGGACATCTCTATCACTATTCATAAATTCTCTCATGTCATTTATATGTTCAAACTGAAGAAATGTTACTGATACTAATAATCAACACTATCTAATAGAAACATAATAATAAGAAGCATATATAACAACAGATAAGAAACAATTTCAATATTTGGAGAGAAGTGCAATAGTTACACTTTATCTTCATCATCAAGTAAGTTTTATCATCTGCTTCTTTCAATAATTTTTCAATATTTGGTTTTCTTAAAATACTATACTAAATACTTTCACGATTTATGTCCTATAATACTAATTTACGTTTAAAGAACGTAATTAAAATTGGAAATTTCGTTCTGTCAATATTCTTTTTCACTGACAATATTGTTCTTATCATTGAGTAAAAACTCCATGGTTTAGTCTGGTATAATCTGGATTTTTGTTCAAAATACATATGCTAGTAGAATTGCCTCAGTGGTAACAGTTACTCCGTTTTGATGCATCCAATCTTCAAATAAGTGATACGCTTTTTCATGTTTATTTTTGGATTTTGTCGGCAATAATAACTGAATCGAGATTTTTGATAATTTTTCTATACAACTTCCATATTGTTGTAAACAGAACATTCTGACATATTTCATAAACCACTATCACAATAATATTAACGAAAAACTAATAAATAAACTAGTTTCTATATTAAGATTCCCTCAGCATTCTTGTTTCACATTTTCGAAATTCACAATTTTTAATAAAAAATTGTGATAACTATAGTTATTCAACCAATTTGGAAACACTAATAAACTGTTTATACTTTTTCTAATTTATTGCACAAATAGCTATTCTGTACTGGTATATATTGTCAGTTTATCTCGAAATAAATTCTGTACAGAAAACAAATTCAGCTTAACTGCTCCTACTACTATGCAATGATGGGATTAAGTTACGAGGATTTTAATGAAATTATATTAAATCTGGGAATTACATTTTCTAAGCGAAAACTGAGACAGTAAGTAAACAGCTTTGTAGATGGACCGTTCGAGTGCATGTGACAACAGTGTTTGTTTTCCCCTTTGGCAGAAGAAAGAAAAAATAGTAAACAGACTGTAGCAGCAAGCAAAAATAAATTAACATTATAGACTCGCGTTCTTGTTCTGCAATTTAATTTCACTGTCAAAATAAAATAAAGTTTAATTAAACTTAACTTAAAATAAAGTAATGTTTAGCTTTATACGAATATAGTGTGTAGTAGTCGCTGGTTCATTTCATTAAAATAAACGAAAGCAAAATATAAAGGATGTTTCTGAATTCAAGAGACTCACGACTTGGGAAGATTATTTCCATAATAATAAGAAAAAATAACTACAGTGTTACAAGGTTAGAAAAAAGTTTTCTTTTATTAATACAATTTTTAGTTTATTGACAACTGTATGAAATTTATTTTCTCAGAGTTTACCCAGTAAGTCTAGGAGCGTGCTCAGGGGCAAAACGGATAGTTTTGTGCACAAAAATAATATCCAGTAGATATTTTTCAGCTTTTTATTGTGGTTTTAGATAAAGCAATTAACAATACAAGTTTATTGTTTCTTGATTTTTTCCTATCTTACTTTGCTTCAGGCAAATGGTAGGAGCAAATACAAAAATGTTTGTGAACTTAGCTCCCCATTTTTGAATAAATTGAAAAATAAAGATTGTGTTGAATTGTGCCCGATTTGTGTTATATTGTGCCGTAAAAATTTTAAGAAAAATAATAGCCATTTTCCTAGAAAATTAAAAAACCGTATTTTCTACGTAGCCCCCTACATCGCCAAAATCATATTTTCCTTTAATGTGTTATATTGTGCTAGTTGTTCCGAACATTGTGCGGTTTAAGAAAATTTGATATCTGCCTCCGTTCTCCGGAAAATCCGGAAAACCGGAATTTCCAAGCCCCCCCATTTTACCACAATCCGATTTTTTCGATGTGCTGAATTGTGCTAGATGTTCTGAACATTGTGCCGTTTAAAGAAATTTGATATCTGCCTCAGTTTTTCGAAAAATTCGGAAAACCGGAAATTTAAGCGTGAACGGTGAACGAAAATTAAAAAACGGGATTGTGCTGAATTGTGCTGATTACCCTGAAAATTGTGCCGTTTAAAGAAATTTGATATCTATTTTTGTTTTGGAAAATTGGGAAAAACTTTCATGGTCGTGTCAAAGTTTTAGGTTTTTCACACAACACAATTCAGCAAACTCGCTTTTTTTAATTTTCAGGCAAAATGGGAGGTGCAGTATAGTTGTGTCAGAATTTCCGGCACAATGCTCAAAACAACTAGCACAATTCAGCACAACCACGTTTTTCAATTTTCGGTAAAAATGGGTGGCGCCCTAATTTTCGGTATTTCCGGATTTTCCTGAGAACGCAGGCAGATATCAAATTTATATAAACGGCTCAATGTTCGTAACAACTAGCACAAATAAGCACAATTAGAAAAAACACGATTTTCGCAAAGTAGGGGGCGCAGTAAGGTCAAACAAAAATTTTCGATTTTTTGCGTTTTCCTTAAAATTTTTACGGCACAATGTAGCACAATATTTTTCATTTTATTCAAAAATGGGGGGCTAAGTTCACGCACATAATACAAAACATGCTATTTGGGATCAGAATGAAGCTCTGAATATAATAAATGAGAAAAAATGTAAATTTTATTTTCTATACATTCTATACATTAAAATGATTTTCGCAGACGAACAATGTTTCCTTTCGTCGCGCTTCGTCGCACTATAGCACATTTTTCTTTTAATTTTTTGGCATGATGAAATAGTATTTTATTCGACGCCGTATGCTTATTGCGTATTTGCCCGGTGAGATGCACTTTCTGTGTCTATTTTGCAACTTTATTCAATACCAATGCTTATTTAACGTAATAACATCTAACAATGTCGTATGCACTGCGTTGTTCGAAAGCATGGAAATCGTATATAGATATGAAGTAAAGCACACTGCTGTATTTAGGTATACCCGAACGGCGTCTGACGTCACAGGTCTAGGCTGTGGCGGCGACCATTTTGTGCAGGCGTGGCCAAACAAAATTTATACACAATAACACACTCTTTCTGCTGCACGTATTTGGAAATATATTAATCATTTCTTTAAAATTAATATTATGACTGAATCACCCTGTATAACTGACCATTACGTTTTTTAATAGATACGGCAACCATGTATCCCTGTTTCAAACATTTCCAACCTTGCCTCTTAAGCTCATTTGTACCCTCGAAAATGCCACAAAGGTAAATTTAACCCCCAATCCATTTCCATATTTTTATTCCGCGGTTAAATAAATTGTGTTGAATAACTTCGAACACAAACGCAATAAAACAAAAATAAAAAGTCCATCCCCGTGGGGAACGAAATAAACGGATAATAAATAGGTGTAATATATTCCACTCGCATGCATCTTGGTAGAAGAAAATGGCGGATAGAGTAGATCCGGGCGAGCCGTTGTAAATAACACCATAAATTTCAGTGACAGTAAACCATTAGGGTTCCGTAATGACGTCCTGCTGATGTGTTGTCTCACTTGATGGTTCCTGCTACACCGGCAGCAGGAGTAACTCGGTGGAGGGCTCTCGTCCTCTCTAAACATCGGTCTCTTTACTGCGGACGTTTAACCACTTTACGATGTTGAGCTCTTCGCACCGCCACTGATAGGACTTTCTGATTGTTTCATTGGTAAATGGAGTATTGTTATCTCCGTGACATATTTACCGCAAAAGGGAATGATAAATACTCGAATGTAGGTATAAAATGCCGCAATTGGAGTTTGCTGTGCGAGATGGAAAGCCTCTTGTTTTAATTTTTGATATATGTCGTCCAAAATGCGCGGGTTTTCGGAATTTAAATATCTTATTTACGTCATTTCATTTTCATGCTGAGTATTAAAACTGAATTACTTTACAATAAATTGACTAATACCTTTCTTTGTTAAATTTTCGTGCCATATTTGTCTAATAGAACACAGTACGTTATGTAACATCTGGAGTACCTCAAGGTTCCATTTTAGGGCCATTGTTGTTTGTAATTTTTATCAATGATATTGCAGAAAACTTAAATGTGCCCTATCGATATATACCAAGGATGTTAAAACTTACTGTGCTATAAATATTATTTCTGGTTGCTTTAAACTACAGAAATCCTTAAATAACATGAATTCCTGATGTGTTCCTAATAATCTTCATTTGAACGGTATCAATATGCAGAGAGTTTGAATTTTCTGCTTTGAGTCTCTACCAACGCAGACAAACACAATCATTAATATTTTTTTTTAAATTTATGAATAATAAAACTGATTGTTCACAAATAATTGGACAGCTTTATTGTCATATTCTACCTGCTCCAAGTCGTCGGTGTAATACTTTTTATGTAACTACACCACGTACTGATGTACTAAAATTTTCACCATTACACTTTATATATAATAATTATAAGTGCCTGCAGAACGCAATTGAATTAAATGTTCCCATAATTCCTTAGAAAAGAATTTTCTTAGTTCTTTTAGATCTTATTTTACACATTTTGTATTGCATGTTGAACATAGTGGTTTTGTTTCAAAACAGATAAATGTAATATCTGCAGTACCTCAAGGTTCCATTTTAGGGCCATTGTTGTTTGTGATTTTTATCAATGATATTGCAGAAAGTAAATCTGAATATGCATCACTTATATGACAACCTGGGTATAATCAATATGCAGAGTTTGGAGAATTTTCAAAGACCTTTTCTAAAGTTTCTTCTTGTCTTGTTTCGCAACACGTTTTTTAAATCTTATCTTGCAATTCAGGCTGTAAAACCCTGTCTTGGTCTTGTTTTGTCTTATTTTGAGAACCAAGATAAGACCAAGAGAGAGCAACACAATATTGCCAACACTAAATAGATATAATTATTATGTAGGAACATCTGACTACCATAGGTGTGAGACATTGTCACATGTTCGAAGCCTATTTGCTTTCATAACTCTATCAGCGTTGCTCAGAAAAAAGACTGTCAAATCAATTATGTTTTATTTACAGCCGTGCTTATATTCCGAATATTCAGTACAAAACCTTGAAAGCATTGTGTGAGTGTGGATTATTTGAATTCAGCTCCCTCCAAACCCTTTTTACCTGCGCTACTGTGAAATAAAATCCCATCTAAGAAGATAATGGGATATACTGATACTGCAGTGCATTCTCTCTGTTAAATTGTCTACGAGATAACTGTAGAAATTCATTTTGCTGCACTCTAAAAATCCAATATCCGTCACTCAAAAATTTGAACGTTGCTCTTACAAATCGAAAGGTCGGTAAAAATAACAATATACCGCCGACTGTGTGCCGATTCTGGCATAACAGCGATTAATTCCAAATATTCACCTGAGGGCTGCGACACTCCCGCTCGCCCCCGACTTCAACGCAGCTTCACCCCCAGGGGCTGCAGGGTGAAACATCGATCTTGATGGCGTAACCCTGGCAACCGCATAGAAGTATTAGCTTAAGACGTTAGTTACATAATGTCGACTTCCGGTATACTTCTCACAGTTTTTAATGGGATCAACAGATATAAGAAGGATGACACAGTAATTTAGATGAGTTTAAACACGAAGTGTAAATGTTTCTTTCAGAATATTTCCTGACATGTTAATTAAAAAAAAATTAAATCGTTTCGCTTTCAGCCTTTTAGTTATTTTATTACTAGTAATCACAGCTTGTTTGAATATAATGAAATAATTTTTTGTGACAACAAAAAAGATGAGATTAAAAAAGTATGTTAGATTCTACTGTAATGGGGAAATTGCCTGACTTCTCCAAATACGTGGAGAATGTATTAAGAATGTATTATTTTACGGAATGGCGTTCGTCCTGGACAATTTTGTGGAAAATAAGTCTAACGACAGTATTTAAAAATTAAGTTCGGCACACCACCTCAAAACGGTCCACGCGGAGACCTGTGACATCAGACGCCGTTCTCACGTGCATTGCCTAAATACGGCAGTGTCATATCTGCATTTGCATGCTTTCGTACAACGCAGTACAGTGGCGTAGCTAGGCGTGGGCGAAGCGGCCCCTCTCCCACGGCCTCGCACTTAAAGGGGCCTCGCGTGAGGCCCCCTTGGGGCTGATTTAAAACCAAACGCCATGAACTCTAAATAGTACGAATAGCACCCTAAAAGACCTTACTAAGAATAAGCTTTACCGAGGCTTTACCACACGTACTATAATTAATTTGCACACTCTGCTGGGTGTGCTCTATTATCGACATATTTTTTAGTACTGTAAGAGGTTATAAAAATAATTATTTTTAGCATTTAAACACCTCATAATTATGAAATTTTCAGATCATCCAGACTGCACTACTTTAACTAGTTTTGTCATCACAAACAAACAAACTTTCTGATTTTTCACCATTCTTTTCTTGAAAATATACAGGATGACATTGAAAAAACTACAATGCATAGTATCACGCAATACCAAAACCAAAAAATAATAAATAAAGTTATATACACTAATGTCCGATCGCCTTTTATTTTCAAGATACAGCATTTAAACAAATTTTGAACCAAAATTGATGCACACTGTGACCTTGCATGTAGCTATTATGTGTCACAATATTCAGTTCACTCAACATCCAATGGCGGAAGAAAAGGGCCTCGGTGATGCGACTTCGCCCACGTCTAGATTAGTCCACGCTACGCCACTGACGCAGTACATACGTTTAAAAGGGTTAATTTGTCATTTGTGATATTATTAAGTCTTATTGTGTTAAATAGACATTGGTATTGAATGTTGCAAAATAGACACGTAAAATGGGCATAGAACGTACATCACTGGACAAGTATTCCATTATGTCATTACGTACGAATACAGCATACAGCGCTTAATGAAACATAGTGTAGGGAGATGAAACGCGATGAAAGGCAGACTAAAAACTGAATGTCACTGCGGACGAGAAAGTTCTATGCGACTTACCTGCCACAATTAATTTTAACAATTCTTCATTTGTTTAACAATAGATTCTTTTTATTTTGTATTATAACCTGTCAAAATATAATAGTAACTCCCTGGAGGAATATTTTGTCACTATTCTCTCCCTAGAGGATCCTTTATTTCTGTCAAGATTTTAGCGGAAGTGCGCGATAGTGATGTGATTTTTGTTATTTTTTACTTATCTGCTTTTTCAGTGTGAGATTTTTTGGTACGGCAAACTTAGTTTCAAAAATAACCCTTGACTTATCCGTTTGGGCTTATTTAATTAATCTTTATTTTTTTTCAGAAGTGTGGCAAAAAGCCCAATAAAACGAAAGAAAAACTAAAATTATGCCACAAATAAATAGGTTCAGACAATATAGTTAGTCGTTTTCTGCTTGTGGCCCAGCTTGAGTAATCAGTGAGTACTAAATGTAGATATGTGCTACGTCTCGCATACTCATGTCTTTCTGTCGGTTACGACAGCACGTAAACAAAAGTATGGTTTCTGGTCGTTGGACGTACCTGTGGCATACTGATGAGAGCTAACAAGCTCGAAACCGTCATATGTCTGGTGGGACTGTCGACCACTAACCGTGGCTGTTTGCTATAGATTTTCAGGTATAATTCAATGCTGGTGACGGCATTAATTCACAGAGTAATTATTTTCTAAAATTCCGGCTTTGAAAATATCGCCATCATCGTTGGCATATAGGTTGGAGATTTTAGCAGTAGATACTCTAAGTATAATAGGTCGGTTTCTGTTTTGCTTGAACTGTTTTCAGGCCGAGCATTGAGTAGTCAATAACTACTACATGTACACAAGTGCTCCATCTTGCATACTCATATCCTTTCATCGATTATTATGACAGATTATGAACAGCTAAGGTTGCTAGTTAGTGTCCTCACCTGTGATATACTGATAAGAGATAATTAGCTCGAAGCCGGTATGTTTGATGGGAACGCTGAGGACTAACTGCGACTGTTTGCTATACTAATAGGTGTTTCAGGTGTAACGTTATTACCCAGTACTTAAATAGTACTGTCATGAGATCCAGTAGTACAATCAAATGTAATCAGGAAATTGGTTAGTACATGCACGGCAATTTAGATGCAAAAATAAAAATATGTCTAAAGGAGTCTCGTGGACTAAATCATTTCCCAAACAAGTGCAGTTGCGCCTTTAATCGTCTTTAGAATCAAAAACAATAAAGTGTTGCAATTAAAAATTATAGTATCGCAAAATTTTAATTTTCTCCTGTATATTATGTCCAACAAATTTCAATTGTATATCTAGAAAGCTCTGCGTGCTCTGACGTTAGCAGTGTAAAGTATTGCCCTGATGTACGCAAAATTCGCGCAAATTCTTTAATAGCGGGAAAAGTCAACTTTTAGCGAATTTTGCTAAATGTAATATTTTCTATTATTTTAACATTGATTGTCATGGTAGATTATCGGAAGCTAAAATCAAACTTACTAACCTCACAAAATGATGAAAATAGGAATAAGATTACTGTTTTGCCAAATTCGTTGAAAGTTTCTTGCCATTAATATTTTAAATCAAAATTTGCGAATTTTGCGTACATGTGAACAGGGCTTAAGTTCAGCGGTTAAAATCAGAATTAAGAATTTAAAGTCTGAATTCAGAGATTAAGTCCGAATTTTAAAAAAATTATAGACATTGCTTGCTTGCTTATTACGAAATAGTATTTATTTTAAGTATCCACGAGTAAATAATTTTTGCAATACATAGTAAAAAGTAGTAAAACTTTTATTTTGTGAAATTAAACCACCTTTACACCGTAATAAAACATATATATATATATAAAAGTGTCTAAATAAAATTATAGTACAGAAACATAAAAAATTAAATACGATAAAAAATATATCTAATAAAATCACTGAGACAATTGGCAGAGCATGGCGACGCCTCTCATTATCCAGTGCGACTGGGGCTTCGAAGACGGGAGAGTCATGGCGATGACAAAATTCGTGGAGTGTCCCGTGGTGGAGAGCACCCCCCTCCTCTCCGATGTTTTGTATACGGGACACGTGTACGATTTCTTTTCTTTGAGATCGACCCTCTTTATAGGCTTCATCCACAGCTAGAGTATATAGCGAAATTATTCATTAGAATCTAGGACAACATTGGGAGACGTGTGTGTGAATCCCTGAAGACTACGAGTATACTGCTACTTGTTACTGGATTTCCTCAGGTTAACAAGATTTACTCAGTTCATCATAAAAAATTCATATATTTTCAACTACTATGTTAAAACACGTTAAGGAAATTGTACATGTACGTAAATCTCTAAATATCTTCTCAGCAAATGCAAATATTTCAGTGTGGGTTGTACGTACGACTGGTTTCAGTTCAGATTTATATTTATTTTTTACTGAATCTCATTTTACTTACATATTGTGCACAGTAAATTATGTTTCAATGTCTTCATTAGTTTGGAAGATATTTGAACATAACAATTCTTTAAACAATGCCGTATCTTAAAGACAAAAGGTGATATATTATTATGAATGTTTTGTATACGCAAATGTGAAGTGGAAACCAAATTAATGGGCATGCCGCGAACGTATGAAACTGCAAATAAAAATTTCAAGTGGGCTGTATGTTTTTATACACAGCGATTTCCAAATAAGCATGCATCAGCACCGACTATGTTTTTAGCTGTAGCTGTAAACGTGGCTGCACAGAATGTTTACAACCATGCCGAGGATATGATTGAGCGTCCTGCCCGTACGTCATCCTAAGCTGTATTTAGAAATGGAAGAGCGCCAAGAAGAAAGAAACGAAAAATAATATATGGACATAAAGAAACCTGTAAGACATATTTCCAAGAAATATTCTGTTTTAAGAAGATTAGAAGTTGAGGAAGATAGAAAACGAGATAATAAAACCTACTAAATGATGAAGGTAAAAATACGGATTTGCTGGTGCGACTGTGGCTCGCGACTGCGACTCGTTGCCGGCCACTAGGCAGTTAAATGCTGGAGTTGATGAGAACATTCAGACTGTCTATTGGTCGGCAACGAGTCGCAGTCGCAGTCGCAGCCGCAGTTGCACCAGCGAATCCGTACTTTAAAGTGCAATTTTCACAGCTCTCTCCAAATATTGAATTGTTTTTTTATTTCAGTTACTGTTAATTATTGCTATTAGTGGAGCATTTCTTCAGCTTGAACATATAAGAGACATTAAAGAATATATATTGATAGGGATTCTCAACACAAAGACGAACAAATACGAGGATTTACTATTTCTAACGGGATCATTTCATCGAAATGTTTCGAAAATATTCCTCTCTTCGTCCGTCACCATTGAGTATTAAAGATTCTTCCTAGGATATAGAAATAAAAATTGTACAAGGCATTGACATAAATTCTGTAAATTTTCCTAACTCGAATTAGTTACTAAATGTACAACTCCTCAAGACACTATTAAAAAAAGAGTATGTTTAAATATACTTACGATGGGCATAACATCATACAGTACTTTGGGTAAGGACTCGTCCAGTTCCATTATATTCGGATTCCATCGCGCCCCATCCAAGAAGAGCCCGTAAACGTACACTCCGTCATCCGGTGCCTTCTCGAAATGTGACTGCTGCATCACCTGCAAGTTTTTCACTGAAGTTTCCCAAACTGGATTTTCACGGACACGGAAATATGAAATTGTATATATTTAATTTACCTCGTAATCAAATACTAGCAAGTCGATTGGTATTTTATATTTCCTGGCAAAGTTTTGCTGGGCCCCTGTCAAAAATGCCTGCGTGAAAAAAAATCCCGACAACCAGAAGGTTGGAGGCGCTCCATCATCCATCCATTTCTGAAAATTAGATGTTGCAATATTCCCGTAGGTACAATAATAATGGCACTCTGTAAAATGTATTTTCCAATTTCTTTTGAACTGCTGACGTATTTGTAATGAAATCAACTTTTAACATTATTTCTTAGTTGTTTCACTCACCAATAGAGATTTAATTAAATTTCTATTTGGTACTAATGTACAGCTGGATTTAGGTGTATGTTCTCGATCAAAAATTGCATGCTCTTTTAAAAAATGGAATAACATACAGGTGAGTCAAGTTTAAATAGTCAAACTTCAGGAATAGATTCCCTACGAAATTTCAATTAAATACAACACACCTTTTATCTCACTCTCCCCAACAGAAACATCCAGGGTGAAGTTCATGGAAAAAATTACAACTAGCTCCTATAAACAGTGTGTCATTTAACAATGGTTCTACTTTAACATTAGACAGTAATTGTTTTAAAGCCAGCCTGGTTGGATATTTTATGTTTTTGTTTAATTTTACATTTAAGGTACAGTTCTCGTAAAAGTATATCTAAAAAATGTTTAGCAAAATCCTTTTTTGTAGCAACAGACATTTCAATAATCGTATGTTTTATCAAGTTCAGTGCCGTACCAGATATTTTGTTCAAATGGTGTTGTAGACTCTTCATATCTCGCCACTGATTATAATTTTGTTTCGGTTCCTAGTTTATGAAATGATCTACCTAAGTACGTACCTACAAAATTTTAGGAAAGTGGTTCTTATCATTTTGAGTAACCGCGTAAATTCTATTGTTTTCCATGAAGTGGATCACACTGTATCTTTGTTGGAGTTCTCTAGTGCAACCCTTGTTAGAAGTTTTATCAACAAAATGTTTGTAGTTTCTTTAATTTTAAGAGTATACCAAGGCTAACCTTTCTTTGGTGGAGAAACTCTGGCACTATAATTTTTAAGAGTGGCTGGCATTTCATTTAAAAAAAAGTCAATTTGTAGATCTTTTTCGAGTTTGGTTACATTTTTTTCAACGTCCTGTATTTTAAAAGTTAAATCGGGTCATCTTTATTTGATGTTGAGAGTTTCATGATTTTTTTTTAATTCCATAAATTTTGAGCGTTTTTAGAGGATGGTTCGGTTTTTTAAACATCCTGTATATTTTTCGTTAATTAGTGTAACCCTTGTTAGAAGTTTCATCAACAAAATTTTTGTAGGTTCCTTAATTTTCGTAATGGTTTCGGTTTCGTAACGGCCAAAAATTTTTCAACGCTTTGTATACGGAATGGTATTTCGCATTAAAGTGAAAAACCGAATACGAGGTGTTGGTACGTCAAAGAATATTCGCGCTCTTGCAAGGTCAGTTTGGACAAGATATTTATTGTTTGCGTAAGCTGAAATTTTGTAGATGTACGTTAATCTAACAAAAATCAGCGAAAATACCTAAATATTTGGTTATATTTCCTTCAGTAAACCATAGACATAATAACAATATCGATTTTAAGAAGTGCTATAATACCAGTGCTATATTAATGTACGAAGTATACTAGAATAATCACATGCAACTCTTTTGTTCGATATGCTTACGAGCATAGAGCACCTCAATGAATAATGAACATTAAAATAATCACAAAGTGTTGACGGAACCCGATCATTTGTTTGCGAGCAGCAGCAAACTGGAGAATTTTTGACAGAATATTCGCTCTCGCATGCTCTTGTTCACAAATTTGGTTTGAATACAGCAATAGCAAAGCTTATAAAACCAATGAACACAGAATCGTCACCAAAAATGTTTAATGTCAAAATGTATTTTGGAAGCTTCTGACGATTTGTTACTCTGCAAGGTATTTTTGAACAGTACGACGTTTGTCGTCGTGACGAATTACTAAAATTGGTAAACGATTTATAAACATTTTCACCAAAATAAAGTGATTACTGTTAAACATTATAAGTTCAGAATAACATAAGAAATATTACATTACCTGCATCTTTTCACTGAGAATGTCGATAAGAGAAGCGTAAAATCTGTTTCAGTAACATGACCCAGTTGTAACTTTTGCTTCATTTTCAATTCTCTTGCATAATTTAAATGTGCAAACATTAAAATTTCATGTGTTCAGTCTGCTTTTCTCATTGTTATTACGTATACTCGTGAAATTAGTAGAAATTCACAAAGCTTTGTTCGCTGTTTGGTAAGATAACATTAATCAGAACATATTTGAGAATGAATTACAAAGAATAGTTAAAATAAATTATATCTTTGTGCTACATTATTTATCCATATAGGGTGCTCTAAGCTTTATGACAAACTTGGGCAGATGGTAGTGTGCTTAATGTCAAATAAATTTTCTTATGTGACTCGTTTTTACTTAGCTGTTTTAATCTCATATTATAAGAACCTGATAAATAAATCTGATGGTTGCTATAATAATTATTATTATTTGTGTTGAAAGTTTAAGCATTAGTTAACCTTTATTAACCAAAATAACAAATCTTAGGACTATAACAATTGTTCACACTGTCCACTCTCGACTCATTGCAAGTCTCGCACCAAATATTTCGTCACTTGTCTTGACGAATAAGATTTGGATCATTTCTTATTTTGTTAACTGCATCTTGAAGTAACTGCTGACGGGTAGTGGTTTCAATATGATAGACAAGCTGCTTGAAAGGATTTAGGGGAACGTGGTAGCCAAGTTATGGGACCTCGTTAGCATATCTATTTATTCGGAGAACATGTACAGGCGGAAAATTGTTGTTGAAAATGCTAACCCAAACGTTGAAATCGTCTTGATCTAATTGTAGGCGGATTTTGTAACGCCCAAATATATTCATTATAGTTATTATTTATGCCATCCCTAGTAAATCACGGTTTATTAGACCACATGACAAGCGAAATGAATCTATCAGCGACAAAATTATAATCGCTGCATCTCCAGCATGGAACGCTTTGATTGAAATATAAAATTATATTTTTTAAAATGCTTGTAACATTTAAACAAAAACTAGTCGGATCATTATTTAACTAAGTCGAGGTTGATTACTATCATATAAGAGATTTAAGTATAACAGATTTAGTAAAATTCCTTTAGTTTTAAAATTTACTTTACTTATTTAAGTCTAATTATGATACCTACTTGTAAAAATGACAGTCTCATAAGAAAGTCGTTAACGTAGCTTCCTAAAGGTTTCAAGGAAGGATATGACTTCTTGGCCCACATCTGTGGTATTCTTCCCGTTAAAATGCTTGTAACCACTTCTTCTAAATCCAGAGACATGACAATTAGACCTAAACAGAAATTATATACCGTTTATTGTAGCACATACTATACCATTATGATTATTTCACTTATTAGTAGAGACGGATCGTTACGAACCAAGTCATTGACATCAGCTAAGCTCGATCACGATTCATGATCGCCCATAGCGCACATAATAATTCTCCGTGCTATTCACAGTTGCAAAATAATAATAGCTAACAGAAATACTAGAAGTAATGATCGCTGAGCCTAACCTTTAATAGCCTTCTGCACATTACGCAGACTGTTCCTGATCACCGTCAGCAAGACATTAAATCGGGTCATTTCCTGGACCAGCACCGTATTCATGCTTTGAGCGTAGACGACTGGAAACTTTTCCATGGCGACGTCCCTGTCGAAGTTCTTTGGCAACTTCGCCAGGATATCCGTCGACACCTCCATCACCACTTCGTCTGAAGATTTAGCGGAACCGCCTGACGACATGGCATCCTATACGATCAAAAGTTGTTGCCAGTATGTCCCTTATAGCTAATAGTAAACTTGCAATAATTTAAACAGCATAATTACGAAAAATTTTATTTTCGATGAAGTTCTTTATCTAAATTTTGCCTCCAATTAAAATTCTGTCAACTTTTAATTCATACTGGTGACCACGTTTTTTTTTTCATTTTCTCAAAACCTTGTGCAAGGAAAGTTAAAGTTTTTCCTCAAACCCAAACAAATTTTTCTTCTTAAACTTATAAAATTGTTTAGAACATTTTGACAGTTCTGTTGAAGTGCGGAAGTTTTGCACTACAAATCTTTAAATCTTCAAATGTACTTACCAAATATCTATTCTCTTTTATCATAAAAAATAGTACTTACCCTCTGCTTCTTCAGCCGCTTTATATTAATTGAAAAAATTAATATTATACTACATTCCATAAAACCATTTTCTGTATTACTTATTTCCATTGCTAGTAGTTGTGGTATACCGGTTCTAACGCACTTTCAAGGTTGAAAAAGTTCTTGGAGGTTCAGACGGTCTTAGTGGCCATCGTTGAGGAGGACTTAGTGTGGGAAGGGGTAGGACTCTAAGAAAAAAAGATGTCTGCTTGTGTAGAGTGTGGTGGCGGCGCCAGAACGGGAGATATATATCAAGGTCATAAATAAGCGGTAAAGCTTTCGTTTGATAAATTATCAGATGTCATGACTATGACAACGTGTTATTTGCCGGAAACAATACAATCAAACAAATCGCAAGTTCTCGTGGGAACATAAGGTTGTGCAATTCAATTATTTTTTTCTGCCTAAGCTATTCCTGAATGTATATAAAGATACACTGTGGCTCATTCGAGTTCAATAAGTTGAAGAGATATCCCGTTCATTAAGCGTTCACTAAGATGATGAAACCCATCCCGATCTTCACCACTCTCTGATCATTGACTACAGCGACGACGACCTTCAAGAACTTCAGGTATGACTTTGAACGACATGACATCATAGCTACCGCTCGCACATAATCCTAGCTCCAGAGCTCCGGATGTACAGGTTACCAAAGTACGTTAGAATTGATGTAATACAACTACTATTGCTTTGTCAGTTATTTATAATCTAAAAATGTATAACTAAAGGTCAAGTTAAAATGCTGAAAATAATAATAACAGATTTGTTCTTGTGAAACACTATCTGTTTTAGACTTACCTCCAATTTAACCAGGTCCTACGTAAAGCCGATGAAAAATTGGTTAATTAAAATAACATATTTTATAAGGCAATATCTTATTTTGACATCAAAATTTACTTACCGTTCTATCCTAACGATTCAGAAAGCGTTTGAAATAAAAAAAGAATCTATTATGAAAGCGTCCTACTCTTTTTATGGCCGATTAGTCGGTGTAGAAATAAATACACTCGTACCTGAGTAAGCAGTGTGTTGGTAAACAACAAAGTGGACTCTTGCTGATCTTTCATAATGTCGGCGTTTTCGTGCATGCCGAACACTCCCGGGTGGGTTATCAGGGGCAGGGATTTCGTGTAATTGATGAAATCCTCGTATTCCGTCTTCTCGGGGCAGTAATACATGCCTGCAATCATTCACGAGATATTTAGACATCCACTGGTATTGAAATCGTGACTATTATCATGTATTTTACTTAAAACGCCATATTTTCTAAAAAAATACCTTCATATCGTTTTATTAAAACAAAATTTGACCAACTGTAAAGAACACCTATCAAAGGACGGATATGCTGGCCGGTCACATCCAAAATAAAAAGGTTAGAGAAAAAAGAAGTATGAAGTGAAGAAAATTGTGTTTTTTTAACACATATGTCCTTGATAAATCTTTTTCACAACATAAATTTTTAATTTAATGTCAATTCTTATTTCATCCCTTAACAAATTGAATTAAATACATATAATTGTGACAAGTTTAAATCATGCATGTTTCATGTGCAAAAGATAAAAAATAATCAATTTTCACGATTCTTCAGGTTCATCTGAAACACTAATATGTATGAAAATTATAGAGATAATCATTACTTATTGAGATTTTTTCACTAATGTAATTTCTTCTACTCAACATAAACTTCTCCCTGATAGGTCAATATGTACAAATTTACATGCATGTCTGCACCCTTGGACGTGGAAGTGACCTATACTCTATTCTAAAAGTAAGAGGGGCGATTCGAATTTTTTGCACTTAAATACTAGCTTGTTATTGGTCAATTCGTTGTCAAGTTCAGTCAAGTTTACATAGTCCCACAATTTCATATTTATTGTCAATGCCAAAACTATCAACTACTAACCTCTAAAATGTCGGTTATGTTAGTCTAAGACTAGCGTTATCACTTTAGATTTATTTTGTGCTTATTCTTCCTCCTTGTTAATCCAAAAGAAAATAAAATTGTTATTTTCATAATTCAGCTTTAATGAATCCTTTAAGCTATTCGCTCAATGCAGAGAAGCAACGTGAAATGAAGAGAAGTGTCATGGGTGTACATACTGGTTCAAAGCAACCGAAAATAAAATACCATGTGGATTGTATACACCCAGATCAACCAGCGTCAAAAGCAACGTGGTACTTTCGTTTCCGTCGCTTCCATTCCCTTCGCTCCGCGTCGCTTTTCCTCAGTGAACGAGTCACTTAAGTCATCTTCGGCAAAAGCCTACAAGTTGAAGTTGCAGAACATTTACTTATCCAAGACTGTGTCAAGCATATGATGTGCTTCTTCTGGAATCTGTTGAATCAAGAATTACCTATCTATACACCTTATACGGAAGATGTACTTTGCCTCAAAGTAAAATCTAAGGAGATTCTAACCAGACTTATCACCATAACACTTATTCTACTGACTTCTGACTAACTTCTTTGTATTGAATATCCCATTTATAAATATTACCTAGTCATTGGATTTAATCAGGGTTTTCAGAAACGTATACACTTTTTATTATCTAAATTTTTGTATTAGATAATTTAAAATTTGTTCTATTTTATAATACCTTGGTGGCAATTAAACTTCCCTATGATTCCCAATTTAGTGCAATAGTTTCTAACTGATTATTGCTAATTTTTTTAACTATATGTAAGTAATTTTCGTTCGTAATTTTCGGTATGTTTGTCACTTAACTGTGGTGTGCTTAACAATTACATTTACATTGTTGTCTTCTGTTGACACCAACAGTTGTTGGTTGTACTAAGTAAACCGGTTGTCTTTTAAAATAGCATTGCGCGATTATAGACCTATTAAATCCAAAAACCAAAGAAATTGGTGTAATCATGACTAAAGTTGTAATGCATTCTATAAGGGATAAAATCCAATTACTCGACCGTGCGACCTCCAATCCATCTGAGTGATTGATGTGAGGACTAACCTGTGGGATCCAGGGGATAGTTCACGTTCTCCACCACCTCCTTGCAGTAGAACTTCCTGAGTATCGTCGAGAGGCAGCGCCTGTCCCAGTCGTCAGTCACTCGACCGCCGTAGTTGCACTCCCCGGTCAAGTATAGCAGCGCGTCGTATTGGATATCCTGCAAGCGTGGTGGGCATAAATTTAAAGAATAAACGATTGGCCGTACGAGGATATGTTTAGAAAGTACGGCTCAAATTTAAATTAAAACATTAATTGATATTAAACTAAAAAAATAACTTATTTGCGATCTCTTCTCCACATCTTCCACGAATTATTCGCTATTTTTAATGTTTTCTCTATTAGAGACTACAAACACACATACAAGATTATGATGAAGTTATAAATATTGATATATCTGCAGTAGATTTATTTTTTATAATCAATAAAGGTGAATTACACTAAGGAAAAAAAAGAAAAACATATGAATTTATAAAAATTTATAACAAATTTAAAAATGTTGCTAAATAAAATTATACAAAAACAAAATAAAAATTTATAGGTATGTAGGTATTTTTTATAAGAGGTATAATTTATAGTAAAAAATAAAAAAAAAGTTGTGTAAAGGGTGAAAACAGTCATTAAAATTATCACACAACTAATACCGCATTTTATTGAATATTGCAAAGTGTTTTTTTTTAATTTGGTACACCATGTAAGATGTTTTGCTATATATACAGGATGAACAAATGTAATACTGTTTCTTGATTTAATATGGACACGGAGTCTAACAGCAATGTCAAAGTTTAAAAAATAGAAAAAAATACAATACTATCCATTTGGGATCAAAATACACGGAAAGAAAGCTATACTAATATCAAGATTAAGGCTGAGATTTTGTATACATATTTTTACCGTCTAACAGGGCTTCAAGCGAAGACACAGAACTCCAAGAAAATTTAAATAATTGGTTATTATTATATATCAACGTATTCACAAAGGTTCCCGCTAGTGCCTGAGATAATTTTCATTGCTCATAAAATCACAAGAATAATTAAAATAAATGTTAAAATACCTCAATTTTAGCCACACAGTTACTACGCCAATATGTCGTAATTACGGCAAAATTATCACAGCCACCAAATTACTTCACTCACTAGCCAGGACATATAGGACAACTTGTGTTTTACTTTCAGATTAATATTTATTGCTAATTTTACAGTTTGTGTCCTCGGGTAAAATCATATCATAGATCACGGCTTCCATTATTATGTACGTCAAAATGCACGATAAACTTCAGGGAACCTTGTGGTTCGGGCCTATACGGTTTGTATACTGTCTCATTGATTCGCCGTCTTGCTCATTCAGGCTGTGCAATTTCTTTTCTACAAAATCCCCGCCAATACACTTATTTCAACGCTAGCTTAGTTTTTCTATTCCTCAAATATAGTAATACTTTATTGAAAGATAACTTATTCTTGCATAATAAGATTACAAATTCTTGTTTATTTAGATAACATGAATATGAATTACTTGAGCCAACACCTGTTATTCTCAAAATAAAGTTGTGTCCTTTATTTGAAGTTTCAAGTGACTTGCAAGAATTATTGCAAATATTTGAATTAATTATAATTTTGAATTAAGTAAAATAATAACATGACATTAAGAAAAAATAAAAAAAATACTTTCTGGAGTAGTTCCTACGCTACCCACCTCATATACACCACAACATATCAACCATCACATAATACTGATATATTGATTGCAAGCACCGCGTAAATGAAACAACCAGCGTTGCTGTTATAGGAGAAGACTTTGACCTCATTGTGCGACTTCACTACTACTAGAGCAAAAACCTCACCTGGCCATAACATCCTGTTCATAAACCCTGACAGAGAAAAAGTAAAAACCAACGTTTACTCCACCCATCAAATGCTTGGATATTTTATTCTTATACGTATTCACTTGCTGCGATTTCTACTAGCGCAACATTTCGGAAGAGTAACCTGATTATGTAAAAACTAAAAATATACTGATATAAAAAAGTAGTAGAAGTGTTTCACAACTCCTCTTCCTCGCATGCTGATGTTGCTGCTAAGATAAGTTCACTGAACACTTTCAGTTACGATTAATTTTTGAAATTGGCATCGAATATAAAATGAGATCTTGCACTTCCATCTAGCAAGGCGGCAACGATTACGCATTACACACATTCCACTAGGTTCAGCTGGGAAACCAACTACCTCCAGACCTGTGAGGGTGATAACTCAAAGGCAATATCTTAGCTCCTGTGATGACCAAAAACGAAGCAACACCAAGAGAAATTCTGCAAAAAGGCAGCGCTGAGTTCGATTATGTCAAAACTGTCAGGGTCACTATTTAAACAGCACCCCCATTTTAGACGAAGAAGACTTAGAGTTCATTTGCGCCTCCTGCAGAGACTGATGACGAAGATAATGGTGATTCCCAATTCGTGTTGCGATCGGTATTGATGCTGCAGCCAGAAGCACAACCCTCTCGGCCCAAGAGAAACAGGCCCATTTAATTTTATTTCTTTAAAATTTTTCATTTGCTCCGTTTTCTCCTTATTAGTTTTTATAAAATAAAAATAAAATGTAGACGTTTGTTACACATTCGCTTTCTCCTTAGGTTTTAAATTTTTCACAATTAGCTTGAAAATTGGTAAACTTTTGGATATTTATATATGAATGTGAGGGAGTTTTCTTGAAAAATCATTTCTTTTGGCCAAAATATTCAAATTGCCCCATTGGAGATAAATTAGCATATTTGTATATATTCTTGAACAAAATGTATTGCCCTAAAACATTCTCTCTTATGGGATTTTTGTGTAAAACAAGCGGCCGAAAAGTTACCAGGAGAATTATGATAAAAAACATATGTATTTTTTTTTAAATTACCGATTTTTGAGAGGAGATATCTCTGAAACTGTGCATCGTAGCGAAAAAAATAATGAAACATCTTATAGAAAATTTTATAGTCTCTGATTTGTATGTAAAGAATTTTTCATTGCAGCCCACCGTTTTGAGTTACAAGTGAAAAACCAAAAATGTGTAGCTTTTAACCACCCTCTCCCCCTAAAGCGAACGGTCTAGGGGTGGGGACTTTTAATACATTTACGTCCTAATTACCCCCAACACAGTCCTCCACCGAAAAATACCGCCCCCCTCCCCCGTGCACGCTACAACTCCTTTTTCGGTCATTCATTGACTGGCCTAAGTTACCTTCCGGTAGGACGCTGTACATTATATCATTAAAATATTTAGCATCTAGTTTTAAATTTGAAGATCTTCTTTCTCTAATTTGGTGGAAATACAAAGAACCGCCTCGAATCTACGAACTTGATACCTCCGTATCGCGTATTTTAGAAAACTCGGCACACCTAAGTTGTACCGGCTGTATTCAAATAATCCCCGCCGATACGAGCCGCCGAGAGCTGCTGCATTTGGGCCGTCCCGGGTTTCGTTAATGGTTATTTAATGCCCCCATTGTTCCAACCTATTTCCCGGGACAAGAAGAGTCCGTCCCGGGGGACCGCTCGTAAAATACTCGTTTTGCAAACAAATGATGCCAAATTGATCACATTCGGAGACAAGATAAAATCCTGTGCGAGTAGCAACTAAGCGGCCCTCCAACACATCTGACCTACTTTCGAATATTGGCGAAAAAGAGAGAAAATAAAATTGGAAACTTTTATTGTGTCGTGAGTTGGCGGTCGGGCCGTGCAATAAGTTCTATATGTCGAGGATTACCCTCATAAGTGCCCTACGTTCTTTCTCCACGTTCAATGAAAAAAAAAATGAACGTATAATATAGTATATTCAATGCACATGGAAATACCCAATTGTTTTTTCCTAGAATTGGCTGAGGAGTACTCCTAGGGCCGGTTTATTAATACTTAGTCAAATATTAGCTACTAGATGACATTAATGATACACTTCTTACAATTTGAAATTTGTGTACCAGAAGTAGAAGTGCTGTTTAAATTCGAATTTGCAATCATTAAATCCATGTTTGACCCCATGATCTTCTTTGTTTATCTTATTCTCAACATAGCATTCTGTTCCATGACTCTTTAACATCTGCATATCTGCCCCACCATCAACCAGAATGGTGGCTGAGGACCTTCTAGGACAAGGTCCGGTGTCTTCTTTAGGATTCTTCAATCCTAGCTTTGCTGCATCATTTTTAGGATGCCTCCAGAAGAATTAACTCCGATAGGCTACGAGATACATTTCATGTTTCATCATCTAGCAGTACTTAGAAACTTATACATATACTTCTTCCTTTATAAAACTCCTGGACTTTTTGGCCTTGTGACCCTCTGAACTTCTTTTCAAAAATGTGATTAGTTGAGAAAATCTGCTTATATCTTGATTTTTCTTAACTGAAATCATAGTTCTCAACATTGAGTAACGAGTCCATAGGTTTCTGGGAGCGTTCCTTTCCGTAAAAATCAGACAAAAGAATTTTCTCAGATACCTCCTTTACCTTGTTAGTTTTGCACCAATCTTCAAACTTTTGATACTCCAACTCATACCGCGACTTGGATTTTGCCGCTGTTTCTATATTTGAAGGTAAACTTCCATCAGAATCACGCATTTTGAAAAGCGCTCTTTTTTTATTTATGAGTTTGTTTCCCTTTTTTCTATAGCTAATATTACAGTTGCCTTTCATCTGCATCAATAGTAGTAGTAGTACTCTAACCGCAAGGGTAGGAGAGGAGAACACCAATAATAGATAAATATATTTATTTTTTAAATATAACTACTAGTTTAAATCATTACTTACTATTTGTAAATACAAATATTAATATTACAATTAACATTTCCAGAAATTTGTATGGGAAGGCAAGCATTTTTTTTCTACGCGGTTAAGTGCGCCTTCTGCCACAGCAATTTTGTTGGCCATTGATTCCACAATGTATGTCTCTGCCATACTTTTATATTTCCCACAGGTTGAACACTGCATTTTTTCTGTCGATAGTTGATGCATTTTCGTATAATCTTCAAGACGCTGTCTCCAGATGTTTTATTCGTAATACAGAATGACCAGTCTTTCTTAGTTGTCGAGAAAAGACACAAAAATTACACACTGTCGATCGTCAATGTTTCCAACTTCTAATCTGTACAACTCATCCCAACGGGATGCTCCATATAAACCCATTATAGCTACAATATGTAAGCCAAGCGAGTAATATACACATTTATTTTAGAGATTATTAGAGAGTTTTACCTTTATAAGGAGATATTCATCATCAACAGCAGTTTGAAGAAATTTTATCACATCTTCTAATCTTCTTCGGTCGATAAAATAACATTTGATCTTGTCTTGTATAAAAAGTAACTATTCATATTTTTTATACACGGTTTTATTACTTCCATTCTTAGCTTATCATGCAAAAAAAATGATTCTGCTAGAAATCAGCTCGAATGGTAGATATTTGGTAAAAAAATTTCATGAATAATAACGTTAATATTGAAGTAAATGTTGACACAAGAAATTCTTACGTTAAATGCACTGGTAAGTCGTTCTCAATTTAAATAGTTGATTATTTCTAACCGTTTCCAACTGCTGCAGAAACAAACTTCCTATTTCCCCTCCTCACGCATTTCCAAATCAAGACATTTCGATAAACTTTTTATCGCACTAATTTCACATTTTCCTCATTTTGTAAAATTATGAACTGTGGTTTATCATTAAAAGTCACGTAATTGAATGCTCTTGATTTCCCAATAGCTTAATGAAATATAAGCAAAACGAGTATTTCAAAGCCAACAGCACTAAATATCTCTCAGGAAAACAAAAGAGCGCCGTAACGCGACGCCATGCCCGCTCTAAATTATATAATAGACTCGAGCATTTACCGGGACACATACATCGTGCCGTGGACATGATTCAATTTTACGAGGTGCAATTGGATTGGACTGATCCCACATAGTGGAAGAGGATAGGGCACTGAAAATCCCATTTCAAAGGCTAATCCAATTCGAGTGACCGTTATCCCTCATAAAAGAGAGTAATGAGCTCGTATTTTATTATTTGTTGCTCATTCCTACGAATTGTACTACTGGGTAATCTTAAAACTCGTCTTGTAGGTAATTACTTGATTGGTTTTCCATTTCCTTATTCAAACATCATACACAAACCACCATTCTTAGGCAGGTATTAACTAAACTAAATCAGTATTTTAAGCTGTTGTATGTATGATCGGACATGACAGGTATAACAGTTTAAATATCAAAGAAGCCTTGCTAGTTATAATGAAAAACTATGATTCATACAAGAAACAATTATGTAAACACGGATTTTTAACAAGACATTTATCACTGTCATTCACTTCCACAGTTTCCTATTTCTTGTTTTATTCCAATTCATTATATTTTTTCTTTCAAATTCTCTAAATCTTTTCCCATCTTTGAGTTGGTCCCATCATTTTTTCTATAATTTTTATATTTTCCTTACTATCCTTCTATTTCTCATTATATTTAGATGCCATAACTACTGTAACCTTTATGATATTATAGAATCTGTTCTTGTTAATTTCATGTAACTATTCGTTTCTCTTTTTATATAATTATATTCGTATTTTCAGTTCTATTTATTTCCACTGTCTTTCTTATTTCCTTTCACACCATATTACTTTCAGCTTGGTATCTTTTCAGCACTGGCTGGGATCTCTATAATTCCAGAAAGAGTTTATACACGTTTTTCTTTAAATCTTCTTCCACATGCTTCACATTCCTCATTCTTCCATTTTGGTTAGAACATGTTATGTTTTACTATATCTACAATTTCCCTAAGGATTACTTCCATATCTATCTTATTTTACTACCAACTTAACCTTTAATCTTATCCTTTAACGTTATTAGCTGGTATGCATTCTTCTTTCTCTATAAAAATTCTTATTCTCTCTCTATGTTGTAGTAATTTCTACTTCCTTTACTCTCTGCTCATTATATACTCCTTTTTCTATATATCTTAATTACTCTTCTTTTCTATTCATTGCCAACTTCTTAGTCTTCATCGCACCCTGTATTATTTTTCGACACGGGAGGGATATGAGTGAAAATTAATAAAATGAGGTTAATTCAAGAAAATGATAAAATAAGTAAGATACAGAAGTGGAAACTGTTTATGGACAATGGCAAAGGTTAAAAAAATATAGTGCTGATATATAAAGAAAATTTTAAGGAAGAAAACTAAGAAAGGAAAAAGTGAAGCAAGGAAAAAAGGGAACGATAGACGATGAAGGAAACTGACCTAAATGTCAGGAAATAAGAAAATATTCACGAGGTCTGGAAACAAAACACTTGAAAGAAAATTTGTAAAGTTCCAAACACTATTTATGGATGAAACTAACGCATAAGGGTGAGATTTAAGAGTTCTTTGAATGGTTAATATAAGAATTAATTTTAACGGTGGTAAAAAATAAGATAAATTCCATGCACTCACCTCGTACTGATTCAAAAACATTTGCAGTTGCATCACACTTATCCTTAAATCCGTCTCGTTGAATTCGTAAGGGATGTTCCACCCCAACGGGCCGAACTTCCTCCTTTCCTGTATCGAAGCGTGGAAGAAGCATAAAGCGTAAAGGAGCTTCTTGAATGCCATCGGTTGCTTACAGTTCTCAAACCACTCTGGATCGCTGACTGGATCGCTCATGTAGGACCTGATTAATACATGTTTAAATCATGGATGGAATATGTAATTAGCAGATGTGAAATGTGAATGTTGCCAAATCCAGGAAACTTCAAGAATCTCCATTACATGAAAAACGCAGCATCTGAAGACGTGTATAAGAGGAATAATAACATACAATTGGAAAAAGCAGCTATTTCCGTATAGCGATATTTTACAAACGGAGTTAGATAATATCATTGGTAATTTAATCATATCGACATATAGTTCAAACACAACGTGTCCCTAGGGCACCATGTTTAAATTTAGCGGTGTACTTTGATGAAATATTGCATCATAACTGGAGAAGGGTAAGACTGCTAACTCCCCTAACATTATCTAAATTATTCACTGCTGCGTGGTTATCTTAAAGTTAACAAGTTGAATAATTTAGAAGTCTTGAAGTTCTTCCCTTTACATCACTTTCTACTGAATATGCCCAATTTCAGGATTAAAAAGCAACGATTGCTGTTGACACCGAACAAGCTTAGTGAAACCTACACAATTCAAAAGAATACGAAATGTAAACTAGCTTTGTTTAAAAACACATTTGCATAGAACAATTATTAGATATATCTGATGTAGCACACCATCTATATTTACGCAGATTTTTTAATGGAGAACTTCTTTAGTTTAAGGTATTGTTACGAAAGCTCACCTACCTTTTAGTTGGTTAATTATGTTCCTGTTTTCGTTAGAATTTATAATTGAAGCTCACATACCTCATTAGTTTGTAAATTACGTTTCTGTTTATGTTAGAATTTACAATTTTGTGATGCCTTTATTTTGACGTTTTCCGGAATATTCCAGGCTATATTCTATTTGTTTCTCGACACGTTCTCGAAATCTCAGAAACTTCGAGAACTGTAAAAACCTATATAAGCAGATCATTCTCGGCCGCTGAGTCAGTTTGTATTCAGCAGCCAAACGCAAGTGACAAACGTCAAAGTAAAGCGTTGACAGTTGCGAAATTGTTGAAGAATATTTCTTGTATTATCAAGAGTGATAATAAAGATTATTTGTCTACGTGACGTGTTTCAACGATAACCTAATTTCGAGGTTACATTGGTGTCAGAAGTGTGACGTTCCACGAAGAAGACATTTGGAGTAGACAAGTGAATGCCAGTGACGAGATCTAAAGCAACAGAAATGGAGGAATCATTGAAACAATTAATGGGAATGATGAAAGATATGAAGGAAGACTTAAAGAAAGAAATGAAAAACAACCAAGATGAAATGAAAAACAGTCAAGACGAGGTGAAAAACAGTTTAGAAGTAATGAAAAATAATCAGGAAGAGTTAAGAAACGAAATGAAAACCAGTTTACAAGAAAACAATAAGAAGTTAGAAGAAGCAATTAAAGTTAAACTCAATGAATTTGAGGAAACTGTAGAAGAGGAGATTAATCAATTAAGAAATGAGGTACAAGATAAGGTCCAGGTCGTAGAAGAAAATATGACTAAGTTACAAAGTGAAGTATCAAATCTGAAATCCCAGTTGTCGGTAAAGGAGCCCATTAAGACCGAGAGCAGTTTTCTACCGTCGTCAAGAGTGAAGCCACCAACATTTGATGGAAAGGTGTCATGGAGCACTTACCTAAAACAATTTGAAGCAGCTGCCTTGGCAAATAACTGGTCAGAAGAAGAAAAAGCCACATCACTTATAGTTGCTCTGCGGGGTGAAGCTATGGAGATATTAAGAACACTAGCTGACGATAAACA
Source organism: Monochamus saltuarius (assembly GCA_025584915.1). Taxonomy (NCBI): domain Eukaryota; kingdom Metazoa; phylum Arthropoda; class Insecta; order Coleoptera; family Cerambycidae; genus Monochamus; species Monochamus saltuarius. The sequence continues at coordinate 57,794,404 of CM046723.1, forward strand.
AAAGGACTATCAAATGCTGAAGGGTGCTTTGGAAATGAGGTATGGCGACGCCCATCTGCAACATGTATACCAAGCACAACTAAAAGGCCGAAGACAACGTTTCGAAGAAAATCTGCAGCAATTTGAGGCGGATATAGCACGTATGGTGAAGCTAGCCTACCCCACCGCACCGACAGAATTCCAAGAACAGTTAGCAATAAGTAGCTTCATTGATGGCCTGCGAGACTCCGAGATCAGCCAAGCGTTAAGGTTAGCCAGACATAAAAACATATCTGAAGCTCTGGCCCAGGCACTGGAAATTGAAGCCGCCCGACAGGCTTCCAGAAACAGTCAAGGCAGAACAAGGCAAGTTAAGTTTCAAACTAGCAAACAACGAGCAAGTGAAAATAACATGGAAGGATTTATGAAGAGTTTGCAAGATTTAATGAATAACTTCCAGCAAGAACAAGACCGAGCTAATTCCACTGTATATAGCAGGAGAAGACCCATTCAGTGTTGGAATTGTGGAGTTGAAGGGCATCTTAGGAATCGATGCCCTATGAATACATCTAGTCAGGACCAGGAAACGCCAACTAGTCAGCTTTGAGGGGCGAAAGCTGGCTAGGTGCTACCAAGCCCCACCAATTATTAAGATCAAGGTAACCCGTCTGCAAAATAATGGAACGAGTTTGGGAGTACCAGGGCGTATATGCGGACGGGATTGTGAAAGGGTCCTTGATACAGGGTCTAGTCACACCATAGTGAGACCGAACATCGTCGCTCACTGCAGAATACAAAAGCCAGACCGGAATTACATCTTGGAGACAGCAAATGGAGAAGTCATATCAGTGAAGGGCATCCATCTAGCTAGAATAACCCTGGGGCAACCACATTCCAACACAACATCCTAGTAGCAGATATAACCGATGATGTCATTCTTGGACTTGATGTAATGACTCAACATAATTTTGTATTGGACCTTCCACGAAGACTATTGAAGACCAAAGATGAAGAAATCATCATGCAGTTTCCTGAAATCAGAAACCTTCCTATTAGAACTGTGAAAGCGTCAGCAAACATAGAACTTCCAGCAGGTTCAGAACTAGTAATTGAAGCTATTTGTAGCAGTCCTTCGGCAGTTGAAGAAACTGTAATCGTAGAACCAGAACCAGAGAGCAGCCTCTATAGGAAGGGCATATTAACCGGAAAGACATTAACAGAAAGGAAAAACAATTTGGTATTGGTGAGAATGCTTAATCTAAAGGACTACCCACAACAGATCAAGAAAGGCGAACCTTTGGGAATTTGTCAAACAGTTACATCGGTGTTCAGCAATATGGAATCATCAACACCTCGAAATATTCAAAAACTACCCGAAGTCCTGCAGACCCTTGTTAACCGATTCAAGTCCCCATTACGAGCTGATGAAGTCCAAAAATTGGAAGATTTGTTGAGGCGCTACCAGGATGTATTCTCGTTAACAGAGGATGACGTCGGAAGGACTAATCTTGTGCAGCACCGCATAAATACCGGCAACACCACTCCAATTAAACAAGCTCCACGACGTATCCCTTTAGCGAAGCAAGAAGAGGTATCGACGATGCTTAGAGACATGCAGCAACAAGGAGTCATTGAACCATCCCAGAGTCCATGGACTTCGCCGGTTGTTCTGGTAAAGAAGAAGGATGGCTCTACCAGATTTTGTGTGGATTATAGAAGACTAAACGATGTCACTAAAAGGACAGTTATCCGTTGCCAAGAATAGACGATACCCTGGATACCCTGTCTGGATCCCAATGGTTTTCCACATTAGACCTGAAAAGTGGCTATTGGCAAGTGCAACTTCACCCAGATGATAAAGAGAAGACAGCGTTTTCCATTGGAACAGGGTTGTGGCACTTCAACGTCATGCCCTTTGGCCTCTGCAATGCACCAGCCACCTTTGAAAGACTTATGGAAACCATTCTACGAGGAATGACCTGGAAAACGTGTCTCGTTTATCTTGATGACATCATAATACTGGGAAAAGACTTTGAAGATCATTTGAAGAATGTCCAAGAAGTTTTCCAAAAGTTGAGGGAAGCTCAAGCTAAGTCCCAAGAAGTGCATGTTCTTTCAAAGGAAGTCAAGTATTTAGGACACATTATTTCCTCTGACGGAGTGAAGACTGACCCAGAGAAAACTGAAACCGTCTGGAAATGGCCAGTACCGAAAGACAAACATGAATTAAGGAGTTTCCTTGGACTTTGCACTTACTATCGCAAGTTTGTGAAAAATTTCGCCGAGATTGCGAAACCCTTACATCGACTCACAGAAAACAATCAGCCATTTATCTGGACGGAACAATGTCAACAAGCTTTTCAGAGATTAAAGGAAGCTTTGTGTTCTTCTCCGATTCTGTCATATCCCAAGCCTGGAAAGACATTCATCGTGGACACGGATGCTAGTAATACTGGAATTGGAGGAGTATTATCACAAATTGAAAACGGGCATGAAAAAGTGATTTCCTACTTTAGTAAGGTCCTCTCTAAGCAAGAAATGAACTACTGCGTAACCAGAAGAGAGTTGCTTGCCATAGTTAAAACTGTGGAGCATTTTCATAAGTATCTCTATGGTCAGCCGTTCGTCTTGAGGACCGATCATGCTTCTTTGAAGTGGCTACTGCAGTTCAAGAATCCGGAAGGCCAAGTGGCAAGATGGCTTCAACGGTTGCAGGAGTACGACTTCAAAATTGAACACCGGAAAGGATCTAACCATCGGAATGCTGATGCCCTATCCAGAAGACCATGCCCTCCAAACTGTAAGCACTGTATGCGACAAGAAATTAGAGAACAAGATGATTTTCTTTGCCGAAGAATTAACATCCAGGGCCCAGAGGATTGGGATATTCAAACCATTGCTAAAGAACAAAGTGAAGACCCGGATTTTGGACCAATTTTCCAATGGAAGATAAACAACATGGACAGACCCACCTGGCAGGACATTGCTGATAAGTCACCGTCTCTAAAAAGCTACTGGGCGCTATGGAATTCTTTAGCCATCGAGAACGGCCTATTAAAAGAGTCTGGGAGAGTCCCGACGGCAAAGAAAAGGTTTATCAAACAGTGCTGCCCCAGAAGAGAATTCCAGAAGTTCTTCAAGCACTGCACAGTGGAGTCGGTGGTGGGCACTTTGGAATAAACAAAACTCTGAATAAAGTTAGAGAACGATTCTACTGGCTTGGCAGTCGGTCCGATGTGGAAGAATGGTGCCGACGTTGTGATACCTGCGCCTCTAGTAAGGGACCCAGGACTCGAAGCCGAGGACAGATGAAGCAGTACAATGTTGGAGCTCCATTCGAGAGAATAGCTATTGACATAGCTGGACCATTTCCTCGTAGCAGCAGTGGGAATCGTTATATTTTGGTAGTGATGGACTACTTCAGTAAATGGCCAGAAATATATCCCTTACCTAATCAAGAAGCTGTTACCGTAGCCGAAGCATTATTCGAAAATTGGATATGTCGTTATGGGGTGCCCAGAGATCCATTCCGACCAAGGACGAAATTTCGAGTCGGAAGTATTTCAGAACGTTTGTGAGCTGCTAGGCATTCACAAAACCAGAACTACACCTCTTCACCCGCAATCAGATGGAATGGTGGAAAGATTCAATCGCACCATCGAAAACTTCCTGAGAACGGCCGTCAACGAGAAACAGACCAACTGGGATACCTGTCTTCCTCCATTCTTACTGGCTTACCGAGCAGCCATTCATGAGACCACGGGTAAAACACCAGCCAACGTGATTTTCGGCACAGAATTGCGGCTACCCATAGATCTAATTATGAATCGACCGCAACACGAGGAAAACTTAGATGATTATCTCAGCCATCTGAAAGATCGAATAAAGATGGTACATGAAGAAGTACGAGAGAAGATAAAAATAGAAAGCGACAGAATGAAGACCAGATACGACTTGCGTGCCAACAGCAGCGGGTTTCAAGAGCTTGAGAAAGTGTGGCTGTATAACCCAAAAGAAGCAAGGGTAAATCTCGAAGCTGCAGAAATCGTGGGAAGGCCCTTATACTGTCGTGTCACGATTGAATGACGTAGTTTACAGGATCCAGAGGAATCCCCAAGCCAAGATGAAGATTGTCCACATCGATCGTTTGACACCTTATCAAGAAGGCCATGCGGACAATGGAGTAACCTGATCGGGACGATCAGTTTTAAGAGGGGGGCAATGTTACGAAAGCTCACCTACCTTTTAGTTGGTTAATTATGTTCCTGTTTTCGTTAGAATTTATAATTGAAGCTCACATACCTCATTAGTTTGTAAATTACGTTTCTGTTTATGTTAGAATTTACAATTTTGTGATGCCTTTATTTTGACGTTTTCCGGAATATTCCAGGCTATATTCTATTTGTTTCTCGACACGTTCTCGAAATCTCAGAAACTTCGAGAACTGTAAAACCTATATAAGCAGATCATTCTCGGCCGCTGAGTCAGTTTGTATTCAGCAGCCAAACGCAAGTGACAAACGTCAAAGTAAAGCGTTGACAGTTGCGAAATTGTTGAAGAATATTTCTTGTATTATCAAGAGTGATAATAAAGATTATTTGTCTACCTGACGTGTTTCAACGATAACCTAATTTCGAGGTTACAGTATATTGTTATTTAAAACGGACTCGTTTGAAACTGGTTGAAATAACTTTTATATTTCCACTCCTAAAGAAAGTGGACTTTGCAAACAATAAATAATGCCAAAGAAAGTCATCTTATGAAAAATAATCATACCTACAGAAGGAAAAATATCTAAAAACATCTCTTACCTAATAATGTTATTTTTCAATCCCTTTGGAGGCTCGTTCGTCATCTTGACACCATTCTGCAACACCAGCACGGGAAAATGATCAGCTGGATACGATGTCAGCCACAAACGAAAATCTGGATGTGTGGAATCCGGGGTAAGATTTTCACATATCTACAAAATCATTATTCATGTAACATATCTCGACCTCTCAGTGAAGACGTACCCTCTCCAAGCTAGGCATGAAGCTTTTCGCCAGATGGCAGTTCTGTAAGACCACCCAAGTGCCGTTCTTCACACCTTCGTCTATGAGTCTGATAGCGATAGGTCCCTGACCTTGACCCAGTGACAACGCGAAGAGTCTAGCCGCCCCAAAGCCTTGGTCGTCGGCGAATTTCAGCAACACCGCAGTGGGATCAGCTCCGGGGGTCAGCACGAATATCAAAGGGATGCAACAGTGGGAGTCAGCAAAGGATGAATTCAGGTCGAAAGGGGGTGGTTCGATGTATTTTTTGCCCAAATTATCTATAACAAATTATTAAAAGTCGTAATCGTACCCATCCTTTAAATTTGATGGTACATTTCCATAAAGAAAAGTTAAAAGGAAGTAGAGAGAGAGAGAAATGAAGGTGATATGGTTTCTACAAAAATTACTGCACTTTCGATGATTCAATATACATTTTTGCTCAAATTATCTAAAATCATGTTGAAATCTAAGTTTGTGCTGCGTTTGTGTAATGATAAATTGAAGAAAGAGCGAGGGGAAGATGGAGAAAGGAGGAAGAGACTTTTAATTTGAAATCCAATGGTAATTTTTGCATAAATTTTCTTTAATAAAGTAATATTATAAGCCGTAACTATTTATTGTTGGCATATTTATATAAAAATAGTTAAAGCAACAGAGTAAAATAGAATATACTTTCAACAAAACTGTGAGAAATTTACTAAATTTTCGATGGTACTATTGTAAAAAATGTCAAATCATCTCTAAATTTATTGTATTTTTAGAACGATTAATTAAGAGAGCGAGAAAGAAGTTTGATATAATTCCAACAAATTCTTTATATTTTTTATCCGTATTGCCGTATTAACAACCAGTTTAGCCATCAGCGGTGCTACCAGACCTATCGATTTCGAGCTGGTTAGCTTTCACCAGCATGACACCGGCGAATAGCGATGACGAATAGTGTGTCCCTCTCTGCTTTGTGGCCGTATCTAGGCTCAGCATTGAGTAACCAGTGATCACTAGATGTAGACATTTACATTACATCGAGCATTTGAGAATACTTGATCGATATTCAGAAACAGGGATGAAAACTATTATTTCCTTGAGTGAAATATCAAAGATAATATTATTAAAAAATATTACCGCTCAGTCAATATAATGTCGAAGCTGATATTCAGTAAAAACATCATGAATTGTCATTCATTCGTACTCGAATTACCTGTAACGAAGTTTTGAATAGCTGGAACGATTTTATCGTAACGTATACACCTTAGCACCGCCAATTTCTGCAGTTTATTCAATCTGGTATCCCACGGGCTCGGAAACGGACATTCCTGAGGTTCCCCCGAATCGAAAATTTTCTTCCATTCGTTTGTATGTACCATAAAGTGTTCTAAGAGACCCCTGAAAGAAGCAAGAGTCTACTTGATTAAGAAGGGTTACGGACTGGCAAACTATCAGTTAAGTTAATGTGTTTTCAGTAACCACAATGCAAGAAGCAGATGAGCCAATATTTCTGACAGTTTCAAATTGGTTTCTGTTACTTGAACAGACCTCTTGTTACTTACTTGAATGCCGGCAGATCGTTCAATCGGCAGAACTCGTCCCAAGACCTCGACACCATCCAATCCGATGGATTCACGTTAGGATTATCCAAACCCACTCCTCCGGTCAACAGAAACATCCATTCTGCAAAGTCTACTTCGTCACGACTTTTCATCAGATTTATAGTCAGCAGCAGTGAGAATAGCAACTTATCCTGCAAGGTTACCAATTAGTAACGTACAAAGAACACAGAACAAACCGCTGCGTCTTACCTTTTCAAACAAACTTCGGCAAATGTTGACATACAAGGAGTAGGTAAAAAATCTCTCCAGATCCTTCAGTCGGAACGCCACATCTTCTATCTTCTCGGTGTTGTCTATAGCTGATTTGAACAAATTCATGAACCACACCAGCGAGTATTGGTACATGGGGTCGATATTTGCCAGGTCAGCTGAAGAGAAGAGAAAATATATTGTTACGTGTAAAGATCCTATTCTTTTTATCAAACTAATAAACTTCACAAGATACTAATTAATTTTACTAATTTGCAAAAATAAGAGGTCGACTGTGTGCAGAACGACGGAAGGCTTAACGCAAGGGGGAGTCCTACACTGTTTACTGCGTTCATGGATGACACAATAAAGAAACGCAATCAGAAGGATTGAAACCTCTATGTAGGATACAGGTATTTAGAGAAAATAAAGATAAACCAATGTGCTTTTGCAGGTGATGTAATCATGGCGGGCAGTAAACGAGACTTGCAAGAAAAATTTATGATTTTGAACGAGGAAATTAAAAATGCGGGAATGCAACTAAATAAGAGTATTGGAGATGGAATCCTAGATTAAATATATTAATAGATGGCACAGAAATAAAACGAGTAAATCAGTTCAAGGTTTCTAGGTGCAATAATTGATGAGCAAGGAAAACAAAATTTGGAAATTGAAGAAGGAATAGAACACTAAAGATATACTATCGAATTAACAAAAATATTATAAATAAAAAGGTAGTAACAAAAATAGCAAAAATGAAGGTGTATAGAACAATTTACAGATCGATAGGTACTAACAGAAGGTGTGAATCATGAGTATTGACCAGTACAAGCAGTAGAAATGGAATTTTTAAGAAATGACAAAGAGATAGTAAGAGAAGAATTTCAAATCGAATCAAAACTACAGTTCATAGAGAACTAACTAAGCTGGTGGAACATTTAAACAGAATGAGCACTAGCAGACCGACGAGGAAAATTTGGCAGTCAAAACTAGTGACCAAAAAGAAGAGAGGCAGACGGAGATAGTTTAACTGGGAAAATCCAGAAGAAGAACAAAATATGGAAGAAGGCAAAACATTTAACCCAAAATGAGTGCATTCATACATAGACAAAAAGAAACCATAGCTAACGGTAAAACGGGGTTTTTGATTATATGTACTTTATGAGATTTCCCTTACCTATTGTAAAAAACAGAATTGTGGAATACGCAGCTATGGGCGTGTATTCCATCCTGGCTTTATCTATCTGCTTTTCCGTGACCTCAGCCACGGACTGTTTGGCGGCGATCTCGTTCGACAGGGTCTTTGAGGAACTCAAAATCTGTACCGCAGTTTCATCCTCCAGGATATTGCCTTGCGAAGAACTTAATACCTCCAGGATCTTGTCTTCGATTTCCTTCAGAGCCCTACATAAAAAAATTGTTAATGCTGCCACTTTAATATTCTAGTTTTGTCACCGTTTATTTTCTGCACCTTGCAGGATAAGGGCATTCTTCTCCGCTTCTAAATCAGGACGTTCTTTGGCCACTGTTATTCCTAGTAACTGGTCTTGAAGTCCCACGCTGGTAATCATAAAATTGACGAGGGTTACCTTCACGGCAACCTCAGGTAGGTAATGTGGATTTCTCAACTTCGTCGTTATGTATAACCTGAAATAAATTTAGTTTAAACATTGGAAATCTTTAAGGAATCGTAGTGTAAAGTTAGGTCACCTTCCGTTAGATCTATAGGGAGGTATAAACTTTCAAAATGTAACAAATGTCCTATCGCGATCGCTAGTCGCAGGTGTAGTTTTGGTGTATTTGTATGGGTTGGATATTTTTGAATAGAACTACTTCTGCTATTCCATGAATATGGGGGTTGTAATAGAGGAAAAAATGTCAAATCTCTACGTATTTTGACTATTTTTATAAGACTGTGTACGGTGATTTGGCTGAAAATCAAAAATTCTTTCAAGCCATATAGGGTAGGAGGTGAATTTGTGTGTAAGGACACATCATTTTCAAAGGCAAAAAATAAAAAAATTATAACAATGACAGTAAAGCGTGTACAGTTGGGATAGCTTTAGCGTTTCAGGCGGTTTTCAGAGTTGATTTGGTGGAGGAAGGTAGTGGAAATGTATAGGATGATATGTTTCATCGACTTATCAATTTCGAACTACAAGGCATGATGATAATCCTTCATCATCATAATACAGTCGGGAATGCAGTTTGAACCGATGATTGGTGCTGATATTGAGAATAGTTTGCGTTCGTAAAAATGGGATTACATTTATATTAATTATTTTATTGTTTTATATCTATTATTATTAAGTTTTGTAAATTATTTTGTCATATATTTTTTTATCGATGACAATGTGTTCTTCCTTCTCGACTAAAATTAAAAAATAAACTCTAAAACAAGTTTTGAGAAAGCTGTTTTCCGTTATACCCTTTCTAAAGTGTATCACACGAGCATATGCCATATGTAAAGAATAATGTTTTAAATAAAAAATAGCAACAGACGTACTTAAAATCTGAATTATATTCAACTACGGAATCTCCCAACTTCAGACACATCGCGCCGCCCTGTTTGAAAATCTGCTGTGCTAAAACCGGTTCCAAAATAGGATCCAATTCTTCTCCAACATTTTCCAAGAGAACCTAAAATGAACGAAAATATAACAATCATTTCCAAATACCTCCTACTTACCGGTTGACCAAACTGTATAGCGTTCTCAAGTATTCGAACGTAATCGGCTTGGTTAAGCCTTATTATTGCCAAATTGTTCGACTTCTCCATGTTTTTGATCCACTTGTTCGCCTGGCCTTGAGGATCGATCATAAGAGCGTACCTCCTGGCATTCCTATTGAAAGAAATAAACATGTAAACGAAGAAGTAATAGTTGCACGTTGACAGACTCACGATATAATGATGCCATTGTCCACGCTGAAGCTGTCCGTAGGAAGACCGTAGATGTTCCACTGTCGGATCACCACGGGTTCCCCCAAGACGGCTGTCAGTTGGAAATCTTTGGTGCAGACGATTTCGAATCCCGTCAGTGCCGATACCCATTGCTCAACCTGTTGTTGTCTGAATTTCATGGTAAATGACCCTAGGTAGGCTACTACACCAGCAGCGACCAAGATATCTCCTTGAAAATAGAAATAGTGGGTTGCACTAACTTTTCATTGACAAGTGAGACATTCCAGAACTTCCAAAGTGGTAGCTATGTTGCTGGTTTCGGTTTCTGGGTATTTCAAGAGACATCTTAAATTTTTTTTATACATTTCTTATTACGAGTTAATGACTTTGTGTGAAACTGCCGGCTCTGCGAACTAATGCTCAAAGCACAATATTTTACCCATAAAGTTTTTATTATTCGCTTTTGCAGATTATTATTTTGTTGTAAAGGCATTGAAATAATTTTTCCTGCAATTCCTATCAATGAAATCCTACATACTTTAATATATTATATCAAAGTATGCAAAAAGCAATAACCACAGGTAAGGTACGAATATTTAATAAATATCTAAAATATATTTAATCTAACTACATGTATCGTGCCATTTTGTTAACATATAAACATTATTAATATCAAACTCATAGTTTAACATCGGTTTTAACTCGGGTCGTATCATTTATAGAAACTAAAATATTTTCTTTAAATTTGTTCTGAGACGTAAAAAATGTACATTCATTTTCAACAAATCAAATCCATCGACTAAAACTCATAAACCACTCTTTGCTATAAATCTGACCAATTGAGTTAGTGGCTCGACTCGTCACATACACAGGGAATTTGTAGGGCTGTTAAATCTATGGACAATCCTAAATACCTGTCAGCAAATAGTATTTCTCTCCCAACTCCTTAGCTATACGCTTCCACCTGGTCTTCTCGCCTCCTAGTCCCCCGATCAGTTCCTCGGCTCTCTGGAGCTTCAGCTGGCACAGATTCACCTCATCGTTTAGTTTCTGGAATCTCTTCTTCTCACCGTCCAGTGCCGCCTCCAGCTTGGCCACCTTTTCCCTGGCCTCGCGCAGCAAACCTCTCTTGATTTCTAGTGCTGCCATGGCGGTCTGGAAGGAATTTTCGGCCACCGCCAATGCGGCTTTTTTCGGGGCCACCACCTTAGCTACCTTGTCGTATTTGGAGATGGCGATGACCCACTTGCACAAACCTAGAAGTTAAAAGATAGGAATTTCTTACTTACGTACTTTAGTTTGTGGAGGTTACCTTCTGCAGCCGTTGACGCTGTCTTCACTTTATCTGGATCGAAATTCTCGTCGTTTAATATCTGGTGCTTAAGTTTGTCCATGACGCGAACCGGTATGTTGTCTTTATCGAAGTTTATCAAGTTCTCCAAGAACTTCATGTCGCCCAGCACTTTTTTTGACGGTCCCCAGTAATCCTCTACGGTCCCGATCCCACTAGGTGCTGGCACTCTATCCGGTTTTATGTCCTTAAAATTTGCTTTTTTAAAATGAATCGTGAGTAATCAGCAAATTTACCTTCACAATACAGACAGCCTCCATAACGAGCTTCACGCCCTTGGGGGGGTTCTTCATGGTCTTCACGATGGTTATATCTGCAGGCGTCAAGGTATTCAGAGCCGCTAAAGCGGCGTTTAAAATGGGCATGGCCTCGGCCAAATCGGCATCGCACTCGTCCTTGATCGCCTGGGCCGCCTTGGCTTGCTCGTTGGCTACCTCCTCGTCCTCCATGACGGTCTTCTCTACGGCGGCTGCCTCCTCTGATTCGGCCTCCACGATCTTCATAGTCTTTTCGACCTTAGCCGCAGCAACGACTAGCTCCGGTTGCAAGGCCTCCAAGCTCGCCTGCATGATAGACACCTGCGACTCGGCACTGTCCAGTTTCTCCAAACCCACCTCGTATCTCTTTTTTCCCATGAGTACTTCACTATCCGTTAAAATTACAAATAGAAAACAACATATTATTTAATTGGACATTTTTTACATTACTTACTTTCTTTTCTTATCTAGGAACGTCTTGAACGTGTTAATCATCTCCAGGTACGATGTCGGCGTAACATAGTTGTGTCGATTGAGTCTCAAGTAATATTCGGCGGACAATTCTTGCGTAGACATGTGAAACATCTGACACATGTCTATGCACACCTTTCTTTCCCTGTCTGATAACTCAATTTCGCCCAGGAATCGTTCCGCCACCGCCAATAAGGCATCTTCTGGCCAAGACTGTAAAAAACCGTAAAATTTGTTTTGGTGCATCGTCTGCTACATCGCGTCGTCTGCAGAAGCATGGATACTGCAACTTAGTAGACGATGAATGATGCATCAAAATCAAACTGTACTAGAAAAATTCTGTAGACTTTAAAATAATCAATGTTTAATACTAAGAGAATAATAATCAATGTTGAGTACCTGAAACCAATCTATGGTGCAGCAGTTGACAAGCGCTGGAAACTTCCTTATCCTATTCCTGAAACTGTCCCCAATGGGACTCATCGCCAAGATGAGATGGAGCTGCTCCCTCACTATCTGTACGAAGAAATTGAAGAGGGCGGCGGGACTTCCGTCAGTTTGCAGAGATTTATCCCTCTGCCTGTCCAGTTGCCTCATTTTCTCGCAGATCTCTATCTTCTCTTCGGTCGTAAACAAGTTCGGCACCTCTCCCGAGTTCATGAGGTTGCTAACGTCTTCCAGGAAAGCTTCTTCTTTGATCTGAGTATCGGTGAAAAGGAAAACGCCGTGCTGGTCTGAAGAACTGGCCTTCCTCAGAATCGCTTTCACGTCTTCCCTCCACTCGTTGACGCCATACAGTCTAGTGATTTCCACTTGGAAAACCTCGTATTCGGAAATGTGAGCGGCCAGTCTGGTCAAGGACTGCCGACCGGATCCCCCCACCCCTACACACATGCCGTGGCTCCTAGGTTGTTTTATGATCCTGCAGATCTTGGATAAGTGCTCTATCGCGAATCTAAGTGGAAATGAAGCAAAATTTGAAATACCAAAATCAAATAATTTAGTTTGGTATTCATGCTTACTTGAACAGGACCAAGTTCATAGGTTTCTTAGTCATATTATTAAATTCAGCCAGATACCCCTCCACAATACCACGTAGCTGTTCTAAATCTTGAACTTCTATGTAGTGCCTTTGGTCTGCCTTAGGATTGGCAAAATCGCAGTACAAAAGGTTTCTCAACTCCATTTCGCCAATCTACAAAATTGCCCATGAAAGCAGTAAAATATAAAGTTTTGTATATACGGAATGTCCCGCTTTTATTGATCTTTAATACTTTATAGATATTTTAATGCAAAAAGTTCATATAAATATTTGCATAACTTTTTATATTAAAATAATATATTCTACAATTATAGAGAAGTTTTTTTTTATTATATCTCTCACCACTGAAGATGAAGGCGTAGCTAGTCTCTTAAACATATCATTGAGCTCCTCCTCTAACTTGTCAGCGACTACCTCTCTGAGTGCCCCAATAATCCAACTTCTGTCAGCGTCATCTACCAAACGATCGTAATATACCCTAAGGACTTCGTGTACCCATAGTCGTTTCATTGCCACCATATCTTCCATAGCTTCAGGTACGGATAATAAGACGCCCTAAGAAGAAACGTGTAGTTTTAAAATACAGAAGATTTAATGATTTCCTGACTACATGATTTAGTCTGAAGAAGAGAATCAAACATCACCCGAGACGTTAATCTATTCTAATCGACGGAGTAGCAATATTGGATAAATTAGATAACAGGCTAATCATTGGCAGTGTTATTTTTTATTCTAGAAATAAATTGTTCAAAATAGTAACTGTAGCGTAGTAAATTACAAACATCAAATGTTTTTAATTTTTTATCTACATATTGTGCCTAGACAAAATTGTATCTTTCCCAAATATCTTCAAAGTTCACAATAGGTTGTTAAGCACTTAACATAATTTGAATTTTTGTTAACAATGTACGTTTTTGTTTACCGAAATGGTGCCTATAATATAAAAACAATTCACTCCTCTAGGATAAGCGACAAAATGTTAATAAAATAATTAATTATGATAGGTTGTTTTATATGCAATGCTGACTTCATTACAAAGCTGACCACAAAGAAAGAAACAAATGGATAACGAATTCTGCTATGATAAACAAAATTATTCATACATTGCGTCACGTTTGATTTTTTCGTAGCTTTGCTTGTCTTACGCACTGCTGATGTATTTCATTATTGGCTTGCAATTATTAAAATGTTAACCATATTAAGAAAAACATGTACCAGGTGTAAAGGGTAAATAAAACAAAAGTAAAATAGAAATTTTACAGCAACAGTTACTTTCTAGGCAAGATGCATTATAGACTCAACAATGTTATACATCTCAGCCTCATCTCAACCGAAAGTTTGTTTGAAAATAATGAATGGTTAGATTAGACAAATCATTGCGAAATATACAGAATCGCGAATTAGACAAATCGAAGAGTAAACTCAAATAATTTATTGGTATTTATGAATCCCAAGGTTTCATAATTATTAGAAGTCAAAAAAGGAAGTGACTTTATCTTACCGGTAGCTAAAAAAAAGTAATCCACAACCAGTTTATAAGTATGAGCATATTGATTATGCTAGAGTAATATAAAGTCCACAAAAAGAGAGTCACTAAAGGAGTATACTACTCGTAACCTCTGTAATTCAAGAAGAAAATGCATCTCATGAAAATTAATGTTTCTTGTCATGAAATTCCTAATGTCATCCGGATGAATGTGGTGAACAATTAATACATTTTTAATTCAACTAATTTTCTGAAGAAGCTGCTGAATCAACTATAATTTTTTTCCAGAGTATTATCATGAAAATGCCTATTTATATTGATTTAGCTCTATTAAAATTTCCTAAACCATCAGCTGCGGTGCTCTTCCAGCTCAGCTTTTATACGGTCCACTGACAGATATAATTCCGAGAACACAATAAAAATTGATACCAAAACCACCCGACATAACAATATTAGACAAATTATGAAAGGAGAGGAGCAGAAATAAAAGAACTTTATTCAGGTGATAAAGATTGGATAGTAAAGATGCAGCGTGAAGGAATGGCAGAAGGAGAAGCTGAACAATCCAAATCATATTTTGGAAAAAGGATGATGCAATATGTACACAGAAATAGTAGATATCTTCTCAAGAGGAAACGCAAATGAAATAAGAAACAACAGACAATAAAAAAGATCACAACAATAAGTACAAACTCCATATATTACAGAAAAGATTAAAATTAAATTTAGAAAAAAAGAGAATTTAATATAAACTGATGAAACATAGCGGGAATTTGTTAATTGTTGCCAATAAAATAAAAGTGTTAAATGTAAGATTATTGGCATCAGTACTGGGACAATCAAGCTGGGCATGTTCCATATATGTACGAACTACAGAGGGAACGATTTTTGAAACCTTTTTCCTTTATCGTTATTCATAAGTAAATTACAAATAAAGATTATTTGAAATTGGTCTACTTTATTAAGCGAATACATATAGTTCAGAGTTTTTTAATTATTTGACGATTTTCTCGAACGTTTTCCTGTTCTTTGGAAACGGTCCCATAGCCGATGGTATTTGATGCCTTGGGCATTGACACCAAACGACTGTACAATATGGCAAACTATATTAAACTATCTTTATTGCACTCGTATAGAGACGAGGCGTGCCTCGAAAGGGCATTTCCCACGCAACTGGCTACCAACGAATTCCATGTTCTACATGTCTTTCTTACCCATATGTTTATTGGTATGAACGTATCAAAGATTGCCTATATGTATACATTATTGCAGATTAGAGTTATTACCGTCATTAAGTTACACAGAGGCAAACTCAAAAATGCCCTATAGATATACATAGATATTACATAGCCAATATATACTAATATGTTATTGGATGTAATAAACAGATTAGATAATTAAAGTAAGGAATTAATGATTCTTATTTGTTACTTAAACGCAAAGATGCTTCCTCAAACATTATGATTATTACGAGTGTAAGTGATTCTCACAAAGAAATATCGCCTTATTTCCTCCATTTCAGCATTCCGGATATAAAACCATGAGCCCGATGCATCTTTCATTTTTAAATACCAGCAGATCCGGAGGGTGCCGAAGGCGCAACTCTCTTATAAAATAATAGACCTCCTACCTGTATCACCCTGGAGAAATCTCTCAGATTGAAGAGGTAATGCGACTTCGTCGGGGTTGGCAGCAAATTGGCCCTGGCCATCTTGTAGACGTCCAACGTGGCGTGAACAATTTGCTCGATGCAAGGATCAAAGTCTTTGGAGAAGCCCCTGGGGAACGTCCATTCATTATTAATCTTAAAAACCTGCATCCGGCGGAATATGAGAAAGATAAACAGATGCATCCCACTTGTCGGTTCCCTTTCAGACGGGAAATTGCGCGGGGCACAATTAATTACGGCGGAGAAATTGTCGGCGGTTTCTCCAGGATTTTGCCTTTGGAAAATAATCCAAGACCCGAACAAGCTGCGGATAATTAAGGGAAAATTTTCATAATGAAATATTTATCTAATACAGTGCGGGCTACCGATAATCATCTACGTTTTCTTCGTTTTGATGTAAAATATTGGGTCTCGTCAAACTTTGTTTTGAGAGGGACACATTTTATGGAAGAAATCATTCCCCACGATGACTAGAATGTAACGGTGGTAACGGCAACATTTTGACATCATTGCATACCACGCCTTTGCTTTGTTCTTCGCTGTCTAAGTTAAAAACGTAAACATACTGTGTTTTTGTAGTTGTGCAGTTGCGGGTGTGCAATTTATGATTTCATTGGATTTTAATTGTTGCAAGACTATGACTTGCCAAATTGTATTGACAATTTTGTGTATACATTCTCTAAATACGGTGTGCAGTTGCTGATCGCAACAATAGCTGGTAAAAGGTAAATAAAAGAAGAACTAAAATTTATTTTTGTCAATGTCCAAAAATAAGGCCGAGGGCTTAATTACTGTATTGCACTAAATATTCACTCGCCTTTAACTAATGTTTGTGTACTACATTTTATGAAAAAAGGAACTTCGGTTGACGAAGAGGCGCATATCTTCTCTACTATCCAGATATCTTGATGACTTGCTTTTATTATCAATTATACTAAATATGCGCTGTATGTCAGTCTTGGAGTCTTTTATAGTTACTAGCAAAATTTTTATCTAAATTCTGAATATTAACTATTGACTATCTTGATCATTAAAAATATTTCATCAAGGACATCTTTCAGAAAAGTGTCAATTTCCTCTCTAGTCTATATTCTTGGCTGTTTCGGTTTGCAATCATCATTTTCTCTTCCTAAGAATGTTACTAATCTTGAATATTGTTGATGTTATGATGTAGAAGTACCGTTGCCTTTAACATGGAATACGTTGCGGCATGTACGTAAAGTATTAGTTAGACCCCCATCAATGTTGTGCCCTGTGACCTACAGTCAGATTCATTCACTTAAAAATTGGAGTGTTCCAAGTGACGCTAGCTTGGAAATTAAATGGAAATGCAATTATATTAAGAAAAATAAAACGTGAAGTTTCAAGGACATCAAAAGTGTAAGAATAGATGTCGAAGAAAACGCCAAAAATTCAAATAAAATTATTCATCTTCATATTTAGACCACAAAAATAGAAAAGAAAACAGATCTGGATTACTTCTAAGTTTATGAGATACTAAAATCCTCCTGAAGCAGGCATTAATCTTGAAATTTAAATCAATCGTCTAAAGAAATATATATTGTTCATACAATTTTGTATTGATTTAGGAGGTTTCAGGGCATCAGTATTATGAAGTCATACCTTGTATCCAAATGCCACAACATGATCTTGCTGAATATGTTGATGAGAGTGTTTTCTTGGAACTCGTCGATGCAGACGTGGTTAAAGTGACGGGAGAACCTCTGAGTGATGGTGTTGCCCCCACCACCTGGTGGACACATGGCACACATAAACTGAAACAATATGAAAAGACATTCCAGTACCAAGGAAGGATGATCTACTTTAGCAATGTTTTCATACCTGGATGTCTATCAGTTTCATAGGTACAATCTCCTTGCGATCGTACCACATCTCATGGTCGAACCATTGTCTCAACAGTTCGATCGGTGGTTGAGCACCATATACTTCTTTCAGGGGCATATTGACGTCGTCTACGAATATTACGCATCTTTTCGTCACTGGAGGTCCAAACACACCTAGGAAGCACCAGAAACAATAAATTTTAATGGAACTATCCTTTGCTCAATTTATCTCCAAGGTACATATCCAAATAAATAATTCAAGACTTTTTTTCGCTAAATACAGTTAGGGGACTTACCTTTTCTTCTTTTATCCAGCTTGGACATGATTATGTCCTGAGTTTGGTTGGCCGTTGTTTGTGCGGAAAAGTTTATGAAAAGCGGTATGTAGGTGCTAGTATCGTTTTTCTTCAACAGAAAATCCTGGAAATGAGAACAAATGTGTAGAATAAAATCTATTAATCAAATCATGATTGCAAAATTTTTCTTACCGTAACGTATACGGACTTTCCAGTACCAGTCGGTCCAATAACTATCATGGCCTTTTGGTGCTGCACCAATAACTGCATCAGAGCAATATTTCTAATGGTTTCTACCGTGGTGACGATTATTTGGTTAACTGGAATATCTCTAGGTATAGGGGGAGCGATCATGAGCTCATCGGACCACAACTTCCATTTTCCTTTCCCCTTGAATGAATAGACATTTTATTTAAAAAATCTCCTTCAAACCAATTCATTTTACCTCCTTTATGAAACGGTAATCAAAGACTGTCTCTCCTATGGGAATCGAGAAGATGTATGGCTTCTCCGGCTTATGAATGTCGAACGGAATCCCCAACGCCTCTTTCACTTTTTCCGGGAACTCCTTCTCTAGCAGACCCCTGAACAGCATGCTGAATTTCGGTCTGCTGTCAATGTCTATCGTGGCGCCCAATGACCAAATGCAGGCGAAGAAGAAGGATCCCTCCAGCTGAGCCCTCACATCCAAGTCGGAAACCTGTTCCCTAAATTTCTCGTCGCAGAAGTCGTCCATGAAACAGTCGAAAATGTTCATTGCAGATTTTAGGAGGTTGTGATCCGAGGTGGATATTATTTCCTGCAAACAATTCGAGCTAAATGTATATGTATCATAAAAATTGTTGGTTTTTTCCGAGTTTTCTGCTTCAGAGCATATTTTAGTTAAATTATTCAGAACATTGTGGATGTTTTTTGTAAGAAAGCCTTTGGGTACAGCTTTTGTCCAACATCTCAAGTAAATCTATTATCTGTAAACTGTATCTACAAATGTTTCGTTTTCAATCAAATGAGGGTCTTAATGATTGTTTCTAATTAGTAAACATGTACTCGAGACTCGCCTATAAAGCCAAAAAAATAGCATTTGCAAGTTGCTAGACTTTGGAAATTGTTGTTTGCTTAGTTTACCCGATTTCTGTTATCCGCATAAAAGAAGTCTAACAAAATAGGACAAACGGATTCGATACAGCAAGTAGAAGAGATCAAGCCCATAAGATGCGCGCGTACGCCCCTCGACTACCATCACACTCAAAAGATTTAATTTATTCTCAACTTCAAATGGACAATGAAGTGGGAATGAAATATTTAATTTGACTGAGTAGGAATTTTTTACTGTATTAGAAAGATATTTTAAGCTAATATTATAACAAATCTGCTACAATTCCTATCAATGAAGTCATATGTATGCTCTCTGATGCCAAACATCTAGGTAAGCTATTGAACAATTCCACAGACAAAGCTCTATTCTACTAAAAAAATTAATCTAGCTAAATTTACTAAGCTGGTTTAATGAAAACATTTCATAAATATCTAATTTTACTTTTGAAAATGTGGGAACTTGAAAATTCAACCACAATAGATGAGATCTGACTTGCAAACACGGAATTCCAGGAAACAACTACTCTGCGGGCTAATGCCCCGACCAGCATTGAATTACACCTGGAAAACCTATAGCAACAGCTAGAGTCATTCGTCAGACGCCCACCAGACATATACCGGTTTCGAGCTTATTAGCTCTCATCAGTATGCCGATAGATGTAGTTAGTTCTACACCGCGTACTCATGGTCCCTTCTGTCGGGTTAGACAGACGAAAGCAGCTAGGATTATTCGTCGGACACCTCACCTATGGCATACTGATGAGAGCTAATAAGCTCGAAACCGGTATATGTCTGGTGGGCGTCTGACGAATGACTCTAGCTGTTGCTATAGGTTTTCCAGGTGTAATTCAATGCTGGTCGGGGCATTAACCCGCAGAGTAGTTGTTTCCGAATTCCGTGTTTGCAAAATATCGTTTCTCGCCGATCGCGACAAAGGTCGACAGCTTTCAATGGTGTCTACTGCATGTAGAACGCTTCGTGCCTGTGACATTTTCAGTCCGGCATGGAGTAGCGAACGGCCGATAGATGTAGTTACTTCTACACCGCGGAGATCTGACCTATTTCTGCATTTTTAGGATTGCTTGTTCAGGTGGCCTCCTTTAAGTTGAGTCAAATATCTAACTAAAAATTATTATATCAATAAATTAAAATTATTTGAAATTAAATACCGACAATATCAAAAGTTACCACATTTTCAAAAGTGAAATTAGATTGAATTGAACTGAAATGTTCAATAAAACAGCTAAAATAGTGTTTTTAAAGGGCATCCTAATATTCGTGGAGAGCTAGAGTATGTCATTAACAATTTCACAGGAAGTATATAGAATTGCAAGGATATTAGATATGTATTTGTGCTTACCCTGACACCGCCCTTTCGAATTAACCACAGTAGCGGCCTGCAGAACCTCAAGAACAAGTTGTAAATCATATTTTTATAGAAATCGTTATTTATAAAGGTTGGTAGTGTATTTAACCAGGATTGCAATAGAGGTTCCCACCCCAAAGATCCGGGTTCCATGTATATCATCCCGCATCTCGACACCTGAAATAGAAATAAGCGTTCGATGTCCCGAATTGAGAATTCAACTCGTGATATTGTTTCAGTTTCATTTACCGTAGCAGGAGATGCCACATCCAAATCCATAGGCTCAAATATCAAATTCGTGGTATTGGAGAGCTGAATGATTTCCCCGGACATCAGGCATAACTTTTTATTGTCGTCCAGGACCGTATTCATGTTTTCGATCCATACCGCGTCGACGGGTCCGTCGAAAATCAGCCACTTCCTATTTAAGATTTTGAATAATGTTTATAGAAATATTAGCATTTGATTCATAATAAGCGTTTTAAGCAATAAGAATATATTAAGAACGGGTTAAGATTTAAGCCTTGTCCTCATGGATGCGAAATTTGCGCGAATTATTTAAACTTTTAGCGAATTATACCAACTGCAATATTTTCTACCATTTTCATCATAAAACTGTCGTTACATGTGCTGGTAGATTGTCACAAGCTCAAACTTACTAACCCCATATAATGATGAAAATAGCATAATACACCTGTTTTGCGGAGTTTGCGAGAATTTTTGCGAATTTCGAGTTCATAAAGACAAGGCTTTTGCTAACTGGAAGGCATCGTGAGTATATACAGGGTGTTTCAGAAAGACCTGTCGTAAATACAGAGAGTACGTCAAAAAATTAGATTTTTTATTTTATGAACTGTATGCCTATCTCGTATTTTCGAGATACAGAGTGACAAAATAAAATTTTTAAAATAGAATGTTTACGAAAATTTCCAAACAATGCGAAATCTTTTTATGAATGTAGTATTGCTTCCGGGGTTTTTAAGGACGTCAAATACGCTGGCCTCATTATTTTTTATATTTCACAGAGGGCACTAGTTATGCTACATTCCTATTACATTTTAAATTAGATTTTATCTTAAGATTAGATTTTTTACTTATTTTCTAATGTGAACAGTTTTTGAGAAAAAAAACACTTGTTATTGAACATAATTTTGACATAATCCTACTTTGTGAAAAGTCACTTATTTTATATAGTTGCGGCAAGAATTCAGACAACTTACGTCATACAAACAAATTAATAATTCTTTATATTTTCATTAAAATATTTATGAAACTGCAGCTGAGAATAATAAAACTATATACTACAACTAAATGTATGCACTATACAGGGTGTCTCATAATTAGCTGCCAACCCAACCCCTTAGTGCACCATAATTTACCATTCTGAACAACTTTTTCAAGTAACATTTTGCAATATTTTCAGCAGAAAAGGCACTTTACCTAAAACCAAAACAGTTTTTACTCGGTGCACTGAGCATTTCAAATAGGATTATTTCAAAAATGGTTACTCCTACCGACTTCAGCAAAGTATACCTTTTTCAAATAAAAGAGGTAGGAGAATCGATTGTTTCGATAGTCAGCTGGATACACTAAGCTGCAAAAAAGTTACACACGCAAAATACCAAGGTCCATCAAATTGCTCATCAAAATTTAGCTGTGTATACCAAATTTCATTCATTTATCACAACGCGATTGAGTGATATTGCAAAAAAAAATATTTCCATTTCTCCCTCTTCGATGGGTCCTTGTGCCCTTAGGAAGCATTTCCAGACCCATGTTCCATATGAACTTTTTTACTTAGTTTTGATCATAGAATCGGCCTGTTCAGGGTTGGCAGCTAATTATGAGACACCCTATATTGCATTAAATTACAAAAATTATTGTTTTTAAAGCGACCAAATATCGAAAATTATAAATTCTTGCTTTAAAAATTGTATTCTCACTTGAAAACAAGAGGAGATTGGCATATAGTTCATAAGACAATTTTTTTTTATTTTTTGACGTACTATCACCCCTTGCGTTTACAGGTCTTTGCGAATTACCCTGTATATGCAATATAAGGTATAGTCTTTTCAATGTTATTTAGTACAATTTAATTTTATGAATAAGGTAAACTGTTAAACAGATCTACGTAAAAATTCCTAAAGAATCAAAATATGTAATCAAAAAAACCATTGAACGTCAATTTATAGAGACGGCAGAAAAAATGTTTTTTTGAACAATCAACCGAGAGTAGTTTCCTTGCAGTATTTCTACAGTATTTCTTATCAACAATTTTTTTCAAACTTAAACCATCAAATCCAAATAACCAGATTTGAACTTAATGAACTTCGAAAGTTACTTCATTTTTACTTTTCAATGCGTCCTTGTTTTTTGTACTCAACTTTGCTGAAGATTAGAGAAGCTAAAAACATTTTTTTAAATTATTCTATATGTTTTTACACAAAAAATATCAGTGCAATTTTTTTTTTATTTTGAACTGTATATATAAAAAAACTACCTATGTGGATTTCTGATATAATTTTTGTATACTTTACTATAGAGCGATTCTTCAAATGTTCAAACTCAAAATTCGTGTTTCTAACTCGATATTTTCAGTTGAATCTACAAATCTGGAATTTAAACTCAAAATTTTGTTTTGAAATTCAAAAAATAAAATATGATGGCTTTTTTACTCTACTATAACTTTCTTGTGCATGTGGTGCAAAATTAATAAAAAAATCAATTAAAAATTTAAGTATAATCATGCTAACAAAATTAGTTCTCATATGCTCATTTGCATTCTCATCATTTTTTCTCTTTGTACATTTTTTTGTATCTCTATCCCTTCAGAAAGAAACTTAATTTTCTTAAATTTGCTCAGCCTTTCCATGAAGAAAAAAAACAGTGTTGATATCGGTTTTTTTTTTGGGGGGGGAGTCGCTATTTGAGATGGCATAATTTGTTTGATAGCACCTTCCCCCACAAGATTTCACTGATTTGACTGACAAAGCTGGCTGGCTACGGCCTTATCACTTACCTGTCCTCCGTAGTTGACATGGCAAACTGTCTAAAACTAACAGCAAGAACTCCATCCGACCACTCATGCGAAACCGGATCGAATTGGCCGTAAAGTTGCCCCATCGTGATAGACTTCGGATTCATGATGGTGTAAATGGCTCTGTGCTCATCCATTCCACCCTAAAACCCTACTAGTTACAAACCAAGACCAACAGCAGAACATATTCGGAATCCTACCCTTTCCTCGATCAAAGCCAAAGCATCAGCGAGCACCCTGTAACAAGTCGTCTTTCCCGCGAAGGGAAAACCTACCAACATCAAACCGTGCCTCACGACAATCATTTCATACAATTGCTGCACCTTTTCGAGGAAAAACGGCGTGCACTGCACGTTCCTCACCTTACAAGCGTCCTCCACCGCCTGGTTAAGGATAACGTAGTCCGGCTCAGGTAGAACAACGCCAGGAAACAAATCGGATGTGATACCCTGTACAAAAAAGAATAAATCCAAATGCTGCTAAAAGATGAATTGATATTCATTTACGTGAAACAGAGGGACATCGTGAACCAAAAATTTGGCTAGATTGACATCCTTGATGGATCTCAATACCAAGATGTCTTCCTTTTCGTCGGGATAGCGCAGCTTCAAAGCACCTGCTGCTCTGAGGACCGATTTAACTGCCCTCATACCTAAAATGTAATGCATGTATTTAGAAATACTTTCATAAAAACTAATTGCACCATTTCTAAGAATATTCCAAATTCATTAAAGTTGAGAATAATCGCACGGGAGATAATTTCAGGAGCAAAACTATAAGTGTATGAAGGAATAAATATATTAGAATTAAATAAAATGCTATGTGCAGGTTGTTCCAGTTGTTATCCTGTCCATGATAGGCGGTTTGATAACTCGACCTCAAAGGCCCCGTATTTTGCAGGGTTTTCTACATAGACAAAGGATTTTCAACATGTAAATCACACATCGAATTCCAAATCTATCCATTTTAGATTGATACTTATAACGCTTGCATTTGAACTATTGTGTAATAAATTAGAATTGTCGGATGAACTGTTCGTTCAAGTAATGCACATACCTAACTCTAATTTTGACGAAACATGTATTACTCTTCGGTGGAACTGTATACATTTTTCGATAGCAGAAATCATTTGATGTTTAAGACGGCAGGAATTTTAGTAAAAAGTTCACGAAGCCCATAACTTTCATTATAAAATTAAACAATATTTGAAAAAACTGCATGCATTCAAGATTGAGCCAATTCAATTTAAAGTACATTATTGATATTACTTAATTCTTTTTCGTATATTTTCCCTTGAACACAAGTAAATAATATAGATTGGGTGTCAGGGTTAGACTGAATTGAATTTTATTGATAATAACAAGTCACAATTTGTAAAATGTCTTAAGTCTCATAAGTAAGTGTAAGTTTATACGAATCAAGCGTGAATTTTATTTTCAAATTATGAAGTTATACTATTAGAATCCAAAATCACATAATTTAGGGAAATCATCATGTTGAAACAACTCTTTTGTTCTCAGGAAATTCTAAAGAGATATCGCACAAAATATCAAGAATTCTAAACCGATAACGTTCTTCAAATGGGACTTTGAAGAGGACTTCAAATCAGTCCGAAAATTCGATTATTGATTTCAAAAAATCATTCATCATTTGTCTTCTGGGAAACACACGTACATTTACTCCTAAACAACTGACATCCACTCAAACCTGCAGTCACATATAACTTACCATAATCGTAATGACATTGCGACGACAGCTGCTCCGAACACAACCGATAAGTTGCGACAATCTTTATCGCCAAAGGCTTTGCCGTCAAAAATCCGAAGGCGTACAGCTCAATTTCCGATATCAACGCATAATCAGGCACCATCATGGCGACGGATCTAAAGAGTGCCTTCAAGTTATCCGGCAACTCCGATCTACCCGCGTAACCAGGATTCATAGTGATGAACACCGCGCAGGTTGGGTCCAACTTAAGTTCGGTGCCCTCGAAGAACAGCTTCTCGTTGCCCGAGTTGATGCCCCTCTGGATTGTTAAAATCTGCTGGGCAACCACAGACAGCACTTCTAGGTCTATGCGGTTGAATTCGTCAAAGCAGGACCAGGCGCCGCAGGAAGCCAAACCCTGTAATTTATCCGAAAGGGTTAACATGAATTTTTCTCATGTAATGGTTCCGTTAACCTTAAAGAATTTGCCTAGGGCTAGGTAGTCTAAACCGTCAGAGCAGTTGAAGACAACGCACTGCTTGGCCACTGCTTTGGCCAAGTCTTTCGTTGTTTCCGTTTTTCCTGTGCCTGCTGGTCCCTCCGGAGCTCCACCTAGAAGATTTAAGATTACTAATCGCAGATACTGAAGTTGTTTTACTAAATATTACCTAAATGCAGATGTAAAGCCCCAAATAACGTTCTATAACATCTATCAGTCAATGGAGTCACAACAAGTCTCGGTGTATTTCCCAAATATTCGTATCCGTATTTTAAAGTGGAGTTGATCATGGATGTGATCATTTGGTTGCTCTATGTAAAAGTTTATTAGCAACAAACACATTAACATTAGAAATGTTTAAAAGAATCGGTAATGTAACGTTATATGTATAGGGAGCTGGAGTAGAAACTTTCAGAATTTAAGAAATGTGTCATTGTGTAGATTTAATCTTTTTACTTTAAATATAAATCATTCTGCGATTATAGAGGTGGAAATAGGGAGGAAAATGGTAAACTTCTTCATTTTGATAATCTTTATGATCTTAAGTGAATTTAACGTGAAAACTAAGATTTTCAGGATACATAAGGTAGGGGATAAATTTGTGTGTGAGGGCGGTAAATCAGTACGTATATGGTCTTCCATAAAATTTGTCATAATGACTTGGTAGTGTTGTTGATATGTCGATAAGGGTGTGCAGCAAAGCATAAGTGGTAGGAGGTGAATTTATATGTAAGGGCGACACATCAGTATATGGTTTTCAAAGGCAAAAAAAAAAAAAGAAAATTGACTTATATTACCTCCCAGTAGTAACGAAGTTGACATAACCACTTGAAATCGTTCACGTTCTTCACCTCCTCGGTGATCATTCCCGACAGCACGTCCCTAGCGTGTACATCCAACACAACCAAAGCACCTGATCAAACAATATCAGTTCCGTATGTACACAAAAATCATAAAAGCATTACCTAAAGTTATACGATTCTGAAGATTCAATTTCCCCCTCACCAAATCGACTATCTTCGAAATCTGGGCGTTACTCTTCAGCAGATACTTCTTCAGCTCCTCCAATCCCACCACAATCGCTGCCGTCACTTCCGTGGTCCAGAAAGTACAACCGACGGATTGTATGCATTGCCCTGGCCATTTCAACACCCACTGCTCTCGAGGAACCTTCGGGTAGTCCGCAATGGACGCGGCCACCATGTTGTGCACCGACTTCTTCATATCGGTTTCTAGTTCGACAAGCCATTTCTCCACCTGGCCCCGAGCGAGGGCTGTCTGAATAACATCCACGAGCGGGACGATTTCCCCTTCGCTAGACCTCATCTGTGTCACGTCCAGGTCTTCGGTGAATGTCAGTTTGGCTATGCCTTCGAAGCACTTCTTAAGGTGAGGTTGTACCCTAAAATAATGAAAAAACAGAACCAACTATTTGATGTATCGACTTTTTCCTAAATGGTTCACCTTGTTGGATCTTTAGTTTCAGATAATATTTCTAGCAGTTCATCGTTAGACAAGAAGAAGAATCGTGGGAAGTACAGTCGTTTCTTCTCCAGGTAGTCGTTCAGTCCTTTCTGGATCATCTCCAAGAGATTGTTACATTTCTTCAGTCTTTCAGCCATCTTATCTATTTCCACAACGGATAAGACTTTGCAATCGGCATTGACGCTTTTCATCACGTCTCTCCATATCTATAATCAAGTTAGAAAAGTTTAAAAACGCTCATTTAAAAAAATGTGTATACTCATACGTACCTTGTCTACTGCGCTGAATCTTCTGCCTTCTTCTGGCATTTGCTGTTGAATATCCGGGGAAGAAAATATAGGTTCCAGATACATCCATGTCGACTGCACCTTCAACCATTCGTCCAGAATTTCTTGCAGCAGTTGAAGCTTCGACTCCCAGTCCCTGCAAAGTTTGAAAACATGAAAAACAACATCAACACAAGAAAGTACTTACAGTATCTGAGCCTCGAAAGGTTTAATATAAGGCGAGTTTTTCATAGTCTGCGTCTTGATTAGGTGATCGTCTAATAACACCTGGATATCGTCCACTGCAGAAAGGATGTAGGTGCCGGTATCCTTGTACACCAGCACCGTAAACTCCATATCCTTCCACTCGAATATCATTTTGTTCAGATTTTTCTCCAGGTTGTTTTCCTTGGTCGCGGCTTCTGATATCACCTCAAACTTGTCTATGTAGTCATCCAAGCCGTAGTCGATGACTTTTTCGAGAGTAAGTTCATCATCTACTTTTATAGGGAACCCTACGATTTCTGAAATCTTTTCCCAGTGGCGTTCCTTCATTCCTGGATTGCCCAGGGTTTGTATTATGGGCATGTGCTCTTTGAATTCTTCTATTTGCTCACGAACCTAAAACATATATTGTTTGACAACGTTTCGATAAAATCTCATTTACCATCTTCAGGTCTTCTTACTTCTGCTTCGCGTTACAGTAAGCCGAACGTAGTAACGCGAGCAGAAGTAAGAAGACCTGAAGATGTAAATGAACGTTGTCAAACAAATGGTTCTCTCCAAGACCATGCAGATTCATCTCGGAAAGGAACCCGGATAAATTTTACAACCATATATAAAAAATAATAAGCAATTGTTGAGTATACCGTGGTGGCAAGCGTGAGAGTCGCAGGTTTGTCAGTGAATACTTTCTCCAACTTGTAAATGTTTCTGTAGTAAGTTCCTACGTCGGTTTCGATTTGTTCTGGATCGTGAGAACCAACCCTAGATTTCATCCACAACTCATTCTTCTCTAGGAAACCGACGGCGTTGTCGTAGAGTTTCTTGTAAGGTCCCAATTTGTCGTGAATTTGTTTCCTTAGAGGATACTGAGACGTTTCAAAGCCAAAAGCTGTTTCTTCCTCATTAAAGGCTTCTATACGTTCCATTGCTTGAACTAATCTAAATAAATTTTTATCGTACAGTATAATTCATTTTTCTTTCAGATAAGGGATAAGGACGTTATCATATAATAAATTTACTGAACCTTACCTTTCATCAAGTTTAGAAGCCTTCCTATGATATCTCGGCAAATCTTCCACATCTCCATTGTTCTGAAGTTCATCAACCATTTTGGCGTACAATTCCAAATCCTCAGTAAATTTCTGAATTCGAATTTTAAGCGAGTCTTGGAATTCATCTCTTTTAGAATCCACAAGTTGCCGGTGCTCTTCGATGACCTTTGGCATGTACAAATACCTTTAAAAGTATTATTAATTCGATCACGACTTAACCCAAAGTAAGTATTATTTTTTTACCATTGAAACGTAATATTGTTCTGCTTCATTTCCACGGGCGTGAAAGTACAATAATCACACAAGGCCAATATGTAAGCCATGACATCTTTTAGACGTTCTTCCATCTGTATTAAGATCTTCGTCTCCACTTCGTCCACGAACTTTATAAGAGCCATTAGCTCAGATGTATTTGTAGGAATGCTCAGCGCCTTATCTGCAATGGCTTGGTATTCGTCTCCTAAGCTAAAAATATCAGTCATAAGTTATTTATATAGCTGGAGTAAAGGATTGTGTATCTCTACAGAATTATGAATGGATACATGCTCCAATTAATGAACAAGTCTTTATATGTAATAAAATATTTATTTATTGCAACAGATTGTTGGTAACTGAAAATAATTACGTTTTACAAACTAGTAGATAGTCTTTGACGCAGCGCTCGATCAGCATGTCCTTGAAGTTTGCAGCTGCCATCTCCAAACCCTTTATCAGATCCAATCTGTGCATTTCATACATCTCCATGCGTATAACGTATTCGGTCTTGAGCGGAATGATATCTGTCAGCTGTTGAAATCTAGCGATCTGCTCCATATATTCGTCGAACTTGTGTTCCTCTGATAAGAATTTTTGCACAAATTCTTCCTCTTTTCCATTGACGAGTGGGAGAAATTCATCAAAGTCTTGAACCCTTAGCTCTGGACCTATTCTCTGGTCTTCCAGCATACTCCTAATTCTTTTCTTGTAACCCAATGCTGTCTCTTTAGGTATGATTGGCTGAAAACAATATTATATAGGTACACTTAAATTTTACTAGACGATTAGTAGTACCTTCAAAAATTGTTCTGGTCCCATCCAGTCCAAATAAAGTTTTGTTTCCAAACGTGGAATATCCTCCACGGCCTCTATTATAATATCGATCAATTTTAACAAGGCATCTCTAAAGTTTTTAAAGGGTGGTTCAAAAGCAAGCATGTCACCCCTCTGAAGAAGTTTCACTTGGAAGCCTTTGTTCTTGTACTGAAAAAAGATTGATTGTCCAAACCATAACTATTCACCTTTGAACGTTAAATATTACCTTTACGTCGGTTATGTAAGTTACGTAATCATATAGTGACTTTAGACACAAACTCTGCAACTGAAAAGTCATCATAGTGGCGACAGCATTATAAAACGATAGCATCTTCTTCGGTTTGCCAGGATCCGGCAGCTTATTCCTCTTACTGCCCTGTAGAAATATATCAACTACTTCGGCGTAATAATTATTCATGAGCGTCATTTTGCACTTTTCTATTTGTTTATTAGTGACGTACTTAAATTCCTGGAGATCAAAAGTACCTTGGTGTTGCATAAGTTCATCAACGTCCACCAAGCGTAATTTTCTAGAAACAAATATTTACGTCGATGACAATGATTTTCAGCCTTGAAAAATTGCGATTAGCAAATCCAATTTCATCAAGGTGATACAGAAAACACCACATGTTCAGTTGGAACAGTTCTATGGCAGTTCTAAATTATGCCATTTGGTTTGCGTATGTAACAGCTACGTTTGAAACAGTTATGAAAACTATTCCGACTGAAATGATCAAGTTCCAAAAAGTGCATTACCTTTCAAAAGAAAGATAAGTATTTAGTTCACATGATTTCCTCTGATGAAGTGAAGACTGAACTAAAGAAAATAGCTAGTACTAAGAAACAAACATGAATTAAGAAATTTCTTTGGAACATTGCATTAATGATCGCAAGATTGAGAGAAATTCGAGACTTTGCACCACACCCTTACTAAAAACAGTCAACCATTATCTGAACGGAGGACTGTCAGCAAGGTTTTCAGAAACTGAAATAAGCTCTTCTCTGATCCTGTTATAATATATTTCATTCTCGGAAAAACAAGTTATTGTGGACACTGATGCCGATAATACTAGTATTGGAGAAGTGTTATAACAAGTGGAAGGCACGAAGGTCGTATTTTAGCAAAGCCCTTTCTAAGCAACCAAGAACTTAATTAACGAACTAAGAGGGTAGGTGAAATTCGGTGTAAATATATAGAGTATATTTAAACGAGACAAATTTTTAAGAGGCAACCTGTTCGATTGCCAAAAACTCACTTCTACTATACTCATTAAAAGCATATGTAAATTTTCCGGAAATTTAAAGACATAAATGTTATGGAAAAGGGAGTAGCTTAAATATAAAGCTGCGAATCCAAGATGTAGAACTAATATGGGTAGTGTAATACTAGAAGTAGAATTTAAGAAAGATATCCACAGTGAGCGGGGCTAACAGGAAGCTTTTTCTAAGTATCAGATTAGTTACAACCTACCTGTATTTGGCGTACCATACGTCTAAAAGAGCAGCTAAACATGGATTAATAACGTGCAGGTGTCTTTCCATTTGTAGCTTTCCAGCTACATAGATTGGCCTAAAACTATTTCCAATCTCTTTGAGTTCTTTTTTAAATTCTGATTCACCTCCACTCAGAGATTTGACAAACGAGTTATCCTGCAGAACAAAGTCTATAATTGCTTTTTTCACAGCTGTCATAAAGTCTTCCTTCACGTCTTCAATCGATTTTGCTAGAGTTTCCTCCCAGACCATCAGCCGTCTGGGGACAAGAGCTAGCACCTAAATTGCAAAGTGATAATAACTGTTAACTAACTGATAATGAAGGGTTTTTATGCTTAAAGACGTAGATTTAATTATATAAGTACCCTGCTCAAGACTTTTTCATCTAATGGAGCAACATGGACTGTGTCGACTCCATGTTTGACATAGTAGTAGTATCGCAACATCTCCCTTTCTTCGGCAGATGGAATTTCATCGGGACCAATCTCACGTTCTTCATCTTTACTAACAATCAAATTAACCAGTCTTTTCCTAAATTCTTCTCTTTGCCTTTTAAGGGCTGTGTAAGATCGCAATTTTGCATCAAGATCAGCATCTACAAAAAAATCCTTTATGTTAAGTCCTCCCTAAAACAATAACCACCCACTTTTCTTTTTTTCCGATGCAAGTTTCTTCTTATACTTCGGATGATTCGATGCTAGAATAGGTTTTAAAAGTTCGGGGGGTAAAGAAAATACAGATCTATCGTGGATATTAAAATCGGTAGGTAGAGATAGTCTGGGTATTTTGAACTTAAGATCTCCTCTAGCTTCCAATTTTGCTCTTTTCTCCGCTATTTTCTTTACTAGTCTATCCCTTTCGATATCTCTGCCAGCCATATCTATAAATCATTATTAAAAAAACAGAAGGATAAAAAATATACAGGTTGTTTCCCTTCTTTTGATCTTAAATTTATTAATAAAGAACATGTTTAAACGTGAATTTTTGCCTTATAAAGCAAAATGTTATACTTTTGACTAATTAATAGTCGCTAGCTAATAGTAATAATATGTCGCTACTGATTTCTCACGCAAATTTCAAATCCTAGTGATAATATAACAGTTAATTTTAGTGATAGGCATAACCGGCAAATTTCAGAATCAGGTGCTATCGATTCAATTACTTTAATAAGATATTCTTTGAAGCTGTTTATTTGTGGCATAACTCTAGTTTTACTTTAGTTTAATTGGGAATTTTGCCACACCTCTGAAAAATAAATATTAATTGAATAAAAACTCTTGCGTCAATAGGATCAGGCATTGCTTATTTTTGAAACTAAGTTTGCCTAACCAAAAACTTTCACACTGAAACAGCAGAAAAGTAACAAATACTATCTGCTTTTTCAGTGTGAAAATTTTTTGTTAGGCAAACTTAGTTTCAAAAATAACCCTTGACTGATCCTCTTGGCGCAAAGGTTTATTCAATTAATCCTTATTTTTTCAGAAGTCTGGCAAAATATAGATTCCACAAGGATCATTATAACGACAATTGACACATAATTGGAATGTAATTCCTTATCAGACTAAAGGCATATTTGGGTTCCCAGATATGTTCTCAACAAGTTTTCATTTGATTTCTCTCAAAACTGAAGTGATGGACTCTATTGGACCCACGATCTATTAACTATATGGTGGGGACCATCGGGGCCAGGTGACGTCACTAAATTCCCGTAAATAAAGACAAATTATAGTCTTTCTCGAAAGATGAACTGGGATAGACTGGTATACGTCACAAAAGACCTCAGTTTTCATTGGCTACCTGCTGATGGCACCGACCGTGTAGTTAATAGACCGTGCATTGCACCGTCGTTTACTGCGGCAACTCGAATAAGGCTAAAGTACCACAGGTTGCATACTACTGTGACGTTACATAATTCGAATTGTATAATTCAATAATCATGTCTTAATGAGCCAGCTTTACATTAACAATTTCTTTGTCAATTAATTGATCAAGTGGCTTTGTCAAGTTAATTGGAAAATGTAATACTAAAACTTGGACGTCAAATAAATTGATGAAGAACTTCGTCAAGTTATTGACGACTTAAAACTTTTTCTAATTTTTCATCAATTTTTACTTCAATTCAGGAATACCAACCTAAAATAAATGTAAATATTTAACCAGAGACCGAGCAGTAGCAATAATAAATGCAATGGAAGCTTTTTTTAAATTATTTTTCACTTTTTTGCCTTAAAATATAATTATTAAAGTTAGTTTTCATTTTTAACAGTATTTGTTTTGTATACAAATGGAAATGATATAACATTAAAAGTTAAAACTGATTACAAATCTTGTTGAATTGAGTGCATGTATTATATATAAGCGCTCTACATATATTGTATGTTCTAGGTGTCGCACAATAGAAGGTAGAACTATGTCTAGACTCAATACGCGGTACTGAAAAATTAATATTATAAAGAAGAGTCTCACAGTCAATATTGTAGTGCACCAAACCATATAAAAATGCGACAATGCTAAATACTCGTCTAAGTTCGAGAGAAACAATACCAAATCTATCCAGCAATATTTGATTATCAATACCTCTCACGGGATAAACACCATCTTCTTTAAGTGAAAGAAATTTTAGAAAACGTCTCTGGACAGATTCTATATTGTCGATATGAGATTGATAGATAGGAAACCATATAATAGAGCCATAATCTAATTTACTTCTAACTAACGTATAATACAATGTTTTAAATGTTTCTATATTTCTAAATTCTTTACAATTCCGCAGTATAAATCCCAATATTTTATTAGCTTTACTATAACTATCTCATCAATATGTTAATATGTATATATGTTAAGGCCGCTTTACAATTAGGCAATGTAGCATGCAATGCAATGAAAACAATTTTGCAGCAAAATTTTTCATGCAATATTGCAAGGTGTCATTTATGCAATATATTGCCCATTGCCAAATTAGTAAAATGTAAATGATTTCGATCTGCTGGTCTTCTGCAAAACCATCAAAACATACTTACCGGTGTTGTGTACTGTGGTGTGAAGTTTCAATCAACCTAGAGTTTCAATGGATTAAATAAAAAAGAAAATTATTATGATTAATTGAGGTTAATTCACTTTTTACTTAATTCCTCGCTGTTAGATCCTTTTGTGTAGGATGGCAAAACTGAATATTACCAAAAAATGAACCAGAATATCACGTGCAATGCAATCAAATTAGAGCAGACTCTATACTCGTGCAATGGATTGAAAATTGCGGAGGTCATTAATTTTAAGTTTAATGCGCATGCGCGTATGCAATATTTCTTTGCATGCAATAACAATTGCATAAATGTAAAGCGGTCTTTAAGAAACTTGACAAAGCCCTGAACACATGTAACCAAAGTGCGACCTTGAAGAAATTGATGAATGAATTAATGAATGAATTAATTAATCAATTTCTTCGACAATAAATTGTTAGTGTAATGCCCGCTTTAAAGGTTATTTTAACAACCTGATGATTAAAGGTTAACTTTAATTCAAGTCTGCCCATTATAGTTAATTCATTATTACATTCTTTATTGTTTGCCAAATCGCAAAAGTCACTAATTTAAAGGATCTTATCGAAAGAAATAACATTTTGAGAATCTCTGTTTTATTGTCGTGTTAAAACTGTTTGAGTAGCACTGCCAATTGTTATGTCATTTTGCATTCGGCAAATAAATTGAGGTTAATTTGGTTAGGAAATTTGAATTATTTTATAAATTTTATATACATCCAGACAAATATACTGAGAAAATGGTATGTACTTACTCTTCTCTAATATATATTCACTCCATGTCTTCTTAATTCTAAAACTACACTTACACGTCTACTTGAAGTAGAAGACAGTTATTTGTCGTGTAACTTATTTGTTTGTCATGGAAACACATTTAGCCGTCATTGATTTTTCTTATTGGCAGAAATGTAAATTTTCAAGTATTTTTTTAAAGGGCTTGTTAGAATTATGTACTTGTATAGCTTAAGCAGTATAAGTTTTGCTGTCGCTGGCATTATATTGATCTTAATAACTCTTCAACAGATTGTCACAAGAGCTGTCATCAGACTGTTCCATACCACCATAGTAAACCCGGCTACTGAGAAATCGTTGCTGGCCACGTTAAGGAAAAAGACCGGGTACACTTTCACAAATTGTAAGAAAGCTTTGGAGATGCATAATAACGATTTAAAGCAAGCCGAAACTTGGCTCAATCAACAAGCACAGTCTCTGGGATGGTCAAAGGCGACAAAGTTAGAAGGACGACAGACGACACAAGGTTTGATAGGTGTCTCAGTGAATAATGACGACGGAGTATTGGTCGAAGTAAATTGTGAAACAGATTTTGTGGCTAGAAATAAAGAGTTTCAGAAGATGGTCGAAGAAACAGCTAGAACATGCTTAGATTATGTTAAAAACCACCAGAAATCTAAAGATTTGATTACAAAAGTAATTACGTCTTATAAATTTATAAAAATATTTAATAGGAAATTAAATTTTCCATTATATTTCAGATATGTTTAGATGCAGAGCAGTTAAAGAACCTTAAAGCGAATGATGGCAAATCGCTTGCTGACAAATTGGCTTTAATGATTGGTACAGTGGGAGAAAACGCTGTTCTAAAAAGAGCACTATGTTTAAAAACCGCAAAAGGTGTTCATTTAGCAGGTATGACATTCTCTGTATTCGCAAAATTCACAAACCACTCGATGGCGATGTGTTTATAATTGTCGCTAAGATTATAAAGCTTTTAATTACCAGAGACTTGTTTTATGGTGTACCCAATTCTTTGTATTTGAATAATTTTTTAGATAAAATTATGTTTTAAGACCTATCAGAAAGATTATTTTAACTTTAACGTAATGCAAATTCCTAGATTATTATATTGTGAATTCCTAGTACAATCGTAACCTTTCAGATTCAGATATAATGGTTCGGTTTAAGATATCTTGAACTACTTGGGGAATCGTGTGCGACCTCTAAAATAAGGTGAGGTGCATATTTTTGTCTGGGATGGAAACAGAAAAGCCCCGTGTTGTCAAACGCGTGTTTACAGCGTCTGCTTTAGTTCAGCCACCCCATGAAATATCCATCTTTTATTAAATGCAGGAAATTGGCAGTGTAATGTGTAATATTTTTAAAAACAACCTTGTTATAATTACCTGGCATCAAAACCTCTATAAGAAAAAGTTTGCTACATACTTTCATGTGTCTAGTTATCGGTTTTCTGATTCTCAATTTAATTTTCCACTGCTTATAAAGTTTCGGTTCAGGAAGTTTATGCAGGGAAATATCAGCAGTAGGTACAGTAAGAAGAGCACTGGGAAATAGCACAGATTCTCCGAGATTTTGTGCAAATATTCTTGTGTATGTTTTGCATTTTTGTACACTTTATAGCTAAATATTGTACGATCTTAACAAAGTTTGCAAAATTACTAAAATATACACAAAATTTCCACTACACCTACACATACAAAACAGATTTGTTGAATAATTGTTTATCCCCACACTCGATTTATTACAAACTATCTTATGTAGAACAAGTGATAGAAAAATTTTAAAAAATGCACAAAACTTCACATTCGTATTATACAAGCAGATGTCAGCTATATCGTGATTTTCGCCAATATTCTTATTGATATATGAAATTTTATTTTCTCAGGTTACGCACATCCCTCTGGCAATGCAAGTGATAACATTATGATCGGCAGATTGGCTGGTTTGATGGCTTATAGACCATTGGAGCCGAGTGAGGCTGTTAATAGTGTCAGCAAAGGCATTTGCCAACATATCGTTGGAATGCACCCAAAGAAAATCGGGACCTCCGACGATGAACCAGCGAAGAACAAGGACGAAGAAACATGCCTAATCCATCAAGAATACCTCCTTGGCGATGGAATATCAGTGAAGGAGGTCCTTGCGGAAAACAAAATTGAAATTTTGGACTTCAAAAGGTTTGAATGCGGAGAAAGCGATAGAGCTTTGGGAGACCAGCCTTTGGAGTTTGTAGAAACTTGTCAATAGTAATTCAGATGCGTATGGACTGTTAAATAAAAGAGTAAATATTACTGTGGAGTTCTTTATTAAATATTTCATAGTACTTAAAAGGGCACACAGGTTGTACAGCTTTGAGGTTTATAGTTAAAATTATTATAAAAATGTAGGTAAGTGGGGTATTTACATGTAAAATAATATAAGTTACAAATAATTTAAAAACGTTTATTTTAAATTCAAATATTTTTGAGTTTTAAAATCCCCAGTTTTACTTTCTCCCCCACTGATTTATTTCTTTTCAATTCAGGACAATTCTTCCACAGCCATATTCTGCAGTCTTTCTTCCAGATGTGAGCTATTTCGTTGATCGTATAGTTCTTTCCGCCACACTTTAACACTTCGTCTTTTATAACAACAATTTCATTTGTTATTGCATCTTTTGTCTCAATTTCGTCCTTGACCGACGGCTTGTATGAGTCCCTGTCTCCCATCTTATCGTTTTTTACCTTCATAAGAAAATTATACAATTTTTTATGTTATTTATTCATTGAAAATTAAGAGCGTGTTGTTATACAAGGTAATTGTAAAATAAGTTTGTGCTTCAACTGGGTAACAGTGATGTGAAAATAAATAATTTTTATTTAGCAACGTGGCCGAAAACATCATTTCAAATAAAGGAAACAACAAATTTTAAAACCAGCCCTATTGTATGAGTTCATGTGGCAGTATCAATGGTGTCGTTCCTTAACGTCTCGGCTAGAAAATGTTACACTACTAATTCTACCAAAATTGCAGCTAAAATATGCTATTGAAAGTTGACAATGATGGTTTAACACACATTCACGCCAAAACTACTAATTCTCTATTTGAATAAGTCATTTTTAAATAAAACAATGTACATCAATCTACAATATACGAGACAAGTATGCGCCTGTGTATTATAAATAGTTGCAGTGATACAGCTTTCCTAAATTTTACGTAATAATTCTCGATTCCATTTTTTAGAAAATACGCATATGAAAATTGTTCATTTACACCCCTTTGAAGAAATGCACTTATTTCAGAAGGACCCTGTATAATTACCTTTAAAGGTTTCATATACGAGGTGTGGCAATTACGTTCCAGGAATATAGTTATAACTCGGAAACTGGCAATACTGCATTGTTCACCAACGTTTTTCTAGAGAGGGGGACCTTCCTTTTAGTTTCAGTCCAATGTTGAAGTCGATAGCACGTTTGGTTTGTGTTTTATGTGTATTTTTTGGAAGTAACTATTATAGTGGCTTGTGAAAATGAGTGACTCAAATTACAAGCAATGTGTTTTCAATGTGCGAAACACCCTCGGAAATTCTTTGAAAATTGCAGGTGGTGTATGGAGACCAGTGCATGTCAAAAACACGCGTGTTTGAATGGGCAAAACGGTTCAAGGAGGGGCGTGAATCGGTAAAAGACGATCCACGTGAAGGAGCTCTCATCACCTCTCGTACTGACATAAATGTTGATCGTTTGCATGCACTGATGACCGGCACCTAAGCATTCGTATATTGTCTGAAGTTAAACGTCAACAAAGAAACCGTTTGAAAGATGTTACAAAAATTTGAATATGCAAAAGATTTGCGCAAAGATGATACCAAAAGTTGTCACCAGTGAACAGAAAAACACGCGAAAATGGATCTGCGAGGATTTGTTGTTCCGTATTCAGAGCGACGGTAGAGACTGGATGAGTCGGGTAATCACTAGAGATGAGACCTGGATATTTGAGTATGACTCTGAGACCCGTAAACAAAGTCAGCAGTGTGTTTTTTCAATATTTAGTGCGTCATTCATCATGAATATGTACCTGCCGACCAAACAGTGACTGGACAGTTCTATGTTGGTGTCCTGGACCGGCTGCGGGCCCGCGTTTTTCGTGTGCGGCCAGCCCATTCCTCGTTCATTGTGCAAGAGTTTTTGGCAAAAAAAAGTCCAACGTTGCCCCACCCACCCTATAACCCCGATATTGCCCCCAGCGATTTTTTTTATTCCCCAAGATGAAGTCGCAACACAAGGGAACTCATCATAGTGGCGTACAGGAGGTCAAAGAAGCTGTAACTGTGGTGCTGAATGGGTCAACTGCGGAGGATTACCAAGGATCCTTCCAATCGTGGGAGCAACGTTGGAAATCGTGTGTAGAGTTAGAGGGAGACTATTGTGAAGGTTGATAATAAAATTTTAGCGAAATTTAATTTGCTTGTTTTTTCATTGACAAATTCCCGGAACTTATTTGTCACACCTCGTACAAGGAGTCCCATAACTAATGGTCCAAATGCAGCAGCAAGAGATAGTAGCCTTAGAAATAGGTAATTTTGGTAAAATATTGTATATAGTTTACCAGGGACCGGCTAACCTTTGTAACTTAATGCCTAAATTATTAACACCCTGCATGATAAAGACTTTAAAATAATAAATCTGAGTAGCTTCAACCTTAGACTAAAAAATATGCTCGTTTATTGTCGATAAAATGAACCGTAGTAAAAAATTTTATAAGAACTTTTCATGTTCTATCTTCACCCGAGAGATTTTCCACATTTTCCCGGACACCCTGTATACTTATTTTATTTTTAACAGCTAAAATTAGGAGAAAACCTCAAAACAGTGACGGTTATGTAAAAAAATATATTTCCTCATAATTTTCCCTCCGAAAGTGTGAAAAATATTTTATTTTTTTTTACTTTAAGCTGTCTGTAATCCGGTTAAAAATTTGTCAGTTATTTTTATTATATATTTATATTTATTATATATATTATATATTTTTTTCCTGAAAACTGTATCCTGTATCTTTAAAGCAATGAATAAGACAACGAATATTTTCATTACAAATTAAAAAATAAAATTCATTTTTGCATATCATATTTGACATTCTGTTTTTAAAATAACAATTTGAAAGGCACTGTTAACTGAAAATAGAGATTTTTTATTAGCCTTACCTATTCTTTTTAATATATTATTTTACGTATGAAACTAATTTAACTGAAAAACGTTACGACTTACTTCATTTTCTTCTGAACTAACACTTTTTGCATCTTCCATCCCCCCAGTATAAGATTTGGTGTCACGTAAATTTAAGTGTTTTGCATACAACAACCCAAGGGTGGTTGTAGACACGGATCTTCTTAATGGTGCAGTTTTGGATTTTAGATTAACTTTTTTTGAAACATTATCGTCGGAAGTCATTTTTGACACTTAATTATAATTGATTAATTATTTTCACAGAAAACTTTGATCATTTTATCACAACCGTTGGTTAAAAAAAGGTACCACTAC
This sequence comes from Monochamus saltuarius, assembly GCA_025584915.1. Classification (NCBI taxonomy): domain Eukaryota; kingdom Metazoa; phylum Arthropoda; class Insecta; order Coleoptera; family Cerambycidae; genus Monochamus; species Monochamus saltuarius. The sequence continues at coordinate 57,835,142 of CM046723.1, forward strand.
ATTTTTGATAAAATTCCCAACGTGTGTTTGTAGGATAATATAAAAAATAATGGAACGGTGGCAGGCGGGTTTGAAATGAAAAAGCGATTATTATTCAATATATATTTTCTGTAATATACACCTTTAACAATAATATATAACACTTTATAATATTTAAATATCCATACAAATTTTTTATACATATAATATACAAATATTTTTTTCATTTATACTTGTTACTGTGATTCTATAACAAATATGATTTAATCAAATTACAAACAAATCAACAAATTTTAAAAACTAGAAACAATTTACAAGTATAAGTAATATACATTTGCTTTCATGGAAAACAGTGTGGTGAAATTTATTTTCTGTTTTCGGTAGACCTAACTACTTGCATCGAGATATTTAAATCAAACTTCACCAAATTCCAAATAGGAACAAAAAGAAATAGTTTTGAAAACTCTAATCAATCGTTAAAGTTTTATTTTTACAATAACAGATCAAATAAATAAAATTTAAGTCTCATTTAAAATAAACCAAGCATATATTTATGATTTAAATTGAGCAAACTTAACTCTAAAATATTGTAAACTTGTCAAATAAAAAATAATGACTTCCAGTGTGAACAAATACTATACTAATTTAATAAGACAGTCACGTATATGTACAAAACCAGCGATTTAATTTTGCATCGACACATTGAAAAGCACTTTAGGATATTTTAAACTGCACTTGAACAATGCAAAATAAAAAACATCTTACACAGATAAGTACGGAACATGATCATGATGCCTCCACCAATGATTTATACTGAAAAAAATAATCGGATTAGGATGACAGGTCGATACACTACAGTTTTAAAATATATGAACTACTACATGCACAATAATGTTAATGCTGGGAAAGAATGTTAGTAACAGAAGTATAATAGACACACATATTATAGTGACTATATAAGATACAACTATTTATTTATCGGTAAGCTTTGATTAAATTTTCAATAGTATACAGTGTTTTGAGAGGAATTCACAATATTCTCCAATAGGTAAAAGTCATGATACATGAATTCCCCTTAGAACACTCTGTACATTGAGTTTTAGTTTAATAGTGTAAAATAATGTAGAAATAAAATATTTACAGAACTGAAAAAAAAACAAATTGAAAAAATAGAAAAAATTTATGAAAAAAAATCGGTTAAAATAAAAATTTTGTTTCCAATATGCATAGTGTTATAAAAAATTATTAATAATAAAACAGATTTTACAGTTCAAAATTGTTATTTTCCAAGAGCTTGTTTGATTAATTAAAGTATTTTAGATAGATAAACAGAAAATATTAACAAGAAATCCGCCGTGGGATTTTTGTAAAGCGAAAACTTTTGGACTGTAAAATAGCTTTAATTTTAAATAGTATAAAAAATGTTCTCAATCAAACTACAAGGAATTCAAGTCTCTTGTAGTGTTAAATTTCATGAAATTTATAGCAAATGAAATTTTTCATTGAAACTTAAAATTTTGCGTAAAATTCCAAAAAATTTTTAAATTGAAATTTTTCAATACATTTCCAATTTACATAAATGTGAAATAATTGAACCATTTCAATATGTAACTTTAAATCTCTAAAAACAAAAAAGGCTTAAGAGATAAAAACTGTCAACATTCAAAAGTTTAGAGGGGATTTAAATTCCAGTTTAAAAAACTTTCAGAAATTTTTGAATTTTAGAGGTTCTTAGAAACTTGAAAATTTAATTTTTAAGTTTCATGTGAAATTTCACTGTAACACTAGTCTCGAAAAGTGCCACATAAAAAAAGATTTGACAAAAAATTTGTTACAAATTTTAACGTTCCAAAATATTTTACTCCTAATTATCTACTCAAGAGATGCATATAGGTCATTTTTTCAAAATACAGTTTATACATTTGTTGAAGAAAATGAACATTTTACAGAATAGTTTATCTGTATATAGATGGTCCATGTTCAACTAAGTAAAATGTATTTGTATTCATTGCCAAAAGCAAACAAATATTTTCTTGAACAAATTTGGCAACAATTTTAAAGAACGCTGTTGCATTCAATCGTATCTTTTTATTTTTGACTTAATTTTTTTGCCAAGTTTCTTTACTTTCTTAGTATAAATAAATCAAGACAGCCAAATCTGTAAATTTTTAGAAGATTCAGTAGAAAATTTTTTGTCACCAAATTTACTCCACTCTCATACATAAGTGAACAAAATTGTACATTGTAATTAATTGTAACATAAAATTTGTTCAAAGGAAGCGAAAGCTAAAATAGTAGCTTAGGAATACAACGTATAGCAAAATATAACTTGAAGCACACCTTAACTACACACTACCTAGGAAAATGTTCATACGTTAACGTAAATATGTCACACACACCTCTCGAAAATAAACAAGAAAATAAAAACACAGTAAGTGTTCATTAGGATTTTAATCATGGAACATATATACATCAACTAACAGATATAAACTACAAGGTAATTTCTACAACAAAAACGTTTTTACTTCATGCTTTCCAACTTAAATATGTACAAGGCATTCATTCACTGAAACGTGTTATTACCTTGGTCAAAACAACTAGGATTTATGAAGTTGATTAGTTCGTTTTCAGTGAGAGAAGTGAACGACTGCGGAATCATCCTATCCTCGTTTTTCTTGTCGTTCTGCGTGGTGGTGATTTCTTTCACGGGTATGGGTATAACAAAATCAGACTTTTGTTCCTTGTGGACCATGGGCGAGTTTAAATTTGTGCAAGTAGTGGCAAACTGAGTTTGTACGAAATTGTTCCCGGGATTTTCTTGTAATTGACTGAGAGAATGAGGACTTCTGGAAGTCATCATGATCTCACACTTTCCTGAAGTGGCGGGTAAAGTGGTCCCTAGTTCGGAAATCTTCTTCTGGGTTTCCAAGAAGTCAACCGCTGCTTTAAATATGACCGCCTTTTCGGGTTCTGTTGCGAGATTGACGGAAATGGGGGAATGTAAGGAATTCAAACTCTCCGTGGAAGTCTGAGATGTGTTCATGCTCTGTTGTGAAGATAACAGGTTTGATTCTACAGAATTGGTCGTAGCGCAAATATTTAAATTAGAAGACGGCAAAAGCGCTTCTTGTTGAAGACTGCCTGTGCTGCGACACATAAGGCTGGGAGATATCTGCGAATTCAGAATCACCTCGGGAGGAAGATTCGGAGCTGAATGAGCGTTGTTAATCTCCTGTTGTCCGAGGACGGGGGAAGGCATTCTGGTGTTTATAATGGGAGGCACCAACAAATTGGACTGTGTGTTAAGTATTACATCTTGGGAGGTCATCATGACATCAGGGGGGTTACTATTCGTGGTCACCAAAGGCATACTGTTTGTGATCAGCACATCTTTCGGAGCAGTGTCGGTGTTTCTAGGGCTCAGGTGCGACTCCACCGTCGAATTGACCAAAGCGTCTAATTTGTCCGTGTTAATTGGTGTGGGCACACTTCTTTCAAGCGATGTAGCCATAGTGGTAATGGCGGACGATGCCATTGTATTTGTCTGTTCTGGCAAGGTTTGTTCAGCAATATCGGCCGCTTCAGATTTTGCAACAATGTTAATAGCATCATTTTGAGTTGCGCTCGACAAAAAAGGTCTAGATGAGCTTAAATACACGGGTTCTTGGGCGCTAATTGTCGTCGTACCACCTAAATGTGACAAACTTTGTGTAGTACTGGATAGCATACCACAGTTTTGACCTGCTATTACCTGTGAATTCAAGACTTTTTGTGCCTGAAAGACGTTCTGTTCTGCATTTAGCATCTGTGTAAGTTTTTCATTCATGTCACTCTTCATTAACAAATTTGTTGAATTACTGATTGCAAGCAGTGAAGGTTTCGATTCAATTTTAGTGAGATAATTCTCCACACTCTGTGCACTTTGTGTAGGCAAAGGTCCATTTGTGTGCTCCATTCCGAGACCTTGCAAAGCAGCCATAGATGGCGCTGTCGTATTGATAAGGTCGGCAACAGTGACCATTGGCATTTTCATTCTTAAATCCATTACTTTTTCCACGGCGCTCGTGTTGCCGTTTGTTGTAAGAAGATTTGCAGAATGGATGTGTTGGGTCAAGTTTGGCCTCTCACCATTCATGGAATTGCTACGGCGCAATGGCGTACCGCAAGAATTCTCGTTTATAATATTCATATTGGAACCCGAACAGTCTAAAGAACTCTCGCAAGCTGAAGAAATGGGTCGGCTCATGGAATTTCTACGTATCATCGCATCTACACTGTCTTCACATCTACTGATAGAGTTCCTGCGCACCATGACGTCTATACTGTCTTCGTTGCCAACGCTTATGTTGGAATTCTCACTCATGTGGCTCAAAGAATTCTGATGGATCATATCCATCGAGTTTTCGTTGATCATAGACACGTTAGAGTCCCCATGATGAACGTCCAGTGAACTTTCAGATAAATGTCTGTATCTTTCATGGTCTGCAATCGATCCCTGACTATTTTCGTCGATATATTCCTGTTTTAACGAATGTATAGGCGGACTGTGGATTTCGCTAGTGGAGGGTAAACTTAACGAAGGGCGTCTGGTAGCCATGGGCACCAAACTAGATTCGGGTGGCGGCATCATATCCAAATCTTGGTCCCGTTTGGTTACGGCAGCCGAGTTCCAAAAGTTACCCTTAAAAAACGGTGCTGGTGGAGCGGATGGTGAGGGATCGATGTGAACTGAAAAATACAAAACTGTGTATTAGTTACTGGTTCACGGACAGTACGATATTAAAACTAAGAGCCGCCATCATAGCCACTGTAAGAAAAAGGGGGAGGACTTGCCACTCAAGCCAAACATGACTTTTAATGAGTATTACTGAAAATAATTAAGATAAAAAATAAAATGTCTATTGGTATTTAATGTTTTGAAAGGAATTTTGAGTGTTCTGGCTTGATAGACATGACCCACAATGTTGACGCTCCGCGAACACTCACGGATGCACTCGTCACAAATTCAGACCATTCACTTGATGGACTCGCTCTTTACTAACCCTATAATAAAGGATTTTCGGGATAAATGAAAGAATAATATGATCAATAAATACTTCAGGCTAAAATATTTTTTTGGAAAGTCATTCAGTAACAAGAAACCTCTCTACCCAAATGGCCCTTATGTGTTAGATATTGATTTTAGCCGCCACCAAAATATTTAAATAACTACAACATTCATCAAATTTTAAATAGGTAGCCTGAAATAGTTTAGTAAAGTGTCAACACTTAAAACTAAGCGATTAATGAATTATGGTGATGATGAGGTGTTAATTCCCTAATGTAAAATGATGATGAGGCCATACGTTTTTAATAGTTTTAGATATACTGTTTAAAAATGAAATGAAATCTTGTTTTCTATCTGCAGAGGTTAGCTTAGCAAATAATAAAGAGAAAGATTTCACTTCACTATGTTATAAGCTTAACTGAAATTAACTTAAACTGCCACCACCGATGTCCCATATGATAAATTTTAGAAGTCGTAGAGAGGATTCTTTGGGGATTAAAGTTGGGATATGCAGGAAAAATAGGAATAAAACAACTAATTTCATTCATAAAGGAAGATTCATCTCAAGCACACTATGCGTGAACATTACAGGTCGAAAATCAGGGTATTCCTCGAAGTTGGTATCCCTGTAAAAGAAAAAATTTGCCCTTCTGATGCACAGTACCTAAAAATGAAGGTTATTGGTTGTTTCCTGGAAAGTTGGAGGCTGTCTTATTTTTAAAATATCACTTAATAAGTGCTTAAATAAATTGTAGGTTTACATGGGAAAAGTGAATTTTAAATTAATCTAAATTTAATTCAAATTAAAATTAAGGTATAAATGTGTAATGATAACAAGTTTACGCTTGTTTTGTGGGTTGGAATTGGGTGTATGACATGTTCAATGGAAAATCCAAATTAGCTAAAATTCACTTTCACCTCAAATTTTATTGAGTTCCAAATAGACTATTTTACTTAAATACATTCAGCAGTTTAATTCAAATTTTTGTAATAATCAATAAAATTATGTAAAATTCAATATAGAGGAAGTTATCATGACGACTATATAAATGATTTGATTACAATGTAACTCCGACACCAACAATTAAGGTATGATGTAATGAGCACTTATGTAATTTTATCACCGACATCTATATTTGCAAATTTGTAAGAATCATATTAATAAATTAGCCCCATAACTTGTTGATATGGGTAGCAGTAGAAATTCTAAAAATATTTACGATATCGATGGCAAAATGTTCAGTTCAGAAAAAAGTACTTTTAACTAAAAAAACCTTTCTTTTAAAAATCAGTCATCAATGATGATGAAGTCTCAAAGAAAATGTTTTAAAAAACAAATTACTTTTAATTTCAATTTAAATGAAGTCCGATAATTAAGTTCGCAAACATGTCATAGGTCTCAGTCAACAGTATTATATAAATGGGTTGGAATATTTGTTGTGTTTGATAGACCACAACTCCACAACTATGTTTGTATTAAAGTAAGGCTGTCGATAACGGCAGTGTTAATTACTGTTACACTTAAAGAGGGTTTGGGTTTAAACACTCCAAATCAAAAGATCTGGTCTTTTCCCATCTCTAAAAATAATAAACAAAACTGACAAAATTATTTAAAAAATTCATATAATTGCCGGCCGGTAGTCGACAGTCATGCTTGACATAACTAATCCAATGTAAACATGGTGGCAAGATTGCAAATTTAATTGTCAGACCTTATATACCGTTGTAATTAGACATATTTTTTATGTTGAAGATGTCTTTTGACGTGTTCTAGATATATTAGAATTTAGAAATACAGTACGATCGTTTTTAAGATGACAGGTGACAAGTACACCATCAGGATAGAAATACAGAGTTGGTTACTTACAAAAGGCACAATATCATGTTATTTAAAATTGTGAGAAAAGTTGAACCCTTTCTGAAAAAACTGAAAATGCTGAAATAAAATTTCATACTTATGTGTACAGAGTTGATAGGTTCTATATGTTGGAAGGTTCCAAGGTTGCTAGACCTTTGCTTTCATAGCCAACTTTTCACTGATTCATACACAACATTGGATTATTGTAATGTGGAATTAAATAAAAAATTACGACTTCAACAATGTATTTAACCAATTGTCAGGGTCAAAGAACGTCAATTTAATAATTAATTTAATTTAGTTACAGCTGCCACGAAAACAAATGAAAATTTTAACTTCCACCAGAAAGAGCATATCACTCAAGAATACAACCAAATTACGTATTTTCACAATAAAAAGGTATGGAAAATATATATACATATTTTGTAATCGATTCTGTATCTCCTTTAGGATATCTTAATGGTGTCCACTTTTAAAAGTAACCACATACAGCATTAACTATGACTAAGTACAAATATTTTAAGAGTGCAGAAAAATAAGAATCAATGGAATCGTGTTTAAAAAAAATTCTAAAATTATTTATAAAGCAGAAACATTTTTCTCCAAAAGTACAGGCACAAATTTAAATTTCGCTATCTTAGCTATGCAACCGTCAACACAACAACATATATCTTCCGGTTGTTTCGGTAACAAAATATTTTTGTTTTTCGTGCTTTCAAAATTGTCAAAGCAATGGCAGAAACGTGTTCATTACGTTTCATAACAAACATGTTATCTCATATATTTTCAGGTATTAACAATATTGTGTGAAACTAACTACTCAGTGGACAAAAGCCCCAACCTGCGTTGAATTACACCCACAATATCTACCCATATATTCCTTATTATTAGCTTTTGTAACATTTTTTACTGTTTAAGAAAGGTATTTTAAGCTAATATGTATCAAATCTCCTACAATTCCTATCAATGAAGTCATATGTATGTTCTCTGATACCAAACATCTAGGTATGCTAATGAACATCCACAGACAAAACTCTATACAATAATTATCTAAAATTTAATATATTTACTAACCTCTGGAGTGGGAACTCGAAATTCAACCACAATAATTGAGATCTCACTTATTTCTGCGTTTTATAAAGGATCGCTTCATCAGGTGGCCTCCTTTAGTCAAATATCTAACTATAAAAATGATTATATCAATAAATTAAAATTATTTGAAATTGAATGTCAAAATGAAATATCGACAACGTCAAACTGATTAACTGTCAATGAATATCATAACAACCTACTAAAATAAATAAAAATTAATAAAAATTTTACCTTTTATGTATAGTTTTTTCATATATTTTCAGGTATTAACAATATTGTCCACTGAGTAGTTAGTTTCACACAATATTGTTAATACCTGAAAATATATGAAAAAACTATACATAAAAGGTAAAATTTTTATTAATTTTTATTTATTTTAGTAGGTTGTTATGATATTCATTGACAGTTAATCAGTTTGACGTTGTCGATATTTCATTTTGACATTCAATTTCAAATAATTTTAATTTATTGATATAATCATTTTTATAGTTAGATATTTGACTAAAGGAGGCCACCTGATGAAGCGTATAAAACGCAGAAATAAGTGAGATCTCAATTATTGTGGTTGAATTTCAGTTCCTCCAGAGGTTAGTAAATATATTAAATTTTAGATAATTATTGTATAGAGTTTTGTCTGTGGATGTTCATTAGCATACCTAGATGTTTGGTATCAGAGAACATACATATGACTTCATTGATAGGAATTGTAGGAGATTTGATACATATTAGCTTAAAATACCTTTCTTAAACAGTAAACATGTTATCTCATATCAGTTTTAGATATTTCCTTTAAAAATTTTAAAATATTTGTTCCAAGTAGATATTTTCTGTGGTATGTACATACATACATATATATTGATTACAGGTTTACTTCAATAAAATAAATCATTGTCGTATTAAGACCTGTGATGAGCAAAAATGTTTTGGCAGTTTTTGACGATGGAAAGAAGAACGAATATAAAATTCTTCAGCGATATGGATTATTTGGCATCTATTAGGTATTACTATTAATAAAATTTTTTATTTTTTTATTGCTTTTACAATTATCAAAGCCACAAAAAGTGTTCTTACAGTTTGAAGTCATCTCGAACGACGGTTATCATAGATGTCAATTTTCCCAGAGAAAAATTTAAATACAGTTAAATTCTAAAATAAATTTAATGTTGTCTCTCAGGCCTTCCTGAGCATGTAGTTAAAATGTTTGTACTTAGAGATAATTAACCCTGTATAATGGTCAAGTTATGTTCAAAACATGGAATATTACAAAAGGAAGATTTATACTTCAAATTTTAAAGATCTAGTACTGCAATGCTAGATGAAAACGAACAGAAATTTAACTTCGCTAATTGTAACAAATTAGAAATATAGATGTCGATGTAGCTACAAACATTTATTATTATATTCATCCAATTTCAACATATAATTTTTCAGTTTCTTTCGACGTCTATTGCAGTTAAAAATTCCAAGTATTTTCCATTGTATGTACTCTATTGGCAGTTTAACTAGTAACCGGAAGTATGCGGGGTACTAACAATGTAAAAGTGTTATACTGAGTACTGAATCGATGAAAATGAGGTTTATGAAAAATGACCACTCTCGTCTCATTCAACCCTCTACGTTCCAGTCTTTCTCACGACACCTCGCTTGGTTAAAACTGGGTTCTGCAAAGCAAGTACAGGTAAGCTAAAATTCGTGCGCAGCTCAGCTTTAACCAAACTCGGCAACTCCTCTGACTGAATTCAGTGATGGAAAGTGAATTTTAACCACAGAAAAATGATGGAAAGTGTTTGTGTTTGAGTAGGTGTGTAGGTATAGTGTATGTGTTGTAGTGTAATGTGTAAAATGATGTATCTTGTGTTTTTTAAGTACCCGTCAAACTAGAACCTGAACGACGCGTCATCGGAGGACGAAGGTTAGGCCCCGCAGGCTGAGAGAAGACGTTGGCAGGCGGCCCCTCTGCGTATACAGAGCCTGTATGCTGTACGAGACAAAGTGAAAAGCAAACGCAATTGAAATTTGTAACAACTTTGGTGCTCATACATGAAACAAGTCTTTCGACACAAAAATGATTGCAAAATGTTTTGACAATACATGAGGAGTGATTAATTTCCCCGTGTTGAAAAATAAACAAAACAATTTAATTTTCTTTGAATAGCAATGTCGGAATCTTTTTAACCTGTCAAAAAATTTTGCAGTACAAAATGAAAAACAAATAATTGGGCTTTGGTATTATTACATATTGATATGTAATGTTTACAAAAATATTTTTTAAATAATTACATGTCAGATTCTGATCATAAAATACATTTCACAAGTTGATAAAATTACATTTCAAATGAATGTATAAATTACATTTCAAAGACATAAAATACATAAATAAAAAATCATATTGTCTAGAATTGTTTTTTCGTTGTAATGAAGAATTCTTCCTAAATAAAGACAAAAAAAATGCAAAAGATCAAATATTTGTCTGCTTCCAAAGCCACGGGAAATTTTGGGGGCTACATTACTCCCTCGTACAATTAATTGCACAAAACTAACAATTTATTCTATAAATTCAAAAATCTATTACATTCTTACAATTGAAACTTACTGCAAGCAAAAACTGACGGGGATAATATAGCCCATATCTGAAATTCGTTGGGGCAAACGATGTACTACTGCAGGCATCCAAAGCCCAATCGCACACTATCGCAGGCTCATAAAAAGCATGCGTTCATTTCCTTTCATGTCATCCTCAAATGTCCATCCACGCTTATATTCACACTTTAGTACACGTTTGCCGCCTATAAAATTCACAAATGTAAGGTGAAAAATCTCCAGAAAACAAACAGCCACAACAGCAACAACACAAAATTTAACTCAATTCAATTTCATCTCAAGTCAAGACAAAATGTAATATCTTTAAAATAACGGTAATAAATAATTTTTCACCTTCATACGCTTAGGAAAGTATTACAAACAAAAAATAAAACTGTACTTCTATATTTAAATTTGTATTACTTTAGTAAGAACAAAACAACTAGTAAAAAAAGAACGTAACCATCAATATGAAATGTAGTTAAGATGAACACTTTGTAATAACTTCCTTAACTTTGCTCATTCAATTAATTCCATGCGTAACATGCTATAAGCACTGATTGACTTAACTATTAATGTTGTTTGACTACGAGACTACTGAGATTAGTAACAGATACCAACACGAAAAAAGTTAACGCTCACAGCTTTTTGTACTACTATCCAGTTGTATTGAACACATTTTTTAAAAAAAGTTTACTTCTCTACTTAGACAAACGGTCTATAAAATTTTAAAGCACGTATTAGGTGTCAAAATGCATCACAAATTTTTCAAATCTAATAAAACGTCAAAACAACGACATTAAGTCAACCATGTTTGGAAATGTTAGAATTACAAAAATCATTAGCTTACCACTGGGCATAGCCCCATTAACGGGCGTATATACAAACTGATGTGGTTCACTTGTTTTACCGCTCGATACCACGCATAACCTCACCGATACCGGTTCGGTTATGTCGGGCGTGCGATAAGGTGGAATTACACATACGAAATGTGTCTGAAACAAAGAGAAGTTCGATGAAGATAATTAACTTACTAGAGATCTGTAGTGCATATATTTTTTTCTATAACAGAAAACACATAAAATGCATGGTTATCAGTTATACCCAAAGTAGGAAACAGTCGCGTTAAAAAAATTACCCTAAAGGTCGCGTGTTTATTTTTAAATAAAACTAACACTTTTACTTTAGTTAATATTTTTTTTATTTTTATTTTAAACAATTAAACTGCCAAGTAGCTTGCATAAATTAATATTTACTCATCGGAATCTTCTCCATGGGCGGCGCAAGAGGTGCATGTCGATGTGGATGTCATGGTATGATATTTGCAAATAGGAAATGTACATGTTCCACAGCGTTGCATAGTAAAACGGTTTTTTTCTGATGGGGCAGTATCTGCATCGCATTTTAGGCTGTTCATTTTGTGGCGCTGCGGCTTTCATGTTTGTATTTATATCAGTGACGGCGGCTATTTTTCCTCGAAGTCTCAGAGATACGGTTGGGATTGATGCACGGAGTGTTAAGTGGGGAAGAGTTAACTGTTTCTAGAGCTCCATTATAAACTTTCTTCTTGATATTGTAATGTTTGTATTAGCATTATAAATGATTTGCCCGTTTATTGGAGCTATGTTCAATAATGTTGAAAACACAGTCAATGGGCAGGATTCTAACTCTTCATACCATTTTAATAATTGTTGTTCTTGTTTGGGATCCATTTTGGACACTATACTTTGCAAAACTTTTATGAACAGTTTGAAAAACACTCCTTTTTGAACAACCGTACACAAAAAAAAGGACATACACTATCAGTCGCGTGTTAGATTTAGACTAACAAATGTCTGTAACACAAATAAACGTGAAGCCATCGCCTTCCACCTACACTAGTACTTGACGGGGGTAGCTGCCTAAGGCATTCCTAGGCTGCAGCCAAAATCGAATGGTTAATTAATATTTTATAGGCAAAAAACCAAAGATGTTAGGTGAAATCTAACAACGCGACCGTCCCCGGGTTAAACATCACAAATTTCTTAAAATAACTTCAAATATCTAACAAGAATTATTTTCTGTAAGCAAGTGGGTTGACAGCACTGCTCTTTCAACTCTTTCCCTATAAGTACGTTTACACGACACTCTGGCCAAATGGCGTTCATGAGAAATCGTTGAAGCTGACCTCTTCTAGCAGCTAGCGGAAATTTTTTGATAGTAAACTTAAAAAAACAACGCACGAATGTCAAATTCTGTCCCTGTTAAAGAAACTAACAAAAGAAACAGTTTCAGTGCTTCATGAAGCTTATGGGAATGAAGCCCTAAGCCAGGCAAGGGTTTACTTAACACTTTGGCTGCGGAAAGCGCAGATGCGCGCCCAGGCAGTACTTGACGGAGCGCGTAAGACGCACATGAGCGGCCTGCTAGTAAGAGATTTTATATGCTCCGTATAAATTTCGCAGTTTCGGGAAGTGATTGAATATTTACCCGCACACAGTTTAATATAATTTCAAACTATAAGTAGTAGCCGTTCGTGATTTTATTGTGTAGTGTAATTGTGACTTTGTTTATTACATAACCTATTTATAAGTAGTGTTTGTTCACGTTTACTGTGTATTATTACTGGTTTATTTTCTTAATTATCATCGTGATGGACGATTTTAGTCAACCAGGCCAGCCATGCTTAGGCGCATGTTTCCAAAATTATCATGAGGAATAATTATTAGGAACTGAAAATGTTTTATTCTTACCAAAGAAACGGCAATTTTTTTTGTTTTTTCTTCATTTTTAGAATGTTTTTTTGTATTTATTTTATATGTTATGCAAATAAATAGTATGATAATGTTGTTAAAACTTATTTCTTTAAAATATATATAAGGACGCACAAGCGCGCATTCCCCAAGACGCTAATAATTCGTATGAATATGCGGACGACGCACATGCGCGCTTAAAAAAATGTAACCAATAATGGACAATCTGGGTTATAACTGTCATAATTGAAGTTAGTGAACAAATACTTTCGTGATTAGTAGCAATGTTGCTACCTCCGCACTCAGTAGTAATATGCTAATTAATTGCCGCAGTTAAAGTGTTAAATATGTCGAAATCTTGCCCCTCAATACTAGAACCGACGAAAATGTTTAACAAGTGTGTGTCATCTTGTTTGATAGTCGCAAAACAATTGAGAAATTGGAGAAAATAATCAGAGGGAGAACAAAATAGCAGGAGGCACTGAATAGTGTTAGTCCAGAAAAATATGTAAACATTTTGAACAGTGGAAATATTTTGAAGGAGATTGAGGTTCATGAATAATAAAAATTGTTATCAATAATTATCATTTCTTTTTCAGTAATTTAATTGTTGAGTAAAGTACAAATTCAGTCCGTAAGGTATTCCCCTATCTTGACGTTAGAGCGTACAAATGAAAGGTTTATAGTCTAGTTCAGTATTTGTTTGTGGACAGTCATTTTCTTTATTTTAAACTCTTTATTTATGTATTGTTATTAAAAACTCTTCTTTAGAAATGTGGTATTTCTTTTTAGTAAGTTAAATAAGTGTACTAGTTGAGTGAGCACAAAACATGGACTACAGAGCTAGAGATCGGTAAGTAAAACAATTAAATAATCTCTATAACATTTCGAAGATCCCTCTTATAAATTCAAATTAAATATAATGATAATTTTGTTACAGTGTTATTCGTAACAACTATTAAAAAATAACCCCTCAAGTTACACCACAGTCATTTTTCATATCCTGCATTTTATGTATCGGCTATTCAGTTTCATTTAAAAAATCTGTGTTATGCACATACTTATCTAGTGTATCGATAACTGGAAATCTGACTTACCTGCTGCAAATATTCCTTGTCAGGCACAACCGCTTTCTCCCATCTAACATGCCCTTCCTCAAACAGCTGAAAGTAGACCTTTGTGTCCTTGAGAAAGTTTTTACCAAGCACAAACAGCTCCAGACCGCCACCCGCGGGACAAGAAGTCAGAGATTTTTTGCAGATTTCCGGAACGCCAGGGGGTTGTGCTACAAAAACCAGTCAATGTTTTACCACAACTATTCGACAATTTACAAGTAAAACTTACTGCAAACAATAGGTTGAGAACAAGCTTGTAAGGTTTCCTGGGCGCCATCGTCAAGGGTAATGGTGGTTCGGAAGATCATACGACATCTCGTAGATTTCTTTTTACTCCTGTTGCCTAACTGATCTGGGAACCGATGCTCAACGTCTACGTTCCTTTCTTTCAAAATGCCGACACAGTCACACGTAGCGCTCATTTCTTTGGAGGGATCTAGTTGTACTTCTATTACGCAAGTCCCGTCAATTTTCTTTTCGATGCAAGGAGTGGAGTTTTTGCCGCTGACTTTACACGCCTGGTAGAACATGTGCGGGGATACCTTGCCTATGTCTGTACCAATAAATACCTAAAAGAACACTCAGTTGATATATTTGCCCTTGAATGTGTTAGCGTAAAGCTTACTTGTAATGTTGTTGGTTTGTGATAACCAGTGAGTTGCACGATGGGAAAACCGTTTCCTTCCCTGTCTTTAACGGCACCCCTGCTGCCTTCTGTCTGATATCTAGCCCTGTGTTGCTGTTCGGGCTGTTTGACAATCATTAAAGAAACATCCACTGCAAAGAAATAGGTAGTTTATAGATTTTTTTTTTAATTATTTGATAAGTTATTCATGGATATTAAAAAATTACTGTATATTCATGTTATTTTTCAATGTTAAATTATAAAAAGAACCTAGAGAAAGGAGAGAGAAACTTTATCAAATGTATCTTTTGAGTCTATACAATCCTTTGCCATATAACAACAGCTGTGCTTGACATGTTTTAGTGATAATTCACCTAAGGCAGCACATATCTGTACAGATCATTATAAGTAGCAGTGTGAAATCAAGTATTGACATTTGACAGTGAAATACAATATCTAACCATCGTCTGCTAAATCGCGTCGACTTTGTAATACTTGTCTGTTGAATCGCCTGAATTTCAATCTATAATTCTGTAATGTGCTGTAGTGTGGGGACATCAATGTTAGTATTTGGAAACGAATACATCATGCCATAAATGTCAGAATTTGACATTTGATATTGACACTATAATAACTTATCTTTTAATAAAACCTACTTATTTAATTTGGTTTGCAAAAATATATGTATTTTTTATTTACTATTTTAAAACTTTAAAATACGCGGCGTGTCTAAATATTTAACATTTTTAATAAAACTCGGTGCATATGTATTAATAATGGACTGCTACTATGAAACAATTGACGACTATGACATTTGTAGAGTGCTGCCAAGCGTGGTGAGTCAGTGCAAACGGGTAAAGGAACGGACTAGAAAAAGCACGGCTGCTGCAATTTAGATGACGATGATCTAACAATCAGAATATTTACTAAATTGATGTTTTTCACAGTTGCTGATTTGTTAAAATTTGTACATTCACATTTAGATATATTAATGCATTTGCTAATATTAATTACTCATAAAAAATATACCTGTGTATTTATCTAATAAGTTGCCGCTTTATTTAGATATTCATACATTAACAAATTCTATTCCAAGATTGAAGTAATTAAATGGTCTGCCTATATTGCCATAAAATGAAAACTACAATACCCAGATTTGATATTTAACTTATTTGACAATGTTATAGATATACTGGATTTTGATAATAATCGATAAATTGAGAAATTTCTTAAAATGTAAGTATATGGGTACTAAGTTTGTCATGGCAACAAAGTACAAAGTAAATAATTACAGATTTCTTTGTTAAAATTCGACTGATTCGACAAACTACCATTGCAAAGACTACTTGATCCTTAATCCAGCTTATTATGGTCTATTAATTCCTCAAATCAAAAGTACATATTAAAATTACAGGTTATTTAAAGTAACTAATAAATAGGGATCTAATTTTCAAAGTTATGACGTTTTTATATAACTGAAAAATTGAAATATTAACGGGTGCATTCAATAGTGCAAACGCTAACCTAACTGATGAAAGTAGATGAACTGCTAGAGCAGTCAGCTAACTTTGCAGTTATTATTTTTGTATAGCCAAATTTGTATTTGCTAGATGTTCAGGCGATTGTTGATTAAGGTTATGTTTATGTCAATATGAATTAAGATTGCACAACGGATTGTGACAATAACAAAGTAATACTAAAATTTTTTATATTAAAAACACTAATGAGTATTTCAACTAGTGTTGGGCGATATCACAAAAAGTATCAATACCTTGTATCGATCTGTATCGCTTTAAAAATTATCGATACGTGTATCGTACCGCTCCAAAAGTATCGATCTCCAGGTGTATCAATAATATATATTTATTTTTTCTGTACAACACATTATAGTACGTAGTACGTAGCAGCAAAAATTACTTATGTTGAACGCCACGAGTGACGTCACGAAACTATTTTTATTGCTAATGTTAAATTTTCAATATTTTATCGTGTTAAAAACAATAATTTTTTGGGTAATTATTTACATTAGCCAAAACCTCTCCAATTTTAATAAAAAAATTCCAACCCACCATTTTCAAGGGGCTGAATATGAATCTACAATTAAGTTTGTGCAGTTGTCTAGTTTTCAAAACAAAGTTATAACCTCTATGTATACATTACATTAGGTTGAAGTCGCTATATAATGCCTCTGCTATGTACATTTAATGACGTCACACTGTTGTTAAAATAAATAAGTGATATATTGCAATTTCAACCTAAAGTAATGTATACATAAAGGTTATAATTTTGAGAAAAAAATAAATAAATGCTTTCCAAAATTAGACTCGACCGCACAAAACTAATTTTAGATTTGTGTTCAGTACCATCGGGGGGTAGGGATTTTTTAATTAAGATTGAAGAGGTTAATTATTTAGTATTTTGGACATAAGATGGCAGCTGTACAAAATAGCCGCTTTCATCCGATGCAAACGTTAGGAATCAATACATTTTTGTCAGAATGCAATCAATTTCGAAGTTATTATTGATCCTACTATCGATACTAGGCTGTGGGGAATCGTTCCACTATTGTATCGGTACCTCAAGTATCGATACAAAATATCAAACCTTAAAAGATCGATACTCTAAAATACTAATTTCAACATTGCATTTTAGTTTCACATTGTGTAGAAACACAATGTAACCTCACTTCTCTCCTTCGCTAGACCATATTTCAGCAATTCATTCAAATAGAACATTCTAGCGCTGATCTAGCAGCACTACTCAGTGCTCGCATGGTTGAATGCACCCGATGCCTTTAAATACTATAGGTTAGAAATTTGTGGTTCACTTCTGTACACATGTTCATTTATAATTTTATAGATCCCTTTATTTTTTATTATTAAAAATAGACCACTACATATAATTCAAATGACGTTTCATGACAAGTTCAATAAGAATTTTTAATAACCACTATAAAATAATATAAATGTGTAAAAAAATTGCTCAAATATCCATCAAATTTAGAGTGAAGGTCAAATTATAATCACTCATTAAATATTTATCTAGAAATTTCCTAACGAAATGTTTTTTAAAATATAAATTATATAAATCTAATAAATATTTTCTTATCGAAACGTTAAAAGCATTTATAATTTTAAATAAAATAAAATAATTTATATTAACGATATATGTCTTGTTTTGTATATAAGTAACAGTTATTACATTACATATGAGAAAAAATTTCCTAGGTTAACAATTATTTGACAATATAAATTAAACAATCTCTTTTTCTATTCTGTATTCTTTGCAATTTGAATATTTGAATATCGCTTAAGAAAAATATGCTCATTAAACTTTATTATATCTTTAAACTTCACAAAAAAAAAATGTTATTAAAAAGGAAAAAAAATATCTGATATCATATAAGAAATATTTTCTCTTATGAGATAATAAATACTTAGATCGTTAAATGAGAGAAATTACTTGATATTTTACGATGCGCTATCATGTAACATAAATTTAAACAGATATTTAAATAAATGTCATTTATTTAAAATAATTTGGCAACCCAAACAAAATGTTTTTGTTAAATTCAAAGTGCAATTTTATTATACACGGTTGGAAAACGGTGATGGTCCATCTGCCGTTACATGAGAGTGACAAAGTAAAGTATAGAAATCCGTGCGATACACAAGGATGGCTATAGGAAGACGTTTTATAAATTAGAATAACATCTGAGCAGTCACTCCCCTTTTTATTTGTTTTGAATAGCGAAACGGACGGTGACTATTTAAATTTTAAAACGTCAATATAGTCATCCTTGTCTATCGCACAGATTTCTATACTTTACTTTGTCGCTCTCATGTAACGGCAGATGGACCATCACCACTTTCCAACCGTGTATACTGATATAGCAATTCTCCATTTTGATGCAGTACTGTTTTAGTAAAATTGTACTTACTGTATCGAGAATTTGACAAAAGTTGTGCCGTAAGTGGCACAGGTGCCGAAGAAGACTGTCTAGTAGAGAGGGGTATACACCTGGGAACTGCCCTTCCAGACGAGCTGCTTTGGTTATTTGCCATGGTTAGAGACGGAACTGAACCAGCTGGAGCTGTTCTTATCAAACTAAAAAACAAAAAAATTGTGAAAAGTGGATAAACTCAGTTAATATTAATATCTACTGGGTAGGTTTCTATTATAAATGAAAAACCAACTTGTCGATTTATAAGTTAATACAAAAAGATATTTTTGATTTTTCGATTTTAATCAAGGATAATGATCAAAGAGAGAGTACCTTTGACTCAGACTTAATATGTTTGAAATAGAAATGCACATTTTATTAATTTTGAATTGGCCACAAAGTGGCTGACATCTGTCGATAGATTTCGTAACTGCTGTAGAACTGAACAACAAATTACTTATACAGTGCTTTGAAAAAGTAACGAATAAATTTATTATTTTTTAAAATGAGAGAAGTTTTCGAAAAAATCCCCTGGCACGTCGATTTTGTTTTTAAAAAAGGCACTTTTTAACATACGACCCACATTTCTGACGTCATCATTGTTCGAGGTATGACGTCATCGACAATTTTTTTAAATGGTAACCCCCAATTTTGACCAAGCCATTTGAAAGAGCATGTCATTTTACCTACACACATCATGAAAAATTATGGTGTTACATAACAAAAATTTCAAGAGAATAATGTTTGAAAATTTTAAAATCTAATTTTCACAATACTGAAAATGATAATGATTATGTAAATAATCGACCAAATTAAATGTGCACCGTTGGCTGCCTGACAGTAGCCAAGACGATTAATAAATTCTTTTTGGACATTATCAATAACTTCAGGAGGTATACGATGTATCTAGTGAAGAATTCTTGCTTTTAAATCTTCTAAATTAACCGGTCTAGTAACGTATACTTTGCTTTTTAAGTATCCCCACAAGAAATAATCTAGGGGTGTCAAATCAGGCGATCTGGCTGGCCACTCAATAGGCCCCCTTCTCGAGTGATACATTTCGGTGAAAATTAAATTTTAAAATCTTCAAACATAATTTTCTTGAAATTTTTGTTATGTAACACCATAATTTTTCATGATGTGTGTATGTAGAATGACACGCTCTTTCAAATGGCATGGTCAAAATTGCGGGTTACCATTTAAAAAAATTGTCGATGACGTCATATCTCGAACAACGATGACGTCAGAAATGTGGGTCGTATGTCAAAAAGTGTCTATTTTAAAAACAAAATCGACGTGCCAGGGGATTTTTTGAAAACTTCTCAATTTCAAAATTAATGAATTTATTCGTTACTTTTCGAAAGCACTGTACATATAATAGGAGTGTGAAGTTTTGTATTTTTTTGTTTATATTTTTCTATACATTTTTTCTGTATAAATAGTAGCAGAACAGTTTGAAAATAGTATAATTATTTTAGTCACACATGATCCCCCAAGTAGTCCAAGATATCTGACAGATATTTTGAACCAAACCATTATTGGTGAGTTTATAAAAAAATCTTAATCCTAACTTAGCCTTAACCTTAGTCTTAATCCTAAGATTTTGACACTCTTTATAAATATTTAGTCGTAAGTTAATCTTTATTTTGTTTCTACAAGCCCCGGCCAATCGCTTACGCCGTAGAAGGCATGTAAAAGGAAATGGAACACTTTTGCGCATGCGTACTTATTTGGTCTTAGTCTTAGCACAGTTTATTATACAGTTCGTTGAATGAAGGTTCCAGAGGGTGTGGGCTAAATCGCGACTAAATGCGCAATGACCACCAATGAAATTCATATGTACACGACGAAGTGGGAGAAATTCATTTCTTGACAAATAACCGTGCCCCTTGAGCGCGCGAATGTGCGTGGCTAAATGCGCAGTCGTCTTTTGGTCGCCTAAAAAAACGAAATCTGGGACCTCGACAACAAAGAAGCCGACGGGAAGACGACGGACTGTATAATAGACTGTGGTTTTAGTCCTAAAAAGTTAAAAGATAGGAACTTTCAAGGTCAGGACTAAGACTAAGTTACGACTTTTATAAACGTACACATGGAAATATGCACATTTTAGGATAAAGATTAAAGCTAAGTTAAGACTAAGCTAGGGTTAAGACTTTTTTTATAAACTCACCATATATCTAAAACGTTACGAGGTAAGGAGCATACTAGGAATTCAGGACATATATGCACTATAGGAATTTGTCTTATATTAATGTTAAAATCATCCTTTTTGCAAGTGCTAAAATACACTTTCACCTACAAAATTTCATAAATATAAAGAATTGCACCATAAAACACAACATCCCTGGCAATTAAATCTTTAGTGGTAATTGTAAACAAATTGCTGATCTCCTCTACATCCAACATCTTACATTTTACAGCGCCATCTAGTGATTAACAAATTTTGCGAATATTATGAAATCAAGCAAGCAAGCTTATAATTTAGTAGTTTTGTTCAAGCAAGGAATCCGGACTAGCTCCAAACTGTCAAAAACGTTCGTTCAACTAATTATTGCATGATGTTTACCGTAAACAAATTCATAACTTTACTGGTTGAATATTTTTGACAGTTTGAAACCAGTTCGAATTCCTTGCTTGAACAGAACTAAATACTGCACCAAAGAAGTCCTAAGCTGACGAATCCTAACCTAACCTAACCCCACTTCATCTAACCTAACCTGACCTGACTTGACAATTCAATGTTATTTTAGTTAGGTACTTAAATACTCACAGTCTACAATGCTGAGACTTGTTTTTTTTTTAATATTTAAAAAATTGCATTACATTGACTGCTTCTGAAGATATAAATATTGCATACTTACGAAATATTATCTTTGCAATTCCTAGCGGCTTCAGGGAAGCAATAGCCATCGTTAACATCATCATGCTCCAGTTTGATGTCCATCTTAGGCCTTTTAGCCTCTGCTCTCTCACCAGTCCATGTCAACCTCTCAGACATACCCATAATATGATGATGGGGATCCATGTGGTGTTCGAAACTGATATAAAATTAAAAATTAGAACCTAAGGGGTAAAAGGATAAACTACAGGTTATAAAAATAAAACGCTTGTTAAAGTGTTATTTGTAATGTATGCAAATGAATGTGTAAGCTAAAAGAATTTTTATGACTGAATCGTTGAAAATTACTAAAATATTTATGTTTAAGTAAACAAATGTTTATTACTTTACTGAATTGTAATCAAGACGGGGATTTAGAAAGTTGCAGTTTGGTTTAATAACTAGGATATTTCAGAAAAAGCGTCCTGATGTAAATAAATTTTATAATCGAGGTCGTGTTATTTCAAGAACTTTGTAATATAAGTGATTCATTTGAGAGCTTTTTCATGAGGTTTATTAGTGCACACTCTTTTAGAATTAAAAGTCGTAAAAATATCAGGTTTTAACAGTTGCCAAAAATTTATGTAAATGCCTTCTTTTATGATAAACAATGACGAAGTTCATTGAAAACAATAATATTTAGTAAACAACAATTCGCGAATTATTATGCACATTTCTTTTTCTTATTCCTTTTTATTTGTTTTTATAGCTATAAACATACATATGCATGATACGGTTCGAGTATAAATTCATTTAAAAGTAGTAGAAATTGTAGAAAGTTGTTTGTTGCTTTTCCTTTATACATCTGCATGTTTGGCTCTATAATGCTTCTGAATTAATGCATAACTGTATTGAAATTCAAATTTTTCTGACGAAACTGCGTAGTTATATAACGTCTTTTAAAATGTTTCTATATCTCAGTTAGAGGCGGCAAAGAGGCAACTTATCCTACCCGACTTAGCATACAGAATCTAAAGAGATCTTGAGAATCTAAAGATTGTAGTATTAATTAAATTAAAAAAGAAAATTAAATATGTATTTCATCTGTTAATGACACGGTCTATTTTAATATATTTCATCCTAGGTGATCAGAATAAACAGTATGAGCTGCACATTTCTTGCAATCCACAGTTTTTATTCAAGTACCTAGATATCAAGCAAAGCTTCACTGTTGTTTTATCAAATTAACGTCGATTTTACTGCAAATGGTGCCCCTATGCTACGTTATTTACATAGTAATAAATATTTAAAACGCAAATTATTTACATTCCACTTTTTATCTGTTGACGTAGAATTGTTTCTTAGAACCGTCACTCTCATATCTAGTACTGCAAAAGTACAGTGAGATGACAAGACCTGTTATTGTCCCATATTAAATCTCAATACTACAAGATGAATAACATTTTTCATTAGTTATTAATTATACGGTATTTCATAAAACTGAAATAAACCAATTTACTGTATAATCAGATAAAGACTGACTAGGCACTAAATATTAGCTTTTGCGTGGTCTAGTGCAAAATAAATCTTTTTCTATCAGCGTAGTCTTTTAATTTCGTTTTATAAAACAAAAATTCATGTCATGCATAATTTACAAAAGTACCCTTCTAGATATTCTAGGTAAAGTTTCATCCCGTATTGTCAGAAGTTCATTTTTAAAATTCCATGAATCGCATATTTTCAACCTCTATCTTCTTTCCGCGAGTTTCTGACCATTTTCCGTTTCACAGGTGTATATTCTGTTTCGTATGACTTACACTCATATTTTGATCTCATCCCCTAATTCATTTCTACAAGTTTATTATCATCCGATATTCCTAACGATGTTTATCATTTGAGAACATGCTGTAGAGCTTGATTTATTCTTCATTCTTAAGAACACAAATACAAAATCACTAATAAATTAATTACAATCACAATTACTTTAGCTGAAAGATATATTTGAACTCTTCGGAATAAGTATTCGTTACTGGTAGGGTTAGCAATTGAAGTACGATATGTAAGTTTGAAAATACTAGATTTGAAACTATTAGATACTTCAATGTATCTATTTAAAAAAAATGTTGGCAATTTTCTGAGACTAGATGTAGAAAACACCTTAATTCTTCGAATAATTCTATTTCAGCTACTTTTGAATTCCGTTTTCAGAATCACTATTCAAATTAATGTGAGGATCCTTAGAACCTGAGGTAGAGAAAATGATTTACGTCCATTATATTACTTTGCTTGTATTGATGTTTTGCTGAACGTTTATTCATACGGTACCTAATACGACAAATATTATTATTACACAATTCGTCAGTACGAGGCCGGTCAAAATGCGGGACCGTCTACTATATGTAGTGGCGGCTGGAAAGATTTCAGGTATGATAGCCAGACATAGCATTCAAACTTTAGGGTATATGTACTGTGACCATATAGAGAACTTCGGTAGAAGGAGAACGATTTTGCAGTTTGCGGAAAAAAGTTGAAAAAAACGTGACCATCACCTAAGATTTTCAAATTGGCTTGTTTAAATTTCGAAAAACATTTTTTTTAAACTAGACATAATTCTACCAATAGGTTTCAAATTTTATTAAAACATTTTAATTTTTGTTAAAGTTTGAATATGAATATTATACATGTGATATATTATAAACATTTCAAGCTATAAATTCTACAAATATAATTGTTTTTTTTTTTTAAACTTGAAACCTATCCTTAAAACTACATTTAGTTTAGTTTCTCGAAATTTAAAGAAGCCATTTTGAAAATTTGAGGTGAGGCCCACGCTTTTTTCAATTTCTTTTATGCAAACTGTAAAATCGATCTCCTTCTACCAAAGTTATCTATATGGCCACAGTAATATACCCTAAAGTTTGGTTTGGGTCCCATGTCTGGCTATTGAGATATGGTATGATGTGAAGTTCGCGGCCAGAACTTAGCAGCCAATTTCCGAAAACACCCGAACATTCAAAGGCGTACCTAATAATGTCAGAAATAGACCAATGACAAAATATAAATTAAACAAATTATAATAAAATAAATTATGTATTTCTTAATGTACATTATTTATAAAAATTAATCTGCTTTGAAAAACAACCCCTGCGTAATAAATAGAGTTTCCATATAGAAAATATGTACCGATTAAAATAATATGACAATGAGAGAAATTAATTTCACATTTGAAAGATAATTAAACTTCAGAAGAAATTTCATTGCAAGCCGCCTAAGTGATGAAAACCTACCCTCTAGATATATTTAAAATATGGTAAAAGGCATGACGGAAAAAGAGTGCCAGGGTAATATTAACAGGAAGAGCAGATGTTATTTTTAGAAGGAACATATCCCAACGACACCTCCTTGCAAGCCGTTTAAGGGGTCAGAAGCCGCCCCCAAATTTTTCCAAGACACGAAGGACTGCAAGTGCCAGGTTGATATTAACAGGGAAGGTAAACGATACCATTAGACGGAACATATCCAAACGATACTTTCCTCTAAGCCGCTTAAGAGGTCAGCAGCCGCCTCCGAATTTTTCCAAGCCACGACTGCGGGTGCCGGGTTGATATTAACAGGGAAGATAGATATTACCTTTGGAAGAAACATATCCTAACGAGACTCCTTGCATGCCGTCTAAGGGGTCAGCAGCCCCCCTCGAATTTTTCCAAGACACGAAGGATCGTGAGTGCCAGGTTGATATTAACAGGGAAGGTAAACAGTACTTTCAGAAGGAACATATCCAGTTGACAACTCATTGCAAGCCGTCTAAGGGGTCAGCAGCCCCCCCGAATTTTTCCAAGACACGAAGGATTGCGGGTGCCGGGTTGATATTAACATCAGGGAAGATAAATGGTATTAATGTGCTAAAAGTTGACCTTATAAATAAAAAATTTAAATCATTTAATCAGTATCTATTCAAAAATTCTTGGTATGGGGGAACTTGTTGATATCATTTAAAAGAATTAGTTTTATCTGCACAAGTCACATAACTTATGCATTGTTTTTTCGTTGATCAGTGTGCCATTGTCGATTTCATATATAGTTAGGAGACATCGCCCATGTATATGTCTGTAAGAGGCTCTGCAGTTGAAGGCGTTGTCATCGTCCGATTTTACCTCCTGGGAGCAGAACAAACAATTTGTGTGCATATCTCCACTATGTTCTAATAACATATGTTTTAATTCTTCACGATATTTGTCCATATCTGCGTCGCAGCTTACTAAATCTTTACCTTCCACGAGCCTGGAAAAAAATTACATGACATATACACCACAGTTGTACCCATCGATTTGTTTGATGTGATCTACGGTATGTGGAGTTCAATGACTTTTAGTTTTTTTTCGCCGCATAAACTTTAAAAGACTATTAAAATATTCATTCATCCTAAAGGACTCATTTGACACGGGGTCGATCAAAGTAAAAACCTTTTTCACAAAATCAACTACATTAAAACGTACTGATTGTTTTTAGTTACTGATATGATTACTTGATCTTTTATAAAGTTTATGCCCTTTATGAAGTCGTCAGTTGCCGAATCTAGTTCATTAAATATAATCGATGACTTCACCACGGAGATTATTTGATAATTATCTAGTTTGGAATTGAAAATGTGTAAGCAGTGATCTATAATAAAACCGCTTACCCATTGCTTTTTATTTAAAGCCATTGATTAAAATTTCTCGAATAGAAAATGTAATTGTTGGGTTCACTGTAACGACATATCCCCTAGTGTTTTCTAATTGCTTATAATATTTCACGTCCGCAACAAGTCCATTTTTCAGAAGTTTTACATTGTTTAATGTTGTCCACTTTGATTCTATGACAGATAAGGTTTGATTTGGAAATACTATTTACGGGAGCATATGGAATAGATAAAAATTTTTAAGTTTTGGAAGCATTTTTTCTTCCCAAAAAAAGATTTCTCTAAAATTCCCTATTACTTTTATACCTTGGTACGTATAGATAACTAAATCGCACCATCTTCTATTGGTAATTTCCAGTATTCCCTGAATCTGATAGAGATAGTGATGGTTGTACAATATACTCGAGTAATCTGCATTTAGAAATTGAATTTAAATTTATAGGGATTAGAATCTCTGGCGATGTATGGGCATTTAATTTCAATTATGCCATCTTCGCCAATTATTCCATCTGGAGAAGCGCCTAAAAACGGGTAATTTTTATGAATGAATAGTCCTGCTGGTCAGTACGGCAGTGATGTTTGCCGTAAATATTCACCACGTGCCACCTCTTCACATCTGATGCCATGTGACACAGCTTGCATATTTATAAGCTTCTGCTGCCTAATATATTTTATAATACTGTTTAAAGAAGAAGGATGTCGAGCTTTACATATTCTCCCAAAATAAGACGCTGTTACTCTCAGTTTCCTTTCTTCCAGCCATTTTGTAGATAATCCCTGGGAACGTGTCACCGCTACTAATTCTAATATGTCTGGAGAAGACATCTTCATTTGCAAATACATCTCACAAGCACTATATATTTCCGAATTATCTTTAATGTCAATTTCATGTGCAGTGCTTTGTATGCACACTTTACACATGAAGTCAGAAGTATAACTTTTATTCAATGTATCTGGGTCATCGCATAACTGATGAACCCAACGTTTACAATTATCGCACTGTACTCACAAGGTGATTTCATTGAAGACCCCATGGTCACAGTAAGCACACTGTTACTTTTCGGTATCGTCCTCAGGATATACGATCTGATCATTATTTAAAAAGGTTTTCTTTTTTTTAGAAACCTTCCATCGATGTCAGTACTTGGTTTTGGGTTTCTCGTTCTCGCTTCATCGCTTTCCACTTTTAATGTTAACACGTCTTCTCTTAATATTCTAATAATCTGGAAACATTTTAATTTTTTTTGCTCGAAGTTTTTTTTTGAATGCCTAATTTATTTTCAACTACCGAGTTACTGACAGAGACCCTGCTACCCATCATTAAAGCGCTCCATAGTGGACAGAGAGGTAAATATTTGTGTAAAATTAATTTGAAATATTCGGCATTGAAGTATATATTCGGTTCTGCCCCAGAATTGTCCAGTTTAATTTCACTCGTTATATTTACAAATCTTTTGTAAAATGGACTTTGTCTGTATAGACCGTCATGTTTCATTTCATTTAAGTAATTTTTGTCGAGTCCAGTGGCACTATACCTAATCTCTGTTGTTGCAGTATCGTTACTCAACTTTCTTTGAGCACGTTGTACCTGTATACTGCTACGTTCTGAATTAAAGAGGATAAAGGTGTTTACTACGAAAGAGTTAAAGTGACTTATATTATGTATTAGTATGACAGATGCGAGCAGGTCTTTAATGTGTAAGCTTTGCTCGTTGTTGGTAGCAAGAGTGTCGACGTCTTTCGAAACCATTTTCATGTCATGAGCACAGCAAAGAAAAGATATGTCCCTCGTCACCAATTTTTTTTACGTTGATTCATACTGTAACATTTCTTGAAGTATTCTGATAACGTACATCTATTAAAAGCTTTACAAATGGCATAAAAATTGGCAAATGAAAAGTCCAATAATTTATATCTTCACAAAAATAACGGAAATCGTGTAATAATTTGAAAATTGAATTGGAGTCGTGCTTCGAAGATATGGAAAAGATTGGATATATTCTTTTCGAAATACGCAACTTTACAACGGCACAATAGAAGTAAATTATTTTCGAATTTGGCATTGGACTTCTTACCAGTTCATAATTTCCTTAGGGACTAAATGTTCATCAGGAGTTACGTTGTTGTTCGAAGTGTCGTTCACACATACTGCATCTACATCTTTAGAACTTAAAGTATCATTAATTACAAATACGTCGCTATTAGTGTCATGGCTTTTCGTAATTGAACAGTTCAGATCGCCTTTTTCCGGTTCAATTTGAAATCCGTCATAACTTTCATATGAATTTGTTTTTGGAGTTGAGCTATATAGAATTCCACATTTTTCTTTATCCTTGTTGTCTAGTTTCGCCTCATCACTGTTGTCATTAGTGTTGTAAATATCATGGGTCAACTCATTTGTTAAGTTAGTTGTTCCGCTTGTTTCTCGTAAGAATACGTCTTTCCCGACAGAAGAATGTATCTTACCCCACAGCTTATAAATCTTTTTCCGATTTCTTATTGAATTTTTCATTTTAAATTCCTGACATAATTTACCGTAGATTTAACAGGGATTCTTTTAAATTCACCGTGTTGCACTTTTGTGACAGCTTTTTGCGTAATAAAAATCATTTTCCAGAAAATACTGTTTAAAATCAGAATTTCTATTAACTACACGCTGAACTACGCTGGAATATCCATATTGTGAATGTTTTAGAAGTAACGCAATTTTGTCACAGACATTACTATCTACTATGACTTCAAAATTAAAATTCGGTAAATATTTCTTTAATTCTACCCACAATTATTTCGAAAGCTTTAGCTTTTCCAATTTTATTGCCACCCATGATTACAATAGGGTTATCTAATAGAAAATATTACAATTATGCTGTAACTATTCCTATATTTGATACATAGTGATTTTCCGGGTTGTTGTGCCGTGATCTCGGTAACTGGTAGCTGCCAGAAACAGAGTTAAAATGCACATACCTAGCATTAGCCGGGATTCTTTTACCTGCCCTGGTTGTTTTCGGGTTAGGCTTTATGGGAACAGACCCGCTGTCGGTGTCTCTGGGCCCGTCCATATATTGATTTCGGTTCCTATTGTTGGTATTACGACTGCTACGGTAGTAACCGTTCCTCGGATAATGGTGGTCCTCCGAGGCGTTCCGTAGCCGCCGCTGTAACTGGTCGCATCTCATGCTTCCAAACGTTTCGCCGTTCTTCACTGTCGGCATCGACAGTGGTGACTCTGCAAAAACTTTGCCGCGACTGAGGCCGATTGGGACCTCATTAGCGGTCTCGTAATGTCGGTGCTACTGCGCGCGCCTCTGCACCTGCGCAAACAGGCAGTGGACGGGGCCTCAAGATCGATATCAGCAATGACGCACGCTCCGTCACGGTTGAGTAGCCGCGAAGGCGTGGCCAAGTTATTAGTCATCAATCGTGTGACATAGGGAGTGATACGAGCGCGTACGGACTTGCGCCGTTGGGTAGTGGGCGGGGCCTGAAGCTCGGCTCGAGAGCCGACGCCCTTCTCATCATAGGTCGGTAACCCAGTAGACGTGGCCACACTGTTATTAGTCATCGACCGTGTAATGCGGGTGTTGGCACAAGTGAGTTCGGACCTGCGCAGTCGGCCGGTGGGCGGGGCCTCAGGCTCAACCCCGGCGACTGGGCCCGCCCCGTCACGGTTCTGCAGACATGTAGACATGGCCATGCCATTAGTTATCGAGAATGCGCTACTCGCCGAAGCTGTTGCTACAGCATTTCGCTTGTCCCATATCAGGATGGGAGTATCCGTTCGCCCTGCAATTCCCACATTACCATAGCCACTCAACCCACCCGTTGTTGTTTGTTTTTCAATAAGGGTAGCCACGTTCTACTCATACGAAATCCTTCATCGCGGTTCATGTTACTCGGATGCTGTTCAATTTCCAGTGCCTCCCGCCAGCATCCGAATAACATGAACCGCGATGAAGGATTTCGTATGAGTAGAACGTGGCTACCCTTTTGAAAAACAAACAACAACGGGATGGGTTGAGTGGCTATGGTAATGTGGGAATTGCAGGGCGAACGAACACCTCCATCGTGATATGTGACCAGGAAAATGCTGTAGCAACAGCTTCGGTGAGTAGCGCATTCTCGATAACTAATGGCATGGCCATGTCTACATGTCTGCAGAACCGTGACGGGGCGGGCCCAGTCGCCGAGGTTGAGCCTGAGGCCCCGCCCACCGGCCGACTGCGCAGGTCCGAACTCACTTGTGCCAACACCCGCATTACACGGTCGATGACTAATAACAGTGTGGCCACGCCTACTGGGTTACCGAGCTATGACGAGGAGGGCGTCGGCTCTCGAGCTGAGCTTCAGGCCCCGCCCACTACCCAACGGCACAAGTCCGTACGCGCTCGTATCACTCCCTATGTCACACGATCGATGACTAATAGCTTGGCCACGCCTTTGCGGCTACTCAACCGTGACTGCTGATATCGTGAGGCCACTGCCTTTTTGCGCAGGTGCAGAGGCGCGCGCAGTAGCACCGACATTACGAGACCACTAACGAGGTCCCAATCGGCCTCAATCGCGGCAAAGTTTTTGCAGAGTCACCACTGACGATGCCGACAGTGAAGAGCGGCGAAACGTTTGGAAGCATGGGATGCGATCAGTTACAGCAGCGGCCACAGAACGCCTCGGAGGACTACCATTATCCGAGGAACGGTTCCGATTGTAACAGTCGTAATAACAATAGGAACCGAAATCAATACATGGACGGGCCCAGAGACACCGATAGCTGGTCTGTCCCCCACAGAGCCTAGCCCGACACAACCAGGGCAGGTAAAAAAAACCGGGCTAATGCTAGGGATGTGCATTTTAACTCTGTTTCTGGCAGCTACCAGTTACGAGGTCACGGCACAACAACCCGGAAAATCACTATGTATCAAATATAGGAATAGTTGCAGCATAATTGTAATATTTTCTATTAGATAACCCTATTGTAATCATGGGTGGAAAAAAAATTGGAAAAGCTAAAGCTTTCGAAATAATTTCGGTGGAATTAAAGAAATATTTACCGAATTTTAATTTTGAAGTCATAGTAGATAGTAATGTCTGTGACAAAATTGCGTTACTTCTAAAACATTCACAATATGGATATTCCAGCGTAGTTCAGCGTGTAGTTAATAATAATTCTCATTTTAAACAGTATTTTCTGGAAAATCATTTTTATTACGCAAAAAGCTGTCGCAAAAGTGCAACACGGTGAATTTAAAAGAATCCCTGTTAAATCTACGGTAAATTATGTCAGGAATTTAAAATGAAAAATTCAATAAGAAATCGGAAACAGATTTATAAGCTGTGGGGTAAGATACATTCTTCTGTCGGGAAAGACGTATTCTTACAAGAAACAAGCGGAATAACTAACTTGACAAATGAGTTGACTCATAATATTTACAACACTGATGACAACAGTGATGAGGCGAAACTAGACAACATGGATAAAGAAGAATGTGGAATTCTATATAGCTCAACTCCAAAAACAAATTCATTTGAAAGTTATGACGGATTTCAAATTGAACCGGAAAAAAGCGATCTGAACTGTTCAATTACGAAAAACCATGACACTAATAGCGACGTATTTGTAATTAATGATACTTTAAGTTCTAAAGATATAGATGCAGTATGTGTGAACGACACTACGAACAACAACGTAACTGCTGATGAACATGTAGTTCCTAAGGAAATTATGAACTGGTAAGAAGTCCAATGCAAAATCCGATAATAATTTACTTCTATTGTGCCGTTGTAAAGTTGCGTATTTAGAAAAGAATATATCCAATCTTTTCCATATCTTCGTAGCACGACTCCAATTCAATTTTCAAATTATTACACGATTTCCGTTATTTTTGTGAAGAGATGAATTATTGGCCTTCATTTTCTGGCATAGTTACAGACTTTTCATTTGCCAATCTTTATGCCATTTGTAAAGCTTTTAATAGATGTACGTTATCAAAATACTTGAAGAAATGTTACAGTATGAATCAACGTAAAAACAAAATAGGTGACGAGGGACATATCTTTTCTTTGCTGTGCTCATAACATGAAAATGGTTTCAAAAGACGTCGACACTCTTGCTACCAACAACGAGCAAAGCTTATATATTAAAGACCTGCTCGCATCTGTCATACTAATACATAATATAAGTCACTTTAACTCTTTCGTAGTAAACACCTTTATCCTCTTTAATTCAGAACGTAGCAGTATACAGGTACAACGTGCTCAAAAAGAGTTGAGCACCGATACTGCAACAACAGAGATTAGCTATAGTGCCACTGGACTCGACAAAAATTACTTAAATGAAATGAAACATGACGGTCTATACAGACAAAGTCCATTTTACAAAAGATTTGTAAATATAACGAGTGAAATTAAACTGGTCACATCTGGGGCAGAATCAAATATATACTTCAATGCCGAATATTTCAAATTAATTTTACACAAATATTTACCTCTCTGTCCACTATGGAGCGCTTTAATGATGGGTAGCAGGGTCTCCGTCAGTAATTCGGTAGTGAAAAATAATTTAGGCGTTCTAAAAAAAAATAAACTTTGAGCAAAAAAAAATTCCCAGATTATTAGAATATTAATAGAAGACGTGTTAGCATTAAAAATGGGAAGCGATTTTGGTATCGTAAAGTCACGTTTAGCAAAAGCTGACCCAACCGAGGAAAAACATTCTCAAGAAGTGTGGAAAAAGAGAAACCGAAAACCAAGTACTCATTTCGATTGAAGGTTTCTAAAAAAAAAGAACACCTTTTTAAATAATGATCAGATCGTATACCCTGAGGACGATACCGAAAAGTTACAGTGTGCTTACTGTGACCAAGGGATCTTCAATAAAACCACTTTGTGAGTACAGTGCGATAATTGTAAACGTTGGGTTCATCAGTTATGCGATTAGTCAGATACATTGAATAAAAGTTATACTTCTGACTTCATATGTAAAACGTGCATACACAGCACTGCACATGAAATTGACATTAAAAATAATTCGGAAATATATAGTGCTTGTGAGATGTATTTGCAAATGAAGATGTCTTCTCCAGACATATTAGAATTACAAGAGGTGAGACGCTTCCAAAGATTATCTACAAAATGGCAAGAAGAAAGGAAACTTAGAGTAACAGCGTCTTATTTTGGGAGAATATGTAAAGCTCGACATCCTTCTTCTTTCAAATGTATTATAAATGATATTAGACAGCAGAAACTTATAAATACGCAAGCTGTGTCACATGGCATCAGATGTGAAGAGGTGGCATGTGGTGAATATTTCCAGCAAACATCACTGCCGTACCGACCAGCAGGACTATTCATTCATGAAAATTACCCGTTTTTAGGCGCTTCTCCAGATGGAATAATTGGCGAAGATGGCACAATTGAAAGTAAATGTCCATACGGCGCCAGAGATTTTAATCCCTATAAATTTGAATTCAATTTCTTAAATGCACTATCCACCATCACTATCACTATCCACCATCACCATCACTATCAAATTCAGGGAATACTGGAAATTACCAATAGAAGATTGTGCGATTTAGTTGGCTATACGTATAAAGATGTAAAAATAAGAATTTTTAGAGAAATCTTGTTTTGGGAAGAAAAAATGCTTCCCAAACTTAATTTTTTTTATATATTCCATATACTCCCGGAAATAGTATTTCCAAATAAAACCTTATCTGCCATAGAATCAAAGTGGACATTAAACAATGTAAAACTTCTGAAAAATAGACTTGTTCGGACGTGATTATAAGCAGTTAGAAAACACATTTTCTATTCGAGAAATTTTAATCAATGGCTTTAAATAAAAAGCAATGGGTTATATTTAATGAACTAGATTCGGCAACTGACGACTTCATAAAGGGCATAAACTTTATAAAAGATCAAGTAATCATGACAGTAACTAAAAACAATCACTACGTTTTAATACAGTTTGATTTTGTGAACAAGATTTTTACTTTGATCGACCCCATGCCAAAGTCCTTTAGGATGAATGAATATTTTAATAGTCTGTTAAAGTTTATGCAGCGAAAAAAAAATTAAAAGTCATTGAACTCCACATACAGTAGATCACATCAAACAAACCGATGGGTACAACTGTGGTGTATATGTTATGTATTTTTTTTTCCAGGCTCGTGGAAGGTAAAGATTTAGTAAGTTGCGACGCAGATATGGACAAATATCGTGAAGAATTAAAACATATATTATTAAAATATAGCGGAGATGTGCACAAAAATTGTTTGTTCTGCTCCCAGGAGGTAAAATAGGACGATGACAACGCCTTCAATTGCAGAGCCTCTTACAGACATATACATGGGCGATGTCTCCTAACTATATATGAAATCGACAACGGCACACTGCTTAACGACAAAACAATAAATAACTTATGTGACTTGTGCAGATTAAACTAATTATTTTAAATGATATCAACAAGTTCCCCTATACCAAGAATTTTTGAATAGATACTGATTAAATGATTTAAATTTATTATTTATAACGTCAACTTTTAGCACATTAGTACCATTTACCTTCCCTGTTAATATCAACCCGGCACCCGCAATCCTTCGTGTCTTGGAAAAATTCGGGAGGGCTGCTGATCCCTTAGACGGCATGCAAGGAGGTCTTGTTTGGATATGCTTCTTCCAAAGCTAATATCTATCTTCCCTGTTGATATCAACCCGGCACCTGCAGTCCTTCGTGGCTTGGAAAAATTCGGAGGCGGCTGCTGACCCCTTAGGCGGCTTACAGAAAAGTATCGTTTGGATATGTTCCGTCTACTGGTATCGTTTACCTTGCCTGTTAATATCAACCTGGCACTCGCAGTCCTTCGTGTCTTGGAAAAATTTGGGGGCGGCTCCTAACCCCTTAGACGGCTTGCAAGGAGGTGTCGTTGGGATATGTTCCTTCTAATAATAACATCTACCCTTCCTGTTAATATTCCCTGGTACTCTTTTTCCGTCATGCCTTTTATCATATTTTAAATATATCTAAAGGGTAGGTTTTCATCACTTAGGCGGCTTGCAATAAAATTTCTTCTGAAGTTTAATTATCTTTCAAATGTGAAATTAATTTCTCTCATTGTCATATTATTTTAATCGGTATATATTTTCTATATTACGCAGGGGTTGTTTTTCAATGCATATTAATTTTTATAAATATTGTACATTAAGAAATACATAATTTATTTTTTATTTATTTTAGTATAATTTGTTTAATTTATATTTTGTTATTGGTCTATTTCTGACATTGTTAGGTACGCCTATGAATGTTCGGGTGTTTTCGGAAACTGGCTGCTAAGTTCTGACCGCGAACTTCACATCGGTTCAATCTGAACCACCCTATACAATAATCGCACTTGTCTAAAGCCGGTGCTGTGTTTAGGGAAGAGTGGGGTAACTAAATGCGATCTTTTAAAAAACGTTTACTTTATGTTGACAATCATCTTACCCTATTCCGCTGTCGTTAGAATTGTCACATGGATCCAAGCTGCGTCTGTAAGTTGACCTCACTTTCGCCGACATGTCTCTAGGCCTGCTGATACCCATGGCAGTTTTGGCGCTTGGAGGCCTACCCGGCCTTCTGGTGGGTCTAGAGCCTATTGTCGGTATGGTACAAAGAGTCATCTTTGTTTCACCTGAAATGGATAAATCAATATAAAGGGAGATTCACAAAAAAATGGGAATAGATGCGCTATAAAAAGTGGTCAATATCGTAAAAAAAGATTTTGTAAAATCCCTATAGTCTCCGATAGGGGTGGGCGGTAACGGTTTGGAACTATCGATAATCGATAAATAAAATAAACCGATATTATCGAATTATCAATGTTATCGATAAATTCCATAATATCGATTTTATATCACAGCGTGTTCTACCGACAAGCTGCCGCTTCTATTTATCAGATCTGTGGCCCTTGTTATTCACCCCCGGAAGGATTTCATTCTATCTCAACAGATGTCGCCCACTTCGTGATTGTTCCCTAATTTTAGAATTTTAGGTATGGTATAAACAAATCTAAAACCTACGAAAATGTTTACATATAAGTCGCATAAATCATTATTGGCTTCAAGCTGCTAGCTACGGTTAAACGTGATTCTTCGCGAGTCAAAATATTATCGATATTATCAGAACTATCGGTAGGTGGCGATATTATCGTTACTATATAACGTTACTATAACGATAATATCGAAAATATTGAAAATTCGATCATTTTTATTTGTATTATTATCGATATATCGATAAATATTCTCAACCCTAGTCCCCGAGAAAAAAAATTGAAGATGTAGTATTTTCAACCTTTACATCGCTGGGCTACTGGTCTTTAGCCAGGCGATCCCGAATATTGAAATCCGATTACTTATAGTATAGTATTAACGTTTTTGCGATGCGAATGTTTACGTTTACTTTCAAGTGTCAAAAATGGTTTACGTGTATAGCAACTTGGAACTGATATCGTTTTAATTTATGGTGAAATGAAAATCCTTTCGATTATTTATTCTTCAATTTAGTTTAAATTATTTGGTTTGCATACCATCATAGTAAAAAGTAATTGTGGATTAGAAGAAAAGTATTAGAGATAAATACAGATAACTTTATATCGGGTGCAAGGTAATAAAATGTGTTATCTGGTGACGTGAAAAAAATATGTGGGTTTCATTTAAAAAAATCAAGTTACCCATGATTGAAGTTTTCAAAATTAGAGCGACGATATCAGCCGTAACAAACAGAGTTCATAATTGACTTTCTAGCTCTTGGTAGTATAGAGGGTGGTCAATAATTTACCCCAATCACAGCCTCCTATGTTGCTGCCCTTCTCTGATATTCAACTGTTTCAAGACATCAACTTTTTGACAAAATATCGAATAACGTCCAAACGGTACGTTTTAGGCATCAAGTATGGTACGTGAAGTCACACTAGAATTGACCGAGGAATCCAAATATATAATAATATACAGGGGATTAAAAAAATTTAAATTTACTATGAATCACCCTGTATATGTCTAGAAATTCCAGTAAAAATATGTTTAGTTTGTAGCTCTTACTACCCCCCACCCCTCATCAACAGCAGATTTTAAAAATATATATCAGTATAAACATAATCTTCCGTCCACACACTCTTGGCCCACCCTGTATATTATAACAATAGCAGCAAAAGCAGTTCAATTTGCTATATAAAACAGGTGTTATTTATTTCTTTCCTTTCTGAATTCCTTTCAATTTTTTTGTCCGGTCGCCGATTGCATGCTTTACATTGTCAGGTTTCTTCTGTACAATAAAGATAAGTTCTAAATCACCTTGTATAAACAAAAATAAAAAAAATCGTACAATTTTTCTGCTGCGGTTGTGAAGGTGTACTGACAAAAAATTAACGTTAAAGCGCCAATTAATAACCTTGTCATTCATGTTTTGAGTGATATGAAGAAAATTGCCTTGTTGCATCACCTTTTACAGCAGGACAAAATAAACTATGTTAATATAAGGTGATATAAAAGTTTATTTTCCTTGATCTGATCTCACCAATGTGAGCTACTGTTACTCCAAGTCAAGTATTTATAAAATTAAAGGACTTATGTTTTAAAACTTATATGGTATTACATTTATTCAAAGATTTTTACAGTTTGGCGGGACGAGAATGTTCATCAATTTTTTAATAGATCACATTATTGTGCAACGTCTAGAAGTCAAGGTCACTTGGTAATATAAGGAGGTTAAAAAATTGGAATAAGTGGCTTCTAAACAATAAAGTGAGTGACACAAACAATTTTAATATTAACACGCACAAGTAGATAACCAAGGTCAATTAGCGTTTGTCGTTGGCGGGGACTTGCTAATAAGCATTTCGCTGTTGATAAATGCTCAGGAAACCACGATAATCCCGAACTAATAAAAATTATTGTTTCCTTCATCTGCTTCAGAACAGATGAATCAGATATTCAGGAATAAGAATGACTATGAAGATATCATATTATACCTCCATAGCAAGTTAACTTTAAATAGGTACATTACAAATAAGTAGGATCTAATTAGAACACTATTATTAAACAATAGAGTTGCATCAATGTATTGGTTTTCAAATATATAGGTAGGGTTAGAACAAGTTTCTAGTGGAAATAATCACATATTTTTGGTGGTCAATGGTGGGAAATAAGGCCAAAATTTAAAGACAACAAATTTTTTCGTTGTCGACGTTTCGTCGCTTTTATTGCGACATCTTCAAGACACTACAATAATTTTGATGAAATTTAGTAAAAAGAAAAAGAAAAAACACATCAGTATTATGTATCATCTAAAATATTTAAAATTCCAAATATACATATATTTATGAGCATAAGCATTTTTTCTTTTTTTGTTCTTTTAAATTAATCTATAAAGTTTTAAAATAATTAAAAAATTTTAGTATAAAACTTATTAATTAAATTTTTTAAATAATTTAAAATTATTATATACCTATAGCTAATTTAAAAGAAGAAAAAAAGAAAAAATGCTTATGTTCATAAATATATGTATATTTGGAGTTTTAAATATTTTATTAATCTATAAAATTTTAAAATAATTAAAAAATTTTACTATAAAACTTATTAATTAAATTTTTTAAATAATTTAAAATTATTATATATAGCTAATTTAAAAGAAGAAGAAAAAAAGAAAAAATGCTTATGCTCAAAAATATATGTATGTATATTTGGAATTTTAAATATTTTAGATCATACCTTTTTTTACTAAATTTTATCAAAATTATTGTAGTGTCCTGAAGATGTTGCAATAAAAGCGACGAAACGTCGACAACGAAAAAATTTGTGTTTTCTTTAAATTTTGGCCTTATTTCCCACCATTGACCACCAAAAATTGAAAAAAAAATCAAGGCTATCAGTACCAATATTTATGATAATCACATGATTAGATAATACGTAGATATAGGTGACAAATGCAGTGTTACGGTGTACAGTGTTGATAACGTAAGACCCGTTGGTAGAACAGCTTCCAACCATCAGACGCAAGCACACTTGCGTTTATAACGCCCACATAAGGTTGAAAATGCTTTATTCTAGATTCTGGTGTACTACGAACAAAGCTATACATTTCTTGTGCTTTCGTAGCATTTTTGAGTCATAGATAAGGTAAATACTATAGGTGTTGCTGTGCAAATTTCAATTCTAAGGAGGTTCCGTGTAAACATAATCGGACGATTATTATTAATTTGCCACGAGTGGATTCATTTAATTTTATACTTATGAACTTCCGTTTTTAACATTACCAGTTTTATTAGTGGTGATATGGTGTTAAACGCAATTTATTTTTTGTTTACAACATATATCCGCTCGTAAAAATGCAGCGACAATGCTGTTGCTTACATCCAGATAGAGTGTTTTACTTGAGAGAGAAAGTTACACCACATTTTTCTTTCCATTTTCTAAAACGGTGAAATATTTTTTATTAGGCGCTATATGCTCTACGTTCGTACATAATGACATACTGCAGTACTTCTTCCATTTGTATGGTGAGTGCACTTGCTGTGTTCGTTTTACGAGTTTATTTTGCAACTTTAATCAATACCAAAGTCTATTTAACACAATAACACTTAATAATATCACATGACAAATTAACTCTTCTAAACGTATGTACCGCGTTGTCCGAAAATGAAAATCGTATACAGATTTAAAGCGCAATGCTGTATTAGGTATACACGTGCGAACGTCGTCTGACGTCACAGGTCTACGCTGTGGCTGCCACCGTTTTCTGGGGGCGGTTTTTTAAATATCGTTTTTAGGCTTATTTTTCCATGAAATTGTCTAGGACAAACGCCATTTCGGTTAAAATAATCCATTTTTTCTTCTGCACATATTTGTAAAAATCATGCAATATCCAAATGGCGTAAATACCTAAATTTAAAAACTTTAACCTATCTTTCGAATATTTCCTATCCGACTAAAAATAAGTGTGAACTGATTCACATACACGTCTAGTGTCTACCAAATCCAAATCAAGGTTAAGCAACTACTAAGCGCAGTATTGTATGTATACCAACAGGTCACTTTTTCGACTCCTAGGTCAACAAACCGAAATTGTAAAGGCTTATTTTTTACGCATGTAATAGTTGCGTTTGTTCATTTAGGTGGCTCCAAGAGCAATCCATGAGGAGGAAACCACTTTCGGGTTATCTCATATTTGTTTTAAATCATTTACAAACAAGCCTTGGTAACTATCATTAGTCTATTTGTGTAGTTTGGTTTCTTGAACCGAAATTAAACATGTCGAGTTGCTCATAACAACCAACATTATCTAAAAATGTACTGATAGAAGTGTTATCAGAAAGTAAACATTATGGAAATGGATTGTTGTTAATACTTTAACTACTTCTAAGTTGCTAAGCAGACTACCTATTGCATTGAGACTAAAATAATTGCCTCAACACTATTTTCTCAATTTGATTGCAAATGTTGTGCATTTCTTGTACCTACTTTGTTACTGTTTCAGAAACGAGTATTTTTTATTCCAAACTATTAGACAATGACCCAATCCAATCCAGGAGCCACTTTGACAAAATGTGTAAAAATAAGAAAAACTAAAGTATTTAAAAAATAATAATAATAATCCTCCAATATCTTAGAATTTGTGTGTGTATTTTAAACTTTACGTTTTGACTGATCAAACTAAGCACGCAAAAGACAGAAAAATAAATTGGATATTGATTATATAGTTACAGAAAATGCATTACTGCAACACCGCTTTTTTGCAGAAACATTTACAGTAAAATTGCCTCTAAAACGATTAGGTAGGTGGTACATATTTTTTTAATATATA
Source organism: Monochamus saltuarius (assembly GCA_025584915.1). NCBI lineage: Eukaryota > Metazoa > Arthropoda > Insecta > Coleoptera > Cerambycidae > Monochamus > Monochamus saltuarius. The sequence continues at coordinate 57,876,447 of CM046723.1, forward strand.
ATAATTAAGTGTGTTTTGAAAATAATTACGCAAATTCCCCATCTAATTATGATATAAATAGAATCGGTATCAAATTATTTCGCAACGACATTAACGAACTGATTTTACTCCTCATACTACGTAAACATTAAATTGCCCTACTTTACATATGTACCGATCGTATATGATAGTTTTTAAGGTGTCTATGTCTATCCTTAAAGAAAGATAACGGTTCATATACAGACTACTGAAAGATGTATTTGTTACTCACCTCACAAACTGACAATAACAACCACCCTCCACAAACTGTTTTAAAAAAGAATGTTCCAGAGACCAACAAATCGAAAATATTTAAAATTTAATTATATTTTCAAATTACAGAAACCTTAATTGGTATGTCTATTAGTACAGGCAATTAACAGTCATTTCAAAAATAGAGTTTGTTAACCTTAAGATAAGTTATCAATTATGGGCACTGTTAAATATATATTTATTAAAACCGGATAAATAGCCATTAGGGACTTTGTATTTTCGACCAATCAGTTAATAATCTGTGTCTAAATGTAGTTTACAATTAAAATATTTTAGGAGAAACATGACCAATAGTTAATATGTATTTAAGCATAAAATGAATGTCATTTAACGATTCCATAACAGAAATGAACGCGTCTAAAAAATGAAATAGTAAAGAATGAGAGAAAAAAAATACATTTGATTTTCAATTGAAGAAAAAGGAGAACATTGAACGATCAACTTGAAACAAATGAGTAAAAAAAATAACGTTATTGAATTATAAGAAAGTATTAGTTATTTAAAGTAGACAGTACTTTCAACATTCATTCATATACCTAATACGTCAAAACCGAAACTATCAAATATCTATACTGCATGTTATCATTTACAACGCCTGTCTCACAATCTGAAATAGTAAAATGTCCATTTCCTATAAATATGAAAAATACCTCAGACTTCATCATAGTGGCGTTTCTTAATTTGTATTTCTAGAATCTACGCTATATCTATAAACCAACTGTTGACAGAGGTACCACGTGTACATTACTTCATTTCAAAATTTTTGCAGAGTATTATTATTTTAATCCTAATTCGAGCCGATGCATTTTACAGATAAGTTTTATAACAAGTTAATGCTTAGATAGAATATGAAACTTCCATAGATACTACTATACAATTATAAAATCGCATGTATTATTTATACTTCGCGGCATTTCTAGAAAAGCTAGCAGCATTTTTACGATTGCAAAAAATGTGCATTGTTTACAAGTGCATAAGTATTTACTGCACTTTGCACATTGGTGCCTTGATTATGTATCAATTAGATAGCATGAAAAATGTGCCTCAGTAATGATCACGGATAAAGTTTCAAGACATTCAAAGGTGAGGATACTTGATACGATTATATCTCAAATATATGGCAACGCATTCTCTTTACAGACGCCTACTATAGCAAATATCCTACTACCATCAAAGCAAAGATAATAAAGATATGCTGATAAAAATGTCACGAGGATCTTAACTATACAGTTATCGTAATGATCAATAAATTATTGTATCTATTATAATAGGACCCCTTGAAGCTTTAAATAAACACGCAACAAAAACATATTTTAACAACATTAAGTAACAATATGTCACGTATTACGTTAACAAATTCCGTTAAGTCTAAGCAACACCTAAGCATCTACATGCATCCACGTTTGACGTTCAAAAATAATTATTGGAATAGCGCCAATCGAACCAAAACACATTGCTGCGTAAACGCTATCGAATTTATTACAAACAATTCTATTTAGTGCACGACACATGATCACCTTCTAGAATCATTGACGATTATATTGCAGGCAAGTGATCACTATTCTGCCACTCACCCTTTTTATCACAGTTTGAAACAAACGTATTCAAAATATCACAGAGTCTATATTACACACATCACAGTAAACTAGAACAAAGTCCGTACCAAATTCACTGTTGTCTTTCTTTAACAAATCACTTAACTACGACTAACCAGTCTCTAAACAGCAAATAGATAGTCCGTAAACAACACTTTGGGAAGTAGTAACAGCATCAGAGAAACTGGGACCTCGTTCTGGCCGCTCGACAGCTCAACAGTTGGCTGCTGACTAAATTTTGAAAGGCCAGCTCTGTCTCGAAGCAACCGGGGGCGCGCAAGCGTTCTGCCTGCCCCAATGCAAACATGCTCTTTCAAAATTTTGATATGGTTTTTATTTTCCCATTGCCAGGTCCGGCAATTAGAAAAACACGATTGTCTGCACTTTGAAAAATCGAGGTGGGAACGCCAATCAGGTTCTTGGCCCGTTGAAAGCCCTCCTTCCGGACAGTGTTGTTGCCGCGATTGCGAATGGTATCAGTGTGATTCGGAATGCCGCGGCGCATAATGTTGGAATTAATTACTTATGTAAACATTCAAATGCTGCCTTGGGCTGTTGATGAGCCGTGTCCGTATACTGAATCTGTCTTTCATGAACCAACTCAAATATTAAGACTCAAACTTTTATTTAGGTTCTATGAACATTTTGACGTAGAACATGCAAATCTGTATTTAAATGCCCTTTATTTTCTTCAATTTATTATGGAATGCACAGATCTTCATTCAGTTCTTTTATTCAAATAGTTATAAAGTAATGGTGAAATCTTCGACAATGGAAAGATTTGTCTTCATTCATAATAAGAATCAAACAAATCTGAAGATAGTCATAAATTTAATCATTTGTACAAGGAACCTACCCCTGAAGTACCGTACCGATCATGCACAATCTGGAGATGAAGAGAACTACTATTTGTATTGATTGATAAAGAAAATGCAGATTTGGCTGAAACTTTGTTGTTCCTCGTGTCTTTTTATTGAAAAATATATTTTTTTTATATTTTCACTAGAAATTCAACAAACTTTCAGCCAAATCTATATTTTCTTTATACAGTGTTTTCGAAACGTAACGAATAAATTTATTATTTTTGAAATTGAGAAGTTTTTGAAAAAATCCCCTGACACGTCCATTTTGTTTTTAAAAAAGGCACTTTTTGACATACGACCCATATTTGTGACGTCATCGTTGTCCGAGATGACGTCACCGACAATTTTTTTTAAATTTTGACCGTGCCATTTGCAAGAGCGTGTCATTCTAGATACATACATTATGAAAAATTATGTTGTTACATAACAAAAATTTCAAGAAAATAATGTTTGAAGATTTTAAAATTAATTTTCACAATACTGTGCGCCTGCCCATTATGCAACACCTGTCCGTGCTTATTTAGATGAGCTGTGCCCGAATCGTTGGATAGGGAGAACGGGGCCGATGGAGTGGTCAGCCAGATCGCCTGATTTGACACGCCTAGATTTTTTCTTGTGGGTATACTTAAAAAGCAAAGTATACGTTACTAGACCGGTTAATTTAGAAGATTTAAAAGCAAGAATTCTTCACGAGATACATCGTATACCTCCTAAGTTATTGATAATGTCCAAAAAGAATTTATTACTCGTCTTGGCTACTGTCAGGCAGCCAAAGGTGCACAAATTGAACATTTAATTTGGTCGATTTTTTACATAATCATTATCATTTTCAGTATTGTGAAAATTAAATTTTAAAATCTTCAAACATTATTTTCTTAAAAATTTTTCTTATGTAACACCATAATTTTTCATGATGTATGTATGTAGAATGACACGCTCTTTCAAATGGCATGGTCAAAATTGGGGGTTGCTATTTAAAAAAATTGTCGATAACGTCACAAATGTGGGTCGTATATCACAAAGTGCCTTTTTTAAAAACAAAATCGACGTGCCAGGGGATTTTTTCGAAAAGTTCTCAATTTCAAAAATAATGAGTTTATTCGTTACTTTTCGAAAGCATGTATATAAACATTTGGATGGGTCGGTCAATGGTCGCGCGGTTTAAGGCGTCAGTACTTGAATCGAGGTGACTAGATCGCTCAAATACCTTTACCTACGATACAGTAACAAAATCTTTGGCTTAGGATAATTTTCCTGGATGATTCGGTTTCCATGTTAAAATGAAGCAAAATAATTATTGTACGCACAATTTTCTAAGAATTTATTATCTTACTAGTTGTCCTATTTGTATGATCACATACATAATTTTTGTTTCCGGAAAGTAATTCTAATTTATTCAAGCAAAATCTTCAAAACAAAAAATGTAGATTTCAAAAATCACCACGCTTGCTAGTTATATTTAGGTGATGTCTATTTTCACGAGAACATTAGTTTAACCGGTAATATCCAGTGAGCTGATATTTTTTATCTTTGTGCACACTTTCATAAATGTGCTCAGTTAAATTTACATCCGACTTATGTAATTTTACAGGCGCACGGGCTAAAGTAGACAGGTAAACAACATCGAAGTATGCCGTTCTTTCCACGAATTATGCACGACATTGTATAATTTGTCTCTGATAAGAGAAACTATTAGAAGAGCTATAATCAAATTATTTTATTATTATTTACCTGAAATTTACATTTACAGAAACAAATTGATAAATATTGTATACCTACCTACTGAAAATAACTGGTTAAAAGGGTTAGATAGATATTCCATAGTTTTATTGCTAATGATGTTTATATGGAAAAGCGCTAAATTATAAAAATGTCTACTATTATTAACTATTGGGGATACCTAGGTTAGTTAATTATTAATACTTTATCGTCCAAATAAATTTTATTTAACACCAAACACTCGGAAGGTGTGGCTTAAACTTACATACAAGAAATATTAAATAATACTATTCTATAATACGTCCTCTTTAGGTATACCGATCTGTCAAAACTTCACTATCGGCCTACTGGTTCCTTATATCTTAAATAATACGCGAATAGTATATATATATATATATAATTAGAATCCCTTTTACCATTAGATGGTGTAGGGTATTTTCAAAAATTTTGTTCTACTTTTATTTTCCATGTACAAACTTAGCCCATTCCTTCCTATTGTTTGCCATCCTTTTTGCCTCTATCCATGTCTTTCCTTTCTCCTTTAATATTGCTCCAATGGTTACATCCCATGTTTGCCTTGGTCTTCCTCGTTTCCTTCTCTTCTCTATTTTAGCCTCCCATATCCGTTTCACTGATCTTTTATCGTCCATGCGATGCAAATGTCCCCACCAACTTAATTGTCTTTTTCCACGTATTTTAATGTTGATTCTATTTTAAGTTCTTCTCTAACTTTTATGTTTCTAACTCCAATTTTGTGATCCCTCTAGCTCTAGGTACTTCATTTCTGTGGCTTGGATTTTACTTTTCTGTGCTTTTGATAGTACCCATGACTCGCAGCCGAACGTTAGTATTGGTCTATATATCGCTTTAAATACTTTAATTTTCGTGTCACTAGATATTTCCTTCTTACTTATGAAACTATTGTTCATTGAGTGATATAATCTCATCGTTTTCTCTATCCTACTGTTAATCTCTATATCTTGTTTTCCATTGCTCTCTATTGCTATTCCTAAATATTTAAAATCATTTACTTGTTCTATTGGTACATCCAAATGCGAATAAAAATTTTTGTATAATTTACTTCATAACAATGGCGATTGTCAGCTGTTACTCCAACAGATTAACTGGTTAGTTCCGCGTGCTGAATCCAGACAATCTGTAACGTTCTGTAATCATGGCATCAATACCAACATAATGCTTTGTTGCCCTATATTATAGAATGTGTCGGAACTTTAATAATCTATGCCGTTCTTGTGATATAAACAATGATTCTCTCACTACAATTTTGAATACTGCAGTGTCTAGATTATTATAGTGTTCTAGTTCTGATAAATTCCTCATATTTTTTGTTACTTTTGTTTATATTTACTATTTTTTTTATTAGCCTTTTAATCTTAGTGGGCAATACATGTATTACAAATTTAAAATGGTCCCTAATGCCAATCAAAAAAATTCCTAGTCAAGTACTCATCTATATTATAAACGATTACGTCACTTTATTTTTAACTATCCCTTTATTTACTAAAGGTAGTACCATAAACATAATTTCGAGAAAAACATTTGTTCTAGCACCTACAAAAACATTATTCTTGTGATATCCTTATCAATTATCTGCTCTACATCTTGTTTACGGATTTTTCAGCAACAGCTCTTGCAACTTTTTCTGGAAAATTAAACTGCAAACGAGAAAAGTAAAGAGTACTTTTTGTGTAGAATGAACCGCTGCTCGAATGCAATGGCAAAGCATTTGGGAAAAAAATGGAAACAAAAGTTTTTGAAAATAAATTTTAGGCTCAATTTCAAGGGGCCCCCAAAAATTAGAATTCGGGACCCAAAAAAATACGGGTCAAACAATTTCTCACGCAGATTATGTGCCTAATATTTGTCCTAGCGTTTCTGAATTGCCCTGTATAAACATAGCATTATATACAAGTGTGACCAAATTGAATAGTTTTTGTAATAATAAATACATATAAAAATCCAACAATTATTTAACATACAGGGTGTTTCATAATTGAATGTCAATACTGAAGGAGGTTAATCTACGCATGATTTTAAGACAAAAGTTTCATATATATCGGTCTCGGTCAGTGGTCGCGCGGTTTAAGGCGTCAGTACTTGAATCGAGGTGACTGGATCGCTGTGGGTTCGACCCCTACAGCCGGTAGACCGTATATAAGCTATATTCGTGGAGAGATTGGCACCCTCTCTGCGGGTATGGTAGGGTGGAAGAATGTTGGCTTGGGTCTATGTGAGAGATTGATACCGGTTGACATTTGACTACCCCCCTAATTAATGAGGTTTTCCAGGTTTCCCTCATTCCTGCACTGAATGGTGGTTAGGGTCTACCAACGTAAGTCGTTCCTGGGCGCAAATGCGGCCTGCTTAATAATAATATGCCGCCCCTCTCCCGCACAAGTCTTCGACTTCTGGGCTAATCCTCGTGATTAGAATGAGGGGTAGAGATATTATTATTATTATTATTATATAAACGTAGATCCAATTTCCGCTTTATTTTTGATTTGCAGGGTGATACAGATTTTTTAATTTTTTTTTAATAACTCTTAAACTGCATTAGATATTTTTGTGGAACTTGGTGGGTGTATATCAAAAATAAAATTTTAACTTAAACACCCTGTAATTCCGTTAATAATAATTTTTGGAAAAAATGTTATAGAAAGAGGTAGCATTTATTTTCGGTCTAGAATTATCCCCTGAATTTGTTGCTCATCATCTCCGCACACCTTGTATAGTAAATTAATAGTTAATAGGTTAGTTAATAAGCCTAATTGCTCAGGAATGAATTGTTTTTTCAGAGCGGATAGTGAACTATAATATATATATCTGATATATTACAAAAATATCGATATGCGATTTACTTGTCTGTAGGAATATATCTTATTATCTATTAGTAATAAATATATATTATATTATCGTTCACCGTCCGTAACTACCTTAAAAATATTGGACACGGACATTTGTATCAATCTGTAATTTTTAAATTACGGGTTTTTGGACTCGTAACACATATTTTGCTTAAAATTAGGTACATTTCTTATCTTCGATCCGTTTTGGCAACGCAACATATTATGGAAATAGCATGTAGGTATAATTCCGACAAATTATAGGTATTTCTGAAGGCTTTGCGAGAATTTGATTTCATATTATATTTTCCTTAAAGGAATTTAAAAACTCATGAAATACGACTTGACAAACCTTGTGATCACGCTTCTTAAGAAATGAGGATGTATATTTATAAAGAAAGGCAACGTTCAATTTGCCTTCTACACAGTTTCCTCTGTCGACTGTACTTTGGAAACCTCAAAACTGATTCGTCATCTATTATAAACGGAATAAAGGAAATAGACGCTACTGCCGCTTGGCCTTGGTTTATCAAATTAAAACGACCTCATTTGATACGGTATCGCGTCACGTGTTATTCTTAAAAAAGTAATCAGACCACTGAGAGAAAAACGTTTTCGGTAAGTCCACGCTTGTCTGCCACAGATTGCTCAAAAACTGCATTTATAGGAACGTGGTGGTTACCCTGCATAATACATTACAAGACATGCAATTGCCATTAAAAACGTTCAAACAAATGAATTTGAGAATTAATTCACGTTTTGAAAAGGTCAATTAGAGCCATTTTCATAACAAAGTTATATATAATTTTAAAATCTAAAAGCAAAATTGGCTATTAAAATGCTGCTTAGAGTTTCTTAAAATGTTAAGTTCTATGATAATAGAACTATACAGGGTGATTCAGATCTTATGTAAAAAAATCTGAGTGTAGAGGGGACTTTTACAAATACAATTTTGTAAAGAAAAAATCAAAAAATGATTTAAAAAACACTTCTGCACAGCACTGAACACTGGTCCACTGTAAAACCTGATAGGGCGGCAATCTGCGACAGAACAAAAATGGAAAGAAATACTCATGGAAAGAAATAAATAAAATTTTATAACGTCGATTTTATACAGTAAATTTAACTGCTTTTGCCGCTATTGATATTATATTAATTATTAATAAATTTAATTTGTGGTTTTAATTGCGAAATAGTTTGGCATACCTGATGTTACAACAACATTTTGGCCTCTTATCCAGTTTCTACAAACTAACACCAATGTTTCTGCTTCTTGTCCATTTTGAACTCATAAGTTATTGGAGGCAATTATGATACGTTTCCGTAAATCATCAATAGTATGTATCCACTTTGATGCAATACACTTCATGTTTTAAATATCCTCACAAAAGGAAGTCCAAATTATTTAAAGTGAGGAGATCGCAGCGGCCATGGTACGCTACCGGTCCTCCTCGTCCAATCCCTTGGTATTAATGTTTGGACACGCTGTACATGCTACGGATATACCGTCGCTGCGCCTTGGTATTTCAGAAACACAGACATAAAACGAGACCTAGAGTACACCGACCTAACACATACCATACACATACACACACAAAAAACCATTAACAAAGCCACAAACCACGACAACCCCCTGCTTAGACAAGCCGTCGACTACGCCCCCGCCCCGACAGACAAACACAAACGTCCAAAACACCAATTCCTTGACCTTCCCGCTAATCTTTTCTGTTTCAGGACAAGAAGAAACCAAGACCAAGAAGACCACCAAGAAGAAGACGAGAACATAGACAACCCAAACCCTATCCTTACCTAGCGCTCGCATCTCCCGAACCGTAACAGGCTCGGGAAGAAGAGCTCCTATGGCTACAAGTCACTCACAAAAACCCACTCCCAACAAAGACCACCCCCGGGGGTTTAGGACGGCCGGCGAAGAAAGAACCTAGAAGACACGAAGAGCGCTAGAAGAGGCCCCTCTGCCGGCGGGGGTCAGCCAGGGCAGGAGGAGGTTCCTCGAGCCGACAGCATCGGCTGCAACAGCGGTCGAGGCTGACCGGAGAAGGGAACCCACCTCTACGAGGCCGCCCAGGTCTACAGAGATGGTGAAGGATAAAGAGCGATAATACCGCTCGATCCTAATCCATACAAGGCCACCGTTCGCCAATAAAATAACGGCGCGGCGTACGGATATAATTGAGCCTCGTATATGATACGTCACACTGCTGCAATAGGCCATGGAAGTCCTGGACATCCATCTCTTCCACGATTCGGTTTCAAATTTCCCTCGCGTTGCACTGTACTTGAACTCACTGCACACCGCGCATAAAAGTAGTTGCATTTGGCACATGTTTACCGGGAAATAGTTCTGCTAAAACATTTTCACAGCGTAATAAATTAAAACCATATCCAACTCCAAGTTGAAAAACTAATATAATATTGGCGTCACAAAAACTTTAGTGCCTACAAAAAGTAATCGGATTTCAATATTCGGAATCGCCTGTCTAGAGACTACAGTGACCCAGCGATGTAAAGGTTGGAAATACTACAACTTCAATAATGTTTTACTCGGAAACTATAAGGATTAAAATTTTTTTTTTACTATATCGACTCCATTTTTCATGACGCATGAATCACCCTGTATAGAAAATATAGTGCTTAAGTTTTAAAGTATTGTTACATGTCCCTGGCATCCAAGCATTCTTATGCTTAATTCAACACTAAATTCGACACTAAATTTTAGATTTACTTAAACAACATCTTGTTAAAATAAATGTCAATAAAATATTATTAATCATAGAACAGATTATTCTTCCTTAAATTATAGGTACACGAATTAAAATTATCAGTACTTTGTAATAAATGTCATAGTGTAAAATTTAAAATGCGGTTATAGTGCAAAATAATATTTGTAGATGATATTAATACATCACTTGTGGTGATCATTACTAAAACTATAGAGACACAACTGTAGTATTGTCACAGAATTTGCCCCGCCTGCACCCAATTCGCTGACTGTGGTATCGCGAAACGCTAGATTGCCCCGATCGCCCCTACACGATGCTGGTAAATAAACAAAATAATGCCGTGTATCGAGGCGCGACTGGAATATGGAGAATCGATAAGAATCGTTCTAGAAATGGATCTAGAGATGCTAAAAAATACCTGGAATATTCGATTGGTCTATAAAAGAAGAATAAACGGCCGAGTCAGTCACTTTTGAGTTAGAGTGTTTAGTTGGAAATTTTCTGGAGTTTCAAAGTGAAATAGTGGTTAGTTGAGTTGTAATTGGTATTCAGTAGGGTACAGAGTAGTTAATAAATATCAGTAAAAATTAACTGTTTGTTTATTCTGGCAAAAGAAAAAGTCGGGGTAGGAAACCCGTGGCAGTTTATTTACTACAAATTGTATTAAAGTTGTGCGTGCAGGTGGATCGTCAGGTTCAGCATGTAGTCAAACGAAGTAGTTCCATGTTGCATCACGTCTACACCCTTCTGTCGGATAAGTCGTCGGTTACCTCGTCTCTAATAGCATACCGACGAGAGCTAACAAGCTCAAAATCGGTATACGTCTGGTGTGCCGTAAATGGATGACTTTGACAGTTTGCTATGTCTTTCTTTCTATATATAAAAATACTACTTAGAACGTGGTTAAAATTGTACTTAGTGATACTTAACCCTGCATAATTATAAGTAGATTGTAATGTATGTGTAGATGTAGATGTATCAGATTAATGTTATACAGTGTACTTGTTGCCGCTTTAGAAAATTTGTCACTTGCAAAAAAATTTGATGTAAAAGTTGAATATTAAAAAAACAAAATAAACGTCAAACCTTCGCCTTCGCCATAATATCTAATGGTGCACAATTTTTTTCCCGTGACACTTCACTGCCATTAGTGATTGAACCGGAACTCACAACAATGCTATCACATTTTTATCAGCCATTCTACAATTGCAGCAGTATTTGTCGGAAGTTTAAACAATTTATAGAAACACGACGAATTCGTATTTATAAACGAACAGCCTTGTAAAGTGATACCATTTATTTAAAAAAAAATACTGTTCAGCGAGATCACCTTAGCAAGAAATTTTGGACCTAGTTTAGTTGATATTTGTATTTGTTTTGAGACGATAATCGATATAGTAATAGCAGGGTAAGAAGCTTTTAGAGAAATGTTAGTAAATGTTAATACCCTACTAGTTTTTATACGTAATTTTGCGTAACAAGGTGATTCAAAACTTATTAAAAAAAATCTGAATGTACAGGGGACTCAAAAAAGGGCAGTTTGAAAATTATTTAAAAATATACTTCTGCACACCACTTGAAAGTGGTTCACTGTAAAATCTGATAAGGCGGCAAAGCAAAGACAAAAAGTGGAAATAAATAAATACTATTTTATAACACACATTTTATACAGCAAATTCAACTGCTTTTGCAGCTATTCTTATTAATTATTAATATAATTAATTTATGGTTTTAATTAATAAAATAGTACAATAAACATTTTGGGCGCGTCTTACCCAGTTTCAACAAATTAATACAAATATTTTTACTTCTTGTCCGTTTTGAACTCGTATGTTATTAACAGCAACTATGATACGTTTGCGTAAATCATCAATAGTGTCCACTTCGGTGTGATACACTTCACTTTTTAAATATCCCGACAAAAAAATTAAATGATTTAAAATCAGGAGATCGTGGCGGCCATGGTACCGGTCCTCCTCATTCAATCCCTTGCTATTAATTCCTGGACACGCTGTACAAGGTAGAGATATAATTGAGCCCGGGAACATCCTGGACCTCCATCTTTTCCACGATCCGGTTTCAAATTTCCCTCGCGTTGCGGTAAAAGTATTTGGCATATGTTTAATGGAAAATCGTTCTGCTAAAGTATTTTCACGCCATAATTTAAAACGATATCCATCAACTCCGAGTTGCTATACACGTAAGAAATTTTGAACACTTGAAAAACTAATGTAAACACTTGCATCACAAAAACGTTAATACCTACAAAAAATAATGGTATTTCAATATTCAGAATCGCCCAGCGACGTAAAGGTTGAAAATACTACATTTCAATAATTTTTACTCGGAAACTGATTTCACAATATTTTTTTTCTACGTTCATGCAAAAAACAATACTTTATTGAACTATATTTAGTGGAAAAAGTGGTTCTTTATTGCTCTAGAGCAATAAACACTCATCTGTCATTCTACGACAGCGTTTTGTCATCATGACAAACATAAACCTTCAAATCGACGTCACATTTTTCTAGACTTAGTGTCATCTAAATAACATTTTTTGGTTTTTGCATGAACGTAGAAAAAATATTGTATGCAACTCGTACAAAAAGTGCTTATTGCACTCGACGTATTGTCCTACTCGGCCTACAGCCTCGCAGGACAACTTCACGTCGCGTGCAATAAACGCTTACTTTTTGCACTAGCTGCATAAATAACTATTACGATATCGACTCCATTTTTGATGACACATCTGTTTACAATTTTTTTTTAGAAAAGTTGTGATCACCCTATATATTCGTTTTACTTTGGTACCTACCTTTAAATATTCGCAGACAAATAAGAAATAGAAATACACTAGCGGAAAAAATTAAGGGATCAAAAATAAAATCTCAATTTTTGCGATTTTTCAAATGGCTGTATCTTTGGTAAAAATGGTCCTATCTGAGTGAAATAAAAATAAATTTCAAGCTTGAAGTGTCTAGTTTATGAATCTTGCGATAAAACAATTTCCCAAGCAACATTTAGCGCAAAATCCTAATGAATATCACGGAAAGAAAATTTTCGAAATTTTTGCACATTTATTTTTACTGTACGGACTTCAAAATTCAAATTTTTTTAACGTAACCACTATATGGGTTGGATAGGTTGTTCATTTAGCTTCAATTTCTTTTTTTGTCGGCCTCGATACGCCCATTCCTCGCTGAGTTATCAGCCTTTGAATGAAAATGCGTCATTTTCTCTTCTCTCAGCAGTATCTCCGGAACCAATGATCGCCCAGAAAATGGAAGGGGGGTTTCGGAAACTTGGATCCATTCTCTACAATGTTCTGGTATGTTTTTCAGAAAATATATATTTTTCATTCTTAACATGACTTTGAAAATGTCGAAAAACAGGACTTTTTGAGATCTTTCAGAAAATCAAGCGTCACATTGAGAATATTTGGAAAATGGCTAATGTTAAGTGTGCATCTTATAGGCCATTGTATCCTCAAAAGCCCTACAAAGTTTGAACCTGATCCATCAAGCCGTTTTATTGTTTCATTCGATTGAATTTTTGAAATAATTGAAGGACCGCGTTTTTTTGCCTTTAGAGCCCATAATCTGTAAAAAAAAAATGAAAAAGAAATGTCTCAATTTTTATTGCGGAAAGCGTTTGAAGTCATGAAAGAAAAAAAATTGTCTTTTCGAACCGATTTTCAGAAATTTTGCAAAACCGCCGGCATTAGAGTTACGCAAAACGTACCACGTGGACGTTGCACGGGCGGATTTACGCTTCTTTGTGTGTGTGTGTGTGTCTATTTAAGAGAAATAAGACCCGGTGGTTCGTGAGTTCCACTGTATTTTATGACTCCAAACTCATTATCCAAAGACTGTGTGTGTATGCGTCAGTGTGTTTCTTTAAGAGAAATGAGATCCGGTGCTTCGTCAGTTCCACTGTATTTTATGACTCCAAACTCATTATCTGAAGAGTATACGTGTGTGTGTTTTAATCCATTTAATAACGGGTATTGCCACCCCTATTCTCTATAACAGCCCTCAAACGTTCAGCCATGTTGATGCATCGGGTGATTTAGTGATGTTATGCAAATTTGGATACTCCCTCTGCAATCGACGGCCCATTATATCCCAAACATGCTAGATTGGATTCAGATCTGGACTCATTGGCGGGTGTGGCAGCAAAGTGATGTCATATCGTTGAAAAAAGCATCTGGTGACATTGGCCGTGTGTGGGCGTGCGTTATTCTGCATCAAAACAAATGATCTTGGTGTTACCGGCGGGGCTGAACAATTGGCCTTAAAATTTGGTCAATATAGCGCAAACCAATATCGCCATTGGACTTTGAGGCAGTGGCAAAATGTTTTATTTACTTACGAGTCCCGTTTCAATCTCCATCGACGTTCTCAGGTTTGGCGTCGCCGTGGAGCGTTTCAGGCAAAACTTCGTCGGGTTGTGGCTTACGGCGGTGGATCGGTCATGGTTTGGGCCGGTGTTTCGCAAAATTGGAGGACACCTTTGGTAATTGTACGCGGAAATTTGGCCGCGAGACGCTATATTGATCAAATTTTAAGGCCAATTAATTGTTCTGCCCCGCCGGTATCACCGGAGATCATTGTTTTGATGCAGGAAAACGCACGCCCACACACGGCCAATGTCACCAGACGCTTTTTTCAACGATATGACATCACTTCGCTGTCACACCCGCCAATGAGTCCAGATCTGAACCCAATCGAGCATGTTTGGGATATAATGGGCCGTCGATTGCAGAGGGAATTGGAGCGCGCACTTCAGCGAATTTGGAACACCATTCCGCAACCCGAAATCACCCGATGCATCAACATGGCTGAACGTTTGAGGGTTGTTATAGAGAACAGGGCTGGTAATATCCATTATTGAAGGGATTAAAACACACACACGGACTCTTCAGAGAATGAGCTTGAGTCATAAAATCCGGTGGAACCACGAACCACCGTTGCCGGCGGTTTTGCAAAATTTATGAAAATCGGTTCAAAAAGAGAAATTTTCTCTTTATTTAAAAAAAAAATTTTTTTCATGACTTCAAACGCAACAAAAATGTTGAATAAAATTAGGAGACATTTTTTTTCTCATTTTTTTTACAGATTATGAGCTCTAACGCGGTCCTTCAATTTTTTCAAAAATTCAATCGAATGAAACAATAAAACGGCTTGATGGATCAGGTTGAAACTTTGTAGGGCTTTTGAGGGTACAATGGCCTATAAGATGCACACTTAACATTAGCCATTTTCCAAATATTTTCAATGTGACGCGTGATTTTCTGAAAGATCTCAAAAAGTCCTGTTTTTCGAAATTTTTCAAAGTCATGTTAAGAAGGAAAAAAAAATTGTTTTCTGAAAAAAACATACCAGAACATTGTAGAGAATGGATCCAAGTTCCCGAAACCCCCCTTCCATTTTCTGAGCGACCATTGGTTCCTGAGATATTGCTGAGAGAAGAGAAAATTACGCATTTTCATTCAAAGACTGATAACTCAGCGAGGAATGGTCGTATCGAGGTCGACAAAAGAGAAATTGAAGATAAATGAACAACCTATCCAATCCATATAGTGGTTACGTTGAAAAAAATTTTTTGAAGTCCGTACACTAAAAATAAGTGTGCAAAAAATGTCGAAAATTTTCTTTCCATGATATTCATTAGGATTATGCGCTAATTGTTGCTTGGAAAATTGTTTTATCGCAAAATCCATAAACTAGACACTTCAAGCTTCAAATTGATTTTTTTATCACTCACATACGACCAGATACAGCCATTTGAAAAATCGCAAAAAATTGAGATTTTTTCTTTGATCCCTTAATTGTTTCCGCTAGTGTAGAAACAATAGAATAAAAAGTAGTGTTTTACAAAAAATAGTTTTCTTTTTCTTTCCTATTTATATGTACAGGGTTGTTGAAAAATGACCTGACATTCAGCTCTGCAACAAAATCTATCATAATTTCAACTCTATAAAATCCAGTAAGCCTTGGAAATTTGGAAAAAAACTAATTACTTTCACTAGTAAAGTTCTGTTGTGTTTAGGATACGACAAAATATTAAGAAGAAAAGCTTCTTAAAATGAAAAAACTATGTGTGCGTGCAAAATTTCAATATTCTAGACCTACTTTGATTTTAAAAAAGTTTATAAAAAATTATCCTCATATGGACTTTTCAGATTAGAATATGTATTTTCTTTCATAAATGGTTAAATAATATTATTTAATAATTCCACTTACCTACATCATTTATAGGTAGGTACCTATTTCCTTACTTTATTTTGAGTCGAATCTCAAATATTTATTTCGTATAACATACACGTGGGACAATTATATACGACTTGAACCTTTAATAAATCACAAATCCTTAGAGATTTTCTATTTGCATTATCTCTGAAACCACCGAATTCCAGATTTGTTGGAAAGCGGTATGAATATTTCGCTATAAAAATCTTGTCTCAACGTCGTCTACCGCCCACTCGATGAACGGCTATGTAGTATTAGTAGCTTAGTAAAATCAAAACAACCTTAATTTCTGTTTTGAATCTGCTGGCAAGATTTATTTTTACGATTCTATTCAAAATCCAGGGTAAACATCAACTCTGTATAAACATCTGGTTAGTAGAAAACAAAGTACGACAAGCTCGGGCGGAATTTGGGGGGCCACCATAAAAATTTTGACTGAAAATATTGACATGAAAATGTATATAGCATCACAAATAAATCTAGTTAAGGTGGCGCAAATTGTCTTACAATATTGTTGAAAAGTTTAAGGACGCCGTATTCTTAGGCACAAAACAAAATTGTCAAAACGATGCACAGAGTAAACTTGAGGTCGATATCAATGGTGCAAAGATTGCGATGGCGTCAGAGATGAAATATCTTGGTGTTGTATTAGATTAACAATTAAACTTTCGTAAACATGTGGATTATATACTAGTACGTACAAAAATTGGCAAAAAAATTGGTTTCTTTGGTCGAATATTAGAACATGTATCACGATGGTGTAAATTGCTAATATATAACACGATTATTCATCCTCATATAACATATTGTTCGTTTTTGTTAATCTTTTGTAACAAAACTGAAATAAACAGGCTACAGATTTTACAAAATAAAGCTATGTGCATAATTCTTTCATGTGGAAAATACACATCTTTAGTTTATATGAGAACTCAACTTCAATGTCTTTCTATAGACCAGTTTATTGAGCAATCATAACAAAAATATATATTTACTGTGCACCTCCCTATTATGCAACACCTGTCCGTGCTTATTTAGATGAGCTGTTCCCGAATCGTTGGATAGGGAGAAGGGGGCCGATTGAGTGGCCAGCCAGATCGCCTCATTTGACACCCCTAGATTATTTCTTGTGGGGATACTTAAAAAGCAAAGTATACGTTACTAGACCGGTTAATTTAGAAGATTTAAAAGCAAGAATTCTTCACGAGATACATCGTATACCTCCTGAAGTTATTGATAATGTCCAAAAAGAATTTATTAATCGTTTGGCTACTGTCAGGCAGCCAACGGTGCACATTTAGTTTGGTCGATTTTTTACATAATCATTATCATTTTCAGTATTGTGAAAATTAAATTTTAAAATCTTCAAACATTATTCTCTTGAAATTTTTGTTATGTAACACCATAATTTTTCATGATGTGTGTAGGTAGAATGACACGCTCTTTCAAATGGCTTGGTCAAAATTGGGGGGTTACCATTTAAAAAAATTGTCGATGACGTCATATCTCGAACAACGATGACGTCAGACATGTGGGTCGTATGTTAAAAAGTGCCTTTTTTAAAAATAAAATCGACGTACCAGGGGATTTTTTCGAAAAGTTCTCAATTTCAAAAATAATGAATTTATTCGTTACTTTTCGAAAGCACTGTAGGTATATCCAAATGAAATGTGTCATTTACCAGGGAGGAAAGTGATGACTTTCCACTAAGACAAATGTCACTTTCAACCCAGGAAAATGCATTCATTGAATAACCAAACTTGAAAACATCATAAACTTTATCGTACCTTGCACGACTCTTCTTAGGTAACAAATCTTTTACCAAACTTTCAGCAACTTCTCTCAGTTGAGGAGGAATACAAATAATTTCTTCTGAATTACTCATTGTCTTTGAAAACACTTTTTTGATGACAATCTATCAAAAATGCAACTAATTTAAGTCTGTATGTCTGACCTTTTTAGTACCATTGTTAAAAAGCCAACTTGAAGTTTGTTATCTGTAATCTGGTTATAAAGGGGTCCTACTTTGATCATTTCTTAAATAATTATTTTTGTTACAAAAACCGTCACTTGCATTTAAAAGGTATGGTTGTAAATAACATAGTATACAAACCTCGGTGAAAAGTTTCATTCTTGTCTAGAGAAATGCTTATCTATTTTTAATTTTATAATACCGTCTTCTTCTTTTGATGGGAAGTCGATATCCTTATACTAAAGATGTAACTTTAGAATTTAAATTTTGTATTTAAAAACATTGTGGCATCAACAACATCTAAAATAATTAATATGTAAATTACCAGTGGTAATGATTTGTATCAAACATAAAAACCCATAACGTGGATATTTTATTTAAAATTATTGTAGTTGATAGATTACACTTTTGTATCTCTTAACACCTTAATAGTCTATTACTATTTACTGTTGGTGTTACTTCTTAATGAAGACAACTTAATGCAAATATGCAAATGAGTTATCAAAAAATTATACGCCATTTAATAAATTAAATAATACAACAAAGATTCACATATACCCACCCGTATATCTACACCGATGGTTCTTTTTTTTGACACATAGTGATTTTCCGGGTTGTTGTGCCGTGACCTCGGTAACTGGTAGCTGCCAGAAACAGAGTTAAAATGCACATCCCTAGCATTAGCCGGGATGCTTTTACTTGCCCTGGTTGTTCTCGGGCTAGGCTCTGTGGGGACAGACCCGCTATTGGTGTCTATAGGTCCGTCCATAAATTGATTTCGGTTCCTATTGTTGGTATTACGACTCCTACGGTCGGAACCGTTCCTCGGATAATGGTGGTCCTCCGAAGCCGCCGCTGTAACTGGTCGCATCCCATGCATCCATGGAAGAATCCCGGCTAGAGATGTGCAGTTTAACTCTGTTTCTGGCAGCTACCAGTTACCGAGGTCACTGCACAACAACCCGGAAAATCACTACGTATCAAAAATGATAGCCGTGAAAGCCTAAAAACCACCGATGGTTCTAATAATAATTTGAATTGCCACTTTATTTAATCATCAAATTTAGTTTAATTTTGTATGAAAAAAGTTACGTTGTCAAGAACGAAAATTAATACAATGTATACAAAAAAATATTATTTATTCTAATATCAATTTGGAGTGTAATGAACTTTGTAAGGTTAGACACATAATTTAATAATGTAATAAATGGTCTTTATTCATTGCCAGTAAAGTGTACAACGAAAAGGCGCCTTTCAACTTAACCTAACTTTACATCATTAATATGTATACATATACAAAAATATTTAAACCATTACAATAATGATATATAAAAAAACTACGACTTAACTATAAACACTAATGAACCCGAGAGATATCCGAAACATTGCAAATTTCCTGATAATAATAATAATTAGCCATCCGTATAAACAACAAATTCTTATATTTACTTTTTAAAATTATAAATAGAATAACGTCTAAAATGTGGTGTACTTAGTAGTAGTACCTACGACAACGGGTCGCTTCCTGCAAGTCCACCCGCTTAGGCCGAGCAGGAAGTAGCAGACCAGTTACATCTCACCTGCACTCGATTTATATGTGAACCTACATAATATGAAGGAACAGCCAGTTCAATTGTCGGTCATCTCACCTATGGCATACTGATGAGGGCTAACAAGCCCGAAACCGGTCTATGTCTGGTGGCCGACGAGGGTTCTTGGCTGTTCACACATATACTGCAGGTGTAATTCAATGCCGGTCGGGGCATTAGCCCGCGGGGTAGTTGTTTCTTGCAGTATCATTTATAGAATATTAAAAAATAGATTTACTGAATTCACATCACTAAATGTAGATGGAAGATCGCTTATTATTAATAATTAGTTCCCCAAAAGTATTCCATATAGCGTTTAGTGTTTCTAAGATGCATAGAAAATTGAATATAAGCTTCCTTTTCACGTTTAATTGCATTTAAGTGACATAGTTGCGAATTTGTAAGTGTAATAAAACAAATTAAAAAACATTTTGAACGTAACTATCTAGCTGGGACGACGATAAAACTGCTTGAATCGAGTTAGCTCTGCTTTATAACAAATAGAAAATCAATAGGTACAATCCAAACTACCAGTGAATTACAGAATTGTACCCACATATTTGTACGTACGCTGAAAAATGTTGTCAATGAGTTTAATTGATATAAAACCTCTACCTGTCTCTCTATATTGTTATTATCTTTTCATTAGGCAGGAAATGGCAATTAAGATAATGCATTTTCTTCATTAGGGCATCTCATAATGACTTATGGTGCTTTAACTAGAGAAGAGGAAGGGGTAAGGCAAAATGGTGTCTGAGTGGTCTTGTAATAAAACTTACCTTTTCCAACTTTCGATGTCGCTTGAAAGTGTTATCTATTATAGTCAGCGGCCGAAATTGTAGAGTGACTAATCGCTAGCTTGACTAGCGCGACGGGCGAAGCGTGTGGGGAGCAACATTTCATAGGCGTACTAAATTTGAATGCGATTAGATATAAAAAATATACAAAAATGACAAAAATAATTGCATTACATAACGTCTATTATTTTAAAAGTAGAAACAGTGATATAACAGTTTTTACCAATTTCGAGGAGTTAGATAATAAAAATAATAAGAATATTTCGAAATTTAAAGTTTTTATCTTGTATTATCGGTCAGTAGTAAATCCGTCAGTGGTCGCGCGGTTTAAGGCGTTAGTACTTGAATCGAGGTGACTAGACGGAGTTGGTTCGAGCCCAGCTGCCGGTAGACCGTATATAAGCTATATTCGTGGAGAGGATTGGCACCCTCTCTGTGGGTATGGTAGGGTGGAATAATGTTAGCTTGGGTCAATGTGAGAGATTGATGCCGCTTGATATTTGACTACCCCCCTAATTAATGAGGTTTTCCAGGTTTTCCTCATTCCTGCACTGAATAGTGGTTAGGGCCTACCAACGTAAGTCGTTCGTGGGCGCAAATGCGGCCTGCTTAATAATAATATGCCGCCCCCTCTCCCGCACAAGTCTCCGACTTCTGGGCTAATCCCTGTGATTAGAATGAGGGGGTAGAGATATTATTATTATATTATTATTATTATTATTATCAATTACCCAAGGTCGAAAATAATTAAGAGTGGCTAATTCACAACACAGAGATGAGTACGGAAGGTGTGGAATGATTACCTAAGCGTACCACTTGAGAAGTGTTAAAGCACAGAAAATTATCAAAAATAAGTTGACGTCGGCTGAACCTAGCACATTAACAACACGTTCAAAGAAATTAATAACACGTACATGAAATATTTTTCAAGGACAAAATGCTGCAATAAAACAGTAGTTAGGTAAACACCAACAAATTGAGCGAAATATAGTAAACAGTGCACACAAACATTAAGGAGTCGCGTCGCCTCAAGCCGAGAAACAAAAGTCATCAGTGGAGTAGTTAAAAATAGCACACTACGATAAGAACGACACGGCACGGCCTTTAATAATTTTATAGTATACTACATGGCCTTGCCATAGCGTACTATACAGCGTCACTATCTAGAAGCACTGATAAGGTGTAATCGATCGGATAAAGATTTTATCGTATATTTATCTTTTGCAGTTGCAATGAAGGATGAGTTTTCTAGTCAATTATTAATACAGGTTTAACACAGAAACAATAATATAATAATAATTAAACTGCTGCTAAAAGTGCGTAGGTACCATAGATTGATTAATAAAGCGAGATGTAATTATATTTTGAAGCAATCAGCAGATCATTCTACTTATTAATCTGGGTGACTGAAAGGTTTCTCACGGAAGTTGAATTTTAACAGGTGCCATATTCTGATTTATACGGCAGATTTACATTAGTACCTAGTAGGCATAAATTAATTGATGAGTTGCAGCATAAATACCATATGGTAGTACAATGTAATTAATTTAAATAGAATTATACTCATATTGCTTTGCAGCAATATACAATTTATTAAATATATACTAAGTGACAAAGAAAAGTAAACAACTCTTAAATCACATTTTATTTTGATAATTCTTTGTATGTTACCTGCTCTCGGTCAAAGTAAAAAACGTTTGAATTTTTCAGTTTTATCTGTTCAGTTTTTTTTGAGATCGCATAGGTCGTGCTTTGATAATGTAGTATTTATTCTATTTTAAAAATTTCTGCTCACATTTGTGTTGCAAGTATTGTAAAGTTTGTTGCAAATATTAATGACCAAAAGATCAATTGTAGGATTTCCTTTACTTGACATGGCATTAAAAATGTATACTGGTTAATATTGATCAAATGAGCCAACTATACAATATTAATATTTGCAGACAGCACTGCATTAACAATATAATGTTGACTGATACCACTTTAAAGAAAACTGTACATTTTTTGATTATTTATGAAAAACTAACTACCTAATAGAGGCAAATGCATGCAATTGATTTAAAAAAAATATGAATCGTTTTATACTCACATACTCAACGTATCCAAAAAATATAACCTGTATCGTCACTTACACATAAACTACACGAATCCCTCTTCATAAAATTTATAACTTAACTACTTAGATCTATCTTCATACATACCAATACTTTAGAAACATCCAGAACAAACAAAACACTTCTAGACATATGCTAGTTGTCAGTCTTAAATTAGAGAACGAAATATATTGCCAGCATGTTATGAACAATAAAAAAGATACAGTCTATATATGGTGCCCCACCTTATACTCGCATTTTGCACAAGCTGAAAACAAACTAGTTTGGAAAGCCCGGTATTTTGCACAAATACATACCTAGGACCAAACAAAACTTGCAATGTCCATGTACATATATTTTATTTTTCTGTAAGGTGGGTGCACTAAGTTGTGGCCGTTGTGGCAAGAAGTACCAAATCATAAATATTTACCTCAATGTTGTTCCACTAAATTTTAGGTCTTCCCAGTAATAAAAAATAAAAAAAGTATTTTGAATAACAACTTACGCAATTCATTATATTTAAAAACTGAACGCAACGCAAACAAACCATTTATTGAGTATTGACCAGAAATAACAATATAGGTACGTAAACGTCTGTTTTGCAGTTATAGATTTTAAAAGGTGCAACTTCAAGAGTAGTTTTTATGACGTAACATGTTGTTGGAAAAAGAGACATAGTACTTTAATGGTTTACTATGGCCTATGGAGGGAAGAAGAAATAATAAGCTAGTATTATAGACTTCCGGTGGTATTCATAGACTGTCTCTGGTCGCCGGAGAGCGTTCTCCTTCCCGAAATTATATGAATTTCGTTTTAAATTCACATAATTTCGGACTGACTATGATGCAAATTTCATAACGAAATTTATACAATTTCGGGAAGGAGACTGCTCTTCGGCGACTGGAGACTGGACTGTTAGAAGACTAGCTGCAAAATTATGTTAAGTAATTCCAAAAACAAACTTTCTTAAAACATTTTTGTTTACAAAAATACATATTTCACTAATATGCCACCAGTTTCATCAGAAAAGTGAGGTATTACTTTATTAAACATCAGTAGATTACTATCTACTTAATTATCCATAATTTTAATTTTATCTAAAGCTACTGCGTTTGTTTAAATTGAGATCGACATTTTTAGTTCATAATGAAACTGGCAAAAGTATTGTGAGTATAAACTGTACAATAATCCTTTAAAACAAGTGGTCTTTATCGGTTATGTGAACCTGGCAACCGACTTTCAAAAATTCATTTTTTTCTTTGTGATTCTTATAGATTATCGTGTGTAGTAATTAAAAAAAAAGTTAAATGACATTGAAAAAACTCATTCTCCACTTTTACAGCAATACGATTTAAGGGTTATATATTTTGGATAATTGTTGTTTGTAGGACAAAAATGTTGTTTGTAGTAGTAAAGGAAATATGTTATAGTTATTTTTAAAATTTAAAAAAAGTTAAATGACCTTGAAAGTTGTTTCTGATAAAGACTCGTTTGTAGCAGTTATTTTTAATATTTTTAATATATTCCCGTGTATAAAATATATGAAACCATTCCTATTTTAAATAAGTATACTAAACGGTAACTTTTTCCTTCACTTTGATTTGCTTATTGGTACAGAGGTGACAATTTTGAAAAAGAAAATAATATAATTAAGTTAAATATTGTCTGAAGCTATTTATTTGTGGCATAATTTTAGTTTTTCTTTAGTTTTATTGGGTTTTTGCCACACTTCTGAAAAAATAAAGATTAATTAAATAAGCCCTTGCGGCAAACGGATCAGTCAAGGGTTATTTTTGAGACTAAGTTTGCCTAACCAAAAAATCTCACACTGAAAAAAGCAGATAAGTAAAAAATAACAAAAATCTCATCACTTTATTGGTGACAGTACGTAAAATATGACGCACTGTTTTGAAGTTATAGATCTTAAAAGGTGCAACATCAAAAGTAGTTTTTATGACGTAACTTTTTGTTGGAAAGAGACATAAAAAAATTTAAACTGTCAAACTTAACATACGTTTAATAATTAATACTATTTTGAAAACGAAAACAGAGATTTTCGAAACGTCAAAAATACGGAAGTGCGCGATAGTGATGTGATTATATTTCGGGTCCAGTCCTCAATATTACACAATTGTTTACACTGTAGTACGCGTTAGTTCTCCGAGCACAGGGTTTAAAGAGTTTCAAAACCGGTCCTGTTCAACTGGCCTTGATCCCGTCACATTCCGTTGTAACTTTCATTGTGTTTTTCTGTGCTCCAGAGCGCGGGTCGCCAAGACAGAATAATTTGCTTAACAAGGAGTTCTGCAATTTATTATTGTCGTTTGCAATAATTGTAAGTATATAATACTGTAATATTAACATTTAGCATTCTCTTTTAGTCTGCTATGAGTAAACATAAATAAAAGTCTCATAAGAGACAAAAAGCCCATCGCCAAGCGATCGGCTTCCTTAGACACAATGGATTCTGTGAATCAAAACATTATCAGCGAGATAATAAAGCAGTTGGATGAAGTAGTAAAACGGTAGGTATGCTAGTTTTCATTTATTTTCTAGATAGGTCGAGGGGCCATATTGCCGGCAACAAAGCAAAAAGAAGCGCTAGCCGACACACCTTGTCTAGTCACGTAGACGAAATTGTACAGGACCGGCTGGCAGCATGGATTTTAATCTAGACACTGATGCATGTAGCATCTATTCTGCTTATAAAGTGAACGAAGAACCGGGTGTACTGGTTATTCGCAACAATAATATATTATCATCTTTGCCGGATGATATATGTATTACACGATGGATGTGGACGATCGCTTGTCAATTACCCAAGATGGTACAGGGCCCGCTTTAAGAGCGGATTTTAATCTAGACACTGATGCATGTAGCATCTATTCTGCTTATAAAGTGAACGAAGAACCGGGTGTACTGGTTATTCGCAACAATAATATATTATCATCTTTGCCGGATGATATATGTATTACATGATGGATGTGGACGATCGCTTGTCAATTACCCAAGATGGTACAGGGCCCGCTTTAAGAACGGATTTTAATCTAGACACTGATGCATGTAGCATCTATTCTGCTTATAAAGTGAACGAAGAACCGGGTGTACTGGTTATTCGCAACAATAATATATTATCATCTTTGCCGGATGATATATGTATTACACGATGCATGTGGACAATCGCTTGTCAATTACCCAAGATGGTACAGGGCCCGCTTTAAGAGCGGATTTTAATCTAGACACCGATGCATGTAGCATCTATTCTGCTAATAAAGTGAACGAAGAACTGAGTGTACTGGTTATTCGCAACAATAAGATATTATCATCTTTGTTGGATGATATATATATATTACACGATGCATGTGGACGATCGCTTGTCAATTGCCCAAGATGGTACAGGGCCCGCTTTAAGCGCGGATTTTAATCTAGACACTGATGCATGTAGCATCTATTCTGCTAATAAATAAAGTGAAAGAACCAGGTGCACTGGTTATTAACAACAATGAGATATTACAATCTTTGTCGAACGATATTCTCAATATCACACAATGTACGTGGACGATCGCTTGTCAATTATCCAAGATTGTACATGACCGGCTTTAATCTCGAATTTTAATCTAGATACTGATGCATGTAGCATCTATTGTACTAATAAATAAAGTGAATGAAGAACCAGGTGTACTGGCTATTCACAACGATGAGATATTACCGTCCTTGCTGGATGATATTCTCAATATCATGGGAGACAATCCCAAAAAGACAAAGATACCGATTTTCATTACATAAATAAATCATCCTAAGATGGCGAGCTATTCTTTAAAACGGACTTAAAAGAAAGACCCTGTAGGTCTTCTCGGTAATTATAAAATTTCAATAAACCTTACAAATGTAAGTTCTCCCAAATTAAAGCAGGAGATAATGATCGCCTCATAAAAATACTACCCCATTACTGATTGATTCATCTCATGTAGAGATTCAGAATCAACTAAGGAAAGGGTTATGTACTTTGAGAAAAAGTGTTTCCACTGTTCTAAATAATCTTGACAAAAAAAAAAAAAAAAACTGATTTGCTTTCATCCTTATGGGATTTAGGGAGAATTTTTTTTTATCGTGTTTCTACGACGAAGGACGTAATAATACCGACATTAAAAAATATCAAGATTATTTCTGATGCGTGCTTACCTCAGCTGAATATCCTTTTGGGTCAGTTCAGCCTGGGAAATTAAAGTTTGTGAAAACCTTATAAAACGTTAGCAAAGAATTTCTGTTACCCAGCACCTCCAATTATTCTGCCATTCTAACAAAAATGGGCACCACTGTTAATAGTTTTCCCACAAAAATCGTGTTTAAAATGCCCAACACCCGGCATGTCAAGCGGGGCGGGGTTGTAACCAATAATTAAAAAGCACATTTGCGATAGAAGTAGAAATAGAATCAGTAAGTATTCTTTTCTATGCAGGTCGTTTACAAATATTTTAATGACCAATGGCTAACCAGGTGTGACAGCTCGATTGTCTTGGATTCGTTGCTAGGATATAAATTACCTTTTCTCGACATACCTGTTCAGCTTCAAGCAACTTTATGCTTGAAGAAAAAAGAATTGAACAAATAAAAAATTTGCAAATCTTGTTCCTGGTCAACTCGTGCCTAATATATTATTAGCGGGTTAGCCATTTCAAATGGAGGACACCCGGACAGTAGTTCGGCTTGGAGTTCCAATTAGCAATTTAGGCAGCAAAAATGGATCTCAAAGATGCCTATTCATTAAGAACACAGGAAACCCCTGCGATTCGAATTTGATGCACATCTTTACGAATTTGCTTGTCTAGTCATTTAGCTATCATCAGCGTCATTTACCTTTACTAAACCTACGAAACCTGTTATACAGACTACATTCTCAAGGAATAACATGCATCAACTGGTTTCGTTGATTTTCTGCTTTTGGGTGGAAACAAAAGAGAAATATTGTAGGCATGTGTAATTTACTATTTCTTTATTAAACCCTCATGAATAGGCGTAAGTTTTGGAGTTCCCTTTCGATTCGAAAGGAACAAAATTAGAAAGTTTAGAAAACTGTCTTGACAAATTAAAAAAAAAAAAAAAATTATTTGTCAAATTTAATGGCTTGCTAACCTCTGCTTGCCTCGCTGTGAAGTCTAGCTTCATGTACACAGAAAATTATATCATTCAAAATATATAACCCTAAAAGCTAACCTTGGAAATTATTCAACAATAATGCCTATTTCCTGAGATATAATTTTAGATTTGCAGTGGTGGCTAGAACAGTTACACTTGTTGCAATGATCTAGTGACGCCAGTTTATCTGATTGCTGCAGAGATAGCGCACACGGATGGTGGACTTTAGTTCGTGCAGTTAAAAATGAGTTCTTGGAATTTCAAGATATATTTTTGAACTGAAATGTTTTTGCCGACAATATGCGGCTATATGGGAAATTGTTAGATTCTAACAAGAATTGACAATACAACATGTCATGTCAACATGTGTAGTGTATCAAACTAAATGCCTTATTAAGAATATATCTGACAATGAGGCGAAGCCAGCAGTTTGTGGATATTTGCATCTTACATTTACTCTCGTGATAATATCTGAGACTGAGTGATCTATTCATTCAGAGATTTTCAATGATATTTCGAGTCGGATTATAGAAATTGATTTATTAGCTTCAAGCAATAATTATAAATATTCAAGATATATCTCCTGGCTATGGGATCCTGGACTAAAAGCCAGATGTATTTACGGTTAATTAGAACATCTCGGTTTGTATGCCATCATTTTGCATTTATTCTACGAGTATTGTAGAATTTTTTTACGGGAAACTTGACAGGTATCCTTATCGTTCCCCCGTGGAAATGGCAATTTATTATTCACAAAACTAGTAATTACCGATCTTTTAGTTTTTGATCCAAAAGTGATCTTGTATTGTGTCCTGTTTGGCGAAACAGTGCTCAACTTACCTTGAGTGGCACTGTCATTCATTACTTCAAGAAAACTAGAAGACAATCAACACATCAAAAGATTCTCGAAAGATGTTTCTAGACATTGACCACCTTAACCCTGGTATAATTTTACATTGAATCTACAGCAGATGCTGAAATACTGAGAGGATTCCTGTGAATCTACCCTCGAATTTCTTTCGAGTAAGTTAGTAATCATATTGGCTCTCACTTAAGGCGAAATCATTTGCTTCAATATTGACAATACTCATCCCGGACTAAGTTAAAACATCTAGTCCTAATTCATCTCAGCCTTGCTTAGGGTTACCTTAGCTAACCCCAACTTATGTGTATAAACGTCAATTGAGAAATACCTGACTGTTACACAAACCCTACGCAACAGCTTCTTTGATTTACATTAGATGTACTAATGTTACATTTTCTTCCTTCCTAGTTTATAATAACTTACATGTAAAGTTGCATTTCAGTTATTGTTAATGTATGAAATCAACACTTTGTGGTGTTTGTGGCTTATTAAATTAAACAAAGCCACTACACTTATTACTAAGTTTTACGGCAAATTTCTTTAAACATCTACAGTGTAAACAATTGTGTAATATTGAGGACTGGACCCGAAATATAATTTACTGATCAAAAGAACTTACCTGAAGTTCGATCATAATTATATGAGGTCCAGTCCGAAAATATTACACACCCGCCGTCCCTTAGTTCCCCTGCCGTAAAACATAAACACTTTAAACAATGAAAGTTACAACGGAATGTGACGGGATCAAGGCCAGTTGAACAGGACCGGTTTTGAAACTCTTTAAACCCTGTGCTCGGAGTAGAACTAACGCGTACTACAGTGTAAACAATTGTGTAATATTTTCGGACTGGACCCTCATATAATTATGATCGAACTTCAGGTAAGTTCTTTTGATCAGTAAATTTTGTTATTTTTTACTTATCTGCTTTTTTTCAGTGTGAGATTTTTTGGTTAGGCAAACTTAGTCTCAAAAATAACCCTTGACTGATCCGTTTGGCGCAAGGGCTTATTTAATTAATCTTAACTTTACTGCCACCAGAAGTGTGGCAAAAACCCAATAAAACTAAAGAAAAATTAAATAATCATTTGTAGTTCCTCTAAATATAACGTAGGGTCAATGTACTACAACCGGAGGCTAAAAAATCGTTTGTAGTAACTTTCACTTTGTTTGTACTTCCTCGGAATTGAAAATATAGCCACTATACTTCAAACAAAATCCAAAGAAGAGTCACGACACTTCGGAGGCTTAAAAATTGTTTGTAGTAACCTTCACTTCGTTTATATCAGTATTTTAGGTATGCAATTAATTTAAAGAAGATAATGTATGTTTTAAGTATGTCTATATGCTTCATTATTTAGCTTACCTCTATAAAGTTGTAATGGTCAATTGCAGTCGCTTATTCTCTGTACCTTAAATATGATCGCACTTTAAACTGTTATTATGATTGATCAAGCACACTTGTACGTTCAAAATATAATCATTTTTTCTCTTTAATGCATCTAAGACACCCTAGAATATCTGTTCCAATAGTATTTAATTTTCTTCGTATCAACATTCGAATACTTACTGATTTTATCTAGAAAAACATTTTCGAGCAATAGACATAAGAGAAAAACTGCATAAATTGTATCTTATTCTATCAGATCACTTTAATTTAAATTAACTGTTAACTCTGTTCAAACAGACCTAACAAAGAAAAGATTCATAATGACAGAAGTATTTTACAACTGTATATGTACAGATAATTACAGAAACAACAATAATTAATATGTTTATTCATTGTAGTGATAGCAGCAGAATGCCATACATATACATAATGTCTATTTACGACGTGCCTTAAGACAATCGACTTCCTTGATATGCCTTTATCAACAATAACATGCATTTTTATTTGTTTTCGAAGTGAGAATTTGAAAATAGAATTCTCAAGAAAAACAAACTGATGCTTGTATAAACATTATCCAACGATTACTCGTATGTCTAAAGGTTACTTCTCATATTGTAGAACAATAAAACGGTGCAAATTGAAAAATACAGTTAAAACAACGACGAATAAAACATATTTCTAGCAGCTTGACATTTACGAAAACTGCAATTAAATAATACGCATTAATAACTGTTATGCAAAATATACACAATACTCACCTTGTACAGGTATATTGCAATAAAACATTAGCATCCTGTATTGTGCTTCGTTTTCTTTTTAATGCTACTTTGTGCACAAATAATGTCTTTATGTAATTTATAATAACTGTTTAAACCCTACACTGCTCCGCTATCTCAATTGCCATTCGGCGATAACGATATTTGCAAAAACAGAATTTCGGGAAACAACTACTCTGCGCGCTAATGCCCTGACCAGCAGCGAATTGCACTAGAAAACCCTATAGCAAACAGCTAAAGTCATTCGCGACTCACCAGACATATACCGGTTTTGAGCTTATTAGCTGTTTTCAGTATGAGTTAGATGAGTTAATTGACGAATAACCCTGGCTGTTTTATGTATGTCTATATCGAATATAATAGTTGCATATATTCGGCAAAATTATATAGCTATTTTTATCATAGGGTGATTAATTAGCTGACCGATAAATCCATGCCATATGAATGATCATGTAGTTTTAAGAGAAAAACGTAATTTTTACTTATTTATGGAGACAGGACACTTCAAAGTTTTTATCGAAAATGGTGGACCAGTTGCATGGCCACCGCGATTCCCCTATTTAAATCCATTGGATTTTGTTATGGGGGCATATGAAACAAATTGTACATATATCGAAAATAAATTAATGCAAAAGAACAGTTGACACAATAAATACTGCCGTTGGTCAAATTAGAAATAATTACAACATTTTTAGTCAACTGAAAAACACTTTAGTGCGTCATTGTGTGTATAACTAATTTTGAAAATTATAAAATCATAATTTTGAAGTAACATAACTCCTTAAATTAATAACATATTATATAAGTAACTGACGTTTTTTTCCCTTACAATAACATTATCTATATGAGAAAGTTTGTCGGATAGCTAATATATCACCCTGTATAAAGTTATGTAGGTTTGTTTTGGGCTTTTAATAATCCAATAGCTTTATAACAAATCCAATTCTCCAGTTAAATTTCCAGGTAAAAGAACGAATCTCATAAAAAAATCTGCCTAAATATTTATGTTTCAAATTTTTCTGGATGCTAGGTGTGGTCTCAGGAAATATATTGGACGAATTGGACCAATAACGGCAGTTGTTATAACAGTTAATTTGAAGTATTTGCTGTAGGTCCATTTAAAAACAAACATTTATGTCACGCCGCTGAAATCATCATCAAGACGTGGAGCAAGGGATCGTACACATACAAGTGCAACCCTATCGCATGGAAGTTGGTTATAAGCATTTTCAACATCCAATAAAGTAAAATTCAATTTGATGATTCGACCTCTGCCGATAATAGTCATAGATAATGACCAGATCAGCATGAGAATGCCATAAGGCACTGGTAGTGGCTTCAGTCGCCAGTAGCATATCGAGGTATATGCAGGGTTAAAAGGACATGAACGTTGTAATGACAATAAAGAAGCTGACAAGCTAGTCAGGAGTACATAAGATATTAATATGAACTCAGTCACCCCAATGTGCTTTCGTTATAAGCATTTATTGAAATAATGAAGGACGACGCCTACAAAGAGTTCACAGAACATGATTGAATGAAATCAATATCTGTCTACAGGACACTCTTATAAATACAATTTTGTAAAGAAAAAATCAAAAAAAGGCAGTTCGAAAATGAACAGCACTGAAAACTGGTCCACTGTAAAACCTGATAAGGCGGCAATCTGCGACTGGACAAGAAATGGAAAAAAATGCCCAAGGAAAGAAATAAATAACATTTTATAACGCCGATTTTATACAGCAAATTTAACGCCTTTTGCCGCTATTGTTATAATTATTAATATATTTAATTTGTGATTTTAATTAGTAAAATAGTTTGACATACCTGATGTTACAACAACATTTTGGGCCCGTCTTACCCAGTTTCCAGAAACTAACACAAATATTTCAGCTTCTTGTCCGTTTTGAACTCGCCAATAAGTTATTGGCAGCAACTATGATACGTTTCTGTAAATCATCAATAGTATGTATCCACTTCGGTGCGAGACAAAAAGAAGTCCAAATGATTTAAAGTCAGAAGATCGTGGCAGCCATGGTACCGGTCATCCTCGTTCGATTTCTTAGTGTTAATACTTGGACATGCAGTACATGGTACGGATATAATTGAACCTTGTGTATGATACACTGCTACAATAGGCTGTGGAAGTCCTAGACCTCCATCTCTTCCACTTAGGTGTTATTTTTTCATCCTCCAGCTTGATTAGGATAATGAGCGAATCCCTGGTGACCAAAGTTAGACAGGCAATGGGATCCGTAATGACTTTAATGTTTAAATAAAAAAATAATTCTTCGATCACACGAATGGTTTTATATAACTCGATTATTATTAACTCATTAGCTAATTCTTTGCCTGTTTGGGGCCTTCGTTATCCTGATATACTCGAAAAAGTACAAGTTGTTTTTTTTAAGAGACTATTATTATTACTTTTTAATACCCATTTGTGTGAAGATATCACACATTTCTATCCACACATTCCTATAACAAGAGAACGTAT
Source organism: Monochamus saltuarius (assembly GCA_025584915.1). Classification (NCBI taxonomy): domain Eukaryota; kingdom Metazoa; phylum Arthropoda; class Insecta; order Coleoptera; family Cerambycidae; genus Monochamus; species Monochamus saltuarius. The sequence continues at coordinate 57,909,881 of CM046723.1, forward strand.
GTCGCAGCTTAGATATAATTTGCGCCTGCGCGGTAGATACATATTTGAATGCTACCCTAACGCTTGCGTATCAAGAGCAGCAATTAAACTAATTTCCAGCAAAATGACATCACAAGTAAAGAAAAATATGGAACGATTTTAGAAAATCTTTGTTTTCTTAAATGATAAATAATAATGCGATTGCGATGCGCGATGCGATTTATAACAGTTGTAATAAACATGTCTATGTTGCATGGAATATGTCAATTTGGAGTGTTCCACAAAAGCCACCTTTAAAGTAATAGGACGTTAACACGTTTATTATTCTCTAAATATTTAGGCATAAAATTATTCCCTACGGCCTGACACTCAATGTGGCTACCTTTGCTGTATTCCTCACTTAAAATCACACCTTTGTACTAACTTTGGTGAGGGTACATCTTTCGGTTATTATAATATTAATATTTTGGTACTAATAGGGGTTGTGTTGCATCCCTTACGGCCTGACACCCAATGCGGCTATAATTGCTGTATTCCTCACATAAAATCACACCTTTCTGCTAACTTTGGTGAAGGTACATCGTTCGGTTATTGAGATATTAATATTTCGGTATTAATAAGGGTTGCATTGCATCCCCTACGGCCTGACACCCAATGTGGCTATAATTGCTGTATTCCTCACTTAAAATCACACCTTTCTGCCAACATTGGTGAGGGTACATCGTTCGGTTATTGAGATATTAATATTTCGGTATTAATAAGGGTTGCATGCATCCCCTACGGCCTGACACCCAATGTGGCTACCATTACTGTATTCCTCACTTAAAATCACACCTTTGTACCAAATTTTGTGAGGGTACATCTTTCGGTTATTGAGATATTAATATTTCGGTATTAATAAGGGTTGCATTGCATCCCCTACGGCCTGACACCCAATGTGGCTATAATTGCTGTATTCCTCATTTAAAATCACACCTTTCTGCCAACTTTGGTGAGGGTACATCGTTCGGTTATTGAGATATTAATATTTCGGTATTAATAAGGGTTGCATTGCATCCCCTACGGCCTGACACCCAATGTGGCTACCATTACTGTATTCCTCACTTAAAATCACACCTTTCTACCAAATTTCGTGAGGGTACATCTTTCGGTTATTGAGATATTAATATTTCGGTACTAATAAGGGTTGCATTGCATCCCCTACGGCCTGACACCCAATGTGGCTATAATTGCTGTATTCCTCACTTAAAATCACACCTTTCTACCAAATTTCGTGAGGGTACATCTTTCGGTTATTGAGATATTAGTATTTCGGTAATAATAAGGGTTGCATCGCATCCCCTACGGCCTGACACCCAATGTGGCTATAATTGCTGTATTCCTCACATAAAATCACACCTTTCTACCAAATTTCGTGAGTGTACATCTGTGGGTTATTGAGATATTAATATTTCGGTACTAATAAGGGTTGCATTGCATCCCCTACGGCCTGACACCCAATGTGGCTATAATTGCTGTATTCCTCACTTAAAATCACACCTTTTTACCAAATTTCGTGAGGGTACATCTTTCGGTTATTGAGATATTAATATTTCGGTATTAATAAGGGTTGCATGCATCCCCTACGTCCTGACACCCAATGTGGCTACAATTGCTGTATTCCTCACTTAAAATCACACCTTTTTACCAAATTTCGTGAGGGTACATCTTTCGGTTATTGAGATATTAATATTTCGGAATTAATAAGGGTTGCATGCATCCCCTACGGCCTGACACCCAAAGTGGCTACCATTACTGTATTCCTCACTTAAAATCACACCTTTTTACCAAATTTCGTGAGGGTACATCTTTCGGTTATTGAGATATTAGTATTTCGGTAATAATAAGGGTTGCATCGCATCCCCTACGGCCTGACACCCAATGTGGCTATAATTGCTGTATTCCTCACATAAAATCACACCTTTCTACCAACTTTGGTGAGGGTACATCTTTCTGTTATTGAGATATTAATATTTCGGTAATAATAAGGGTTGCATTGCATCCCCTACGGCCTGACACCCAATGTGGCTACCATTACTGTATTCCTCACTTAAAATCACACCTTTCTACCAAATTTCGTGAGGGTACATCTTTCGGTTATTGAGATATTAATATTTCGGTATTAATAAGGGTTGCATTGCATCCCCTACGGCCTGACACCCAATGTGGCTACCATTACTGTATTCCTCACTCAAAATCACACCTTTTTACCAAATTTCGTGAGGGTACATCTTTCGGTTATTGAGATATTAATATTTCGGTATTAATAAGGGTTGCATTGCATCCCCTACGGCCTGACACCCAATGTGGCTATAATTCCTGTATTCCTCACTTAATATCACACCTTTTTACCAAATTTCGTGAGGGTACATCTTTCGGTTATTGAGATATTAATATTTCGGTATTAATAAGGGGTGCGTTGCATCCCCTACGGCCTAACACCCAATCTGACTACCACTGATGTATTCCTCACTTAAAATCACACCTTTCTCCAAATTTGGACAGAATCCATACTTTTACTTTCAGAATACATAATATATATTTAAGAAAATTTGTTGAATGATGTCTGGATTGTGGATATTTAGAGCAATTTATAGTCTACCTTATACATAGGGACGACGCGCTCTGGATTCGACTCTCGATACGTTTCGTTAGCTTACATATGGTACTGCGTCTTTGGTGTGAAATTATTAGCGACTGCTTTCTTTTATTAATATTTCATTGTGAGAAATACATTTGGTTTAGCCTGTGTTTGTTATTGATATTGAGTGTTCAGTTTTTATTTTGCATTATTACTTTTTGATTTTCAGAAATCATATTTTCTTTTGTAACATTTATTGCTAGGAGCAAATTAGAGTTATTTACTTTATTTTATTTGGTAATCTGATATTTGCAATATTTTTTATTTGAAATACCTTTGCGGAATTAAATTTTAATTTTTTTATTTTTATAAATATATCAGTTTTTCTTATACTTACCTATAAAAGAAATATTCCGATATGCCCCCCTCAAAAATAAACATTCAAGAATTAATTGATTTCCTTTATGACAGAGGACATATTCTAAACCCGCAAACAATTGCGGGAGAAGACGTTAATACAAGTATGTTCCATGATGCGGCAAAACATTTTTTGAGAGATAATACCTACTCCAACCGATACACTATTAAAAACAAACTAAAGAGACATTTTAATATTGGAGCCAAGGAGAAAGTGGAACCAATTAGTATCGAAAACATAACCGGCATATTTTCCAACTTTAATATTAAAATAGAAGAATTTGTAAAGGCCTCCTACAAAGTTTCAAGTGTATATAGTATTGTTTGTAATAAACTGGGTATCAAAATTCACTAAAAATAAATTGAAAATAAAATTTTTGTAAGTCGCAAATACGAAGCAATAAAAACCAGTATTGCAAATTATAATCTGGATGATGCGTCTTATAATATTATACAGAGTCCAACTACTTCCATGAGCAGCAATGAAAAAAACAATAGTGCATCTGGTAGCAATAATAAAGTTATTCACAGTTCTACCCCTATTAAAGATACCATTTCAGAAAAATTTGGTGCAGATGAGGTATCAGATATTAGTATTGATATCGGAGAAAAGTCAGCATCTTCCCAGCCTACATCAAGTTCAGAGCAAATTCCGATTTCCATTTCTACATTGGCCAATACAAAAGTACCACTGAATAAAACGCTTCCCCCAGGTTCTGTCAACGAAAATTCAAAGACGTGGATGCGTCCAGGGTTTAAACATTGTAAGATATTAGAGGGAACTTTCACGTTAACAAATGATGAATTACACCTTTTTTATAGTGAAAATAAACTTAATGGATCGATATATCCTTATGTAATGAGAAAAAAAATGTTATCAGTTAACAATACTTGTCTTTTAAATTTTAAACTAAGCCGTATATTAAACAGGTCATCTCAGATTAAATTGTATGCTTACTGTACTTTTAACTGCAAAGTTTTTATTATAATAATTAATAACGCACTTGAAAACTTACCTATATATGATGTAAACGTTTATAGTTCTTCCTTAAACTACAATCACAATAACAAAAGAACTGCTCACGTACGGGGTATAGAGAGAGTTTTACTTCGAGATAAATTAAAAAGTTGCAATCCCTTACAATACAGACAAAAAACAATAACAGGACTTCCTGCTAAAATGGCGCGAAGAGGTAATTTATTAGAAGTAAAATCGGAATGTGTCATTAGAAAAATTCGATCGGAGAAATTATCTCTTTTGGATGTACATCCTGACGATTTTATGGATATAGTTCTAATGCGAAGAAGAAATCGACAATATATCGACTCTGTCGGTGAACCTTTTTTTGTTCACATTTTTAGTAAAGAACAATTAGACTTATTAATTAATTTAAGCGGTGAAGAATTACCAACTTTATTTTTGGACGCAACTGGTTCTATAGTTCGTAGACCACAATCAACCGAGAAAAGAATATATTATTACGCAGGGGTTATCAAGATTAATCAAAATAATAGAGTTTGTTCAGTAATGGAAATGTTTTCAGCTAACCATGATGCTGGAGCAATTGGAACGTGGTTAACAAAATTCAAATTGTACTGCCTCGAACACATAAAAAAATGGCCCGTATTTTCGATTGTAGTCACAGACTACAGTTATGCATTTATAAATGCCATATGTTTGTTTTGGAACAATCTCACCCTCCTTGATTACCTGAATTTAACTTTCAATCTAGTTTCTCTTGGCAATAGCGCAACTGATGGATTTCCAAAAAAAATAATTCGACCCCATTTATGCTGCTGCCATTTTTTAAAAATTATATCATCGGACATTAATAGACATTTTTCGAAAGATTTAGCTGATGTCGGAAGCATTTTAAAAGAAATTATGACCGCACCTTTTAACAGTAACGATTTTTTTGTGATAGAACTGTGGTTCAAAAATATATGTGTAATTTTGTCATCACCTATAAAAAGTCCTGCAGTTGAATCTGCATTAAAACAATTATTAAATATTTGCATAGAAACGGAGCTAATCGAATTGAGTGCTGCTAGTGACAAGGAGGCCATTGTTATAACTGAATTCAGTTCTAGCCTGGAAAGTAAAGCACTATCTAAATCCAGTCCATATTATAAATACTTTTTGGAAATATTAAAAAAGGTTACCATCACACAGGCCGATAATCATAATTATGAAAATAATCGCTATTATAATGAAGATTTTTTAATGTTAATATTGGAAAAATATATGCCTATCTTACCGTGTTGGTCGGGCTTATTAATGAAAAATAAACTAAGACTGAGCAATGCACCTGTTGAACGTTGGTTTGGGATTACTAAAAACCTTATTCTTGATGGTATGAAACATCAAAAGTGTAGCAGAGTTGTAAGAAAGCTTAGAAATCACGTGCTCAGCATCCACAAGGAAAGTATGTTAAACATTCCATCCAAACGGAACACAAAAGATTGTGAACGGCGAGATGAAGGCATCCTGGCAACTGAAAAATGGAATAAAAGCACAGCGTCATCGGTGAGCTATTTTTCTAAAAGTAGAATTGTGGCATTAATCAACTCTAAAGGAAAACAAACAGATAATTCAATTGCTGACAATTTACTTCGTTGCATCTACTGTTTTCGAGGGCAGTTGGATACAACAGCGGATTGGGTACAGTGCGACAGCTGTGAAGGTTGGGTTCACCAATTATGTGATGATGGTACTAATAAGTCTTATTCAGGCGAATACTACTGTAAATTCTGCAGTAAGAACGGAAACGTGTCTACTATACAAAAATCTTCTGATAAGTGCTTACAGAAGTTATGTGAAAACTTTTTAAAATGCAATTTTAATTTACAAATTCAGGATTTGAATATATTAGAACAGGAAACTATCGATCAACGGAGATCACCAAAATGGCACGCAGAGCGTCGAAAGCGTTTAACGGCGTCAAATTTTGGTATTATTTGCAAAGCAAAAGCACAAAAGACCTTAGAGACAAAATTAAAAGATGTGTTGTACAAAAAAGATACCTATTACAAAATCAAAGCAATTAAATATGGTCAAGAAAATGAGGAACGTGCTTTACAAAAATATAAAGAAATTCATTCCTCTTATGTTACAAGGTCGACTGGTTTATGGGTCCACAAAGAGTTCCAGTACTTTGGCTGTTCACCTGACGCCCTTGTTAACGAAGACGGAATTTTGGAAATAAAATGTCCCTATTCAATAAAAGACATCCATCCCGGTACAGCAATAAAAGCGGGAAAATTAGATTTTCTATCTGAAGATGGAATGTTAAAAGAATGGCACAATTATAATTTTCAAATTCAGGGTCAGCTAGCCATCACACAAAAGAAATGGTGTGACTTATGCGTTTACTCGTCCAAAGGTATCTATATTGTAAGAATTTTCCCAAAAAAATCATTTATTGATAATATGTTTCAGAAACTTCAGGATATATATTTTTTTTATTATTTACGGAGATTGTTGACCCGACAGGTCTATGCAAGAGGAGATGGTGGCCGAATTACAATTTAAGTACTGATAAACATTTAATTTTCTTCCCCCACAATGGACTAATAAAAGATTTTCAATATTACAAAGAAATTAAGGGAAAAAATTACACAATCGCCAAATATGAGTTTATCGACTGTTATACAAAATGTATCACATTTGAGGATTTTGACAGTCTTACGGCAAACAAGTGGTTGAATAATTTAGTAATAGATGTGCTATTGGCTATATACAATTATGACCATCAAAATAAAAATCAAATAATACCATGCACTACATCTACGAGCCTATTGGATGATGGATGTAATTCGAGTTTTCAAATCAATAAGGATACCTTGGTTATGCCAATAAACATTAATCAGAATCACTGGAGTATACTGTTTATTAATTTCAAGAAAAAGACGGTTACGTATATAAATCCCTTCAGCACTAGCAAACAGGAAGCCCTAGTGTATAAAGAGAAATTTTTAAATATGCTTGGTTCATATAACATCTTAAACAACACATCATATGATACGCATGACTGGAAAGTAGATATGGTGGAACACTTAATGCAGAATGATTCTTGCAATTGTGGAGTATTTATTATATATTTCTTTAAGCAGTACAGCGACAATAATTCTTTAGCAGACAGTCAAGACATGAACAACTATCGTTACCATTTGAAGGAAATGATCATCGAGAGATCATCAAATATGCAAGGTTTATGTTTAATTTGTTGCCGAAAAGATAATAATTCAGGATTGAAGTGTTCCTATTGCAAGCGAATATTTCATTTGAATTGTCTTAGTGACGAATTACGAGACAGTTTAAAAACAGCAAATGTTTGTTCGTTATGTGCTCATTATCTGTCGAATATATCGAAACCGAAACAAATGCGTTACTGAAATTAATAATAAAAAATAGGAAGCTCGTACTATACTATCTATTTAAAGAATATACAGTAGGTAACTTAAAGTCATGGTTATAAACGAACAAATACCATATAAATCTTCAGAAAATAATTGCTGTCGCCAGTATCATATAAAATAACGGCTGCTGCAATTATCCAATTTTATTGTTATTATGGAAAACCACTAAATTCAACTGCAGACTAACGCCGCGATTAGCAGTGAATTACACCTATAATATTTTATTCACATACAACAATTTGAAACAACTTTTCTCTGAACCTACTCATAGGTATTCTGATACTTCTTTTTCATTAATTGATTTAATTTTCTATTACTCTGATAATATTGGTGAGTCTGGTGTAAAAGATATTCATGTCTCTAATCATTTTTTAATTTACTGTAATTTAGTTTTTAATAATGTTACGCCTATCAACAAAACCGTTACTTATAGAGCTCTGCAGAATAAATATTGAGATATTCCAACGTGATCTTAAAAATTTATCTCTCCATAGAATATTTGATATAGTTGATATTGATGATAAAGTTCATTTTTTAACTACAAATATAATTCATTTATTTGATGTACCCTCACGAAATTTGGTAGAAAGGTGTGATTTTAAGTGAGGAATACAGTAATGGTAGCCACATTGGGTATCAGGTCGTAGGGGATGCAATGCAACCCTTATTATTACCGAAATATTAATATCTCAATAACCAAAAGATGTACCCTCACCAAAGTTGGTAGAAAGGTGTGATTTTATGTGAGGAATACAGCAATTATAGCCACATTGGGTGTCAGGCCGTAGGGGATGCAATGCAACCCTTATTATTACCGAAATATTAATATCTCAATAACCGAAAGATGTACCCTCACGAAATTTGGTAGAAAGGTGTGATTTTAAGTGAGGAATACAGTAATGGTAGCCACATTGGGTGTCAGGCCGTAGGGGATGCAATGCAACCCTTATTAATACCGAAATATTAATATCTCAATAACCGAAAGATGTACCCTCACCAAAGTTGGTAGAAAGGTGTGATTTTATGTGAGTAACACAGCCATGGTAGCCGCATTGGGTGTCAGGCCGTAGGAATGCGATGCAACCCTTATTAATTACCGAAATACTAATATATCAATAACCGAAAGATGTACCCTCACGAAATTTGGTAAAAAGGTGTGATTTTAAGTGAGGAATGAAGCAATTATAGCCACATTGGGTGTCAGGCCGTAGGGGATGCATGCAACCCTTATTAATACCGAAATATTAATATCTCAATAACCGAACGATGTACCCTCACCAATGTTGGCAGAAAGGTGTGATTTTAAGTGAGGAATACAGCAATTATAGCCACATTGGGTGTCAGGCCGTAGGGGATGCAATGCAACCCTTATTAATACCGAAATATTAATATCTCAATAACCGAAAGATGTACCCTCACGAAATTTGGTAGAAAGGTGTGATTTTAAGTGAGGAATACAGTAATGGTAGCCACATTGGGTGTCAGGCCGTAGGGGATGCAATGCAACCCTTATTAATACCGAAATATTAATATCTCAATAACCGAACGATGTACCCTCACCAAAGTTGGCAGAAAGGTGTGATTTTAAGTGAGGAATACAGCAATTATAGCCACATTGGGTGTCAAGCCGTAGGGGATGCAATGCAACCCTTATTAATACCGAAATATTAATATCTCAATAACCGAAAGATGTACCCTCACGAAATTTGGTAAAAATGTGTGATTTTAAGTGAGGAATACAGTAATGGTAGCCATATTGGGTGTCAGGCCGTAGGGGATGCATACAACCCTTATTAATTCCAAAATATTAATATCTCAATAACCGAAAGATGTACCCTCACGAAATTTGGTACAAAGGTGTGATTTTAAGTGAGGAATACAGCAATGGTAGCCACATTGGGTGTCAGGCCGTAGGGGATGCATGCAACCCTTATTAATACCGAAATATTAATATCTCAATAACCGAACGATGTACCCTCACCAAAGTTGGCAGAAAGGTGTGATTTTATGTGAGGAATACAGCAATTATAGCCACATTGGGTGTCAGGCCGTAGGGGATGCAATGCAACCCTTATTAATACCGAAATATTAATATCTCAATAACCGAACGATGTACCTTCACCAAAGTTAGCAGAAAGGTGTGATTTTATGTGAGGAATACAGCAATTATAGCCGCATTGGGTGTCAGGCCGTAAGGGATGCAACACAACCCCTATTAGTACCAAAATATTAATATTATAATAACCGAAAGATGTACCCTCACCAAAGTTGGTACAAAGGTGTGATTTTAAGTGAGGAATACAGCAATGGTAGCCACATTGAGTGGCAGGCCGTAGGGAATAATTTTATGCCTAAATATTTAGAGAATAATAAACGTGTTAACGTCCTATTACTTTAAAGGTGGCTTTTGTGGAACACTCCAAATTGACATAGTTCCATGCAACATAGACATGTTTATTATAACTGTTATAAATCGCATCGCGCATCGCAATCGCATTATTATTTATCATTTACAAAGATTTTCTAAAATCGGTCCATATTTTCTTTACTTGTGATGTCATTTTGCTGGAAATTAGTTTAATTGCTGCTCTTGATACGCAAGCGTTAGGGTAGCATTCAAATATGTATCTACCGCGCAGGCGCAAATTATATCTAAGCTGCGACATACGTTCTCTTGTTATAGGAATGTGTGGATAGAAATGTGTGGATATCTTCACACAAATACTGGTTGCTCAGACTTCTTTCTATGAATAACGATCGTTATCCTCATATGTGCTACCTTAAACAAACACAGTGGCTGGAGGGTGACACGCCATATAATTGGCTACTTCAAATCTTTATCTTATAGCCGCCTCAAGAAACATATTCATATTATTTTAATTAGCTATAAGAAAATGCACTACCAAAAAGGCTTAGCTGCTGTTATGGCCTCTACTGTACCCATATCGTATAAACATTTTAAACTTACAAAGCACACCGCAGATTATCTACAATTCCATATACATGTCTCAATCATCAGGATTATATACCAACTCCGGCTTTGCAATAAATTTTGGATGAAATTTACTGTCAATGCTGTCTCTTATTCCATCAATCCATCCGAGATGTGTACACTTTGTAATAAGTATAAATTGGAAAATATTGAGCATATATTCTTAGAATGACCCATGTACGCGAGTTTAAAACCACCTGAATTAAGAAATTTAACCTCTTGTTTCTCTACTGGATAACCTAACGCCAGGAAGTGCGAAGTTATTGTTCAATTTTGTTGCGGGTTTCTTGAAACTCCGTTCATTTGTTTTGCATGAATAGGATTTACTTAGAGAGAATTAGAATGCATCTGTTTTGTTTTGCTTACTTTGTCAATTTTTTTTTGTACTATCACAAATGTATTTTGGCAATTGTTTTTTTTATCTTCTGTACTTTAGGTAAGACATTTATTTGAGTAGGTATGTAGGTATGTGTTATATTTATATTGTTAATGTATGTGTGTTTAATTTCGGTAGCATAAATGTTTTTTCTGTTTTTTTTTTGCTTGTCTTGTAACGAGCAATGCAGAACCTCTTCCTGTCAATTTAATTATTTTGAAGGAATAAAGCATTATTACTACTATTATTATTATTATTATTATTAGACCTTCATCTCTTCCAAGATTCGGTTTCAAATTTTCCTCGCGCTGCACTTCACTTGCACTCACTGCACACCGCTGTAAAAGTAGCTGAATTTGGCACATGTTTATCGGGAAATCGTCTGCTAAAGCATTATCACTTCACCATAAATTAAAACGGTAACCATCAACTCCGACTTGGTACTATACATATAAGCCATTTTTGACCCTTGAAAAGTAATGTAAACACTGGCGTCACAAAAACTTAGTGCCTACAAAAAGTAATCGGATTTCAATATTCGGAATCGAATGTCTTGTTATAAGTATTGCACATAAAATTTAATGGGGAAAAACTCCTAATATTAGTTCTTGGCGTCGGCAAGTAAAAAGTACCAGCGTGTCTTGAAACTGCCCTGGGAATTAATAAATCACCACAATCAGTTGGGTTGTTTAATAATTTAAATAAAAATACTAAATCAGCAATGCTACGTCTGTTCTCCAAAGATTTAACAGAAAACTTCTTTTTATAAAAGCTCATCCTGGGAAATGCCAGTTTGAAGATAAATTCCACCAGTTCTAAAAGATACAAATTTTAAAAAACGACGTTGACTATTATCGCCTCTATTAATTAAGTTTGCTCGCAACCTCGCGCAGGCGTAGTGGCATAGTAGAATTGATTGTAGGCCCGCCTAGATAATTTTTTATTTTATCTGGCCCTCCGTTTAAAAAATTTGCCCATGTCTGGTCTAGAGCCTACAGTGGCCCAGCGATGTAAAAGTTGAAAATACTGCAACTTCAATGTTTTACTGGGAATAAGGATTTTATAAAATATATTTTTACGATATCGACTTCATTTTTCATGACGCATCTATTTCCAAATTATTTTAGATAAATTCTGAATCACCCAGGAATTCCTAGAATACTCTTACAATATCTAAAAAGTGCCTGGTTATCCCTAGGACAAACCATCGCCCGGTGGTTAGTATTCCAACTGGACACTGTTGGCTAAGGCAATACCTCTATTATACAATGAGGAAATGTGAAACACAGAAAGACGAGATAGTATTTAATGCTCTTTGCGAGGGCACTGCCGTCTCTTCAACAAGAATATTACAGAGATCATTTGAGCAACGTTATCACCTTTTTCACTTTGATAGGTTAGTTAAGAGGTTAAGAGGGAGAGTCAAGAGGATTGATCTTCTAACAGGAAGAAGTACGAGTATATAGCTCCCAATGGGGCCTAATCGCTGTAGGTCTTTAAGCTACCCTCCCATAACACTAGAAGTCATCCATGAAATACGTTCCTCTCAAAACAAAAGAATTCGTATCAAAGTGTAAGAAGCTGCTTTCGGTAGCTCACACTGTATTCAAAAATGACAGAATACACTGTCAAAATTCAAAGCCGTATTCATAAAATCGATATATTTTAGTAAACTCCTGTTTGTAGACAGATTTAATGAAGCGTGGCCAAACTCGTGTGCTAAAGTAAACATATAAATATTAATGAATGTGTATCTTAAATATTTATCTCCAATATATAGAGTGGCCAGATGAAAACAAAACAGAGCCATGTTGAGGAACTGCGTCAAGGTTGTACAGAAACGTTCAGACCCGTCGATTTTAGATTAAAGGAGGACATTCTTTGCTGGTATTTTTTACTCCGCCACTTTCACCCCCAAGCAGGGGTAAGCATCACCCTACAATATTTAAATGGCATTGGGGGTTGAGTTATATTTATTTTCAAAGCTCTTACAATTTCCTATACAACAGACTTTAAATTTTATAATTCCACCGAATACTTAATAAGAATTTTGATTTTAAAGTTGAAACTTATGTACAAACAATTAGTAACGGTAAAAATGTCACTCATTCGAGTTAAGTACGCCAATGGTATAAATTTAGTATTTCTTGCACTACATTGGTTTTTGGCAATTTGTTATTACGTTTGTAAAAAAAACATAATTGTAAAAACCAGAAATGAATACTGTACACACAACGAACGTAAAACTAGTGGATTCCAAATTTATTTTCTAGTATTATTTGGAAGCGTTGGTTGGTAGTTTATTTAATTGTGTTTTTGAAAATTAAACAATATCGTTTATTCCATTGCGGAAAGCGTAGATATCATTTCGCTTTACTTTATGAACAATAAATGTGTGAATAGAACAGCTCAGCTATTTAATGAACAACATCAAGATTGACATGTCAGGAGAAAGTATGTTCTAGAATTATTAGTAAAAAAATGTCAAGAGACAGGGAACGTAGCCAATAAAAAACGAGAAATTGAAAAACCTATAGTTAATGAAGCTAGTGAAGCTGCAGTTTTGGGACAAGTTTATCTTGATCCTACATTAAGTACGAGGCAGCTGGCATCTGTGTCTGGGATCAATCGAACTAGCATACAAACCATTTTGAAGAAGAATAAATTCCATCCATACAAAATACATTTAGTCCAGGAACTTCATGAGGATAATTATGACCGCCGTTTGCAATTTTGCGAAATAAAGAGTGAGAGAGCAGGGAACGATCCCCAGTTCCTTTTTAACATCTGTTTCTCTGATGAATGCAGTTTTTTTCTTGAACTAGACGGTAAATCGTCACAATTGCCGCTATTGGTCAGATTCAAACTCAATAGTTTTTCATGAGGTGCATACACAGCAACCGGAAAAATTAAATGTATGGGCTGGAATTTTCGGTAACCGGCTAGTGGGTCCTTTTTTTCTACCTGGTAATTTGACTGGCCAAATGTATTTGCAATTACAGAAAGGCGCTATTGACACTGCCTTGACTGATATTACTGAAAATGTTCCAGAGTATGATGAAGATCATTTGATTTTTCAACAGGACGGTGCTCCTCCGCATTATGCGTTAATTGTCCGTCAGTATTTGGAGCAATGTTTTCCATGGAATTGGATTGGGAGAAGAGGCAGCATTGAGTGGCCTCCACGATCACCGGGTTTATCGCCCCTTGATTTATTTTTTGTGGGGATACCTAAAAAGTAAAATCTATAAAACAGTCAGCGTCGCTGCAAGATTTCCGTCAAAGAATTGTTGATGAATGCCGTCAAATTACTCCGGAAATGCTTCAGAATGTGCGCGAACGTTTTGAACAAAATCTTTATTCTTGTATGGAAGCGGGCGGTCATCAGTTTGAACATTTAATCAACAAGTAGTAAGTAAGCAACCAAACATAATTTAAATTTTAATATGTAAATTATTTTCAAAGTATTGGGCGAAATTATAAAATTTAAAGTCTGTTGCAAAGAGAATAATTGTAAGAGCCAATGCCATTTAAATATTTTGGGGTGATGCTTACCCTTGCTTGGGGGTGAAAGTGGCAGAGTCAAAAATATCAGCAAAGAATGTTCCTCTTTAATCTAAAATCGACGGATCTGAGCGTTTTTCTACAATATTGACGCAGTTCCTGAAAATGGCTGTTTGGTTTTCATTTGGCCACCCTGTATTTATCTCCAATATATATTAATGCTAATCTACTATAACATAATGTCTGAACTGTTAATTTATTTCTTTACTCACATGATTGTTGTTTAATGGTACGTTTCTTAATATAAATTGCATTATGTTGCCGCATACGAAAGAAAAATTTTCCACTAGTAATTAATTCGATAACTTTCTTAATTAATTCAAATTTTGATTAAAAGGACATCGTGTTTTGCTCATCGAATTGAGAGTTCTACTCAAGATTTTAATGTGTTGCTATTGCATAAACAATGCAAATAATTTAAGTCTGAAGTAGGGACTAGATGTTTTGTATACTTCAATGGCCATGAAGTGATACTGTTGATACATACAAATGGGTTTATTCTAGCATTTTTTTTTTGACGGAAAAGTACTTATAATAATTAATTGTCCAAATTATGGTATTTCATAAAGTACAAAAACTTTAATCTTATGTTTAGGGAAACCTAAAACATGGGTCAAAATCCTCTTTTCTTCCGGAAAATTGGCGCATCCGAGATGGCTTAGATCTGTCAACTACTATGCCGACGTTTTTTGACACGCTTTACATTCTATTTCCTTCACTTTTTGTTTCTTTACACTTTTTTTGTATTCCAAACCGATTATCAATAAAATTGATTTATTTTATCAAATGCGTTTTTACAGTTACTTAAATGACCTAAACACATTTTAGGGAGGATATGCTAAACAATAATAATAAGAAACCGTCATCTTATTTAATATTGTGTATTGTCAAATTAAGCTTCTTTTTTAAAATATTAATTTTTAATAATGGCTTATGCATATTTAAGTGCTGAAATAGTTTACGTTTATGGCCTTGCAGATGGAAATGATACAGAGGCTAGGCATTTATATGGAAAAATCAGAAATGTTCAATTCCTGGAAGACCTTTGAGTGTTAGAACGCTGGAAGAAGCTATTCTATATGTATATGATTGCATTTGAAAATTTAATTAACTTAAAACAAAAATCACTAAAAAAAATCGAAGAAAAATAAAATCCAAATTGGCATCGTGTGAACTACCTGAAATACTGTTTTTGCAAAATTCGTTGAAAAATTCGCAAAGTTTATGTCAGTGAAGATTAACTTCTTTTAAAATTATAACAAACAAAACATTTAAAAATTTACTTTCCACTAACCACATAAGATAAGTTTTTGAAATATTTACACTTATTTTGATGGAAACAACATGTGTGTATTTTAAAACTAAAATAGTAGAATTTTATTCACAGAACCGATTAAAACTTATTATTAACTCTGTTTTCTTCAATAAATTAAAAACAATTTTATTTATAATTAATTTGTTTACCGTTAACCGCCTACATTATAATTCCAAGTACCTAATAGAAATGCGAACAGTTTGAGTAAATGCATTTAAAAACAAGAAATTGTCCGTTGTGCGCCACTGTTTCTAACAACTTGAATCGTAAACAACAACAAAAAAAACTGGAAAATCCAAATTGGCACCTAACTGCCGTTGCAATTTTTTAAGTACACAATCGATTTAGAAAATGGGCACCTACTATTATAATATCGTTTACCTACCAAGAATGCGTTCCACATATAGATATTGGTTTTATTATCAATCAATAACTGGTATGTCTCTTATGGCTATTTGGCGCCACCAGAACGACGTGGTGATGTATGATTCACTAAAAATACAAGTCTTCAACGACTATGATGAATGCTAGTCAATACATTTTACCCCTATAAATAACAAAATAAAATTAATTACAAATACGGTATAGAAAAAGTTTTTAACCAAACTTTAGAGATATAATATGTCATTCAATTCAGAATAGCCTGGCATATGTTTATAAATACAAACTTATCAAAATTGGCTGTAATAAGGAACTCAAAAGTTGGCTAGGCAAAATATTTTTAAATATACAGTGCTTTCGAAAAAATCCCCTGCCACGTCGATTTTGTTTTTAAAAAAGGCACTTTTTGACATACGATCCATATTTGTGACGTCATCGTTGTTCGAGATATGACGTCATCGAAATTTTTTTTAAATAGCAACCCCCAATTTTGACCATGCCATTTGAAAGAGCGTGTCATTCTACTTACATACATCATGAACAATTATGGTGTTACATAAAAAAAATTTCAAGTAAATAATGTTTGAAGATTTTAAAATCTAATTTTCAACGAAATCTATCATCCGAGAAGGGGGCCGATTGAGTGGCCAGCCAGATCGCCTGATTTGACACCCCTAGATTATTTCTTGTGGGGATACTTAAAAAGCAAAGAATACGTTACTAGACCGGTTAATAGAAGATTTAAAAGCAAGAATTCGTTACGAGATACATCGTATATCTCCTGAAGTTATTGATAATGTCCAAACAGAATTTATTAATCGTCTTGGCTATTGTCTCATTTTCAGTATTGTGAAAATTAAATTTTACAATCTTCAAACATTATTTTCTTGAAATTTTTGTTATGTAACACCATAATTTTTTTCATGATGTGTATGTAGAAAATGACACGCTCTTTCAAATGGCACGGTCAAAATTGGGGGTTGCCATTTAAAAAAATTGTCGATGACGTCATATCTCGAACAACGATGACGTTACAAATGTGGATCGTATGTCAAACAGTACCTTTTTAAAAAACAAAATCGACGTGCCAGGGGATTTTTTCGAAAACTTCTGAATTTCAAAAATAATTCATTCATTCGTTACTTTTCGAAAGCACTGTATGTAATATTGTTTTCTGTCACTACTGCTTACTGTTACAGATATGACAATTTAGTAAAAAAAAAACACAATTTTGTCGGCTTTGGTTAAATGTGATGTGGGTTTTAGGTTCAAGTTGTATCTGTTTGTAGGGTATCTGTCATAATAATGCTACCATTATGTAACGTCAAAATCGTTAATAATCTGTCACTTTCGTGCCATAAAGTCCATTTTATGGCACCATAGTAAGTTTTAACCTTTTAAATTGAATTACCTGGGTATTGAAATTCGATATTGATAGATATATTAGACTTTCTATATTTTATAAATACAAAAACCAAAAGTTTATTACATATTATTGGAAATATGTGGAAGTTATTTAAACTCAAAACACAAATTATTTATTTATATTAATTCTACAGTTTGAATAGAAATTTATGAACTAGAATCAAGAACACTCTAACATGCACTCGTAGATGACATACAAATTTGATTATTCACGTTTTCTACGTGACTTGAAGATCCCAGTGTTGTGGCAATTTCGTTTTTATTTTCTAGTGAATCTGCTATACTCGCGACAAGAATTCAGACGACTTACGTCATACGAACAAATGAATAATTCATTATATTTTCATCAAAATATTTAAGAAACTGCAACTGAGAGTAATAAAACTATATACTACACTAAAAGTTTGCATTATATATTGCATTAAATTGCAAAAAAAGATTGTTTTTAACGTGAAAAACAATTGCGTAACGTCAGCCGACACATAAAACGTCTGAATTCTTACTGCGAGTATACTATCCTTCGGCAACAGCGTCACTCTTCCAATATCCATGCCTCATAATAGTTCTAATATCAGCATCACTATTTGCTAAAATTGTAGCGGCTGTTCGCCGAAATTAATGACCCGTATATTGATCAGCAATAGGAATGCATAGATATTTTGCAATACTTTTGCAGAATCAGGCCGAATGTAATAATACCAATAGCGTTACAGGTACATTTACCCGCATTGTAAAATAAAAAAAAAACGTTTAAATTTTATTTATTTATTTATTTATTTAAATACAGTGCCCACCGGGACGAATCCCAGTTACAGGACAAGGAAAAAAAAACATTTCAAAATACAAAATAAACAATGACAGAAATCACTCGAATATCAACAAAATATCAAATAACAAACAAACAGTAATTAGCAATAATATAACATAAACAATAAAAAAAAACAAGCAATAAAATCACAAACATGTCTTACAAAAAAAACAGCTAAACAAATAGAGATTTAATAAAATTAATTGAGTGGAAAAATATATCAAGTCGATCTTCATACAATTGGTAGTTAGTAATCATTTGATGAAGAGGGGATGCCGTAAGTATATTAGTACGAGCAGTTGGCAACTGCAAAATAGAACTAGATCTAGAATTTAATCTAGGAACTCGGTAAAAAATTCTAGATACCAGAGAAGGGGCATTTAGAAAATTATTAACAATTTTGTGTAGAAACATTAGAGAGTACATAATGCGCCTACGCTGCAAGCTAATTAAATCAAATGTTGATAACAAAATATCTTCTGAAATGCCACGAACCGGATAAACACCAAAGTTGATGAAATGTAGTGTCTTTAAATTTTCATGTGTTTCGGTCTTATATTCATACACTTCTTAATGATGTCAATATAATTCACTGCACTATCGTTAGTACTTAAAATTGTAAATGTTCTGGGTCTATATGGTTTCGTATCTTTCACATAAACCACAAAAACTGTGCCTTCCTCCTTAACGTCAGCACATATGTCGATAAGCACCAAATAAACCAAAAATAACAACTACCAAGAATTTTAATTTTGTTAACTTCTAATAAAAAAGCAAATAAAAATATAACAACCTTTCATAAGCAGATATTTGTCATCTGGAGCGTGAAGTAGAAAATCCATTAACTATTCCTTTGAAAATACTGGTCTTTGTTCCGATAAATAACTAACCGAGCGGTTTTTCAAAAATGCAGTAAGTTTAGAAAATTAGTAATGTCATATTTGATCCGTAACATACATTTTAATTTCGAATACATACACCGTAACGACCATGAGATGTACTTCTCTGACTAATAAAATAAGGTACAATTAATTTCTTTATTAATTACAGCTGTAAACATCAATGTAATTAATTTATCTAGTTAAAGAAACATGCAAGTAAGGCTTCCATTTGGTTTGAGAACAAATGGCATAACATTAAATATCTGATCGAAAATAAAACAAGGGTATTTTCAAAATATTTGCATCAGAGGAGGAAAAAACTATTAATCTCTAATTTTATATTCTCATTCCATTAGTGCCGATGCGAATGACCAGATTTTACCACAACGATGTTTCTCATGACAACGGAAATACCATATAATTAAATTTTGTTATGCCATCTAAAAAAATTCTAGGAATCAAATCAGGGCCATATAATATCATTAAATTAATAATTAATTAGTTTTATGAACGTATTGTACCATACTAACAATGGTGGATTTAGATGCACTGGAGGCAGATAAAACTGACAGGTATATTGTATCAACACATGATTAAAATCCATGTACCCAGATTCTCTGAAAAAGTTAAAAGAGTTGATAATATCAAAACTGGAGATTATGTTGGTGAAATTTGAAATTTTTGTAATAAACTATAGTTTACAAATTATTCCTATTTGTTGGTACCACTATAAACTAGAGTAGGAATACCTACTTGATGCTGTTACTCTTTGGTACTTAAGACCCCAATGTTGGTAATATTAATTAAAATTGATTTCCCATCAACTTTTCTCCTAGAGCAAGCAAAAATATGTTAAATCATTATTTATAAACTGTTAGTAGATGACTGTCTATTTAATTTTTCCACTAGCTATTACAACAAATCAGTTTAACCGCAACCTTAATTATGAAACAAACAAACGATTATTAAAGTACAATTTTCCAGAACTGAGAAATTGCCGGCAGCTCTGTATTCAAACCCGTGCATTCTTTTCTATATATCGTTTTCAGAACAACAAAATTATTAATAAATGGAGTGGAGATACAAGCAAAGAAAATACTGCACACAATAAAACGGATATATGTTAGAAACTAAGTCAGTGGTTTAAGGTCTGTTCCAACACGAGTCAGGGATTGGTTTCAAACTGTTGGAATTATTCGACCAGCCATGTTGTGAATAAGTTTTCAGTGAATGTAACTCAAGTTGGGCGAACATTTCTGACAGCTTCAAACTAGTCCCTGATCGCTGTTGGAACAAACATAAATATAGTCTAAATTCATTGAACGATGCCGACGTATCAACAGGTCAGATAAGTTATACGAAAAAAGATCAAGATCTACAAATATCCCAAGTAACACAAGATATTTTATAGCGGTTTTAAGAATGTTCCTGTAAGTTGCAAGGTTTAGTCGCATAAACATCTTATTAGCATCAACGCAGCAGCTAATAGCGTGAAATAAGCATATTTTTATAAACCATAGTTGCTGCAAATTCAACTGCTTTTGCCGCTATTGTTATTAATAAGTAGAATTAATTTGTGTTGTTAATTATTAGTAAAATAGTTTGAGTTGTTACAACAAAATTTTGGGACCGTCTTACTCATTTTCTACAAACTAACAAAATTGTTTCTGCGTCTTGTCCGTTTTGAACTTGTTATTGGCAGCAGCTATACGTTTGCGTAAATCATCAAATGTGTCCACTTCGGTGCAAACTGCTGCAATACGCCGTAGACGCCCTTCCTTTCCACGGTTGCAAATTTTACGCGTCACGCCTGCATTTGCACTACACTTGCACTCACTGCACACCGTTGTAAGTAGCCGCATTTGGCATATGTTTACCGGGAAATTGTTCTGCTAAAGCATTTTCACCTCACCATAAAATAGAACGATACCCAAAAAGATAATACGATAAGTAATCGGATATTTTAAATCGTCTGCTAGAGAATACAGTAGCCCGGCGATGTAAAGGTTGAAACTACTAGAACTTCAATATTTTTTTTCTTAAAAACCATAAGGATTTTACAAAATTTATTTTTACGATATTTACGCCATTTTTCATGACGCTATTCCCAAAGTTTTGAATCGCCCTGTATAGAACTAAACCTTACGATATACAAATGTAGTAAAATAAAATTAGCACTTTACGGAAATGATAGAACTTCCTGCAGATAATACGTTGTAATAATAATTTTCCAGTTATGGGAAAATCTAAACTGACGTTTACCTCCATTATAACACGCTTTTAGATAATTTCTAGGAACGGTGAGAAACACTTCCTTCATTAATTATAATTAGTTCATTTTCAGCCAATGTCTTTAAATACAGGGTGAGTCACTTACCATGGCAGTTCTAATATAAAATATATTCGAACAATTTCCTATTACTATAATTAATGTTATACAAGATTTGATAGTGCTGCATATAAAATAAATAATCAAACATTTGAATGATCTCTTTAACAACATTTTTCATAGGTCAACGTAGTGAATGTTCGAATTTGTTTCACCTTCATTTGTTCTGTACATATATTTATTTTATGACTTATGACAATCAGTTATTGTTGAATTTCTTACTAATTATAGCTTCCTCAACATAATGTATAAAAATATTAATAAAGGCAATTAATCACTACTTTAAAAGAAAGTGAAAACAAGAATGTATCTACCGCTTGTCCTTGATAAAATAACCTCATTTGAAACAAACACATGTGTGTTATAAATAATCTATGAGGGTACCAGGTTAAGCGTTCTTTTAAAAATTATCTACTCTTTTATATATCTAGTTTAAAATAAGATCAATTGTTACAAAAATATTCCATTATTCTAGAAAAGTACTTCCTTCATTTATTTGTTCATATGGTAGACGATTTAAGTGCAGAATGAGTCATTCATGACGACACTACTGGTGCAATTAATTTCAATTAATTTACATTTCATGGGATTTCCACTACGCAAACTGAATGAAAAATACCAATCTACTATATTAATCATTTTAATATAATTAATAATATATTTTTTACGCGGAAATATGATTATCTTAATTATAAATGTATAAAATTAGTCATTTTATATCGATCACCCTGTATAACAGCTGGAAGTTATTTAGACGTCCTTGCCTGGTGGCACAAACAAACACGTTCTTCAAGAGAACAGTGCACTTGCTTATAATAAGGTTTTACTAATATGCGCAAGTTCCTATAGAACAATAAAGCAGACAAAACGCGCAAAAGGCACAGTGTGAGTAGCCAATTTTGCAAAGAACATCAATAAATTCATTTTTTATTTTTACGAAAATAGGCCACTCAACAGAATTATTCAATAATAGAGTGATACAAATTATACTATATGTATACAATTCAATATTTTTGACAAAAAAAAATAAAGTAACATGATTTTGAAGGTAGCATAAATGCTTTTCTATAATAGTATCTTAAATCTGTTACTATTAGAAAAAAATAAATAAGTATAATCCCTAATCATGTTACTATATCTCATACGTCTTATTAAAAGAGAATTCAATATATAATTATTCGTCAAATTTGTGTGATAAAAAACAAGTCTATTTCTAATATCGTACGGTCCACAGTTAATGTCTATGTAATATGATGAGTCCAATACATATGTCTCGTGATCTCGTGAGACTCAAACGATCTCTGTTATAAAACGATTTCTATGCAATTCAACTATTCTCCAGAATAGGTCTAACCTTGTGTGAAACTAACTACCCTGCTGACTAAAGCCCCGACCAGCATTGAATTACACCCACAATATCTACCCATATATTCTTTATTATTCTTACATTAGTAATGTCTGTGGAATTGTTCATTAGCATATCTAGATGTTTGGTATCAGAGAGCATACATATGACTGCATTGATAGGAAATGTAGGAAACATTAGCTTAAAATACCTTTCTAATACATTAAAACCTGTTGTGTAAGTTTTTAACCCCCAAGTCTCTTACTTTATTTACACAATTCATTATTATATTATTAAAGCAAATAAACGGCATGAGGATCTTGTAATAAAGAAAATACAATGTGATGCCATTTTTCTGTAGTTAAAAATAATTTATTATTATTGCAAAACATTATAAACCAATCTACTTATATTACATATAAGTATATATAATATCATCGGCAAATATACAATTTTTTTAATATTGAAAGCACCTCTAGATATCACTCAACAAAAACTTGAACAAAATCGGACCCAGGTGAGACCCCTGAGGAACTCCAGAGGTTAGCTTAGGAATTTGATATAAAATTATTTAGATTCACATATTGAGATCTACGTCTTGAACAAAAAATATAAGATTTGTTAAAACAGATCTCTTTTGACAGAGAAATTGGTCTATAATTAGAGACGTTTTTGCTCATGTCTTTAATATTAAATTTCTATATTCACTAAAGAAATAATTCCATTGACAAAGTTCTATTCAAGGTTTAATAATTATTTTAATTAAAAATATTCCATCTGAATATAACTAATTAGAAAATATACTGAATATTATTTTTTCAAAATTCGAATAACACTTGGCCATATATTACTGCACAATCAGTCGAATTAGATGAGATATGGCTTATTCTGCATACGGATTACTTCTTCAATTAACTTCCCATTTAAATGAAATTTAAAAGAATGGGCAAAATATTGTGGGGGACGCCTGAATATTTAGTTAGTGTCATACAATATCGTTAATACCTAAAAAAATGCGTCCAGACATATGAGTTTCCCTGAAAATATTCATTTAAATTGCTTAAGCTCTCTAATCAAGTAAATTATGTCAGATACAATTCATTAATATTTAAAATAATGAGGACAACTACAGAATAAAGTATGCAATAAGAAACAGAACCTTGCATGGGACCTTGTAAATTCGCAAATTGGGACCAACTGGATAGTTTGAAATGAGCAAAACATAACATTCATTGGTACAGCTAGCATTCATCATTGATTGATGACTTATTTTAATATAGGAAGTCTCACCGTGAAATGTCTTACTGGAAAGTAAAAGTTATTACAAAATAGTATATATGTGAAGAAAAGAACGAATAACATTCTAATAGGCGTCTTTTCCGTAGGGTTAACTCTGGAGCTTACAAAGTAATTGCGCTAAGAAAAATGTATTTAAAATAGCGCAGTAAAAAATACAGATAAAAGTAACGCATAATAAGTACTTATTTGTGGATCAACAACGACCTTGATACAAAATTGCATAAGAGTAAAAGATAATCTCTAGTACCTACTAAACTATTTAGAGAATATGTCAATACAAATACCTACATAGTCCAGAACCGAAATTTGAAAAACTTTAAAAGTTATTTTGTATCAACTGCTTGGAAATTATGAATCACTTTTTTATATATTTTTAGGTATTAATAGTAGTGAAACTAACTACTCACCTGAAGAAGCAATTCTAGAAATGCAGAAATAGGTCAGATCTGCTACTTCAAAAGTGAAGTTAGTTATCTATAGAGTGTTTTCATTAAACCAGGTTAGTAAATTTAGCTAGATTAATTTCTTTAGATAATTATTGAATAGAGCTTTCTCTGTGGAATTGTTCATTAGCATACCTAGATGTTTGGTATCAGAGAGCATACATATGACTTCATTGATAGGAATTGTAGTAGATTTGATTTATATTAGCTTAAAATACCTTTCTAATACAGTAAAAAACATGAATCACTTTGTTTAAAAAATATCAACGGTGTAAACAAGATCTATAATAACTGAATAGATGATAGAATACTAGGTTCTGGTTCTACCCATACATATATTGAATCCATGATATTAATATTTTGACCTTACTTCGTTTATATCTTTCGAATATACAGGGCGCCTCTTTCTTCTTGGTCAAAATGGACACAATAAGATCTAATAGCAATGACTATTTTAAACATCTCATGAACTACTCTAAGTATTATTACCAAATTTCGAGTAGGTTTAGTTTATTGATGGCTTATATTTATATACTCACAAAAATCTGCTTTAAGGAGGACTCCTTTTCATGCTAAATGAGGGATTTTTTAATGAATATCGAGTACTGTATCCACAAAGGCACTATGTAGTGCCAAAAAATGATACTTTTACATCAACACCAAGCATAGAATAGAATGGCGTAGCCCTAATAGAACTACCACTCTCCAAAGGCTGATACCCATTCGCATAAGTTGATGTTGAGCATCTGATAGGACAACGAGGGCGTTGTCTATGATTGCTTCCAAGGATCTAATCATTCCTGTTGAGATTTAGTGCCAAAAACTCAGCTATCTTGACGCAACAAGGTACAACTAAGGGGGATTCGATAAATATTCCTGTTTTGTCACTGATGGAGCCAGAGCTATGCTAGGAACTGAAATTGGATTTGCAGGACTCTTAAAACAAAACAATATCAACTTTTATCAAGAGGCCCTATGTGGACAGTCCTTATGTCAAATGAATGTCATGTCATGTTAAAATAACTAATATGTATATAAGAGGGAACAACCGCCCTTTGATTCGCAGAAAGTTTCGTGATTTTGTAGCCGAAGGAGATGCTACATATGAGAACTTATTACATCACACCAATATTGGTTGATTAAGCGAAGGAAACTGTTTGCAGGCCTTGCATTTTTAACAGACCTGGCATATCACCTTAATGAATTAAATTTGAAGCTACAAGGAAAACAGCAGAATATTGTTAATTTATATGGTCACATAAAAGGATTTAAAAATAAAATTAAGGTTTTCAAAACTTCACTAGAAAAACATGATGTAATGTAAAGAGCACTTTGAAGAAATAAAGTATTTAGAAAAAGTTTCAAATTTAGCTCATGTAAAATATATTGACACAATTGCAGAATAATTCAAAAACCGATTTAGCAACTTTAAGGAAATGAAGCATTTCAGTTTTTACTTAACCACTTACTATTTTTGTTGTACGTAAGCAAAGTAGACGTTCAACTGGAATTGTGTAATTTGAAGTCAGATCTTTCATTAGGAAAGAACCAAAATAGGATTGAATTTTTGAAAGTTACTCCCAGGAGAATGTTATCCCCTCTTGCAAAACTTAGACCTTGTGATGGGTTCAATGCTGAGAAGCACGTATCTTTGCGAAGGCAGCTTTTCCAACATTTATAGTCAAAATATAGGCGTTCGTTGTTTGATAACTCACTTGCTCAGTTGCTTCATTTGTCAATAACAAATTTTAATGTTGTGAATGTGAAAACTAAGATTCCCAAACTTTCCACTAATTTTATTCCTTTGAATAAATAAAAATAATTATACAAACACCTATTACAAATCACTGAAATTGCATACGATGTAATTTATGATCCCTCACGGTTCTGATAACCGCTATTTTATTTACAGCGGCTCTTGGGCCACTTGAAAGTGGACAGCTTTGTTCTAGACCAATGACTTTAGTCGAATTCGTTATGGCTAATGTGAGCAATTCACACAACTAGGCGAAATAGAATTTACATATGAAAAAACATTCAACAATCAATAGCAAACAATTATCGGCCGTGCTTTACATGACGCCCGTTCAATGCCTCCAATAAGGCTATTTGCACTGTCTGGCTTCTTGATTACAATTATAATTATAGATGCCAATGGAAGTGACTTTTTGATGCTGCAGTAATTTTCTTTGCAGCGCGATAAGAAGACAATAGAGTGCTTAGGAAATAAATCAAACCGGTCAGATTACGGGCAATTAATTTTAGATAGCAACAAACAGATTCTGGCAAAGGAGTAAATGATGTTCGAGATTTTAAGATGTCTAGTATTTAGAATGCCTTTTTTTCTCGGTATAAGATATTTTTTCTACTATACAGGGTGTCCAGAAACTCTCCTGACAAACGAAGACCGGAGATTCCTCAGATAATTTTAAGACAATTTAACCCAATTCACCTAGTCCGAAAATGCTTCCTAAGGGAACTAGAGGTCTTTGAAGATGGCGCCTTGTAAATAGTTTTGTTTAAATACCTCCACAACGCTTCTACATAGAAAAACAAAAACTGGTACGCTTGTTTAGCCTTCAGAGATGAATCGATTCCATCAATTGTGTATGTTTTACTTTTGTTAGCAGTTCAGAGCCAACTAGTGCAAAAAATATAAATTGAACTTTAATGACGAAAAATTTTCAAATCCATTTTTCTAGAAAACGGTGTATCCTAATGACTTAAAGTAAGAGTACCTTTTAATACTAGAATACCTGAAAATTTAATAATCTAGTGTCACAAATGCTTAAAAGTTAAAGACAAAAAAGTTATGCGTTAAAATAACCGTTGACCTACCCAAAACGGACGCCTATGACCGGTACTAGAAATTCGCAATTGATGGAATCGATTTTTTTTTTTTCTAAGTAGAAGCGTTCTGGAGGTATTTAAAATAAATCAAACCGGTCAGATTTACAAGGCGCAATTAATTTTAGATAGCAACAAGCTCTAGTTCCCTTAGGAAGCATTTTTGGACTAGGTGAATTGGGTTAAATTGTCTTAAAATTATCTGAGGAATCTCCGGTCTTTGTTTGTCAGGAGAGTTTCTGGACACCCTGTATATATATATTCCAGGAATTTAATGGCATTTTGAAGAAATTAAAGCTCTAGTATGAAATTTTACCGATTCTACATCTATACAGACTTCTGCTTCTACTGATGATATGATTAAAAACCAATAAAAGTAATACATATACCGAACCATTTTGAAATACGCAGTCAAGTCTGATTACTATAAAAATTTTACGATTCTACTTGGTTATAAACAAAGGTGATTCATCATATGTTTAAAATTTCGTGGAATAATAAACCGAGTTCAAATGCAGAAGCAAATTCAAAATATTTGTAACTAAAAATATATAAGGTAATCACTGGACATTAAGAAATGCAACAATTATAGAAATTTTTAATTTATATCATGTAAAACTATGATACAATGAAATTGGAAGTATAAATATAAATCTTATGTAAAAATTATATAGTTTTACATAGAACTGGTAACAGCACTTTACACTTCAAATAGTAATTTACGTTTTAATGTATTATTTCACACTACCGACCTAGGTAAAAAATTACCAACAAAACACCGTGTAATATTACAAACAATTAATTGATGTTAGTGCAGGGGGTGATAATGTTTATAACGCTTTATACAATTTTCTCAGTATGCAGTTGTCGTGTAAAATTCAGGAAACTTTATGAAACATACGAGGTCAAAAATATCATTTTTTTTATTATTCCAAACTTGTCAATCTGTAACTGTTTACACAATGAGGAAATCTTGTATAACTGACATGGTGAAGATATTTTTATTTCTAATTAGCTTAATTATTTTTTTAGGATGCCTCTAGAAACAGCTATCAATTTGCTAAAAATTACTCAACTACATTTTTATGTAGTCAATCTATTCAAAGTTAATAATAACTGTCCTGCGAATCACATCTACCAATAAAATTATTAACCTTAATTTATGGCAAAATCTTTGTCCCCTTATACTCGTAATAATATACCAGCGGTCATTTACATCTTCTAAGTCAATGGCCAGTGGCTGTGTAGTTTATCTATTCATATATGACATAAGGGATAGCATCACCGCTACATACTATTTTTGATATGAAATTATTAAACTAAATCCATTTTTTTACAATAAAAAGTGGAAAGTAAATAATAACAATTTTTCAAACAAAAATAGAGCATATTGTACAGGTATTTCTAGATTGCGATGCAGAAAACAGTGTGTAAGATAAGAATATAGCGTTAGACAAAGAAATGGCGCGAGTAAAGCTCTCGTTTTTAGAAAAATTAGGTAACAATGCAATCATCATTATCATTAAGAGTTCTTTTGTCAATTTCTTTCTTTCTCATGAATTATAATAAAACGATAACGACGCAACTCAAAAAATGCGAATTTTGAGATAATTTTTGAAACTAGTTTAAAGACGTCAGAGATAATTAAATTTTTTTATCATTTTTTTTTGCGTCAAGTTGAGGGATCTTACTTCCGGATACTCATATGTTAGAGTACTATTCGCATTTCTTTTATTTGCTAGATTAGTTAATTATGGTTGGCATGTCAAGTAAATTTTTCTACGTTATACACTACAACTTTAAGAAACGTTAATATTGAGCACTAATATAATACTTGATTTTAGTTAATGAAACCATCTAAGCTTGATTATATTTAGTAATTTATCCACAATTAAAATTCAAATGATCCACGTTTCTCTAACAGGACTCTGTACAAAAGTACTTCTGTAAGTGATTCCAGCAGGACAGCATTCTGTACGTTCTATCAATAAGTACGAATTTAAGATGGAGGCAATTATTGGTAAATTCTTGAAATTGTCAGTGAAAAAAGGTAACATCTCAAAACTTTTGAAAACACAACAAAATATTGCCCCAACATTGACTCAATGTGCCGCTCGAGTAATAATGTACGAAAAGATGTGAAGGTATTACCAGTGTTTATATAAATTAACACTGGTATTACGTACAATTTGAATTTTTGAGTTTTTATTTTATTTCACGATGGGTGCAATATAAATTACAACTTTTTTCGCTCCCATTGTAACCAATGTACCCTCATCGTAAATAGCAAACACTGCATCACCTTAACCTAACCTAAGCAAACAAACATGGATGTAGGCACCAATAAAGCTACCAGAAAACATCTCATATGTGGCCATTTATTCTCGAACTTATACCTGTTTATTTTAGTGAATAATTTCCGTGTAGCGTTTATTTGATCGGTTCATAATGTAGAACCGTTCGAATACTGTATAGCGCCAGTAAAAAGTTATTACACGACGAAAGATATACAATCAGATGGATATAGCGATTTTATTACATTTGGGTCGAGTGCAAAATCATACTTGGTCTATTATGTACTAAATTTTTTCTTTCTACATCATGGACGAACATAGACGGACTATTTTGCTCGGCGTCGGCTAATTTGCTATGTAATTAAAGATTTTTTATGGTTTTTGCAAATGTAAATATGACTAACGTAAAAGGAATGCTTAGCACAAAGCGGTCATTTTGTTGTTGCCGATATATTATAACAGTTTGTAAATGATAAATAAATACATAGTTATAATGGAGAGATGGAAATAATACTTTCAATCACTGCTGAACTGTGAAGCAGGTAAAGGTGAAGACGAAACAAATAGAACAAGTGAAATGATATATCAACAAATCACAGAAGAACTCAAAGAAGCTAGGAAAAAAATGGAAAAGCTCCTGAACATGACAGACTCACAAGAGATATTCTAAAATACATGGGACCAAGTGCAACAAATAAACTTTTAGAATTATTTAATAAAATTTATAAGGAGAGAGAATACCAGAGGATTGGGAAATATGAGTAATACTCTACAATTTTCATAAATGGTGACAATAAAGATTGTAATAGGTACCTAATTATAGAAGTATTACACTGCTGTATTACAGGGTTGAAACTATTTGGGAGAACATTAAAGAATCGACTGAGGCAAATCATTGAACCTACACTGGACGAGTCTCAAAGTGGTTTTCGGAAAGGCAGAACCATACAGTACCAATGTATTTACCATTAAACAGAAGTAATAAAACCAGAAAGAAGAACATATTTGATATAGAAAAAGTCTTTGACAGTGTACCGAGAGGAAAAATATGGGAAAGTATAGAAGAGAAGACAGCTGATAAGATCGATTCGCAGTTATAGTAATAGTAGGAAATATGTAATTAATAAAAATATGTAATCAGAAGGAGTAGGATACAGAAATTTAGAGAAAATAGGGATATAGCTTCTGCAGATGATGTGGTAGTCAAGGCGGGTAACAAACGAGACTTGCAACAAAAATTAATGATTTCGAACGAGAAAATGAAATATACGGAAAATATGGAAACTGAAGAAAGAATCGAGAAAACTTTAAAGATGTATTATGCAATGAACAATAATTTTATAATAAAAGAGAAGTAACAAAAGCAACAAAGATTAAGCAATTCACAGACCGATACTGACACATAAGTGTGAATCAGTGGTATTAACCAGAAATTAAAAAAGTAAGATACAAGATGGCTATGAAGTATTTAAGAAGGGCCAAATGAATAACTAGTCGCCAGAGTTACAAATGAGTAAAGAACTGACTAGTGAGCTGGTGGAGCCATTTAAACAGAATGAGCACTAGAAGACCGACGAAGAGTAGTGGTCATAAAGAAGAGAGGGAGACTAAGGCAGACGTGAGATACCTTAATTGGGAAGAAGAGCAAAACATGAAAGGATGGAAAGGAACTTGCGCAAAGCAGGAAAGAATAAAGTGCATTCATACACGGATGAAAGAAAAAAAGAACGTATAATATTTTAAAATATGTACTCGTTATTATTAGAGATGCAATATGAAGTTTCGATTAAAAGTTGTAGGGCTGTTACTGAACCCCTTTAATAAGTTAATGGAAGCACAATGACGTGTAGAAGTTGAGGGGTACAAAAAGCAGTAATATATTTCTTAATGGAACGCTCTGTACATTGTTGAATTTTTTAATTATTTTTTTCTGATTTCAAAATATGACATATGCTATTCCTATTTTTAACCGTTTTCGAGTTATTACTGAAGCCTGAAAATCGTGTTTAAGGTAGACCGGCTGCAACCTGCAGAAGTCAAAATGAAGTTCTGAATCATCAATTGGCTCTTCACCAGTTTAATTTTTCTAAAGTGTCATTAGAATAGTTTTGAATTTTGGTTACGCAATCATAAAAACATAAACTTGACTTATATTACCTATTAGACAAGTATCATATTTAATTCAATTTTGTTTTATTGAGAGGTAATGTAGAGAAAACTAAAAAACCTTTAAATGAACTGTCAGACATATTATTTATATCGCCAGTGTCCAGATGTTTTGTGTTACGGTAATTTTAATAATGCATAAAAAATTAATCATATTCGACTTTCAGGCCTCTTCAAAATAAAATAATAATAACTCAATATGGAAATGATAAGCTGGAATACAAAAATACCAAAAACCTGCTTTCTGGACACAAATACGCAATTATACCTTAAACGTTATACTACATTAATTTTAATAAACACCGAGTTAATGCGTTTCATGAATTTTAATCGGTTTCTTATAACGGTAAAACCGTTACGGTATGTCCAATGTTATCGTTCTTTAGAGAAGAATTAGAAAGGAACGAGACGGATAGGCGTTCTTTCCTCTTGCAGAGGTAGTAAATACTAAATCAAAACAAGGAACAAAACAAGTTTCTTACACAGACAGATAATACATGTAAAAACTATATGTAGTTTTATCCACAACTCCTGTATAAGAGCCTCATTCCGGAATTTATTTGGCACTGTTTAATATGATGAATAATGAAGATCATTACTTTACTTTGATACATTCAGTCATGAAATTTTATTATATATCTTACATATTGGATTTCAACACAATGCAATAAAATTATTAAATAGTTATTTAAATCTTAGGTCTCAATTTGTAGAAACATCGAGTGGTAAATCTGATTCAGTATTTATAACCTGTAGGGTGCCCCAGGGTTCCATATTGGGCGCTTTTTAGCATATATGTATACGTGTCACATTGTTTCTCGTTTAGAGCGGGTTAAATACCATTTATTTGCTGAGTATACGTATCTTTAGTGCTTTGGAATTGATATATTACTTCAATCATAAATAATGAAACGAAAAAACTTATTGAATTATCTGAAAAACATAATTTAAAGTTAAATTCAGACAAATCACGGTTTTGGTATTTGGTAAATGTCGTACTGTTATAGAAGACAATATTAATATAACTATAGGTACTACAAAATTACCTTGTTCTAGTGTTGCAAAAACTATTGGAGTTTATATTGACACAAATTTACGTTTTAAAAATCATATTTCAAAGTGTCTAAAAAATGCTTATATAAATTTTAAAATGCTGTATCCTCATCGTCATTTACTGTCTACTTCTTTAAAATTGATGTTAACTGATTCGTTAGTTTTGAGTCATTTGAGTTCCTGTAGTAATTATACTAAAAAACCTATTTTTTTCTTCAAACTATCACACCCTGTATTTTCCTTATAAAGCCCCAAAATTATTATGTATTATATAATAACCTGCCATTATTTTTCAGTCTTACTTATCCTCGAAGTTTGTTCATTAAAAACTGAATCACCCTGTATATTGTTTATTAAAAGGAAATAATTTTGAATTCATCATGCATCAACCCAATAGATAGAATATTGTTCATACCTATCTACGTAACAATTGCAACCTTTTATTACTCTTAATTGAAGCATTTAATGCTATAACTATTAGGTACTATCATTACTACGTCTGCTGAATGCTGATAAGTCATGTGTACCTAATGAATATTTAGCTTGCAATGTGCAGAAACAAACGTACCAACTTCGTAATAAAATTTTATTAAACAAACTTGAAAATGCATGCTAAGGCTAAGGTATTGGAAAAAAATTGTTGATACATATTATGATATTATTAATGAGCAAAATAAAAATGGATATTTTTTGTAGCTTTGGCTTCAAACATACTTTATTTGTGTAAGAAAATTCATTGATTGATTGGCAAATGAATTCACTATGTATATGAGTAACTACTTTAGAAAATACACATACAAGGTGATTCTTAATCTATACGTGTAAATTTGGGAAATTATAGCTAAGGACAAATAATAACAAACAGTGAAAAAAAATGTAGTAAAACATTTTTAGTTTCGGAAGTTTATAAAATTTACGAGGAGTGGCACTGAAATATACGATATGGAATGCGTTTAGTCGCATTGCGCATCCAAATAAAGGTACCAACCCTAGGAGCAGACAAAAGGAGGCACATGAAACTCAGCCAAGACATACTTCATTGGTTATGTATGTGGATGCGAGAGAGACAACTATCTGCACGTACGATATGAATTGTGTTCCTAATTTCCCATTATTTTGTTTGTAAACATGTCATTGGCGTACAGTGTGGTTTCTTCTACACGTTACTGTTATTCTTTGTGTATTTTTGTGGGTGTTATTGTTGGAACATATCATGTTTTATAAGGGACTGTAAAATTAACCAGTATATAGCACAAAATAATTCTTCATATCCAGAATTCAATTTCATTTCAATTCACAATCAGCTAAGCCCCTACTGCTCCGCCATTGCTAGAGGCACAAAACGAAATATGGCGCTGATCATAAATAATCCATTCGCGCAGCTTTTAGCGCATTCCAGTCATCATAATATAAAATTACATTTCAGTGAGGAATGGCAATTAAGTTCCGGGAATTTAGTTATAACTCGGAAACTGGCAACACTGCATCGTTCGTCAACGTTTTTTTAATTTCAGTCCAAGGTTGAGGTCAATAGCACGTTTGGTTTGTGTTTTATGTGTATTTTTTGGAAGTAACTTTTTTAGTGGCGTCGTGAAAATGAGTGACTCAAATTACAAGCAACGTGTTGTGATTCAATTTTAAGTAAAATCTGGCGAAAAACCCTCGGAAATCCTTCAAAAACTGCAGGTGGTGTATGGAGATGAGTGCATGTCAAAAACACGCGTGTTTGAATGGGCAAGATGGTTCAAGGAGGGGCGTGAATTGGTAGAAGACGATCCACTTGATGGAGCTCACATCACCTCTCGTACTGACGCGAATGTTGACCTTTTGCGTGCACTGATCACGTCTGACCGGGGCCTAAGCATTTGTGCGTTGTCTGACGAGTTAAACGTCAACAAAGAAACTGTTTGGAAGATGTTACACAAAAATTTGAATATGCAAAAGATTTGTGCAAAGATGGTGCCAAAAGTTCTCACCCGTGAACACAAAGACATGCGAAAATCGATCTGCTAGGATTTGTTGTCCCGGTTCGGAGCGACGGTAGAGACTGGATGAGTCAGGTAGTCACTGGAAATGAGACCTGGATACATGACCCCGAAACCCGTAAACAAAGTCAGCAGTGGGTGGAAAAGGGTGGAGAGCGGCCAACGAAACCGAGAATGTCCAAGTCACGACTGAAGGCAATGTTGATCGTTTTTTTCGATATCCACGTATCATTCATCGCGAATATGTTCCTGCCGGACAGACAATGACAGGGCCGTTCTATGTTGGTGTCCTGGAACGGCTGCGGGCCCGTGTTTTCCGTGTGCGGCCCAAACTCGTCGAAAACGACTGGATCTTGCACCACGACAACGCGCCAGCCCATTCCTCGTTCATTGTGCAAGAGTTTTTGGCAAAATAAGGCATTCCAACGTTGCACCCCTCGATATTGCCCCCTGCGATTTTTTTTTATTCCCCAAGATGAAGTCGCACCTCAAGGGAATGCATCATGGCGGCGTAGAGGAGGTCAAAGAAGCTGTAACCGTGGTGCTGAACGGGTTAGCTGCGGAGGATTACCAAGGGTGCTTCCAATCGTGGGAGCAACGTTGGAATCGTTGTGTAGAGTTAGAGGGAGACTATTGTGAATATTGATAATAAAATTTTGGCGAAATTTAATTTGCTTGTTTTTTCATTCACAAATTCCCGGAACTTAATTGGCACACCTCGTATTCTGATGAAATATGATTTTTGTTTGCTTATAAAAACTAACAAGTAAACATACATTTTCAATGAGATTTAGCATGCGCCCAGATATTAAAATCCATTTTTCTGGAAAACTGTTGCCGACATTGAATTTCAACAAGAGTACTTTTTTATGCAAAAATCCTTGGTTTTCGTTTTTGTAATGAAATTATCAAAAAATATGCAGAAAAAAGTTTGAGTATTTTTGAAGTACTATCCTCCTTGTTTTACCCGCTGGACAAACTATATTGATTAATTTTTAGATTTTCAAAAAGAACATAAAAAGTTATGGGACTGTGCCAAATCTCACGCCCTGTATGTCTAAAACAAAACGTTTTAGGATACATATTTATACAGACTTTTCGTCTTATTTTGAGGTTTAGGTTAAATTTATGGCGATGGCGAATATTCGACTAATTTACCTATATTTGTAACAAGTGCAGAGTCTAAGAAGAATGGTACATAATTAATATTCTAAAATAAAATTTTAAGAGGCACTCGTAGTTATTGCTGTCCTTATTAGGTTAATAAAAGATAATGTAAAAATTAAAAAACCCGGTAACGAAATTAATATGTTGCTCTACTGACATAGATTATTGATATTTGGAAGTTTCATACACGTTGTGTCCATATGGTATCAAGATCATAACATAAATAAATAAGAATATTAAATTACACAAGTGATTCAACTTTCAAGTCAACAGGCGCAACTTTCTCTACATTGGGATAGGCTTTCAAACAAAATCCAAAGCAATGTTATGCATACTAACGAAATTTTTGTCGAAAAAACGCAATAACTTATATTAACCTAAATTAAGGTGGACATAAAAATATAAATAAATATATACACATATATATTAAACTACGGTATCTAATAATTAGCATAACAAAGCATAATATTACGGCCATTATTTTTAAGATAAAAATATTTTTAATGTCAACAGACAAACAAAATCCTATTCACTTAAATATGATCAGATATTTCCCTCTCTTATTACTTTTATTTTATTCTGGAACTACCAATTCTTTCTACAGTTTGCCGCCGAATTGTACAGTGATTTGAGAAAATCAACACAATGTAGATATGTTTTACATTTAGCACATTAAAGCTGGGATCAAATATAAGAATCAGTGCTAAAAACTTGTTCAAATATTTGTTGCCAAAACATTTATCTGATTTGCGTTTACCAACGATTTCAAGTATCAGGTGATAAAAATCAAGGTGGTCTTGATAACAATATTTAACGGCCACTGCCAAGGACTAATAAAAACGATTTTTGAAAGTAGACTATTTTAATTGTGTGCTCACTATCGCGCACTTCCGTATTTTATACATTTCGAAAAACTCTGCTTTCGTTCTCAAAATAGTAAATGTATTAAAAGTATGTCAAACTTGCCTGAAAACAGTTTTTCGAAACGTCAAAAATACGGAAGTGCGCGATAGTGACGTGATTTTTGTTATTTTTTTACTTATCTGCTTTTTTCAGTGTGAGATTTTTTGATTAGGCAAACTTAGTTTCAAAAATAACCCTTGACTGATCTATTTGGCGCCAGGGCTTATTTAATTAATCTTTATTTTTTCAGAAGTGTGGCAAAAATCCAATCAAACTAAAGAAACATTGTTAGGTAGGTAGGCTAAAATCGCGATAAGCTAGATGAACAGTGGTAATTTACTAAAATATGTTACAAACCATATTTGATTACTGATAGATACATCTGACAATCACACGAAAATCAGAAAGGTAATTGAAAGGCTTTTTTAATGAACTGTCACATCATTTTACGAGATATTAATCTAATTAAAATATTTTGAAAATGACAATACCGATAATACTTTATAAATAGTGGTACAATCAGAAACCATTAGATATACCGGGTGATTCAGTCATAACGCATAAGAGGAGATAGGGAAAATGACGCAATAAAAAATTTAAATGTATATTTGTGTTTTTGCTAGTATTATACATCATTGCCATAATAATGACACTCTTTAAAATGAATTTACTGCCTTGTTTTAAACTGTTGACGTATTTATTTATTTATTTTATTTTATCGGTCAGTGGTCGCGCGGTTTAAGGCGTCAGTACTTGAATCGAGGTGACTAGATCGCTGTGGGTTCGACCCCCGCAGCTGGTAGACCGTATATAAGCTATATTCGTGTAGAGGATTGGCACCCTCTCTGCGGGTATGGTAGGGTGGAAGAATGTTGCCTTGGGTCAATGTAATAGACTGATACCGATTGACATTTGACTACCCCCCTAATTAATGAGGTTTTCCAGGTTTCCCTCATTCCTGCACTGAATGGTGGTTAGGGCCTACCAACGTAAGTCGTTCCTGGGCGCAAATGCGGCCTGCTTAATAATAATATGCCGCCCCCTCTCCCGCACAAGTCTTCGACTTCTGGGCTAATCCTCGTGATTAGAATGAGGGGTAGAGACATTATTATTATTATTATTTGGAAAAACATCTACTTTCATCAAAAATTGTTTTGAAGTAGTGTTATTATTATTGCAATAAATTGTAGATACGTCTGTATCTCGATGATGTCGAGCGAAATGTAAATATGCTACAGAACAGTACAATCACAATCCTAAAGATAGAATAAATCTGTAAATTTTGACGTGCTCCAGATCTTACTTTGGGACATATACATTCTACAATCGCCTTGAAATTGTTCTTATCGAAAAAGTGTCTTTCTAACTTTGTGTGTGTGTAATTGATGTTATATTTTGTACATTAGGGCGTTCTTTAATGTTCTGACCTTTTTATTTC
This sequence comes from Monochamus saltuarius, assembly GCA_025584915.1. Lineage (NCBI taxonomy): Eukaryota > Metazoa > Arthropoda > Insecta > Coleoptera > Cerambycidae > Monochamus > Monochamus saltuarius. Next base: position 57,948,387 of record CM046723.1, read on the forward strand.
CTAAAATGCGGTGTGTCGTTTTGGTATACGAATTCGAACAGGTACCTCAGCTTTTTTTATTTCCATTTAATAAAAGCTAACTTTGGAAATTGTGTACTTAACCAAAATATTTTGCATGGCTAAGTTAACATTATTGTTAAAATCAGTTATAAGAAAATTCAGCATGCTCCTATATTTTCTTGACATATAGAAAGAACACAAACATTGTGTGCTGTTGCTCGTTTCGCCGCTCGACATTGTTACCGGGGGTTTATAGGTTGATTTGTTTTTTTTTTCGATTTTCTGTCTTTAGGCCTTCCAAACACTCGGTTAAAATTAATGACATTATACCTGAATCACCATGTATATTAACGTTTATAACCACTGCACAAACTAAATCCAAGCAGAATTATAAAGATTAAAACAAAGAAAGCATATTATAATCAAATTTGTCAAGAACAAAAGAAATGGCTTACCAACTTAGCAAAACAATCTTTATTTTAACCGCAGAATCACAAACAAAACATTACCTGATGCTAGATCCCTTAAACCAATATTGAAAGGTTACTATGTTAATAAACCACTTCAGATGAATAACGCATTCCAAAATCTTTTATCGCTACTTATCTCTAGTAAAACTAAACACCAGTTGTAACAAAACAATTTATGGCTGAACGGTAAAGCAAGCATCATAAGATTACGGATTTTCTTGTATAAATCGATCGATCGAATCGAGAGTACTGTTATTTGTAAGCAATTCAAGCGTATAAAATTATCGTTATTTTAGAGTTGAAAAATTATCAGTTGCTTCTACAATCGAAGCAGGAATACGATATGACAATGGGATAATTCACAAATAGTATTTTTCTACTAAACTGTTAAAAGTGGGCTTTTAATTGTCATCTTTGATGTTATAAATGTCATTTTTTGACACACGTGTTAAAAGTAACTGGTTGCTACGAAAATTTTGGTTCATAAACATTGCGATCTGAGTGGTATTTTTTGATTTTTTATTTTTATTGAGTTTAAAGTTCTTCCGATTGTTTTGTAGAAAAAATAGTGTATGATATACGTGTTAAAAGTGATTTTATTTTGTTCACTCACAAAATAAAATCTTACTTTTAACACGTATATCATAAATAGCTATTTTCTACGTTCATGCAAAAAACAAAACTTTATTGAACTACATTTAGTGGGAAAAGTGGTTCTTTATTGCACTAGTGCAATAAAATGTTTATTGCATTCATCTGTCATTCTACTACAGCGTTTTGTCATCATGACAAACATAAACGTTCAAATCGACGTCATATTTTTCTAGACTTAGTGTCATCTAAATAAATTTTGTTTTTGCATGAACGTAGAAAAAATTGTATGCAACTCATTACAAGTGCTTATTGCACTCGAAATGTTGTCCTACTCGGTCTGACGGCCTAGTTGGACAATTTCACGTCGCGTGCAATAAACACATACTTTTTGTACTTGTTGCATAAATAACTATTATAAACTTAGCAACTAAGTAGTAGGTAAGACGTCAAGCTCTATAGCAATGGCCAACACAAATAAATCATTTCTAATTCTGTTTTTCGAAAACTATCATCAAAAGTCGACATTTTCGTTAAATTTTCAGTTAACAAAGTGAGTCTTTTTTGTCATTTATCTGCGAAATACTTTTATATTCTAGAACGAAGTCCTTTTCGTTGCAGAACATAAAACAAATGTAAAAATTTATCATTTTCTCGAAACTTAATAATAATAATAATATAATAATATCTCTACCCCTCATTCTAATCACAGGGATTAGCCCAGAAGTCGGAGACTTGTGCCGGAGAGGGGGCGGCATATTATTATTAAGCAGGCCGCATTTGCGCCCAGGAACGACTTACGTTGGTAGGCCCTAACCACTATTCAGTGCAGGAATGAGGAAAACCTGGAAAACCTCATTAATTAGGGGGTGGTCAAATATCAACCGGCATCAATCTCTCACATTGACCCAAGCTAATATTATTCCACCCTACCATACCCACAGAGAGGGCCAATCCTCTCCACGAATATAGCTTATATACGGTCTACCGGCAGCTGGGCTCGAACCAACTCCGTCTAGTCACCTCGATTCAAGTACTAACGCCTTAAACCGCGCGACCACTGACCGATAAACTTATAACTTATTTTATTAATTAAACAATATACATTTTAAGTAATATAACATTTCAATACTAAACAGTAACTATTATAAACAGGACTATTACAATTTATTTTGCACTACATGTAAATTGAAAGTGCCGATATTGCAGTGAGTTAAATTTATGCTAGATCCAGTGGTGTCAGTTATCGCAGCTTTTAGCACTGAGTTTATATTTTAGTTGTGGGTGCTCAATGAGACTGGTGCTGTAATTGTTTAAGTTTACTGCGCACGTTGTATTATTGGCAAGTTCCGTAGGCTCTGCTGAAGATGGTAACAATTTATTTGCGATTGAAATTTTATTTTGTATAAAATCTTCTATATGTGTCTCCCCTACCATACTAAAACGTCACTCCCCATGTCGTTTAATGTCGGTGATAAAATCGGCCTCTGCGTAGGCTTACAGAGTGGTGGAAGAAAGTCTAAAGCAGTGTCCTGTATAAGTTTCCGGATGTCTTGGTTAACACATTTTTCCCTGTCATACTTCACAAAAAATCTTTGAATTGTAGTAACTGCAGTGCAGACATTATGTCAATATAAAAAGTGATAAATAACTGGATAAATTGCCATTTTTTCAGTACGCGCTCGCAAAGTGAGAACAATTGGCCCTATTGCGCCATTGAATGGGCACTTTTACAGTCATTTATCACTTTTTATGTTGACATACTGTCTGTTCAAATCATTTTTAAGCTTTTTTTTTAGATTTAGATTTAGGGGTGCAATTAATATTTCCCCACTTACTTAATGTACCCTAGTATCAGTTTTTGCATTTTTTGACAGTAATCTATATTTTTTTTCTAGCAATAAGGGTTCCCTTCAACATTTAAGCATTATCTATTTTTGATGTCGAAGTAAGCTCAACATTAGTTTTTTAAAGTAGCTTTATTAATTTTTAGGGGTGGAATGGACATTTGTACAGTTATTTATCACTTTTTATATTGACATACTGTCTGTTCAAATCATTTTCAAGCATTTTTTTCATTTTACACGAATTCTATAACAATAATTAATGATTATCCATTTAAAGCTATTTAAGGGTAGTTTATATAGGTTTAGGGGTAGTAGCGACATTTCCCCAGCTATCTGACGTATTTGTGGGCCATTTCTAATGTTAATTAACAATAATCAATTGATTTTTTTATGATTTATGCGTTCCCCCGGATAAACCAAAAATCGGCTATTTTTAACATTGTCCTTTCACTTAGGTGTGGGGTTTCTTCAAAACTGATACAGGAAATTCACTAGTCGAATTTTTTTTTGACACATTCTCCACTTCAATAAAGACTTTAATAGGGGTACTTTTTTATAAGAATGATCTGTCAATTTCATAGAAAGTAAATATGTTTGCTTTTGCAAATAATATCATAGAAAACTAAAGCAAAATTGCGGACTCTTTAAAAATAGAAAATCGCACTTCTTCCTATGCTTAAAGTTTTATCTCGTTTTGAACTCTGTTATCATAAAGAAACAAACCACACAAACACAATAATTCTTTTGTTTTTGTATCTTGTAAGAGTTCATCTATACTTTACTTACTTGTTCCTCGATCAATTAAAATTGTCAATTAATCTGTCAACTGTCAACGTGTAAATTAACGAAAATGTACTAAATCTGTGAAAGATGTACTCCGACCCAGAAAATGTACAGAAAAAGTACAATTGCACCGCTACTGGCAACACTGAGTAACTGGCTCACGTATAGCATAGTATTTGCGGTATATATTCATTTGGTTCCTTGAAATCACAAAACATCTAGTCTAAGAGCCAGTGGCCGGCAACCTATAAGTAAATGATTATACCTGAAATTTTGCACAGTGAGTCTCTTATACCTATCACTCATGATGTGGGGATTTGCTAAGCCCGGCGAGGCCGACTCAAGAGTTACTCAGGTGCGAGAAGTATGAAAATGCAACCAACTTCGTTATTAAATTAACAAAGCTGCCGTTTGAAAATTTTAAAATATACAATTATTATTATATAAAAATAACAAAGGCAGACGATTACCGTGCTTCTAAGGTCATGGCAGACACTTGTGAAATTGGCAAAAATTATAAATTTCAAAAGTATTTGATTAAATCTGATTTTTGACGTTAAAAAACTGTCAGAAATGTCAAGCATTGTAATAGACATCACCAAATCTCAGAACCTGTGCCAGAAATAGAGGTTATTTATTACTTATATTATTTTAATATAAAAAGGTGCTAAATATAATAAATAATAAAAATAAATGCATAATTTGTTAGATCTGAAATTTTAAAATTTTCAAACGGCAGCTTTGTTAATTTAATAACGAAGTTGGTTAAGTTTTCATACCTCTCGCACCTGAGTAACAGTTGGGTCGGCCTCGCCGGGCTTAGCGAGTCATCACTTCATGAATGATAGGTATAAGAGACTCACTGTGCAAAATTTCAGGTATAATCATTTACTTATAGGTAGCCGGCCACTGGCTCTTAGACTAATCTCAGAGTATGAGTTTTGGAATAGGGAATTCTTATAATAACAATAATTGAATCTTAGTCTACCTTTTCTAGCAGAAATCTATTATCAGGTGCTTGTTGTAAAACTCTCTCAATTTCCTCTTTCGTTAGAATTCTGAACTATTTTGGACGGTATTCAACTGATTTGTTCTTCAAATATGGTATTCTTTTCGCAAATTTTCTGATATTTATATTTTATTTGGCATAGTGTTATTAATTTTACGTTTGAAATATGCCAGTAACACTTCAGACACTCTTTGAATTTTCTTCAAACTACACCACCCTTTGAAATCGTTGTAGGCAATCTCGTACTGTCTCGACGATTTTTTGGGGAGTAATTGTGAAACAGCACTTTGTGCCACTTACAATACTTTTCCTGGTTCTGTTCATCTTCACGTTCCGAGCTCATTTTGAATTACACTCTTAGAATATGAATTATAATGTGACTTTTTCAAACAACTCATTTTTATTGTTTATTAGGTTGCTATCGTTATAATAGTCACCGCGCCTAAACCGTCTTTATTAAAACACGGCTCAAACGATTTCAAATATAAATTAAATTGTTGTACATAACACAATTGTCTTATTTTATTGCAGTTTTCGAATAAATATTGTTAGTATCTCGAATTTTGCTATTTTCCTTTGTTAAGCTCGGCAAAATAACTATTTAGAGCAAAGGAATTTCTATAGAATCAATCAAATCAAATACAAATCTTCAAAAATTTCGATATATCAGATTACACTGAATGACTGGTAATGACTTCAATGAGTAAGTATTAAGATACGGTAACAATGAAATTTCAATAATAAAATTAATCATCGTCGATTATTTAACTAGATTATAAGAGTTAAGTTGTACTGATTAAGATGAACAAATAAAATGGTTCAGATACTACAAGATCACACTTACGGTTGATGATCTTTAAAAAAACATAGACATCATAAAAGTTATATTTTCTTGAAATATGTAAAGATATGAGGTTTTAATAAATTATTATTGTATTATTCCTCTTATATCAAAACGCTCAAAACAGGCAGCTTGTAGTTCTTCAATTGATTTTGTTCATTTAGAAACAGAAAGCAGACATATTTACACATCATCGTATTTATTTTGCTTATCATGTATGTATACAACTAGATAAAAACGGTCGTATTACTCTGTCTGATAATATTTTTGAGGTCATGTAATTAGAATTAACGTCATTAGATATAAAACAATTAAGGCAAAAACCAAATAAGATACTTATTTAAACTACTATGGTATTTCTGGTTGTTATGGCATGCCCTAAGCAATATCGGCTGGATGTCTCATATAGAAATCTCAGGATGCGTTCATATAACGTTGGTTCTAAGGCTAAATCGGTCAAAACCGCTGCTCAGACCACGGCGGTCCTTAGACGAAGTAGCTTCTGTGACTGATCACATCCAATGGTGCTAAACGTTTCGCCACGCTCCACTGCTAGCGTCTTTAATAATGGAGCCTTTACGGCATTACAAATCAAAAAACCATAGTCATTTGAATGAAAGCGCTTGCCGAGAAAGCCTTAAAACATAGAGAAAATTAGAATCTTGTGCAGTTCCATTTAGTTTATGTACATTTTTTATAGGACCTTTGAATTTGATTCATGATAGGTATCGCTTTAATTTCCATTCACTTATAGGAATAAAATAAATAAAAAACATACAAATAAATTTACAGGGTGTTCTTAATCTCGGAAACTACAATAGATAGAAGAATGCGGTTATTGCTACACTAGACTATTTTTTTGAGAAACTTAAAATGCCGTAATCAGAAATTTCATAGACCTCTTCATTGTTGAGACACAGGATAAAATCTAAAAATCTGTTTTTAAGGAATTCTTCATTCAGAGAATAGCTGAGTTATCGGAACGGTGAAAATTGCTTCTGATAGAGTTCAGATGGCGTACTTGTAATTTCTCTACAGTGCCTCTTTTAAAATATGACCCAAATATACATTTTTATATGGAACACTCTGTATATCTCTGCCATTCAAGTGCATTATTTTTTTCCTTCATAATGATATATAATAGTAGCTACTTTATATTTAGGAAATTGTCAAAAACCGTTATATTGACAAAACTGATGTTACGTGGTGAACAGTTGGCCATGAAATTTCATATACAGGGTACCCCAACGAAAATTTGACCCCCCCTATAATTGGAAAACCGAATAATATTTCAAAATTCGCCGAGACCCGTCGATTTTTGTTCTTGGGGGGAGCTTTTTTGACAGTCAAGCCAACTCGATATGTTCATCCCCCTAATGCCTAGCAACCCCAACTTAAAAATTTCAAATGCAACTACCCCACTTGTGGCACATCATTTTAAAGCCCTTTTTATTGCGAATACAGTGACGTACCGTTTTTAGAAATCGGTTGAGATTTGACAGAATTATTGGTTACAAACGAAAAGATGACAAACCAACTTACGCGTAGTAATTTCTACACAAATGCCCACCACTAATAAGTTTTTCATCTACTACACATGACCGCATTACCTAATTGTTATTGATGTGTTTACAAAAAAGTCAGAAATGAAATAAAAAGCTGAAGCAAATAATAAATCAGATTTATTTGATGAATTGTTCAAAATGACCCCCGTTAACTTTCAAACAATAATACAGTCTGCTTTCAAATTCTGTTCGAACATTATTAAAGATCCGCAGTTATTAATCGGCATTATTCTACAATTCTCTGACGTAGCACTTGCAATGTTTCCGGCTGAGTGGCGTACACTCGTGATTTTAAATGACATCACAGAAAAAAGTCCAAAGGTGACAGATCCGGAGATCTTGGTGGCCATTCGACGGGACCTCTTCTGCCAATCCAATGCCCCGGGAAATTGTCGCACAGCAGCAGCATAGTGCGGGGGCGCACCATCTTGTTGGAAGGTTATTTCATTTTCTAGTAAATTGTCGTCACTTTCTAAAATCTCTGTTATCCTAGGATCAATTGTACTTTCCAATAATTCTAGATAGGTGTTTCCATCGAGATTACCTTGGATGAAAAATGGTCCAACAAGATGGTCGCCCAAAATGCCTGCCCAAACATTGAATTTTTGAGGTGTCTGAGTATGAAATTCCCTGATTAAATGCGGATTAGTATCACTCCAATAACGACAATTGTGTCTATTCACTTCGCCATTCAACATAAATGTGCATTCGTCGGAGAAACATGTATTGTAGAGAAGATTCAGTAGAAGTTGTTCACTAAAGTATTCGCAAAATTGGTTACGGCGATCAAAGTCATCTTCATGTAACTCTTGAACCAGCGTCATCTTAAATGGATGAAACTTGTGTTTTTTCAAAATTCGATGAACACTGGAACGGGATACGCCAGAAGCTTGAGACACAGTTGTAATCGATTGCTTATTATCCATCTGTACATGACCCAAAACTGCCACTTCAACTGCTTCATTTCGAACTGGCCCAATTACTTCACGTTTCTTGTTTAAAAGCGAACCTGTTGCAACAAATTTGTCAATCAGGTGTTTAACGTACTGGTGGTTTACATTTTTTTCAGGATGATTGGCATTAAAAATTCGTGCTGTAGCTTTAGCGCAATCGTGATTTCGATAATAAATTGCAACAATTTCTACTCTTTCCGCGATAGAATAAACCATTTCGAACACACGTTAATACTTTCAATAACGGCTGAAACTAACGATTTCTTGGTCACAAGCAAAAAGCACCGACTTTTTTGTAGTACTGATTTTTTGTTATTTTGAAAAGGTCTGAATTCCTATAAACTTAAGTATCTTCTACTAATAACTATTTTAGTATCTAGTTTTATTTGCTTCAGCTTTTTTATTTCATTTCTGACTTTTTGTAAACTGATAGACACATCAATAACAATTAGGTAATGCGGTCATGTGTAGACTTATTAGTGGTGGGCATTTGTGTAGAAATTACTACGCGTAAGTTGGTTTGTCATCTTTTCGTTTGTAACCAATAATTCTGTCAAATCTCAACCGATTTCTGAAAACGGTACGTCACTGTATTTGCAATGAAAAGGGCTTTAAAATGATGTGCCACACGTGGGGTAGTTGCATTTGAAATTTTTAAGTTGGGGTTGCTAGGCATTAGGGGGATGAACATATCGAGTTGGCTTGACTGTCAAAAAAGCTCCCCCCAAGAACAAAAATCGACGGGTCTCGGCGAATTTTGAAATATTATTCGGTTTTCCAATTATAGGAAGGGTCAAATTTTCGTTGGGATACCCTGTAGAGTTGAAAAGAGCGTAGCTAACCGCACTAAAACAAGAGAATGATCCGAGTGTATAATTAGACAACATTGGTTCATGAATTTTCACTTTACTCTTTAATAATTAATTTAATAATAATTAAGTAATATCTTTAATTGAATAATATATGAAAATAAATAAAAGCAAACATAAAAAAATAATAACAAAATTAATCGACAATGTAAGTAACTTAAAAAAACTGTTGAAAATTATGCAATACTGAAAAAATATTTAGATAACTATTTAAATTTTCCGATAAAATATAATCATGGAAATAGTCAACAAATTCTAAAATAGGAATAAATAGTGTGTATTTTGGATCTTAATTTTTTCAATATTAATGAACACACATTCATTCACATTCATACGTTCTTAACACACATCATATTAGTATATAGAATTATTAATTATCGTGCTAAACTATTTATAATTTAATTTTAATTGTTTAAACAACTGTTTATTTTGTATACATTTTTCTTTATGTAACTAAAGTAGAGGTTCAAGAACCAATTCTGTAGGTATAATTATATGTATAGAAATTAAATTTTATAAATTTAACTCTTTTTTGACAATTTCTAAAATATAGTATATAAGTACCAACTATTATATATCATTATGAAGGGAAGAAATGCAATTTAATGACATAAAAAAATATACACAATGTTTCATTTAAAAAAAAGTACGTAAAGGTCATACTTTAAAAGAAACACCCTGTACAGAAATTACAAGGAAGCCACTGAACTCTACGTAAAAAAAGTCTATCAGAAGCAATTTTCATCATTACGATATTTCAGGTATTGTTTGAGATACGAAGAATCCCTTAAAAGTAGTTTTTTTTAAATTTCGCTTTGTATTTCAAAAAACGAAGAGGTCTATGAAAGTTCTGATTGCAACACCTTAAATTTCTCTAAAAAGTAGTCCTGTGCTGTGAAAATAGCATCCTTCTATGTATAATATATATTGCACTAAATTGCAAAAAATGTTGTTTTTAACGCGGCCAAATATCGAAAATTACGTTGACAATAAAGACAATTGCCTAATGTCAACCATGACGTAAGACGTCTGAATTCCTGACGCGAGTATATCTCTTGTAATTTACTCTACAGTTACAACAAAATTGGGACACACTGTATAAGCGACTTTACCATAACATTCTACCATGCATTTATACGTCCGAAACGTAACATTCAGTGTTTTTTTTTTCTATCGTATCTGTCTTTGAAATTTCAAGAAAATCTCCTAAAAATTTAAGTCCTTGCCATTTTCATAAATACAAAAATCAAAAGGTACCCTACCTTGTGTAAATTCTCCTGTATTCTGTTTTCCTTTTTCTTAAACAGTTTTTAAGCAGTTATGCAAACGACGTCCCTGATACTTACATGTAGTGATATACATTAAAAAAAATGTACGAGAAAGAAGTATATCTCGATGTGTCGCAGAGGCCTTGTTTAAAAATCAGCAGCCTTGATGTAATTACTAGTTGTTATTCACTTGCTAAATGCGGTAAACAACTTACTTTAAACGAGATCTGAAAAGTTTGCATTTATTATTAAATTATGTGGATCAGTTGGGATACCATGTTTGGTATAGAGATCCTTTATGACTAATTGATAATTACTTGCCCACTACGCCGCCAAATGGACCTGTTAAGTTTAGTAATCAGTGCGATAGCATCTTGTTTTTGTCTGGTTAGTCCAACTTCCCATTTTTTATTCACCTCTGCTTCATAAAAGTAGCTCGCATGATAGATTGTATGTTATGTAAATGAGAATGATGCATCTAATACTTATAGGTTCAGTAAAGTAATAAATTTAAATTCTTATGCAGTCATTATTTACTTGTATTACATTTCTACTACACAGGATGGTTCACAGAACAGAACATTTGTATCAACAGGGGACTCATATAAATACAATTTTGTATAAATAAAATCAAAAAGGGCAGATCAAAAATGATTTAAAAATACACTTCCATACGGTACTGGAAACTGGTTCACTGTAAAACGACGACTTGACAAAAAATTTAAAGAAATTCCCAAGGAAAGAAATAAATTACATTTTGCACCTATTTTAATGCAACAAATTCAACTACTTTTGCAGCTATTGTCATTAATTATTAATAGAACTAATGATAATAATATTTATAACAATAATAATAATAAAAATAAACGTATTTGAATTTCTCGTCTGCAAAAACCCTCGATTTACAAATTTTATGTAAATATTTGGATTTCTTAAGAAATTATTTACAAATATCGAAAATAAAATTTTAACTTTAACACCCTGCAACTCCGTTAATAATCAGTTTTGGAAAACATTTTTATAAAAAGAGGTAGCATTTATTTTCGGTCTAGAATTATCCTCTGAATTTTTTGCTCATTATTTCCGGACACCCTGTATATTTAAAGAAAGAATATTAATTATGTACTCCAGTTGTATTTTTTCTTAATGCAATGTTATTATTTACTTCTTATACAAAATAATTTAATATTATTTCAAAAACTTGCTGTAATTCTTTTAATAAAGAAAATATAATTTTACTTTGAGAATAAAAATTGCGGTCTCTACTAAATACTATTGTTTAAATAAAACAAAACAATTCTTTATACAAACGGAACTTCATCTCACACACAAGTATATTAATTTTCTTGATTTCAATAATTTTTATTCTTAAAAGAAAAATATATGTTCTTATTATACAAAAATAAGTCAATTTTTCAATAAAGTACTTGAGAAATTGTGAAACTAGTGTTGGAATCAATTTTAATCTTAGTACTACTTAGTATATATACCTTTTTTGTGTTTTGTTTTCCGTGCCTATAGAAAAATTCTAAGAAATAATAGTGACTTACTATATACTATACCGACATGATAATATCTAAAAAAGTCACCAATTTTACAACTTCATATCAATCAATATTAGATACTACATTTCTGATTGAAATCTAAATTCTGGCAGCAATTAATTATTACTGATGACGTCATTTCAAGATACGATCAGTAATGCTAACAATATTTTGAAGCATTTTCTATTCCTCAGAGTATTACTGACCATATGTACTGATATCCTGGTACGCAAGTGGGATTAATTTATTAAAAAATCACAATGCATGAACCAAATTCGAAAATATTAATAATTTTACTTCAAGTAATGGTAAAACGTTGACTGATACTGATGCAATACTGGAAGAAATTAAAAATAATAGTAGGGGCAGGCGCCATAAAAATATGCAGTGAATAAATACGAATTTTTCTATGCGATGCAATAAATTTATTGACAAGCTTTGTAATTACAAATTACTAATTATCATAAAAAGATATGCTAATGTTCACACAAGCGTATACCTAAAACCATACCTTATAATAAAGTTTTGCGTTCCTCTTCCTATAAATAAAGTTTGTTTACAACGAATTAACATGTTTAATGACATTTTGCGTCAATGCAATTCAAACCTAAAATATTATAATTGACCAGTAATTTCCTTTACGTAAGTAACGTCGGTCCGTCGATCTCAATGAACGATTTCTGTAAACATTTAACTCTATACGAAATTATTATTAACAGTATTCATTTACATTTTTTAACGGCTACATAAATGACAATATTAAGTATTAAGCTTTTAAATAACCTGTATCTCGAAAACAAGGCATTTGCAGACCAATATTTAAATAAACCTTTTTCTTATTTTTAAACACTAAACTCCCTAGATTTTCTTAATATCATTCTGTATATGCCCTTTACATATTTTAGTCACCCTAATTATTTCACTATGTGTTGTCACTTGCATTTGAGCTGACGTAAATTATTAAGTAGATACTTTTCACAGTGTAAGGTACAAAGTAAAAGTACAACTATTCACGGCCTTTTATTTTACTATATTTTCTAGCGTATTTTTCCTCCAAAATGTACTGAAAATTCTCGGAAAATTATTAAATTTCAGCAATATACACTCAGTTTCAAAAAAAGTGACGCACTTGATTTTTGACCTAATTTTGTTTTCATTTTACTTCTAAAGCAGTCGGCCGATTTTAATTTTTTTTTTGGTAGGTAATCCCTTTGCCTTTCAAAAAAAAAAATTAAAGCCTCCTTGATGGTAGTGGAAGTCATGTTTTTTGACTCACCCTGTGTGTTAATCAAGCAATGGTATAGTAGGTGCTTACACTCTATATGAAAGATGCTTCCTTTGTCAGCATTTTGTTTTTATTCATTGATTTATCTCTAAAATTGTCCAAATTACAGCTTTTTTGCTCAAGTATTGCAACTTTCTTAATGTATCGAAGAAGTTTTCTAGTGAAATAAACATACGATTTTCACGAAACACCTTTATTAAACGCAATATCATAAACTGGGGTAACTGATTAATACCGTGTATTGCCTTCCCTAGCAACTCTAAGGGTTTCTAATCTACGCAGCATACTGAAAATTAGGTTCCCCTAATGCATTTCTGCGAGAGAGACCGGAGGTCTCTCGCGAGAGGGTATCCTTCTCCCTAATTCATACCACAAATGCTCTATAGCGTTCATATCGGGGCTTCTCGCAGGCCACTGTAATGTGGTGATACCCGTAGCTTCTAAAAAGTTCCGCACTATTGCTGTGGTGTGTGGTTGGGCATTATCGTGCATCAATATAAAATTATTACCCATTAACTCTGCACGATACTGCTCTAAAATTTCAATGTATATTTGGGCTGTCAGCGACCGCCTCACCGGAAAACCATGAAGGGGTGTCTTTCCATTCATTGAAATCACTCCCCAAACCATAACCGACCCACCATTAAAACTTTGGCATTATGCTAATAAATTCTGAATAAATCTTTCACCAGTCCTCCTCCACACGCTTTTTCTTTCATCAACCATATTAAGACAAAACCTTGACGCATCCGTAAACAAGACATCCGACCATGTAGGAATATTCCAGTTTCCATAATTTTCAACGAAATTCCGTCTAGCAGCACGATGTTCGGGAAATAATTTAGGACCCTTTGCAGGTCTTCTAGCTTTTAAATTAACTTCTGCTAGACGTCTACATACCGGCTTACTTAGTGCGACACCACGAATTTGCCGAAGATTTTGTTGAACATTTGTCGCAGTATTTGATCGATTCCGTAAAATTCGCAATGTCAAGAAGCGATCATGTATTGGAAAAGATTTTCGAGACTGACCAAAACCCGCCTTACGCTCTACGCGCAGTGACTTCGTGGACTCCCACTGCACGAGCGGCGTAACGTTTACTACGCCCATCGTTTACTAAAGCAACTAATCTTGCTACTTGTTCGAAATTTATTTGAAGCATTTTATACCTACAATTTTTCACTAAAACTTGTTTAATGCTATTTAATTAATGACAAAACGTCAAATGCGTTAAATGACAACGTCAAATTGCAAGTGGCAATTGTTTTTCAAAGGCAATATGCTCCTAAAAAGAAATATGGGATAAACGTAAATGATAAATTAAGAAAGTTGGTATATTCAAAATTTGAGCTGTAATTTGGAAAATTTTAGAGATAAATCAATGAATAAAAAACAAAGTGCTCGCAAAAGAAGCATCTTTCATATAGAGTGTAATCACCTACTATACCATTACTTGATTAACACACAGGGTGAGTCAAAAATGGGTAAAAAAACATGACTCGAGTTTTTCCACTATCATCCAGGAGACTTTGAAAAAATTTCGACGTCTTTAATTTTCTTTGAAAGGCAAAGGAATTATTTACCAACATATAAAGAAATAAAAATCGGCCGACTGGTTTAGAAGTAAAAAGAAAACAAAGAGGTAAAAAATCAAGTACGTCACTTTTTTCTGGAACTGATTGTAGTTTAGTTTTATGCTATACTCGAGTCAAGAATTCAGACGTCTTACGTCACGGCTGACGTTACACATTTGTTTTTATTGTCAACGTAATTTTCGATATTTGATCGCGTTAAAAACAATCATTTTTAGCAATTTAGTGCAATATATCGTCGCTGTTATTACGAAGGGGCCTAACTCGATATTTGGCGAAAATGAGTTATGCCCATATTCAGGCATGGGTAGACCTTATTTATGTTATGACAAAATGACATATCTTAATATTACACCGTTTATATTTTATGGAATTATAAGAATCAGGCCTATCTTAGATTAGCCTTAAAAATATTTTTACGTAAAGGCGAAAGTGTAAATTGTCCCCTATGCCATATGTTTAAAGCGCGTCTGGCTGGGCGAATCTCAATATATGCCTTTATGTTATAACATTTTTGCAAGAGATGGAAAGTAATTTTCACATAGGCCCAGTACATTACCTATTAATTATTATGATTTTATTTGACAAAGGCAATCGAATGATTAATAACTAAATTAAAACAAAACAAAAATGAAATTTGTTATGCCAAAAGATAAATGATTAGATATTCCTGTAGCTGTTTTCTTAAAATTTAGGCATTTGGAAATTTTGATAACGTAACCAAAAGAACTATAAATTAAATCTGGCAACCCTGCACTAATAGGGTGCAAGACAACGTTTTACGTGGCATAAAGGTGTGAGTGGTTGCGGTGCTTCGGAAGTTGCCACTGCTGTATTCAAAACATTAAAAATACGACGAAGAAAAGAAGATTGAGTCTGCTCACCTATTTGCTGATGGGTGCGGTGAGCAGAATAAAAATTCTATTATGGCTGCTCTTTTTTACGCTGTGTTAAACTGCGAGAATTTAAAAGAAATAAGCCTGCGTCTCTTTTCTCCTAATCATGGCCAGAATGAAGGGGACTCCGCGCATAGTGCCATTAATTACGCAGTCAAGAAGGCTGGTGACTTATTTATTCCGAGTCAACTAGTGCCCGTATTTTGTCTAGCCAGACAGAAAAAGCCTTATCAAGTCAAGCCTTTAAATTTCGATGACTTTTTGAATTTTAAAAAATTGAGCGAAGATTATAGTCTATAAGAACTGATGACAATCGCAAGGATTTTAAATGGACCGACATCTTTGAGTTTTCAGTAAAACAAGATAGTCCAAATAAGTTGTTTTTCAAAAAATCATAGTAATGACTTTTACGTTAGCATTCATGTTAACTCACTCTCAGAGTACCGTTTTAGTTTAGGTTTAAAACTGTTAAACATTCAGAATTTTCTATTTTCTCTTTTGTTAATTTTTTTGCCTCATCATTCTACATTGATTTATCTACGTTATTACGAAAAATAAATTGAAATAAGACTTAAGTGTTAGTGATACAGCCAAAATAATCACCACAGTTTTCTTTAAATCGCTCTCCTGAAAAATTGTAAAAAATGAGATAGGACTCTTTGTAATAACAGCGACGATATAATGCAGACCTTTAGTGTAGTATATAGTTTTATTACCATCAGTTGCAGTTTCTTAAATATTTTGATGAAAATATAATGATTTCTATTTGTAAGTCATATAATAGGGTGTTTGTTTATATTGTAGTCCTTGTAGACCTGAAGATGTAGTCTTGGTTACTACGAAACCGGTTGTCTAAATAAAATAAAAAGGAGTTTATGAGATTTAGACTTTTGTTTATAACACCATATTTAAAATATAATGAATTATTTATTTGTTCGTGTGACGTAAGTCGTCTGAATTCTTGTCGCGAGTATAATAATAACCATTACTTCCTTTTCTTTGTATTACCTTAGAAACGATGTCATAAAAAGCCAGTCTCGTATCACTCAGGTCTTGCGGCCCATGGTGCATGTTGCTAGCAAAAGTTTAAAATAAGCTCGTCCAAAGTATTTGAAGTCCTCAACATTTTTTTACTACATTTCTTAATTCACCTGTATTATTATATTTCTACACATAAAATAATTTATATTTGAATTATTATTTATTATTCAAATGTCTGTTGAGTAATAAATTGAATTTAAACTTATCAGAAAAAAGTTAAATAGTCTAGATTTTCTTTTAGGAACCTTAAATATGCCGTACTCGGCTTGTAACCTCAAGCATTTACAATGAGATGATGAGTTCTAGAATCACAACCAATTGTATTTTAAATAACAACAATTGACACCAATAAACAAGACAATTTGCACAATTGCTGATTGTGTGATGTTACGACGCTCCATTAAGATTATTTATTGGTATTAATAAAAGCATTAACATGTATTCTTCTATGCGGCGAATTAAATAAAACAATTAGTAGATACAAAAACTAGGTTAAGGTAATTTATGCAGCATTACTAATTTTTGCTTTGCGTTCTTACCTGCCTATATTACTTTTTTTGTAAATTAAAGATCATTTATATAAAGAAAATGAAGGCCAACCCTGTATTATTTACAGAATACCTACGTTTTTACCTTATTTAGGTCAGTATAATACTAAAAGAAGGTTATGTATATTGTCACAAATAACATGTGCAATCAGATGATTTTGTATTTCATTATTAAGTTAGAATCACCTTATTATTAAACCGCTGCGTCCAGGACCGTCCTAGTGATAATTTTTCTATGCATAAGACTCGTTTAGTGTGACGTAACATATGTAAGCAACCCGTAACAAATTGTCATAGTTGATATAACTGTACAGATCGAATATGACCTTTGTATACTACTTATCCAGAAAAGTCCGGAAATGATGCGTCAATATTCTGGGAGGTGATTCTACACACAACGTCAAAAGTCCTTGTTAAAGAAATCTTTTTGTCAGAAAAACCAAATACATTTATAAAAGTATATTGTTTTCTGAATCTTTTTTTGTAAAGAGATTATGTTCGATAAACTGAGTACTTAGAAAATTAAAAACTAGCAAATGTGCGACATTTTTGACAAAATTTATTAAATCAAAAATAAGTAACAAAGCAAGTTCTCTACTTGACTAATGGTCGGTATGACCTCCTCCATGTTCCATAGCATATTGACACGCCTGTGCATTGACATAATAAAGCGGCTAACGATCTCTTGCGGAATATTGTTCCATACCTCTTTTGCCATCACGACTAACTCATCTGCAGTCTGAGATATAGGAATATGATTATGAATGGCTCTATTAACGAAATACCACATGTTTTCAATAGGATTCATGTCAGGAGAGTTGGCTGGCCAATCTAATCTATTGATATGTCCTACCTCGAGTGTCTCTTGAACCCTTCGTGAGCGATGTGGTCGAGCGTTGTCGTCCATACACAACATTTTCACCTAATTCATTACGTATGGGGTAGATAATGGGCGTAATAACTTGTTCGATGTAAATTTGACCGGTCATATTCTGTGGTATGCGAATTAATGGGGTGCGGCGGTTAAACATTATTCCACCCCAAAACATTACGGCGCAACTTCACGGGGAAAGTGCACTACGCTGTTGACGACCTGGTTCTTTCCAGACTCTTTGTCGATTGTCATCAGTAACCAGCCCAATTCTGATTTCGTCTGCAAATAAGACACACCGCCACAGGCGTAAAAGCCAACTGGAGACGGGCAGTACGATGCCTTGAAAGTAGAGTAGGGACCCGCAATGGTCTTCTAGCACGGAAATTTGCGTTGTGGAGTCGTCTTCGAACAGTAGGTGTCAATATAACACGGCGAAACATACCTTGAAAGTGGACCCTGGCATATTGCACCAAATACCGATCCTCCATTTCAGTAGATACTCGAGGACGTCCCCTACGTGGTATGCTTTCCAGTGTATCAAATTCTTCATATCTGTGTACTATTCGTACAACAGATGACCTAGGAATACCCAACATGTTCGATATGTGATTAGAATGTCCTCAATCATGTAAAGCAGTCATTCTTGCTCGGGTAAACGCAGAAATTTCACGTCCTGGCAGTATAATGTACAAAAATTCAAAGGCTGAATACACTGCCAAACTGACCAAATTTGGCAACATTGGTAATAAAGTAAAGGTTCATGGTCTGCAATTTTTTATTGTCTTTTTTGTTCCCTAAGCACATGTACTTTTTCACACATTAAGGGCGCCGTATTCCTGAAAAAGTGTTTTCTACAAATATAAATAATTTTAGACATTTAAGAACTGAATAATATAGAGTTTTGCAAATAATAAGGATGTTATTTCATGCCACCTGCAAATATTCAAAGGTACCGAAGTAAAATCAATATTTAACATCAGAAAGCAATCTATCCAATGAATTTTTAGGTACTGAAATCTTTCAAAATACGTATTTTTTAAAATTCAACTATAGATGTAAACATTGTTATAACATAAACTTACATTGTTCTGCATATAAGATTGTTCACTTTTGTTTATAAGTATGTGAAAATAATTGTTAAAATGTGGGGTTAGAATAGCGAAATTATGTGTGTCATATAAATGCATTTTTAAAAGTTATTACATTATTTGAGGAAAGTTTAAATAGTAAAAGTGGATAAACAAAACATCAATAATTCTATTTTTGATATTACTTTTGCTCTACGAGTTTTATTTTTCGAGATTTCAGTACCCTAAGCACATGTACTTTTTCACACATTAAGAAAACCGCTAGGTTAAATCGAATCATTTTATATACAGGGAGTCTAAGACTTTTGACGTTGTTTGTATATGAACAATTAATGCTACAAAGTTCTATACTTATTCATTTTCGAAAAATAAAAGTTAATGAGGTTATAGGGCGTCGAATAAAAATTATTTTTATGAATCGATCCTGCCAAAATTTGAGAAATTCTTCATGGCAGTGTGTGCTATTACTAGGAGTACGTGACGTCAGTACTAAACGGGCCCATTGAAATTTAATTTGCGTGAAAAAAAAACACTGATAGTTTTTTGTATAAAGTTTAATTTTTATACATTACACACGCCACACCCCAAATATTATAGAAAAATATTCGTAACCAGTCTCCGAAAATTATTACATAATTCCATTAAATATAAATTTACTTAATTTCACAATGTTTGGCAAAATGTGTAGTTTCTTTTTAATAATTATGCAACACACGTTTTAAACAATTTGTGCTAGAACTTTTGTTTTTCTGCCATTAAGACCTTACCAACCACCACCAAATTTGCTACTTTGTTGAATAAATAAATTCATGCAACACAGTTACAGTCACTGTTACGTATTTTCGACTACTCCTGGTACGTTACAGTTACGTGACTTCAAAGTAGCTCTCCTGCATTTGAGAATGCCTTAGTTACCAGTGGGACAACCTTTATGTTCACAGAACTTGAAAGTGGTAAACGATCGTAGCAGCTCATGTTACTAAAATATGACTCCACAGTTGCAATCACTTTCAAGTAGCTATGATAGTTGCTGCGACGTTCTGGAATCTTATTTGTTTAAAGTCGTGGAACTTGTAACATTTTTTTAGTTCAAGCAACATGGCTAGTGGCCATGAGCACGTAATTGTACTAGTTAGGATAAAATCAATTTAAAAAATCAAAAATAAATATTAAATTACTGACGCACTACTATTACCCAGCATTGTTTTAAACAAAGGACGATCATTAGCATGCCACATGTTAATACCCGCATATTACAAGTTGGATTAGTTGTGTTTACAAGCACTTGATCGTCTTTTCAATAATTGCTTTTGGAAAGTAAATATTTGACCAGACATTTTAATTGAATAAGCAACCTTAAGTACAGAATGATTTGTAGGCATAAAATCCGATTAAGCTACATTTAAATTAAACCGAACCAAGAAAAAGATACTTAAAGTCCTTCTATAAATAATTGTGCACTAAAAATACAATAACCATATTCAGGGCGACTCAGTCATAATGTCATTAATTTTAACCACGTATTCGAAATACCTAATAAAGACAGAAAATAGAAAAAGTTTACTCGATCTTTCAAAAGATAAACAAAACATCCTATAACTATCGGTAACATGACGCCTCTGGTATTTTCTGATGACGTCTACAAGTATTGAAGCTATAAGAAGTCCAGCAGCATTGCCACTCAGGATCAGATACATATAATAACAGCATGTTCGGTACTGAAGTGAGAGATTTTTTCTCTAGTGACAAATGTTTTGTTTGCAACCTAAAATGTATGCATTTTGTCTATTATTTGAGGTACATTTAAAATTTGTTGCATTACTACGGTATTCATTAAGCGTTTTGTCAAGTTCTGACGTGAAATTCATTCATCATGCTCGTAATGCAAGTTCAAAATCTCCACAAAATTTTATACAGTACGTAAATGAGTTTGGATAAAACATTAAAAACATAGTTTTTATTCACTTTTTCGTTATGTTGTTAAAAACAGAAACAAATTGAGGTTGTACATCGACATTCCCAAATAACGCAAATCTCATTTGATTTAGAATTTGAATGAAAATGAAATCTTTTACTCATGATCAGTAGGTTAGGTACCGAATAATAGACACACACGGAAAACAGACGCACATGTCTATTAAAATGTCGTTTATAAATTTTCCACGGTTTTCCACTACTTCACTTTACCTAACTTGAATTGCATTTTTACTTTAATTAATAATTACAAACTACACTGGCGACACAACACACGAAATTCACCAACCTCTACCACGCGAAATCCTGAAAAATGTAACTGATACATGTGGAATGTGGATAAAGAAGAGAAGTAGGGTCGTGTGTACCTGTTCTAAATGCAGTCGATGGGGGGTACGCCTGCATAGGACCCCAAAGATGTTCGACTTTTTCCGCCGGTAACGTATAAAACGGGAATTTGAATGCCAACTATTTAGTTGTGCCGAGTGTGCCGATTACAGCTTATCCGATGTCGGCGCAGATTACTGCAGGGCATTTATTATAAAATTCTCATGATTTCATATTGATTACACTGCGTGTTTAAAAAAAATGCGAATTTCATTATTGCTTGTTTCTGCAGCGCTTATCATTGAGTAGACATAAAAACCAGGGTTATTCACCTAAATACGGTAGGTCAAGACTCGGATGGCCGGATTGTATATCACTGAATAGATATGTCTCGGACAATTTTTTTGTTGAGAGCACAAGGGTTTTTTATTACTGTATATATTTAAATACAAAATACGTTTCAGGTTCTCTTAATAATTTAACCTAGTGAGTATTGGATTTTATTTCACTATTTATGTAATGAAATGTTATTTGTGAGTGAGTTTTGTAATTTCAGTGTTAAATATTTTTTATCTTGAAACTAATTATGTTAATTGCATACTTTTAAAAAATAATTTATGCATTAATTACATATTACAATAAGTAGAGACTATAGGAAAATATTTAAATTTGGCAACGTCGCGTCAGGCCGACACCGAGTTGAACTGTCGCCAGCGGTTAGTGACAATCTGATAAAAGGGTTTAAACAATGATTTTAAAATATTTTATTTTTTAAGTCGCGTGCTTGTATTATACTCAATTTTCCCTATCTTCTCTTAAAATGAATGACATTATGACTGAATCACACTGTATATAATAAATTAAAAATCATCTCTGATAATCATCTGCTCACAAAGCTTATTGAAGCCTCAACCAAAGAAAATTGATGCAAATCATAAAATGCGGTTGATTCTAATCACATCTAGATTATTGCAACGAGATGAAAGTAGTCAAGGTCGTGTATTATTATTGATTTTGCACCAGAATTTGCTTGCGAATAACATGCCAAACAATTATTATCAGTCCTCATAAACTGTTAAAGTGATCGGCAATTAGTCTTAAGCGGCAGACAAAATATTATTAATATTTGCAAACAAGTTCGACCTTGCTTTTAGCTGTAAACATATTTAAAAAATGTAATATCTGCATTCTTTGAGGTTACGAAAATAGCAGGAATTGCCACAAACTAAGCGACTAAAATTTCCATTGATTGTTCAGGTTTTACAACGTTTGTAGGATATGCGTAGTAAAAAATCAAAAAACCAAATGATAAATGCAAATTATGCAAAGTGCTTGAACCAGAAATAGAAATACTGAATCGAATGAATTTGATAACTTTGAGAACTGAAGATAGTTAGATAGGAATGGCCAATATTAATTGAACGAAGAATACTATTGAAAACTTTTCAAATATTAATTTTTTGTAGAAATTTTTAGTTAAGTCATTAACCCACGTTTCGGCAATTTGTCTGAAACATTTTCAGATAGGTAGATATTATAGTCTTATTCACACAGTCACTAATAAATCTATGGTAGATATCTTAGTGCTTAATTTTTGTCTTTGATACTTTATTCTCTTATTTTATCAAGTATATTTGGTTTAACATTATCTAACAACTTAAACAGGGTGCTTCAGAACTTATCTAAAAAATTTGGGAATAGATGCGTCATGAAAAATGATGTCAATATCGTAAAATCCTTATAGTTTGTGAGAAAAAAATTATTGAAGTTCTAGTAGTTTCAACCTTTAGACCGCTGGGCTACTGTAGTCTCTAGCCAGTCGATATCAAATAATCAATTACTTATCGTATTAACTTTTTTGTGATGCAAGTATTTATATTATTTTTTCAAATATCAAAAATGGCTTACGAGTATAGCAACGTGCAGTTGATGTATTGCGTTTAATTTATGGTGAAGTGAAAACGCTTTAGCAGAACGATTTCCTGCTGAACATGTGCCAAGTGCAGCTACTTTTACAACGGTGTGCAGTGAGTGCAAGTGTAGTGCAAACGCTGGCGTGGCACGGGAAATTTGCAACCGAATCGTGGAAGAGATGGAGGTCCAGGACGTCCACGGCATAATGCACTACTGTGGCATATCATACACGAAGCTCAATTATATCCATACCATGTACAGCGTGTCCCAGCATTAATACCAAGGGATTAGACGAGGAGAACCGCTACCGTGGTCGCCACAATCTCCTGGCTTTAAATCATTTGGACTTATTTTTGCGGGAATATTTAAACAATGAAGTATATTGTACGGAAGTGGACACTATGCATGATTACGCAAACGTATTATAGCTGCTGGCAATAACTACAAGTTATCTGGGAGAAAACCATTGGCGTACCATTTTTTTCTTTAAAAATATTAAAGTCAGTGCTTGTGCGCACGCCAATGTTAAAGATAGAAATTATGTTTACATTGCAAAATATGCACCTTTATTAATAGTCACCACATACCAAATTTCATGAAAATATCTAAAGCGGTTTCGGAAATATTAATTATTTTTCTATTTTTTTCCTAAAACTTTAACACCCCGTATTTTTGTAACGGAACATTTTTGGACTATAGTTTATAAAACTATCATTAATTTTCGATGTAAAATCACCCCCTTAAGTATTCACATATCATTTAGGAACACTCAGTATTATAAAACTGACCCAAGTTTTGAGACGCCGAAAAATTTTCTGGAACATTTTAATTACCGTTTGAAAATGTCTAACAAACTGGAACGGTTTACGCGATTCATTTCAATAATATTCGCTTGGCGAGGCGTAAATTCCATTTCTAACAACACACCAAAGGTCGATGGAAATTACTATTTTCATTTCAACGTAAACAGTCGTAAAAGTATTGCGCCAACCCAGTTACCTTCATCTGTTTACTTGCACGACCTCAAGATGCATTATGTTGCCCTAGGAATCTCGTATGGATGTGAATTGTTTACGTCGTGTTTAAATGCGAGATTTGATTGAAATATATAGGCTTGTTTTTGCAGCAGTTGAAAACGGTTTGGAAACTGTCAGAAATATTCGACCAGTTAAGTTGAGAACGCGTTACCATTGAATTTGACGCAATAAGTAGTTGGACGGACATTTCTGATAGTTTTCAAACAGTTAACTGCGCTAAAACAAACCTTATGTTTTCTATGTACCTTTAGTAATACCAAAATGTTATGGCAAGATATACAACCTATTTTTTTACTGTATTACAAAGGTATTTTAAGCTAATATATATCAAATCTCCTACAATTCCTATCAATAAAGTCATATGTATGTTCTCTGATACCAAACATCTAAGTATGCTAATGAACAATTCCACAGACAAAGGATATCGTGAGTGTAATTCAACGCTGGTTGGGGCTTTAGTCCACAGAGTAGTTAGTTTCACACAATATTGTTAATACCTAAAAATATATTAAAAAAAAAACGATTACATAAAGGGTAAAATTTTGTTATGAATTTAGTAGGTCGTTATGATATTTAAATTCATTGATAGATTAAGCAATTTTGACATTGTCGATCACCTGATGAAGCAATCCTAAAAATGCAGAAATAGGTCAGATATCATTTATTGTGGTTGAATTTTCGAGTTCCCACATTTTCAAGAGTGAACTTAGATATTTATAGAGTGTTTTCATTAAACCAGGTTAGTAAATTTAGCTAGATTATTTTTTTAGATAATTATTGAATAGAGCTTTGTCTGTGGAATTGTTCATTAGCATACCTAGATGTTTCGCGGGAGACGCGTTGGCCAATCGATGGAAAAAGAGCCGATCATACAGATTAAATTATTTTTTGTTACCACATAACACTGTTTTCCCAAAAATTAAAATATTTTACTTTAAAATTTTTATTTATTTGAAACCTTTAAAGTAATCAAATATCTCAATCAATTTAATTCTGTGATTGGGTTTAAAGAACTGCTAGTTTAAGTTATTTTGAACATTCAAAGTTCAAAAATGGATATTTCTTGATTCAGAGTTTTGTTCTACACCACCGGAATTAGTATAGAAGTACCGAAAGAAGCATCAATAAAATTATTGGCAGCTAAATCGCGAAAATTTACGAAACGCGTATTCAAGATTTATGGAATGGTGAAAAAAATATGCAGTTCTTTCTCACAGACAGTGTTATTGGTCTATTTTTCGGAATTGGTGCAACAACAAAAGCCATTAACAGTGTTGTCGATTTATTCCATGATGAAAAGTACGTTACAATCTAGCAATAATATAAGCATTTCAAAATTTTGCAAACTGATTACATTTTTCAAGCAAAATGGGAAAATATTGTCTGAAGCTATTTGTTTTTCTTTAGTTTTATTGGGTTTTTACCACACTGGGAAAGTCTGCGATTTTTACATATACACCATATTAGTGATTTTTTATGATGAACTTTATCTAATGGCCAAGGTTGTTGTATTTGAAATTACAGGTAGATGATATTGAAGATTCGGGAACGTTATTAATTGTGACACTTAAGCAAACAAAGAATGATGTAGACAGGAGATTTATAGTTACTGAAAAATATATTAAATTTTACAGAATGTACACAGCTCTTCGTCCAGCAGCAGCAAAGGATCGCCGCCTGTTTTATGCATATCGCAATGAAAAAGTATCAGGTTGTTGGTAAAAATCAATTTTATAAGATACCGGAAACAGTAGCCAATTTAATTCTACTTGAAAATGATGTCATATACAAGTCATGCAATTCGAAGACTGTCCGCTACACTTTTAGTTCTGGAGGAGACTTGATGACACTAAAGAAACATGGTGGTTGGAAATAATCAACGGTCGCTGAAGGGTATGTTGATTATTTCCAACGTGTGGAGGTTTGTGACCAAGACCATCAACGGTAGTTGTGTCCACGGCAGAAAATATGATATCAACTCAAGAAAATTCCACAGTAGCAGACATTTCCAATGGTTCGAGGAACATGTCTTTCATACAATGCACATTTAACACCTGTACTTTTGACAAAAAAAAATTAAGTTTTGTATAATAAAATACTCTAAAATTAAATATCTCTGTGTTCTTATGTGTACCTACATACTCGGGAAAAAAGTATTTTAATAAAAAGTGACATTTTGTTAGCTCCGCTACAGACTATGCGTGAATTCGCGATGCGTAGTTTGTAAGGAATTCCTGCATCGTGTGTAGGGTTTTTATGAATGGATTTTTAACGAACAAGACCCTGCACACTATTCGCGAATTCACGCATAGTCTGTAGCGGGTCTAACGTGTCAAGAGAGATAAAATGTCATTTTTTGTCCCGTCATAGACAAAAATCATTTGTGATACCTATATTTTTATCGTTGTTTGGCAAATGTTTTACTCATTTTAATCAAGTAGTAAATTCACGCTACTCTCTTCATTAGCAATACTCCAAGTTGCGCTTTGCATGTCTTTGGGCTCAACCTAATAAATAAGAGGATTTTAAGTTAAGTGCTCATTTACCCAAGATTGTTGCTTTACTGGCAACTAAACTACTACATTAGAGATAAAAACAAGTTCAATACACCGAAAGTGACCTTTGAGGCCTTTGCCTCTGATAAATTAGTTCAGCAGACAAATAAATAACAAACAGTAATTTGTTTGAAATCTCAAATTCAGATTCTCATTATGGTAGCTAGGTCGAGATACAACTTAACAGATTTATATTTAGTTCCTTTTATGTTCTACTTTCTACGATCTCGAACATGACATAACAGTTTCGATATAGATATAATAAAAAAAATATTTATACAGGCTGTCTTATGGTGTCAGCCCATTAGAATATTTCAGAAACTACTTTGATTTGAATTTTGAAAATTTACGCTTTGGGGATTTCGGGGGTGTTCTCTTTAAATAAAATAATGCCATTCTTTTCGTTGTCGGAAATCGTCAACTACCCGCTTATTTTAAATGAAACAGCTTTTGCATATTTGGTCAGTGGTCGCGCAGTTTAAGGCGTCAGTACTTGAATCAAGGTGACTATATCGCTGTGGGGTTTGACCCCCGCAGCCGGTAGACCGTATATAAGCTATATTCGTGGACGATTGGCACCCTCTCTGCGGGTATGGTATGGTGGAAGAATGTTGGCTTGGGTCAATGTGAGAGATTGATACCGGTTGAAGTTGAAGTTAATTAGTTGTAAATAATATAATCCTTTTTTACTGTTTAAGAAAGGTATTTTAAGCTAATATGTATCAAATCTCCTACAATTCCTATCAATGAAGTCATATGTATGTTCTCTGATACCAAACATATAGGTATGCTAATGAACATCCACAGACAAAACTCTATTCAATAATTATCTAAAAAATTTAAAATATTTACTAACCTCTGGAGTGGGAACTCGAAATTCAACCACAATAATTGAGATCTCACTTATTTCTACGTTTTATAAGGATCGCTTCATCAGGTGGTCTCCTTTAACTTGAGTCAAATATCTAATTATAAAGATTATTATACTAATAAATTGAAATTATTTGAAATTAAATGTCAAAATGAAATTAAATTTCGACAACGTCAAACTGATTATCTGTCAATGAATATCGTAACGACCTACTAAAATAAATAAAAATTAATAAAAAAATTTTACCTTTTATGTATAGTTTTTTTCATATATTTTCAGGTATTAACAATATTGTGTGAAACTAACTTGGGTTGGGGCTTTTGTCCACTGAGTAGTTAGTTTCACACAATATTGTTAATACCTGAAAATATATGAAAAAATATAATCCCTGTTCATCAATCTGGTATGTTGATGTTAGTACTGTTAGATTTATTAAGGCATTTGATACCTTAAATCATAAGCTTTTATTTGCAATATTAAAGTATATAGGACTTTTTCCGGCCGCGGTCCAATTCCTTTCTAATTATCTCGCAAATAGAGAGCAGGCTGTACTCTACAAAAACAATTTATCTCAGTTTTTACATGTTGATAGAGGGATACCGCAAGGATCAATCCTAGGTCCACTGCTATTTATTGTTTATACGTCGAACTTTCCCTCTGCTTTTATGTCATGCATGTAGTATTACTTTGCAGATGATACTCAAATTTTATCGTCATTCGATCCTGAAGAAAGTAAACAAACTGTATCAGCAGTTAATTATGATTTAAAATAATTTTGCAAAATTGGCTCGAGGGCATTAAATCTATGGTAATTATTTTCGGCAATAAAAAAGAAAGAGTGAATTTTGTGGAACAGTTTGGTAATTGAATTTTTATAAATGATGTTAATATTAACTTTACTAATTCGATTAAAAAGTTAGGATTAACAATTGATCAAGACTTGAGCTTTTCACTACATGTTAACAAATATTTGCAAAAGGGCTACATGGCTCTTAAAGCTATTTATGCTAACTGATATTTTTTAAATCGTGATATGAAAGCTGTACTTTGTGATTCATTAGTGCTAAGTCACATGAACTATTGTGATGTCATGTATAACACCTGTTTGTCGGCATTTGATACCAGTCGAATCCAAAAATTACAAAATTCTTGTTTACGCTTAATATTTGGTATTCGTAAATATGGTCATATAAGCCATACTTTTAGAATAATTCGTTGGCTAGATATGAAAAATAGAAGGTTTGTTCATTCAGCATGTTTTTTCCATAAACTTCTTTTAACAAAAACGCCACCCTTTTTGTATAACAAGATACGCTATAGGACTGCATAACGTAAATATCCGCCGCAAAGACATCATCACAGCTCCTATACATCGCACACAGTTCTACAAGCGATCGTTTTTATATAACATTTCTAAAACTATAAATAGTTTACCTAGATTTACTAAGTCTATGCCTTTGAATACATTTAAAAAATACATTTTTGATGCCACCATGGCTGCTGCCTATTAGGGCCCTTATATACAACATATTGTTATTTATATATTCAGGATATGAGTTATAATGATTATATTATATATCTATTTTTTCTTTTATTATCTTTGTTGATAATTATCTTTAACATCTGCGAATGTAGTGGGTTAGTTGGTAGAACAGGTAGCTAATTCTTTAGTTAACCTGAAACTCGCCTTTATGCTAGTTTTGTTAATTTTTCTTTGTTCTTTGTTTGTTGTGATTATGTGATAATAAAGACCATTATTATTATTAATTAATGAGGTTTTCCAGGTTTACCTCATTCCTGCATTGAATGGTGGTCGTTCCTGGGCGCAAATGCGGCCTGCTTAATAATAATATGCCGCCCCCTCTCCCGTACAAGTCTTCGACTTCTGGGCTAATCTTCGTGATTAGAATGAGGCGTAGATATTATTATTATTATTATATTTGGATTTTACACGTAATTTTAGGGGGATTTTTATCAAGCTTCCTTATATCTATCTCTAATGGTATTCGAGATATTTTAATTCTATGAAAAAAACAATACTTTTTAATAAGCTGAAGTATTGATATTTAATAAAGGTAGGGAAATGCCTATTATTTGTTAGAGACGTTTTAAAAACTGCTGAATTTTACACAGAGTGGTGAAAATTTATTGTTAAATTTGCTTATCTTCGAACAGCCAAAACTTGGTTTTTCTAACACCCTGTATCATCATATCTATCTCTTTTAATTTTTCTGTTATTGACGGTTTTTGTGATAAATAATTAAAATGATCCAATTTCTAACGAGGGTGGCTATGAAATTTCTTGCAAACTTAAAAACAAAACAACCAAACAAACGATGACTTATGACATATCGGTGTTACTTTGTAGTATCGCATACGTATCTTCTCATCATACATTTCAAAATCTCTTTCAAACCGAAATACTAGAATCCTATATATACTGTTACTTTTTATATATTTATATGATTATTTAAAATTACTAGACATTTCAATGATGATGATAACGAGAACAAGTATAGGTACCTACAGCAAACTTTGCTTATCAGTAAACAGGATCTTACGTTGTTAACATCAATAAAAGTAAACCGAATCTTTATTAATTGCATGACTGCATCAACAATTATTATTATTGTACACATTATTAAAACTCTTTATAAAAACAGGAAATACTAATTATTAGCATTTCATATGTTTGTGAATGTAAATCTTTTAATAAAATCGAAACTGAAATTGCACAAGCTCATATCCTTTGGCAAAGGTTAGGACACAAACAGAAAAATAAATTCTTTCTCTACGCAATAATTTTCAAGACTTGCTACGTCAACAATAAACAAACAAGTTATTATATAGTTAGATTAATTTTATTTTAGATTATGATTGATTCCAAGTTCTACCAACTTAGCTTGAAACTATTTTTTATAATCTCATATGGTATAAAAAATTTGTACCTTATCATCACCGCATTTGTTCTAATTATTTGAGACCTATACACTTTAAATTAAATATATAACAACTCATATTTTATATTTATTTTGTACCTACGTAAATATTGTTAACTACGCCAATTACTCAGCAGATTGCAGGTACATGTGTAAGGACCCCGCAGGGTCCTTATGGAATTGTCAATTTGATGAAACTCTGACTTGTTAGCTCGACGAGTAGAACATGGCCACTGAGTCCAAAAGTCTCATGGTTTTGAGATATAGCTCTCTGAAGTTCAACTTTGGGTGCATTTTGCAGTATTACTAGTTTCACACTTAACAATAGTATATACTTGTTTGTTCAAGCACGTATGCATGTACACGTGTATTCAAACACATATAAACTTCAAACACGTATAAACATACAACTACACACACACACACATATACAGGCCAAGAATAGGCCAAGGAATAACCCCTTGAATTTTTGCCGCATGTTTACCTAACACCCTGTATATGTGTGTGTGTGTAGTTGTATGTTTATACGTGTTTGAAGTTTATATGTGTTTGAATACACGTGTACATGCATACGTGCTTGAACAAACAAGTATATACTATTGTAAGTGTGAAACTAGTAATACTGCAAAATGCACCCAAAGTCGAACTTCAGAGAGCTATATCTCAAAACCATGAGACTTTTGGACTCAGTGGCCATGAGAACTGTTGTTCTACTCGTCGAGAACTAACAGAGAGTCCAGAGTTTCATCAAATTTGACCGAGACCCAATTTCCATAAGGACCCTGCGGGGTCCTTTCTAAGATCAACAAATCAACCAAGAATTATTGATGCAAACCAGATGCACTTCGAAATTTTGAAATTATTTAAAAATAATCGATATTGTCACAGAATTTGCTCCGCTTGCATCCAATTCGCCGACTGTGGTATCTCGAAACGTTAGATTGCCCTGATCGCTCCTACGCGATGCTGGTAAATAAACAAAATAATGCAGTGTATCGAGGCGCGACTGGAATATTGAGAACCGACGAGAATCGTTCGAGAAATGGATCTAGAAATGCTAGAAAATACCTGGAATATTCGTTTGGTCTATAAAAGAAGAATAAACGGCCGAATCAGTCAGTCTTGAATTCGAGTGCATAGTTGAGAATTTTCTGGAGTTAAGAAAGTGAAATAGTGTGGAATTTGAGTTGTAATTAGTATTCACAAGTGTACCAAGTAGTTCATAAAGATAAGTAATTAATTAACTGTTTGTTTTTCTGGTAGAAGAAAAAGTCGGGTTAGGAAACCCGCGACAATATGCTGGTTTACCTTAATTACCTTAGTTTCAAAAGAAAGAGAAATGCCATGCAGTTATGCACTCAAAAAATAATTACGAAGACAGTTTGAATTTAAAAAATGATACCGTGAAATCATGTAGGCACAGTATAAATCTCTAAATTTCACGGTTGCACTCGCTAGTGCAGTGATACGAGTTTCTTCAAAAATTCTGAAACAATTTTATTGTGTACGTACGAGCGGCATTGATGTCCAGATTAGTTTTGGTTTTCTTAAGTCGGGGTTATGGAATGAAAGTATAGCCACAGCTTGCTTATTTTTATGAACAATACCCAATTACGAAACGGATTTTATTGTTTTATTTAACATGGTAACATTTTTTGTGTAAAACATTTCTCATTAATTTTTAATTTTACACACTTCACAAAGATAAAAGTTAATATACAGTGCCTTCGAAAAGTAACGAATTAATTCATTATTTTTGAAATTGAGAAGTTTTCGAAAAAATCCCCTAGCGCGCCAATTTTATTTTTAAAAAGGGCACTTTTTGACATACGACCCACATTTGTGACGTCATCGTTGTTCGAGATATGACGTCATCGACAATTTTCTTTTAAATAGCAACCCTCAATTTTGACCATGCCATTTGAAAGAGCGTGTCATTCTACATACATCCATCATGAAAAATTATGGTGTTACATAACAAATATTTCAAGAAAATTATAATAATAATAATAATAGTAACAAAAAATATTAAAGAAGCAATGAAAACACAAAAGTCTCATAGAGACTTGAATGTGCTATAGAATACAAATAGTAACAAAATACAATATATAATAAAATGTGCTTAATTATAATATACGAGATATGACGTCATCGACAATTTTATTTTTAAAAGGGCACTTTTTGACATAGCAACCTCAATTTTGACCATATGACGTCATTTGAACAATTTTTTTTTAAATACTCAATACATCCATTTGAAAATTATGGTGTTACATAACAAATATTTCAAGAAAATTATAATAATAATAATAATAATAATACTAGTAACAAGAAATATTAAAGAAGCAATGAAAACACAAAAGTCTCATAGAGACTTTAATGTGCTATATAAAATACAATATAATAAAATATTTAATAATTAATTATAATATATGTATTGTATAAGCATAAATACAGAAAATGATAATGATTATGTAAAAAATCAACTAAATTAAATGTTCAAATTGTGCAGCGTTGGCTGCCTGACAGTAGCCAAGACGATTAATACATTCTTTTTGGACATTATCAATAACTTTGGGAGGTATACGATGTATCTCGTGACGAATTCTTGCTTTTAAATATTCTAAATTAACCGGTCTGGTAACGTATACTTTGCTTTTTAAGTATCCCCACAAGAAATAATCTAGGGGTGTCAAATCAGGCGATCTGGCTGGCCACTCAATTGGCCCCCTTTTCCCTATCCAACGATTCGGAGACAGCTCATCTAAATAAGCACCGACAAGTGTTGCATAATGGGGAGGTGCACAGTATTGTGAAAATTAAATTTTAAAATCTTCAAACATTATTTTCTTGAAATTTTTGTTATGTAACACCATAATTTTTCATAATGTAAAAACAGCGTAGTTTGTTCCGATATCAAAAATAAGCTTGCAAAATCTCGGAGAAATAAATTCAATATAGTATTATCTCCAAACATAGATTCAATGACAAAGTTAATAGACGAAAGTTATTGTTGCTAAATTATAAGATATGAAAAAACAATGAATAATATATAGAGGAGAGTCGGGTAATGCGCACCAAGTAGTCAGGAATTAGTTTGAAACTGGCAGAAATGTTCATGCAACTACTTTTTTACGTTAAATCCATTGGCAACACGGTCTTAATTTAACATCGAATATTTCTAACAGTTTCAAACCGCTTACAATTGCTGCAGAAACATTTTTTGGAGAGAATTGGCATTCTCTCTATGGGTATGATAGGGTAGAACAACGTTGGCAACGGTTGGTGTTTGACCATCCCCCTAATTAATGAGGTTTTCCAGGTTTTACTCATTCCTGCACTGAGTGGTGGTTAGGGCCGCCTACCAACTTAATAATAATATGCCGCCCCTTCTCCCGCATAAGTATCCCGACTTCTGGGCTGATCCTCGTGATTAGAGTGAGGGATAGAGATATTATTGTTATATATCTAATGGTTTAACGCATTTCTTTGAGATGCGCCTTATTGCATAAGTGGTATAATTGTGCACAATGTTACATTTTTATTAACGTTTGTTGTCGCAATGATGTTCATTTTGAATTAGAATTTACTATATCATATTATAGTCAAAGTCTTGGTGTGTTACGATGACAAATTCGGAGTGCTAATTTTATATATTCTCATAAATATCTTGAGTTAGGATTAAGTGAACACAACTACCCGACTCTCCCCTAACATACGTGATCCTATAATTGTTATCAATAAACGTAAACTTAATACTCAGGCTGTTAAACTTATCAAATCCAGAAACAAGATTTTACGACATTCCAAAGCATTTTTATGTAATTGGTAACATAAACAGTACATTGTATATATTAAATATATTTATAGAAATGACTTGTTGACTTTTATTTTTTATACACAGGAATCTACAACAATATTTTATCCAATATTCTCACCTCCGTATGTTTATTACAGTCATTTACAGGTCTAACGTCATTGGTTGGAATTAATGATTGTATCCGTTAGGATAATGTGAAGATTTTAACTAATAGTTCATTAAAAGCTTTAGCGCGGTAAAAAAATCAATAAAACCCATATGCGTGAATTATTTTTCCACAGGTGGCCAATGGAAAAACCTGTTGCGTGCAAGAAAAAAAATATAATAAATTACGAAAAAAAAAATTAAAATAAATAATAAAACTTAAAGAAAAAATATACTTTATTATAAGGATTCTGCAGTTATCAGTATTCTTATGATTTTCAAAGATGAGCTCTTTATTCAGTTAGAGGATACAGTATGCACATAAAAAATCATTTGTCGCTGATGACATTACAAAAAAAATAAATATTTTATAAATTTTTATTAGGTACTAATACACCCTGTATTATTATCTCATAAAGTATGTTACAAACTTTGAATCATAACAAAATATAACTAAAAATTTTAATAAACATTATGTTAAACGCACCGTGTTGCAGTTATAGACCTTAAAAGGTGCAACTTCAAAAGCTTTTATGATTTGATTTTGGAAAGAAAACATGATGAAATGTGTTCTTCTAACCTACCTCAAGTGAGTCAAAAAATACATACATAAGTTAATAAGTCAACGATTTTCAAAAGTCAAATTCACCTCTGAACATATACGATCAAGCAAAACGGATCACAATAGACGATATCTGACATATTTCTGTATCTTTTCTTTAGTTTTATTGGGTTTTTGCCACACTTCTGAAAAAATAAAGATTAATTAAATAAGCCCTTGCGCCAAACGGATCAGTCATAGATTATTTTTAAAACTAAGTTTGCCTAACCAAAAAATCTCACACTGAAAAAATTAGATAAGTAAAAAATAACAAAAATCACATCATTATCGCGCACTTCCGTATTTATGACATTTCGAAACACTCTGTTTTCGTTCTCAAAATAGTACCAAAAAAACGTATGTCAAGTTTAATACTTTTACTACTATTTTGAGAACGAAAACAGAGTTCTTCAAAACGTCAAAAATACGGAAGTGCGCGATAGTGATGTGATTTTTGTTATTTTTTACTTATCTGCTTCTTTTCAGTGTGAGATTTTTTGGTTAGATAAACTTAGTTTCAAAATTAACCCTTGACTGATCCGTTTGGCGCAAGGGCTTATTTAATTAATCTTTATTTTTTCAGAAGTGTGGCAAAAACCCAATAAAACTAAAGAAAAACTAAAATTATGCCACAAATAAATAGCTTCAGACAATATATTTCTGTATTTCTAGAATTGTTTCTTCAGCTGGCCTCCTTTAGTTTAAGTGGAATCAAATTAACTGTAAAAAAATAACAAATATTATTCACATAAACAAACATGTGTAGATCCTACTAAAATGTAAAAGTATAGTCATGACATAACTTTATAAAAATTCAGTGCCTATCCATTCTCTTACCTCTTACATATTATTTTGGAATTAGACGGAGGATGAATTCGTTGTAAGATAAGAAAAAATCGATGTAGGTATAACCTACTTACAAAACTAGCGTTAGTAAATGTTTGAGGAACCACGATGGGTACCTTTCTAAATTATTTTTCAACCAGTTGCTTGCTTGAATGCAAATATACAACATTAAATTTGCTTTTCGTAATGTGATTATAACGGTATTAATTAACCAACTGATATTTAAAAACCTACTGTATTGTAAAGGTAATTAAGCTAATATAAATCAATTTTCCAGTAATTCTATTAATGAAATCATATGTACGAGGGGTGTTCAAAGTATTCTCGGTATCAGCAGAAAGGAAAAGAGATCATAACTTATTAATAAAATAATTATTCAGCATAATCTCCCATAACATCAATACGTCTATTACATCTAGAAATTAAATATTCAATTCCCTGTAAAAAGATAGACATATTTCTTGTCTAAAAAATGTGTGTTAATTGCCGCCTTGACCTCTTCATCATCTGAAAATGGCTTTCCACGAAGATAATTTTTAAATTTGGGTAATAGTCACTAGGAGCTAAATCAGAACTACAGGGTGGATGGTTAAGGTTTTCAAAACCACAATTACGTATTGTTGTGTAAGAAACGTAATCACAGAGCAGTGCTCGATTTTCCTTAACATTATGGTCTCTTTTACTAAGAACTAATAAAACAAATGGTCACAATTAGTTGAAATTTTATATACATCCTCTTCGATAGTGACATTCGTTAATGCAATAATAAAATTACCCACATCGGTAGCAGATCATACTGACCGATAATATTTTGAAATCCCCTCGTATGTATGTTATTTTATACCAAATATCTAGATATGTTAAGGAACAATTTTGTAAACAAGGTTGGATTCAATGAATACGTGAAATAAAAATAATTAATGTAGCTAAATTGAAAATGAAATCTTTCAATGATTTTCAAAACCTAAATTCACTATTAATCATATATGAACATGCAAAATCAGCTACAATGTACAGGGTGTAACGAAAAAGCAGGTCATCCCGTTAACTGCGTATTATTGGCGGCAAAATATAACTCTATTTACCTATATAAAAAAATACCTCCCTTAAAAAATACAAGATGTTAAAGTTGAATTTTTCAAATTGTTTTTCGCTATAATTTCTTCAGTTTTTCACGTACCTACATCACTTTGAAATTTTATAGAAATACTTTATTTACTAAATCCTCAAAGTTGTTATTGTAAACAATGCCTAAAAAACAAATGTTGAAACGGGGGAAGAAGGGGTTATTTTGTCCTATTACTTTTTTTTATATATCTATGATAACGATTTTTTATAACGTCATGTAGAATTTTGTTTAGAATATTTTATAACTCCTGATAATTTTTCGTAACCTTTTCATTTTCGAGTTAAATTCGATTATTAGTTATGCAACGTCAGAGATAGTCGCAATTTTTATATTTCAATTTACAAAGGAACAATAAAATATTGTAAACAAACAATATGACTATAAAAAATCGTCCATGTTTTGTTTATAAAGCAGCACTGACAAGATGCAAGATAAGTTCCTGTATTAAGTAATTGGGTGCATGGGTTTGTAGC
Organism: Monochamus saltuarius; assembly: GCA_025584915.1. Taxonomy (NCBI): domain Eukaryota; kingdom Metazoa; phylum Arthropoda; class Insecta; order Coleoptera; family Cerambycidae; genus Monochamus; species Monochamus saltuarius. Next base: position 57,986,081 of record CM046723.1, read on the forward strand.
TTAACAGTTTGGGTTTTATGTTTAAAATTTGAATTGTAGGGTCATATGCGTTTAATAGTGCTGAGTGTACCTAAATTATTTTGTTTTTTGAGGTTATGACAAAACCCTGACGTGATGGGGTTAAACGCACCCCAGATTCTGATACAGGGACCTCAAAAATGTACAATAAACATAGTCTGACCTCCGGAACTGAGAAAAAAGTCGTAGGGCTGGTTAATCTGTCTAGATTAATATAAATTAAAAGCATTCACCTATACTTCATTCAAATATTTGCTTTTTATGCTATAGTTAGTATTATACGTACTTAATTTCACACAATATTATTAATATCTAATACAAATACTTTTTTAAATTGAACTTCAACAAATTAGATCAACATTCCTAGCCTAATTCATGTGCAGTAACTTGTTTGTATAGATACTCGAATATACTGGTACTAAATAAACTCGACGCTTGTTACAAATAATATAGGAAACAGTTTAGGTAACAAACACCTTCTACCTTCAAATGTTTGGGTTTAAAAAAAATTCCATTCCATGACTTCTGAAATACATAGCAATAACATCTAAATGTGGTTTAACATTGAATTCAGAGTAGCATAAAGCTTCAAACGACCACAAAATAACATTTGTTTTGGGTTTTGTTTGAACTTAATTGGACATTTCTATTTAAATTTATAATTCCCACATTTCAATACGATAAGGTTGCGCTACGTATTAATTGAAGGACGGATGAAATGCTTATATAAGTTCTGTATGTTCATATATGCGCAAAGGTTATTGTACTACGAGATAAATCAGTATGGACTGAGCAGTACTCAAAGTATCACACATACATACAGTAGAAGTACTACTACTATTAGGAACGTCTCCCTAGAATCTAAACCAGCTAAATCATATGATCGAAAACTGCTGCAAATCGTGCGTAACGATTTACACATCACTGCACAGACCCTTATCTACTCAAAAATGTAATGTACTAAACTTAATAACAATGCATCCATTTACAATAATATTTTGAGCCAATTATTTCTATATTTGTCGCAACTGAAATCGATTTGTTGTTTAGTATCTCAAAATAGATTTGTGCGTCGTTTAAATTGCCTATGAAAATATTTATGCAAAATAAACCATCTTAAATGCGCCCATCAAGTTATATTTGAAAAGTAAAAAGAAAACTGAATCCACCTGTTTCAAAGCCATATACGTATAAACAAAAAACATGAAACAGAGTTTTGAGAAAAAATTTCGTATAGACTTGTATTAGAAAATTGTGAGCTAATACAATATTTGCAAATTCAGTTGGTAGAGCAAAAAAACGACCGCCACTCGAATTTATCCATACCCATGTGTATACTGTAGATTTAAAAGTCTGATAATTCTGTTGTCATATATTCTGAAGTTTTACGGTGGTATTTAGTCTGTCTCCGGTCGCCGGAGAGCGGTCTCCATCCTGAAATTATGAGAATTTTATAATGAAATTCAAATAATTTCGGACGGACAATGAATACAGTGTACTCTAACAGTGGTATCTTATATTTTCTTCTCAAAATAATGTGAATTTTTATTATAAAATCGCATAATTTCGGTACGGAGACCGCTCTCTGACGACCGGAGACAGAATATGAATACCACTGTTAATGTTTTTCGCCGGCAAATGTAACACATTACGTACAAAATCCTTTTCGCTGTAGATATGGAGAATTTAATTATAACTCGTTTTCCTTTGGAACACAGTATGTTAACCTGAAATTAGGAGATTTAGCTACCCAGGCGTACGTACAATATCGTGGATGTCAAACCACGTCTTGCCAAAATAGACTATACTACACTGAGAAAAATCAGCTAATTAGACAGTTAAACTATTTCTTATAGCAGATATAAGAAAAACGATTATCATAAAGGATCTTCAGATACAAATAATTACGTTGCTTTTTTGTAACAATATTTCACGTTTTATTGATACCAGAATATAATATCACTCTCCGTGTTATTATTGTTCGTCCAACTAGAAAGGAATGTACTACGTGTCGTGTGCTCTTCTTACGTTTTTACCTCGCCCTGGATCTGGATCATCGCATTGTGGTTTTACATGTGTTGAAACATGGATGTGTAGAACATTTGCAAAATTTGTGGTGATTCGAGAATCTGGTAGATTTGTTTAAAAGTATGCTTTCATATTTAATTAATTAATTTTTTTCTTATCTTATGTTTAAGAAGTAGTGTTAAAAAATGAACAACAATATTGAAATAAATGTTCCCATTAATTCAAAATAGGTATTTTCAGTTTACAAGTGTTTCAAACTGTTAGTTAAACTTTTACAGTATAGTAAAAATATAATACATATACCTAAATACGTAGATATGTTCAGGATCATTTAGGTTTCCAAACAGACATTTCATAAAACAAACTACTAGTTGTATAATAATTGTATTGATTTCATTCTTATTTGGCAGGTATTTTTGTTTTTCATATTTTGAGAATGTTTACATACCATAATTTTTTATCAGATCAGTAATTTATTGATAGACTTAATCACTAGTATTTTTCATCTTGAATCTACATTAAAATTGACTTATACAGGGTGTTCCGGTTTGTTTGGAACAAATTGAAACCGTAGATAGAATAAGCAATTTTAAGAGGAAAACTTTATAAGAACATGGTCTTTTTTTCGATCAGTAGCGGAGTTACGGGGGGCTAAAGTTTCAAAAATATAAATTTACATTTTTTATTGCCAAGTTCGTATTGCACACAGAGCCTTCAAATTTGATACATCTACTGCTCAACTAGTCTCGGATATTATACAAGTTCATTTTTTAAAATCGTTATACAGGGTGATATTTTTTCAAGGTACTGCTATCATTGAACCTTCAGATTATTTTTCTTGTACGTCCCTGGTAAAGTTTGAAATGTTTTTAAGTCCCTTGATTCATTGTCTAAATTTCGTCTCTCTTGACTTTTGAATGTACCTATTCTTGTAAATTTTCTTTTAAAATGTTAATTTTTGTGCATCGAAGCGAAATTATCAAAAAGTATCATATTTGAATATTGCGTACGATAATTTGTAAAAAAATTAAGAATTTTATAAAATTACTATTTTAGGATGTAAACAAATTTTAAGTGCAATTATTATTTATTGAAAATACCTACCTTTGATAGTTTCGCTTCGTAGTTTTACAAGAAAATTTACAAGAATACATTCAAAAGTCAAGAGAGACAAAATTTAAACATTTCTGAAGGGTTTCATGACAGCAGATCCTTGAAAAATATCACCCTGTATATCGATTTTAAAAATGAACTTGTATAATATCCGAGACTAGTTGAGCAGTACAAGATTCAAATATGGAAGCGCTATGTGCAATATGAACTTGGTAATAAAAAAATTTATGTGTTTTTTGAAACTTTAGCCCACTGTAACCGTTACTGATCGAGAAAAAGACCATGTTCATATAAAGTGTTCCTCTTAAAATTGCTTATTCTATCTACGGTTTCAATTTATTCCAAATAAACCGGAACACCCTGTATACAATAGATCGTTAGAGACTTTCAAAACTATAAATTAATTAATTAAATGTAAAATATAATATGCATAAATATTTATTGCTACACAAAATTCTCCTCTAGAAAACCAGTGTTTTCCAGGTTAATATCTCTAGACATGGTGAGAGGGCTGAGGAATTTCGGCAAGCCAATTTTATTACAATTAGGACCCTGAAGGGAGGTTATATTCTACTAACCATTTTATGGATGTGACAAAAGCCTGGCCTACTAAGATTTTTTAAATGGGCCGTTATTCCAGAAAGTGGTATTAGGCATTTTTTTTATCAAAAAGATAATATTACCAGGCTATTCAGCATCCATCAAAATAAACATATATCGAATTTGATCGAAAAATATCTACTGTATACATATTGTACTGGCCCAAATGTGTTTACACGTCAGTGGACAATAGTTGTATTTTATTAATTAAAACCACAAATTAATTTCGTTAATTAATAATAAAAATAGCGACAAGAGCAGTTGAATTTGCTGACATAAAGCAGGTGTTATAAATTTTTTTATCAAACAGTATTCAATTACTTAATTTTTCTTAATGATGTTGTGCACTTATTTTCTGCTTTTGTTTTCAAGAAAAGTTAAACGATGAAAAATGCAAGTTACAACTCAATTTAAAATTTATTTGTTTTCAGTAGTTTTACCTTTAATTGCAGCAATTCAAAGAACAGTGGAAATTCCACAATACTGTAAAACTCGTAAATGCCCAATTAAGAACAATTACGTTATCAATGCTGGCAGACGGAAATTTTGTTACCTTGATGAACCTAACTGCATTTTTTATATAACATACCACCTTAGTGATAAGCACTATTTAGGGCTATTACTTTACACGTGTTGGTCTAAATTGAAACACTATATTAAAATTATCAATTTTGTTAATAGCACAGTCTAATTAATTCTTATTGAATATATATTTACCGTCGGCGTTTAATGGATTATGCTTGTTGCCACAAATTTATAACACTGTTGGTGGATGACAGTAAATGACAATTTACATGAAAAATAGCTTTTCTGTAAACAATAGGGAAAATACAGCGAAAAACAAAATTTATATAAAAAACAAGAAACATATTATGGAGGGTTTTTTAGCAAAAATATTATCTCACTACAGAAAAGCTGACTAAGTATTATGAGACGCCCAAGCGGCTTTATGCAAAGTAATTTCGATTCCAAGTTACTTTATCAAGAAAAAGAAAAGAAAGAGTACATTAATTTCTGCGAATGGCGCAACAAAAAGCAAGCGAAGTCTGTAAATGACAAAATAATCATGTCTTATGCATATACCTAGGTGAAAAATCAAAAACTGAGAAATCTTCATTATGGTCTTCTTCTTATCACAGCTTAAGAAAATGTTGCCTGTTAAAGAAAATGCGTACATAAGCAAGTAGGTTAACATTTTATTTAGATAAAAAAAAACAAAAAATATATTTTAGTGCCTTCGGTACATATAGTTTACCTTTTTGTAGATTTCATCAGGCAAAGGATCGGTCAGTGGCCGCGCGGTTTAAGGCGTCAGTACTTGAATCGAGGTGACTAGATCGATTTGGGTTCGACCGTATATAAGCTATATTCGTGGAGAGGATTGGCACCCTCTCTGCGGGTAGGGTGGAAGAATGTTGGCTTGGGTCAATGTGACAGATTGATACCGGTTGACGTTTGACTACCTCCCTAATTAATGAGGTTTTCCAGGTTTCCCTCATTCCTGCATTGAATGGTGGTTAGGGCCTACCAACGTAAGTCGTTCCTGGGCGCAAATGCGGTCTGCTTAATAATAATATGCCGCCCCCTCTCCCCACAAGTCTTCGACTTCTAAGCTAATCCTCGTGATTAGAATGAGGGGTAGAGATATATTATTATAAAGGCATTTTTAAAGCATAAATCAGTGGGTTATAAGCCAAAAGTCACGTGTGTTTACCAGAGAGGACCTAAAATTCATAGATACGGTCCTTGATATCAATTATTATTCTCTGCGGGTATGGTAGGGTGGAAGAATGTTGGCTTGGGTCAATGTGATAGATTGATACCGGTTGACGTTTGACTACCCCCCTAATTAATGAGGTTTTCCAGGTTTCTGGGCGCAAATGCGGTCTGCTTAATAATATGCCGCCCCCTCTCCCTCACAAGTCTTCGACTTCTGGGCTAATCCCCGTGATTAGAATGAGGGGTAGAGATATTATATATTATTATAAAGACATTTTTAAAGCATAAATCAGTGGGTTATAAGCCAAATGAGTCACGTGTGTTTACCAGAGGACCTAAAATTCTTAGATACGGCCCCTAATATCGATTATTATTTATTGCTAAAGATAGTCCTAATTATGGGAGTTTCTGGAGGTTGTAGAATTGGGGTACTTGTAGCTATGTTTATCGATGATATTGAAGACATTGAAAGTGTATTGGTTGTCACAATTCCAGATACTAAGACCTACAAACAAAAAATATTTACTGTTGTCAATGGAAGTAATGTTATCCATGCAACTGCCATATTTCGAAAATATACCTATGGGATCATCCATCCAGAGATCAAGAAATGTACCATATCCACGATTCTTTTTAAACTACAAGCTGACTGGCCAGTATTATGAGCAGTCAATTAAAAATAAAATTGAAATGTCAATAAAATATATCAGGCGAAGAGGCTGAATTTGATAAATTTGGGCGTCCCGAGGTGGTAACAGGTAATATAATTAATCAAATATCAGAAGATAATTTACAGCTTTCTTCTACTGAAAATGAAATTATTAGAAACATTGTTTCTAACGTTTCGGAGCAAGTATCCATTCCTGTCGGTATCAGTCTCAACTTCACTGGTTTAAAGAAATGGAATATTAATTGTAAAGATTAATTATGTATTTTGTTGATTTATTTTGATAACTAAAGTTTCCTAACCAAATTGCAGTGATGTAAAAATAGTGGATGATTTAAAAAATAACAAGTGAATAAAATATGATTTGTTACAGTTGTCCATTGTGTATATATGTATATGAATTAATAAAACACAGAAATCATAACGAGAAACGAATGCAACTGCACACAAAGCGTCAACGGCGGTTTTGTAACGGTCGCTGACGGGATGACGCGAACGATAGGAACATGTGACGACACATCGCCCGCTGCACAGAATGAGGGCGGGGCGAACTTTAGGCATTAATATCTCCTTTGTTTTCGGGTCAATTAGTCCCATTTTTTCATAATATGCTTAAATTCATTAGATCTGTAAAAATATTAACAAATTATTCAGATAAAATTTGATTAGATCAAATGGCCCAATTATTTCATAGGTAAAAAATCCTAGGTAAGAGATGTGCATTTTACCTATGTCACGGCATAACAACCCGAAAAACTATTATAGATCAAGTAGGTTTTTAAAATTGAATTAAACCATTAATTATATTTTCAATAAATGTTTAAAAATTATGGCATGATGTAAATTATTATAATTATTTCTTACAATATAAACAACATAATAGATATTGGATGTAACTGTTGCAGTTGGCAATCATTTGCTTCCTGAGTATTTTTAAAAATAAAACCACTCTATCACAACGCTTTATTACACAGAAAGAGCGATTTAACATATTCGCGACGCGTAAATACACTTATTATTCAGCCGAGTTATTTCAATGCTGCTTTTCATTCCATAATAGCCGGACAAACATTAGCATATTAATTAAAAACGATGTTTAAATACAGAAAAGCATAATTCTCCTGTCATATCGATTAGATTTATGAGCGATTTAATTCGATGGGATCGACAAGTATGTACATTTAGATATAATGCCATATCAGTTCCTGGCCGGAAAAAATTTCCGGTACAATTCAATGCATGTACATTAATCAAGAATTGAAAATTTCATTGAACCACAATGGTGACAGTTTACCATGCAAACTCAATTCCTTGACATTAAAAATGGTCATAAAATTCCAGTTTAAATATACTAAAGGTACGGATTCGCTGGTGCGACTGCGGCTGTGACTGCGACTGCGACTCGTCGCCGACCAATAGACAGTCTGAATGTTCTCATCAACTCCAGCATTTAGACCCGTACCTTAACAGTTGGATCTCCCTCCATCCTCCACCATTCGTTCTCTCCTTTGTCAACCCACCTCCTCTTATCCACCAACTGAATATCGACGACCGATCAACGGCTATTTATTGGATCTGTTTGACACTCGGTATCCTGTAGAAGGGTTGTACTGGATGCGAAGTGGGTCAATTTTATTGATCGGTAATAATGGCTTGACATGGATCTTACTGGAATTGCACAACTAATGCGCGGGCTACTATTTCGTTTTTCCCCAAGGATCCTGAAAGGTAATACATTTATACTAGATGTATTAACAGGAATTCAAACTTATGAATTACAGTTACCAAAGTCTGTAATTTTAGTTGACACGTTTATAGTGCCCTATAAGTTCTATAAAACGTAAATATATATTTTGAAGGTGTCAGCAATGGAAAGATAGTTTAGGCTTTGGCGGAAACCATACATTTGCCAAACGAACACCTGCAGAGGCCTATAGACGTATACGAATATGTGCTGCGCATTATTTACTTTGTCAAGACAACGTTTGTTAAAACCTACAAAATTATTACCAGAATTGTATGGCACGATATTATTACACTAATAATATGTAATATATTAATTTAAAGGTGAAGAAATTATTATATCATACCAAAATATGTTAACAGAAGAGAATGAGCTGGAATATGTCAGTGGATATTTTTGCGCAAATGTCTTATAAAACATTAATGTGATTTAGAGTACAGTAATACATTTAATTTGAATCACTATACTTTATTTGCTAAACTAAAAGCTTCATTAAAGGAAGTAAAGAGCCATTTAGTGGCTTACTAGTGCCTGTGTCAGTGGTTAACCAGATTGTGTCTATTTTCAAAAAATTTTGTATTTGTCATGATGTCGGTTACAGTATGTTAACTTTTAACAATTTTCAGATGTATGTAATATTTGAACAAACATGCCGAAACTTCCACATTAAAATAATATTTTAAGATAAAGCATTGGCAAAAATCACGAAGTGGCTGGCATCTGTCGATAGATTTCGAACTGTCCTATAATTATTTTTTCTGCATAAATAGTATCAGAATAGTATAATTATATCTTGAATGAAGAATAGTGCAGAATTTGCATAATGCAATTTGTAAAAAGTCGGGGTTGGGGGTGAACAACAACCCAACAAATCGGTTTTGTATACCTATATATATGTCGTCTAGTTGCAAAAACGGCCAACTAACTCCTCAATTTTGAGAGATACGTTTTTTCTGTTTTCTGAGTCCTAAGATACATGTTCCATCTATTGGAAGCAAGAAACCTCGCCAAAACGGGTCAAATCCTTGTTAAACCTGCGTTTGAAAATCACAGTGTGCTGCATCACAACCAGTAACATTTCGGCCGTGTTTCCAGGTACTATGGTGAATCCTATGAAACTGCGCGATGTCCAAAACTTATTTGCAAAACATTTTGGCCTTAACTGGGACACTGACGACCGTTTTTTTACAAGAACGTCTTAGCATCAGCTGCTCAAGAAAGAGGAAGCAGAGAATTAGATGAGAGGGATGAAGAAGAACATCAGGAAGAAATGTTTGAGCCCGTTGAAGACGATAATGCCGCAAGAGTATAAGTTTCTGAATGTTTATATTTTTCTAAATTAAGTTTTTCGGAACTAACTTACTTTAAAAACAATTCTGGCCAGTTTTTCCGTCTAGATGTTTCAGTTACCCCACAACATTTCAGAGTTTAATTTTTTCAAATAATATTCACTTATTCAAGAGAGTTTTGTTCATTTGCATCCCAAAAAAACGCAACATTTATATTAAATTTAGTGATTTTTCAGTTCTAATTCGTTGCAAAACCGGCCAAATCCAAAATAAAAAATTGAGTAACTTACCCCCTACCCTTGTGCCACTAAAAACGAAGAGATTTTGTTCCTATCTCGTTTTGGCGTGATGTAACCTCAAAAATTTTGTTTTTTGGAGATGGCCGAATTTGCAACTTGACGACACATATACAAATTTGTTGTGGAAATTTTCTATATATTTTTTAGTAATTTTGCAAACATTATTGAGATCATACGATATTTAGTTATAACAAGTATACAAAAATTCAAAACATACGTAAGAATATTTCTACAAAATCATTACATTGCCAATTTTCTCTATTTAATAAATTCGAGAGTGGCTGAACAAAAGCAGACGTCTGTAAACACAGGTATTTGACAACTTGGGGCTTCTCACGTTCTACCCCCGACAAAACTTGTGTAGTCTCGCCTCACTTTTTTCGCACACGATCCCCCAACTTGTCCGAAATATCTGTTATAGATGTCTTGGACTGAGCCATTGTATCTGAAACTGAAAGGTTGAAGTTACGAACATACAAGGAATTCATGATATATGTAGGTATATGCACTCTACGAATTTGTTTTACATTAAACTTTGATAACTCCTAAAAAAATACACTTTCACCTAAAAAATACAAAGAATTACAACGTAAAACAACCTCCCTGGTAATTAAAAACTTTATAATCTTTGATAATTGATAATACCATCTAGTTTCGTGAATTTCGCGAATTACTAAATATCTACCTTTTCCTTGCTTTTTTACTATCTGTTAACATTTTATCTTGTTACATAAGATTGAGCCACTTGTAACAAATGATAGCACTACTTTATATTCATTTTCTTTACAAATACTTTTTTCATTTAGTTAATCCAAAACCCCATTTTGGGTTTGCTATGCATATGTGTGATAAGATTTACGTACTAAAAGAGTAATTCAAATACTTTGGATTTCAAAATAATTACTGCAATTGTTACAACCAACATGACTCCTTAGCAAAACAAATTTAAATAAATAAACAACAATATAAAATATAGGAATTATTTCTAAAAAATTGTCTGCAAATGTGGACTTTATGATATATTATAATACAAATATCACTAATTTCTTGTAACTTAAACACATAATATTCTGTCAAATATGTCGATTTTGATTGATTTATTTTAAAGCATAGTATTAGTATTACACTATCTAATTGTGATACAGAACAGAATTATAAGTAGGAAGGTCATTATACTAGAACATACTATATCTACCCACTTGACATATTATGTATATGCGTAGTAAAAATGTAGTACTAATACTTTTTAATTCACTGTACGTCATTGACATTGTTTAGGAATTAGTAACGTTGCTTAATAGATTACTATAAAAATATTTAATTTATAGATAATTTCACGAAATATATTTGGCATGCATTAGGTATATTTCTATATTTCAATATCATTTTATGAAATTGAGGCAAGAAGTTATTTGAGTTACTGCACAATATTTAACAAACACAATGAGACAGGGAGCAGACAGTAAAATTGAACTATACAGGATGTTTCATTAAGAATGGCAGTCTCCAGAGGACACGCCTTGATCAAATTGTGCTCCAGATCAGTCTACAGGATTTAAAAGTTAAAAAAAAAAAACAAAATTGGCAGTATTTCGAAAACCGTACCATCAACCAAGTTGAAAATTACGGCTATACGGATATATTTTTTAGTGTAAGAATTTCAAAAGTAGCATACAGGGTGTCCAGAAACTCTTCTGACAAACGAAGACCGGAGATTCCTCAGATAATTTTAAGACAATTTAACCCAATTCACCTAGTCCGAAAATGCTTCCTAAGGGAACTAGAGCTCTTTGAAGATGGCGCCTTGTAAATAGTTTTGTTTAAATACCTCCAGAACGCTTCTACTTAAAAAAACAAAAACTAGTATGCTTGTTTAGACTTCAGAAATGAATCGATTCCATCAATTGCGAATTTCTAGTACCGGTCATAGGCGTCCGTCTTGGGTAGGTCAACGGTTATTTTAACGCATAACTTTTTTGTCTTTAACTTTTAAGCAATTGAAATCGTTGTGTTTGAATTCCACAAAGTAAAAAATTAAAAGATAAACTTTGCGAACTGACAACAATTTGACAATGAAAAACGTATGTTTTACTTTTGTTGGTAGTTCAGAGCCAACTAGTGCAAAAAATATAAATTGAACTTTAATGACGAAAGAACGAAAAATTTTCAAATCCATTTTTCTAGAAAACGGTGTATCCTAATGACTTAAAGTAAGAGTACCTTTTAGTACTAGTATAACTGAAAATTTAATAATCTAGTGTCACAAATGCTTAAAAGTTAAATACAAAGAAGTTATGCGTTAAAATAACCGTTGACCTACCCAAAACGGACACCTATGACCGGTACTAGAAATTCGCAATTGATGGAATCGATTCATCTCTGAACGCTAAACAAGCGTACCAGTTTTTGTTTTTCTAAGTAGAAGCATTCTGGAGGTATTTAAACAAAACTATTTACAAGGCGCCATCTTCAAAGAGCTCTAGTTCCCTTAGGAAGCATTTTCGGACTAGGTGAATTGGGTTAAATTGTCTTAAAATTATCTGAGGAATCTCCGGTCTTCGTTTGTCAGGAGAGTTTCTGGACACCCTGTATATTGCGTACTATTGATAGAAAGGGGTACACTGATAAAAACTGATAGTAAATTTACACGTTATTCACAATATGCATTACTATTAAAAATACCAAATGCAGTAGAATTACATCTTTTATGGCAAATAAAATTTTTATTAAAAATATGTAATGGTGTTGCAAAATTGCATTTGAAGCGCAATAAAATGCGGTTATGCTCCAAAAAATATACAGGGTATTAATGATAAGTTTGCCAAATATTAATGGCGTATTCTACCCTTGAAAATAATCAAGTTTTGCTCTATTAAAATTTTTGATAGGACATTCTCCTACAGAGATACAGGATGTTGAAATATTTCTATTATTTTTCCTGTAATTTCACTGGCAAAAAAGATTGTGTGATAAAATTTTACGTTTGAAATGACTATTTTTCCATGAATAAACTTATTTCAAAATATACTCCAGTGGCGTAGTTATGGGGGGAGTAGGGTATCTTTTTGGAAAAAAAATCGTGAGCCACTGATTTTTTAAATAATTTTAAATGTTTTTAAAATGTACACACAATTTGTGGCAAAAGAGTATTCCTGTACAGTATTCGTATAATTTACTGGTCGTTAGGTAATTGAGAAATCAAATAAGAACATTTGTTGTGAAGTAACTTTATTGCCATAAATTGATTGTACAATATTTAAGAAACTAGTGGCGTACATTTTTTTTTGCAAAATAGGTACCCTATTCCCCCAATAACTACGCTACTGGGGTATATGTTGGAATAAGTTATCCATGAAAAAATAGACCCTACTAAAAACATGTCATCCTCTAAATTTTATCACAAAATTTGGTTTGCCATTGAAGTTACACGAAAAATAATAGAAATATTTGAAACTTTTGACACCTCGTCTCCATAGGGAAGCGTCCTTTCAAAAATTTTTATAGAGCAAAACTTGTTTATTTTCATGGGTAAAACATGCCATTACCATTTGGGAAACTTATCATTAACACCCATATTTACAAGTGCATAACTTGTATTTAGATAATTTATTGCAAAATGCAAACAATATGTAATAATGTCCAATTCCAATAACATAGTTTACACCATATCACGTTGTAACGCGAGAGAGGTAAGGAGTGATATTTACTTATATGTACTCTCAAAGAAGCATATTTATGATATTTTTCAAAAAAACGTTTTGCGAAATACATAGTAAAGAAACTATATCACAGTATGTAATAGTAGAGAGTTATTGGACGTCTCATAGGGTTAGGCAGGATTAAGGTTTCCCTTATTTTGCCATCTAAGCATGCGCATATTTGCTGTTTCATTAGGGAAGCAGTAATAAGGATAGTGCTTGATCATACTTATGCATGATTAAGGTATCATCGAACAATCTCTTATTTGTTAGATCGAGTCGTTCGGTCGTAATCGATCATACTCGTTGTGATATTCCTCTAACCTAAAAAATAAAAATAAAATGTATCTCGCTTTTTTAATTAGTTTCCATTGCATGTTTGAATTAAAATGAAATAAGGATAAGTAAAGTTATTCTCATTTTCTCAAAATATTGTCTTATACTCTTTTTCTGATTCATCATTAAATAGGCAAAAAATGAGAGAAATAAACAAAAGGATAAGGGAATTCCATCCGACAAATTACTGACCAATAACTATATTTTTGTGGATAAAATAAGGGTAAGCAGTATTTAAATAAAGTCGTACTAAATACTGTTCGGCAGTATTAAAGGGATTTCCAATAACTCCAGTGTCCAGAGAGACAGAAGTATTATTATTGCTTCGTCTTTACCTTATGTTTCCAAATGAGGTAGCAGTAACGCTGGAAATGCTTCAACGTTTCATTTAAAATACATTCAGAAATTACTGTAGTTATGTTACGTTACTTTACGCAAAATATGGAACAGCTCTCGCTGGATCACCCTATACATAAATATATTATCCTTAATGTTCACTAAATCTGCTTTAAATATAACAATAACGGAACAGAATCTGAGGATTCGCAAATGACATAAAATTGAAATTCCGGTCACAGACACCATTTTCAACCAAAATTTCTCGACTATGCCAAAGTAACGTCACAGCTAGCCTTGACTCTGACAACCGAGAAGGAAGTAAACAAAATGTTGCACAATAGCTATGTATAAACCGTGTTCGTATTGTTTTCATTTCCATGCACGAACAAAACTTCAACAATACGTCTGACCTGTCTTCTGGAACAAAATTAGTCGATTAAGTTTTAATTATTATTGGTTTGTTTGGGTGATGTTAACAAATCGCGCCTAATGTTTTAGATACACGTGTCGTCTCCAACTGAGTTGTCATATAATATTCTGCCGGTTAAATTGTCATTTCTTGGTAAACGTATACACCGAAACAAAACTTCTGGAGCAACTGTTTTCTTGATATCAACTTTTTAATTGTTGCCGCAAGAACAATTTTCGTAAAATACAACAAAGATGATTAAAATAAAATTACGATGTGTAAACTAACAAAAAAAAAATTGTTGACGACTTATTGCTTAATTCAACGATTTCTCATGTTGACGTTAAATCAGCTTCTTAAATTGTTCTATCTAAGTGTTATTCGTTTATATTAAGTTTTTTATTTGATTTTAATTATTTTATTATTACTTGCGATGATTTAATTCAATTTTTCTTTATTGTTTTTATTTTCATTATTGTTTAGCATAAAACTACACCGATATTAAATGAACTATTATTTTGTTTCACTTGATTCAAATTATTAAATTAAACATTTCTAATTAATTATCTCCAACCAAAAATCTTTTATATCAAAGTGTAAATTATTTTAGTTTAACACTATGAAATGTTAATTAAAATATCCAGCCTTTTACTAGACAAGAATTTTTTGGCCAGCCAAAGCCATTGCCGGTATTTATTTCTACTGCATGTGCTACGTCCGACATGGAGAAAATGTCGGAAATGACCGCTAGATGTAGCTTGTTACATTTCGTGTATCCTATAGAGCTCCAGAAAATAAACCCTTATCGACGCTAGTAGATCCGCTGACATCGGCCGCAAACGCAGTCGAAGCTGAGCGGAAAAAATGACCCGAGTCCGGAGGCCCACCTCTACAAGGCGTCCGGTCCTACAGCGCAATAATATGGGTGAAGAGAGATAATATTCTGCCAAGAATATTGGCGCGCCCTATAACATTTAAAAACTGTTAACACAAACACAAAATTAAACCTTTTCGAAAGTTAGATTAACAATATGATGTTTAGTTTCGTAATTGTTGTTTGAAATCTTTATTTTAGTTAATAGAATCAACATAGTGGATTATGGATTGAATAAATACATTTTTAGGTTTCTCTTACCAATACATTTACGTAAAACTAAAATAATAATGGAATATTGAATTAACAAATATTTGCTGACATTTTAAAAAAGTGTATTTCAGTTTACCATATAGAAGTGAAAAACTGTTAATTTAACAGTTTTTGAATAAATTTAACGGTTTTTTTCTCGGTGTACATATTAAATTGAATATATTTATTCCCCGCTGCTGAACATGCTAGTGTGAGTCAAACAACCACGCGCACTAGTAGTAAATGCATATACACTTAACTATAAATTTACTGGATAAAGATGTGAAATTTTAGTATGAAAAAGCAAATAATCTATTCGGCCAATTGCATTTCGCCGAATTAACGTTGGCCGTTAGTTTTTTGCCCATCTACCTAAACTAAGTCAGCGTCTGAAGTCCCTGACACTTAGACTTTAACATAACCTGTCGTAAAGTCACAGAAATACAAATTATTCTTATAAAATTAATTTCCATTGCAGTTATGCTCTCTGCTACGTTGCTTTCATACAGTTAGTTCAAAAGGGTAACAATAGGCAGTTCTGAAAAGCACGCTTATACCCCTGATATATCTTTCATTTATACTTTGCTATAAGTCACTTCATGGACGCATCCAAAGGGGGAGGGGGAGGAACGGTAATGGGGGTAATAATAAAATAGACAGGTGCGTACAAACAGTGTTAATAGTGTATGTACGTTGAAGGGAACGTAATTATTGTAATTCATTAATTTAGTAAAATTTTCAACAACAAATTTCACCTAAACCATCTGGCGAAGAATGAGACTATTATATCGTAAAGTCGTAAAGCCTTATTGATTTGCCAATGATACATCAAACTTATCAATACAGTGACGCATGACGCACCCACTACCACAAATTGTTAATTATGCCCATAAATAATGGATATAAAAGTAGTTATTATGTGTAGCATGTTAAATAAGTGCGTGTTGGTAAGGTAATGTTCATTTCATATGCTTTGAGTGAACTCACATGAATGCAAAGATATAGTGCATATTTTTTGGACCGTAGAGATGCATTTTTTATATTATTACACATTAGTTATGTTCGCCGAGACAAAATTTGAAAAATCCTTGTCTTATCTTGTAAAATAAACCAAGAGTTTATTTAAATTCTTGTTCTTACTTGAGCTTACAAAATCATCTGTCTTGTATTGTCTTGCGAGGGTCACAAATGTTTTGTCTCTCAATTTTGCAACACTTTTCGAAATTCTTGTATACAAATGAGAAACATGGAACTTGGCAGGTGATGTAAAAATTTTTACTACGATTTTGAGAACGAAAACAAGTTTTTCGAAACGTCAATAACGCGGAAGTGCGCGATAGTGATGTGATTTTTGTTATTTTTTACTTATCTGCTTTTTCAGTGTGAGATTTTTTGGTTAGACAAACTTAGTTTCGAAAATAACTCTTGACTGTTCCGTTTGGCGCAAGGGCTTATTTAATTAATCTTTATTATTTTTTCAGAAGTGTGGCAAAAATCCAATAAAACTAAAGACAAACTAAAATTATGTCACAAATAAATAGCTTCAGACAGTATAATAAGTAATGGACGAAATAGACGAAACAGAATCGGAGAGGAGTTCTTTCAGTCAAGTGGTGAATTTATTAGACAAAATTTCTTGCCCCAGCAATATCTCGTGTCTTGTCTCGCAAGACTTTTTTTAACATTGTCTTGTCATGCGAATTCGAGCTATCAAGTCTTGTCTTGTGAGACCAAGAAAAGATTAATAAAAAACAAGACAAAATGCCAACAATAACTCTGAGAATCTTCACTCTGTCTTTAATAATTTCCACCCACTGTGACAAGTTTCAGTAAATATTGAGAAACTAACTGAATTGTATAAGACCTCTGACTTGAATCATGTGAACTGTAAATTTGGGACATATGAAAAGTTTAAATTATGCCACAGATAAAAGCATCTTCGACAGCGGATAACGAATATTCGTTAATTCTCCAAGAAGTTTGCAACGTAGCCAAATTGTATAGACAGTCTCTGTTGTTCCTATTAATTTAAATGATAAAGTTTAGAAAACGGTTAACTTTAAGACCTATTATCTTTGTTATGGGTTAATGTAACGGCAGCTCTTCTATAATTTTGGAACCCGAAACGAAAGTATCATGTTTATTCTTTTCTATAGTGATCGAACTAAGCATGTATGTCTTTCGGTTAACAGTTCTAAAACCTAAGACTCAATTGAAAAGAGCTAAGCCACTTGAAGAGCTGTCAAATCTTGTCTTGGTCTTATAAGAAAAGATCAAGAAAGAGCAAGACACTAACACACTTCACATTAGATGATTTTTAAATAAGTTTTAGCCCTGAGTCCTATGTGACTTCTACAAAACAGTGACTACCATGAGAAGTGTGCCATCAAAGTCATGCGTTCTCTATAGATCTAGGACTTTAAAATTATATCAAGCGATCTCTGCATTGATGATGTATAAAAAGTATGGTCCATTAAGTCCAGCAATTGAACAACATTCTCATTTTTCTTACCTTATAAAAATAAAGCATGTTCCAAACAATCTGAGGAAAAAATCTTTTTGGAGCTATTCCGAAAACTATTTTCAAATATTGCCTAAGCCAGAGAGATACAGGACATACCTTAAGAGGATGTCTGCGACTTTGCTCACCGACAACGGAATTATAACATGGTGGCTGGAAAAGGCATCTCTGTAGCTGAAGCATACTTGAAAGGTTCAATTAAGAAATAGTAGACAATAATAATGTTTTCAATATTACCAATTAACATAATACACCCCCCCACCGGGCGTTTTGCCTACTTTACGGCCCACCTGCCGTAAAATCGTTGTTTTCACCTTAGTAACTAACATGTAAACAAGGCACTTTTGATTCATTTGTGCGTAAAATGATACTCAGAGCCAAACAATGTAAAACACCGGTTAATTCAAGATCGCACAGGTGTAATTATGAAATAACATACCTATTACAAAGGACTAGAAGTCAATTATTAGATTTTAATTAATTCAAATAAGTCAATCATCAAATTCACTCGTCTCGTCTGTGGTTTCTATTTTTAAGATACTTTAACACGTGCCACTCACAATTCTAAAGATAATCTTCGATAATCCACAACTTTTTCAGCAGTCGGCTAAATATATATTGAACTATATGTACGTGTACCGAAATATTTCTCAAGCGTCATACGCTCACACATGAATAAACCGAATACCAGACCCGTGAACTATTTATTACTTGAAGTAATTTTATTTTGGAGTTGTTTACGGTGCAGAGTTATTAAAAAAATGGTTTTACGTCATCACCAATATACTCCCATAATTTGTGTATACTCAATAAATCACTCGGTAGGCAAGTGGCTGGCCACTTGAGCAGCCATTATACAGGGTAGCCCGTTTTTCACGGCCCACCACTGGCATACAGGAAACCGTAAAATATACGGAGTGGTTCAACTTCAAGAAAAAAATGTTGCGTAAATACACCAAACATATCTAAGATATCTGCTGTCGTTGTTCAAATATCGAGAAAAAACTGAACACTACAATTTTATTTGAAGAATAATCCATAAAAATAAAGAAATTCAATAAAAGATCTAACTGTTCCCGACATACACAGGGTGTTTTAAATGAAGTAGCAAAAATGAGACCTCAGATTCCTTAGGTGAAAATACCCCAAGTCGCATAATAAAAAAAAAACAGGGTCTCAGTTAAAATTTTACTTTCGATATTTGTAGATAAGTTCTTAAAAAATCCAAATATTTACATAAAATTTGTAAATCAGGGGTTTTTGCGGGCGAGAGATTCCAATTTGTTTCTAATTTTGACGTCACTAGTAGAGGGCGCCACTTATGGCACATTATGTTTCTTTTAAATGAACTTTTTTGCTGCTTAGTGTATCCATCTGACTATTGAAACAATCGATTCTCCTACCTGTTGTATCTGGAAAAGGTATACCTTGTTGAAGCCGTTAGGGGTAACAGTTTTCGAAATAATCCTATGAAATATTCAGTGCACCGATTGAAAACTTATCGTTTCCGGTAAAGTGCATTTTCTACTGAAAATACAGCAAAATGTTACTTGAAAAAGTTGTTCAGAACGGTAAATTATGGAGACGTGCTAGCTTTGTTCTTATAGTTGTAAGCCTTACTCATCAGAAGTATTTAAATATTTTAAGAATGGAAATGGGGGACGCACTGATAATCTTCCATTTTAAATTATAAGTATTAGAACTATACAGGGTGAACTTATTAAAAAAAAAATGGGAAAAGATGATGTTTGAAAATTGGAATCAATATCATAAAAATGTTTGTAGTATTTTCAACGTTTACATCGCTGGGTCACTGTAGTCTCTAGCCAGGCGATTCCGAATACTGAAATCCGATGATTTTTTGTAGGCATTAAACGTTTTTGTGATGCTTCGTTATATTAGTTTTTCAAGTGTTAAAAATGGTTTACATAACTGTATAGCAACTCGGAGTTGATGGATATCGAATTGTGGAAAAGATGGAGGTTCAGGACGTCCACGGCGTATTGTAGCAATTATACACGAGGTTTAGTTATATCAGTACAATGTACAGCGTGTCCAAGCATTAATACCAAGGGATTGAAAGAAGAGGACCAGAACCATGGCAGCTTTTTGTGGGGATATTTAAAAAATGAAGTGTATCGCACCGAAGTGCATACCTACTATTATGATTTACGCAAACGTATCATACTTGCAGCCAATAACTGACGAGTTCAAAACGGACAAGAAGTAGAAACATTTGTGTTGGGGTTTGTGAGTAAGACGGGTCCATAATTTTTTTGTAACATCAGGTTTGTCACACTATTTTATTAATTAAAACCACAAATTAATTATATTAATAATTAATAGCAATAGTGGCAAAAGCACTTGAATTTGATGTATAAAGTAGGTGCTCATAGGTTTGTTCTTGCAACCGTTAAAAACTGTCATAAATATTCGACCAGTTAAGTTGAGACCAGTGAATTTAATTCAAAAAGTAGTTGGACGGACTTTTCTAATAGTTTCAAACCACTTCCAACTCCAGCAGGAACAATTTCATTGGTTATTTTTCAAATAAAATGATGAGTTTTACATATTAAGTTCACTTTATTGTATTAAATATTTATTTGTTTATTATGTTTTGTTATAACTGTTGGTTTATTTTTGGATATTTGTTATTATTCTAGTTATTGCCTAATAATAAATATTGGCATGTTAACAATTTTATTTCCCATGTGCTACTTACTGTCAAAGTGAAATATAGCTTTCATAAAAAAACAAAAACAATTGATTATTGCATAACCCTTTGCTAAAATCTCCACTATTTTTAATGTTTTCAGAATATTTCACCCACAGCAGCAGATATGTTGGATCTGCTTGGTTTATCTTTATGGCCATGAAAAAGCGCAACTTTTTTCTACTTTAAGCCACCCTGTATATGTCATGGTTTGTTAGATGCCAATGGTGAGTCATAAAAATCGGATCACCCTGTATAGTAGATCAAGTGAAACGATATTGCAAACATTATTCAGGGTTTTTATTTTAATACATAGGTATACATTACTAAAATATGCAACTTTTTTTTTCCTAAATTGATTTAGAATTCGAACAAAAATTCGTAAAGGCTATTTATAATTTTAACGATAGGTCACCTACGTCTTACAAAACTATTACTTTAGCGCCACTTTTTGAAGTGTTAAAAAATACCTATACGCTATTCTAGTCGCTAAACACTTTCCCATCAGAAAATGTGTATGCTGTACCAAATTAATACCTCTGATTTCAAAATAAGTAAATACTTTAGTGTGGTAACTACTTAAGATGTGTTGCCTTAACCATATTTACTGTATTTAGTATAATTACTAAATTTTAACACTTGCTTAGCTTAGATGTATGAAAAACGTACATAACAATACAGTAACAGTAAAATATACTTTGTAAACAAGGAACCGCCTTTGTAAAACTAATTTTAACAACCGTTATAGTTTTTATTCAACTTATGAAATTATTAAGTGCTAAATTAGGTACCAGAATAGAACTGGAAAGTATGCCATAAATGTAGGTTTTGGGTTGGTTTGGCTATTTTTTAAGAAGTTCCAGGAAACAATTACATAGTCGCAAATATTACAGTGCTGCATAAGTCATAATAAATATAAATCCGGAAATATTTTGTAGGAGACCTACAACCCCGTGAAGGTGTGGTTCTGAGGATCTTCTTATTTAGTATTTCCGAAACTTTTATAAAAAATAAATGGCATTTTAACGATCTTTTAATTATTTTATTACTGACAAGGCAAGTACGCAATCATTCTAAAAATGTATTAAGAAATAAATCAGAACATTTTTAATGCTATATCTTCCTTCAAATTCTTTGACGCATACTAGAAATTACTCTGTATAATGTTGAATTATTTACTTTGTTTTCAGTTAACTTACTTATGCTCATAGTATGTTTGTAAATACGCAAATAATTGATTTGATGATGGGTCTAGGTCCAAATTGGACTAGAACTAATAATAAATTAGCTGCCATTTGACTGAAAGATCTCCAATTGTGCTTCGCCTATTTCATCGACGATCAGCCGCATCGATATTTAGTGGGAGCTCCAAGGGGGACCGTAACCGACCGAGAATAACCACCACTATTACCAAATTTATGATAAAGTTCCATGTTGCTCATCTGTATGCAAGAGTCTCGCAAGAGACAAGACAAGATGCATGATGAGGTCTTGCGATAATATGCAAAATTATGATACAGAATTACAAACTAAGGTACAATTAAGGTTAAGTAAAAGCGCCTGCAACGTAATTTGTTCATAATTTGATTTTTGGATCAGTATTAATGAAATAATCAATTGAAATTTCCGAGAAACTCGTTAAAACTGTAACTTACTGTAACGTTCGCCAACGTTGCAGTGTCAGGCTGCTGCCGATAAGTCATCTTAAACACTTATCACTATTATTCTGTTGTGAAGAGCTTTAAGACAACTATTCACAGTAAGTACCTATGTTTAGGTGTACCTATTTGTAATTATTATGTATAAATACATTACAATCCTAAGATAGTATGTGAGCGACGTTGTCACATATTCCCTGCTGTTTGCTGTCACAATTCTGTTACCGTTGGTCATAGAAAAAAAAGTCAAATATGTTTTTAGTACCTACAACTTACATGGCAAAATTAAGGCACTCATATTCCGGACACCCTGTATAAATACGGTCCCTGTTTAAAGTTTCATACTCTATGTTTGCTATATTTTGAGTTAAATATCAAAGACTTTGCGTGCCTTTTCGATAAGCAATACCTAATTAAAAGTATGTTATAAAATTTTACAAACAGAATCGGGAAGGAATCGTAACCAACTTTCACTTCTATGGTAAAAAAAAAATGTTAACTGCGGAACCGTTACAATGATTATTAATTATCGCATTAAGAAAGTAGGAATGCAAAAAAGTGAACTGCATTCAATCGTTTCATACAATTCAGTATACAGGGTAGGGTTTCAATGAAGAAGCACAAGTGCTTAATTTTACTAATGTAAGGAATGAAATACCGAATGATATCCGGTTTTATTAATTAAAAAGCTCTTCCTACTAACTGGTGATACAAATGGCCTGCGTGTGCACCAGATCCGATACCCTTCGATTTCTTTTTATGGGGATTATATCTACGCCTATCGCCACTGATGTGGTCGAATTATGTAAACGAATTTTTCAGGAGACAAATGACATCAAGAATAATCACAATTTTTCAAGAATAGAGTATTTATTCAATTGAAGAGGGTATTTTGAAAATATAATTTGCGTTTATTGTTTGATACCTAATCCAGTTTTTTAAATTTGCACATCAACACCCTGTAACTGAAACAAACAACTTCGTGCCCCTTCACTTAAATATACCCTGTATAAGCCATAATTTAGCCTGTTTCGACACCTATATCCCATCTGCTTTCTACCTTCTTCACAACATTAATGCTCTTGATTAGCTTATTTGAAAGTTATCTGTAATTAACTCTTAAGGAAAAGAAACATTTCTGCGGTGCCTACGCAGTGATATCTATTAAAAGGTATTTAAGAGGATATCGTAAAGAACGTAAAACAATTAAGTATTGGTGTTATTCGGCACGTATACATTGGACAGAGTAATACCCAAATTTTTACCAACACAATGTTTATCACAGTGGCGGTATAAATACATAGTTGATGTTTATCGCACAATTTATCAAAATCAGTAGATACAAAAAAAGGATGATTATGGATAATTATTATAAAACGTCTCAAAAAATGTTTGCCTTCACTGAGCGCGACTACCCTTTCATACAATGCATAAGTAAGACGTATCGCCCAATTTATGGCGGCTGCTATAACAACGGGGACGTATATAGGTGATCAGAATTAGCGAGTGTCGCGGAGATTAAGAGCTGCCTTCCCTATATATATAATTGGAGTAAGTTTTTATAAAGTTACTTCTTTATTGACTGTTATTTAAAATAGAACACTTGCTAGTTAGTTGGGTACATCAGTAAAAAATTTTGATTTTCGATTTTTTTCAATCATTGACCACTAAGCAATACATTACTGCCAAAAATGTAAACATTATTATGGAAATTTATATGTATAATTACAATTTTTACATATTTATTGCAGGCTATTATTAAATGAACTTGTAAGTGGAGTACCATTTTACGACGACATCATCGATAAGTTTGGAGCTTTAAAAGATCGAAAAATAAACCTTAGATATTATGTAAAAAGTCGGGTGTGTTAGGTACTTTTTTAATATAACAAGAATACTATAACTCGCGGCAAGAATTCAGACGACTTGCGTCATACGAACAAATGAATAATTAATTATATTTTTATCAAAATATTTAAGAAACTGCAACTGAGAGCAGAGATTATAAATACACGAGAGTAATAAAACTATATACTACACTAAAAGTTTGCATTATATATTGCACTGAATTGCAATAAATTATTGTTTTTAACACGACCAAATATCGAAAATTACTTTGACAATAAAAACAATTACTATAAGTAATAATAATAAATGAATAAATAGCACAGTCCACAGTCAAACGGACAGATTCGGATTCAGCAACCTCGAATACATATTATAGGAGTGGAGATCCAGTCTTTCGCACATGGCACTTTTATTTTCCCGTAGGACTGTACCATTATTTATATAGGTAATACTGCTAAAGCAATTTTTCTAATTTTGAGGAAAATTAGAAACATGATTTCTAATGAACCAAATTTTATGACAGCATTGATAGCGAAGATGCCAGGAAAGATTGTACTTGTCCTCTTTTTGAAACATTGGTACTTTTTGATTGATTAGCGTGGTTAATAATTTACCAAAGTTCTTCAGTCACTCAAGCCAGAGCAACAATAACCGTAATAGGAAAATAAATAAATGGCGTCAAGATTATTATTTAAGTGGTTCGTCGTTTTAATGATACTTTTTTCTCCGCTATTAAACTGCCATTAGGCAATTACAATAATTTATAACTGATGGTCAAACTCATTACCGTTAAAGTGATTTTGGGAAACCGATTCTTTTAAATTACATTTTTCATTATTCAGTATTCTTACAGATAATTGTTGTAAAATTGTATATTGTAAGTAAAACAGTTTAAAGAGACACTTTTACAACACAACAATGAAGGAAACAATTATTGAAATGGTTCAACGAGAAATATAAATATACAGTGTGTTAAACCTTTCTTTAAACTCTAGTAAAGTGTAAAAAAATTTCGAACCAACACGTGTCCGTCAGAACCTCCTGGGAAATCAAACAAAAATACAGGGTGTCCCAAAAAAACATAGACAAAGAGTAGATTCCTGGCAAAGTAATGCGATGTAGCCAAACTTACCTTAGTCAAAAGTTGATGGTTAAAAAGATACAGTGGCAGGTTTTGGAGGCGAGAAATTCAAATTTTTTTCGGCGTCACTAATAGAGAGCACTTATGGCACATCAATGATTCTTTTAAATGGCATAACTTTTTTGCGGGTAAGCCTGAAACTATATGCGATCTCGGTGACACCTTTGATTCGAAACCATCCTTGGCACCTCATGTTCAAAAAGCTGTTAGTAGTGCTTATACAATTCTTGGATTCATATTGTAACCTCTAAATTAGGTTATCGTTGAAACACGTCACGTAGACAAACAATCTTTATTGTCACTCTTGATAATACAAGAAATATCTTTCAAACCAATTTCACAACTGTCAACGCTTTACTTTGACGTTTGTCACTCGCGTTTTTTAGAGTTCTGGATGTTTCTGAGATCTCGAGAACGTGTCGAGAAACAAATAGAATATAGCATGGAATATTCCGGAAAACGGCAAAATAAAGGCATCACAAAAATTATAAATTCTAACATAAACAGAAACGTAATTTACAAACTAACGAGGTAGGTGAGCTTCAATTATAAATTCTAACGTAAACAGGAACATAATTAACAAACTAAAAAGGTAGGTGAGCTTTCGTAACAATATTGAGGAATATGAAAGAATTTACAAATATGAAATAGTGGACTATTCTACATTAAGAACTATAAAAGTAACATGCATATGCAATCTAGTTATTGCTAATAATCAAAACTACTTCCAAGGGTATTGATGGTTTGGATATCAAGATGATTTCATTTCTTGTTCCTCATTTATCTTCCCATATTACCTATATTATGAACATGTGCATAAGACATTCCCATTTCAGTAGAAAAGAGCTAATATCATACCAGTTGCAAAGATAAATAATGCTACTCATATTTTACATTTTAGACCAATTACTATTTTATCAGTCCTTTCTAAAATTTTGGAAAAACGAGCAATTAAAAACGTCCTCCTACTCATTCGGGGTTCCGCAGTCAGCATAGTACTACTACAGCTTTGTTGCAGGTGAGCGATGATATACTGTGTGCTACTGATGAGAAGAAAAACACACGGTTTTGTCTTCTAAGCTATTTTGGGGTTGATATGACTGCTTTAAACTTTATCAATAATTATTTAACTGATAGACAGCAAAGAGTGGTCAGGTGTAATAATATTTGTGGTTTTACTAGTACGATAAAAGGTGTACCGCAAGGTAGTGTCCTTGACCCTTTGTTATTTTCAGTTTATACTGCCGATTTTAGTGCTCAACTACAATTTTCGACAGCTCATCAGTATGCAGACAATATGCAAGTATATTATTCCTTCGAGTTGGCTGACGTTGGAATCGCCGAAGATCGAATTAATAGGGACATAAATATAATTTATGAAATTTCAACTTTGCATGGTGTTAAGTTAAATGACTCGAAACCTCAGGTTTTATTGTTTGACAAAAACAAAAGCCTAATTAAACATGATGCCCTATTACAAATTAAAATCAATGATGTATTAAATTATGCGGAATCGTGTAAAAATTTAGGAGTATCTTTTGATAATGATATGAGATTTAGGGGGCATGTTTCTAATGTTTTACAAAAATGCTATGGTAAACTTCGTGCTCTTTATATGTTTAAAGGTCTGCTCTCTAATAATTTTAAATTAAAACTGTGTATTTCTTTAATTTTGTCTGCCATAGCGTATTGTGATGTTGTATATTGGCCTGCTTTACTGGCTGAAGATAAAGAAAGTCTGCAAAAGTTGCAAAATAATTGCATTAGGTTTTGTTTTGGGTTAAGAAAATATGATCATGTGTCATCTTTTTATCAGGAGGCGGTGTGGTTTAAGTTAGAGCAAAGCTTTTTTATACATTTGTGCACCTGTATACAACATTGATAAATTTCAACAGCCTGTGTATCTTTAATAAACTGGTCAAGAAGTCAAACATACGTGTAAGGGATACACGACAGCGGGGTCTATGCAGTGTACCTAGGCATTCCTCAGCAGTATTTTCTAGATCATTTAGCTATAATGGCCCTAAACTCTTCCATTCTCTGGCACCTGGTACCAAATCTTGCTTAGCATATACTGGCTTTAAAAAACGATTAAAGAAGTATTGTAAAAGTGACAGTTAATTTGATACTTCATTATGGGTATACAGGGTGTTAAAAAAAGAGTGTAAAATATTTAAGGAGGTAATAGTATGAACCAGAATAAGCAGAAAAGTCTTAATAAACATAGGTCCGCAAAGTAACGGTTGCGGAGATATGGAATGTTTTATGTTTTTTAGCCCCTTGTTTATTCTGCAAAAACGTTGTGTATTGGCTTATAATAGTTGGTTGATGTTTAGTGAAATAAACAGTACGTATTTGACAGTTGTTCTCAGTGCACACGTTTTCTTTCGCTATGGCTGGTTACTCTAACGAAGAATTAACAGACATGCATTTAATGTATGGCCGTGCTAATGGGAACGCCACCGAAGCGCGACGTCTTTATTTTGACGCTTATCCAAATCGCCAGATTCCTTCACAACGCATGTTTGGAAGAATTCACCAAAGATTGCGTGATACCGGTTCCTTGAGCAAACAGTGTCATTTATCCGGAAGACCAAGGTCGGTATCCACTCCTAGAGCAGTAGAAGAAATTCTAGCACTGGTACAGCAGAATACAGGTACGAGTGTGCGGAGAATATCAGCCGAGATAGCAATTAGTGGTCCTCTTGTTTGGAGAATCTTTCACGAGCAACTGCTTTATCCATACCATGTCCAACGAGTACAGGCCTTAAATCCAATAAATGATCATCACAGGGTTCCCTCTTTTAAATTCATGTTAAATTCCCTGACTTTTCCAGGTTTTTCCCTGACATATTATAAAAAAAATAACAAAATATTGTAAAAAAATAACTATTCTTTGGCACGAATACATAGTATTTGGATTTGGAACATATTGTAAAATAGATATAAGACCGAAGTAAATTAAAAAAAAGTATATATGTCATTTTCAATTAATTTTCAAATTCCCTGACTGTTGTGAATATATTTAGAAATTCCCTGACTTTTACGCCATATTTTTAAATTCCCTGATAATTCCCTGACTTTATTACACTTAAAACGAATTCCCTGACTTTTCCAGATTTTCAAGGTTTTCCAGGTGACAGAGAACCCTGCATCAAGCACGTTTAATTTTCACAAAAAGCATATTTGGGCCGACGAAAATCCTCATGCTCTAATAGAATCTGGACATCAGGCACGTTTTTCATTAAACATTTGGATGGGTATTGTAGGTGACAGGTTTCTAGGTCCTGTTGTTTAACTAAACCGATTAACAGACGCTGCTTACCTCAACTTTCTGCAGAACACACTGTATGAGTTTTTGGAAGACATTCCTTCGAATCAGAGGCAACAAATGTGGTTCCAGCATGATGATGCTCCAGCTCATTTCTTCCATGGCCGTTAGAGAGCATTTACACCAAACTTTTCCACATAGATGGGTAGGAAGGGCCGGACCTGTTTTATGGCCTCCAAGATCGCCTGATCTAATAAAATAAAATGTTTGAAAAACGAATAGTGGTCCATATCTCCGCAACCGTTACTATGCGGACCCATGCTTATTAAGACTTTTCTGCTTATTTTGGTTCATACTATTACCTCCTCGTTTTTTAACACCTTGTATATATTTATATATCTGTCCTGAACATTCTGTCTGTTCGCATTGTTGTTGTTGATGTTTTTTTTTCTCTAAATGCATTGTATATATTGGTTATATTTTTTCTACTTTATATTTTTACCGAGTGGTTAGATGAGTAACTTTGCTAGATCTCGCCACTATTTGCATCAACTTGTTATGTACTCTTTGGAAATGAATGTAGTCATATTATTATTATTATTATCTCCTATATACCACACGATAAATAGTCACTCACGAATAGAATTTTGATTAGATCTGTTTATTTGTACAGTTACAGACATAATAAAGTTGGTAACTGCTAAATTTCTGTTTTTTTGTTTTTGTTTTTAATGTGTACATTTCGTAGTTTGTATTATAATAAATTGTATATATTTGTAATATGCCCTATATCCACGATTTTAGTTCTTTTATATTCTTTATTAGCTATTATTTTTACTTTTAATATACAGGGTGATTCAGTCATAAGACTGTCCCTGATAGGGCCCTGATTGTCATTCATTTTAAGAAAAGGTAGGGAAAAATGAATATAATACGAATACGCGACTTAAAAAAAAATTAAATGCATATTTACGCCGAAAAAAATATTTTCAAACCATTAGTAAACCACCTTTTCAGACTAACCACTGGCGACAATTCAACTCGGTGTTAGCCAGACGCGACGTTGCCAAATTTAAATATTTTCCTATAGCAGCTACTTATTGTAATATGTAATTAATGCCATAACTTATTTTTTCAAAGTATGCAATTAACATCATAATGATAATAAGTTTCAACATAAAAAATAAGTTTTTAATATTGAAATAACAAAACTCCAACGGATTAAAATAAACCATCCACATTTAACTACATAAAAAATAGTGAAATAATATCTAATACTAACTAGATTAAATTATTACGAGAGGCTGAAAAGTATTTCATATTTAATTAAATACAGTAATAAAACAAACCCCCCGTGCTGTCAACAAAAAAAAACAGTCCGAGACATATCTATTCAGTGATAAAAAATCCGAGTCTTGACCTACCGTAATATCATCAGCTAGATTTTCACGATTTCGCGTGGTAGAGGGTGAATTTCCTGTGTTTGTGTCGCCAGTGTAGTTTATAATTATTTATTAAATTTGCTAAAATACAGGTTGTATGTTTCTGTTAATTAATGTATATTATCTTTCACTGTTATTTGTGTTGTATTTTTCTTGAACTTATTGGGTTTTATAGCGTTGACAATTTTAAATAAATAAATAAATATCAGTAATAAAATTATAACATTGACACCATGTATCTTTAACCATCAACTTCTAAACTAATCTAATCATGCTTGATGTTGTATTAATTTCGGGATACCCTGCATATTATTAAGAAGTTTAATTGCATCTTTCACAAGGTAAATAAAAATACAATGGCTTAATATTTATGACAAATTTAGAAACTACTACTCTTGGATCTTGGAAAACATGAACAATTATTGTCTTCCTGATGGGTAATTATATACAGGGTGGCCAGATGAAAACGAAACAGAGCCATTTTCAGGAACTGCGTCAAGATTGTAGAAAAACGCTCGGACTCGTCGATTTTAGATTAAAGGGGGACAGAATCGTCAACGAATGCCGTCGAATCACTCCGGAAATGCTTCAGAATGTGCGCGAATGTTTCGAATAAAATCTTTATTCTTGTATGGAAGCGGGCGTTCATCAGTTTGAACATTTAACCAACTAAGTAGTAAGTAAGCAACCAAACATAATTTAAATTTTAAAATGTAAATTTTTGTCAACGTATTGGGCGGAATTATAAAATGTAGTCTGTTGTAAAGAGAACTGTAAGAGCTTTCAAAATAAATATTACTCAACCCCCAATGCCATTTTGGGGTGATGCTTACCCTTACTTGGGGGTGAAAGTGGCGGAGTAAAAAATACTAGTAAAGAATCTTCCCCTTTAATTTAAAATCGACGGGTCTGAGCGTTTTTCTATAATCTTGACGCAGTTCCTCAAAATGGCTCTGTTTCGTTTTCATTTGGTCGCCCCGTACATATTTTTCCTTCGTTCAAATAATATTGCAGATGTGGGGGCAATTTTCCCACGAGCACCCTGTACATTAAGTCTATGAATGTAGGTATTTATATTACATGATGTCTTTTCCAAATGTGTTGCCTTGTAAACGAGCAAAATCTAAAATAACATAAGCTCAGACCTTTTATTGCCCATGATTTACGGCAAATTCGAAGAGCTAATAAAACGGTGGCGCCAAACACCCATATCTTTTTAAGATGCCTAGCTCAAGGGCGCACACATTAACAGTCAAATGTGCGAAAATTATAAGGATCGCACGTGCTTCGTATCAAACTTTAGGACCTTGAACATACGGATTTCATTTATAATAGCACGTTAATTGTAATAGGAGTGCATAAAAATTACGAAAAGCAAACAATTTCGAACAATAGGCAATAAATATTAATTATCATGTGAAAAAGCGTGGCTAAAAGTCTCGGATGCTAGAAACTAATAGAGGTCGAGGGAATTATTACTATTAGCGAAAAAATCAATCGTAGAGGTTTAGATCTCGATCACGTTTTAGCTCCATTTTGTCTCTTTGTCAGTAGAAATATGATTCCATTATTATGAAATTTATGCATTAAGTTTTCACTGGTGGGTAATTCGATTTACTTTTATTTCACGCTGCAAATGCAACGACAAAATGGGAAATAATTTTACAATATTGAATAATTTTCTTCCTTCGTGATTTTCCTATAAATACTTATCTACTATAGGTATATACTATTATAGATACTGTACTAGGTACGTATCTACTTGTAATATAATGTATTCAATTACATACTGAATCCTATGAGAATTTTTTAGGGTGATTCTGTCATTATTTTCCACATATTCGAAAGGCCTAATAAAATGTTTATGACCTTTCAAAAGAGAAGTAAATCAACTCATAACTAACGTAATACGGCGGTCCTGGTATGCAACAAATTTTTCGATGACGAAGCCGCATAGCGTTCGAGCGTTGAAGCAAAACAGTATTGCCACATCAGGACGACATACGTTATAATATTGTTCAACACTTCAGGGTATTTTTTGAAATCTACCACCGTCAGACGCATCTCCTGAAAATTTGATGATCACCATATTGAGGAGGATTACATGGAAAGAATACAATGCAACTCGCAACGTAACCGTTAGTTTATATAGGATTGTTTCGCGTGTCGGTTGTAATGGCTAATTTTTAAGAATTTCAAATATACAGAAATGGTGGGTTTTATATGGATAACGTTTACGAAATACGAATGATGCTGCAGCAGAATATCGGAGGCGTTAGAACCTATTCGAATCATATTAGATGTAAATGTTCAACATTTCTACAGAGATAGCCAAATTAACATTTTAAGTAATTTATACTGACTAAACAAGTAGTAACTACATAAAAATACGTAGTCTTGACACGTTTTGATTTCTTTTAGCAACAATTGCTAAGGCTATCTATTGTTTGTCACGTGATATACTACACACAGGATGTTGTCATTTGTCCTTTTTCACATAACTGTGATAAACGGAATATATACCTAAATTATGAAGTTATGATAAACTTCTGAAACAATGTTTTGAAATACTGATATACAGCAACTATAAATAAAAAGATAACACGGTTAGATTTGCACTTTATTTGTCAACGACTATACAGGATGCTATAAAAATGAGTGTAAAAAATGTTTTTAGAATATTAACAAATAAGACTTTATACTATGTCCAATGCCTCAGAGGTCACTGACACAAACTTTAATATGTAAAGTAATAGAAAAGGAAATTATTTTTATAAAATTATTTTCCACTATGCAGATACTAAAACAAAAGAATTAAACTGTATATACTCTATTGTACCGAAATGTTCCAGTACAACGATAAAATACTCAAGATAAATTATTTATAGTATATGCCAAAATTCCAATAGGCAAAACTTGTGGTAGAAAGCAATGAAGCGCGATATATTTGTTTGACCCAAAAACAAATAAATATGTGTTGTATAATAAGATTTATAATAAAATTATAATATACCTACTTATGTAGAATTTATTCTTGATTTTTAGTTTAGTTAAATTCTTCAGTACATTTGCCTATGTACCTTTTTCTACGTTCATGCAAAAAACAAAACTTTATTGAACTATATTTAGTGGAAAAAGTGGTTCTTTATTGCACTAGTGCAATAAAATGTTTATTGCATTCATCTGTCATTCTACTACAGCGTTTTGTCATCATGACAAACATAAACGTTCAAATCAACGTCACATTTTCCTAGACTTAGTGTCATCTAAATAACATTTTTTGGTTTTTGCATGAACGTAGAAACAGTATTATATGCAACTTGTACAAAAAGTGCTTATTGCACTCGACGTGTTGTCCTACTCGGCCTGACGGCCTCGTTGAACAATTTCACGTCGCGTGCAATAAACACTTACCTACTTTTTGTACTTGTTGCATAAATAACTATTAAAACTAAGTACTACCTACGGATTAGAATGAGAAAAACCGGAGAGGATGAAAAAGATGACGTCTTTTCCGGGAAAACCGAAAGTATCATATAAATGTTGATAACTTCAAAGGCGGTTATTTGGAAAATAAAAATCGACCCTGTTTTTTCCCAAGAGGGTAAGACTTATCGCCGCACTGCAGCTCAGTGTTGTTAATTGGCGGATAAAAGTACGATTTTTGGACTTTTTTATACATCGGACCTTTTTCGGATCGTAACATATTTCAGATCTTTTCGGATATTTTAGAAACTTTAGTAACATGGCCTGGAAGAAAACGATAACTATAAGCGAGTTTTGGCGTGTGTGAATATTGTTGTGGCTGCACTAGTTTACTGTTAACCTCTAACCACTACTGTAACATTTACCTATGTATTTAAAAAATGTAATGCTAAATGCATTTTCGCTTAATTTCAGTGAGCGGATAATATTGAGTAAAATCGGGCCTTTTTCAGAACGCATGCGGATATTTAGAATTGACACATCCAACAACACTGGTATAGCCATTAGAACACCGACAAGTTTCTTTTATCAATGTGAAAGCGGCCACTGGATCTCGGCCCAGCCTTGTTGGGTATTCGGTTATGACCAGCCAAACAGCATGCAAGAATGGGGCATTTAGTTCTAATGCTGCAGTATGTTTGGCGGTTCTTAGCTATCTGAATATTCATTTCCAGTTGTGAAAGGTTATTTACCTGCTTTGGGTTTAAACTAATTATGAATTGGATATCAAATACATAACACCTGAAATGAAAGTCTACGTTTTACGGCTGTTAACATAATAATAAACATATTTTTGTACTGCTTTCTAGACTCGTTAACAGATGGAATGCACGCATTTTAGAGCAATAGCATCACAAAGCACGGATACTTAATTATTTGAAGACAAATGTGGAGAAATAAGAAATAAATGCATCTGTTGACAACACGGGTCCATAACAAGAAAATGGTATAATAATTATACTTTTTTATACTTTTCTGTTTAAGTTTGGTCGAACCTTCAATTTATATCACTTTTTTATTTTGTAGACCTCTGTAATTTTAATTATGACGAATCCGCTTTATAAGTATTTAATGTAATGACCATAATATTTTCATAAAAATATTCATAACAACATGTACGTACTGGGTAATTCGAAAAGTATCTAAAAAAATTGGGAACAGATGCGTCATGAAAAATGCAGTCAATATCGTAAACAAATTTTTTGTAAAATCCTTATAGTTTCCGAGTAAAAAATTGGCTGTAGTCTTTAGCCAGGCGATACCTAATATTTACTTAGCCTTGGTATCAACGTTTTTGTGATGCAACTATTTACATTGGTTTTTCAAGTATCAAAAATGGTTTGTGTATAGCAACTCGGAGTTGATGGATATTGTTTTAGTATATGGTGAAGTGAAAATGCTTAAACAGAACAATTTCCCTGTAAACATGTGTAAAATGCAGCTACTTTTACCGCGGTGTGCAGTGAATGCACGTGTAGTGCAACGCGAATGTGACACGGAAAATTTGAAACCGAATCACGGAAGAGATGGAGGTCCAGGGCGTCCACGGCGTATTGCAGCAGTGTGGTATATCCATACCATGTACAGAGTGTCCAAGAATTAATACCAAGGGATTGGACGAGGAGGACCGGTACTATAGCCGCCACGATCTCCTGACTTTAAATCAATTGGACTTTTTTTGTGGGGATATTTGAAGTAAGAAATGTATCACACCGAAATGGAAACTATTAATTATTTACGCAAACGTACGCAATCAAAACGGACAAAAAACAGAAACATTGGTGTTCGTTTGTAGAAACTGGGTAAGACGGTCCCAAAATTTTGTTGTTGTAACATCAGATACGAGATGTAGCAATTAAGTTCCAGGAATTTGTCAATGAAAAAACAAGCAAATTAAATTTCGCAAAACTTTATTATCGACCTTCACAATAGTCTGCCTCTAACTCTACACAACGATTCCAACGTTGCTCCCACGATTGGAAGCACCTTTGGTAATCCTCCGCAGTTAATCCGTTCAGCACCACGGTTACAGCTTCTTTGACTTCCTGTACGCCGCCATGAT
The DNA here is from genome assembly GCA_025584915.1 of Monochamus saltuarius. Classification (NCBI taxonomy): domain Eukaryota; kingdom Metazoa; phylum Arthropoda; class Insecta; order Coleoptera; family Cerambycidae; genus Monochamus; species Monochamus saltuarius. Next base: position 58,021,608 of record CM046723.1, read on the forward strand.
AAGTTCCCTTGAGGTGCGACTTCATCTTGGGGAATAAAAAAATCGCAGGGTGCAATATAGGGGCAACAGGGTGGGTGTGGCAACGTTGGAATGCCTTTTTTGCCAAAAACTCTTGCACAATGAACGAGGAATTGACTGGCGCGTTGTCGTCGCAAGATCCAGCCGTTCTCGGCGAGTTCGGGTCGCATACGGAAAACGCGGGCCCGCAGCGGTTCCAGGCTGCCAACCTAGAACTGCCCAGTCACGGTCTGGTCGGCAGGGACATATTCACGATGAACGATGCCGTGGATATCGAAAACGATCGACATTGCCTTCAGTCGTGACTTGGACATCCTCGCTTTCGTTGGCCGCTCTCCACCCTTTTCCACCCACTGCTGACTTTGTTTACAGGGTCTCGGAGTCATACTCAAATACCCAGGTCTCATCTCCAGTGACTACCCTACTCATCCAATCTCTGCCGTCTCTCCGAAGGCTGGACAACAAATCCTCGCAGATCGATTTTCGCATGTCTTTCTGTTCACGGGTGAGAACTTTTGGCATCATCTTGGCGCAAATCTTTCGCATATTCAAATTTTCGTGTAACATCTTGCGAACGGTTTCTTTATTGACGTTTAACTCGGCAGACAACGCACGAATGCTTAGACGCCAGTCAGACGTGATCAGTGCACGCAAACGGTCAATATTAGCGTCAGTACGAAAGGTGACGGGAGCTCCTTCACGTGGATCGTCTTCTACCGATTCACGCCTCTCCTTGAACCGTTTTACCCATTCAAATACGTGTGTTCTCGACATGGACCTCGTCTCCATACACCACCTGCAATTTTCGAAGGATTTCCGAGGGTTTTTCGCCAGATTTCACTAAAAATTGAATCGCAACACGTTGCTTGTAATTTGAGTTACCTACTCATTTTCACAACGCCACTAAAAAAGTTACTTCCAAAAAATACATATAAAACACAAACCAAATATGCTATCGACTTCAACCTTGGACAGAAATTAAAAGAAAGATCCCCCCTCTTGGCGAACGATGCAGTGTTGCCAGTTTCCGAGTTATAACTAAATTCCTGGAACTTAATTGCCACATCTCGTTTGTCAAACTATTTTCTTAATTAAAACCTCAAATTAATTCTATTAATAATTAATAACAATAGCGGCAAAAGCACTTGAATTGGCTGTATAAAATATGTGTTATAAAATGTTATGTATTTCTTTCAATTTCTTGTCCGATCGCCGGTTGCATGCTTTGCCTTGACAGGTCTTACAGTGGACCAGTTTCCAGTGCCATGCAGAAGTGTATTTTAAATCATTTTTGAACTGCTATTTTTTATTTACAAAATTGTATTTGTAAGAGTATATCTATAATGCCACTGATAGAAATTATATTAAACTAATAAAAATACCACAATTATTTGGATAGTTGAAGAAAAATTGTTTACTATGAATTTCTAAAATAATTTTCAAATGCTTATAGCATATATGTTGATGGTTTAATAGATATAAAAGGTAAATTAATACTCTCTTTCTAGTTATTTAGATTTCTTAATTTTACATTTTCATTTCTACTTTTCCATCAAATTCTTAACTTTTATGTGTGCTTTATGTCGATATCCTTATATATTTCGACGAGGCAAAGGCTCGACTGTGAAACACAAAAATTACATACCTGTATATTCCAACCTATACATACTATATTTTTTATGTATATTGTATACGAATATTTCATTAATTTAAATTTCAAATTTTACAAATTTACTTTCTAACAGTTATTTATAAAATTTATATTTCCTACCTTAACATAGCTTGCTTTTACCGTTCTTTTACTAAATACGAATGCACTCACCTGAAAAAGAAAGGAAATAATTAGATTCAGTGTTATATACCACTAGCAAATAAAACACAAAGTGCAACTTGTTTATATAGTATGTTTCAGACGTAACAAATTACAACAGGTATGTTGTTGTATAGGTACTCAACAATAATGCAATACTATTTGTTATTTGTTTTCAAGCTGAAGCTGGATACGTAGTTATAAAAAGTGGGTGTATTGTTATTATGATTACTTATAACAAAAATAAAAGTTTTAAAAAATCTGATGAATTGTTATAATCAGTTTAATTAAAACAGACAATATCTACATACTACTGAACAACCACGGCTTTTATTACGCAATAATGACAATAAATATCTGCAACTTTTCATTAATAAATATGTAGATAATACAAAAAATATTACAAAGCAATCCATGGAATACAATCAAAACATGTTTATCTCGAAATGTTGTAGTAATTCGGAGTCAAACACGATTTATAAATATTTTTTTCACATCAAAAGATAAAATATGGTAATATGGTTCAGCTTACAATAGTCTACCTATTAATATGAGTATTTTTTTCAAATCAGTATTGTGTAAACTGTTTTCAAAACGTATTTATTGCGAGAAGGCGGATAAACAAATCCTAAAATACAGGTACCTATTACACGACTTCTGCACTACACAACATCGTGATGCAGAACCTATTTCGTTTTATATACCAGTGGCGTGCATACAATAGAAGCATAAAAGCATTGCCTACCCTAGAAAAGTTACCAATATCACCAATACACTTTTTTTGTTAAAAAAAGATCTACTATCTGCTATGCTCTATCCTGTCTCAGTCCTCTTAAAACTCATATTAATATAATTAATAAATTATACACCTCTCGCCGCTGGCGCAAGAGGTAATTTTGTTTTAAGTTTTTCTATGGCGCTCAGCGCGCACTGCTCTACTGTGTATAAGCAATAAGCATCGTATTTAAAAAGAAAGCAAAGCAGTCTCAGCTGATTAATACAAATTCATATGGAGCGCTAAAGCACTGCTTGGCGGTAGTCGATCTGAGTCGAGCTGACCCGACCGATAACGAATATGCGAAAATGAAGCGAATTGGGCTCGGAATTGGGACGGCGAAACACTTTCAGCAGCTTTTGCAAGACTTCGAGTTTAATTATTTTTTAGCAATTTTTAATGCAATATTTATACAAACTGATATTCTTTCTAATATAATAAAATCAAAAATCGTAGATATTGTCTATAGTTTAAAAAAAAATCGAAGGATTTAAAAACTTTATTGATAACTTTTACAATAACTGACAAAATTTATGAAAGAACTATAACTATTTACGGCGAGAAAACAAGAAAGCGGAATATTAATGATGTACAATATAAGCGAATATTTCGAGAAATATTGGACAATATCAAAATGGAAATTTCTGATCGTTATAATGAAATTAACCAGCTGCATTTTTTCGCCTTCTTGATCTAGATTCTTTTTCGCAATTCAAAGATAATTTTCCTGACGAAATATTTTCGGAGCTAAAGACAAAATATAAAGAACGATTTGATTTTGACAGATTAAAAAACGAGTTGATTTGTTTATATTCTTTATCCGAATTTGCCGGTCTCAATGCCTATGAAATTATTAGATTTTACGAAAAAAAACCGAATGTGCCACGTGTTTCCGCAACTTGTTACATTAGCCAAGGTTGTGACGATACCAGCTAGTAGCGCTTCGGCAGAACGATCTTTTTCCGATTTGAAACAAATTCATACCTACTTACGAAACACTCAGGGACAAGAGAGATTAAGCAACTTAGCAGTTATTTCAATCCAAAAAGAACTTATGCAAGACCTAAAACAAAACACTAATTTTTATGTGTGAAATGAGTTTTTAAAAAATGACCGCCGTATTGACCTGATTTATAAAAAATAATTGTGTTTAATATTTTATAATCATTAATCTAATAGACTGCGTGCTCGACTGCGTGTTAAGTGTGTTTGTTACTCGGTTTCTTATGCAAGAAAGAACCCACTGTTTTTGTTTTAAAAATACTTAGTTTTAAGTGTAATGTCCAAATCAATTATTGACTATTATACTGCCACTGACATTTCCGAACGAGAGCATATTTTGGTGGATCATAGTAGTGAGTAATTTAAATGTTTGCCTACCCTATTGTAACTGGCATTGCACGCCACTGTTATATACATAATCTAATTCTACAAAAACAATAAAATGTGATAAAAGCTGGTGGAATAGCGTTATCAATATTTATTCAATAAATGTGAACCTGGTAACCAGACACAGTACTTACGATGACAAAAACAAGAAAGTGACAAACTGTTTACCGAAACATTGCTTATCATCTATTTGACGAAAAAAATTCCACGTGAGGTCAGTGGCTTTGTGATATAATCTACCTAGAAATAAAATATATTGAATGAGTATTCTATGTATAAATTAATTTGAACTTAAATTATCCATTTTTCCAAACATTGACCTTCTGGGGATGCTGAGTGTGTGCTTCCATCGTCCGGTGTGCGATCTGACCAGTACCGACAATTCTGTTTATTAAGGCTTACCGTGAGCGCTCTATCAAACGATATATAAGGTCTGTTCCAACAACCGTCGAGAACTGGTTCAGAACCGTGAGAAATGTTTGACCAACACCGTCTTACGTCGCATTCGCCGAGAGTACATTAACAACTGAACTGACTGACTAATTCTGGACGGTCCGGAATCGATTCTTGCTGTGTTGGAACAAACCCATAGTTTTCGCTCAGTAACTCCTTAACGGATAATGATAAAAATATACGGTTTTTTTAATAGACTATAAATATTATTTTACGTCGACGCTGTGTTTTGAAATTTTGAAAAAGTGTACAATTAATTTTTTTAAATGAATTTTGCATATTTTCATAATTTCAAAACACAACGTCGACGTAAAATAATAATTGTAGTCTATTAAAAAAAAACCGCATATTTTTATCATTTTTCGTTACTGAGCGAAAACTATATCCCTTTGGATCGAGCGCTCACCGTAAGCCTTAACGGTTCCACTCAGATAAAAAGACGCCTCGTCCGAGAAAATTATGAGTTTGACAAAATACGGATCTGCCTGACATTCTTCCATCATCATTTCGGAAAACTGTCCGTCTGTCGCACTGTTGCACTAAGTGAACTTTGTAACTGTAACAATTAGAGCAACTTGTGATACATTTTTGGAAACAGGTCAGCTAGCGTAATCTGGAAATTGGAGAAAAATATAAAAGTCGCCCTGTTTCGGGAATTTTCAATAATGTCTTTTAGTTACCTAATAATGAATTTGTGCGTGACTTTAGGGCTAGATCTTGTTTGTTTCTAGTATGATCTAGGATCTAGTTTAGTCAACCACCAACCATCCGTACACCCCGTAATAGAGAACAGATCATTGACAGCAAGCAAGCTCAGCTCATAAGTACAAGTTATAGTCAGAGGTTTATTCTTGTTGTTAAAATAAGGTAATTTATTATTTTTATTAGGTATATTTAGTAGTAGTAAGTGCTATGGGCTTACTGCTTATTTGACAGCAGGTACCAGGTAAGTGATGGTGATGAAGAACGAGGCAGAAAAACTGCGCAATTTATTGGGGCTTACATCAATAGTCAGTGTATTTATAGGTTAGTAATACACGTTAATATACAAATTGAGATTTTATACCTATAAAATAAATTAGATTTGTTGGTAATTTATTTACTAAAGCCACTAAAGCGTAAAACTACAGTTTGGTAAAACTCAATTCTTATTCAAAATGTTTCTGCTCCTCTATGTTTGAGGGTGCAGAACACGAACCTGAAGTTTTGTGCGATCGAATCTAGTTTTGGAAAAAAACATGTTATAATATTATAACCTGTATACCTACATTTAATAACATTGGATCTGCACTATCTAGAACATTCTACACATAATACAGCTTTCACAATCCATGTAATTAAGGTAATTATTTACATTAGCGTAAAACTCTTCAATATTAATGAAAAATTTCTACCCTCTTATTTCCGATGGTGTAAATAGTATGTATGTTGTAGACAAATTATCAATAACTAAATATAATCTTCACAAGTTCCATATAAAACTATTAAATTACTATAAATTAAATACAATAGAAAGCATTCTTAAAGTAAACATACTTGCAAGAAATTATTGCAGTGGTATATCTAACATATTTGATTATTATTATCAAATATATATATTATATTAAAATATATATTTATATAAAAACTAGACTGTTCAATACTTTAAACTTATCAAAAGTTCAATAAAACTAGGTATGCTAGTCAGTATTCAAACCTAGGTTTAGTTTAGAACAAATGGAAATAGTTTAATACAAATCAATGTTTCTCTCAGTGTAGTAATTTCAACCTTTACATCGCTGGGCTATTGTAGTCTCTAGCCAGCCGATTTCATATATCCAATTACTTATCGTATTAACTTTTTTGTGATGGAAGTATTTACATTAGTTTTTCAAATATCAAAAATGGCTTACGTATAGCAACTCTCAGTTGATGGGTATCGTTTTAATTTATGGTGAAGTAAAAATGCTTTAGAAGAACGATTTCCCGGTAAACATGTTCCAAATGCAGCTATTTTTACAATGATGTGCAGTGAGTGCAAATGTAGTGCAAATGCTGGCGTGACGCGGGAAATTTGCAACCGAATCGTGGAAGCCATGGAGGGCCAGGGCGTCCACGGCGTATTGCAGCAGTGTGGCGTATGATCAACGAGGCTCAATTATATCCGTACAATGTACAGTGTGTCCAAGCATTAATACCAGGGGATTGAACAAGAAGGACCATTACCATGGCCGCCATGATCTCCTGACATTAAATCATTTGGACTTATTTTTGTTGAAATATTTAAAAAATGAAGTATATTGCAGCGAATTGGACACTACTGATGATTTACGTAAACGTATAATAGCTGCTGCCAATAACTTCCAAGTTCAAAACGGACAAGAAGCAGAAACATTTGGACTGACAAACGTCTCCAAGAAAAAAACATAAATACACTGTGCCTCTTGCGAAATACGACAGGCCTCTACGTAAATTAATAGCATATCATGATATTCAGCGTTGATTTGAACTAGAATTTTTAATCGTATATTAACATAGCACAAAACTAAACAAGAAATATGATAGTTAAATGAAACTTTCTCAGCTACAACCGCGCAATTGATTAATACATCAGGCAAATATATCCTTAATGTTTCATTTAAATGTTTTAATGTACCTTCTTCATAAGGATAATTTACAAACAAAAAGAAAACTTCAAAGGTAAGTCGGCGTCCACTTTATACAGCGTTTATATTAAAACTCCCATTTATATCTTTCATTAAAAGAACTGCTTTCAATTGTATATACGCACAGAATAATAAAGATTTCTACATCATTTCAGACGAGCGTTACAAAGAAAATTACATCGTTTAAGTTTTAATATAAATAAAATAAAATATTTATTTTTCTATTGTAAATATTAAAACAAGAAATATCTTTTTTGGAAAAAGCAAAGGTACTTACAACATTTCAACAAATTTTCAAGATGCAAGGCGTTAAAGTTTAGAAAAAATACACATTAGTGTTATATCTCATGAATCTTCAACTAAATTTCAATAAATTGAAATCCTCCGTATACATAATACCAGTGGCGTGGAACTGGATAGTGACATTTTTCTACAAAAAAAAATGTACGCCACTGAGTTCGTTTCTTTAAAATTTTTAAAATTATGCATCGTTTAAGAGATGAAGTTTCTTCGTGATTGTGAACATTCGTATACTTAAGATCATAGATTAGAAAGTTCTGAAGTTCTTTTATTTCATGTCTAATTTTATTTTAAGGGTGCAAATAGATTACACTGGGGAACAGTAGTTTTCTTGACTTGGCTTTGTGACTTGTTTTTGACTAATTTTTGGTCCCTGAATTCAAAAATATTCACAGTTTTTATCTATCACGTCAAGTTATTAAGCTACAGCATACCCTCTATTTATCTTAAAAGTCATACAAAATGGGCATACAAAAGTCAAATAAGGTGAAAACTGACGAAATATATTAGAATGTTTTATTCATACAGAGGTTAATATATTAAAAACTAAGTTGTGTTTATGCAAAAAATAATAAAAAGGCATTATGGCACAAATCTGAGGACATTCTCGCTTGATACTCCAACAGCAGTCAGCCATCATACTGACATCTATCTACCTTGATACCTTGCCTCTATAACCTTTAGGTCTTGGTGGAATCGCTCGCCCTGTTCATCGTTAACAGCGGCAAGATTTTCTGGGAAGTTAACAAGATGACCATGTAAAAAATGCAATTTGATACTCATGTTGCAACCGAGCTTTTTAAAGCTGTCCAAGAGTTGTTGAACAATTTCGATATAATTCTGGGCTCGTGTATTTCCAAGAGTCTTTAACAATATTTTTGAATGCCAACCAAGCATTTTTTTCAAGTTCGGTCATTGTTTTAATAAAACGTTCATCTTTAATGAGTTGCCGAATCTGTGGACCATCAAACACACCAGCCTTTATTTTTTCAAATGACAGACTAGGGAATGCCGAAATGATATACTTAAAACAGTCTCCTTCAATTGACAAAGCTTTAACAAATTGCTTCGTGAGACCTAGTTTTATATGCAAAGGCGGACACATACACAAAAAACAGATGATCCATTGGTACATGTTATATTGCATCAAGTCAATGACTCTGTTTATGTCTTCATATTCTTCACGCAAAAAAACTGAATGGCCTATTGGGACTGAACCATGGGCCGATAGGAGAGTTAGTGCTTTCTGTGATTCGCGTTCAATCCCGCGAAGCGTAGTCGCATGCGTAACAACTGTAGAGAAAAAACTTAACGTGATAGGAAAAAACTAACAAAATTTTTGGAATCAACATGTCAATTTACACCTAAAAGAGGTTAAAAATCGAGCTCAACAGAAACTATATTTTAAATTGTTCTCCAGTGTAATATATGAGGAATATAAATATAGACTAATATGTAAAACGCAGTATAAATACATAAATTATTTTATTTTAAGAAACCAAGAAACACTTCATATAAAAAAAACTAGATGTCACAGAAAATTACGGAATACAATGAAAGTGCATTCAACGTCATTAATTTCGAATCCATTACATCGAAAGGTTTATTCGCCTGAAGCCCTTCGAAAAGGAAATTTTTCAAGAAATCCGCCAGGGATGCCATATAATCTGTAAGGGACGTCACTATGTCTCATTATCGATTACCTTAAAATAATAAATAGGGCTGGACCGTTGTAAGACAGGCCATTGGCGTGAATACGACGTGACCGCAATCCACGGCAGATATACAGGGTGAACCTTAAATAAGTACAAATATTTGAACTGCAGGTGTAGTTGGTCATATGATAAGTCTAGTGACATTTATTTTCTTTAAATTCAAACTTTGTGAAGTATGCTTTTTCCCCAACTTAGCACTTATATTCTCTAAGCTGTCACATGCGGACTGCGTTTATGACCCTGCATTATTAGAGCGTGATAGTAACAAATTACAACTATTGCAAAATTCTTGTCTTCGACTTGCTGCTGGATTGCGTTAATTTGATCATGTGAGTCAAAAATTTAAGTCGGTTGGCTGAAACTTGATAACATGCGTACTATTCATAGTTTTTGCCTCCTGCATAAAGTTTTGGTTACGCGTGCACCTCAAAAATTCTCTTTCCTCGGAGGGAGGAATGGGAGCGAGGTGAAACTGACTTCCTGAAGGCGGATAGTTGCTGGTACACTGATGGCTCCAAGACCTCAGAGGGTGTAGGAGCTAGAGTGTATAGTTGCAACCCAAACACCAGGCTATTCGTAAGCCTGGGTAAATATGCAACTATATTTCAGGCAGAAATTGATGCCATTGAACTGTGTGTGTGGAAGCTGGAAAAGCTTAGACTTACATACACGCAGATCGATAAAAATCTTTTCTGATAGCCTAGCAACTTTAAAAGCACTTGGATCCTACCGGTGTAATTCAAGAACGGTATGGAATTGTCAAAAGGCTCTGGAGCAGTTAGGTACAAGCAACAGAGTAACCCTGGTTTGGATACCTGATCATGCGGGTATCCAGGGAAACGAGGCAGCGGACTCGTTAGCAAGGCGGGGTGCCTCTTCCAGCTTTTTCGGTCCGGAACCGGCTCTTGGCTTAGCATCGGCTATTGCCAAAGCAGTCATCTCGACCTGGGCGGAGAGAAAAAGTATGGGAAAAGGTATGGGATTTGCCAAGATTAGCTCACTCGAAGGCGTTCATAGGGGGCACATCGACAAAGAGAGCTAAAAATTTGCTTGAGTTAAATAGGCTTGATCTAATGACTCTGATTGGCCTATATACCCTGGCACTGCCAGTTGTGTTTGGAAAGTGACGAATCGGCAGAACACATGTTATGTTACTGTCCGGCTGGAGAATGCCTTCTATATTTGGCAAAGTGCATCTCTGGCCAGAAGATCTAGACAGTCTCACCTAACTAGGTTATTGGCTTCATAAAGAGTCTGAACCTGTTGGGTGAAGTGTAATAAGTATGTGAGCCACAATAGACCACAGGGTCGCAGTGGAGGGCCAGCTTTTGTCCCACTTAGAGAACTTAGACCCTCAATATTTACTCAATAAACTTGTACTTCTGCACTGTAATAATACTAACACTTGAAAGAAACAATTTTTCCTAAACACTCTTCTGCCAGCATACGTAGCTTCTCATATATATCTAGTAAGGGATATAACAAATTGCCTCCACATTTTAGAGAATATTCAATTTGTAATTTAAAAAAAAGAATACGTAATTTCGGATGGCTAATTGTATTATCGAGAAATTTGCTAAGTTTCGGATATCACTTGGATTCGTTAGTTTTATAATTAAGTCCTAGTTATGTTTATATCATTTTGTACTAGTTGTAATAAGTTGAAAAGCAGCATTGGCTATTATTATTATTATTATTATTATTATTATTATTATTATTATTATTATTATTATTAACATTACTGTTATTATTATTATTAATTATTAATAGGTAATCATTCTACAAATATCTAACTACTACTATTAAAAATAACTACATCTCTGAAATGAAAGTATATAAACTTTTAAATGAAGTTATAGCACTGATATCCGCTTTTCAACTGTTTCCCTGAATGAAAGAAGGCCAAGGCCAACTCTATAATAGCATCGCTTACGACTACTGCTTGTGTTTTTTACTGTCAGTCACTTACATATAAAATATAACATTATTCAACGCTGGTTGGAGCTTTAGTCCACAGAGTAGTTAGTTTCACACAATATTATTAATACCTTTGTTTGAGATTAATCATATAATCAAATTAATTAAGAAAACGTGAGCTTTCTCTGTCAGTCACTTACATATAAAATATAACATTATTGTACATTTGTAATCATGTAACGGTTGTCTGTCGAAGAGAAGTAGGGTGAGATGCAATTATTAAACGTGCATCACAGTATTCTTTATTTGATGGGTCCGTTTTAGGATTTGGTTACGGCTAGCTTAGTTATTTATTATGCAAAGAAATAATGAAATGTTGGTAGTTATGCTCACTCTATGTAATAATTAAACTTAGAAGTATATAACTATACAGAGGGGGATACTCGGTTGGGGCGGAATAACAAAAAGCTATATAACTCCTTTAAATATTCTACAAAAAAGATTTTTAAATGTAATACTTCCAAAGATACAGCATATCCATGAGACGCTTTATATTTAGAAGCAAAAGTTTTTGATGTTAGGCAACTATATTTTTATAATTTACATATTAAATATCACGGAATCAAATGTATAGATAATTTACCAACACATGAATATGTCACTAGACGGAAAGATAAATATAATATTCTATTCATGGCAAAGACTACTATTGGACAGAGGCCTTTTGCTTTTCTGGCTCCAAAGGTTTATAATACTCTTCCAAAACAAATTCAAAATAAAAGTTAAAAAAATACATATTATTGAGTCCCAGAAAAACATTCGATGAACTCATTGATTCAAAAATAAACTAAAATAGAATATTTAACAAAACTTATTTACTTACCAACAATAAATTGTCAAACTCGATTTTATATTCAATACTCTCATGAGTCGTCGAAATACCAATACTCTTTCCATCTAACTAGCTACTTCAATAGCTGTCTTTATTAGGTTTGTCTAGATTCTTTATGTTAATCTGTAATACTTAGGTTTGTGTCAATTTTAACTAAATATGTGTTTGTTATTGTAATTAAATTTATCATTTATCATTTAAGTGTAAGTATTTTTATAGATATAGGTATACATTCTTGAAATTAATATCTGTAATTATACAGTATGCGCCAAGAGTATGGAATAAGTTCAATAAAAACGAAACAATTATTTTTTGGGAAAAATCCTCGAACAGGTCGATTTTTAATTTAAAACAAAATACATATCTTAACGTAAAATGCGATTTTCAAATGTCATTTGTTTTCGAGTAATGACGTCATCGATTTTTTTTAAATGGCAACACCATATTTTTTCCCTTGATTCTGAAAGATCGTTTAATTCTCTATCAGACAGTACTAAAATTTTGCCCTCTTACATAGGAAAGTTTTCGAGTAAATGACGATTGAATGTTAGAAAATGTAAATCAATTAAAATAAAGCAAAAACGTTATCAAGTTTAGTTTTTCGAATTCCATAGTTCTTTTATGGATCACGTAGGTGAAAATCTTTGCAAAGTGTCATTGTCACACCGACTTTCTAATAAGTATTGTAAGCGACATAGAAATTATTATTCAATTTAAAGTATTATGGCACATTTAACTGTTACTCAAAGAATTGAAATTTTAATTCTTATCGGATGCGGGAATATGACTAGAACTCAGCAGGAAGTTTGAGATTTATTTAATGAAAAATATCCAGATCGCCCTATCAGCCAATCAACAGTCAGTAAGGTAGAGTCTAAATTTAGAGAAACTGGCAATGTTGTAAATATTCCAAAACCTGGACGTCCAAGCATTAATGAAAATCAGAAAAAGAACATTTTGATAAATATGGTGGATAATCTTCATAATTCTTCATGATTGGTTGCATTAAACAATGACACTAGTCAGAGCACAGTGCTACGTATCTTGAGGATCCCTACAAAATTCAACTTGTGCAGGAACTTCATGAAGATGATCCTGATCGCCGCTTACACTTTTGCGAAATTCTAATGGATTTATGTCAAGGAAATAGAAAATTACACCGGCAAATACTTTTAGATGAGGCCACATTTTGTCTGAATGGTACAGTAAACCGTCAAACTTGCAGATATTGGAGTCGGGAAAATCCTCATTGGATGGCAGAGGCACATATCCAACACCCTCAGAAATTAAATGTGTGGGCTGGAATAGTTGACGACAGAATAGTAGGGCCTTACAGGACAAAGATATTTAGAGTTTCTAGAAAATGACCTTGTTCCAGCCCTTGCAGTAATTTTTCCTAACGATAATGACCCTGACATTCCTGACGATACCATATGGTTTCAGCAAGACGGGGCACCTCCGCACTATGCGCGACCTGTACGAGATTTTTTGGAGGTGGATCGGCAGACGCGGACCGATAGAATGGCCTGAAAGATCGCCAGATCTTACACCTCTTGCCTATTTTTTATGGGGATACTTGAAGTCAAAAGTGTACATTAATAAACCACGTAATTTAGAAGAACTTCAAAATCGCAATCGGGACGAAATACGCAGAGTTACCCCAGAAATCATTCATAATGTGCAAGAAGAATTTCTTCACAGACTTGCGCATTGTCAAGAAGTTGGTGGATGGCAATTTGAACTAATTTAAGTATAAAATTTAATCAATTGTATTTTATTTTACATACCTCAGAATTGTTACTTTTTTATGGATAAAATTTACGTTTTCTAACATTCAATCACCATTTACTCAAAAACTTTCCTATGTAAGAGGGCAACATTTTAGTACTGTCTGATAGAGAATTAAACGATCTTTCAGAATCAAGGAAAAAAATATGGTGTTGCCATTTAAAAAAAAATCGATGACGTCATTACTCGAAAACAAATGACATTTGAAAATCGCATTTTACGCTAAAATATGTATTTGTTAAATTAAAAATCGACCTGTTCGAGGATTTTTCCCAAAAAATAATTGTTTCGTTTTTATTGAATTTATTCCATACTTTTGGCGCATACTGTATATTGCATTTTAGTGTATTAAATGTAAATCATGTTCTCGAAACAAGTGTTAAGTCACTTCTCGAACTTTTATTCTAACTAATTTGATGTTTTGTTTCTAATTTTAAAAAGATTTTCATGAGTTTTTTACTAATTATTTGACAATTGCATTGCCAATTTTTCAATTACTGACTACTTTTCAACTAATGACTTTTGTCTTTTGTTATAATTTCAAAACCACCCTGTGGAAAAATTGGGGCGGACATTTTGGATTACATTCTAGCTACTGACTATATTAAAATTAAAGCTCATTTTATGAACTAGAAATATACATACCCATGTCGGTATATTTTTCTGTGATAAAAAACACATGATATATAACTTCCGTATGCTGCATCACATACCACTGTTCCAAATACATCGATATTCTTTGAAACCATTTGCGATAATTTAGAAAAAATACCGAGGAAGTATCACTTGGTAGAAAGCCGCTACTATACTGGCCCAAACACATACAACTTTGAAAGGTAGACAAATAGGAAAAAGCCATGATTAATTTTTATAAAATCTTCCATGGATACCTACTACCAGAACAGTACCAGAGAGAAACGGAAAATACAGGGTGAACCTTAAATAAGCACAAATATTTTAACCAGCAGTACAGTTCACTGTGTAGAAGACATAATTAATAGTTTTTTTTTATAAAAGAGTCAAGAACAAAAAGTCAACAACAAAAAAGTCAAATTTTAAATAAATTTTGAAATTTTTCAACAGAAAACTTGTTCAGGATCACTGATTCAACTCGTATATTAAGATTTGTAAGAATCATAGTAGATGTGTATTCCACAACGTTACCAATTTTACATTAATGTCTTGGCATAGACTTCAAGAAAGTTATAAATAGAATTTTTTGACATGTCAAAGAATAATTGAAATATTTTTATTTATAAAAATATCAAAGACCTCCTACTCCCCTTTGCCATTTCTATACGTCACCAATAAAGTATGTACATGATATTGGAAACATAAATCAAATTCTCTCCTCACAGTTGAGAATTTGGTCATTATCCATTTTTGTTACACTCCAACTGATTTATCACAATACATACTATCGTAATCACTATCACTGATTAACAAATAGGTATGCTTTTAGCATGTCAACCTTCACTATTTGAATAATGCGCCATATTTTACTTAATTACTGTATTTCACTAAAAATTAAATACACAAGACACTTAAGAGAAAAACACTGCCCCTGAAAATAATAAAACTATTTAAATACGTTTTATACGTTAGTGCCGCAACAGATGCGTCAAGCAGTGCATTACTTAAAGAAACCATTAACTTAGTTCGGTTTCGGAAGATGCAAAAGTATCTCATATTAACTTTCAATTTACGTGTATTGAAATTTTCAAATCCCTTTCCACAAATATTACATGTTTTGTTTCCGCTTGTATCTTGCCTTTGCCACAGCTTATTCCATTGCCCTGGATCATACTATTGCACCGGTAGCAACATAACCTCTTCGTCGACCTTTACTATCAATCCAATAGAAGATGGAGCTGGTGCGGGACATTTCGCCTACTGCCCGTGACACCTACCTATTACCTGTGCCTACGACACCAGCTTCTTTTTTGCATGCAATTGACACTTTTAGATATTTTACTTTGCCTTCTCTTGATGTTGTACGCATACATCAAGCTAGTTATTTTGTTATTCCATGTTTTGTGTTTATTTTTAAAATATGTTTCACCCACAACGAAACTTCGAAGTACGAATTGGTTAGCACTATAACGTTGTTTGAGGTTATTTGGCGAAAATTAACTCTTAAAGTGATGTGTAAAAATCATAGTTTTTTTTTGTTATTCTTCATAAAATAATTTAAGGGGATAATTTGTGATAATGTTTTGAACAGTGTAACTTGTGAAATGTGGATAATTGTTTACATAGTTGGCTTTTCAGCAAGTAGGTGAGCTTTTATGCACGTTTATGGATATTTTTTGGAATCATTGAACTTCCTAAACACTTTAATTGATACTATCGAACTTGCGGAAATTCATATTTTAATTGTTTATGATAAATTGAATTTAGGTTAAAACATTATTTATCTTACAGACGATATGGCAACCCCACCTTCAGTAAATCATATGGTTTATTTTATTAAGTTACGACAGTGCTCACTGGTCAGCGGTCCCCAGAATGTGGATATTTAAAAAAAATTAATATCTCCGTAAATACTTTTTAAAAAATGACTCACTAGACTCATCTATATTAAGAACTACACCTGCACGTAAATATTTGTACTTATTTAAGGTTCGGTATATCGTAAACGATAAGAACAGAACTCAACGATAATGAAACTGATTATTTACATAACACCATGTCAAGAAAGATGATGTATAGAGGTATGTTTTCGTTTTAAAGCTATTTTGGAAACACAAAATAACTGTAAAACGAGATCTAAACACCTGCTGCTTTTAATGTGTTGAACATTAAATCAACAATTTTCATTAAACAACCTGTAGATTAAAATATATTTTCTTAAGTTCAAATAGAGACAATATAAAATTTTTTAACTAGTCCTGTTGTGTGGGGAACAGCTGGCTCTATGAAAGATGTCGCTTCGTAACAGTCTTTGACACCCGAAATATTTACTTCTACTCTTTTTAGGTTAGATTACTGGCTGAACAAGGTATTTTAAAATAAAACAACGTAAATCAGCAGTCGCGAATATAACGTCCGCATCCCGTCATTAAAAATGACGAACTGAATGAACTAATTACTTAAGAGGTTATTGCCTTGAACATTTTTACAACAACTACTATGCGGGCTAATGCTCCAACCATGCAGCATTGAAATCCACCTGAAAACCCTATGGCAAACAGCCAAAGTCATTTGCCAGCGGCCCACCTGACATATACCGTTTCGAGATTATTAGCTCTCATCTGTATGCCATAGGTGAGGTAACTGACCAATAACACTGGCTCTTTTATGTCTATCTAACCGGACAGAAAGAACAATAAATATGCAAAATGTAGTTAGCTACATCTAGTGGCCACTAGCTCGCATATGCTTAGGTACTTTTCAAGGTTTTTAAGCAATTTTTTTAAGAAAAATAACAAATGAACAGAATAATTAATTAACTCCTCTCTGATTGTCAAGCACTTAGTTGATTTTTTTAAAGATGTACAAAAGGGATGAACAAAATGTAAACGAATAATGGAAATATCTGCCGGAACGGGAAATAAAGAAAAAAAATTGAACATTTCAAAAAAGATGTTGCCATATAATAATTAAGTACAAAACTGGAATATATCATATCTCAGGGTCGGTCAGTGGTCGCGCGGTTTAAGGCGTCAGTACTTGAACCGATGTGGGTTCGAGCCCCGCAGCTGGTAGACCGTATATCAGCTATATTTGTGGAGATGATTGGCACCCTCTCTACGGGTATAATAGGGTAGAAGAATGTTAACTGGGTCAATGTGAGATACCGGTCGACATTTGACTACCCTCCTAATTAATGAGGTCTTCCAGGTTTCCCTCATTATTGCACTGAATGGTGGTTAGGGCCTACCAACGTAAGTCGTTCCTGGGCGCAAATGCGGCCTGCTTAATAATAATATTCCGGCCCCTCTCTTCGACTTCTGGGCTAATCCTCGGGATTAAAATGAAGGATAGGGATATTATTATTAATGTTAACTACTACTACTAAATATTAACAATTACTATTGAAAAATTTATTATACACCTCACTGTTGTGTTTTCAAAAATGCTCTCAATTCCAAAAACTTATCTCATACTTCTTGTTATTAAACACTGACAATTATAAACAGAATTTAATGTCGAATTCACACTACATAAATTTGTCGTGTTTTATAAAATACAACCAGTTTCAAAAACCCACCTGACTAAAATTAAAGAGTGGGGAAAATTGGTATAAAATACACGCAATCGGACATTTGATTTAATAAAAAAACATGTATATATCCACCAATATAATATCTACGTACATCTAGGTAAATCATAACTCATAAGTTCCACAAATTTATTGACAGGCACAACAATCATATCTTGAGCATAGGCTAGAATCGATAGCAGATATGTGGGCAGTATAATAAATATTTCGTACGGTCTTATGGAATATAATACAAACATGAGATAATAGAATTGGTAAATATATTGTGTTTGTATTCGTTCACACCTGCGTACTTTTAATTTTACTTTCCACAATTATCATCAATTGGTCAAAGTTACGGTTTGCAGCTTATTTACTATAAAGTGTATTCTCGGATAGATAATTCTTTAAATTATCTCAAAAATCTCTCAATAAAGTTCATTTTTTAAAGAGAGTTCATATTCAACGAAACTGTATTATTTACTAAATACATCTGAATCGTCTTTATGCAACCTTATTTATGTCAGATCGCGCACATTATGTCTGCATGGACCTGCAAAGCCTGTTCATGAAGGTGCCCATGTTATTTAATGGAGCATCGCACACTAGACCTGTACCAGCACGTACCGTCACCTGCAACGACCGTCAACGCAGGTCGTATCAGTGACCTGCATCCACCTGAAGTTGTTTAGCTGCAGCTGCCAGTTGCTCGAGTACCAAAGGCACGCATACAGGATTACGTCAAGAAGATAGTCTATCATGTTTGCTGTTTGACATTGCATCAGAGAAAGAGAATCAGACAACAAGAGGAACCATTACAGTGTATGATATTGATGTGAATCAAGAACAAAGAGGGATTTAATACAAGCCTTTAGAGCATTAGAAGCAACCGCGAAGACAGTTAATGTTACGAGTTAATACAATAAAAACACACAGTGTATGAATGTTACTAACAATAGTATTCCTATTAGTATAATATAATAGTGCTGAAATCAAGAAAGGGATATACCTAGCCAATAGAAGTTATACTTCGAGTTAAAAAAGCTAACATCAAACACAGTACTAAAAAAAAAACAAGATATTTAACCGATATTCTCCTATGCATCAGATGTATGGACGATGACAAACAGTGATGAAGAGCTATTAGGCTGATTTGAAAGAAGGAACTTGTGGTACATATATAGACTGTACAAGAGACCAGATATCGTACGGTTCATCAAGATAAATAGGCTAAGGCGGCTTGGACCCCTAGAAAGAATAGACGACATGGAACTCCCAAAGAAAATATTCCACAAACATCTCGACATAGGAAGAGAGGCAGGTGCAAAACCATATATAATGATCAAATAGAAGAGAATTTAAGAACGCTAGGGACTAGAAATTGGAAAACCAAAGCAAAGAATAGAGAAGAATGGTAACTGATACTAGAACAAGCCAATATCCACCCGCCACTGTAACGTAGCGCCAGTGATGATGATGAAATCGGCTGATTTTGTATTTCACTATTAAGTCAGATCAGTATTTACTTGAACAGCTGCGTTCAGGGTCGTCCCAGTGACAATTTTTCGATGCATAATTGAAATTTAATTTACATGACAATTTAATTTATATATAAAAAAGCCCACATGCCACAGTGTACTTGTAACTTTGACAGTGGGGAAAGTTACCTGCAACTTTTACAACGACAAAAGCATTAGTAGTTTTTTCACTTATTCATTTTTTAATCAATTATCGCGGTGTCCGTTGCCAAAATAAATAGTTTGACATTTTTGTCAACAACTTATTGAATTATTAAACACTAACAATGAGTCGATTCGGTGAGTCTACGAACAACGAAATTAGTCAAATTGTTAATACCTGTGTGCCTGCTAATACAATAGCGACTCAATCATCAATCTGGCGCCAATTTTCTACTTTTTGCGATGCGAAAGGATATAAATTTAATATAAAGGATATAAACCGCTAAAATGTTACAAAGTAAATATTATAAAGAATTCAATATTGTATTAACCCTTTTACCGACATGTAATGCTAAACGTAACATCCTACAAGGACAATCCGAAAAGAGAAAATCCAGTGCATTAGCTCTTAATAAATGTGAAATATTTGTAATGGCCAGATTGGAGGGTCACGCTTCTATAGCCTTGAGGGCGGAGAATGAAATTCCAGTATCCGCTCTGAGGGTTATTGAAGCAAAGGATAAACTAAGGCTGGGTAGGAGATATACCACTGTTTTCCCTTCGAGAGAGCAGTAGGAGAGGGCAGAAAACATGTTTCCCCCGGGATCTCTGATATGCTATACAGATGGATCCCGGGTAGGGGATGAGTTTTCTGGAGCAGGAATTTATCTGGAAAACCTGGACATCCGGCAGAGCTTTTCGCTGGGTACACACTCCACGGTTTTCCAGGCGG
This sequence comes from Monochamus saltuarius, assembly GCA_025584915.1. NCBI lineage: Eukaryota > Metazoa > Arthropoda > Insecta > Coleoptera > Cerambycidae > Monochamus > Monochamus saltuarius. The sequence goes on from CM046723.1 coordinate 58,041,926, forward strand.
AGGTTTTTGCTATTTTGATGGTAGCAAGTAAGGAAGAAGTAAGGAATTGTGTGGAGGAGAAAATCTTCATCTGCTCGGACAGCCAGGCTGCACTCAGGGCTCTTAGTTCTCCGGTGACTAGATCTAGTCTTGTCCAGGAGTGTGGAGATGCCCTTGAGTCCCTGGCCAGACAAAGAGAGGTGGAGTTGGTCTGGGTTCCTGGCCATAAGGGGATCCCCGGTAATGAGACGGCTGACTTGCTGGCTCGTCTTGGATCTGGGGCACCGTGCCAGGGACCCGAACCCTTTTTGGGAATTACGCGAGGTAGTATGAATAGTGCCCTTAATAAATGGGCCTATCAAACACTAGGAGGGAATTGGAGAAGGAACGGGGGATGTAGACAGGCCCATGACTTCTTCAATGAACCTAATAAATCTAGGACGAAGTGGCTGCTTAGCCTTAGTCGAAGGTCCCTGAACCAAATGGTGGGGGTCCTGACAGGTCACTGCAGACTCAGGAGGCATTTGAATTTGATAGGCATAGAGGATAGTCCCTTATGTCCGGAATGCGGAGATGTGGAAGAGACCCCTATCCATTTTCTAGGACAATGTGCGGCTCTTGGAAGACTAAGATATAGAATCTTTGGCACCGAAGAGCTGCAAAGGGAAGAGATGAGGGGCCTACCATGGACCAGGATCCTGGCGTTCATTAGGACGTCGGGTAGGTTCGAGGAAGGCCGAGGGCGAATAGTGGAGGGGTGATGGGATGCCAGGGTAGGCAAAAAGGGCCCACGTGTGGCCTACTTGCCAGGCTAAGGCCGCCCGCACTTTACTACTACTGTAATGGCCAGATTATATGACGAAAATGAACCGGAAGGACTTAAAAAAATATATATCATATTTTGGCCTTTGAATTAGCTTGGCGCGGAGGAAAAGCAACTTACAGCAAAACTTACTTATTTCATATAATCCTCTATTTTCGAAAACGAGACAAGGAGGTGACAATAAATTATACGACAGCAAATGGATTAAGCTTATTTAAAAAATTCATGGGAAAACGTGGTACTTCTATAAAATTGGACAGAGTATTTCTTACACCAGATCCCTTTTGGAAGAACAAAATTCTAAAGGTTGGTACAAAAATATGCGCATTGGAATTAACGAAATTTTCAAATGGACTAAATGCTCAGCACAACGCATTGAGATAGATGTCAAAATTACAAATCTAGCGGCAGCAGTTAGCGAATTAAGTAAAAGCGGAATTGAAGAACAAGCTCTAATAAAAATAACAGGACACAGCAATTCATCATCAATAAAACCATACTTACAAGTTGACAAAGAGTATCATTCGAGCATTATTCAATCGATTCGTTTGGAAAAAGAACAAACTTCAACATCTACAGAAACGATTAGCTGTGGCATCCGTAGCGGCATTAGTATTTCGCGTATGAATTTCAATAACTGCGTGTTTAATAATTGTACGCTCAAGAAAACACGTATTTATTTTTAGTATTTTCTAAATAAGGTTTGCATTGATATGTTTCTATCATGACAGTGTTTCTCGTTTAATTGCTAAGCAACAGTTTCTCATTAAACAACCCTAATTTACCCGGAAAAATACAAATCTCTTGTGCTCTTGTATAAGTGAAAAAACCCCAAAGATAGAACTTTTTCGTATAAGACTTTTCTATTACAAATATCGTCAGGAAACTGTAGTTTAATATTTAAACATTATACACGCATCCTGTATATATTAGAAAAGCAGGAACTGTTCAATAGAGTTATAATAATGTGCATTTCAACTGAAATACAACATACTATGTAAATGATACTGTTGTATTTCTGATTATCAAAGTTCGTATTTCAGACCCATAACAAGCAAATGAACAATGACAATTTGTTTAGGTGGCATAAATCTCAAATAACAAAGGCGAATCTCAAATAACAATTAAAATGACATCATTATTTTTTCCACTGACATCCATATTGATCCGTGATCACTTTTATGTTTTTAATTTGTATATACCACCTAACATTGGTTGCGATGAATATGATTGCTTATTTGATGCTTTTGAATCTCTGTATCCAATTTGTGGTTCAAAAATACTTATTGTCGGTGACTTTAATATTCCAGAATATTCGTCAATCAGTTCAAATAATTCCTCCAACCGATCTATTAGTTCACTACAAAATTTTTTGTGTTTTTTAAACCTGTGTCAGTACAATTTGGTTCGGAATCTCAATAATAGAATTCTCGACCTAGTCTTAAGCAATGAAACCTGCAGTGTAATACATGCTCCTGACATTCTACTCCCTGAGGACAGTCACCATCCAGCTCTTCTAATATATTTGCCTTTTATGAAAGCAGCTGATTGTTTTCCTTTGAATAGTGTGGAAAATGCGTTACCGATTCTTGATTTTAGGAAAGCTAACTTTGATTTATTGTATCAAGAAATATCTACAACTGATTGGGCATATCTTTCTTCTGTCTCGGATGTAAATCAGGCAGTCGATGCTTTTTATGAAACGTTGAACAATATTTTAATTAAGCATGTTCCAAGAAAAATTAATATACAATTTAGTAGGCAATTTCCTAAATGGTTTTCTAGAGATACCATTCAGGAATGGAAGTTGAAGCAGAAAGCCTATAAGCAATACAGAAAGACAAATATGCCTGAGGATTATAATGCATTCAAAACCATTAGGGCATCTCTTAAAACTAACGTTCGAGAATCATATCGAAATTATGTTAATAACACTGAAAGAATGCTGAAAACTAACCCTAATAAGTTTTGGTCGTTTATAAATTCTAAAAAAGGTACCACTTCTATTCCATCTACTTTGTTTAATGACGGCCAAAATATAGATGATCCACAAGCAATAGTTAACACTTTTGCCAATTTCTTTTCTGGAAACTTTACACCTTCTAGTACTTTAAAACCTACTGCCAATTTTACTACTGCTAACCTTCTCAGTGCAGTGATAGTTTCTGAGTCTGAAGTGTTAGATGCTATCAGGAAACTTAAAAACAATATGTGTATGGGCCCCGATTTATTTCCAGATTTTTTGTTAAGAGATTGCGCTATTATTTTCTGTAAACCTTTGGTTACCTTGTACAATCTAATTTTGAAAAATGAAACGTTCCCTGACATCTGGAAATCCTCTAGAATAACGCCCGTACTTAAAAAAGGTTCTAAACATGATTTTGCTAACTATCGTCCTATAACAATTTTAAACAACTTCTGTAAGATATTTGAGATAATACTTCACAACCATTTATTGCATCATGTATCTAATATGATTATTCCCGAACAGCATGGTTTTATAAAAGGTCGATCAACCATATCCAACCTTGTTTGTAAGACCCAGTATATGTCTCAAGTTGTTGATGAGGGAAGTCAGGTAGGTGTTGTCTACACTGACTTTTCTAAAGCATTCGATAGACTTGATCATGAATTGTTAATAAATACTCTTGATGCATGTGGTCTTTGTGATAGTTTGTTAAATTTGTTACGGTCTTACCTGTCAAGTCGTTTTCAGTTTGTTCAGTACCGTGGGTTTAAATCCGATTTGTTCTGTCAGACTTCAGGTGTTCCACAAGGGTCGGTGTTAGGCCCTCTTTTATTTATACTCTTTATCAATAATATTGTTAATAACATGAACGTTCGCTACTTGCTCTATGCAGATGATCTTAAGCTGTTTTGTAAAATTGCTACCCTGGCTGACTGTGTTAACCTACAAAATAACCTGAATATGTTAAACGACTGGTGTAATAATAACAAATTACCTTTGAATGCATCTAAATGTAAAGTTATGTCGTTTTATCGGAAAAATATCGTACAATATTTGATTACACCATTGGTTGTGATGTTCTAGAACGGCCGTCAGAAATTGCAGACCTTGGCATTATTTTTGATCCAGAGCTGAATTTCTCGAAGCATATGGATGCATGTCTGACAAATGCGTATAAGTACCTCGGTTATATCCAACATATACATTATAGGATTTAGAATACCCATGCATCTGTTAATTGTAAAATTTCCTATATGGGTCATTATAAAGAAAAAATAAATCCATTGCTTCTAAATTTCGTATTTCCAATAATTCAAAATGCAAAAAAAAATCATTATATCGTGACAATTGACGACACAACTACACATTTTTTCGAAACTGCACGTCTTCCATAAGCTATATCGGCGTAAAACTGAAATTACAATAACAAACCTTCAGGTGAATAAACAAAACAGCTATTACATACACAAAAAATATGGAAATATTATTTATAGAAACACCATTCAGCCTTCTTTAACCTTAAGAAAGGGCATTCTATACCACTGACTTCCAATTGACGTACATCCACAATCTAGTTTTTACAGGTACAAAATTAAAATTTACATACTGTTTAATATTTTACTTGGACATTAACCGTTTTGTAAACATATTTATGCTACACAGGAAAATGACTGGTGAAAAACGTAAACATACATGCATGGTTTTATGTAATATTATTACTTTTTGGAATAATATATAGTATAGTGTATAACATTTTCGCACAATCGCATTTATCAAATAAAATAATAAAAAAATTATTTTGATTGCTGAAATGGCGTGGCCTATCTAGCGTGTTTTGAATTTATTTTGTTGGAAACCAAAAAAACAATTTGAAGTTTGAACAATTTTGTGTTTTGTTGTCAAAACTGTGCTTATAATGGCGGATAAAGACGATTCAGAGGTAGATTCGGACATCAAATAGATTGTGGGTCATTAATTCCCACAAAATCAAAGGTGAGGTATGAAAAAGTCTATGATGCCTTCAGGAAATGGTTAAATGAGAAGAAAGCGGAGATATCTGAAAAAACTGCTGGCTTATTTTGTTCAGAGAAATTTAAGATTGAAGTCTCCGGGAAGCTTATGGGCAGAGTACTCTATGCTTAAAAGTACAACTTAAATAATGGTGTCGATATATCGCAATTTAAGAAGTTAAAAGCATTTCTAATGAAGAAAAATATTGGACATCATGCGAAAAAATCAAAGCTATTTATCAGAGAAGAGATGAACAAATTCCTGCTTGAAGCCCCGATGAAACCTATATTATGATGAAAGCAGTGATGATAATGGGACTTGTTGCGGCTCTTAGGCGTGATGAACTCATGCACAGATTACATATATATAATGAACTTATGAAAACGACAGTTGAAGACAATACGGAGGAAGGTTCAGTTGTCATTGTTAAAGTGCCTGATACCAAAACACATATTAGTCGAATTTTCACAATCACTGACAAGGCCAATGAAAAAGTCCCTTTTTGACGATTTTGTGAAAATATATATTTTTCTAGTTCGTCAGGGAAAATGTGTAAATCAACTTGTGGGTATAAATACATTGAGACAAATATCACAAAAAATTGCCGAATATTTAAAACTGCAAGATCCAAAATCCTATACTGGGCATGCTTTTAGAAGGACGTCGGCGACTTTGTTAGAAAATACTGGAGTTGATGTTATGACACTCAAACGTCATGGGGGCTGGAGGCTTTAGTGATAACATTAATGTACTATTTGACTAACAGAAAATGTAATTTTAGGTCTTCTGGTGTCGCTGAAGGATATGTTGCAGAGTCTTTAACAAAGAAAATAGAGCTTGCTGATAAGATTTTACATACCAACAGCGGCAGTGACAATTAATTTGACTCCATTCTAGTGTTTGAAGACAGAACTACTGAAGTTTATTCTACGAGTAATCCTATCATATCTAACTCAATAAGTAATACAGAAAATTCAATTACTGTAAAAGCAATAGATAAAAACCAGGGAAAAACTATTACGTTTAAGAATGGTACAAATTGTATCTTTAGTTTTTACAATAAATGAGCCCAGCATTTGTTGGTGAAAAGAATTACTGATTTTTACTTACCGCATTAATGCCGTCATGAACTCAAACAACACTATTATTTTTTTGATTTCTATGGAAACAAGCCACAGTGCTGTATATTCAACTTACAGAATGTGTCAACAATGACTGTAAGTGCATATTTCAGAACGATTGTGCGAAAACAAATATGCTGCCAAACTGGAACAGGATATTACATTACATTTATATAAATTGGAGGTATGGTAACTTGATTTGTTGAAACGTATTAAAAGTTTTGTCAGTTGTAGTAATGAAAACTAGTTTTTCGCGCTGTCAAAATTGTCAGACCATCGCCAGAAGTTTATTTATTGTTTCAAGAAAAACGTAGGTACTTTAATGTTATGATCTGATATCAGTTTTAGATATTCATCCCAGGTATGTATCCCATTTTGGTCATAATAAAATTTACGTTATTTCAAGGTTAAATGTTATATTCTACCACTTTAAATTTGTAGTATATGTCCCCCTGTAACTGTTAATAAATAACGGCGATGTTATTTCTAACACGTTAAGTAGAATTTTAACAAGACAAGGAATTAGGTGTCGCTAACTTATGTTATTTGAATTGTAAAAATGGACGGCTTATTAAAATTACATTTAATTCGCATTTTATAAATGCACATCGAAGATAAGTTGTAATGTTTAAATTCAACGAAGAAGCGTAATAGATTTAAACAATCCATTAGATTTGCCTGAAGAAAAATTAAAAAAAAGATTTTGATTTAGTAAAAGCAATACGGCAATTTATTAACGAATTAAGACAAATTTTGGCAGTTCTTCAGAGACAAAAAGTATTCCGACTGAGGTAAAGGTAAAATTACTGCTTTCTAATTTTATTTTTTGATAGATGGATTGGTTCTACTATTTGCAACATTATTATTTTTAACATAAGGTACTTACCCGACATGTATTGATGATAATTTTAATTTAGGACTCAAAAATCAGTTAAGTAACAGTATTACACTGGTAACCAATGCTGCTACCGAATATTTGTTAGAGATATATGATGTTTGCACAAACTCAGCAGACAAGGAATCACATAAAAACTGAGTAAGTTGTATCAAGAACCGTTTAGTTTAAACAGCTTTAGTTTTATCATAATTAAATTAATTATCATATTAAAAAACAATAATCGAATTGTCAACAATCATTTAAACAAGGAATACACATGCCTGTTACCCCGACCTGATGCGGCCGCCACGTACAGGCGGTCAAGGTTTCAACTCCTGGACGCGGGGTAAGTTGAGACATTTCTTCTGAATAGAACCACGAAGAGACTTTGACTTTTTCTTACCCTACCCCGGAGTCTGCCTGGGCGGGCTCCGTTACCCTATCCTTTCCGCGACGCTGGGCGTCACGGCATTTACGGTTCTTTGTCCTAGCGTCTCCCTAGAGCCACAGTGCTAATCCTGACTTAACCCAAAACACCTACCTGGCCGGAGGCGTTCGCGCCGTGGCCAAAACATAACTACCCCCGGGGGCTAACGAGTCGGCGAAGAAAGAAGAGAAGACAGAAGAGCGCCAGAAGATAAGCCCTTGCCGACAGGGCTTGCCAGAACAGGAGGAGGTTCCCAGAGCCGCCGGCATCGCAATTGCGGTCGAGGCTGACCGGAGAAGGGAATCCGCCTCTACGAGGCGTCCAGGTCTACAGCGATGAAGTGGGTAAAAAAAGATAGTCCCTCTCGACACCGCTCATCCGAGGTCATTTATCCTGCCAAGGATATTGGCGCGACATGCCTGTTACCGGCATAACGGCATTCAAGGAACTTGCAGAAAGCAGCTACTGACATGTGTTCCTCAATTAATTGCCGTATTGCACATTTACTAAATTTAAATTCTTCATGAGATAAATCAACTGGATTACTTATTTTTTTTATCTTTCTTCGTTGGATGTTTACATAAAATGTTAGAAATAACCGTTATTTATTAACAGTTACAGGGAGATACGTACTACAAAAATTTAAGGCTGGGATTTTGTATACATATTTTTACCGTCTAACAGGGTCTCAAGCGAGGACACAGAACTCCAAGAAAATTGAAATAATTGGTTATTATTATATATCAACGTATTCACAAAGGTTCCCGCTAGTGCGTGAGATAATTTTTATTGCTCATAAAATCACAAGAATAATTAAAATAAATGTTAAAATACCTCAATTTTAGCCACACAGTTACTACGACAATAATGTTACAATTACGGCAAAATTATCCCAGCCACACCCACCAAATTACTTCACTCACTAGCCAGGACATATAGAACAACTTGTGTTTCACTTTCAGATTAATATTTATTGCTAATTTTACATTTTGTGTCCTCGAGTAAAATCATAACATATATCACGGCTTCCATTTTTATGTACGTCAAAATGCACGATAAACTTCAGAGAACCGTGCGGTTCGGGCCTATACGGGTTGTATACTGTCTCATAGGTCTGATTGATTCGTCGTTTCGCTCACTCAGGCTGTGCAATTCCTTTTCTACAAAATCCTCGCCTTAAGGTGATGAAATATAACATTTAACCTTGAAATAATGTAAATGTTATTATAACGAAAATAGGATACATATGCATATTTTCCTTTACCCATGTTATAGTATTTTTTGTGGTATAGGTGCATATTTATTTTTATTACCGTAACAAAATGAATAAATGTAGTAGCAAGAATATGAAATTTAAAAATTTGAAATAGCTGCTTGAACTGAATAGCATATCGTGATGGTGTTCTGTTAATGGGTAATCTCGACGGATCTGAGATGAGTAAAAATCCTCAAGGGTATTATTGTAAACGAGTAAACGACGCCTAAATAATAAACGTAGAAACGGAAGAGGGGGGTAAGGGGTTATTGTATCCCCTCTCATTTTGCAACAAGACGCAGCAAAAGGAGTTGGACTTAATAACATTTTTTAATTTAAAATTACAAAGGAACAATTTGTAGTGTTCCGACTTGCTCTAAAGTGTTCTAATTATTTTATACAGAGTGTCTCTGATATAAGCTTAGCCAAATGTGCCTTTTTTACATAAATAAATGTTTGTCATCAAAGTAAATTCGTTTATTAAAAAAAACACGGATTTAAGAAACAGTTTAATTAATTAAACAATTTTACACTAATTGCTGCCATATTGTCTACCAAAAAGTTTAGATGTCGCGACATTCCTAAACTTTCAGCAAAACAATTTCTTCACTTTGTCGATAATTTGCCACTTATCACATTATGACGTTATAAAATATGGCCCATAGGCGTACGTCAAAAAAAAGTGGGAGGATAAAATAACCCCTTCCCCCCGTTTCTATGTTTGTTTTTTAGGTGTCCTTTACAATGATACCTTTAAGAATTTGGTTAACAAGAAGTATCTATAAAATGTCAAAGTAATACCCGAAAATCCGAAGAAATTATAGCGAAAAAACAATGTTAAAAGTTCAACTTTAACACCCTATATCTTTCAAAGGAGGCATTTTTGAATACTCGCGTCAAGAATTCAGACGTCTTACGTCACGGCTGACGTTACACATTTGTTTTTATTGTCAACGTAATTTTCGATATTTGGTCGCGTTAAAAACAATCATTTTTTTCAATTTAGTGCAATATGTAATGCAAACTTTTAGTGTATTTTATAGTTTTATTACTATCAGTTGCAGTTTCTTAAATAGTTTGATGAAAATATAATGAATTATTCATTTTTGTTCGTATGACATAAGTCGTTTGAATTCTTGTCGCGAGTATATATAGGTAAATATAGTTAAATCGCCATATTTTGCCGCCAAAAACACGCAGTTAATGAGATGACCTGTTTTTTTTGTTACACACTGTATGTATAACATTTTATTGTCAGCTATATTTTGCGCGTTTTGTACTTGTTTATTTGTTGGTTAATAAATATTAACCTCGTCATGTATCTTCAACACGACACGTGTTTGCATCGAAGTCGCATGAAAAGATGATACCGTATTCGGTTACACGAAGTGTAGACGTAGATTTTTTTTCCTAAAGCAGGTAACCGCACTACACACAACATGAAAAATGTTCGCGAGGCAGCCAAGTTCTGTTCGGTAAAAATATTGTGCGAACACGTTACGCATATCACGACCTAATCTGACCCTGTTCGCGACGCAGCTGTACCTCGAAGTTCCGTGTGTATGCGGCTTAACAAGTGTGTACGCTGCTTAATATGACCACTTTCTTATCACTCACGTGTACCAGCGATGTCTAAATATGTGCATCCTAAATTTTATGAATATCAATTCTTACAATAACGGCTTGTTTAAAGAAAACATTCCTATGATAACAAACCGTCAGATCATTAACGTACGACTTGTAACTGATTTTTAATAGATCCTGTAATCAGTGGTAGGTACTTTTTTAATTAGGTACTTTATCTTAAATTTTTTCTCATTACTTTTCTGTTTAAGTAACATTTCCTACAACAAATTTAAAAATTCCAGTAAACAATAATGCATTTTTGAATTAACGTAATAAATTTTGTATTTAAAAATGAAAATATCCCACTCACAAATAATTTTGAAATTTTTATTGGATGATGTCATTATTCCGTTGTAATTCATCTGGGAAACTACAAGAGATAAGAAGAACAAGGTTTTCACAATACTGGGTTATTTTTTCAAGAAATTTAAGATCCAATCAGAATCTTCATAGACCTCTTTGTTTTTGCCATCGGTTGCGAGCAAAAACGAGTATTTAAGTATTGTACAATAATTTCAGAAAGAAAAAATAATAACTATAATAACATAAAATTAATAGACAAAATAAGACAGTGATAGTATGATGGTAACATTATTTAATTTAAAACATATTTATCGAACAACTTTCACTTTTGCTTTAAACTTATTTAAAGTATACGTTCTAAAACTTGTTAACTGAAGCAAACATTTAAATACAGATGTTTTATAAATTGTAAGTACAAGTATCATGTTTTTAAATCTGATATTTAAATTGTGAACATCCGTTCTATATTTAGTTTTCTGATAAAGATATGGGGGAGTTTCGAATTTAAAAATTTTTGTCAAACAGAAAACAGGAGAATGTGTGTAAGTTCGATTTTTAACCATTCTAGCTCTCAATTTTAGGTGAAATATACTCTCACGTATACATATCAATCTCACACAACAATTTTATAAATGTCTCTTATTAAATTTCCTTAAAAATAGGTAACAGAGTATCACAATAATTTAAATGTACCTAACAAGATGTAATTCTGTTTTGCTTACTGAGTACCTCTCTATAGGCAAATATTAGTTTGGGATTACCGATCGTTTAAGGCTTACGGTGAGTGCTCTACAAAACGCTATAAAGTTTTCGCTCAGTAACTCCTCAAGGGATAAAGATAAAAATATGCGGTTTTTTTTAATAGACTACAAATATTATTTTACATCGACGCTGTGTTTTGAAATTTCGGAAAAGAGCAAAATTCATTTTTTTAAAAAAATTGCACTTTTTCAAAATTTCAAAACACAGCGTCGATGTAAAATAATATTTGTAGTCTATTAAAAAAACCGCATATTTTTATCTTTATCCCTTGAGGAGTTACTGAGCGAAAACTTTATAGCGTTTTATAGAGCGCTCACCGTAAGCCTTAATAATCACATTAACCTCGATCAGGGCTAAGCTTTTGCGAAGTCACAACTGAAGATGCCGACAGTGAACAGCGGTGAAACATTTGAAAGCAGCTATAATATATATCTGATACAGAGTGCTTTCGAAAAGTAACGAATAAATTCATTATTTTTGAAATTGAGAAGTTTTCGAAAAATCCCCTGGCACGTCGATTTTGTTTAAAAAAAAGCACTTTTTGACATATGACCCACATTTGTGACGTCATCGTTGTTCGAGATATGACGTCATCGACAATTTTTTTAAATAGCAACCCCCATGTTGACCATGCCATTTGAAAAAGCGTGTCATTTTACATACATACATCATGAAAAATTATGGTGTTACATAACACAAATTTCAAGAAAACAATGTTTGAAGATTTTAAAATTTAATTTTCACAATTTCAATAAATAAATAAATTTATAGTATTTAAATTAACAGTATATTGGAAATAGTTATTAACTTAATTCACATCAGTCACATAATATGGAAAAACAGAAAACTTTTTCTTAGTGTGTATATTAAAATTTTTTAGCTCCCGCCACATTATACTGTTATTTTTTTATTGTTGGTATTTTAAGATTCTAAATATGCTCTTTTTCACGAATGATTGCTATATTGGCTTGTTACGTAATATTTTGAATCCCGAATAAGGCATAAAAATTAAATTTTCCAAGACCTTATATCAAATGCATTTCAGCATTTAATAACGAGTGGAATATGACAATACAACCTGTTTTAAAAATGATTTGAAAAATTATCGAATTCTGTTCATTGAACCTTTACGAGACGTTAAAAAAGTTGTAACACGTATGTGGATTATGCTGGTGGCATTATCTTGTAATAAGAAAATAATTTCAAACAGAGGCACGTAGCGGTAATTATTGACAATTGACTACGTGCCGGCGATAAAAAATACTTCACTACAGTTTGTCTGTTTTATCCGTACAAAATAGTCATGGTAATACACAGATAATGGCATACCGAATACCTAGAGAAGTTTTCACGCATGTTTCACAAAAATTCCGAATGTGATATTACAAATTATTTTACTAAATTAATTGTAACATTCGATTGGTTATAAGCGGCAACAGAAATTGTTCATTCATGCTGAACATCCTGCGTAGAAATGGCAACCTTTTTAGTACTGGAAGTTTGGCATTCCGCCAGATATTTTTGTGGCAATTTTAACCTGAGAATCTGTAGGCTTGTTGATTTACCCTTCCGCTACGGCAGAAGATTTCCATCCCCCTAATCTCTTCAACTGGAGAATGTCAACACCGCTATTTACCAATAGTGTGGCTGCCGTTCTTCAGAAGCAGTTCCCGTGTATATTTCACAATGCGGAAGCTTTAGAAAAACCGCATTTTTTGGGAAATAGACATCGAATTGTGGCCAAATAGCTGGCGACTTATTTTACCAAACATTAATTGTAAAAAAGTGTTCAATTAGAACGTCTAAACGAAGTACATATAAATTTTAATTAACGTTACCCATTCTTCCTAAATCACTATAAGTACTCTTGACTGGTAGGTTTTTGATATTGGAATTTCGATGTGAACCTTATTTTCCAAGATATTAACAATTTTATTTTATATAGTAATTAAAATATAATTTGTACATTTATTATATTGTATATATTGTAATACATTTACAATTAACAATGTGAAATCCATTTTTACATTGTAATATTACTGAACATACCAAACTTACTATATAATTGATTGTAAAAATATGCCTAATGTGTGTGTGAAGGTACTACTAATTTTAAAACGTAATTTTACAAGTAATTGTGGAAATTACATTGTAAAAATACTTTTTGTATTGTAAAATTACAAAGTAATATTACAATTGCAAAACCTAAAATTACACTACAAAATAAATTTACAACGTAATTTTACATTTTATTTGTAAAGTCACAATCGATAAGAAAATTACAGCAATAATGAGTGGTAAATAAATTGCCATCTATTTTAACTGTTATTTTTTACAGTGTAACAAAACCCATTTTATTCCTTAAAAAAGCGCCATAAAAGTACCATTTTATACAGTTCGTCACTACAGCATGCACCATCCGTAGCCAATAAGTAGCATATCATCAGGTGCATTTTTCAAAGATGCCACAATGTTCTTACTGTCCTGCTAGCAAAGTAGTTCTATAAATTTAGAGTAATAGGAGAGTAATATTCTGTTAACATATTTTAATTGTATTTAGAATACTAAATTGTTGCATTAATGTAGCACATGAGACTATTTTGCCTTCAGAAACTGAATTGTTTTTTAAATTTGTTGCAAGAACGTTCTTAGAGCATTTATTAGATAACTGCTAACGATGTAGCCCTATGGGTGTGTACAATAACACAATTTTACAGCAACGGTACTTATAGAATCAAATTACTGTAAAACCGATGCAAAATAGTGCTTTATATAATTATACCATCTCCTGTGACACTCCTGTTATAAAATTATTCCGTAATGCCACTTACAGTTTAATTATAGAACTGTTGTGTAAGGGGATGTTAAATTACAATTCTGCTGCGGAAAACAAATTACAAATATGGAAGTTGCTATCGAATTTAAGAGAGAAAGCTCTTTAAAGCAGTTATAGAGAATAATAATACAGTTGTTGTTAAATCATTATAGAGTAAATAAGTAACAAAACCCGTTTTATTCCATAAAAAACCGCCATAGAACTACCATTTATATATGTAGGTTTTCCATAGGATCTGACGAGCCCTGCCTGTAAAAGTACAAAATATTTTGATCAAAGTATAATGAGGAAATTTGTATAACGTAGTCGTGACTTGTAGAAATTATTATCAGCTTGCAGAAAGAAAATTTCATTACGATTGATAAGATTTATTTGGTTACTAGAAATTGATTTCCTTATAGAAATTTAGTAACATTAATTTAGATCATTCCAAACCTTATTCATTTACACTTCTAGATGTTGAAGTTAATGAATTTTATTAAACAAGATTGAAATAATTGAAATTACCACAATAAAATATGACAACACTGTGGATATAAAGTGCCATATATCTGTTATAGTTATTGCTTACGAAGCATATTTGTTCTATAATCATTGCAGTCGACACAAAAATGTCATATTAGTGCAAATCCATTGGAAGTACAAGATAAAGCCTTTCTTTCTGTCCCCATATTGTGAAGAAACAAAAAAAAAACTTAATTAAAAATATACACAATATAAATGGGTGAAATGACATCAATAATATAGATATACTTGCTTTCTGACTATTTTATATACAGTAGGTTCTTAAATTCATCAATTTAGAAAAAACAATATTTATTAAATTTCCAGCATCAGTAAATATAAGGTTAACTGAGGGCACGTCAAAAAATTACCATTATGTACCACACATTTCACGATAAAACTTTTTCCGCATTAAAATGTACTACCCCCTGATGGACAAACCAACTAAGCAATTTGTAATGATGTGAGTACTCCTATACAGGCTGATTAAGTCTATCTTATTGGTTCTTATTGGCCCATCCATATTATTTCTAACATGTGCAATACAGAAACATTTTGTTTTTAAAATATACAATTAAACGATTTTAAAGTTCTCTAAATAGAACACCATGCAACACAAAAATTGTATAACGAAGTGCTATAGAATTTTTATGAGATTGCTTTGTAACTGTCTAAAAATTCTTTAAGACCTAGAGAACGTTTATTTAACAATTCTATAAGTATTTCCTGCAGATCTTACAGAACAGCTTAAAGTACTAAAATGTTCTATAGAACGGTGCCCATGGCTATAAGTGTTGTAAGAACGTTTTGAAAATATTTTTAGACCAAACACTGCTCTGGAAACGTTCTTACGATTTTTATAGAACAGAAAATTGTTAGCTGGGATTGTCCATTGTCAAAATGCCAACTTGACGTTAGTTTTTTATATGTAATCTGGTTATACAGGAATCTTACTTTGTTAATTTCTTATGTTAATTTATTTTTGTTACAAAAACCGTCACTTGCAAAAGGGATGATTGTAAATAAAATAGTATACAAACCTCAGTGAAGTTTCATGCTTGTCTGAAATTTTTTTATATTTAAATGGCCTCACAGAAAAAAGTCTAATAAATAGTACATATGTATATCATACACATAACCCGTTTCCATATTTCACCCCATGTCACCAAGTTTCTAATATTCGTCATGTCAACCAACTTTCGGCTAATGTAATATTTAAATAATATCCTGTTTACACATTAAAATTCAGAATATGAAAATAACCTGATGTCTACAGAATTTATAGACCGAGCGCAGAATGAATATATAAATAAATAATTTAAACTATGGCACATACTATTAACTTAAAGTCAATGAGAGATGAATACAAAGCAGTTTTTTTGTACATCTGGATTGAACCAGTGCCAGCGAGTGGATCATTCACACTTAATTTGGGATACCACATACTATTATTATTATTATTGCTATTAGTAAGTCAGTAAGTATGATAATTTTCATTCGGTTGCTGTTTGGTAGTTACTGCACCCACTAATACTTCAAAATAGAAAGAAATTTAAGAGAACGCAAAATGATTTAGATTATCAGAATTTTGTTTATCTAAGTAAAATAAAATATAACATTAAACATTTGTACAATAATTATATTAGCGGTATTGAAAATGAAATTAATATTAAGCCAGAATCATTTTGGCGTTTGATAAAGTTAATCATGATATATTGTTGAAAAAATTATACGAACTTGGTTTTTCGAAAAATTTACTAGTTATGTATGTCTTATTTAAAAAATCGACAACAGTATGTCGTTTATATGCGTGGAATCAATTATTTTTTTACATTGTCAGGCGTACCACAGGGGTCCAATTTGGGGCCGTTATTTTTTTGTATGGTAAATTACTTACCTGATGTTCAATATTCAGTCAGTTGTTTGCAGACGATTTAAAATTTATAAGAGAATTGTGTCATTGACTGATTGTTGCCTTTTACAAAATGATTTGGATAGCATATTTCAGTGGTCGAAACAGAATTGTTTATCTTTTAATGTAGTTAAATATTTTTCTATTACTTTTTCTAGTAAAGTTATTAATGTCAATTTTGATTATAATATAAATAAGTCATTACTTACCAATAAGAAAACTGTCAAAGACCTTGGTATATTGTTGGATTCTGAATTAAACTTTAATGATCATATAAATGAAATATTAGATATTAAAAGCTTTTCGTATGTTAGGGTTTATAATAAGAAATTCTTGTAATTTTCAGAACGAAAGAATATTTATTTGTTTATTTAACACTTTTGTTAGAAGTATTTTAGAATATGCATCTATTATCTGGTCCCCTCTATATGAAACGTATAAAAATCGTATTGAGCAGGTTCAAAAAATTTTTCTCAGATATCTATATTATAGAAAACCTTATGATATATTGTTATGTGAATTTAATTTTAACAAATATAATTTAGGAGATTATATTCATCTGCATTATTTGTATACAAGTTATTTAATAATAAAATTAATGGTATGTTTCTGTTAAATGAATTCAAGATACTAGTACCGCAATATTATAGTAGAAGTTTAGATTTATTTTATGTTCCGAAATGACGAACAAATTTAGGGAAAAATTTGCCTGTGTATAGGTTATCTAAAATTATAAATGATATGCAAGAAGTAGACATATTCTTTGATAAATTTTCACTTAAAAAAGACGATTTACAGCGGTTCTTTTATTCCTAACTGATCTCATCTTTCTTTATGTCTCTTTATTTTCTTTTTGTATGCTATATTACTAAATTTAGTGTAGAATATATAGAACAACATAATATAATAGTGTTGTGATTTTCTTTAGTTATTGTAATTATTATTCTATGTTACTGGCTTCTCACATGGAAATTATGATTTTTTTTTGTTAATGATTTTAATCGATTATTGGATTATTTCTGTAGATTGCAATATTTGAATAAATAAATAAATTACAAAATTTTGTAAGTATGGATTGCTATTATATAAATTTCATAAGAACAGTAAATATATGTGAAGGAGAAAGCTTATTAAGGACCTCATCAAAAATAAATTTTTCAAAAAACAAATTAAAGTTGTAATGTTATTCCTAAAAAAATACATTTCACCCTTGGCGTATATAAAAGTTAAAAGGAGTTCAAGCGAAAATTAAATTACATAATAAGGAAAATAAAGTATACTTTTTAATTGAACGCCCTGTAATACAAAAACGAAGTTTAACACAGAAAAATGTTATAGAAAAGACAGACCTTATTATTTTGTCATACTTTCTTTTACTAAAGTTAAGAGCGAAAAAAGAGACAGGCTATATATTTTTCACTACTAAAAATTGCAAACTACGTCTGTGGCGCGATGCGGAAGCGAACGTATCTTCAAAATGCCCTATTCAAATAAAGAATTAGCAGATCTGGTATTAATGTAGGGGGAAACATGATGACTTGTCATTTGTATCGCTGCCCCTAATTCCAGAATAGTAAAAAATGCGACATAGTTAGATTGAATCCAAGCTAAGAAGTCTGTGAGCAAGAAAAACTGCAACGTGTTGTTTTAAATAGATTTATTTACCTAATTTGACACTCTTTTATCTTGAAAATAAAAATTATTTACTTTGCAAACATAGGTACTTAAAAATACCGCAATTGATTAATATGTATTGCTGTTTTATAAAAATATGAAAATTATATTAACTGCCCATCTATAAACTTATATTTCATTATTCTAAAACCTACCAATTATGGTTGATGCGTCGCAGGAACTAAAATATCAATTAGTGCCGATGACCTTAAAAAGAAGTAATTAATAACAATTCGTATGCTACTATTAACAGCATACATAAGACACAATTCGCAGTGTTGTTTAACTGTATTTATGTAGCAAGTTAACGAACATTAAGTTTGCTTTCAGTCAAGTTAAAAATAAATATAAACGACAATATAGGGTGATTCTGAAATAAGAGTATTACTTGAATCAAATTATTGAATGTCATGTATTTCAGTAAATAAATCAAGCTAACTTCAGGACTACTCTCTCCAATAAACTAACCTCAACCTCAATATAGTAGAGAGAGAGATACTATTCTATAAACCCGCTAATAATTTATAGCAATCAAAATTCAAGTTCTACAGCGTTCTCAAAATTGTAAAAACTCTAATCTAACAACTGAGGATAATTAGATGATAAAAAAAGTGTATGAAGGGATTAGGGCACGAGATCAAAATATGAGTAAAGAGATGCGGTTGAAATATATAGTTCATTAATAAGAGTCTGTAGGTAGTGCATATCATACAGCAAAGAGGTTGATGACGACACGTACGTGATTCATAGAATAATTCTTAAATGGTATTTCAAAACCAAGCTACCTAAAAAAAATCAGGTTGCTATCTGACGGCTGCAACTTTGCTTATAATATCTAGAACAGTGCCATTGCAAATTATGCATGGCATGAAATCCCGTTTTATAAAACGACATAGAAAGAGTATGCTGATAGAAAAAGGTCAAATAGTAATATAGTGAAGAAACAAATATTAGAAGGTCGAAATCTGAATTTAAGAATATATTACACTGATAAAACATGGTCATATGGAAAACGATACAGTAATAAGTGTTAATGTGTGACAGCAGTGTATGTATAGTGCAGTGTACTCTAGGTTTTAAAGTGTGATATCCGCAGAGTGCGCATCAGGTAGATGCAAGTGGGTGACGATGGGCCATCGCCGTAAAACGGATGGCATTCTACAATAATTCTGAAGAGGATGACACGGGTGACCCTATAAAATTTTTAAAGTAAACTATTAAAGTTTAAGTTACAACTTTTAGTAAATTTATGTTCTTTGAACCCTCCTCAAGTGGCACGCCTATGGAATTTTGTCCCCTGAACCCCTCACCTCCCTTACTCATTTAGGTACTGTAAATTAGTAACTTTCTGCTATTTTGAAATTCGGATATAGGTCATACTTGGACTGTGGTGATCAGGTTGATTTATCCAGATTTTTATAAAGCCTTTTATCGGTTGGACCATGGTATTTTACTCTCAAAACTATCCAATATGGGTTTAATCAATTTATTTATTAATTTTATCTCTTATTTATCTGAGAGAAAACTGATAGTGAAGTATCGTGGTTTCCAATCGATAGGTGTTAACGCCACTTCTAGAGTCCCTCAAGGGTCGGCGCTCGGTCCCCTGTTATTTTTAATCTTTATAAACGATATTACTTGGCCTCTAAACTGAAATGTACTTCTCTATGCCGATTATCTCTGTATTTATCTGTGAAAGACTTGAGCGACTGTCTTTTGCTTCAGTCAAATATAGATAAAATTCAATATTGGTGCACTAAAAATCTATTGTCTTTAAACTTCTCTCTAAAGTGTAATTCGATGGCTTTTACTAGGAAAACTAGTCCTATCATATATATGACAATACAGGGGACAATAATTTAATAACAAAATGTAGCAGCTTCAAAGATCTTGGGGTGGCATTTAATGTTAAATTAAATTTCATAGAACATAATACCATTCAACACGAGGCATACAGAAACTTTGGTTTCATTTTAAAAAGCTCAACAATTTACAGGAACTAAAACAGTTTCTTTACAGTTCAACGCATTTATTCAACCTAAATTGAAATATGCTTCCCTTGTTTGGAATTCACATTACCCGCATTAAGTTCACATTTAACGTAAATATGTGCAATACCTGTTTTTTAAATCTGATAACTGTTATCCTATACAAGAAATTTTAACGATCTTGTTTCACGGTTTATGTAATTCTTTAGCGACTCTTCATAAAATTATTATGGGAAAAATTGATTGCCCGAATTTGTTAAATGACTTATGTCTCCATGTTTCTCGCTGTGCGATTCATTCTTCATCTTTGTTTTATCTATCGACTCCGAGAACAAATTTATTACAATTTTCGCCCTTCTATACTCATTTTCGGATGCAGAACTTTTATGATAATATTTCGCATATTAAGAGTTTTTTTAAGTCACAACTCGCTGAACTGATTTTGATGTTTTTACTTTTAACCCATATCTTTTTTTTATAGGATTCTTAAAAATGTTTAATGTGTATGTATTTTGGTGTTATCTTTGTGCACTTATGTTTTTTTTATGTAGGTATATACGAGTACAATGTAAAATTATTAGCTGTTTGGTACTGACTGTAGGGTGGTGTAGTGTAAATAAATACATAAATTAGCAAAAGTAAACATTTCGATTATGAAAAAACGTTGCAAAGCGACACCCGCCATCTGCAGGATTGGTTTCAAAATTTTCTTTTTCTTGGATTCGATAATTTTTGATTTTGAAAAAAAAAATAAATCAATCAAAGGGTAGTTTAATAAAACTTGTTTAGATTTACGTTCCTTATTGCCCTTCTGAACGCGCGCACGTATTTCAGAAACACACATTGAATTAAAAGAAATATACTTTATAAAAGACTGTAATAATTACTGAAAGAATTAAATGTCATTACCAAAGTTTTATTAAGGTTTAGCTAATTACTTTCCAATTTGGTGTCAAAAGAGGGGACTTTCCAATTGGGTGTTAAAAGAGGGGCAGCAAAATAAATAATTATGTATTACGCTCACAGTTTTCAACAAAAGACGCGATTCTTTACCAAGTACTTTTTAAAGCCAACGAATGTACTTTATAATATTTTTTTATTTAGGTCAGCAGCCGACAAACAAATATGCGGCTGACCAATTATTAATGCATTCATACAACTGTGATATATGTTTTTTTGCTTTTTATAATTAATAATTAATGATAATTGTTGGGATCGATCGATAATTGTAAAAATCCTTGACAGCTGTCGTGAGAAAAACAACTATAAACTTTTAAATTATGTATATAGATAAATATCACCAGAGAAAAAAAAACAGTACATTACCTATTTACGGAGGTATATATACAAATGTATTTAGGAATGTTTAATTATCAAGTTCTTTTTATATACCAACAAAACAATATGCAGGATGTTTTACAAAAAAAAGTTACAAACTTTGGTCCAAAAATATGCCTGTTTGGCACCAGTGCATAACATTTTGTTCAATCGTGGAAGAGATGGAGGCCAGAGCGTCCACGGCGTATTGCAGCAGCTGAGGAACACAGAGATTGTTGAAGAGAATCGCCGAATAAGTACCAGGCAAATTGCTTAACAAATACAAGAAATGCCCCAATCAACAGTGTGACGTATCATGAGCCTCCATTATTATATCCGTATCATGTACAGCGTGTCCAAGCATTAATACCCAGGAATTACCCCATACGAATTAAATTTTGTGAATGATTGCTCTAATAAAATTCCAGATTTACTTCTGACATTTTAGTTATAGATGAAGTTATTTTTGCACGGAATGGGAGGTACAACATTCATAACACTCATGTTTGGGATTTTGAAAATCCGCACGCGATTCACGGGATCATTTGCAACAACGCTTTTCCTTAAATGTTTGACACGGAAGTTTTGGAAGATGTGCCCTTAGCTCTCCGACTCCAAATGTGGTTCTTGCAAGATGGTGCTCCTCCTCATTTTCGACAAAATGTTCGAGAGTGACTTAATCAAGTTCAAGAGGTACGATGGATTGGCCAAAGAGGTCCGGTACTACGACCGCCACTATTTCCTGACTTAAATCCATTGGATCTTTTTTCGAAGAAATATTTACAAAAATAAGTGTATCGCACCGAAGTGGACACTAATGTTGATTTACGTGAACGTATTAGCTTGTAGTGTAACATACCCGGGTTCGTTCAACATTGTTGAAAGAGGAAATATTTGGCCAATAATCGAGAAGATTTACCTACGTTGTGTATTAACTTACCTGGAATGTGCTCCATATCTACGAAATTAGGGAATTTGAGTAGTTTTAAATAAAACAAAACAAATTACTAAATACACCTCGTTCATTAGTTTTCTGTCAATGATGTAATAGCCTACCTAACCACCTATCAGTGCCGTACTCAGCCTTGAATTCACGGGGGAAAAGAACACGACAGAGAAAACCCCGATCACAATTCAAAGAATCGCTGTCGCTATTGCAATGGTAATAATACTCATGACAATAATAAAAATGTATCTGTACTTCACTACTTGAATACACGGTAATATAATCATAATTCTACATGCAAAACTGAAGAGTGTTTTGGTTAGTTAGCCGACTTGCGTCAGAAAGTACTGAGGTCCCATACGGGAGGCTACCCAGCTGGTAGTTGAGGGGTTGATCAAAAATCTCAAATCATATCTCATGCATCATATGTTTTATTGGATGTTTGTCCAGTCACGGCAGAAAATATTAATAGAATCACCAAGGCTCTTACAAACATCTGACAAGCAAACCGCTAATTCAAGTAATAAAGTAGTGGTCGTAGATGATTAATAATAACTTACAATACCATTTACAACAGTATAACTTCGACTCAAGCTAAAGTTATACATATAATTTCAACAATAAATCAACAAGTACTGTCTTACCTCAAAATTATAATAAAATATAATGAAACTGTAATAAAATATTGAACAGACAAGAAAATAATAAAAGGAACACAATGGCATTCAATCTTTAAATACAATATACAAAAACAAGTTACTGACCTGTAAAATTAGAACAGATGCACCACTTATCAACATTCACTGTCTTCCAGCCAACCTGCCGAAGTCTTAAAACCCAACTAACTACCCGTTGAACCTCACCCCGCGTTCCCCTGTTTATCACACTTCGTCTAAAGTCACCCCTCTAGCTAATGTTTTATATAGAGTGTTATTCATTCAGCAGTACAGATATAACAAAGTAATATTTAACTAAGTGGATTCCCACAAGCTGCTGCCAGTAATTTACGAAACATTTGTGTTAGTTCGAAGGAACGGGGTAACATGGGCCTAAATAGGTTTACACGTCAGCGAATAAAATTTTGAACAGTTGTTTTATTAATTAGTAATAATAATAACGGCAAAAGCAGTTGAATTTGGTGTGGATCAAAATTTTATTTATATCTTGCCTTGAGGAATTCAATTAAATATTTTGTCCGTTCATTTTTTGTTACATATTGCCGCTGTGCTGCTTGTCGACTTCATGTTTTGTCTTGGGCAAGGTCAGGTTTCACAGTAGACCAATTTCCAGTGTTGTGCAGATGTGTATTTTTAATAATTTTCAAACTGCCTTTTTTGCTTTTTAATTTATAAAACTTTGTTTGTAAAAGTCCCTTGTACATTCAAATTTTTTTGGATAAGTCCTGAATCACCCTGTATAAATGATCGGCTTGACTCAAAATGAACTTCACCTTTAAATTCACCTATAAAAGCGAAAATCACAAGCCTTTTCAAAAGATTTCGTACATATAATAAACAAACTAATAGTTTATTGTTTATATAATATGATTATAAGTGATTAACTTATACTACTTACATATAATACGAAAATAAGACATGGACAACAATATGGCTAGTACAAACCGCAGCAAAATTACTTTACAATTTATTTGAATAAAATTGCCAAAATGTTATTCATTTATCGTTTTTTTGTGACTGTTTCAATATTTAAGGTTTTGCAATTAGTATTTGTCAATTTATTTATCTACAGTATCATTTGAACATTGTTGATTAATATATACAACGGACTAAAACATTAATTATCCTCTAATTTTCCACGAATGTAACACAAAAAATGCAAATACTTCTGTTTTAGTTTATCATCATATATTACCAGAATTATTAATTTCTATTTTGTACTTTTTAAAATCATTTTCATAAGCACCTTGATTTATTACTACACTGAAAAATTAGTCTAGGTAATAACCTAAAAAAATTAGTTAATTCAATCTGTGGTAAAAATATTTATTTTAGACAATTCTCAGAAAAGCACCCGAAATATTTATTTTACCAATAACTATAAGTCATAATTAAGACAAGAATCCAACTGCTAAATATTTGAATAGTTTCAGTAGCACTTTAAGGATATCTACAGGTATAGCTATTTACAAAATTAAAGTCATTATGAAAATACAGTAATTTGCACCCCACGCTTTTTTACTATAATTGAATTATTTTATTAATAATTTAATTTCTAATTTAATCTTATTCGTAATTAATTAGTCGTAATTGATTGTCGGAATTTTCTATTGCTGTAATACAAACCCTTGATACTTCAAAATTATTTTCTGCTTTTTAGTTCGGTTTCCTTTAAAGCGTGTTTTTTAGTTTTTTTAAACTATAATTTATTTTCTAATTTTTAGTCTCATTTCACGGCGCAGATTTCTGCGCCGGCCATTGCGCATGTGTGTACTTCATGCGCATAGGTATATGCGTATAACATTTCAACTAACTACTGACACAATACGTGCAAGCTACTACGTTGCGAAGTAGGAAGTAGACCAAAATAAAAATGATTGACAGTATAATATTGATAGCGTTCAAAAATCTGTTTCTATAAAATATGCAAATTAAAATTGTTCTCAACGTTCTCGTATCAAAATCTTTTTTCGAATTATAAAATTTTGTGTTTTTTCTTTATAATTTTACAAAATTTTAGATTCAAAACTTTCTTCAAAATTGTTACCAAAATTTTCAAATTAAAATTTCTTTGAATTTGAAAATTTACATGTTTTTCAAAATTTTTATATTCAATTAGAAGTGGTCCATTATAATAAGTTTGCTTAATAATTCAATAATTTGCAAAATATATGTAGAAAAGTTTCGTAACGACATCCATCGTATCATAATGGTACCATTAATTTTCATTAAATATAGTACTCTAGTGGTAAGAATTCTTTTCACTTATATCGGTAAAGAAGAATCATTTACCATCATTCTATGGATTGTATACAATTAACCTGCAAACTAATCTAAATAGTTTCTTTTTATTCTGATTATCCTAGTCAGGATATTAGAACAAAGTTATGAAATAATTGTATCATCATCAGTCTTTGACCCCTGTGCAAATTTTCAAGCTGATCAGACTTGAAATTGATGAAAATTACGCTGAAAGATTCCGTTACATACATACATACACAAAACGTGTTAAAAATAGGGCTTTCACTTTATTTATTGAGATTGGATCGAACCCCTTCAATTATTCCTCCATCGATTGGGCAAATATGTCGTAAATACGCCCTTGCATTAAACATGAACCTAATTTAGGTATTAACATGGCCCTCCATACAAACAAAATCCACTAGCCGTTGCCACAGACGCACACTTGTACTAATAAAAATAGTTTTTGAACTTCTGGAAGTTCTGAGCAGAAATTTAATTAAATCTCTATTGGTGAGTGAAACAACTGAGTACTAATGTTGAAATTTGAAAGTAGATTTCATTACAAATACGTCAGCAGTTCAAAAGAAATCGCAAAGTTCATTTTAAATAGTGCCATTAATATTGAAAACGATTGTATCTAGTTTAAATTTGCTTATACAGTGTCCTAAATTTTACTCCCGATCGCTTTTGAAGAAAATGGCCTTAGTCTTCATAAACGCTTCTCTCGAAATATCTACTGAACAAATGACGATATTGAAATTAAATTATGTATGCATAAACGTGAATGAAATGGCATCAATGGTGTAAATGTATGTTGTTTACATTTTCTTCAAATATGATCGCATACCAATGAGATTTTTTTTTATTTCGTTCTAATCTGTTAATATTCTAATCTTTATTTGCTTAGAATATACGAGTATTTGGAGATTTTTTTCATTAGAACGCCCTGTTTTATCAAAAACGGGATTTTTAAAGCAAAATTGTATAGAAATGACATGTTATATATAATATTAAGGAGGAGACACGTGAAAATATGTTTATCTTTGTAGAAAAAACAGCATTTATGGACAACAACAACAATCGACAACGCAAATGGATGCTCACGAATTTCGCCAAGCCAAATGAGCAGGGCTTGAACAGCCAGGGTTAGTCGTCAGTTAACTCACCACTCACCTGTGGTGTACTAATGAGAGCTAATAAGCTCGAAATCTGTATATGTTGACTATTTTATTATTATTATTAAATTAAACTTAGGCAAAGGAAAATCCTATATTGCCCTTTAACAAGGTATTACCTATCTAAGCACAAATATAATACACAAAAAGAAGAGAAAAAAAAAACAAAATGAAAATTAATATTATCTATAAGTTGGACCTCCAATAACGATCCAAGCGATTTTTGAAACTGTTCACAGTGGGAGCACTAATCACTTCTTCAGGTAAATTATTCCATGTGTTTAACACACGACACGACCAAAAATGCTGCCTACATGTAGTACAAGTGTTCGTGTGACAATTTAAGGCTATGATCTCTAAATCTTGCATCTCTACTGGGAAGCAAAAAGTTCAAGTTTGTACCGAATAAGTTGTTAAGCACGATAGGTCATAATTAAGTCACTTCCCACTCGTCTTCTGTAAAGTGTTGGTAACTTCATAATCTTTAGCCTCTCTTCATAGGTACACCAAATCGCGAAGATTGTGTGGTATTCTAGATGCTCGATGCTGTATACGTTCAATTATGTTTATATCTTTTGCAAAGTACGGAGACCAAACTGGGGTTGCAAATTCTAAAATTGGACGGATATAATATGTAGAAAACAGTTTATTCATTGTGGATAGTGAAGGGGAGTGAAATGACTTGTTAATCAAATATAACATTTTGTTAGCCTTTTTCACCACAGAAGAAATGTGCCCATTTTAAATCTTCAGATATGATAACACCTAAGTCACACTGGGTAAATACGGACTCGCTAATTCTAGGATTATTTCTACCAAGATGAAGAATGCAGCATCAATATATATTCAATTTGAAGAGCCATTTGCTATAAATTTTTCAGGTGTAATTCTATGCTGGTCGGGGCATTCGCCCGCAGTTGTTTCCTGAAGTTCATGAGCAATAAGTTGTTAATCTAAACAAGCAGTTGTTTAATTGGAAAAAAATCTTTTAAATTTACAAATATTGTTTTATCATAGAATATATTTAAGTCAACATCAGAAGTGTAAAGGAAATAATGTTTTTTTAATGGGAACAAATGCTTTCTTTACACAAAATAACTATATTTTTGCATTTCCAAAAAAATGATTTGGTATCAACGTCGTATTATTTCGCGCTACATCTCCTTTTATCTGCGCCCAGACTAATTCAATTGGGTTAAGTTCACAGTGATAAGGTGGTAACCGTAGTACCGTTATTTGGCGATTTGTTGCCATTTCATCGATAACATATTTTTTCTGATCTTTATTAAGATTGACAAGTGTCAAAAGTTCCTTTTTCACCATATTTGTTTCAAAAGAAATGTTTTGTCCGGATAACTATTGAATTATATCGGCTTTCCTCCAAGCAGTCGTAGGCGTCCGCTCGATCTGCCGTGAATGGTAACTGGCATTATCCATGACAATTACAGACCCCGGAGGAATAAGATTCAACATCTGTGTAAAATACTCTTCGAAAACATCTGCGTTCATGTCTTCGTGATAATCACCTGTATTTTTAGATTCAAATAAAAGTAAACCGCCATCTACAAAACCACTGGCACTACCTATATGTGTCACTATTAATCTTCGCCCTTTACCTGAAGGTGCCTTGAACCCTGCTGAAAGTCCATCCAAAAATGCTTGTCGAAAACTTTTTACATTTTTATCTTGCCATACTTTTGTTACAGTATATCACTCGTTGACCCAAGTTTCGTCTAGAGAATAAATATTCCTCCCTTCGTCACGAAATTTTCTAATTGATCTTAAGTAGGATCTTCGCCAACAAATAATTTCATCTTTATTGATAAGAACTGACTTCCTGCTCTACTTTTCCCAGCAAAAATTCAACTCTCGTAAGACGGCCCATAATTTGCTTCTACTGATTTTTGGCAAATCGTTGTCCTCTGAAAGTTCACTTAAAATTTTGTATAGCGTTGGTATTTCTTTTTTAAAATAAAATGAGTACTTGATGATGATGTACTTTTCTGCGAATGACATTTTTGAAGAAATCATCTATAACGACTTTTGACCTCCCTGTAGATGATTTTGGGATATTTACAGTATCTTGTTCATTTTTTGTTTCCTTTAAAAGTCTGTAGATAGTCGATTTTCCAATCCCTGTCATTTTGGAACACTTTTCCACGATGTCGTCAACACTGTTGGTAGGATTTTGGTGTTTTAATGCATTAAATACATTTAATATAATAATCTTCTCATTCTGAGACAGCGCACATCTTTTCACGCGTTTAGCAGGTACGTAATTTGATAAGCTCGACATTTTACCCAAACAATATTATATCCACTGGCACAATAGTCACTAAACACAAGTCGAATTTTACTCTACTGCACTAGCACGTCTTCGTATATTCAGCTCTAAGACTGGATTGATCTGTCACAATACACTGGCTCCTGCCCTATGATGTATCCAGTAAAATATACTAATGTACTATCGTTTGCAATAATAATGACACTCATTAAAATGAATTTTGCGATTTCTTTAGAACTTTTGATGTATTTGTAATAAAATCTACTTCACATTTTTAATATTAGTTATTAGTTGTTTCACTCACCGATAGATATTTAATGAAATTTCTACTCAGAACTTCCAGAAGTTTAAAAACTATTTTAAGAGAGTGTCATTATTATTGCAAACGATTGTACACCCATTACCTGTTAGCATTAGTGTTACCCGATAATTACCTGAAACGAAATATTACCACGCCCATGGCCGGTTCTTATCTCGGGGTTTTTATTAACAGAAAAATAAATAGTTCAAATTTCTATTGTTTCATGAAATACTCGTAATTTATTATAACAATACTGGCTTCAATAATATATTTTCATGTACGGCAGATTGTATATCTTGTGACGTCACACTAGTTTAGTTCCTTGTATAAATCTTGATTTTTTATTTCGATACATATGTCACAGGCTCATCTATACATATTTGCCATACATCCTAAAATTAGAATATATGTTTTTTGGTAAAATCGTTCACCCCGTAAGGCGTTTAGGAAAAAAAATGAATTATTATTCAGTCATGGAAAAAAAACCACTACTAGCTCGTTTCATGCTAAAATGGGTAGTCTTACGATGAGTTCTGGTTTGACGGGAATTCCAACACAATTTAATTGCACTGCCATAAATTCCATTTTTTTATGTTATACGGCCAAAAAACTGCTGGGTTTAACGACCATAGGCGAACACCAAGAACTAATGCTAAATACAGAAACATATTTGACAGAATGTAGCAATGACTAAACAGAGATAATGATTCTAATACAGAAGTGAGACTAAGAGAAAACAAAAATTATTGTTCAACAATTAAGAAGTTCAAAAGAGAATTTATGACATAAATTAAAGAAAAGAAGGATAACAGAATACTAGACATCAAAATTCTGGAATCAAAACGAAAAAGTGATAAAATAATTGAGAAGAACAATAAAAAAATAAAACATCGTGTAAGCAAAGGCAAACCAGGAAGAGCCTAAGCAAAGAATATAAAGAACGGAAAACAAAAATGCAAAAAAAAACAAAGTAAAACGTAGCACATGTGGCGGAACATGTTTGAGATTCCCTGGCTATGTTTTCAACAGACTTGTTAACCTTGTAGCACATATTTTTGTTTGTGTAGTTAGAAACACAGAGGTCGATAGATCTGATCTTCGATAAGAATCACGTTCCGGATGAGACGTTTGATAATACAGTACGTATTTAGTAATTTTAGACCATAAATTAGTGCTGATAACAACAATAATAGCATCAAACATATTTTTTTCTACGGTCACTATTTGAAACACGCTTTTATACATAATTTACTTGGACAAACATGACAATGATATGAGTCAGACACAAAATGACATAACTCAACACAAAATCAGAAAAAGGTTTATTGTTATAATAGACACTAACAGTACATTTTACTCAAAATAACATTACAATTTGTTCTCAATCAAAAATTGTTATGGTTTACCATCATCCAAACGACCTTAGGGTGCATCTACTTTTGGACTGGTTATTTGAACTTATTTGTTGATTGTCATTGCCCATGCCTTTTAGGATACGATGACAATTACTGTAACTGGAAGCATATGGAAGTTTTAAAAATTCTGTTTTTCCAAAAATTGTTGATGCCAAATGGTTGTATTGTGCACATATCGTGGTGACAGAAGAAAATATCTGTTTTGGATATTAGTCACACCCAAGATTACTATACTAAACAGAGGATGTTGCCTACAAACTGCTGATTCCTTTCACTCCGCCCGACTACAAACTCACGAGTGACGTCATTGTTATATCTATCGAAAATGTCAAATATTACTTGCTAATAAATGTTGACTTTTATTTGTATTTCAGAAGTATCTCTGTGTCCCGTGTTATTATTTTTGTGTTATTGGAATTATTTCCCTGTTTTGACGTTGTTGGGTTTCTTGGTATTTGGCGCGCCTCCCTGCAATAGTAGAGAGGGGCAACTGTATACAGGAAGGGGTGGATTATGGTTCATCCCTATTTTGTGATCGTTTTTAAATTTAGTGTGTTTAAGTATTTGGAGAAGCATACTCCATACTCCCGCCAACAATTATTATTAGTATATAGTAAATTGTATATATAAAAAATATTACATTAATATTGTCTGCACTAGAAATAGTGAAGTGAATTTATTCATTAAATAGTAAAGCTAAACTGTTGTTTTACTACAAGTTGGATTGAGACTTCTAAGGAAATTTTTGAAGAGAAAAATTAAGGGTTGTACAAACCAGCAATACTCAAAATACAACCCCACCGCGACAGACGTAATATTTGCTGTTCTGGTATTTGTTACAGTTACGATTGGGTTGTTATTTAAGTACTGTTAAGCGTACATACTGTCACAGAATTTGTCCCGCTCGCACCCAATTCGACAACTGTGGTATCGCAAAACGCTAGATCGCCCCGACGCTATGCTGGTAGGAACAAACAAAATAATGCCGTGTATCGAGGCGCGACTGGAAAATTAAGAATCGACGAGAATCGTTCGAGAAATGGATCTGAAGCTGCTAGAAAATACCTGGAATATTCGTTTGGTCTATAAAAGAAGAATAAACGGCCGAGTCAGTCAGTCTTGAATTGATTAGTTGGAAATTTCCTGGAGTTTCAAAGTGAAATAGTGTTTAGTTGAGTTGTAATTAGTATTCAGTAGTGTACAGTGTTTAATAAATATCAGTAAAAATTAACTGTTTGTTTTTCTGATAAAAGAAAAAGTCGGGTTAGGAAAACCGTAACAATACTTTTATGTCAAATATCAAATTATGTTGCGTTATAATTCTGGGGACATAATTTATATCGTGGATTCTTGTAAAACCAAAATGAAAAAAAGGAAACTGGCGAATCTATTACTTTCCCAAAAGAACCTTTAGTAAAGAAAGGATGGAATGGAAGATGCTAAGGTGTCATTGAAAAGATATTTTTTCACAGATAATCCAATAACTTGCAGTACTCATTTTCATAAAGAAGTTTTAAAGATATATGTTGTAGAAGAAAAATTAACATAAAAATGATTGTAAATTTCCACATCGTTCAAATCATACATTCATTTTTCTTTAGTTTTATTGGTTTTTTCCCACACTTCTGAAAAAATAAAGATTAATTAAACAAGCCCTTGCGCCAAACGGATCAGTCAAGGGTTATTTTTGAAACTAAGTGTGCCTAACCAAAAAATCTCACGCTGAAAAAAGCAGATAAGTGAAAAATAACAAAAATCACATCACTATCGCGCACTTCCGCATTTTTGACGTTTCGAAAAACTCTCTGTTTTCGTTCTGAAAATAGTAGTAAAAATATTAAACGTATGTCAAGTTTGACAGTTTAAATTTGTTTATCTGATTCCATCTGATCTGTTTGGCGCAAGGGCTTATTTAATTAATCTTTATTTTTTCAGAAGTGTGGCAAAAACCCAATAAAACTAAAGAAAAACTAAAATTATGCCACAAATAAATAGCTTTAGACAATATCATACATTAGTGTAAAAAATACCAAATTTATACTGTATTACAATAATCTCCATGTGAATATTGTACATTTACATCTTTCATGTAAAATTACACGATTTTTTCTAAAAATACCCAATAACGTTGTAAAATTACATTTCATTTGTACAAAAACATGGTTTTGCTATGAAAAAATGCATATACATAAGTAGTAATTTTCCATTTTCATTGTTAATATTACATTTTGGTGTGTTATTTTACACTATCAACAATAAATAATCAACAATCCATCATGTAGTACTAGTAATTCTTATCAGTGTAGCTTCATAGAAATTATAACTTACAGGTATAAATTAGATCAATCATTTTATTGTCCGTCTATTCTATATGCTATATTTAATTAAAAAATGAATACTACATAAAATATTGCATTTTAGCTCATATGTCATTTTGAAATTTTAGGAAGACGACTAGTTTTTTTATTATAGTTGGTATATTTATGTAAATGTTTTCTTATTTGTACAGTACTTCCAACAGTGATTATGTTGACCATATGATTTCCACATACGAGTACAAATAAAATGATTCACTTCTTTCTCCGTTTTCAAACAATGGGAGAGACAAGAAACATCTTTAGTTATTTACAAAATTAGAGTAAATCAATAATTTGATTATTTGTTTTTGAAATTAGTAAGAAATATAAATTTGATAACATTGATACGGTTAAACGATAAGAACTATTTCTTAAAAACATACTTGTAGTAATAAAAGTATTTAAGGGCGCCGTTTTATACGTAAATGTTCAATGAATTTCATAGCTGTTTGTTGAGACAGTCTAAAGAAAATCTGAATCAGTTAGAGAGAATATTTCTTCACAGTGTCAATTACACAAGTTTTTGTGCAGGATGTATAACTGTTTCTAGGCTGACAGGTCATTTCAAATAAAAAAAAAACATAATTTTCACTTGTTATGTTTTATCATAAAATCTCCTGAATTTTGTGTCAACTGCACATTCAAAATATTGTATACGGCATTATAAACATTATCTCATCCCGAAGACTTCTTTTAAAAAACTAGTAACACTTGAACTGATGTAAATTATACAGGCACACAAATAAAAAGTTCTGTGCCCGAGCTGCGACCTATGGTTCCCCAGTTGGTTGAAATTTTTTAGGACCAATTTTCTGCCAATTCGTGGCCCTCAAGTGACAATTGGGATGTGCGAGGTCCTATCCAACAACTGATTCATGTTTGGACCCTTCAATGGCACGAGATAAAACTTTGCGCTTATTTCCAGGTAATGGCCAAATTTTGGTCATTTTTTTGACCGCAGGGCGCAAATATGGAACGTCTTAGCTATACCGACCCTGTGATTGGTTTCAGGAGTCAAAAATACATGGGGAACCATAGGTCGGAGCTCGGGCACAGAACTTTTGTTATTTTTGTGTGGCTGTTATTAAGTATTTTTCACGGTATATGTATAGAATACAGTGATAAGATACAGATCCCGGTTTTTCATGTTCTCCAGCGAATTTTACCGCCAAAAGTTAAATAATTTGATTCATTTTTAACATTATATTTTAGTACTAAGCTAATATAAAAACCTCCACCTACTAGGTGGATTTTTGTGCATCTTTATAATATATCATTCTTTGTCCTTGAAACGCCAGCCTGAGGAATTTAGACATGAGAAAAAGCAATAAAAACGACAAAAGAGAATAATGTACCTTTAAAATAAAAACGCGACAATTCTTACCATTTACAATCAGCATTGCCAAATGATATACTCGTAGAATTAGAATAACATCTTATGCTAAATGATCCAAATTTGCAAGGCAGACTATAATCATGCAGACTACTCAAAAGTAATTTAAATTCTAATGATATTTTTCAAAATAACAATCAATCATTCAATGACTATAGAACATGGTAAGTTTTACAAAACCATAAATGGATACATGTTGTGCATGTCGACAGACGTGGAAAAATTATACGACTTTAATATTTATTACCTTCTTTTTATTATTCTAGTCCCACAAAAATTTGAAATTTTCTGGTGAGATTTAGTATTGCGGATGTTATGCTGCTAACATATTTAATAATATTTAGTCTCTAATGCTGTATATGCTGAATAACGTAATGCTAAGTATGCTTTGCTGATTTTTTTATTTGGAGGCCACGCAAAGTAATGGCGGAACAAAATGGTGATAACTGCAGTTTATTTATCCGTTACAGAGAAAAACGTAATTTTGAGCTAGTTGTAACTGATGGAATATAGTCCTATATTTTTTTGCCCAACGCATACATATAAACAAGTTAAATGAAAAATAGTATACTAGTTCACAGAGAAAACTAGTTGATCATGGCAAAGAAATTTTGAATCCACTAACCAAATTATTTTGTCATATATGCATATAAATATATGCTTCAACAAATTATGTTCTAAACATGTCTTTGGTTAAGACAATGATACATGGTTCTCTCTGATTGGAGTAGGTATCTATCCAAACTAGCAAAATATTTGGTACAGTTTCAGAATCAGTTAGTCAATCTGATCATTTTATTTAGGTAAGATAATACAAATGCTGTTAAAATAAAAATACAGGGTGGCCAGATGAAAACAAAACAGAGCCATTTTCAGGAACTGCGTCAAGATTGTAGAAAATCGCTCAGACCCTGTTTAAAAAACAGAAATAAATACTATACACACACAACGAACGTAAAATTAGTGTGTAAATGATACTGTAGGAAACAACTACTCCGCGGACTAATGCCCCGACCGGCATTGAATTACTCCTGCAGTATCTGTGTGAACAGCCAAGAACCCTTGTCGGACACACCACCAGACACAGACCGGTTTCGGGCTTGTTAGCTCTCATCAGTATGCCATAGGTGAGATGACCGACAATTGAACTGGCTGTTCCTTCTGATACTACAGGAGTAATTCAATGCCGGTCGGGGCATTAGTCCGCGGAGTAGTTGTTTCCTGCAGTATCATTTACAGATTTAATGGCTTGTCGCCCAGGGCGAGAGGTCTGCGTTAAGCACCTACTGCAATGTAGGTACTTAACTAACGCTTACAGGCTTCCTGTAAGTCGAGCCGCTTAGGCCGAGCAGGAAGTAAGCAGACCACTTATATCTCACGTGAAATTAGTGGATTCCAAATTTATTTTCAAGTATTTTTTGGAAGCGTTGGTTGGTAATTTATTTAATTGTGTTTCAGAAAATTAAACACTATGGTTTATTCCATTGCGAAAAGGGTAAATATCATTTCACTTTACTTTATGAACAATAAATGTGCGAATAGAACAGCTAAGCTATTTAATGAACAACATCAAGATCGACATGTCAGGAGGGGAAGGGAAAGTATTTCTAGAGTTAGTAAAAAAATTTCAAGTGAAATTGAAAAAGCTATAGTTAATGAAGCTAGTGAAGTTGCAGTTTTGGGACAAATTCATCTTTATCCTACATTAAGTACGAGGCAGCTAGCATCTGTGTCTGGGATCAATCGAACTAGCATACAAACCATTTTGAAGAAGAATAAATTCCATCCATACAAAATACATTTAGTCCAGGAACTTCATGAGCATGATTATGACCGCCGTATGCAATTTTGTGAAATAATGAGCGAGCAGGTAACGATCCAGTTCCTTTTTAACTTATTTTCTAATGAATGCAGTTTTTTCTTGAACGGAACGGTAAATCGTCACAATTGCCGCTATTGGTCAGATTCAAACCCAAGAGTTTTTCACGAGGTGCATACACAACAACCGGAAAAATTAAATGTATGGGCTGGAATTTTTGGTGACCGGCTAGTGGGTCCTTTTTTCTACCTGGTAATTTGACTGGCCAAATGTATTTGCAACTACTGGAAGACGCTATTGACCTTGCCTTGACTGATATTATTGAAAATGTTCCAGAGTATGATAAAGATCATTTGATTTTTCAACAGAACGGTGCTCCTCTGCATTATGCGTTAATTGTCCGTCAGTATTTGGAGCAACGTTTTTCATGGAATTGGATTGGGAGAAGAGGCAGCATTGAGTGCCCTCCACTATCACCGAATTTATCGCCCCTTGATTTTGTTTGTGGGATACCTAAAAAGTAAAATCTATAAAACACAGCCAGCGTCGCTGCAAGATTTGCGTCAAAGAATCGTCGACGTATGCCGCCGAATCACTCCGGAAATGCATCAGAATCTGCGCGAACATTTCTAACAAAATCTTTATTCTTGTATGTAAGGGCGGTCATCAGTTTGAACATTTAATCAACAAGTAGTAAGTAAGCAACTAAACATAATTTAAATTTGAAAATGTAATTTTTTTCAAAGTATTGGGCGGAATTACAAAATTTAAAGTCTGCTGTAAAGAAAATTGTAAGAGTTTCCAAAATAAATATTACTCAACCCCCACTGCCATTTAAATATTTTCGGGTGATGTTTACCCTTGCTTGGGGGTGAAAGTAGCGGAAACAAAAATATCAGCAAATAATGTCCCCCTTTAATCTAAAATCGACGGGTCTGAGCGTTTTTCTACAATCTTGACGCAGTTCCTGAATATGGCTCTGTTTCGTTTTCATCTGGCCACCCTGTATATTTTATTCAAATCAAGACGTTACGCACAGCAATATTTTGTTATTTTATCAACGTTAATTCTACACAATTTATTAATTTAAAAAGTACAGCTAGTAAATGTCCTTATGACATCAACTGAAAACGAAAACAGCTTGACGCACAACCAACGATATGACAACATGTAATAAAGATAATATTTACAAATAATAAAATAACCCCTTAAATCTAAACTCTATTTGCTAGACATTACTAACTGTAATACCTTTTGAGCCTGCATGTATTTGGCCGTAGTAAGGTGAGCGTGCCTACTCATATGTTTCTGTACGCCTTGTATAAACTTACCTACTTATATCTTCTGTATACAAATTCAGTTATACCCGCGTCAAGAATTCAGACGTCTTACGTCACGGCTGACGTTACACATTTGTTTTTATTGTCAACGTAATTTTCGATATTTGGTCGCGTTAAAAATAATAATTTTTTGCAATTTAGTGCAATATATAATGTAAACTTTTAATGTACTATATAGTTTTATTACTACCAGTTGCAGTTTCTTAAATATTTTGATGAAAATATAATGAATTCTTCATTTGTTCGTATGACGTAAGTCGTCTGAATTCTTGTCGCGAGTATAGTAATAGTACACAATACTTACTTACACTCGTTATTTGAACCAACCAAATCAATCGCCTCCACGAAGGTAAATTGATTTAAATCATGTTATTTTCGTAAGAGGAAGCTAGCATTAAAGTATGGCCCATTCTTTACTGAACACCCTGTATACATGATTCCTCGCTACTTTGGTTAGTGTATATAAACTTTAGAAACATAGCGTCACGTGCAAAAACGCTATAACTTACAAATTATTTTACTCACATGTCAAATATAAATCAAATTATTTATAGCTCATGTTAACCAATAAAGCTTGAAGTGTTTACATTACATAATAAACTTTATTTTATTGGTAATTAATCTTTATAGGTAAATAAATTTAAGAGGATGAAACAGGACAATGGCGTGCTTGATGCGTGTTCAACGTCATATTCCATCAAACTAAATTGCCTGCTAAATTTAAAACTTGTGATCAATTAAATAAATATCGCGGCGATATAACTCAAAAAAACTCGCGGTAGGAAATTATTAGCTAAGTGGATATAAGTAAAGACTGCTCTACTGACAAAATGATAAATTACTTTTCCGATTCTTTTAAAATTTAATTGCAAAATTAATATTTGATCAAGAACGTTATTGGATTAAATTATGTATAAGGAAACCGATGGTCGTATAGAGTTTCAAAATTGTTTTCTGTGTTGATGATGTAATTATGTTACATAATTCAAAAAGGAAAAATGTATCTTTTTTCAATAACTACTCAATTATCTCGAAGATTGTCAAAGACTACTAGATTCTTCAAAACTTAATGTAAGTAGGTATAGTAGAAAAAATTGTTTTCGGTTTTTCTTTTCAAATGTACAAAATTCTAAATCTTATTTTTTTTCTTATAGATAGTGGAAGGAGCTTGAAATTTATGATCAATATGATAGCGACTTTAACGAGAAACTCTTGAAAAATCAGAAAAAATCACAAAAAATTATAAAAGTAATCAAGTGTTCACCAGAAAAAAATAATTTTACACAACTAGAAGTAAAAAAATACCGGGTGTTCTATTTCCAATAAAAAAAATCTTCGCCTATTATTAAAACATAAACGGAAAAGTTGATGTAGTATTTTACACCTTAAAGGAGAGAATACACTATGAGGTCGCAGTCTAGAAGCATCGCGGTCCGTTCTGTGTGAACTCACCACAAAATCAGTCTCATATGTCGTTCTCTATGGCTCCCGACTTATTCTACTGTACTATTTAGGTATCAAAATATGTATGTTCTGTGAAAGAACTTCATTTATTTGACGTGACTGGCCAAAATTCTCCAAAAAGTTTTCGGTGAAACCGCAACACAAGCGGGCGAGCTCTTGACCTACTAGTACAAACGTGTACATTTAAAAGCATTAGAAGATACTTCACTAAACGAGAACAAGCCTAGCACGGTCCGCGATGGGCCTAGACCGCGACCGCCTAGTGTGTTTTCTCCTTAAGATTTCATGGTATAACAAAAATTATATGCCTAAATGTAACACGAAAAAAGTTATAGGGATTCTTACAAACCTTATCAATTGTGTTTTATTTTTTAAATGTCAAATAACTCTGATTTGCCTTTGGAGAGATTATCTTATAGTCGTGGGAAGAATTCAGACGACTTAACAAAAATTATATGCCTAAATGTAACACGAAAAAAGTTATAGGGATTCTTACAAACCTTATCAATTGTGTTTTATTTTTTAAATGTCAAATAACTCTGATTTGCCTTTGGAGAGATTATCGTATAGTCGTGGGAAGAATTCAGACGACTTATGTCACAGTGGACATAATAATAATAATTTACAATTTATTGCCCAACAGATTTCAATCCAATAATAGGACAAATATAGTAACATTAAACAAGTGTATAATCCTATGCTAACTTAACTAAATAATAATAAAAAAAAACTTACATAAATACGTGTTTCTTATTCTATCTATATATGGCAAACGCCCATATCAACTACACCATCTTGCAAGAGCAATTTTAACTATTTCAGAGAAGGTGTCGTAGTTAATATCACAAATATCAGAGATTTTATTAAAAATTTTACACATAATATTTATGGCGGACCTAAGTAATACGTTACTTCTAGCCGCTTCACAATAAAAAGTGCTCTGATTTCGTCAAGTTACTCTTAGTAAAAGTAGCAGATTTATTATGGGTGAACAATCAATATTGTTGTGTACTAAATTGTGTAATATTTTGAGACTAGTAATTACTCTACGTACTTCTAAAGACGAGATATCAAATCTATGCAATAAAATATAATGTTCATACCTTCTTCTCGGATAAAGGCCATAAATCTTTAATGAAAGAAACTTCAAGAGACCTCAATTAGCTGCTTGTGGCATGTATATAATGGATACCAGATGATTGAGCAATATTCAAGCTTACACCGTACATAGGAATAATATAACGTTTTAAGAGCGAATTAATTGGTAAACGTGTTGCAATTGACGTAAGTCGTCTGAATTCTTGCCGCGAATATACTAGTGTTCGCTGGGTACAAGATATATTGCAAAATTTGAAAACATTTTGTCTTGTCCTGCAAAACAAAACAAGAGTTTCTTTACAGTTTTGTTATTGTTCCATCTTGCAAGATCATGTCTTGTATTATTATGAGAATCTCGCAAATTTCTTGCCTCGCAATTTCGCAAGACTCTTGTATGATTCTTGCGAGACTTTTGCATATAAATTAGAAGCATGGAACTTTATTACGAACTTGGTAACAATCTTGGTTACTCTCGGTCGGCTACGGTTCCGCTCAGAGCTTACACGTAACTATCGATATGGTCGATTGGTCGATCGTCGATAGTGGTCGATTGGTAGACATTATAATGTATAAAAGGCCATTAGTGTCATAGTGAATTTTGAATGTTTTTTAATGTTCACTTAAATGTTTACCATTCTTCGGTTTATGAGGAATTCGTGAATTCGTTTAAAATCAATTCATAAAAACCTTACACATCATGCACGAATTTCATACAAATCAAGCATTGCGAATTCACGTATAGTCTGTAGCAAGCTTTATATTTGCAAGACAATATTTCTTGTCTTGTTCTATAATACTTTTATTGACGTCATTTTTCTTGAAATGCTATAATTTTAAGATTTTACCATCCCATTGTGCCATACATACACATGTATATAAACATAGGTACACATACTATAAAGATTCATTACCTTTCCAATTGTTTTAAGTAGACTAAGAAGAAATAATTTATAATTACAGTACAAGTAATTTCAAATTATTGGCTTATGAAGTCCGACGATGTAAGTTATGATGTTCATGTGAAAATCACAGGAACAAGGTCGACCTTTGATACGAAATACTGGTTTGTTTGTATTTAGATTTGTTGACAGCACGCATTTGTTTACGTTGTGGAGTGACTTATCGTTAATGTGTGGTCAAAGGTGCCTGACCATAAGCAAGTTTCAGCGATGTACAACTCTTTATACTATTTTCGTTATTTGTAACGTCAGATCACATAATTCGGCGCCAATTTTTGATAAAAATTAT
The DNA here is from genome assembly GCA_025584915.1 of Monochamus saltuarius. Classification (NCBI taxonomy): domain Eukaryota; kingdom Metazoa; phylum Arthropoda; class Insecta; order Coleoptera; family Cerambycidae; genus Monochamus; species Monochamus saltuarius. Next base: position 58,083,070 of record CM046723.1, read on the forward strand.
ACGCTGAACCAGAACGGCTTAGTGCACGTTTTTGTTAGGGCAGCACGCCAGGCCACGACAAAATCTACGCGCCTAGCCACGACTATTCAATGCATACATTCTTATGGAGATGTTTATAGTGGAGTACTAAAGCCGAGCCAGGCGCTAATGCAGAGAATCTAGCAAGGCGCGATGGTCAATATACTACTATACCCGTGGTCTAAAATAATAGAGAGTTATTCATTTACTGTGGTAATTTGATATAGGTTTTCAGGTGTGTTTCAATGATGGTCGGGACATTAGCCCATAGGATTCCGCTTTTGAAAGTGTCTAAATTTTCAAATTCCGGGATAATCAAGTCATTGTAAAAAAAATTACTGCTGAATACATAATGAAACATTCCAAAAAATAAAAATCAACACCATACACACACTACAGGGTGAAACGTTTTTCATGTCTCACCATTGGCATCTGGAAAACCATAAAATTTACATAGTGACCCAAATAAGAAAAACGTTGCGCACTTTTTGATGGCCATTAAGATGACTGATAATCAATCAGCTCAAAGATATCCGCTGCCAAGATAAAATAGCGGTTTTAGAAAATAGGATCTAGTGTCATTATTTCTCAACAGTAGGAGCTGAAATTTGGTACAAATTTCTACGGCTACTAGTTTTGATTATGTAACATTCAATTGTTTTTCATTTAAGAGTGCCCTATTGGATCTTAACAGTAACAGATGAAGAATAAAATTTAAATTTAAAACAATATGTAACACTAGGTACTATTTTCTTTGAAAAATAACCCATAAAATTTAATAAATACAATAATTTAAATAACTCTAGTTCTTGACGTAAAACAAAATTCAATAAACACACAAATCGCTATTCTCAGTTTTTTTTCTTGCATCTGATTGGTTTCTTTATCGGAATGGCTATCAAAAGGCGCAATTTATTATAATTTGAGCCACCCTGTATATTTTACAATTTCTGAGATGCTAATAGTAAGCCATAAACAACGGACCACCCAGTATATGAGCCAGTGTGTAAACCGTAAATGTATTAAATACAATTTCGTTATTTTCCATTAATTAATTCATTCATTTTAATCAAATTGTTGTTATATTTTTCTGTATGTAAATAAAAAAAGGACTTTTATATGAAACACTGTTATACTATCCGAGGTTTTGAAAATATTTCACTCGTGCGAAAAAAAAACAAGGTCAAACTTGAAGTTTACAGCTTTCGTTACGATCGTAAATTATATCAATATTGTGTGTATTATCATAAAAGTAATGAAGTGCCTATTTACCTTAAAATTATAGCTTAATGTTATGGTCGCTCTCGTTTGATTCGACTTTATTATACAGCGGTACTTTTATATATTGTTGATAATAAAAATTGTTATGGGTTACATTTTTTAAGCCTTTTTGAGATGCTGGTTTACTACTACTTTTATGTAAAAGTGATGTGTGTAAAAACGTGTTTATCTAAATTGTATGTAATTGTTGCAAGGCTTGATTTATGTACTTATTTTAAAACTCGTTTAATAGGCATCGTCCAAAGAAAAAAATTAAACTATGGTTTAAGTTTAACGCATTTCAAGTATGTGTGTTGAATGATTGACAATCAAATTTTTTTTGTTTTATACTAAAATCCTTATCACCAAAGTGATTCAAGATAAGTATTTCGAGACACATACGTACATATTTCCCCTATGTGTATTGTAAAAGTATTTCAGCTAATATAAATCAATTTTCCTACAATGGGGAAATTGCATGATCTTTCGAAATACATACAGAAGAAACAATATATTATTTTAATCGACATGACGTTTGTCCTACACATTTTTTTTTGTCATTTATTGTATTCAGCGCTTCGTTCCGATTCTAAATAATATATTCTGTATTTGCTCCTACCGTATACAAATTGTACGAGTAGAATGTTATTTAAGGCATTTATAACTTCACTACATTAAATTACATGTTTTATTCTAAAAACATAATGAACGAAAGTAATAAATAAAGATTATTTAAAAAAATAATAAATGTTAAATATCATTATTCACTACTTTTATTACTTCTCAAATAAAACTAGTTTAATGTGAAATCAGATGGCATAGTTTTATAAATACCTCAAGTGATATTTGGGGCAAAACCTTTTTTTCCTACGGAACGTCGGCGCCTATGATAAGTATCGACTGAGATGGCTTAGATCCATGGATAAAACATCTGTCAACAGTATCTACTACACTATTACCCTGCGATCGGTTTTTTTTGCAGCATTTCTAAATGCCTAAACGACAATAATTAACATTCTTATTAGTAATAATACCTGATAGATAGGTAGGTAACAGTTAATCCAGTTAACTCCACTATTTTGCATTCGTTTTTCATTATTTTGTTACAAACTGGCAAAACTACAACATTTTCATTCATTATAACCACTCACTACCGATAAAACACACTTCCTGTAGGTACAGCTAGATAAAATACCTATTTATTATAACAAAATCAAATGAAAGGAATAGATTCACCGCGGCAGTCTTGTCTCATAACCTAGAAAAACCAATCCGGCGAACTATAATATTGTGAGAAAGTATCTGGACCCAACACAAATGTCTTTATTTAATAACTATAAAACGTTTAAAAATTAAAAAAGGCACTAAAAACTGAAGAAGAACACAAAACTATAACGTAAACACATGGTAAACACAGGAATTAAATTATGACTTGACTGGAAATTTTACGGTCGTGTTGTTAGTTACTCTGATTCTGTAAACGTGTGGGGGACAAGTCACATAGGCGACGTTAAATAAGGATTTAATATAAATTCGAACAAATTTTTTTTTCGTTTTATAAATAAGTTTGGTAATTTTTTAATGGACGATTCCCTTAATTCTTATTTTTCTCTATCCCCTCTTAAAATATTTGTACTTAGTCATAGTTAACCCTGTATTGTAAACGAATAAATAAAGTTACGTTTAACACCGTAAGTTCACCACATCACCATTAATAATTATGGTAATGTTAAAAATGGAAAATAGATAGATGCTTGCTTTCACTCCCCGTATTTCTGCAGTAATGAAGTTGAGATTCATATCAATGAGGTTCATAAGCATAAAATTAAATGAATCCACTAGTGGCATGCTTACACAAAAGCCGCTTCCATGGAAATTGCACAGCATTACCTACACAATAATTTACATTATTTATGACCCAAAAATGCCACAAAAACGCAAAAAACACAAGAAACAAACGCCTGTTCATACCATTGACACTGCACTTGTGTCTATAGAAACATAAACCGTGATAAACGTCACATGATGTCACACCAACTGCTTTGCTTATATTCCCTGGTAATTTATTAATGTTAATATTTTAATTATTATGTGATCATTGCCGCCAGACACATGATCTGACATTTCAGTATGCTTGAAAGATTACCCTGTAATACATTTCAAACCAATATAAAATTCATGCAACTCCCCATTCCTATATTGAAGTCATTAGTCCACAGAATAATAATTAGTTTCACACAATGTTATTAACACCTAATTTAAAAAATATATATAAAAACAAAAATCATATTGATTCAATTTGTAGTATAATATGTACTCGTACAACCTCGAATTAATGTCTGTCTGCCAATGTTTTATGTATTTTTCCATTTTGCGTCAATAAACTAGGAATTTCCAAACTCCAAAAATCAATAAAAACAAATTAAATCGATCAAACCTTCCTCATATGAACAATTAAAATGTTACTATTTTTTTATCATATTTATTCTACTTAAAAATATGTTTACAAATGCAAACTTAAATTTAGTGACAAATCAATTCGCAGAATAGGAATCATTATGCGACCAAAGGCACATGTCAATAAATTAAAATTAACATCGTAGACAATTTTAATGGATATGCCAATGCGGTTTTAGTAAAAAATAATCAAAAATCCATTAATTACTGACGTAACATGACGTTTGCATAGCGCGGTTTACTGAAAACTTTTTGACTGATTCAATATACCACAAACCTAGAAAAAATATACTGTGCCAGTGTCATATTGCCGGCGACCGCTAATTCATGGCTGCCCTAAAAGATCCAGAATCACTAAAACTTGGTTTTTATGCACATTTACGTTGGTTGTATTGTAGCGTGAAGCTCATTTGTTTACGCCGCAACATAGACCTTATAAATCATGGACCGGCCCTAGAAAGAGAGGTCCGGTGTCCTGATGTGTACAAGAGGGATGAAGCTAGTCCGGGAAAAAACAGATGTTCTATGACAGAAAAATATATAAACATAACCTGACAAAACCTTTCCTGTTAATATTGTTAATGATTTGTGTGCCTTTTGTGATTTAGTTGTGTTTAGTGTGTTTATTAGCAATCGTTTTTAAAAACTCATAAACCATGGAGGAGTCGGTCTGTCACCGTAAATGCCATACGTCTGTCATTTACGGTTTTTGTTTTTTTCGGCCAATGATCTGTGGGTTTTTGCCCGGAGTAGCTCTATCTCTGTCGCACATATCTGAGCATCAACGATTTGTATAGGCAGAAAACGGTTTTGGGCGCGTCCATGATTTATAAGGTCTATGCGCCGCAACCGCAAGTTAATTAATTTCATATTGCAATGCAGCCCTCATATTTGCACAACCGCCAACATAAAACAAATAAAATATCAATTTTCTGGATCGTATAAGACCCTAGGAAACGCGGGACCTGTCACGTGACCTATATCATGAACCGACACAGTCTATATATTTTCTAGGTTTGTGTAATATACACAGTATGTAGTGTAAGTTAGAGTTTATTATTAGTATGGAACATACTATCTTTTAAGCTCAGGTGACATACATAAATGAGACTCTATGATTTATTCGATTCACAGCATATTTTCCAATACCAACTATATTTTTTCTCTATAACATACCTGAATCCTTAGAAGTACCTGCCTTACTAGAAGGTTTCTCATTTTTCTTGGTTTCGTCTGAAACAAAATATTGACTGTAGTTAAACTGCTAGTAAGCCTTTGATAATTATAATTCACCTTTTATGTTACCTAATACTAAAAACAATTTCTAATAAAATATTTTCTTTTCAAATACAGAACTATCTACTTTTATCAAGTTGTCAAATAATTTTATACTATTAAATCAATAGTCACAGAATTTAACAGATACATAATTCAAGGGTTAAATTTCTCCCACGTTATTGGTTTAATCGATTTTTGACATAGCTACATTCGGTCGACTTATAAGTCATACATGTATTATCATGCAAACCTTTCAACTTCAAATGCAATGAATATTATAGCACATTAGGATAATTGGTATTTGACTGAAGTAAGTTTTCTTCACACAAAGATTTTCTTATTCACTATATCTAACAGAAATGGATAATAAAGTTATAAACTAGGTTCTAGTTAAGTTATTGTCATCAATGACGAATAAAATTTATAAAATTGGGCACAATTTAACGGTACATAATTTACATGATAACATGTATAAATTTATCATTTTGATGACCTTTTTCCTGAACCAGAAATGTTTTAACATCCAAAAGTTAGGTCAAACAAGCGAACTGGCGATATTAGCACATCAGTATGATTTTTATGTAGGTATATCAGAACATTTAATGAAGGAAATACACATATAAAATTAAATGAATTAAAGATAGAAGTTTTATCTATGAAACTGTTGTGTTAGCATACCTAGTTATTTGAGATCAGAGAACATACAAATGATTTCATTAATAAGAATTGTAAAAAATTGGTTTGATTTGCATACCTAAGTATCTTTACAATAAAGTACAACAATTACAAAAGCTAAAATTAAATAGTATATGGGAGCATTTTGAGTGTAATTCAACGTTGGTCGAGGCATTAGTTTCACACGATATTAAAAAAATAATAATAAACCAATAACCATCTGAATAAGAAAATGAGTACCAAGGATAATGAATATTTTCCAGTTATCTTTTGCGAAATTTTGCAGTATTTGCAAAATTTTGGGGTGATAGGGCTCAACAGACTTTAAAATATATGGGAAAAACACTTGATCCAATCTAGAAAATATTGTTCTGAGTTTCTCACTCTCATCAGTACGACTTTTTGCCTGTTTTACCTATTTTTGACGATTTTAGCAAAATCCGTGGTTATGAAGCTGAAAAAACTTAATCGAGATCAGAAAAATTTTTCCAAATTTTCTCACGCTTACTAATGTGACTTTCCCGATTTTCGCCTATTCAATCTGTATCTTGCAATTTTTGCAAAATATGTGGGTGATGTTGCTTAATAGAATCAAGGTCAGAAAAAAAATCCGATTTTCTTGCGCTCACTAACATAATTTTTTCTAATTTTTACAATTTACTCAAAATTTTGGAGGTGTTTCATATTCAGTGTCTTTCGTCAAAAGTATAGACCACTTTTTTGTGTATTTAATTCAAATCGTCATTAACATCGTCTGCAAAAGAAAGTCAGGAAAAATTGAACATAGCACTTCAAATAACATTGCAGGTAGATAACACAGAAATAGACATTTCTTCAAATTTGTTAACAGCATGTTACTCCTTATTAAAATAGAAAGCTGAAAGGTCAAAGTGACTATGTGCCATCATAAACATGTAATATATTAAACTAAATGGCAATAAAAATGCATAACATTCAGGTGCGGTTTCATATCGGTGATTTTACTACAAGTTTTAAAATACCAGTTGTTAATATGTCACATAACAAAATAACAACTCTTTTTCTTTGAATTTCACACTAATATATGTATTTATTCAAGCTACATATCAGTTATAATCTTTTACAGGTAAATATATGGTATTACCCATTTATTACATCAAAATTACAATGTTATGCGAAACGAGCTTGCGGTGCATAGAAGAATTTCCGTAACGCATTCTTAACATGATTTAGTATTTACAATAAGTCAATTACAATAATAGCCAGAAATATAAAACGCAATATATATTTTCGTAACAGAATCAAATTAAAGTTACTACAAACGATTCTTTAGCCTCCTCGCTTGAAGTATAATGACTCTACTCTAGATGTCACGGAACTACAAATGAAATGATAGTTACTACAAATAACTATAATCGATTTTTTACCCTTCGTTTGAACTATAGATTTAGATTTCGTGGAACTACAAACTTAATGATGGTTACTGTTAGGAAGGAAAAAGCAGAAATGTTTAAAACAGAATGCTACGTTATCAAAGTACAACTTATGCAAACTCCAAAAAAACTTATTACATAAACCTGAAAATTTAATAATTTTTTAATTTCACTCACAGAAGTAAACATACAAAAAATGATCAAAATAAAATAACATTTAATGGACATTTATCTCTCTTTGTCACGTAGTATACTTACCATATTACGATATTATAGATAACTGTATTTTTGTACAGTATGAGCTTTTAAACTTACATCAAAGGCATAATAACAAGAAAAAACATCATATTGATTCTAAGATTCTTGAAGATAATTAAAGGCAGCAAATTGGTATACAAATCGTCAGCGAATTGCGGATATATTAGGAGGCACTGTCACTACGAACGCCAGAATTTCCACACCACTGGATTATTTCAAAATTATTTAAAAACCATCATTGGCTTCAGACCGACAGTATATTAATTTTTATTTTAATTAGCAAGTTTCAATGCAAATAGAACAATTAACAAGTATAATAGCTCGATATCATTACAACAGATACTACAAGGTGAATATAATGCTATCACTATAATTTATCTTTTACAAAATATACAGTGCTTTCGAAAAGTAACGAATAAATTCATTATTTTTGAAATTGAGAAGTTTTCGAAAAAATCCCCTGGCACGTCGATTTTGTTTTTAAAAAAGCCCCTTTTGACATACGACCCATAATTGTGACGTCATCGTTGTTCGAGATAAGACGTCATCGACAATTTTTTTAAATAGCAACCCCCAATTTTGACCATGCCATTTGAGAGAGCGTGTCATTATACATACATACATCATGAAAAATTATGGTGTTACATAACAAAAATTTCAAGAAAATAATGTTTGAAGATTTTAAAATTTAATTTTCACAATACTGTGCACCTCCCCATTATGCAATACCTGTCCGTGCTTATTTAGATGAGCTATTCCCGAATCGTTGGATTTGGCCAGCCAGATCGCCTGATTTGACACCCCTAGATTATTTCCTGTGGGGATACTTAAAAATAAAGTATACGTTACTAGACCGGTTAATTTAGAAGATTTAAAAGCAAGAATTCGTCACGAGATACATTGCATACCTCCTGAAGATATTGATAATGTCCAAAAAGATTTTTTTATTAATCCTCTTGGCTACTATCAGGCAACCAACGGTGCACAATATGAACATTTAATTTAGTCGATTTTTTACATAAACATTATCATTTTCAGTATTGTGAAAGTTAAATTTTAAAATCTTCAAACATTATTTTCTTGATATTTTTGTTATGTAACCATAATTTTTCATGATGTATGTATGTAGAATGACACGCTCTGTCAAATGGCATGGTCAAAATTGGGGGTTGCTATTTAAACAAATTGTCGATGACGTCATATCTCGAACAACGATGACGTCACAAATATCGTATGTCAAAAAGTGCCTTTTTTAAAAACAAAATCGACGTGTCAGGGGATTTTTTCGAAATCTTCTCAATTTAAAAAATAATGAATTTATTCATTACTTTTCGAAAGCACTGCATACTATATCAAAGTTTAAAAATTAGAAGATTTTTATATTATTTCCACATCTAGTGGGTTAAAACTAAAAGACAATAGTCTTAAAATCGTTAATAAAGTTCACTTCGTGACAGATCATAAATAAAAATGTTTCCAAAAAATGTTTCCAAGAAAAAAATATTTTTGATAGTTTATTACACTATGTTTCCTGATGTACATATATGTGTAATTCCAACTTCATATATTACATTTGAATAAGATGTTATTAACAAAAACTCAACTCTACTTTTGCAAAAACATTTTAATATATGTAGTAAAATTGATTATTTATTGTGTCTAAATAAAAGTTACCTATCATGCGAACGAATAAACATCGTTTTCTTAGACAATAATTTTATAGCATATAATAATAATAATAATAATAATAATATATGTTTATTCAATATTCAATGCAATTAAAAACTGCAACACTATAGTACAAGTACATAAAATAAACATAAATACAACCACTATAGGCATAGCCTGTGCGTGGTGAGAGTAGAAAATGAATTAACATTTAATCTAAAATACAATGAATAAATAACAAACAACTAATGTACAAACTACACGCTAAAACATCTAAAACACAGTTACATAATAAGTTAAACAGTTAAAAAATATTAATATTGACAACAAACAAGAATATAAAATAAAATATAAACCCTAAAACAAAGTTACACAATAAGTTTAACAGTTAAAAATGATTAATATTGACAACAAACAAGGATATAAAATAAAAACGTAGATATGTCAAATAAATGCTAAGCAATTAACTAATTTTAGTTCTACAGCATCATGAATCACGTTTCTGGAGATAGAGAAGATAAAATTTTTAAGTTCTTTTTTAAAGGTGGTTGCAAATCTCAAGGCTTGAATTTTATCCGGTAATAGAGCATATAACTTTGGACCAAGGTAAGTATGACTTTTTTGTCCTATTCCTTTATTTCTTTTTTGAGTTACAAATATTTTGTTTTTGTTTCTTGTATCATATGTATGTTCCATAGTTATTAATTTATTTTTATTTTTATGTTGGTAGTTAGAAAGTAGAAATACAGTTGTCGCAGGTCCATCAAGCACGCTTCAGAAAAAAGGTCATCAGAAGGGTAAGTACGCATTTTTTTCAACATAATTTTAATAATTGTTTTTTGTACTATTTCAAGATTTCTCAAAATACTTTTGCTTACATTTCCCCAAACCACAATTCCATAAATTAAATGTGATTGCACTAATGACGTATAAATTATTTTCAGTGAATTTTGGTCAAGTATATCCCTCAACACTTTAAACCTATGAAATAAAAATCTCACTTTCTTAGAGACGTATTTTATATGTTTGTCCCATTTCAAATGATTATCCAACATAATACCGAGATACCTGAATTCTGTGACTGAATTAACAGTAATATCATGTGAGATAGTTAAAAACTGAAAAGTAGGTAATGAACGAATATCAACATAATTATGCAAAAAACGTGTTTTATCGTAATTTACTGTAAGCAACATTGAGCTAAACCACTGAAATATTATAGCTAGATCTTTTTCAGCCTTTCTTTTAACAGTTTCCCAGTCATCGTCACTGTAGAAAATGCAAGTATCGTCAGCATATGCTATGATATCTCCCGAAGTCTCTAAACAAAATAAATCATTTAGGTATAAATTAAACAGTATAGGCCCCAGAACAGAGCCCTGGGGCACTCCGTACTTAATCAGTTGTAATTCACTTCGATAATTATTTATTTTTACAAACTGATAGCGATGTATACCTAACTACAAAAAAAAAACGATGTCTCAGGAAGTATTTTGTGTTTCACTTATTACACTTCCACCGGTCAGAAAATTTATATATAACAACAGGTAAAGGCGCTAGTCATATACGAGATAATTTTTACAGAAACAAATATCAAACGTGAGTTTTTCCATAGATCTGACTGAGATTTTTCATTAGTTTGAATCTTACATTTGAAAATGGCACATGAAATAAGGTTATTACTCTTACAACCGGTTCAGAATTATTTAAATAAGAAAATATGAAACAATATTTTATATATTATTAATACTTAAGTGGAGACTCATGTACATGAAATATATTTGACAAATATTCACAATTACTTTACAACATAAGAATTATTTTGTGACATTAGCGCCTTCGCCAAAAAATCGATTTTAATGTATTCGTAAAATATATTTTTTTGTCAATTTTATTTTAATTGAAAAACGCTCTCTAGTAATATTTGCATTGATTTAAGAAACGGTGGTATTAAAAACAATCAAATTTTTTTTAAGGTGATACGGAATTTGTTAAATAAAATAATGATTGCGGAGGGGATTGGCATCCTTTATGCGGGTATGTTAGGGTGGAAGAAAGTGGGAGACTGATACCGGTCGACGTTTGACTATCCTACTAATGAATGAGGTTTTCCAGGTTTATCTCATTCCTGCACTGAATGGTGGTTAGGGCTTACCAACGTAAGCTGTAAGTAACTTGTCACTGTGAGTGTTTCTTACAGTCTTATTGATAAAGTAGATTAAACAGTATAAATATGAGTTAACCTGTCATTTTCATAAATACATGTGGAAATACTAATAGTAAAAATAAATTTAATTAAACTCAATAGTGTCAGCATGAACTAAGTAATTGGCAAAAATTACATAGAAAGTTGATGCAGTGTTTAGGTTCTTATGATTGGACACAGTTTATTTGTAAGTTGTTACAACTACTTAGTTGTTGTTAAAAAAGTAATGTGGTGTGTAATTAAGAGCCCTTTTATTTAACCTTTCAAATCATATACAGGCAAAGTACAAATTTATTCTAAGTTTGGAATTGTGATTGTATTGCTGGTTGCATATTAACACTTCCGTCGAGAACAAAATACGGACAGATACAGATAAAAAAAGACGACTCGTACTTTATTTTTAATTCTAGGAATAATATACCTACTCGTATTACTGGTATGTAGAGATAAAAAAAAATTAAATTAATATTTAGTAGCATTAAAAAAAACTTACGAAACTTCAATTCATAAAAAAATGTCAAACTTGAATAACAACACAGTTAAGTAAAAAATTGTTTACCATGAAAGCAATGTCATACATCTATAAAATTTATTTTACAACATAGTTCCGAATGATATTAGCAAAATATATTACAGAAAATTAGAACAATATTACCCAAACTAAAGGTTTGAATATTTAAAAATATAGAGAACATAAATAGAGAAGATTATTCTACACCAGGATAAACAAAATGTATTGTTACATATACTTTAAAAAATATATCAGCTTTAAAACAGTTTATTAAATGTTATGCTCTCTTATAAAATTATTACCTTAACTATTTACTGCACAGAAAATGAAAATGTAATTTTTATTGTAAAAGTATGTTATCAAATCATAAATTAGGAATTAATTACTGTAAAATTACAGATATTAGAATAGAAAAATGATCAATTTCTCGATTACTATTGTAAGGCTAACTGATGATGATGACCTTTGTAATTTTTATATAATAAACGATAACATACTATAACTATATGGCGCACAGAGTAACACAGTGTTATCAAATACTATAAATAAAAATATTCAAGGTGAATTTATCACGCGTGAATGTAATGCCAGGAAGATAGTACTCTCATTTTGTAGTTTTGATTGGGCTACTGTGTGAACTTGTGTCCCATTATCGGGTGGATATTGTTGAATGTAGATCCTGAAGTGTTGACGTTTAGTTATTTTTATATACACTTAGACTTAAGATGGTTAATTTTAGAAAGCTATTTTTAGACACAGATTGTATAGAGAACGTCCGTGCAAAATTTCACCTATTTATAGCAGAAACAGTAGGAAGCCAATAACAAGTCTCATGGAGTTACGTGAAAATTACAAATTAATATTTTTACATTTATGCTACATAAATACGAAAGGTAGATGAGATCCAAATATTGTGATAAAAAACCACCCTTTATTCTTCCTTATAATATATAAGAAAATTGCTGTTCTAAAGATCCATTCGTAAATGATAAGAAAATGTTGCTTATCTTGGATCGGTTAGTATTTGAATCGAGGTGACTAGATCGCTGTGTGGTTCGACCCCCGCAGCCGGTAGACGGTAAGCTATATTCGTGGAGAGATTGGCACCCTCTCTGCGGGTATGGTAGGGTGGAAGAATGTTGGCTTGGGTCAATGTGAGAGATTGATACCGGTTGACATTTGACTACCCCCCTAATTAATGAGGTTTTCCAGGTTTCCCTCATTCCTGCACTGAATGGTGGTTAGGGCCTACCAACGTAAGTCGTTCCTGGGCGCAAATGCGGCCTGCTTAATAATAATATGCCGCCCCCTCTTCCGCACAAGTCTTCGACTTCTGGGCTAATCCTCGTGATTAGAATGAAGGGTAGAGATATTATTATTATTATTATTAATATTATTATTATTATTATTATTATCTTGACAGAGCAACATAAAGTATACTCGTACTTTTTCCCCTTTCACTCTACCTATAAAAAATTACAATATAGTACATATTCAATTGTTTCGAACTAACAAAAATATATAGGTACACTGTTAAAAATAACAGTAAATGTACACATTGTTCACGCCATGTGAAACCACACCACTGTGAAAAATGCCAAATAAATTCAGAATTACATCTTTTATCCCAAAAAAATTGCATTTCATGTACACTAAAATGCGGTTATATGTAGGTACATACGTGAATTTGCAAACAAGATGTAACGTTCAATAAAATTGTTTGCACGATATCACATGGTTAGAGTAAAGTGATGAGTTACATTACATTTACTTACATGACATTTTTAAGAAAGCATACTTGTGATTGTTTTTTTTGCTATTTCTGTGTTATTTCACACTATTGATCTATACAATAAATGACCAATAATCAACCGTGTAATATTACAAATAACTGCTATCAGTGTACTTATACATCTGACTTTTAGACAGCATCAGACTTCTATTCCCGATTTTCACTTAACATGCTATTACCTGAAAAGTTATATTTATGTACTCGTATTTATAAATGAGAATGGAAGCTTAGCAACAAGCTAATGAAATATAAGAACCATCAAGGAAAATATACGGCTTCTTTTCCCTTAAATTTTATGATTTCTTTGTAAATACTGAGAGTTCTCTTTGAAGTAAGAATTCACTTTTTATCCCCGTTACATCATATACCGAATTGCTCCATTTCAGTTGCCTATTTTGCCATTAATTCGTTGTTCCATTGGTAGTGAACGATTTATGTTAATAGTAAAAAGCAATACATTTTTATTCGCATTTTTAATATTTACATACCTACCTGTTCCATATTTTTTTTTAATTCAACAAATACACTGCGTGGCAAAGAAAGGTCAGAGGAAGGTAAATATCCATTAAATATCATGTTATTTTCATATTTTTTGCATGTTTACTTCTCTCAGTGAAAGTAAAAAATGATTAATTTTTCAGGTTTATCCGTGGCTTTGGAGTTTGCATTGGTCGTACTTTGATAACATAGCAATCTATTTTAAAATTTTGTGCTCACATTTGTGTTGCAAGTGTTGTAAAGTTTGTTGGAAACGAGATTTTTACAGCTGATTATGCCTAGAGCACGTAGATTTGGGCAGATTTAGCAGATAAGTGACTTTTAAGAGGGAGCGAATCGTTGGGTGGCGCGAAGCAGGTTTGTCGTGAGAGAAATTTCTAGAAGGACCAACAGATCCTTACGTAACATGGTATGGTGTTACCAGGCGTGGACTCAAGAAGGCTATGAACACAGCGAGAAGCAGGCACAGAGCCTGAAGATCGTTGATTGCGACTTTTAGCTCTCAAAGACCGATTTAGACAACAGCTGCAGCTGCACTATTTAAAATAAGTGGTTTGAAGAACAAGGCGCATGGTCGGTACGCGTACAGTATCGCCTCTTGCCTTATTGTGTCCTGCTTCTCACTCATTCTCAGGATAACCGCTTAAAATGGTGTAGAGAGAGGATTCAGTGGGACCAAGAATGGAAACAGGTGATCTTTAATGACGAATCCTATTTCTGCCTGGTGATGCACGATAGTCGTGCAAGATTGAGAAGGTGACGTGGTGAAAGACACGATCCACAATTTGACAGAGAACGTCATGTCCATCACACAGTAGGCGTTACGATACGGATGCTAATGCGTATGGTAGCAGATCACCATGAGTTATCATTACAGCAACATGACAGCTCAAGGCTACGTCCAGGAAATGGTAGAGCCATATGTTATTCCATATCTTCTTCACAGTTTCTGGTTCCTCTACGACGGCCGGCGCCTCTCGCTCTGTGTCCACGGCCTTCCTGAGTCTACGCCTGGTAACACCGTACTGTGGTACGTAAGGATCTGTTAGTCATTCTAGAAATGTCTCTCACCGCCAAACTTGCTTCGCGCAACCCAACAATCCGCCACCCCTCAAAATCACTAAGCTGGGAAATCTGCCCAAACCTACGTACTCTAGGCATAATTAGCTGTAAAAAAATGTCATTTGCAAGAAACATCACAGCACTTGCAACACAAATATGAGCAGAAATTTTAAAACAGAATGCTACGTTATCAAAGTGCGGCCCATGAAAACTACAGAAAAAAACCTGAAAATTTAATTATTTTTTACTTTAACTGAACATTAAAAAATTATTATTAAAAAAATATATTAAATTAGCAAAAAATTATCAAAATAAAATGACATTTAATGGGTGTTTATCTTTCTTTGTCAAGTAGTAGGTATACATTAACTAATGTGCATAAATTATAAAATTTAATGATAAAGACCAAATCAGTTCTTATAAATAAATATACAAGAGAAAGTTGGTGAAAAAAATTATTTGTCACGTAAAATCAGAATTAATTATTAACTTCCGTAACATTTTTAATATGAGTTCGTAAGAATGTCAATTTGGAAATATTCCACAGCATCTGTATAAGTAAAACGCTTTCTATACGTTTAAAAAAATGTGTTCAAAAATTTATTGATAAATATGAGAACAAAAAGTTCTTCAAAGTAATTTGAAGGACATAAAGGTACAGAAAATAAAAGTATTTTCAATGTGGCAATATGCTATTGTGAAAATCCAAACCAAAGAGAACACCATATGAACAAAACAACTGATTTAGTGCGACTTTTAATTTTGAGATACTTTTATATTATTGATTGCCACACAGCTATAGAATTCGTGAACCTTTACGTAGATGATGATTTATAGTAATGTATTATCTATTTTTCATTATAACGTATCAAAGTGAAAATAACTCCTGATCGACCCTTCAATTTTTTTATCGTATTGCGGTGAAATATCTAAAAAAAAGTACGTATCAATTCGTACCAATAACCAATACATAAACTTAACCGATACAGTTGCTAGTGATATTAAAGTACCTAAATACATTTCGAATATTAAGGTTAGAATATTAATGTTTTGTCATCAGTCGACTCATTAAGGATAAAGTCTACTTTCACAAAGCAAGTCTTGCACGTTTAAGAAATAAATGGCCTGTTTAAATTAAATGCACAGACCAGCCTGAGCCTTGACTAAAGGGGATCGAATAAAATTTACATAAACATACTATAGGAATTAAGCCTTCTACCGATTAAGTCAATTTCAACAAATTTTAATTAGTACATAAAACAATTCTCCATTATACGGTTTTAGCCGCTAAAGAATTGTTATCGGCGTTATTGAAAACCGTAATTTTCAATTTGGTTAGATCAGGATTTATAAGCGACGGTATAAAACGACAAGGGCGACGGTTTGAGAATATAAAACTACTCGTACTTTCGGGCATATAGAGGGTGTGCCACATAAGAACCGACACAGGACAAGGTGCGTGTAGGAGGTCCAAAATATTGCAATTTAATCAAACATACGTATACTCGCACGTCATGGCTGACATTACGCAATTGTTGCTAAAAACAATAATTGTTTGCAATTTAGTGAAATATATAACGCAAACTTTTAGTGTAGTATATAGTTTTATTACTATCAATTGCAGTTTCTTAAATATTTTGATGAAAATATAATGGATTTTTCATTTGTTTGTATGACGTAAGTCGTCTGAATTCTTGTTGCGCGTTATATACACAAAGTTACACACAGGCGGTGGCCTTCAAGACGCAGCCAAATATTTCGAAAAAATTATATTTCGGATTTACTTTAACTTGGAACAATCAATCGGTACATGATTTACGTTTATTATTGGACTTCTTTAAGAGTAAACTAAAAGACTACAAGGTGTTGATTGAGGGTCACCCCTAAATTTATACCAAACTTTTTTTCCATTGATCGAATACAAAAATAATATCTCGGGCAGAATTTAATTTAAAACACTTTTTACTCTTGTTAAATTTAAAAAAACTAAGGTTTTCAAGAAAAAATGCATTTGAAACAAGATTTTAATAGAAGAAATCAAAAAGTCAATAGTAGACCTGTCTTTAACATTTGACAGCTAGTAATAAAACTATTTTATTTCTGTTACTGTTTGATGTTCAAAATGGCTGGAAAATTAACATTCCGCGAACAAGTTGACATGTTATGTGCTAGGTTTCTGTGAAGGAAACTGTTGATGTGGAAAAATATCGTAGGAGATCTAAATCCCCATAGAGAAACATTTTCTAATGTTAAAAGACGTGCTCGAGAGACAGGCAAGCTTTTCAATAATATCCGGGAACATACCAGTGTAATAAGGGTACAAGATGAAGAAAATATTTTGCAAACATTTAAAAATGAACCGCAAATAAGTACTAAACGTTTATCTGGATGGATAAACTGGAACTTCTGTACACTGAATTCTTAAACGTAATCTACTACATCCAAATCGCATTCAAAAAGTGCAAGTGAGCTACTGCCTCAAGATTTGGATCGACAAATGACCTTTTGCGAGTTTATCTTGCATGAGGATATTAATTTTCACAAGAAAATTCTTTCCACTGATTATGAATTACAAATGGTCACAACTTTCATATTTTCCGATATAAACACCCCTATGCAATAACTCCTAGACATTGTCAACGCGAGTTTAAGATAAATGTTTGAATCGGTATTACCGATCGTTATTTGGTTGGACCAGTTATTTTTACCAATCGATTAAATGACGAAAGTTATTTGGAATTTCTGTAAAATACCCTCCCTGATTTAATCGAAGATTTACCGTTGTAACGTAGACCAGAGTTTTGGTTTATGCATGATGTGGCACCGTCTCATTTTAGTGCTGCTGTTAGAGACTTTTTGAATATTAAGTTTCCAAATAAATGGTTTGGACGAGGAAATAATTGTTCTCAAAGTTGGCCACCACGATCGCCAGACCTCAATAAATGTGATTATTTTATTTGGAAAACAAACATCATTTTGAATAGTTTCTTTTGTTTCAGTTTTATTGCTGTCAAAGACAAAACCTACTACTGACTTTTTGATGTCTTCTAATAAATTCTATGTTATGTTCCAAATTTGAATATTCCAAGTAATTTAGTGATATAAATTTTTTTCGAAATATTTTACCCCACTTTGAAGACCTGTAACTGTGCCTGTGTGCAACTTTATACAGATTCGGAAATTGCGGATCTTTACAGAGAAAGTAGAAATTGCCGCTTCATTCCAGGGAAGATACGAACTTTAAGAGCGGCGGCGACGTGCATTGGTCTAGCATTCCCCACTACTACGGTAATCGGTTCCGTATCGCCAACGCCAATTCGCCATTGCAAATCTAACTGTCCGGTCAACTGATGCCAGTGTTGTCAGACCTCATGCATTCCGAGGAAATCTCATGCTCTCATATTTGGATTACAAAATCTCATGCTTTTTAATAGACACAAAAAGAAATAATAAAATTATTAAAATTACTCTTTGAAATCTACCAAAACAAAGACCTAACGAGAAATAAAGGCAAAATCGAGGGCAAAATTGAATAGATAGAGGTAGGTATCTACAATATTTGGGTACTTGAAATGTCCTTTATTGTAGACTGCTCTCTTAATAATTAGCAATGAATACATAAACGGGTATGACAGTCTACGGATATGCGGTGTGTGTGCTGTATTCACGCTGTATTGCAGTGATTCTTAACTCTATTCCGTAAGGGTCCCTACATTTTCTGGAAACAACAGATTTTACGACCCGCGAGTCACCCTGCGTTACGTCAACTGCGCCTCAACGTTCGCCCGGCCTAACAATAAAATAAATTAGAAAGGTTACGTGGTTAATAACTTTTAAGTAAGTACCTGTAACTACCTACTTACAATGTAATTTTATGATAAAATAGCATAACTTATTTCTTTTTAATGAAATAAAAATGGCATTACAAAAGTAATTATAAATTAAGCTGTGTCAAGAGGTGTTTTTTGATAAATTAAGCCATCTCATGCTTTTTTCTCCAAACCTCATGCTTCTTTGAAATTATTCTCATGCACTGAATTTTTCCCACCTGGCAACACTGCTTGATGCAAACACGCTGTGGTCGAAGTATGCGTGTAGCATGACACAAATACACGCAAGCGGCAAAATACAATTCACCATCAAGATCTTCACTTTCCAAATCTGTATACAGGTATGTTTGGGTAAATTGCAATATTTTGGGACTCCCTACATACACCTGTTCTGTGTCGGTTCTTATGCGGAAAACCCTGTATTTATTTACAAGTACTTATATTTTTCCACAAAAGTCATCACAAAGTAATCATTACATACGTCTGAAAGTCGGTATAGAAAAAACGCTTTAATCGTTATCACAGTATACTAATCAAATTTGATTAGTATACTGTGATCGGTATGAACACAACGGAAATCAGACCAACACATTTTCCACCACAGTAAAATATTGAAAAACGTCTACATTTCTTAATGAACGCACGGAAGTTTTAACATACTTAGGTACGTTATGCAATCATTTTTGTGCGTAAAATTGCCACAATTGGTTACATTTTGCACTGAGTTGTATACAGGATGATTTGTTTTTCATGGCTCACTATTGGCATTTCGGAAATAGAAAAGAGTTGCGCCTTTTGATGGTCATTAAAATAATCCAAACAGATCCAAGATATCTCCTGTTGTTGCTGAAATATTGTGAAAACACTGAAAATAACGATAACGATTTTAGAAAATGTCATTTACTGTCATTATTTCTCAACAGAAAAAAATTGGCACAGAGGCATAAGAATATACGAGAAATCGATTTTCATCTAATTCAACTTAAATTTCGATAACATGTTTCGTTTTGAGTACATCTGAGTTGGGTTCTTGATTTGCAATCTGCTAATTTTTTAAGTGTGAGATTTAACTGTGATTTAGCGAGACCATTAAATAATTTTGTTGTTGACTTATCACTGACACGGTATAGCCTCTATTATTTTTTCATCGCATTTTTCATAATTCACATTTATTTACAACGCTTCCTTAATAATAACGCGTTGTAAAATAAAAAAAACAATTAAAATAATTTTACACTGTCATACTTAAAACTAATTAAGACATAAAAATTCGTCTTTGTCTACAATAATAAAAGTATTTATACATTACTCTCATGAAAACTATTTATAGTCCGACGCTAAATTGAAGAAAGAAATTAAACGTAAATGGCAATAGTAGTAAAATATGATTTACGTAGATACCTAATATTTTATTACAATATATTTATAGATTATATACCTATTTATGTCTTTTGAAATATCTAAAAGAACCTAAATTGCTGCTACAAGAGTTATTTAAACATTTAAAAGCTGCACAGCGATTTTAACTCATAATTTTGACTTAGTAGGTCTCTGTACAAACAGCGCTTGCCACGTCAGCGTTCCAGACAAACTAACGAAGTCAGAAATGGATTCGCAGTCTAGTCTACTTATTATTATCTCTACTCAACTGATTAGTTAATATTTAAAAGCAATAAAAACGCTACAAACTATTCAACTTGCTTAGATCGATATCGATAAACTCGATAGCCACTACACCGATTTCGTTTACTTCACTTGCTATGTAGATTCGACCTGCAAACTATACTTTAATAATGCTTGCTACTGTATAGGTAAGTACATAAACAAGGGTATTAGTGATTCATGCACAACCTTCACCTTTTGTGACCTGTTTTGAGCTGTAGTACAGTGCGTATATTTAATTAAAATAAATTCTATTACAGCCATACATAATTATGTAAATTTGTTAAATCGACATTTCGGAAATTTTTTAAGTGCGGAATTTTTAACAGAAATTATTACATAATCTAAAAATAAACATCAATTAATTACATAAATAACATTAAAAATAAATAAATAAATTCTTATTCAATTTTGTTTATTTATTTTCAGTGCACAGTAGTAATAATATACAAGGTGATTTCACTTTAAATACAGAAATTACTTTAACAATACGTCACTGGTTAAAAGCAAAAGGTCAATATTTCATCAAATAAAAGCCTAGATAAATTTATTACAAATATTCAATAAAACGTAAAACTAAGCCCAAATATCTTGTAAATGGATGCTACTATTAAAAAAACAAAAAGAAACAATTTTCAATCATTTAACGGAACGGTACCTGAATTTAATATTTAACAAGAAAAACTGAGAGTGGCGGTTTTTTTTATTTGGAAAATGGGACACCTTCAGAAGCAAGCCACTAGTTAAAACTAAGATGTTAATAATACATTCAATAAAAGGTCTTATTAAGTGACTTAAAATATAATAATAATACATTTATTTACCGCATAATAGCAATTATTCCACACAAATCATATACAGGGTGTTTTTAAATGAAGCAGCAAAAATGAGACCACAGATTCCTTAGGTGAAAATAAATCGATTTAATCTATCATATAGTCTAAGAGCCAGTGGCCGGCAACCTATAAGTAAATGATTATACCTGAAATTTTGCACAGTGAGTCTCTTATACCTATCACTCATGATGTGGGGACTCGCTAAGCCCGGCGAGGCCGACTTAGGAGTTACTCAGGTGCAAGAAGTATGAAAATGTAACCAACTTCGTTATTAAATTATCAAAGCTGCCGTTTGAAAATTTTAAAATATACAATTATTATTATATAAAATAACAAAGGCAGACGATTATCGTGCTTCTAAGGTCATGGCAGACACTTGTGAAATTGGCAAAATTATAAATTTCAAAAGTATTTGATTAAATCTGATTAAACAACTGTCAGAAATGGCAAGCATTGTAATCAACATCACTAAATCTCAGAACCTGTGCCAGAAATAGAGGTTATTTGTTACTTATATTATTTTAATATAAAAGGTGCTAAATATAATAAATAATAAAAATAAATGCCTAATTTGTTAGATCAGAAATTTTAAAATTTTCAAACGGTAGCTTTGTTAATTTAATAACGAAGTTGATTAAATTTTCATACCTCTCGCTCTGAGTAACAGTTGGGTCGGCCTCGCCTCATGAGTGATAGGTATAAGAGACTCACTGTGCAAAATTTCAGGTATAATCATTTACTTATAGGTTGCCGGCCACTGGCTCTTAGACTAATACATATATCCCAAGTCGCATAATAAAAAAGATACTGGGTGTCAGTTAAAATTTTATTTTCAATATTATTTGTAAATAACTTCTTAAGAAATCCAAATATTTACATAAAATTTGTAAATCGCGTGTTTTTACGGGCGAGAAATTCAAATTTGTTTCTAATTTTGACGTCACCAGTAGAGGGCGCCACTTGTGGCACATCATGTTTCTTTTAAATGGCAGAACTTTTTTGCAGCTTAGTGTATCCATCTGCCTAACAAAACAATCGATTCTCCTACCTGGAGTAACCATTTTTTAAATAATCCTACTTGAAATGCTCAGTGCACCGAGTAAAAACTGTTTTGGTTTCAGGTAAAGTGCTTTTTCTGCTGAAAATACAGCAAAATGTTACTTGAAAAAGTTGTTCAGAATGGTAAATTATGGGGACAAAAAATCGACGAAGTTTGATGAAACCATTTTTAGCAGCGCAAAGATTTTATCAAAGCAAGCCGATCTTTTTGAAATTTTGCCATAATTTACCATTCTGAACGAACAACTTTTTCAAGTAATATTTTACTGTATTATCAGTAGAAAAGGCACTTGGATCGAAAACAGTTTTTAATCGGTGCACTGAATATTTCAAATAGGATTGTTTCGAAAACTGTTACTCCTAACCAACAAGGTAAACCTTTTTCAGATATAACAGGTGAGAGAATTGATTGTTTCAATAGTCAGATGGATACACTAAGCAGCAAAAAAGTTCTGTCATTTAAAAGAAACATGATGTGCCATAAGTGGCGCCCTCTACTAGTGACATCAAAATTAGAGAGGAGAGAGTTCATTAAATGAATTTTTGCTATAAATAACTCCTAAACTATGAAACCAGTCTCTATGTACGTACAATTCTAACATTTTGTTTGATATCTGACTACTTATATTTCAACAATATTGATACTTTTTTATAGACACTTTATTCAAACGAATTTTGGCGCATTTTCCAGGCTACATGTTTAAATACAAATAAGTTTACTTAGTGCTGAATATTCATCAATATCATATTCGTATCTTCCACACACATGATCAGTCAGCACTGAAGTACTAATAATATACGAAATATTATTTGTCTTGTTTTCTCACTTAAAAAATCTGAACAGGTTATCAGAGTAACAACTTTCAACCTAAAGTGCGAAACGATACAACGAAAATGTCCTGGTCAATTAGATTTTTTTTATTGGCTGTAAAAATTATTATCGCGTATATGACCATCGTCTATGGCTATGTGTAACATCTACAGCATTCTAAAATTTGTGTCAAAAATACGTATAAAAGACCTAGATTTATGTACACTGATATCTGATACGATATCAATACATTAATAAACTAAATACGCACACACAAAACATTTTAGTTTATTCAAATAGATATATCGAAGCCCAATTTAGATTAAGGTTAAAGCTAAAGTTTTATCTGTGGTTGTTTGCACATATTTTAAATATATTGTAACAATTAAGTACACTATCCTGCAAATAAAGTTTGAGAACTTTTAATAATTACCGGGTATGGTTTAGTAGTATAAATTCAACGAGCATATAATGATAATTCATTCTCGTGAATTACAGCCATTATTTGCGAGTAGAATACTATATTTTCTCCACGACTATTAACAATATTTTAGCAAACTTTTGACATACAGATTTGGAAAGTGAGGATCTTGATGGTGAATTGTATTTTGCCGCTTGCGTGTATTTGTGTCATGCTACAGGCATCCTTCGACCACAGCGTGCTTGCATCAAGCAGTGTTGCCAGGTGGGAATAATTCAGTGTATGAGAATAATTTCAAAGAAGCATGAGGTTTGGAGAAAAAAGCATGAGATGGCTTAATTCATCAAAAAACACCTCTTGACACAGCTTAATTTTTAATTACTTTTGTAATGCCATTTTTATTTCATTAAAAAGCATTATGTTATGCTATTTTATCATAATATTACATTGTAAGTAGGTACTTACAGGTACTTACTTAAAAATTATTAACCACGTAACCTTTCTAATTATTTTATTGTTAGGCCGGGCGAACGTTGAGGCGCAGTTGACGTGACGCACGGGTCGTAAAATCTGTTGTTTCCAGAAAATGTAGGTACCCTTACGGAATAGAGTTAAGAATCACTGCAATACAGCGTGAATACAGCACACACACCGCATATCCGTAGACTGTCATACCCGTTTATGTATTCATTGCTAATTATTAAGAGCAGTCTACAATAAAGGACATTTCAAGTACCCAAATATTGTAGATACCTACCTCTATCTATTCAATGTTGCCCTCGACTTTGCCTTTATTTCTCGTTAGGTCTTTGTTTTGGTAGATTTCAAAGAGTAATTTTAATAATTTTATTATTTCTTTTTGTGTCTATTAACCTTTCAGAGTTAACGTGACCCAATATTACACAAAAGGTAACTTCGGACTCACAGTCCGCAATTTTTGAAAAGTACTAAAAAACACATATTTTCGTAAAAATCGCTTGAGAACTTGTAGATATTGTAAATATATGTAGAAATTTATTATAATTTGTATTTAAATTCTCATTTACATAAACAGGAAATAAAAAATATATTTTCCATATTTTGCGTGGAATAAAGCCCAAAAACTCTAATTATACAAAATTAATATTACCAATTCTATGAAATTAAATAAAAAGCAAAACAAAAATATTTTATTTGCTTTTTATAAGTGAACGTGAACAGTTCAATCTTCGCTACTTTCTTCGGAAATACGATCCTGTAGGCAATCGGGGCAAATAAATCTTGCGCGTTCTAAGCACACATATTTCTGGCATTTTTGACAACTATATCTGGTGGGCCTATTCTTTTGTCTATTACAATAGAAGCAACGTCCTCGACGCTCAGGCTGTGGTTTCGGCTGGATTAATTTGTTCTTCAATACGACAAATTGCTTTTATTCTTGACCTAATAGATCTCGGAATACGTTTATTCAAAAATCGTCTACGCAGATGATCGTCCAGTAATTCCATACCAAGCGTTTCTAAAAAAATTCTTCTAGGCGTTTTATCTATAGCATCTGATTTATATTTGTTAATCACAAATGAATTGATACCAGCTACATTCATTGCAGAATAAAAAATAACCATAGACCATCGGCGAGTAGCCCGAGCGCAATTGTATGCGGCACCCATTTTATCTACTCTACTAGGTCTACTCCTCCTTTGGATTTATTATAATCAATTATGATTTGTGGCTTATCCGTAGATTCGTCTAGGAAATCGTCGTGGTGCATTGTCGACAATAAAATGACATTTTTGTTTTTTCTCGGCGTATATGACACAATTGTATATTTTTCTTGGAAACCAAATATACTTGTTTTTGGGGGCCTCTCTCTCTCAGGATTAGTAAATTGCAATGGAAGCTCTCTTTTGTTTTTTCTTATAGTACCTATCATAGTCAACTTATGTTCGTTCAAGAGAAGCTCGGCCAAGTTGAGGCTTCTAAAAAAATTGTCCATCGTAACATTTCTGTGAGAACCAGATATAGGACTACAAAGACGAGGAACTAGGGAAATGTTGCTTGTATCAACTTTATACGGTCCAGGTGGCTGTTGTCCAACATACACCTCTAGATTTGCTGTATAAGGAAACTTGGCGTCTACTAAAGCATAGATCTTTATGCCATATTTATTAGGTTTATTAGGCATATATACCCTAAAGCCGCACCTGCCACGAAAAGCTTCCAATTTTTCATCCACTGTTGCATAAGCTGATAGAGAAAAATATTTAGGTAAATTTGAATTGAAAGAATCGAAGAATTCTCTGATAGCTGCTAATTTGTCATATTTTTGCCTCTCTAAGCGCGTTCGTTTATCGTCAAAACGGATGTATTTGAGTAAAAATTTAAACCGCACAAGGGACATTGTCAATCTAAAAATCTCTGGTGACAAGCCGTTTGTCCTAAAGAGGTCTTCTGCATTTCTGTGGTTATTTTTGGTTACCCCAGCTATATATAAAAGGCCCAATAGTGCCCTAAGTTCTAAAATGTCTGTTTTCTTTGCAGATCTATTACTTGGATTGTACAAACACATCTCAATAAAGATATTCGTGTAATCTACAATTTTTTGTAAAATCTCTTCAGTAAAAAAACAACTCCAAATCTCTGATGCACTTTTCTTATTCCGTGCTTCCCCCTTCACTCCAGAAATCTTTACCTTGATTATATTTTCAGCGCGAGTTCGTATCCGTTGGTTTCCTACATGCTTCCTCCATTTAGTTTTGCCATCCTTACCAACAAAATGCGGCACTCTTTGTGGAACATCCAACACTTCTGGGATTTCCTCGGTTTCTTCTTCAATATCTTCTTCCATGTCGGTATCATGGTCCTGTCTCTCTTCAAAATTTCCTTCCAAACTAGCATCGTCGTCGTCAGGTTCGACTTCTGCCTCAGAATCGGATAGAAATTCCGCATGAAGCTTTGCAAGATACGCTTGTTCCTTTTCATAATTCATATTCAAATAAACCTGAATAAAAATAAGTTTTTATCAGTAAACTAGATATATATGACGTATAGTAGACATCTTTCTCAATGTATCACTCAAAGTATTAAATCACATACATATTTATTTATCTCTAAAATATAATCTTTTGAAATTTCAACTTAAACATATTGTTACAACTTGTACAACGTGCGGACTGACGCTCCTCAATTTAAGCTGCCAAGAAAACTTATTGAACTAGACAACTTCCAATCAAGCACTGAATAAAGTACCCCCAAACATGAGGCTACTAAGCCCGCCACTACCGACATCGGCAGTAGTCGTTAAAGATCGCCAAATAACTCGTCGTAAAGGTTAAAAAGCATGAGATTTTGTAATCAAAATATGAGAGCATGAGATATCCTCGGAATGCATGAGATCTGACAACACTGGCATCAGTTGACCGGACAGTTAGATTTGCAATGGCGAATTGGCGTTGGCGATACGGAACCGATTACCGTAGCAGTGGGGAATGCTAGACCAATGCACGTCGCCGCCCCTCTTAAAGTTCGTACCTTCCCTGGAATGAAGCGGCAATTTCTACTTTCTCAGTAAAGATCCGCAATTTCCGAATCTGTATAATTCAAAACTGTCAAAACACACAAAATAGTTTAAGGCTAGATATTCGTCGTTCACTTGACTTGAATTTGAAAAACCAAATAAAACTTTAATTAGTAAACTTCTTCCATCTTTCGGAAAAATGTTAATAATGTCGTGATAGTGGGTAGAGTGTTTGGTTTTCACGCAGGAGGTTCAGGTCCAATTGCTAACACCGGAGAACTTTTGTTTTGTTAGTCTATTTCCGATTTTCATGTCGTAAAAAATTTAAATTTGGTGAGAAAAGTGTGATTAGTCATTAATCACAAATGAATAAGCAATGATTAACCATTTCTATAGTGCAATATGTACCTACGTTATTATACTTGAAACAGATGAATAATGTATACATATTGTCACGGGTTTCCTAACCTTTCTTTTTCTTTTATCAGAAAAACAATGCGTAATCACTTAATCTTTATTAACTACTCTGTACACTACTGAATACTAATTACAACTCAACTAAACACTATTTAATTAATCACTATCTAAATCGCTCTGAATTCTAATTGATCCCTCCGAAATTTCCAACTAATCACTCCAATGCAAGACTGTAATTCAAGACTGACTCTGCCGTTTATTCTTCTTTTATAGGCCAAACGAATATTCCAGGTATTTTCTAGCATCTCTAGATCCATTTCTCGAACGACTCTCGAACGGTTCTCGTCGACTCTCAATTTTTCCAGTCTCGCCTCGATACACGGCATTATTTGTTCGTTTATCAGAATCGCGTAGGGGCGATCGGAGCAATCTAGCGTTTCGCGATACCACAGTCGTCGAACTGGGTGCGAGCGGGGCAAATTCAGTGACAAATATTATGTCGTGGACAAAAAATGCGAGTAAGTATATGAAACATACATCAATTTTATTTAACTGAACAAAATATACATAGATTTTAGTTTTTAATAATTAATTATTTATTAAATTTTAATTATGTTTTAAAATATACCTAAACAACTTACAAATTCACAATTTTTTATATAAACCGAAACAGATATTTAAAGGATCAGTACCTACTATAACGGTATTAAGGTATCAAGTAACAATCTCCTCAATCGTATAAATTTGAGTGCATTCTAAAACCATTCTATTTTTTAAAGAGGACAGCAGGTTTGAATGATCTTAAGATCATCCAGGATGTTCAGAAAATACAACTGTCTATAGTAACTAACTACTGGTTGGCTTGCTTTCGTCGACTGTAGACTGCTTATGTTGTTATATTGTAAAATGTCTTATTCAGATCAAGAATAGGCAGAGATACTATTAATGCAGAATATACGGGGAATGCGAATATAACTTAAATATCACTTATGATCTGTATGCAAATCGTTATCTCAAAGACAATAACCGCGAATCCCAAAACAGTACAAAGAGATCACTTTCACCGTCGCTTAGAAGCATGAAAATAATTTCGAGCAATTTTTTTAATATCACTAAATATAGATTTATAGTAAGATTATTTCTATTATTTTTTTATTAGTTTCAGTCCTAGTGGTGTTCTGGTAGACTGACAGTAACCATTTCGACTGGCAAACAAAAGCTCTCAAGTGATTGTTACGTATAGATATGTTAAATAGGGCCTATTAAAAAATTTTGTTTGATTTGACATTCTTTCTTGAAAACCTGATATTTCACGTCTACTCTAGTTCATTTGAAGGTACGCGGTTATTTCAGTAACACCCTGTATATCACACAAATATGAAACTATTTTATTAATTACATAAAACTATAATATATGTTTATGTTATATTACACGAAATATCACTTTCAGACAATTTTTTACTGTTTTTTGCTGATGATTATGGTTCACTACAAGCTAAACACGTTCACATTACACCAAACAGTAAATCAAATTTACCCAAAGAAACAAAATAACATTAAATAGTATATATTTTTATGAGAGGATTCAGTAATTTAAGTGCGCAAAAACATCCTACAGAAAATTACATTTGGACTCTGTCGTTACATTTTTTTTTCTGTGGTGCAATTTTGGATTCTCCCATGGCAACCTCTACTGACGTCAAACGCCACCAAATAAACATGGAGTCGATGTACTGTATCTAAACGCGACTAAATCATCAGAGGCGTACCTTTCACGCGGTGAAACAAAGATTACTGGAAGAATAAAGACACGTTTGCGTCTGACATTAATTGCTCGATATTTATGGCGAACGGAAATTGTACTTAGCGTAAACAGTGAAGAGTTTCTGTCAGAGCGATATGTTTCAAACCTCTGCGACACATCTATACGATTAGATGTATAGTTTATCTCAACGATATAAGATCAGTGGTCGCGCGGTTTAAGGCGTCAGTACTTGAATTGAGGTGACTAGATCGGTGTTGGTTCGCGCCCAGCTGCCGGTAGACCGTATATAAGCTATATTCGTGGAGAGGATTGGCACCCTCTCTGCGGGTATGGTAGGGTGGAAGAATGTTGGCTTGGGTCAATGTGAGAGATTGATACCGGTTGATATTTGACTACCCCCCTAATTAATGATGTTTTCCAGGTTTCCCTCATTCCTGCACTGAATAGTGGTTAGGGCCTACCAACGTAAGTCGTTCTTGGGCGCAAATGCGGCCTGCTTAATAATAATATGCCGCCCCCTCTCCCGCACAAGTCTCCGACTTCTGGGCTAATCCCTGTGATTAGAATGAGGGGTAGAGATATTATTATTATTATATAAAAAAAACACATACAAAACTACAATAAAAACATCAAAGGCTTCCGCGTGTAACCGGTGAGCCGCAAACAAGACCGTATTTTTTAAATACCAGTATTCGCTCAATTTCGCCAATAATAAGTTAAAATAAAATTAAGTATATAAAAAATGTAAAAGGGACTGTTTGGGAAAAAACATGCTAAAAATACATACTTTGAATAATCTGGATGTTATGTAAATTTAAATTATTTCCCAGCATCGACCACGTGGAGGTAGGTGCGTTTTCTGCCAGGAGAGTAGATTTAGGATTGGGTAGGGTAAGTGTACAAAACTGAGAGGAAAAAGTTAAAAATACCTCTTTAAAACGAAAACAAAATACAATTATACAAAAATATTTTTTGGATGTATTTATATCCTAGCTATATCAATGTTTATATAAACCCTAGAGAAGTCAGTAAACAGGGTCAGATTGACTTTGTTTACTGACTTGCGTAAGGCTCGTTTAAGAGATTTTGCACATATCATAGTCCCGCCATCTAGCCGACATGGTTCACCACTAAAGGCGGGTATCCATTTGTTGCAAAATCACGTATCGTATCAACGTACCGTATCAGTGGAGACAGGCTATCGTTGCATAGTAACGTATCAAAATAGGTAAAAACAAACGCAACGGACTTGATCGCTCAATTGTCGGTTTTTCGCCGACACATCAAAGAAATTCTGAATAGATACTGAAAGCTGGAGTAGGAATCGCCAGTGGTCAAAAAGCGTAAAATTAGAGCCAATCTTTCTTGAGCGGGAATTGCTTTTTGAAATGTAATATCTTGTTTAGCAATTATTGGCTCAATCGATGACAACAAAGATTCAAAATCAGTAGGATGCATTCTAGTGAAGTTCTTGTACATGCCGCTAACAGCTTGAAACTTCAGGTCAGCCATTAAACTTGTTCCACTATATTGCTCCCTGCTGGCGTACGTACAACTTTGACATCCACCAACGCGGTGGTTTGCGTCTTTTTTTCTCTTACTGCAGAGAATAGTGAATAAAAATATACGCGGCTGCCGCTTGCTGAGGTCCATTCATCGCAGAGATGCGGAAAGAACTAACGTCCTCGTCCGCACAACCCAAACCGTATCCCTCCCGTTCGCGCAATTGATACACAGATACGCAGTGAATCTGGGCTGAAAAAAAACTGACTCGTTGCAGCGTATCGTAACAAAATGAAACGATACGCTGATACGATACGTGATTTTGCAACAAATGGATACCCACCTTAAGGCCGGTTGACTAACTATACTTTATATAAACAGTGGCAATATATAGATACAATATACAGGGTGATTCAGTTTTTAATGAACAAACTTAAAGGGTAAGTAAACCTTTGAAAAATAATGGCAGTTTATTATATAATAGTTGTAATTTTGGGGCTTTATAAGGATGATACAGGATGTTAAAGTTTCAAAAAAAAATTTGATTTTTTTGTATAATGTTAAAGTTTTTTTATATTTTTTCAGGTATTAACAATATTGTGTGAAACTAACTACTCAGTGGACAAAAGCCCCAACCTGCGTTGAATTACATCCACAATATCTACCCATATATTCCTTATTATTAGCTTTTGTAACATTTTTTACTGTTTAAGAAAGGTATTTTAAGCTAATATGTATCAAATCTCCTACAATTCCTACCAATGAAGTCATATGCATGTTCTCTGATACCAAACATCTAGGTATGCTAATGAACACCCACAGACAAAACTCTATTCAATAATTATCTAAAAAATGTATTCTATTTACTAACCTGATATACTCTATAATTATATGGAGTGGGAACTTGAAATTCAACCACAATAGATGAGATCTGATCTATTTCTGCATTTTTTGGATTGCTTCATCAGGTGGCCTCCTTTAACTTGAGTCAAATATCTAACTATAAAAATTATTATACCAATAAATTAAAATTATTTGAAATTAAATGTCAAAATGAAATTAAATAATGTCGACAGCGTCAAACTGATTAACTGTCAAGTATCATTTCAGTTATTTCACTGTTCCTGTCGGTAAATAACAATCGTTATTTTATGTTTTATTTTTCGGAATGCATAACTATTATTTCTTATTGCAGTTTATTGACAGCTGTCACTCTTTACGCTCAATGATGGCATTTTGAGTAATTACTCAATTACTAATTTGTAGATATTGATTTTGCAGTATTTTATTTTAGTTAAATTGTACTTATTAAATGTCTGTATTGTGAAAATTTTTAGTTTTTATAACTAATCTGACAATTATTAATTTTCCTTTAGCTCTAGCGCAGTTTTTTAACTAATAGAAAACGTAATTTATAGGTACACATTTTCTAGTTTCGGATATCACTTACTATCAAACAATTTTACTATTATTAAACACTAACAGTCCATTCGGTGAGTCTACGAACAAAGGAATTGGTCAAATTGTTAATACCTGTGTGCTTGCTAATACAGTTGCGACAATCATCAATCTAGCGACAATTTTCTACTTTTTGCGATGCAAAAGGATATAAATTTGAGCCAGATACTTCCATAGATAAATTGAATCTAATATTGCAAGATTGGGCTTTTAATATGCGAAAATGTAACAGAAAAGATTACAAAGAAGCGGTAGTTAAAACAATTTGGAACACCACCGCTAAAATGCTACAAAGTAAATATTATAAAGAATTCAATATTGTATAACCCTTTTACCAACGTACAGTTTAATTTATCATAAGCTACACGTAATGCTAAACGTAAAATCCTACAAGCGCAACCCGAAAAGAGGTCCAGTGCATCAGCTCTTAATAAATGTCAAATATCTGCAATGGCCAGATTATATGACGAAAATGAACCGGAAGAACTTCAAAAGAAATTATCAGATTTTGACGTTTGAATCAGCTTGGCGAGAAGAAGAAGCAATTTACTGCAAAACCACTTATTTCGTATCTGAAATTGAAAATAAAGGAAAAGAAACTGGATTTATCCAGAATAATCCCCTATTTTCAAAAACGAGACACGACGGTGACAATAAATTATGTGACAGCAAATGGATTACGCCTAATAATTTAGGGGAAGACTTATTTAAAAAGTTGATGGAAAAACGAGACACTTCTATAATATTGGACAAATCCTTTTTAGAAGAAGAAAAATTCTGAAGGTTGTGCCGATTGGAATTAATGAAATTTCCAAATCGGCTAAACGCTCAACACAACGCATGTCAATCGTGTCAAAATCACAAATCACTTAAATCAAGCGGCATCCGCGAATTAAGGAAAATCGGAATTGAAGAACAAGTTCTAATAACAATAACAGGACACAACAATTCATCATAAATAAAACCATATTTAAAGGTTAACAAAGAGTATCATTCGAGCATTATTCAATTGATTCGTTTGGAAAAAGAACAAACTTCAACATCTACTACAGAAACGATGAGCTGTGGCACCCGTAGTGACATTAGTATTCCTCGTATGAAATTCAATAACTGCGTGTGTAATAATTGTACGCTCAAATAAAAATGTATTTATTTTTAGTATCATAAATAAACTTTGCATTGACATGTTTAAAATGTATTATTCATTAAATTGTCCTGCCGAATTACACTCGATGTTTGTTTAAAACTGTTTCCTTTAGCAATTTGACTCGAAAAACTGTCAACTTAAAAACATGTCGAAACTCGTAATTGCTAGGCAATAGTTTCTCATTAAGCAACCCAAATTTACACGGTAAAATACTTCTTGTGTAATTATAATTGAAAATTTTAAGGGTGTTTGAATTACATTGATTGAAGAATAGATTCGAATTCAGAACGTCAAAATCTCGATCAAAATACATAAAGATATAATGTAATAATAATAATCTATTTACCATACATGCTGAAATAATAGTTATCAGACTATAATAAAATGGCAAATAAATGAGAGTAGGCCCACAGAAGAATATACCTGTGCGTGGGTAAACTAATGCTAAAAGTAAGAATACTATAACCACATAACATATACTCATATAATAACACGGACAAAAAAAAGTAAGACAAACAAAACAATGTAAACATAATATGAAAGTGTTGTAGGTCAGAACATAAGGAGTTGTGCATGAGAAAAACAACACGACCAGAGTGAGCGTGCATAAATAGCTAAAGAATTATGTCGATATAGTGTTGCATAATAATTGTTCCTTTTTTATTTATAGATCGTGATTTTTAGTTTCCACGGAAATGAGACAGGTCAGGTAAATAAAATGTATGAGTTAATCAGATTAATAAAATTTTCAATGTCTAATCTAGGACTGTATTTCATCCATCTTTTAATGCGTTCCTTAAAATATTTAACTGAATTCAGTTCTCTAGGGATTAGATCGTAACACTTTGGTCCAAAATAAAGATAAGTTCTTTGAGTTAGGCTCATTTCGGATTTTATTACATGATATACTTGGTTAACATTATACCTAGTGTAATGCTCATGATCAATAAGTTGTAACTCACGTCTACTGATATGTTGAAAAAATATGTAAGTCTAATCAAAAGTACAGGCCACTTTTTTTGTGTGCCGGTGTAATGTATGTTCGACTTGATCAAAATCCGACACAGGTCAACTGTGGGACAGAGTACAACAATATTTACATTTTCACGTTATTTACCATCCCGTGGCTCCTTGAAGTAATTTATTTACTACGCCTTCCAAGTCGAACCGTACCTGTAGAACAGCGTAAAATATTTATTTTTGTCCTAACCGGTTACATCCGGAAATCACACATTATATATTCAACGGAACGGGTCAACCGACTTATCAATATCATTTTTTCACTTTATTGACGTAAATTTTTACCTTTGAATTCGGCTAGGTAAATCAATGTACATATACTATAAAAATAAACTTGTTTACTAACCAGCAGCAAACAAACAAATTCTTCGGGGTATTATTTATCGACGAGTTGACGTCATTAACGGCCAAATTAAATACGCAAAAATTATAAATTCATCGCCAAGATAAGTCGGGTGGCTAATGAAGCTTTAAGTAAATAAGATGTGCTATTTGGTCGGTCAGCGATCGCGCGTTTTAAGGCGTCGGTACTTGAATCGATGTGGGTTAGATCCCCGCAGGCGGTAGACCGTATATCAGCTATATTCATGGAGAGGATTGGCACTCTCTCTGCGGGTATGGTAGGGTGGAAGAATGTTGGCTAGGATCAAAGTGGGAGAGGGTTTGACCACCCCCTCCCCCCCAATTAATGAGGTTTTCCAGGTTTCCCTCATTCCTGCACTGAATGGTGGATAGGGCCTACCAACGTAAGTCGTTCCTGGGCGCAAATGCGGCCTGCTTAATAATAATATGCCACCCCCGTCTCACACACAAGTATCCGATTAGAATTAGGGGTAGAGATATTATTATATTATTATTATTTGCAATAATGGAGTTTTGGAAATCACTTTAATACAGCTGAAGAGTATTTAGTACCACTTTATTTAAATACTGGTTGTCCTTATTTTGTCCACAAAAACATAGTTATTGGTTAATAATTTGTTGCATGGATTCCTTTATCTTTTGTTTATTTTTTCTCTTAATTATTGTCATTTTAATCGTAAAGGAGAAAAGGAGCATAAGTCAATATTTTGAGAAAATGATGATTAGTTTTACATTTTACTTCAAACTTGCGATGGAACTTACTAAAAAAGCGCCATTTATTTTATTTTAGGTTAGAAGGCATCGCCGATTACAGCCGAATGATCCGATTACTGCTGCCTTAATGACACAGCACATATCGATGGCTTATTTGCAATAAGACGTAACCCACATTCTTTTCAAATAAGAGATTTTCCCGTCAATATATAACTAATTAGTTCTGTACTGTATAACTAAAACAACAAATTGAACATAAAGTTATGTAAAATATAGCCATTAAAAATGTGTAAATCCAAATCCTAATATAATCTTTTACAATTTGATTTTTAACACGTTTTTTGTCTGTCCTGAAAACTTAGCCTGGTTGTGGGTTACGCCTTATTGCAAATAAGCCATCGATATGCGCATGCTTAGATGTCAACAGAAGGAAAACCTAAATACTGCTTAACCTTTTGACACGTCCAATAACTCTAATGATTTTCATACACAGAACAAACATCCGTTATGTGGCACCCGACTCTGCAAACCTAATTTTTTTTCTTTGTAATTTTTATAGATAGTAGGAGGTAGGTAGTAAAATGTTTTTCGTTGACCTTGAAAAAAATTATCCCCCGACTTTTATAGTACTAAAATATGAGGGTTGTTTCTTACAGAGAATTATTTGTAGTGAAAAATTTTTGTTTGTAGTAGCAAGAGAAAAAAGTTATACCTATTCTAAATACTTTCAATATTTCTATTTGAAATAATTCTACTATATAGTAACTTTTTCCATCACTCTGATTTGCTTCCTGGTACGGATGAGACAATTTTGAAAAAGAAAATAGTATAGTTTTGCCGGGGTTCGACTAGATTTAACTCAGAGAAAATATACTTCAACCGAAGCCTAGAAAATCGTTTGTAGTAACCTTCATTTCGTTTGTAGTTCTTCGAAATCTAAAGTAGTCACTCTACTACGGAAGGCTAAAAAATCGATGATTATTTGTGGTAACTATCACTTAGTTGGTAGTTCAGTGAAATCTAAAGTCGAGTCACTATACCTTAATCAAAGGCTAAATAATTGTTTGTAGTAACCTTCATCTCGTTTGTAGTTACTATATTTCAAGCAGAGGTTGAAAAATCGTTTGTAGATGTTTGTAGTAATTTCCATTTCGTTTGAAGTTTCCTAGAGTCTAAAGTAGAGTCACTATACCTCAAGCAGAGGCTAAATAATTGTTTGTAGTAACCTTCATTTCGTTTGTAGTTTCTTGAAATCTAAATAGAGTCACTATTCTTCAAAGGAAGGCTAAAAAATCGATTGTAATTATTTGTACGAGTAGTAACTATCATTTAGTGTATGTAAAGCAGAGTCTTGTCAAGTGGAAAAAGTGACATGCTATAGGCTAAATAATCGTTTGTATAACGTTAAAGATTAAACAGTAGTAACTGTTAATTGCTTCATTATCTGTTTGTAGTTCTTTGAATTACCTGCAAATTCGTTTGAGCCACAGTTTTAAAATCGTGCTAAAAAGTAAAAATTTGTAGTAGCTTTCACTTCGTCTTAATAGTAATCGTGGCAAAATCTATTACACTATCTTGATATATTAAATGGCAAAATTATGAATTATATTCTTCTATAAAAATTGCCACCTCCTCCTCGTACCAGTAAAAAAATTACTACAAACGAATGAAATGTTACTACAAACGATAATGTATAAGAATCACAAAGAAAAATTCGGGTGCCAGCTTCACATAGACAAAAAATATGTTTCTAAAAGACATCCTCACTATTATAATGAATTTAGGTTAAGAATCTGAATTGGAATCCTCTGAGGTGAAGCAAATTATCGTCTGTAACATTGAGAATAAAATAAACATCAGTTCTTTGAAGAGGGCGATGTCTATAGATTCGTAGAAGATGACGACGACATCATGGAAGCCTTTAAAGTTCAAATGTAATTCGCAAGTTAAACAGCAGAAGACGATCGCCATCAGTTGATTATTTTCAACTTTAAGAAACTTATCAATTCACACCAAAAAGTTCAACAATGTTTTTGAACAAATCTGCTGCATTCGGTAATGTCAACCAAAACAAAAATCTCTAGGAATAATTGTTGTTGACATTTTCCATATGTCGGTATTGTTTTTTTTTTTTTTGGAAATTGTGGATAACCGAGTTGAACACCTAAATAGGTGAATATGGATGGATCACAATAATTTTTGTACCAACAATTTATGAAAGAAAGATCCCTAAATTCAAGAAAATTGTGAAATGTAAAGCTATTTGACAGGAAAATTGAATCAAGAAAGCTGAACAAGAAAATTGACTCATGAAATCTGCATGGAAACAAGTTTAACACAACTGGTTAATCATTGTTTTAAACAACTGGTACTTGTTTTAGATTATGCTAGTCACTTTTAATATGTATTTAAGAGATTTTTAAAATAAAATGCTTTCATAAACCATAGGCATTAACACATTTTGAACAATAAACATTAGATCAAGCAACAAGAACTGTTAAGGAAAGTACAACAGATCAAAAAAGTGAAATCAACAAATTAGAACATTTAAATTTATTTATATGTAATATACCAATTTTGATAGTTAACATATAATATAAAGTAATTTCAAAATTTTTTTTTAAATAAACAAATCAGTTATATTTTAAACAACCATTTGTTTTTTAAAAATGTATGGTAATATTGTTATTTGAAAAATTGTTTTTATAATAATATCAAATAATAAAATACAATAATAAAAAGTTGTAAAAAAATTTCAATATGAAGAACAATATTTACTTATTAGCAATCATTAAAGAAATAATCATAGTAAAGTTTAGCAATAATAATTGTTAAATAATCCAAGTTCAAATATATGGGTATAAAATAAACTTAATATAAGAAGTATATAAACACCAGTTTGATGAATAAACATAGCTATAAATATCCAAGAAATATTTATTAGCAATTGGCATAGTTGTTTGTGTCCAAGAAATTTGAGATATAAATATTTATATATTGTAATTTAAGTTAGACTTCTTCAGTATTTTAACAATTTAAGTGAGCATAATGAGGAGACAAAAGAATAATGAAGTAATCAAGTTTATACAACAGGAAATCGTTGAGACAGTTCAATTTAAACTATCTAATAGAGAAACATTCATTGAAATAGTTGGATAAATTTATGTAATTACAGTTGATGTTATAGATAAGAACAAAGATGCATTTTAGTTAATAAATAGAAAAAAAAAACCATAATTTTAATACAAAAATTAAAATTATAAAATTTGAAATTAGCTTCCATGTACATAAATAACAAAATTAGTTAAAGTTAATATTTTTAAATAACAAATAATTATTAGATGGCATTAAATATGTCTATTTTATAAGACAAATTTTGTGTTTTAAGTTTAGTTCTTAAAATTAAAATAAATAAAAAAGAATAACTTGATAAAGATATATATGTCATAAAAATGTACAGAAAATAGATATTATTAAAAAAATGTTTAAAAGAAAACAAATATTCAATTTTGATATATTTAAGTATAACATACAAATTTTAAAATATGTATGATCTATTAGTATATACATAGAATGTTTTTCTAAATGTAAAATATTAATGTAAGTTAAAACAATTAAATGCGGTCCTGGCGTTTGCATTTCATGCTATTATTTGATAACATTAAGTTATAGAAAAAGCGTATATATGTTCTATTCATCATGTAGAAAAATGGCAACAATACAAATAAGAAAAGGTTTGTTCCTTGTCCAAATGGATATGGATCTTGACAGGTCAAAAGAATATGTTCAGATAGCTAACACTCACATAGGGGTTTCGTAGATTGAAGATAAACATTTCATAAATAAAAACAAATTGTAAATTACACATAACACAAACATTAATGTTTAGCTGATTAATCTATTGTTCAATCTCATTTTAAGTTATTTATTTTTTGTGATGTTAGATAATGATATAGATTTATATTTCATATTTATTTTAGATGAACTGGATACATTATAGATCTATAGATTAACTTTTAAATCAATAGAAACAAATAAATCAAAAGCCGTTAAATTTATCGACATAAAACAAGTATACCTTATTTGTGAAAAATAGATAGGAGAACAATATTCTATTAAGCCACTGATCCAGTTTTATCAAAATTTCATTTAGCGTCTAGTGTCTAAACAAATTAAGTATGCATTCGTTTTCAGAAACCCTAAATCCAAGGTCCAAATTATCAAAAGAATTTTAAACAAAATTTTTTATAACATAAGGTAAGTTTGGTTTAATCGCATTATTTTGATGTAAGGAATCTAATCTTGCTCTGTGTACCATTAATTTCGGGACACCCTGTATATATATTTTGATCCATAAGTTAAATACAGGAAAAGGTTATTTGATAAAATATTTGGACCGTGATAAATTTGTTCAACATGAACTTATGAATTTAAAATATACTCCAGTGGCGTAGATTGGGTGGGCAGTCTGTATTGAAAGAAGAGTACGGCACTGACATTTTTAAAGTCTCAAGATATTTTTAAAAAATCTTTTTAATTTTTGACAAAAAAATATTCTTGTAAAATTTCCTAAAATTTACTGTCCATGAATTAATAAAGAAATTAGCAGATACACGTAAATAAAGTATGCCAGATTTACTATTTTTCGTTTTGACAACTTACATCATAAAATGTCGTTGGTAGGGAACTGTAATTGTTCATGACAATAAAGAGATAAAAGTGGTTTTTAGACTTTCACGGCCGGTGCTATCATTTGATACATAGTGATTTTCCGATTTTAACTGGTCCACAAAAAGTGCGCCGAGATTCTTTTACTTGCCCTGGTTATTCTCGGCTAGGCTCTGTGGCTCACTATAGTCAGTGTAATTGTTACAAAAAATCACTTTTTAAATTTCAATGTTGACAAACTGTATTTTTTATCGTTTTATTCAGGCAAGTTGGCTTAAATCATGGCTTGAAGTGAAAAATCTAGTATGTCTCCATGTGCAATTACCTATGAATCACCCTGAATAATTATTCAGTTTTCGTGAAAAAATGAAGACTGTCTTTGACATATTACGTTTGTTTGCAAAGCAAATGTTTCGATAATGAACAAAACTCATCTTCAGGGTCTACCTCTGAAAAAGTTCTAGCTCCCTTAACTTGTTTGTTGACCTATATTTATTTAAAGTTTTCATTTTATATTTGCTATTAATTTCCTCATTTTTAATTAGTTTTATTTTATTTTTAAAAAATAACAAAACCACTATGTTAATGTAATTTTATTTACACTATTAGTACGATTTACAATGTGATGCGATATATGAATAAATCTGTAAAATAAAATCTAAAAAATAAATATACTTCCAAAAGAACAAAGCACCAATTAACATTCAAATAATATTGGGCATCTTGTTGTGTTCCCCCGGTACTCCCGGATTGCTACTATTATTGTTGGACGAAGGTATAGAGAATATTATGGAACGAATCAGTCCGTCCCTGACGGAATCGCCACACTGACCTTGGGAGAAAGTAAAGACGACTCCATTGCACGTGGATTGGTTGGGGTATGTGCCTATCGGGTAACAACCTATCTTGTTCAAGACCACACCGACTTTGTAAACCTGCAACAAATCAAAATTTCTTGATAAATCGATTATTCATCAATAACAAGATTTCTTACCTTATTGCGTTGTATGTAAACTGGGCGATTAAAGGATATTTCAATCAACGAACGATAGTTCACCCTGCTTGTAAAGTGGGTGTAAGTTAACCGACTACCATCCGCATCCAACAAATGAGCATAAAGCAGTTCTGGATAAACGAATTGGGGCTGACGGTCGTCGTCCATTGGGATTTGAGCAGGAACCTAAATTATAGAATTGTGAAGCTACAGAATGCAATAGGATAAATCAAGTCTACACCTCGGAATTGTATAGAAAATTTGGGACTTTGAAGTTGAAGTAATAGTTGAAGAGAACTTTTAACAATTAAAAAAAAAACTTTAGTAAATGTTACAAAACATAAATTTCTGCACAGTTTAAAATGATTTTCTCATCATCATACATAGCAGCCAATTTTTCCAGGTACTATTTATTTGAAACAATTTGGGATATTAACCAAACTGATTATTGAAAATGACTTAAGAAAATACTAAAAGCAAAGTACAAATAAAAGGTGAATGTTTGGAAGGTTTTACTATTGACACAGGACTGAGACAAGGAAACCCACTCTTAACAAAAGGTCATAAGAAATAATCAGTTGAATAGGGAAGGACACATATTGTTTAAGTCACCAAATAGTAAGTTATGCAGATGACGTGACTATAAGAGATAGTAGGAAATTAGAAAAAGTAATGAGAAAACTTGCTGAGGAAGCACGTAAAGTGAGATTGCAGATAAATCAAGAGAAAAGTAAGCTTTTGGGAATAGGAGAACAAAAAAAAAGACTAATTTCAAATTGGGAACGCAGCACGGAGCGATGGAGTTTGAAAAAGTTCAAAAATATGTATTTGGGGGCACTGATAACTGCGATGAGGAGCAAGAAATGAATATTAGAATAATAAAAGCAAACAGAAGTTCGGCAGCTATCAACCACTTAATGAAATCAAAAAATTTGTCCTGACCAATAAAATTTAGAATATACAGGGTTAACTATGACTTAGTACAAATATTTTAAGAGGGGATAGGAAAAATCAGAATTAACGGTATCACCGTTCAAAAAAATTCCAAACTTATTTATAAAGCGAAAAAAAATTTTTTTCAAAACCTTATTAACCCCTAATTTCTCGGCGACTATGCCGCCTGTCAGCTTCGAGGTTAGGTATGTTCTGCCAAAGTGAAAGTTGTCAAAGGTAGTGACAGAGCACCGCGTTGCCACGTATAACGATTTACGGCGCTTTTAAAGAAAGTTTTATTTACAAAATACTAGATTATTTAATGAGAAACCCGATATGGTACCTAGCACTGAGAGTAAAACCCACCTTACTGATACTTCCAGGACTGATATTTGGAGATTTCAAGAAAGTTGAATTATTTTCTGTTTTCTAACTTGTTTACATTATAACTTGTTGTAAAATTGTTATACTTGCTGGGGACGTCTTGGTTTCTCAACCATTTCATAAATAAAAAATACTTTTTCTGTAGGTATATCTATTGTTGTTTAAAAATGCTTTATTTTTATGTCACTAAGTAAAAAAGTTTCAAGGAATTTTAAAAGAATGAAATTGGTTTTTTTTTATTTTCAAGTTAGGTACATACGTATTTAAAACATCAGCACGTGTAAAACAACATTCGTGGACGTTGTACAATTCGTACAAATGTACGAGGATTTGGCATATTCCGTCTATTTGGAAAACGTCTTTGATATTCTGCTGCTGCACGATATTCACTTTCGTCGCACTTCCAATAAATTAGTACCATATCCGTAATTTCCGCGATTACACGAATTTGAATGTGCGAAAAGCAAATACTGAAAACTAATAATAGTAACGAAATTAAC
The DNA here is from genome assembly GCA_025584915.1 of Monochamus saltuarius. Lineage (NCBI taxonomy): Eukaryota > Metazoa > Arthropoda > Insecta > Coleoptera > Cerambycidae > Monochamus > Monochamus saltuarius. Next base: position 58,126,146 of record CM046723.1, read on the forward strand.
AATTGTTAGGGTAATATTTTCTTTGTTAATTAAATAAATACCCAACAACGTTTTACTACTTTCTATATTTCGCACTTCCTATCTATCTTTACAACAACAACTGAACTCTGACAGTTGACACACTTCTTCTTCTTCTTACATTCTTTCTGATCTACATTTTACAAAACATATTTATGCCTACTTACTAAGAAATTTTTATTAGCAAAATAATTGTCCACACAATAATCGACCATGTTTGCATATAATAATATTGTGGTATTATTATTTTAAATATCCCGAGGCGTTCACAGTGCTCTGTAATATTACTTTTCTGACCACTACTGTTTGGCATTTGTAGAGTATTAGACACAATGCAACCAACAACACAGTATAGGTTTATATCGACTGACAAGTGCTATGTGCGTGTAACCCCATGTCACGGAGGAAATGTCAAAACAATACTAGAATGAAGAAACCCACGATCGTACATAAAAGAAGATAATATTGATTATATTGATTGCCATAAGAACATTTATCTGAAGAATATTAAGTTCTCGGTGTAGGCGGACCGAAGACTGAACGGTGGCGTTGACAATGTAATTTTAGTTTTCCGTTTTTAGTGACAGTTTCAGTTTTAAACGTTTTATTCATTAAATAATGGATGGTTGCGATATATTGGGACATGTGTAGTTTTCCACAATTTTCTTTAAACGTACGTGGAGATATTTCCTAGAGTTGAGAGCAATGCAGTGGAGTGACCGTTATCGGACAAAATTTTATAATTTAAAACTGCCACGGGTGTATTCGAGGTTTTCTGTTAGTATTTCTTTCACAATCAATTTTCTTAAAATAAATGGGCAATTTTATTAACTTTGTGGCGAGTAATTCTGACGGACCTGTAATGAGTGAAAATGAAGTTTAGGCAGTTTGGAACGAAGGAACGAAAACGAATGCAAAATACTCTAGCTAACCGGATTAACTGTTATCTATCAGGTACTTAGGTATTATTATTAATAAAAATGTTTACTTTCGTTGTTTCTACATTCGGCAACGTTGTGAGAAACGACCGCATGGTACCTAGTTGCACAGAACATATACCTAGTTGACATATGAAGCCATCTTGGACGATGACTGATGACATAGGCGCCGACTTTCCGTAGGAAAAGAGGGTTTTGCCCCATTTTTAAAACATCGAGCTAGAATTCCGAAATAATTTTTTTATTGTCTTTTAGGCCTCCCTGAGCACGTGGTTAAAATTTTTGTACTTAGTCATAGTTAACCCTGTATAAAACAATTTTGCTGTATGGCAGTGATCCTGGATCCTCAATAAGAAGTTAAGAGAAAACATATTAAGGTGGGAGCGGAAGATCTTAAGAAGAATTCTAGGATGGAAGAAGGTTATGTAAGGAGAAATAATGAGGAAATATATGCAATGTACCAGGCACCAAAAATAGACAAAGTTGTAAAAACCTGAAGAGTGCAGTGGCTAGGGCATCTAGAATGTACGGAAAATGAAAGAACAGCTAAAAAAATTGTAGGGAGTAAACCTAACTACAGAAAAAAAGGGGAGACCTAGGAAACCATGTAGAGAGGCAGTAGCAATAGATCTAAGGCAGAGAAATGTAACTGATTGGAAAAGAAAGACGAAGAGGAGGAGGAAAATAAAGCAGCTCTGGGCCTAAAAAACCTGTAAACAGCTTTATATTATATACTATTTCTTTACTTCATTTGCTCAAATATATATTTTTTTATTTTTCTAGTATATAGAACTATCTCCATGTTATTTCAAAATGGAATTTCTACTAACCATGAAATGTTTTTAATAAATTCTATTTATTTAGAAATGCCAGATTTACAAAAAAAATTGAAGGTACTTTATTGTGTATGAGCACAAATTTCGAAAGAAAAAAAAACTAATAAAACAAATAAAAATGCATTTAGACCAAGTGCCTTTCCTGCAAAAGATATCCTACAAAATTTTAATGATGAGTCTGGAAAATACATATTAAAAAAATAAATGTCAAATTTTCTGTGTATGCTCATGGATGACATCCAAAAATAGGTACTTTGATTTGAGTATTGAGGGTGCCGAAAGTTAAGATAACATTCTATTTTTCACAAAAGAAAATCTACTTTCCAATCTATTAAAGTGATCTATCTGTTGGATAAAAGAAAAACAAATTTAACTACAGAAATAATTTAAAAATGTGAAAAATAAACAAACAAGACTTTGACAAATGGGAAAATGTAAATTTTTAGATATAGGTGCATTTTCAGACCCATATTAATATTAACCTTTTTCTTATTTAAAAAATCAAAATGTTATAAAACAATCATAATTTTTCGATAATCTACTGCTTATAAAGTTAAATTAAATCAAAATTGGATTGCCATGTACAATAAAACTGATTTAAAACACTGGGAAAGTTTTTTTTACATAAATTACCTGGATTCCATACACGCAGACGTTCTTGTCGCACGTGAACGTGACAGCACAATCGAGAACACTGGTGTTCATGCATTCCGTAATTCTGAGAAGCTGACGGCTGCAGTACATCTTTTTCGAATGATCGTTGCCACCTTCTGAACTCGAAGAACTGAATTTTATCATCGAGGTGCGAGAGGTGTCCATAGCAGTAGCACCAGCCTAGAAAACTTCCTTCTTGATTCCGTTCGATTACAACGACTCAATAAATAAATAAAAGTGTTTGAAGCACATTGTAATACAGTTCGAAGTAAAAATAAAAATATGAAACAATGAGAAATGAAAACGTAAGAAGTCTTTGACACCATAACTTTTAACTTAAAGATCATATATTCTCTGCCAAAATATTCAATACAGGTGCACTCACTGGAAAAATTTGATATACGTTTCATATATTTTATGGGAAACATTTTGTTACTTTCCCGTACGTGTCAAGTTCTGAAAATATCATTTTCGCGACTCGGTATTAATTTTTGGAACTATTCAAAAAACTTTGGTCATTTTTGTCATCTAAAAAATCATGTGTCTGAATCCAATTATTTACTCGATCATGTAAGTCTACTTCAGGCAATTCATTGCCTTCTTCTCGATCATCCTCCTCGTCGTCTTCATCGTCCCACACTGCTAAAAAGTCCTGAGCCAACTTGCTCGTAATATTCTTTTTTGAATATACTGGAGCAAATTTCTTCAAGAATTTTTGAGCGGTATCATTCTTTTTATGTTTTATCAGATTACTCTCAATTGGATTCGTGTTCAAAGAGAACCTTGCCCGACTCATGTCTTCCACACAAGTGAGATGCAAAACAGGTTTGATTTTTTCTAAGCTGTTCGCCCAGTCTGTCAAAATCAGAACCGATTTCTTTGAATCAGGTTCATCGTGACATATCCTCTGCTTAAATATTTCTCCTAATGAATTTGCCCAAAAAACGTACATTTTGTTATTCAGATTTATTAATTTCAGTCCAGCCACAGAAAAGTCCAGTCTGCTTCGTAACTCATCACCACGTAGAACCATGCTAGGTTTATTTAAAAGGCATTGCTTCAGCGTGCTTTGTACGTCTGGAACTTTGTAAGGTAAACTAAATATTGATCTTCCACTAAATAGCACCTTAGAACTGTGAGACTGTCCTGCCAAACATAAAAATGTTTGTTTGTTTTTAGTTCCAAAGCTCATGTAACACGGGGGATTCTCAAGACTGTGAGAAAAATACGAAACTTTTTCTAATTTCCTTAAATCTGATTTTATCAAATAGTGTCGTGAAGCTAGAAAGAAATCGTTGTCTCTTATTTCAAAATTACACAAGGAATTGCACTCTAGTAGCTCCGGATTAAATTCTTGTTCCACTGATTTGGTTCGCCCGTCTATAAGTTTAACTTTAAATCGATCACTTAGTGCAACAATGTTATGATTTAGGAACTGAAACTGTTGAAAATTGTCACTACCCGAATCATTTTTGTTCTTGAAATTAATTAATTTCTGTCCTGTCTCAATATCTCTGATGCTCAATTGGAGATTTATGTCTAGAATTCCTATATTGTTAGGTTGCTCATGATTTAATCTAGCGTCTACCAATGGCACTTGATGCTTGTGTGCCCAAATTTCATTCAATTCTTGTGTACTCGAAAGTGTAGCAATATTAAGGTTATTCTTCCCTCTAAACACCAATATGTTCTTATCGCTACTTTCAACTGCTCTTATGTTGAAAATTCTAGTCGATATATCACAATCTGCCACAAAACTATGTGAAACCTGCAAATTACTGAGGCACAACTGATTCTGGCCGTTAGGTCGAATAAGGTAATCTTCATTATTTATCTTTACATGCTCCAAGAATCCACCAGTATAGTAGAAATTATAGTCGCAATTAAAATACTCATCTGGATCCTTAGCCTTATAAAATTCTAAAAGATGTCTCGGTAGGTACACATATTCACTGTCACAGACTTTGTCCTTATAGATACTATTCTTATCAATCTTATATCTCCTTTGTTTTACTTCTAGTAATTTCAAATATTCTTGTTTTTCCTGCAACAGCTGTTTCAATGGATCTACTTCAGTAACACTGAATGGTTTATGAATAGGATAAGGAAGCTCAACATGTATTAGGTCAGACGTTCCTTCTGCTTCTTCGAATAAATAATCTTGAGTAAAGTTTAATAATAGATCATGTCGGATATCCCGTACTGTATGTGCAAAATTATGTACTCCAGATTTAGTAAACATATTTTTACATAAATCCAACACACCATTCAGTAAAAGAAGTAATAGTTATCTTTTAATATCACACTTCCATAAAAATGTGCTTAAACATAACCTACAACACACGCCATCACTCTGCACCACTTTAAACATTGTTAAGACCAAGATTAAATAAACGTCACTATATTTTAACAAAGTCCTCAATTTTCAAAGTTTTCTGAAAAATACAATTCTTTCGCCATAACAAGAAATAAAAGTATTTTTAAAATTGTGTCAAATATGTCAAATGTCAAATTGTTTCCAACTTCTTTGATACTTGTACTTGACAGTAAATCTAATGTGGCGGTACATTTGAATATTATACAAAGTGCACTAATTCCATATAACGAAAAATAAAAAAATTATGGTACCTCTTAAATTTTCTTAGATCTGTAAAAAAATGTTAATCAATCTCATCACCTAAATACACAAAATATTACTGAGCTGAAATATTTAAGTATGTAACTAAATACAAAGAATGACTTTTCAAAGCTTAAATAAATAATAATTACTTACCAATATAAAACCACCTAAAGGCTGTAACGACAAAAATAATAAAATAATACGTATAGTTTTTCTTTAAAATCAGTCCTCACCATGCAGAATGGTTCCGACGGATGTTTCTTCCTTCTGGGTATGGTGGAAGGAGAAAACCCTTCAGGCATGGACACGGCAGCACTCGGGGTACAAATATTCATTAGAATAGCAAATTTCTCTGACTCGGAGAGCAAATTCGACTTCCCAGGTCCTTCGGCAAACTGTTGTGGTGTCAAAGTGAGGAAACGAACTTTCATTATTGCATCTCTTATTGTTGGATGGTTGCTGTTCGCTTCGCTTGTTGCATTCACTATATTTTAAAATATCAAAAGATAAAGTAATAAATAAAAAAGTGTAATTGATTGTTAAATTATCGAGAATTCATTACAATAAAAACAAAAATTAAATAAGCATCTTTTAATATGAAGTTCGGTAGAATCGCATTACAAAAATTGATTTATTAATTAAATATGGGGCGATATGAATTCAGAAATATTTTTTATAATATTCTTAAACAATGTTACTATTTGTTAAAACAATCATGTCAATTTAATACAGTATTAGTTATGAATAAGTGAATGAAAACTTGTTTAATATTTTTTGTTTTTAATTTTTAGCATAAAACTACACTGACCAGAAAAAAAACGAAGTCACCCAAAATTGTGCCAAAATGTATGACTTTATATATATTTTTATTTCTCCATCGATTTGGATGATTTCTTCATCAGTTGTAGATATTCTCATTGAGTTTACAATAGGCTTGGTAATTTTAGAAATATATTGGTGTCGGCTGAAATATACATATAGCGCAAAATAATGTATTCTACATAAAATTGAAAACGCCCTGTAGAGTTTGCAAGAAGGTAAAATGACTAAAACTCATTCTCTTGGGGTATCAAATGTTGTTCAATCATCTCAATATCTGTCATAATTCTCCAGAAAGCGAGATTTAAAAGAAATTGGTCAAAAAACTTTAAAGTCGTTTTTTCTTACGTTTTAGTTAGTTTTCGTTGCAATTTGAATAATTGGGTTTTAGCCTTTCAGATATATTGTCTTGCACTTTACCATGTAGATATATCGTGTCTGACAAACACACTGTCCATTTTATTAAATTTTAGAGGAGTGTATATTTAAAACTTATGACTGAGAATTTCATACCAACATATATTTTTGTACAGGATAATTTTTTCTCCTTTCAGTGACTATTTTAGTATTAAAATAATATATGTTTTTCAGAAGAGACTGCATAAAAAAATGAAATTAGGCATATGTATCAAACAGTTTTGGACATAGAATAAATTAAATTAAAAACTTTTGCAATGGCTTTATTTTTATGTCTAAAATTTTATTTCAAGATAGAATTATTAATAAAACCTGTACTAGAATATTGTTTATTTTGAAAAAATAAATTGTTTCTTGAAAAAAAAAACAGCTTCTGATGGATGCAGAATGTCAACCATGTCAGCAATCCTGAGTCAGGCGAATATATATTATAATACATAGCTACAACTTGACAAAGGAATCATCTAAATGGATGGAGAAATAAAAAAATATAAAGTAATAAACCGGCAAAATTTGAAATGGAGCGGTTTTTTTTGCTAGTCAGAATGTGCTCTGTGCTGGTCATTCTATATGTATAAGTACCTCATAAAAAAATATAGACTAAAAATGTATTATGTTCACCAATAGGTATTCTGAAATGTTCAAATTAAAAATGACACCCACTGTATAATTAGATATTCAAAAACACTGACAAAATTTTTATTTCCAGAAGATTGTTTAAAAAATTTACGTTTTTAAAAAAGTATTGTTAGTGAAATAACCTTTTACACTCTGAAGATTTATTTACTGTCAAACAAACCAAAAATTATTAGCAATGGCCAAGATCATATGCACTTACCATTCATCTTAGGATTTAAACATTCCTTATTAAAATCTTTAAGAAAACAATTATGACAATAATTTAACAAGTAAAGGATTTTTATGTGTTAAAATGGCAATAGTTGATATTTATTTTTAAAAATTGTCCCAAATCAAAATTGTTACCTACTTTATAAGAACTGTACTGACTAGCAAAAAATGCCAACAGCTTCTTCAGATACGAAAAATTTTTCTTGGACTCACTTTCAAATTTCAGTATCAAAGAATTGTAGAAATATTTAAAAAACATACGTGATATATATATGTGAGATTCCAATTTAAATTAATTGTAAATACATAAGTGAAAAATATCAATACATATTTAACATTGCTATAGTTGGCTAAGTACTGTCTTAATAATACAGAGTGTCCTAAAATAATGTGTTTTGAAATATGCTGTTGCACAGAAATACTTAGGTTTGTGTTGAGAAAAATAATGGGGAACATCGGGTCGACAATATAAATTTCTCATGCAGACAGAAAAAAATTAACAGTAAGCAAATCATAAAACTAGTTAATAAAGTAAGCACAATTACCTATACCATCTAGTCTAGGTACTTTCGCACCTGAACTTTGATTGTGCCTTGCAGCATAACGAGTTATTGCTGAAAATAATTCCAGTTCGGAATTGATGTTCAATTCATCCTGATCGAATACCGTTAATATGGTGCTTAATTCTACGTCATCAAAACTACTTTCCGACAGCACCTCCTGGGTCTGATTACAAATAATCTAAAAGAATAAACAATATCCAGTTTTAATTTAATCAATCTGGCGACAATAAATAAACACTTGAATATAAGTATTATTACTAGACTGCTGTGTACCTACCCTAATACATTTATCCATAAGCATAGGTTCTTCAAATAGTTTAGCAAATTCATAAGCTCTGCAAGCATTCTTCGGGTACAAATCCGACCACAAGTATTTAGTACATTCCTCCACAAGATGTGGCAACATGTACTTTTTAGCACCATAACATAACTCACAAGCCTGATCAAAAGACGTCAAATTGATTTTATCGGTATAAATATACCTACAATTTAAAGTAATAAAAAAAGTAACCCCTATTTATAAAACAGTTATACTCTAATAAAGCTTTAAAAGCATCGGGCTGTACATCTAAAATAGCTATGGGATCTTTTTCTGCCATCCCCCCAAAGAACATAGCTTCGAAGACTGGGCTGGACATGGCTAGAAAAAGTTTGTGGCCCTCCAAGACTTGCTGATTCGGTTCTGTCCCAACTATAAACCGGCAATCACTCCACATTCCCGTTTCTAATAAATATTGGCCTCTTTCCTTTACTAACTTTCTAGTAGTCTGCCAATCGCAGGGTGGTGGAGGAGCACTCATCTTAAAATATTATTAGGAGATTAATATATATGGACCAAAGGGCAGTAGTACAAGTTTGTAAATCTAAAAAAAAGTAATAACCATTATTATCATCAATCAATGAAGAAAAATTAAAAAGTATAAACGATAAGACGCTTTTGGAAAGGTAATTTGAGATAATGCTGAATAAAAAATCTAGCAGTTTGTTATGGCAGCTTACCTTATATATTATATTGTCAAATAAATTCCCGTTGAACCCAAACTCTGCTTCGAAATCTTAAGTATTTTAGCAATTATATTAAGCTGACAAAAATCTACCTCTATTTTCTATTTTTACTGATTGTTTATATTTTGTTTATATGTACTTAATACATTTTGTGACGTATTATCGTTCGTTCGATAAATTTGAGAGTTTTGAGGATTTGCGACTTGGGGACTTTTTGTTTTACAGGGCTTTGAGAATTTATTTTTTCTTTATTGACATACCTGCAAAAGTTAATATTGGACACACTGCCAATAAATTAAGCGGGAAATATAAAACTGAGGCGACTATATCACATCCCCTATTATATCAAATCTGTGTATCTAATCTTCTATCAGTTCCACAGCATAAATAAATACAGCAGTGAATCTCCTAGTTGGCGGGCAAGTTAGCGCAGCCAGCAACGCGCAGGTAGCAGCCATGTTGTTGGAATAACCAGCATCATTTTAACTGCCAGCTGTGTCCCGAACTGTTTATGTGTCAAAAAGTGAGGTTATCAGTAATATATGTGGTGATATTTCAAGTGTTTCATTTTACTCTTTAATGTTTATCCTGTTATTTTGTGGTGTGATTTAGAACTTACAACTTTTTTCGACGATGCAACGAACTTCGAGAGGTTATAATGCTTGTGCAGAAGTTCGCTGTACAAATAATCAAAAGAAGATTTCCAAAAGATATTCATCGGTAAGTAAACAAATTTGTTTCGAAGATCACTATAAAATAAAATTACTATAAAAAACATTCTAGATAACTGGGAGGTTGTATGTTTTCAATCAGGAAAAATGATTAATTTTAGTACATAAACAATAAGGTTAATACTAATTATAGGTAATACAAAACAGAATTTCTTGATAAATCTCTGTTGTCTTTTTGAAACTACATTCTTGTAGTTTAAAACGTGAATAATGTTTTACAAGAAACTTAACACCTACCTAGTACGTAATCCAATCCAAACACAATTTTGAATAAATATATATTTTTACCTTACTTTTTTACCTATCTACTGGATGTTTACTTGGAATTATACAACATAACATTCTCTTTTTTAGTGCTAGAAGATGGGCCATAGCTTGCGATAGACAAGATTTGCTGGAAAAAGACGATTTGTATACCAGTTATAGATGACTTGAAAATAGATTACATCAAAATGTTACTCCCACAATATTTTACCAGTTGGAGGGTTCTTCATCTTCACATCAAGGGCAATCTACAGACGAAATTGAAATGGGTTTTTCTTCGAGCACTTTGATGTTTCAAACAGCGGATTATTCTACGAAAGGTAAAAATTTTTTATTTTAAAGATAATGTACTGAGTTTTTGTTAGCTTTATAATATACAGGGTGTTCTCTAAGTCCACATTCACAATTTAAGTAAGTTGTGTAAACATATTTTTCTGTTCTATTCTTTTTTATTTGTTTTAATAAATTACAGTGTCAAATTAGAGAAAATTATTAAATACTATTTATTCTTCGCTGTTTCCCTATATATATTCGTTAAATATTTCTTTTTCATAAATATATAAACTTACCCCTATTTATATTATAATTAGAGTTCAATTTTTATTGTCAAAATAATAATAATCAAATAATAATGATATAGTATGTTTGGCGGATTCAAACTAGGTAATTTTTTTTTCTTTTTCAGATACTATCACACCACTAACTATTGACATCAACACGGAAGATGCAACTGTAGATTTACTTTCACCTTCAAGTTCTTGTCAAACCTCCCCTGTTTTACTTTCACCAAGAAGTACCTACCCAAACTCCAAGTACGCTCACTTCAAATACACCACGAAAAATTATAAAAGTAAAATTAAACAACTGCAACGGGAAAATGCTCAATTAAGGGAACAAGTAGAAAATATTGCACAACAAAAACATATTGAAAATATTAGTTTAGAAGAGTTTTAACAATTAACTTACAAATTCTGTCCCAGAGAACTTGCAGCTTTTATAAATATACAATTATCGCAAATACAGAAAGAGCCCAAAGGACGTTTACATTATAATAAAGATTTAAGTTTATCTGAGAGACGGAAAGTTGCGGCAATAATTCAGATGACTTACGTCATACGAACAAATGAATAATTCATTATATGTATTTTCACCAAAATATTTAAGAAACTGCAACTGAGAATAATAAAACTATATGCTACACTAAATGTTTGCACTATATATTACACTAAATTACAAAAAATAATTGTTTTTAACGCGATAAACTATCTAAAAGTTTGTTTAGTAAAAAAAATTGCGCAACGTCAGCTAAGTCGTTTGAATTCTTGCCGCAACTATAATTGCAATTATGCACGGAAATTTATAATTTTGACGCTTACATGTCTTCAAAATTCAGTTTAACCAAAGCCTTAAAAGTAATTGTAACTACATGTAATCTTAAAATTGATGTACATAAAAACAGTAAATTTTATTTTGTGTGGCAGTTTAGCTGAATTATTGGTTTCAATATAGTACTTTTGTCACCTTTAGTACAATACATACATACACTCGCAAATTTACATCAAATTTAAGTATAACCGTAAATAAACTTGCCTCTGTGCACGTGCACTAGTAATTTATTACAGTTACATGTATGTACTCCACATCTTAAAGTTAATTATTTTGTAAATGAATTCACTTGTGTATTAATAGAAATAAAATTTTATTTTTATTATCATTGTACCTGAAAATACCATTGTATTTGAAAACTTTTGTATGAATAAATAAATAAATAATAAAGTATTTTATTTACTGATGTAGCTAATTAAGAATATACATATATATTTTTGGAAAACTTCCAAAACTAGAAGAGCAGAATTAATATTTGTTTAGTTTTACATGTAAATTAGATATACCCAGTAATAGGACATGAACGATATAGGAAATATTCAATAAAGTTATATTTAAATAATGTTTCTGCGTGTTTAAGAACACAAAATAACTGAATGAAGTGAACATTTTCATGAAAAATATTTCACAATAGAATAATAAATCACTTGCTCCTGATTTTCAATTTATTGCTAAGAAAGCAATTTGTAGGTGGTAGTTTTTACATTTTTCCTCAAGACGCCTCTGTTCGACTGTACGAAATTAGCGAGTCCGGGCCTGGCGGTTATTCCAGCAAGATGGCGGACACAGAGACAAAAGATGAAAGGCGCCGCCCGAGAGATTCACTGCTGTATTTACTTATGCTGTGTCAGTTCTATCTGTGCTTATGTAATATTCTGTTCTGTGTCTTTCTGTCTGTATGTAATCATTTAATATTATATTATAGATTATAAAATTTCTAATGAGAATACCTGGTACATTGTATAATAACTCTATGAGAATACCTATCTACAGTATCTTCAAAAAACATACACTTTTGTTACTATATAGATATTTGCTCAAATCATCGTCGGCTTCACAGCAGCGTGTATTATAAAGGCGACGTGATTTAGCAGATGCTCAAATAATATGGGCAGTGGCGTAGCCAGAAATCTGACATGGGTGGGTGGGGTTCAGTGAAAAAAGTATTTCAAACTAGATTTTTTTAATAAAAAAATAAATAATTTTTTATAAATTGAAATAAAAAGTGAAATAAAAAAAACAATCTCATTATAAACATGTAAATAATAAACAGGTACGAATAATATTTGTAGCCGTAGGAGATCTAGAGTTCCCTGACCGCGTTGCTAAATCTTGGCGAATAGAGTGATTGCAGGTTTGTAGTGAGACATTACCTATATGACCCAACCAACCCAACCCATGGGGGGGTTCTGACCCCTCAAACCCCCCCGTGGCTACGCCACTGGTACAGGGTGTCCAGAAACTAGCGGTCGAAAATGATAGGGGTGAGTCGTTACAGTTAACAGTTAAAATGTTAGAATTAGACATTCTTCGTTATAGAGATGTTATAGATATAGTGTCCAAATTTTTTATATAATGTTGACAATATGTTTTCAAATTTGAAAGCTACAAGCTTTAATCGATATCTTTTACCATTTTCCAGATAAACACATAGTTATAATGAGTAAATTATTAGGTACTTACGTATACCTATCATAAAAAGTGTTTATCTAGAAAATGGTAAAATATATCGATTACAATAAGGTATCGCTTTTTTATCAACAAATTAATAGAGGAATTGAACTGCAAGTGCAAAAGACCGTACCTGTATAATGAAGCATATTTAATTCCGATTTAAATAGTCAAAATTGTAGTAATATCATCCAAATGTCGAGGTTGTCAATGGTTTTTAGAAATTATCACTGAAATTCAATATTTAGCTTCTTACTTGGAAGCCCTCTGTATATCCGTAAAAAACAGATACGAGAAAAATGTATATGAAGTACTGACATTATTTTAACTCCTCCTGTGTATGCCCTATCAGTTTTGACTACTAGTTTCTGAATTCCCTGGATTGCGTGATTTGGTTTTATCATCTCAAAGGTAAAAATAATCTTGTTTTAAGTTACTAAAGACACGTCTATAATAACACAAAAAAAAAGTTTTGTGCCCGAGCTCCGACCTATGGTTCCCCATGTATTTTTGGCTCCCGAAACCGACCCCGGGGTCGATATAGCCCAGACGTTCCATATTTGCGCGCTACGGTCAAAAAATGACCAAAATTTGGCCATTACCTGGAAAGAAGGGCAAAGTTTTATCTCCGTGCCATTTAGGGGTCCAAACATGAATCAGTTGATGGATAGGACCTCGCACATCCCAATTGTCACTTAAAAAATTTCAAATTTTCAGAAAAAATCATATGATTTCACCGTATTCAGGATCGAATTGATTTAAGAGGATTGTCTTCATGTAGCATTGCACAGTGAATAAAGACATAAAAAAATAAACGTCTGGGCTATACCGACCCCGAGATCGGTTTCGGGAGCCAAAAATACATGGGGAACCATAGGTCGGAGCTCGGGCACAAAACTTTTTTTTTGTGTGCCTGTGTAATTATCGAGAGAGAGTCATACGAACAAATAAATAATTCATTACATTTTCATAAAAATATTTAAGCATCTGCAACTGAGAATAATAAAAATATATACTACACTAAATGTGTGTACTATACAGGGTGTCCCAAAATTAGCCTGCCAAAAATTAACTGTGGTTTCTACGATCAAAAATAAGAAAAAAAAGTTATATAATCATCCGTAGACACCCCCTAATAACGGAGATATGGCCCCTTAAATGGGGACTTCAAAATTTGATTTTTCCCCAATATTTCCAAAAGAGATCAAGATAAAGTAATTAAATTTGAAATTGAGAATCACAATTAGATTGGGAATCTAATAATATGAAAATAATTCCTCATAATCGGTCATAGGCGTGCCAAACTGGGGGTCAGTGGGTACCTAAATATTGCTCTAACTTTCCTGTATCTCGAGATTTTCGTCGTTAGATCAAAACATTAAAAATGTTGGTCTATTTTACATGAAAAAGGTCGTACTCCTATTTCAATTCGATAAACTGCTCTGTTTACAAGTAACCTTCATTTAAAAATTTTGTGACATACCACAAAAAGTTTAAGATGGAAACTATAAATAGGCAAAATATCCCTAGTAAGCTGAGAAAATACTGTCGACTTATTTAATACATATTAAAGGTGTTATTCAAGCGTTTTAACATATTAAAATACTTTTAAAATGCATATCAGTAATGTAATTATTTGTAAATTTTTGAATTTTAATATAGCCTATTAATACTTCAAAAAATTTGTAATAACTGTAATTTGTATTTGTAATTTGTAAAACATATGTAATATGTGTCAAATAAACTGACAGATAACTTTTCGAAGCGTACTAGAGACAATTTGACCGCTTGCGTATCATATCTAATATTTTTGTGGTATGTCACAAAATTTTTAAATTAATATTACTGGTAAAACGAATAATTTATCGAAATAAAACAAGAGTACGTTTCTTTTGTAAAATTGTTCAACATTTTTAATTTTTCGATCTGACGGCGGAAACATCGAGACATGAAAAAGTTAGAACAATATCTATCAAATAACAATTTGCAAAAAATTATTGTTTTGAAGGCGACCAAAAATCGAGCCGTGGCGTAAGTCGTCTGAATTCTTGCCGCGATTATAGCAAATTCTGTAGATAGCTTAATTAATTGAACCAGTTTTATCTATGCTTGTTGTATGTTTTACATCGAAACATATATGAGGGGTACATGAGGAGAATAATAAATAAAATACAGTAGAACAACAATTAGAGTATATATTCAAAAATACAATTAAATATATATATTTCATAATACACACAATACAGTAAATATAATGTAATTTTTTTTACAGTGCGACATACGGAAGTCTTAAGTCTCAATGCTATCATAACAGTGGAATATACATAAAATGCAAAAGAGATAATTGTACTGTTGTTATTTGTATACTAAAATTTTTAATATTTTACAGTAATCATCACCTTTGAAGCTCAGTGAGGTAAAAATATTTAAAATTTTAAAGTTTTGATTGTTTATTGAACTCTAATATTTCCAAAATAATTGTATTTGACATACCTAAACCTATATCTATAAATAAAGAAAGACACTGGTAAATATGTAGATATACAGGATGCCTAGAAAATACAGATATATTTTGCAAAAGATTCTTCAAAAATAAAAACTATTTCTTTTTCTCTGTGAGTCCAAGTGCCTTATTTTCAATTAATTACCACCTTGCCTACATATCAATTTTTGTGTTTTCTCTGGACAACCTGTTACTACAATAATTTTAATATAACCATAAGTACCTAAGTACTACGAAATTCGGACACATTTTAAAGACTTTTGGTTATTGAATAAAAACATGAGCGACTTAATTTTGAAAATTTGTATATTTCAAAACTGTTTCTTACTATTTTAAGATCCCTAATATAAGTATATACCTAGTCGTATAATACACATTATGAATAATGACTGGTATGTATTTCACGTTACAATAAATAAGGAACAACGTGTGACGTGTACTCATAAAAGACAAAATGCTTTTACATATATCAGAAGAAGCATTTGAAAAATCTATGTTATCTCGAGACAGATACCTACTATTAATCATTAATAATTTTTAGAGCGCTTTCACACTATTACCATAACTGGAGATACTACACCAAAATATTATGTTTGGGCCCATCATGCCCTTACGAATGTCGCTGGTTTAAGATATACAGGGTATTCAAAGTTTACATTTTATTCCGAAATTTCTCAATAATTGCACAAATAAGAAATCACGCGCACGCTAATATTCATTGACATGAAAATTTGACATAATCCTACTGAGAAAAGAAATAGCAATATCAGCGCCTGAAAGAAAATAATAATAATAATAGTAATAGTAATAAAGAATACGAAATATAATAAATAATAATAATAAAGAAAATCACCACAAAATACATTGAAACTTTTAAATACAAATAACCCAGAAACCCATAAGTTAAAGGCGACTTAAACAAGAGTACATTTTTTATGTAGACTTGAATGTTCTTTTAGAAGTTTACCTTTTTTAAGCATAGCTTAATAGAAAAAAAAATGTTTTGATTTACCTAAATAATACTGTGAAACTAACGAGCTCTAGGAACAACGTCAAAATAAGCTTCAAATTCGCAGTTCTCACAGAAAAAAACCCAACACTACCAGTTTTCAGAATCATGCTATCAAAAATTTCTCAATTATTGAGAAATTTCAGAATAAAATTTAAACCTTGAACACTCTATATTTTTTACACCAGCGACATTCGTGTAAGGCATGATGAGCTCAAGCATAATATTTTGGGGTCTAGTATATCCAGCTTAGTGTTGACTTATTCTCCCTGACTCACCCTGTATAGTTCGGTGTCTTAACGTCTGCTCCTTAGATGTCGAGGTTCCAAATGTTTTTTAGACGACTGCGCATTTAACTCTGCGCATTCGCGCCCTAAAATGCATGGTGATTTATCAAAGACAAATTGTCTCCCTTTTCGCCCGTGTACAAATGAATTTCATTGGTGTTCATGGCGCGAAATCGTCACTTTTGTGACATTGTCAACCATGATTGGTCAATTTTCTGAAATCGACATAGTCTAGGTCAAGGTCTTTTTATTTTTATGAAAATGGGTTTGTTTTGAATGTATTTTTTCCAGAATTATTTAGAAAATTCAGATTTATAAACTAGATTGGTGCCTAATTTGCACTACTGTAATTTCACATAACCTGAAATGTACGTAATTATTCCCATTAAATGCAAATAGTATGACCGAAGTTTTCAACGTTTCAGCGTTTACATGAAGCCTTGTCTTCATGGACGCGAAATTCGCGGAAAGTTGCGCGTATTATTTAATGGCGGGAAAAGTCTCTTTTAGCGAATTTTGCCAACTGCAACGATTTCTATCATTTTCATCATTGCCATTGACTTCCATGGTAGATTGTCAAAAGCTCAAGTTAAACTTACTATTCGCGGAAAGTTGACTCTTTCCCGCCATTAATAATTTAAATGAAAATAGGGTGACAGCGGTCTGACACTTAGCAAACAGATTAATTCTTATAGGTAATTGATCTCAAATATATATCTAAATACAGGTATACAGGTGATTCATAATCTCATTAATTTTAAGAGAAAATATAACAAAATGAGTATAATACAAATACGCGATTAAAAAAAAATCAAATCATTATTTAAACCCCCTTTATAGACTGTCGCTTTACAGACTAGTCGCTGTGCTTGCGATGTCAGCCTGCTTCAACGCTCGAACGCACTAGTGATGCCGTGTTATCGGGAGTTATGTGTCAATTTAATTGCCTTTTAAAAGGTGGATTTTTTTTCAATTTTCTGTCTATAGGTCTTCCGAATAGATGGTTAAAATTAATGACTCTATGATTTAAACCATTCAAATTGGTCCTTAACACAGTGAACGCTGGGATAAATCGATTCTGCTCTTCATTAATTAAGGTACCAATTAGGGTTAGTACTAATACGTAAAAATCAGGGCCGAACCTGTTTTACAGCTATTATCTAAATTAGATATTTGTCAAGTTGGTATGAAAACTAGTAATACATGGTGCCTCTAAATGGTCTGTGCAAAACGCTAGCACAAATTCCTGAGGTTACAATATGAGGATATAGCCTAGTTTACCTTAGTCGAGAAGTTGATAGTTTCCGAAATACAAGAAGTCAACGTTATTATTTATTAAACACACTACATACAATTAGAAACTGTAATAAGCATAAATGTCAATATTAGAATGACATTTCATTTTCTACTGTGATTTTGTTTACAACGATAACTAGATAATGTGATAAATCGTTGTTTATTTTGTATCGAACAAAATTTTTGTTATTTATTTTTGTATTTGCATATTTCCATTTAATCGAAAACAGTTTTAACTGAACTGAACTATTTAAATTTAATGTATAAAAATTATGATTTGACATTTAAACATTATTTTCGGTTCTTCTTGAAACCACCACGTCCTTTCGACTTTGGACACGAGGGTCTTTTCTGGGTAAAATTTAATGCTCTTTCATATTTTTCGAAAACATTTGCATCATTTAACTTGGCTATACTTTTTTTTACAACAATTCAACGATACCCTTCTATCTCCACCACTACGTTGCGATGATTTTCGGTATCGAATTATTTGCTACCAAATAGTAAGTACTTCCCCGCAGTATGACGATTTTTTTCGTTAGCGAAAAATAAAATTCAATGCCCTGTATCTCAGAAACAAAGTATTTTAGGACCCATATTACAGGAATTTTTAGTCTCAAAATAAGGACAACTAAAGAACCTTGAAGCCCTGCTATTTAAAAGTGGGACACCCTGTATAATAATTAATTTTATTATTATTTTATTTACTGACTAATTTTTAGAGTTGTATGAGACAAATTTTTACAGTTTTTAGACATGTCTTAAAAATGTCTGTTGTCATAAGTAAGCTTCTTACATTTGTCAGTATAAAACATTTGTATATATTAATCTGTAATAATTATTATTGTAGTGTTATAAAAAAATAATTTTATCATATAACATGTATTCCTTTTCAAAAGGAATTAGAAAATGAACACACTAAAATAATGAATAATAAGGTAAGGCAGTTAATTTCTATTCTCATATCGTTCAATATACCTATCCTTCATTTACCTGAAGGTAACAGTGAAAAAATCAGCGGCTCTGATTTTTACGAATTTATATATACGTACAATAAATACTCTAATCGGTAATTGTTATCTATTTCAGAATATCAATGTAAAGACAACTCTTTTGGTTCCTGATTCAAATTTTTATATTTATTTGAGAGTATAAGGATATGCACTTAATTAGTCTCTTAATTTCAAATCAAGTTTTGATTAATGAGATTCATTTTCTCGTTCTTTTTTTAAAATATTCTCATTAAATGTTTACCTACGTTTCGAAGAATCTTTCATATGAGTATAATTCGAGACCATCGTATTGATCAATAAAAGACCTCTGTCTCAAAGCAGAACATTAAAGATATTTAGTTAAGGTACGTATAAAGAGAAAACACTGAGACAATAGAAGAAGTTATATATATGTTTGAGCATTATTCTAGCGATTTTTTAAGCCATCTGCTCGTACTTTGCTTTATTTATCACACTGGCCAGGCAGCATGACAGCACGACGCCGATTAGCGGGAAAAAAGCGATGCCGACGGCGGCTCCGGCGACGATCCCGATGTTGCCGTCGAGGAATTCAATTACTTTCTTGTAACAACCCTAAAAGTACAAAAAGGTGTAAATTAATAGAGAGGAACTAGTAAAGGAACCCAAGTATAAAGATCTTTAGTCGAAGAGTCAAGTGAAAGGTTTTAAAGCCTGCTTTACATTAACAATTTCTTTGTCAATTAATTGATCAAGTGGCTTCGTCAAATTAATTGACGAATGTAATACTAAAATTTGGACGTCAAATAAATTAATGAAGAACTTCGTCAAGTTATTGACGACTTAAAACTTGTTCTAATTTTTCGTCAATTTTTACTTCAATTCAGGAATACCAACCTAAAATAAATGTAAATATTTAACCAGTAACCGAACAGTAGCAATAATAAATGCAATGGACCCTAAAATATAATTATTAAAATTACTTTTCATTTTTAACAGTTTTTGTTTCGTATACAAATGGGAATGATATAATGTCAAAAGTTAAAATTACTTTTAGGTTGATACCGGTGACATCTGACAGCAAAATTGTTAAGAAACTTGCCAAGCCCTGAACATAATGTAAAACCAAAGTGCGACTTTGAAGAAATTGATGAATTAATTCATCAAAGAAGAAATTGATTGAATTTGATTTGATGAATTAATTCATCAATTTCTTCGACAATAAATTGTTAGTGTAATGCCCGCTTAAGGCTTTCTAAATTTTGTAGTTTTTCTTTAAATTTGATGCTATTTTCAAATTTCAACACACAATTTTTTTGCGGACGCACTGTTATTTTTGAAAAGTGACCAGGACAAGATTTTCGTAAATATCTCTTTATACCAAAAGTATATATAAATATTTTGTCAATTGGAATTTTTGTAAGTGAATTTTTTTACAATTAGTATCCTGAAGGAATGTTATATTCTACTAAGCATTTTCTTAAGCCTGGCCTACTACGATTTTTTAAAAGAGTGACCAAATTAGATCAACAAATGGGGGTGCCAAACTTCTAAAAACCAGGCACCTAAAAATATAATAAGGTCAAAGATTGCCATCAAAGTGAAAACAAATACCAATCGGACAAAGAAAAAATACATACACTATAAGTTTAACAGTTTTAATTGCGTCCACAGTAGAAATAATTAACGTAAAAAGAATTAAATTGTTTTAAAAAAATTGTGGTTGATTGCGATATTTTATTAACATAGGAACCACAATGGAGAATGGGCATTTGGCTCTATTTGAATATTTTTACGTAGTTATGTTATTTAGGTACATACTATATTGCTATAGTATTGACACTCTTTGAAATGATTTTAACGTTTTGAATTACTGTCGCATTTGTAATAGAATATATTGGTGAGTAGAACAACTAAGGACTAATACTAAAAATTGATAGTAAATTTGATTGATAATATGCCAGAAGTTCAAAACAAGTCGCTAAATTAATTTTTAGATTGCAATAGTATGTACTTTTGACATCGCAGAACAAGTTTTTACAAACTCGTCCGCTAGAAGTGTAGGAAGAAGTTGTAGTCATTTAAACTATAGGGTGAATGATCATAATCTTTTCTTAAGAACTGTTAGAGTTATTGGAAATCACTTTAATTAAATACTGCTTGTATTTATCCTGTCCACAAAAATATAGTTTTTGATTAGTAATTTGTCGGATGGGGTTCCCTTATTCTTTTATTTGTTTCTCTCAATTATTGCCAGTTTAATGGTGAATGAGAAAAGGAACACCCGCATATCAATATTTTGAGAGAATTTGGATAAGTTTACTTATTCTCATTTTATTTTTCTTGAAACATACGGAACTTATTAAAATGACGAAAAACCTTTTATTTTTATTTTAAGTTGCTATGGGTATGACCGATTATGGCCGAACGACCCGAATCAAATAAAGGATTTATCGACGTTACCTTAATCCAAAGAGTAAATACAATATGTAGTCTTTTCCTTAATCATGCATAAATATGGTCGAGCACTATCCTTATTACTGCTGCCTTAATACAGCACACATTCGCATATTTAGATGTCAACTAAATACTGCTCTCACTGCTGATCTCAGAATTTCCCTTTGTCGATTTTGAAAAGCACAGTGCACTCTATAGCATACTAAGACTGATAAAACACCCATCATCTCGTCCTAAAACTCAATAACTGCTTCATGTATTCCAGGACTTTATTGAAAACCTCAGTGCAAAATAGGCTGCAAATTTCCAGACGATCACATTTTTATGAAGAGTTTGTAGACTATTCTAAGATTAGTATACAAAAATGATCATCGATTTAATGATGTTGTATTTTGAAAACCGAATAGGTTCTTACTTTCGTAATGCGCCTCGTATAACATGTGTGTCATACTTTATATTTATTTTTGTTTTATGAATCGTTCAGCTGTTTGACAAAAACAGCGTTGTCTATCTTCTACAATATACGAGGTTATTTAAAAGAATACCAGCAGTTACCTGTGTGTATATGTTGCTATCCTTCTCGGTATTGCAATTCTCTTTGATGCAGCAAGAAGCGGGGATCGGCTGAGGTGGATTGAGGTCCAGCCAGTCGCTGGATTTACGGTTTCCGCAACAGTGGAGCTAGAACAGGAAGAGGCGATGTGAGTAGTGTCTGTGAAAGTAGTAACGGCAAAGGGCACAGCAGTTAGTTACGCCAAGCTATAGTCTATCTCAGATAAGAATTCAGTGGTTTCCCAAAGCAGCCGAGCACGGTTCACACGGGCACATGGGAATTCCGGAATCCCCAAGTAAGTGAAATCCCACCCAGGGCCGTCTCAGACCATTTGTACACAAAATGAAAAATAACGGAAAATTTACACGCGTACGGTTTGTCTGATTATAGGTGGTAAATTGGATTATTTCAATGTAAATTGCACCAAATATTTTTCTCAGAAGGATTTGAACATTTGTATTCATTGCCGTGACATTTTTAGACCGCACGAAATACTTACGGTGCCGTGCATGGTCATTTTTGAATACTTGTTAGTGTTACATCGTAATCTGTTAACTATTGACAATGTTATATATCGGTATGTCGCTAAAATGTTTCATAAGTTTGTTAAAAGTTTTTATTAAGCACTGCTAATTTTGACCAATCCTCGTAATCTCTACAACTGTCGAGGTAAACATGCACGTGCTCTCTTCTTGGCGGCTGTCATCTACGAACTTGAAAGTACCGCCAAAGTTTACTAAATATTTATTTAGTAAATTTTGGTACCACGGTGAACTGATTCTATTTTTTGTTTTATGTACACTTGCTTTCAAAATTTCCGCCTACACATTCAAAATAAGTAACAACAATTTTGCAAAAATTTTACTTTTGTGAACGCATAATTTTAATATTATGTTAAAGATCTACGAGGTTTTAAAAATTCAAAGGTCTGAGTTGATTAATTATAATCCTGATTTAATATCTACAGTGAAAAATAGGTGTACGCGAAAGTTTTGAAAGCAAGTGTACGCTGGCTACATAGCATTTGAGCACTCAATGAGAGCCGGACCTGGCAAGGAATTTGTATGATTTCTTTATATTTCCCTGCGTGAACTTGGCTTGCAAATTGACCAATAGGAGACGAGGAAACACGTTCCCTTGTTTACCAACGCTGAATTCTTATCTGAGACGGACTATAGGTCGCCGTAATGGGAGATCTAATTGTGAAATATTACAATAAAACATAATTTTGTCGTATACAGGGAGAGCCCTTTATCAAGAAATACAGTGCTATCATATAGAGTTAAAAGAAAGTAAAATTATATATTGCCCTGCTATTAGCTTTTTATGAAAGAAATAGCTATTTGTGCAGTAATAAGTTAGTAAAAGTGACTTTTTTCCGCATCAGTTTTTCCATAACCAATTGTAAAAAAGTTACAGTTAAAATGTATAATAATGATAAGAAATAATTTAAATTGACTATAAATGAATAGTTAGTTCAAGAATAATGATGTATTTTTTGCGTGCGGGAAAATTTCTCACCTACTAGTTTTCCCAACTCAAATTAGTTACCTACTAAATGTACAACTTTTCAAAATAATATAAAAAATATATATTTTCATTACATACAAAGTTGGAAACGACGATTTTAGGTAATTTGATATTTGCAAAAGGTTTTTGCCGATTTTTGGAATATCTCCATAAAGCCTTGTCCTCATGGTCGCGAAATTCACGGATATTTGCACGAATTTCGCAGTTTTTGAATTAAATTATTAATGGCGGGAAAGTCTTAACTTTTTG
This sequence comes from Monochamus saltuarius, assembly GCA_025584915.1. Lineage (NCBI taxonomy): Eukaryota > Metazoa > Arthropoda > Insecta > Coleoptera > Cerambycidae > Monochamus > Monochamus saltuarius. Next base: position 58,149,772 of record CM046723.1, read on the forward strand.
ACGAATGTTGCAAAATAGTAATATTTTTGCTATCTTCATTATTATTTGGGGTTGGTAAGTTTGAATTGAGCTTCTGACAATCTACCATGACAGTCAATGACAGTTTTATGATGTCTTGCGAGAGTCTTCTTGTCTCGCAATTTTGCATGACTTACGAGATTTTTGCAAATATTACCCCTTCTCATATTTATAAGACTTCATGCGTAGAACGTAGAACTTGCCAACACTATACGTGATGATAGATATAATACACTAGCCCATTATGACCAACTACGAAAATAATATAGAAATATGTTATTATAAATTAGAAGATTTTAGGTATATGTATGTACCTATCTACTATTTATAACTGCGTAAAATATGATCTAGAACAAAATATACCCACCAAAAATTTTATTAAAATAACATTATTAATAATAACAGCGCATAATAGATATAAAAAAATCTCAACTAAAAGAAGATTAACACATTTCTGTTTACTCTTTTTTCTATGCAGTTAACAACTTAGATCATCATTATTCTATTTCTAAAATTAGAATGAAATGGGTTTCGCGAACAATTAAAAACTACTTTATGTTATTCATTGTTATCTACATGTATTTTCTCACGAATTTAAACTAAATCTCAGTGAAAGTGACGCAATTATAGTATAATCAAAAACGTATTAGGTACTACTCTTACTATAAAAATTTAAAAAAAACTCAAACTATTTATACTACATACCGTTGTTTTCATTAGTAACGAGTAAAAAAACCACCTAACAAAATTTAATTATTGTGTTTTTGACATTTACTTATACATTTTAAGGTCAAAAATAAAGGTTTTTTTTATATAAATGTGGGGCCTTAGGATAGTCATTGTCCAGCTACAGCGTTGAAAAAAAAAATAGTTTTTAATTTCTGAACCGCTTGGGATAAATTTTCCAAATTCGGTGTGCATATTTAGTATGGCCGTAGGTATGAAACAAAAATATACCAGCTTTAGAAACTTATCAGTGGCGGAGATGTGGGTATCATCGACCATTATTTGCCAAAAGATATATACAGGGTGAGTCAGTCATATTGTCATTAATTTTAACCACGTATTCGGGAGGTAGGCAGAAAATCGAAAAAAAAATGTTTTACTCGACCTTTAAAAAAATAAACAAATCACCCTATAAAAATCAGTAACACGACGCTCCTGGTGCGCTACGAACTTTCTGATGCCGCACCCATACGAGAATCGAATAGCGTATCAAACCATCAATGCCACGTTTACATACATAATATCGTCTAACACATCAGCGTGTTATTCAAATTTACCTCCATTTAGCACTCTGCATTTCCCGCATTTGTTTCCCCCCAAATTTGTAGATCATGCCACACATTTGGAGGGGGGATGGAGAGAATATAAGCAGTAAGCAGTAGTTTGTTTATTTCGGTCTCACCTCACGTATTTGGCGTAAATTCACAACGCATAATTTTACGAATTCCGAATATGTGGAAATGGTAGTGTTATACGGAGGATGTTTACGAAATGCGACTGACCCTAATTTTATTAATAAAGTGCTATGGACGGATAAATGCAGTTTTACTTGAACTGTGAGCTGTAAACAGGTTAGTGCCATACTACTTAAAAAACAATAAATTTGTAGGACTACAAACTGAATAATTAATTGTACTTACGAGTAAAACTAAAAATTCATATTTATTTGTAAAACGTAGTGAAAACGTATTATCAAAATTATTAAACTGTAATAACCTAACAATCGAAAACATTTATTTATTATCTACATTTGTTTTTATTAACAAATAAATGAATATTTAAGGAAAATTCATTCATGTATCCAGAATAAAACAAATTGTTTTACTCCTTGTCGTTAAATAACAGTACAAAAATTAGGTAACTAGGTTATTGACCTAATAATACCATAGGTCAAGATAAGCGGCGTGTCATTTCGGTCTTGGACAGTTTTCTGTCGACACGATGGTTTTTTATTACTTAGTATTTAAACACGAAACAGTTTTCAGCTTCTCTTAATAATTTACCCATTGGGTATAGGTTTTTTATGTAATGTACGTAAATGATTTATTACTCGGTTTATTATTAGACATGTTGGAGTGTTGTTGCAGTCATAACATGTACATTTGCTCAGAGAAAAATCGACACGCGAGTGTACGGGTATCGTTTGATTGGGCCGTATTTTCTACCGGAAAACCTGTGTGGACCGCGTTACTTGCAATATTTAATAGAATTATTTGATTATTATTATTTGATTTTATTGGATATTAACATTTTAAATTATTATTAACTGAGCAAGAAAAAATGTTATTCTAAAATAGTCAGTACAACCGTTTATTTGTGATGTCTAAAACTTAGGTAGGTAGGTACTCTATAGAAAAATATTATAACTTGACAACATTGCATCAGGTCGACATCGAATTGAACTGTGAGCTGTAAACGACCAAGGCTGTCAGCGGTCAGTGACACTCTGAAAAGGGGGTTTAAATAATGATTTGAAAATATTTGTTTTCGGCGTAAATATGCATTTAGATTTTTTTTTAATCACGTATTCGCATTATACTCATTATTCCCTATCTCCTCTTAAAATTAATGACATTATGACTGACTCGCCCTGTATACCTTTGTATAATATTATTAATAACAATAATTTTTATTTCAAAAATAGGCTGTGCCTAATATACACAATATAAGTATATACAGTAAGTTAGAAAAAACGTTAGGTTAAATCCTATCCTAAGATTACACACAGTAACTAATTCTATTTAATTATTAATCTAATTACTAATATATTATTAACTAATAACAATCAACCATAGCAACAACATTCGATGTTATTAAATGTCTGAATTTAGATATTTCGTGGCACTGTTCTGACATAATCCAGTATAGTTCTTTTAAATTATTTAATTATTTTTATATTATTTGGTAATTTGTTAAAGCTATCCAGTCCTTTAAAAAACAGAGAATTCCAACATTTTTTTGAACTCGTCTTTTTTTATATGAAAATGATTTCTCGATCTTGTTGAGTGTTCATGAATTTGTTAATTTGTTTTTAAGAAATTATTTAAATATGATGGTTGAAGACCATTTACTATTTTGTAAATAAAAATCATGCTTAAAGAGTACAATCTTTGAGATACTGTCAACCACTGAAGAGTATCTAACATAATTTCAAAAATATAACAGACCCCAGATTACAATAATATTCGCACTAATGATTTATGTAGGGAATTTAAAATTAACTTGTTATATAATCGGCGGATAATTGCCCTATTATTATTTGGATTTAAGGTGCTGAACTCTCTGATCAATGATTCTTATTTATTATCTCAAATATGTTTGAAAATTCCTGCTAGAAATACGAGAATACGCGAACTTTTCCATATCCCTCTAAGAAGAACTACGAATTTTGCTCATGTAGAAGTAATGCTAAGATTGTTAAATCAGGTTTCTCATAATAATAATTTAGATTTTTTTGGTTCGTACATTGTTTTTTCAAATATTGTACGTAATATTTATTGTTGATAAAGCTACATTTGTTTTTATTTTTGTATACTTATGTTGGCTACACCTCTGCAAATAGTTGTAAATCGTTTGTCATTTTTGGCTATTTTTTTTATAGATTTATTACTTTTCTATTTTGTTTGTTTTGTAATTCAGTTAGGCATTTCCTTAATTCTATAGTATGTTAGTATTCCATGTAATTAGGCAACGTTTTGTCTGTTTGGAATAAAATAAAATAAAATAAAATAATGCGAATATGTGTATATCGATTACAATGTAAAATGATTCTCATAGCTCTGTTCTGAAGTTTTTGCATCTGAGATAATCTATTTTGGTTGAACATATATGTCATAGTAGCACTATAATCAAAATGAGGCTGAATTATGCTGCTCTGTATTAAGCTTTAATTATGCTGTAATTCTAGCAAACAGTGAAAGTTTATTAGCTATGCGAGAAAAAAATACAGCTTTTTCGAGATTATATATTCTGCATGACTATTTAAAGACAAATCCTAAATATTTAAATTCATCCGCTATTTCAATATTTTTACCTTCTATATTTATTATTATTTCATCGATATTTATTTGTTTATGCTTATAACTAGTTGTTAAAACCATAGCTTTTATCTTATTCATATTCAATTTTAGTTAAGATAATTTTCAATTTTATCCAGAATTGTATTCATCAAATACATTGCTTGATCTAAATTTTGATGTGATACATACAGTGTGGAAGAAAAGTATGGAATAAATTAATTATTTCTAAAACAACGAAGTTTCATGAAATTTCCTCGGACCCGTCGATTTTGCTTTTTAAAAAGACTCTTTTTTCTATACCAACGCATTTCCGACGTTCATTTTTTTTATCGTGATGACGTCATCAGATATTTTTTAAATAGGACCCTATATTTTTCATCGGATTCTTGTAGAGCTTAACTTGCTGAATTCAAAATGTATAATTTCAACACTTTATTCCTTCAACTTTCAAAAAAATAACCGATCCAATAAAATCGGCTTGAAAAAAATGTGAATATTTGTGTCTGTGATGGGCTGGTTGAGAGTAAAGTGGATATAGTGAATTCATCGGCAGTATCACAAAATAAGGACTCTTCATTTTTAAAACAATTTAACAATAAGTAACTAATTAATTAATTAAATTCTGGTTGCTTCAATCGTATTTGACCCCCTAATTCATTATTTTGTTTTATTAGATTGCATGTTAGAATATTACATCTTTTGATAGCAAAAACAACAAATTAAATCAAGTCACCTCAGAAACTGTTTCTGGCAGCTAAACAAAATCTAATCAGAATTGGCATCTGTCAGCGTTTATTGGATCAGTTATTATTTTTTTTCTCGGATAGTTGAAGGAATAAAGTGTTGAAATTATATATTTTTGAATTCAGCAAGTTAAACTCTACAAGAATCCGATGGAAAATATAGGGGTTCTGTTTAAAAAATATCCGATGACGTCATCACGCGAAAACAAATGAACGTCGGAAATGCGTTGGTATAGAAAAAAGAGTCTTTTTAAAAAGCAAATTCGACTGGTCCGAGAAAATTTCATGAAACTTCGTTGTTTTAGAAATAATGAATTTATTCCATACTTTTCTTCCATACTGTATATTAAAGTGTCATCACCAAAAAGATTAATAGCATCATTTTCTACCACATAATTAATATCGCTGAGATGTTGAGAGAGAGCATAAAAAGAAGTGGTTCTAAAACACTTCCCTGGGACACTCCAAAATCATTTAATACTTCGTCAGAAACGGATGAACCAATTTTAGTTACTTGTTTTCTACCACTCAAATAATTGTCAACCATATTACAAATAAAAAAGGTCGTTGTATGCGGCATTGTATTATCTTCACTTTTTGTATCTTTACTCTTTTTTGTATTCCAAACCGATTAACAAGAAAATTGATTTATTTGATCAAGTGAACTTTTACACAGTTACTTAAGCATATCTTAGGGAGGCCATGCAAAACAGTAATACTAAGAAGCCGTCATCTTGTTTAATATTGTGTATTGTCAAATTAAGCTTGTTTTTTTACAGATTAAATTTTTATAATGGCTTCTGTATATCCAAATGCTGAAATGCCCAATATGGTTTACGTTTATGGCTTTGCAGATGGAAATGGTACTGAGGCTAGGCGAATTTTTATGAAAGTTTCCAAATCATCCAACTCAAAATCAAATGTTCAGAAATATTTTTCAACGTCCTTCAGAGTCGGACTCATTTCAGAAAGGTCCAATTACTGGAAGACCTTGGCCATCCAGATCACCCGATATGAACTCTATTGATTTTTTTTGTTCGGGGACATCTCAAGACATTAGTTTACTAAGTTCACATTGGATCTGAGAAGCACTTACGTCAAGAAGATCTGAAATATGTATTTGGCTGAAGATGGCCATTTCTTACATTTGATATAATAAATGATAGTAAAGTAATTCCATGGTTTATTAATTATTTTGTTATTATTTCAAGTAATGTAATGAGTGTCGTAAAAATGCACTTGATCAAATAAATCAATTTTGTTGTTAATCGGTTTTGAATACAAAAAAGTGTAAAGAACCAACAAGTGATGATAACACAAAGCCGTATATGAAGAACTATTTTATTTGTAATATTATACAGGGTGATATCTTTTTTTTATAGTTTTTCATAGTCATACCAAATATGCACACCGAATTTGGTTAAATAAATTATCTCAAGTGGTTTCAAAATTAAAAACTGATTTTTATTTAAATTTGTGACACTGTAGCTGAACAATGGTGCCGAAGACCCCATATTTATATAACAAAAAACCCTTATTACCCCACATAATATACCCATGGATTTTTGAATCTCTACTTAAGAAACTCCTGTACTATACTAAACCATATGGTTCAGTCTGTTGTATGCCTTCGAAAAATCAGTGTGCTAATAAAAGTGTTACTTTGCAAATGAATATTTTATTTATTTATTTAAATAATCAAATAACACATTATGGCCAACTATCCCATAGTGACACTTCTATCTCTCTCGCGGTATGTAATCGTTATTTTGAGTTTTGTAAAATTTTCGTAATAGATTTACTTGTAGACTCATTATGTATATTTTATAGGCAAAATATAACCTAAAAAATGTACCAGAATATTTTCCTCGGTGTGATATTTCAACTCCAACTCCCTGTCTTACAGATTGCCTTAAATTAGAAAAAATGCGCACTTTTTCATGGCCTTTAAGGTAGACCAAATATATCCGTTTTGTCAAAAGAACATTTTTACTGCACTAGTTTCAGTTATGCAGGTTTCAATTGTTTTTTCTTTTCTTATTTATTTATTTATTTATTTAAACATTAAGGGGACACAAACGGGATAAACCCATAAACAGCATCCACAGATAAATAACCTAACATCGTATCATTTAAATAATTTTATAAACTTAAAAATAACTTTTTTAATTTAAATTTTAGTGATATAACAGAAATAATAAAAATCCATATCAGAACAAAAATTATTAGACGAACGCATCATTCTACAAATGGGTGAATTGCTCGTATAATTAGTTCTTCTAAAAGGTAAATTAAATAGCTCATAATGTCTTAACAAGTGATTAGGTACATTAAAGTTTATTATGAATAAGAGATCAGGGCAGTTAATATTATTATTTAATATTTTATGTAAAATTAATATGTCATTTATAACTCGACGTTTCTCAAGAGATATAAGATTAAAATGTTTTCTAGCATCATTATAATTACTATTTAAAATGATGAAATTAGTTTTAAAAGATAAAAATCTGATAAATTTATTCTGTAAACTCTCCAAACGGTTAATGTAAACATTGTACTGGGGATTCCAAACTGATGAAGCAAAATTTAATTTACTAAATACATATGCATAGTATAGCTGAATAATTGGATTAATGTGATGAAAATCTTTGCATTTACGAAGTATGAAGCCTAGCATTTTTGATGCGCTAGAAATAATCGAATTAATATGATCACAAAAAACTAACTTGGAATCAAACAGAACACCGAGATCTCTTATCGTATTGACTCTGTTCAAATTAGAATCAGAAACATTATAATCATATACAAGAGGGTTAATATTACGGCTAAACGAAATAGTGTAACATTTGGAAAAATTCAAAAACAGGGAATGCAGTAAAAGAGGCAATCGTGTATAGATTCGATTCTTCAGTAAACTTTAAGATCATCAGCGTACAACAGAAATTTGCAGTGTCTAAATCAATTTATTATATTATTCATGTAAATAATAAATAGTAATGGCCCCAGATGGGATTCCTGGGGGACACCTGAGGACGTTATGGACGCCATCTTAACAGAAACAGAAGGGAAATAAAATTATAAACACGTCAATATGTAACACTACTATTTTATTCGAAGAAATTCAGTAATTTCATTTAAAAGTCTATATCTCTTCCATAAATAAATAATAATTCATTCATACTTGAAATAAGGATGTACAATAGCATATCAAGTTATGGATGATTAAAATTGGGGAGTAATACAATTACAAACGTCTGAATTAATGACTGCCACGGAAGATAACAAATCTCATGCCCTTACCACGCAAAACCCACCGATGTTGAACTACCGAGAGGCAATATCCAGGATGGAAATATGAATAATAGCTAACTGTATCTAATTACGCTCGCATACTCACCGTTTCCTGGATCAGATCGAAGTCGGTGGCCAGGTGGGCGGTATCGTTGCGGTAATTTATCATTGCCTGGGTTAAGCCTTTGTCGAAGCCCTCGGTCAGCTTAGTGCGATAAGCGAAAATCGAAACTCCGGCTCCCAGCTCCATGACGAAGACGACGGCCAAAAACGCACCGTACTGAAAATTAGATAAAGTTTTAATTAAAATGATAAATTGAAGCAAAGTTTATACAGGGTGTCCAGTAAAAGAATGGTTCAGTAAAGAATGGTCTAAGTTTCAGGGCTGTATTCTTCGAACCAAAATATAGTGATTTAACTCAATCTATCTTAGTTCAATAGTTTAAAGTAACGTTCAGATAAACGTTAGTGCAATGGCACTGCAATTGTACTGTTGTATTGTAATTGTATGGTGTTAAATATTATTTACTCTGTTTACATAAAATTACTGTAGACTTAAGAAGTTGGGGAATTTTTCCGCTGTAAGTTGGCGACATGCAAAAACTCAAGATTCTTGACCTTCAGATGAAGAGGTTATGTTTATGATTTGTCAACTACGTCCCTATCTACGGAAATTGTTGGTTTTTATCATTTGCCGAATAGTAATTAAAAGCCTACAATCTGCAGGAATAGATGGTCTATTTGAATGTTTGGTTAAATGAAGCCCCACAAATTTCAGGAAGTCATCAAACATTGCTACTATCAATCAGGTGTAATGAAAAAACAATCGGCGTTCCCATTTCGCATTTTTTTATATAAATTATCGAAATCATCTTGCATGTGCTTTCTGCGGTTAATAGGTCGCACCCACCATCTCCGAGTTCTTCTTTTAATTTTTTATTGCATGTATAGTTTTTATACATATTGACGTCCCTGCGAATAAGAGCAGCAAAAGTAACCGTTTCTTAACCAAACAGCCCTCTTCGTCAATTTTTTTAAACCAAATTAATTTTAAACTAAACATCAAAATTAGAATCTAATTTAAAAACTTAACCTGCAAAAATGTGAATCTTCTGTTTACTGTCAAAAAAGCTGTTTTCTGATTGGTCCTTGTATGATTCTTGGAAAAGGAATGGTAAAAGCTAAAATGCTTTTAGCTTCTGCCATACAACTGCAGTACAAAGTGACTGTTAAGTTTATCTGAACGTTACAAAAATCATTCGTATTTCTCGCCGTTTTACTTCAGGATCTTTGAATATTTGCAGGTGGGATGAGTAAACATTCCTATTATTTGCTAAACCCTAGATTATTCAGTTATTAAATGTCTAAAATTATTTGTATTTGTAGAAAACACTATTTCAAGAATACGGCGCCCTTTTTAATAACTTTTCTGAAGTACCAATGCAACCGCACTAATTTTATGTGAATGAAGCTTAAGGTTGCTGACTTACAGAGTGTCAAATTTAAATATTTCATTTTGTCTTTTACTAATATTTCAAACAGTGTTCGAGATATTTGCTTTAAAATTGGCATTGACTTGACATAAATTATTTTGGACGAAATTATGTTCTATCTGTATGCGGTCTTTTATGTGCTAATAATTTTCCCAACCTTTTTTGTGAATTGAGGTATGCAAATAATTAATTCGTTATGGCAGTCCTAGTATCATCATTAAAAATGCCTTATTTATGACGCTAAAGTCAATCGTTTATGAAAAAATCACATTTTCAATTAGTCAGGTAAGACGTAATAATTATTAAGGTAAATAGGAAAAATATGGATATCTTTGCCGACTGAATGTCATTAGACAGTAACAAATGTCAAATAGCCTCCCTTTGTTAATTATTTGTAAATTAAACGGTGATTAAGTGCCAAAGTTGCTCGTTTTTTGAAGCATTAGGTTATTGTTTTTGTGTGCTGACTATAAGAAATAAGATATTTATCCTGATATTAAAATAAGGCTAAACACACACTACAATATTTATATGAAAAATATACCGATGTATTTTATGAACAATGGATGAAGACATCTGCTGTTGTGGAATATGTGAGATTGAGATAAGTCAAAATGAAAATTACATATCTTGTCAAGGAAATTGCAAAAGAAAATTTCATTTTAAATGTGCAGAAATAAACAACAAAGATTATCAGTCACTACAAAAATGTAAGGGAGTTAAATGGTTCTGTAAAAATTGCCTGGTATACTTAGAGTTGGTAATAAATATTCAAAAACAAATGGATGAAATAAAAAATCAGGTTATGAAAGAGTTGTCATCTTTTAAAGAAATATTAAACAAAAATTGCGGAATTTTAAAAGATGAAAATAAAACCGGAAAACATAGTTATGCTGAAGCAACAACTTCAGATGAGGTAGTTATTATAAAACCTAAAACGAAACAAGAATCAAAAAAAACTGTAGAAGCTCTGCAGAAAAATATAAAGCCGGCTGTGTTGGAAGTAGGTATTACAGCTGTGAAAAATATCAAAGAAGGAGGGGTTGTTATTAAATGTAAGAATAAGGAGGAGCAGGAAAAAATTAAAAAGGCTGCTGAAAAGAAATTAACTAAAAATTATGAAATAAAAGCGCCAGAACTAAAAAATCCCTGCATCAAAATAATAGATATACAAGATAAACTAGAAGCTGATGAATTAATAAACTGTATTTTAAAACAAAACGTTTATTTGCAAGATATGAAGAATATTTTTCTTAAATTGCGAATTATTAAAAAAATGAGAAGAAATTATATGGCTATAGTGGAATGTGACCCATTAGCGTATAAAAAAATAATATCAGAAGGTCACTTATGTATAAATTGGTCCAGATGCAGAGTGTTTGAATATATTGGTGTGTTCAGATGCTTCAAATGTGCGGGATTTGATCACCATGCAGAAAATTGCAACAGTGAACCTAGATGTCTGCATTGTGCTAGTAAGGATCATCAAACCGAGGCATGTGAAAATGATAGTGTGAAGTGTGTAAATTGTATAGATTCCAACATGAAATTTAATATAGGGCTAGATGTTAATCATAAGGTTTATGACAAAAGTTGTCCGGTGTATTTAAAAAAAGTACAAATTCAGAGACAAAAAATTAAATGTATAAATGAAGAATAGCAACGAACGGATAAAAGAAGTACAATTTTAAATATACTACATCATAATGTACAGTGTATTCGAAATAAACTTGATGATTTAGAAATACTCTTGAATCAATACAATATTGATGTTGCATGCCTGACTGAACATTGGTGTACACTTGAAGAGTTAAATTGTGTCAAGATTAAAGATTATAATATTATAACGTATTTTTGTAGAAGCAAATATAAAAATGGAGGCACACTAATTATTGCAAAAAAAGACATAAAATTCTATATAAGTGAAATTTCTAATATAGCGGAACTGTCAGTTGAAAAAATATTTGAATATTGTGCTGCATATATAAAAGTTGGTGGTATGATTATAAATTTAGTAACTGTATATAGATCTCCAAGTTCAAATAAAAATGATATTTCTGAGTTTATAACGTGCCTAGACAGCGTTCTTAATAAATTATGTAGAGATACAAAAGTAAAAACAATACTCTGCGGTGATTTTAATATTGATCATCTTACTGAATCTTTTGCGAGAGACAATCTTTATGATTTGTTGCAGGCATATAATATAGACATGCATATTAACGAGCCAACTAGATTTGGGAGTGTTTCTAGAACTTGTCTTGATAATATTTGTTCAAATATGGATAATCTTAGGTGTAAAGTTATATTTACAGGTATATCGGATCATACTGCTCAGTTATGTGAGTTTAGTATAGAGGATCAATATTCAAAAAATCCGGAATTTAAATTGAGGAGATATTATACCGATAGTAATTTCAAGGAATTTTTCTTTTATTTAAGTAGGGAGAGATGGTTAGATTTGTATAGTGCTGAAACTGTTGATGACTCTTTTTTAATTTTCATAAATAGTTTGACATATTATATTGATCTGTGTTTTCCATTACAACAAGTGAAAGTAAACAATAACAAAAAGAGATGGGTTACAAGAGGCATAAGGGTATCGTCTGGGAGATTGAAAAGTTTACATAGACGTATGAGTTATTCAAATAATCCGGAGGATGTTGACTTTTATAAAAAATATAAAAAAATTTACAGGCGAGTTTTGAAAGCAGCCAAAAAAATGCACAATGATAATATTTATGTAAATGCAGTAAATAAATCTAAGGCTGCATGGTCTATCATTAATGAAAATATAAATAATACTAAAAATAAAAAAAATTCCATACAAGAAATACAAATTGGGAATTATAGGGAAAGCGACCCATTTCAAATTGCACAACATTTTAATTTTGAATTTATTGATAAACCAAAACAACTAAACAAGAATATCACTAAGTCGAATAGGGAGTATAAATGTACATCAAATGTTAATATAAAGAATACTATATTTGTAGATCCAGTGACAGAAACAGAAATCTATAATATTATTTTCTCTCTTAAAAGGTCTTTTTCTAGTGGGTTAGATAATATAACTTCAGATTTAATAAAAAAATCGGCTTTGTTTATAATTGAACCACTTACTTATATAATAAACTTCTCAATCTCACTAGGGATTTTTCCAGATACACTGAAATTAGCAAAATAATTCCGCTTCATAAAAGGAGATGTTTTATTATCGGAAAATTACAGGCCAGTTGCTCTTCTATCTACATTTTCAAAAATTTTGGAAAAAGCTGTGCAAAAAAGAATATTGAATTTTGCATATAAGAACAATATTTTTTCAAAATCGCAACATGGTTTTCTTAAAAATAAATCAACAGAGACGGCACTAATGAACTTTCTTAATACATTATATGACAACTTGATTCATGACAGGAAATGTTTGGGTATCTTCATGGATTTAAGCAAAGCGTTTGATTTGATAGATCATTCCCTGCTAATTGAAAAAATAAAAAAATATGGTTTAAGGGGAAAGATGTGTGATTGGATAAATTCATATCTTTCAAATAGGAAACAATTAGTAGAGGTAAACGGCATGAAATCAGAAGAGCTATTAATAGATATAGGAGTGCCTCAAGGATCCGTTCTTGGGCCTCTTTTATTTATATTATATATAAATGATTTGGCTAAACATATAGATGAAGATACCTTGACAATTTTTGCTGATGATACATCTCTCATTATGTCAGAAAGATCGGTTGTGGAACTAATAAAATCAGCTCAAAATATGTGTAATAGTTGTTCAGATTGGTATAATGAAAACAAATTATTCTTAAATATTTCCAAGACTGTTTTCATTAATTTTACTCCACGCGTTTCATCATTTGATCAGAGTTATCTAATAAAAGTAAAAAATATGTCTATTGCTCAAGTTAAATATACAAAATTTTTAGGGGTACATATTGATACTGGGCTAACTTGGACTGAGCATGTGACCGTGTTGGCAAAAATATTGTCGTCAATCTGTTTTGTTTTGTATAGGTTAAGAAATGTTTCAAATATGTCAACTGTAATGTCTTATTATCATGCTAATTTTGTGTCTAGAATTAAGTATGGCATAATGTTCTGGGGGGCTTCTCATAATTTTGAAAGAATATTTAAGATGCAAAAGAGCCGTTAGGACCATTGTCGGTGCAACAAAATATGCGTCCTGTCGAAATATTTTTAAAATGTTGCAAGTTTTGCCGCTGCCGTGTATATATATATTAGAAATATTATGTTATGTTAAATCTAACATAGGCACGTTCCAACTAAATAATTTTAATCACAATTATAATACTCGAGAAGGCCAACTTTTGTGTATACCAATACATAATAAAACAAAATATGAGGAGTGTCCTAGATATATGGGAATAAAATTATATAATAAGCTTCCTGCTAGATTTAAAACAGAATCAGATCTAAGAAAATTCAAAAGTATGTGTCAGAGTTTCTTTTACAGAAGAGTTATTATAGTGTAAGTGAATTTGTAAATGATCAATGTTTTTAACATTTTTAATGTGAAATGTATTTGTGTGATTTTATGTTATATAGCAGAGCACAAGTCTCTAAAATTATGTGTTCTACTTTGTGACTAGTCCTATACCACCATCAGAGTGGTCTTTTTCTGTACTTTGTACTTACTGGACAATAAAATTATTATTATTATTATTATTATTATTATTATTATTATTATTATTTGTTAATTTCTATTAATAAACGTTGCCGAGACTTATTTTCCAACAGACGAAATGATATGCAGCAACCAAGACCTACGCTATTTCCTACCTAAATCGTTAACAACCGGATAGGCGATTATTTTATAAACTATTTGTAAGACTAACGGACACTGCTAGCCTTCATCCTAAAAATCACCACGATCGTTTAGTTAGCCGTATTGTTGAGAAGAAGAAACAATTCTAAATTTGACTGAAAATGATCCCACGTTTAGTTTTCCAGGTATACTCGCGTCAAGAATTCAGACGTCTTACGTCACGGCTGATGTTACACATTTGTTTTTATTGTCAACGTAATTTTCGACATATGGTCGTGCTTAAAAAAATAATTTTTTGCAATTTAGTGCAATATACAATATAATGCAAACTTTTAGTGAAATATATAGTTTTATTACTATCAGTTCCAGTTTCTTAAATATTTTGATGAAAATATAATGAATTATTCATTTGTTCGTATGACGTAAGTCGTCTGAATTCTTGGCGCGAGTATATATCGTGAATGACAAAAAGATATTTGACATTTGTACAATAATTATTACGTCTGCTTGATATGCAACTCTAACCGAAAATGTGAGTTTCTCGTGAAAGGTTGACTAGAATAATGAATGGTGTATGGCTTTTAATGATAATACTTCTAACATTACCACAACTAGTTCGTTATTTGCACACTTCCATTCAGAAAAGTTTCGGACAATTATTAGCACAAAGACCGCACACAGCGCTCCCTAGAAGTTAGAACAATGTCGGCCAAAATAACTTTTATCATTCAAAAAATCTCCCATTACCAATTTTGAAGCAATATCTGAAAAACTGCTTGAAATATTAGCAAACAACAAAATTTAAGTTTAAACTTTGATATCCTATAAGTCGGCAACCTTGAACTTTTGAACAAAGGTAAGTTTAGTTAAATCACCATCTTTTGGCCAGAAGAAGTCCTGAAATTTGGACTATTCTTCACTGGACACCCTGCAGAATATTTCATTATTTAACTTTTTAGTATATTTTTAACGATTTTGCCTTGAGTGTTAACGATTTATTTACATTTTCTGTTTATGCGAATATAAGTACACTTTTTGGTATAATCTTATTTGTGCGTTTTTTTTTTCAGTCAGCAATTAAGCTATTTTTATATTTACCTATTGGGTATAATAGTCTGCTCTTATTGTATGTTAATAATAATAAATAATAATTTATAAGTACTGGCTTTGATATTTAAAAACCAAAGTCCATCCGCCGATACAGCTGTAAATGCAAAGACGAGACACAATGTATTGTCCGTGGAATAGTAGGAGGAATTTGGCCTATCAAAATTAACCAGACAAACAAGTTAATTATAGAAAGGCAGGTTTTATAGTGTACCTAACAGATGTTCAATGTGATCACCTAAAAATGGTAAATTTGTATCTACTGCATATCTTGGAATATTTCAGAAAAGTGAAATTACTACATTTATTAATTATAAAAATGGTATTATAAAAATATGTTAAAATATTTCGCGGCCGACAATTTCACATTATCGATATTTAATTTCAAATAATTTTATTTTATTAACATAATAATTTTTATAGTTAGATATTTGACTCAACTTAAAGGAGGCCACCTGAAGAAGCAATCCTAAAAATGCAGAAATAGGTCAGATCTCATCTATTCTGGTCGAATTTTCAAGTTCCCACAGTTTCAAAAGTGAACTTAGATATTTATAGTGTTGTCATTGAACCAGGTTAATAAATTTAGCTAGATTAATTTTTTTACATAATTATTGAATAGAGATCTGTGGAATTGTTCATTAGCATACCTAGATGTTTGGTATCAGAGAGCGTACATATGACTTTATTGATAGGAATTGTAGGAGATTTGATTTATATTAGCTTAAAATACCTTTCTAATACAGTAAAAAATGTTAAAAAAGCTAATAATAAAGAATATATGGGTAGATATTGTGGGTGTAATTCAACGCTGGTTGGGGCTTTAGTCCGCAGAGTAGTTAGTTTCACACAATATTATTAATACCTAAAAATATATAGAAAATATTGATGTAAGCAAGTATCAATTCGCAACTGGCGCATTCGCCATTTTATAGAATTTTCAGTGCTTTTGAAAAATGCAAACCTGCAGTGTTGTCAAGCGTTGAAGCCGTATGCATTTTGTCACCAATAATAATGTTTAGCATTTTACGGTTTAAAGAGTATAATGCACTCCGAGGAAGATCGTTTCCTTGTTATGACTCAATAATAATGGAACGATATATACAAGATGTTTCGAAAATAGTTGAGGAAAATGAAACAGTAGATTCGTGAGTCGATTTTAGAGGGGGTGTGTCATGTAATAAAAATTAATGTTAGCATCCCATAAAGAGCTATAGCCTTTAAAAGTGAATATTGGACCAGTTTCTATGGGCTTTTTAAAAACCGGCTCAAATTAAACACTGTGTGCATGTTAGCATCCCATAAAGAGTTATAGCTTTTAAAAGTGAATATTCGTACAGTTTCTATGGGCTTTTTAAAAACCGGCTCAAATTAAACACTCCAATTTTTGCAAAGATGCAGTTGTGTCAAAATATCCCTTTCCTGACATATTCCACTGGTTGTCACCTCACAGTAAGGGAATGAAATAATACACCCTTCGTACGTTTATATCAGAATTTGTTTATACTTAAAAACTTTTTTGTCTCTGCACAAATTATGAAATATCTTTTAGTATTTGTACAAAAAAATAAAAGTTAGCATCATCACCTCATCATCCTAATATTCTCTGAACGATGGTACCAACTTTCTGTAGTAGGTTCCTATCATTTTAGTTGTCAGCCGTTATTACCAGTTTTTAAAGGGTTGTAACTTCTTAGGGGATGTTAAAATTATTTTTTTACATAAAACAACAACAAAATCGGCTAATTTCTATATATTCTGTAGATTATTACAGATTATGCAACAGGGTGACCACACATTCAAACAATAGCGTTTGGCTGTATGTTCACGATGCTATAACTATAAATACAATCAATAAAATATAGTTTTTAAGTTAACACTCACAGGAAAAACTAATTAATTAATAAACTGATGATGAAACATAATTATTTAAAAAAGTAAATTTTGCACATATTAATTATTGTAAATTCTGCAAATTAATAGAAATATCTTATTATAGGTAGTCCTAATTATTGGAATTTCGGGTGCCTGCAGACGTGATGAATTAGTAAAAATGAATGGTAAAGATACTTAAGACAAAAAATCCATTTTGATAGTTACTATTCCTGATTCAAAGACGAATAAGTCGTACCTTTACTGTCACAAATAACATTCAAGATAATTCTGTCAATTTTTCGTCATTCTATAGGAAGTATGTAGCCTTGAGACTTAGAAACAAAAACACGCAAGCACAATTATTGTTAAAATTTAATAAAGACAGAAGGATACATAGATAATAACATCAATGAAAAAATTGAAACAAGTAAGAACATTTTAAGTAGGCCATCAAATAATGCTTTCTGGATCAGGAATTATTATCAAATATTATGTAAAGAGCATCTAAATTACGAATGCTAACAAATGAATTTCTTATCTTTGTTCTATTTGTGGTAATTAATGTTCTCGTTGTAATAAAGTTAATAATTGAAAAGTTTTATTTTGTTGAGATATTGTAGATAAAACTTTGTATGCTTTACGAGCAAAACCTGACATTACTGCCGCTCTTAATCAGTGGCGTAGCCAGAAATTTGACATGGGGGGTCAGTGAAAAAGTATTTCAAACTACATTTTTTTAATAAAAAAAATAAATAATTTTTAATCAATTGAAACAATAAAAAGTAAATTAAAAAACAATCTCATCATAAACATGTAAATAATAAACAGGTACGAACAATATTTGTTGCCGTAGGAGATCTAGTTCACTGACCGCGTTGCTAAATCTTGGCGAATAGAGTGATGGCAGGTTTGTAGTGCGACATTACTTATATGACCCAATCAACCCAACCCATGAGGGGGGGGGGTTCTGATCCCCAACCCCCCCATGGCTACGGCACTGCTCTTAATACATAAATAATAATTAAACGGGTTTCACCCAAAACTTTAGCATTTTATCAATATGAATCAAGGGAATCTTTATTTACTAAACATCTCTAAATCTTCTTCAGTCAAAAGTTGAAAAAGTCTAAGCACCAAAAAGTTATGGTAAATTTACCCTTCCCTTCACCATCCAAGTTTAAACCCACGTTTATATGAAGAAAAATTAGTTTTTTTCAACATAAAACACCCTGAAAAATATTTTCCCCTAATTCCGGGACAACCTGTATTAACACAGTGGATTATCTTAAAATTTGAACACATTGCTACTTGTACAGAGAAATGTATAGAAAAATACACAATTTGGTTTCTACCTCGATTAATACAGGATGCATTCTTTACAATATTTACGAAAGGGGAAAGCTATAAAAACGAAACTGCGTATACCTATCGTAATGTGTTATCAAAAACGAGTGAGAACAATCTCTGTAAGCCCTGCAAAGGATATCCTGGACTAAATTCCGTATACAAAGTCTTATTTCTTACAGTAAATTATCAACACCATAAAAAACATGTGCAAAATGTCCCAGAACAATGAACTCTTAAATCATCTCCACTTCTCAATTTTCATTGTTGCGGAAACTACTTGCAGGTAAATTAAAATAGACAGCCAGAATATGAGACCGCATTGTTTCTTATTATCTAAAGTTGTCGAACTGGAAAGAAACTGCACGCCACTAGAGCAAATATTTAGAGGAGTTGGCCGCTTCAAAACTATTAACATGAATTTTATGTTGTCAAGAAATGTGTTATCGCTATGTGCCATTTTTTTAATTAACAGCACTAGAATTTATATTGTGCATGAGTATTTAGTAGTTTGATCACGCACTAGTTTTTATATTCCTTCAATTTACCTAGTGGTTATTTGTATAAAAAATTTAGAGAAAGATATAGCATTAAAATGTTTCAAATTTGTTTTAATTCTAATTATTAAGCATCCGACGGATTTAAATCTGGAAAACCTGAGGACCATACCACAGGACGTGTACTATTTACTTGGATGTATTACGAAAAATAAAATAAATGAAAAGGTACGTCTAATATAAATGACAATTTTTTAATAGTTATTTTTGACTATAGATAATAATACATGGGTACAACGTACATTTGTATCTCATTGTCTTCACGTTCTTTATATTTGAATCTATTTGATTTTTTGAGAACTTCTGAAATTGAAATGTACCTACGTATTAAATCATTTTTTATTAGTATTATTTTTGATTATTAAATTATTAGTTAGATAGTCCTTAAATTTTAATATAATGTAAAGTTGGGTTGAGGAATTCAATTCTTAAGGTTTAAAATACTTATGGTGCTATTTAAAATTTATTTACAATTATGAATGTCTCAACAGTCTTGATATCTATGGTCTATCAAAAGAATAATTAAGCCTATTTTAATTAAATATTTGAATTAAATTATGCAGTGTTTTCATTGGGGTCCTCAATGTTCATTTTTAATCAAAAAATGTTCAATATTAAATGAATAACGACATTATGTGGAGCAACATACCATTACAGTTATCTATCCCTGTTAATAAATGTGTCAATACCGAACAACAATAGCAACATATTTTCGATAACTAAATAGTATGTAGGTATATCGTTTGCATTTATGTTTCTGTCAGTATGATAAACCAAGATAGATTGCAATGATGACAGTGACATATAGGTATACAAATTGGTCTGATAACTTCAGTAACATGGTAATTTCATGTGTGAAATGAAACTGTGCTAAACAATCTATCGATTTTGCTATTTACTAACTAAATAATTAAGCGTTTTATTGATTTTATGTAATGATATGATAATATATGATAATTAAATTCTATATCAGAATTACCGAGTATCTGTGTATGTTAATCATTTTTCTGTCATTTTTATTTTATTAGAGAAAATGCTTTATATATTAATAAATAACGAATTACGTAAGATATTTTCTAAACTGATTGAAATAAATAAAATAGTTTTTTTGAAGTAATATTTACGTAACAGGAACTGCACTATTTTTCATTTAATTCAAAAATCCAACCAAAATATGTAAAAGCAGATAACAGATAGATACTATTTATTCTAATTGTGTCTGTTATAATAGCTGATATGTAGATATTTCCTGCTATGAGGTTTGATCAAAAATCAAATTTGAAATTTTTGTGTGATATGGAAAGAATTAAAATTTTCTGACGCCATTAAAATAATTTGAGAACATGTCCCGCAGTACAACGCTAAAATGTCCAAATAACCTTATATCGACTTTATAGATTGTTAAATTTTTGGTTTTATAAAGTGACTCAATGAAAGAAATTAAACTACTAAATTCTAATAAAGCTATTGAAATTATGTAATTAAAATTTGTATAATAAAATTTATAAACTAAATGTCTGTCTACTTAATTAATTTTATAGTTACTCATGTGAAATTGGGGTTTTATTTTAATTAGAAGACACCTGAATTTTTTTATATTGAACATAAGCCACTACAATATTTAAAGTCAAAATAAATATATTTGAAGGACCAAACTTTAAATTAATTACACCTAAAAATGCTGGCTATAGATATTGTGTAACAAAAATGTTTTGTTTTGTTGAAGGTGCCTACCTACGTAATAATATAATAATAATAATAATAATAATATCTCTACCCCTCATTCTAATCACGAGGATTAGCCCAGAAATCGAAGACTTGTGCAGGGGGTAGTCAAACGTCAACCGGAATCAATCTCTCACATTGACCCAAGCCAACATTCTTCCACCCTACCATACCCACAGAGAGAGTGCCAATCTTCTTCACGAATATAGCTGATATACAGAGATAAAGGGTATGTTGTGTACGCATTTTTTGCTTAAAATTTCAAAAGAAATCTATTTTTGAAGTTTGATTATTTAAACTTGTCTCACCCTGTATATAAGTTTAATATAATATTGAGTGTGGCACCTTTACATGAAATAGATAAGATAGTTAATCAATAAACTATATTGATTTTTCAATACGGTAATGAGATACACATAAAGCAATTGTTTTCTCTAAATATTGTTTTTCCCTTAATAATAATTCTTCTTTCAGTTTTAGTCACAAATTAAATATCAATATCAAATGCTTTTCTCTAGAAATGTACCTTTATTAATATAGCCATAGAGATATATTTAGAAACACACAGGTATAGATTTGAACAGAGCCATCTAAATTTTTAATGCGATTTCTAAATTATATAATTTTTCTGTGTTCATTACGTGTTACGAAATAACTAGAAAGTGCAATTTATTAAAAATAAAATTAGTTTCCTTTGAATATAAACTGAACTACAAAATATTATTTGATTTTTGCATAAACGTAGAAAAAATATTGTATGCAACTCGTACACAAAGTGTTAATTTCTCGTCGCGTGAAATAAACAATTACCTTTTACACTTGTTGCATAAATAACTATTAATTATTCATTTCCATGATATACGCTATCGATTTTGTACCCTCAAAATCTTTCGAAAGAATCTCTAAATCGTTTCCCGAATCTTCACTGACTGTATTTGATAACTTTTTCTATGCAATTTGTATTATCATTGAATAAAGCACCTAGTCCATTTCTGTGACTGTATATATACTTCCATGTAGGTATACAGCTAAGGTTAGGTTATGTTAGGTTTAGTTCAATGTGCAATTTGGTTTCTATTGCTGCCGTGATTGCTGATTAACACATAACTATGATAATTTTCCTGCTACTCACCACGTACAGCAACACTGGCTGCCCTTTAACGGTGCAGCAACAGGCGAACGATCCGATAAGGATAATTAACGATCCTATCCCTATCAGTACGTAAGGTGCAGTACCGCTGAACTCGGTGCTCATCTCCATGTACTTGTACAGCTCCACTTCCATCCATATTCCTATGGCCAGGATCGCAATGCCAGAAACCTGAAAATATTTGACATATTTCATAAAAACGTATTCATAAAATTTCATCCTCAGCAGAGCGAAGTGCTTGCAATTTATTACAAGAAAATCGTGCATATTAATAAATCTGCTGAAGCCGATGGTAAATGAAGTAGTGATGATACTACATGGTCAATTTGTATTTCGCTGTTTGACTGAAATTAAATGTACAAGTAAAACACACTTTCACGTTTTGGCTAATCTTAAAATAGTCTCGTTTACGCATTTTTTCTACAAATTAATGAGATGGTCATCTCTGATAAATCGGGTAAGATGGCCATTTTAATTTTAGGTGAGGTGCATGTATTATTTTTTCAGATGTCAAATAAGTACATCGAAAAACCTGGAGTATCTCGAGTTTGATGAGCGCAAGAGAATCTTCCGTACCAACAAGGCTATTAAAAATGATTCCTCTATTAGAAATGTATTTAAGACATACAAGTTATGGAAAACTTGAAGATTGGTGTACAGGGAAAGTAATTAAGAATAGCAGTAATAAAAAGATTCTTCTGGCATATTTCGAATATCTTTCAAAGCATGGCAAGCCTTCGTAGCTTCTATGCTACATTCAGTTATATCAATAAAGAAAAATATGGATATTAGTAAGTCCATTTAATTGTGTTTCTCAAAAGAAAATCGAAAACATTTTAGGCAAAAGGATCTAAGACTTTAACAAAAATAACATAACTCCGATTTTATTTCTTTAACTGCCATATAGCATTCGATATAGCTGATTTCAAATAAAGCAATAAAAAAATGATTATTTTCCGAAATATTGTAAATATCTCGAAAAGTATACAGGGTGATCACCATGGGCATTTCGGAAATCGTAAAATATACAGGGTGGCTCAGATCAGAAAGAAAGTTGCGCTTTTTCATGGAAGATAAACCAAACAGATTCAAAATATCTGATGCCGTGGCTGAAATACTGTAAAAAAAACTAAAAATAACAATTTTTAGAAAATGCCGGCTAGCGTCATTATTTGTGAACAGAAGCGGAAATTTCGTACACAGGGATAAGAATAAACGAGAAATCGATTTCCATTCAATTAAAATTTCTAGGCTCACTTGTTTCCATTATGCAACATTTAATTGTTTTTTTATGGGCGCCATATTGCGACTTGACAGTAACAGATGTAGAACTTGTCAATATGTAACACTACTACTTTATTTGAAGAATAATCTATAAAATTAAATGCAATAATTTAAATAAAAGATCTAGTTGTTCTTGACAAAAAACAAAAATCAGTACCTAACCAAACAAAATACATAAATATTCTACAAATTCTACATAAATATAGTGGGGGCAAGAATTCATACGTCGTACGTCAGACGAAAAAATAAATAATTCCTTATATTTTTTCAAAATATTTAATAAAGTGCAACTAAAAATAATAAAACTATATACTACACTAAATGTTTGCACTATATATTACACTAAATTGCAAACAATGATTATTCTTTAATAATTTTATGATTGTCCTACAAATAAAATAGTAGTGTTAGTAATTTTATTGTACATCTGTTACTATAAAGATACAATATGGCGGCTATAAGAAAAAACAATTGAATATTACACAACCGAAACTAGTAGGCGTAGAAATTTCCTTTCGACGAAAATTAATTTCTAATATATTTTTATCCCTCTGTACCAAGTTTTAGCTTTAGTTGTTGAGAAATAATGACGCTATATGGCTTTTTCTAAATTTGCTATTTTCAGTTTTTTCATAACAACAGCAACAAATATAATAAATCTGTTTTTTTTATCGAAACGAAGCAACTTTTGTCTACTTTGAGTCACTGTAAATTTTACACTTTTCGAGATGTCAAAGGAAATCCATGAAAAAATGGGCCACCCTATATAGGAAGGTCTCATTGAAATAACAAGAGGGGGCTAAAAATTTAATAAAAACCATTCCATTTAAAATTACGAAGTTGTTGACGATTTCTGGACCTGGATTGACGATGTTATATTCCGGTATAACAAGAAGTGACATCTTCTTAAAAATATTTTCATTGAAAATTCGATTATATAATTAGTCAAATTTTCAGGAAAATGTAATCACTACAATCATTATACTTTTAGCGGTCCATCCTTGAATCAGCTTGTATGATTAATAAAAGAATACTTCTTTGGGGTAAGAAGACATTGAAATTATTAATCCCTCACCCTTCTAGTAAACTATTGCACAACAAAATAATAGTATAAAAATTTCATATATTCTATTCTCTGTCAATTTATCACGCAGTTTCATTTTGCTTATAAAGATTTTTCAAATAGCTTTAAACATGTTCCTTTATTGTTCGACACCATGACTACGAGTATTCTAAAATTATTTCGTGTTATATTTACTAGTATAGCTATTACTGCAATCAATGCACACAATTTGTCCTAAAATATGATGTACACCGTAATTTTGTTATGCAAAAGCAACTTGCTACATGCAAATTCCATATGTTGCAGTTGTCACGTGTACATCATCGATTAATACACTAATATACGTATAATTAAAAAGTCGATACGTATTGCTACATATTAATGAAACGTTTAACTTTCGACACAGCACACTTACCCAAAAGATGAAATTAAAAACCATTAAGAGGCTCTTCATGCAGGCCATGGCTGCAACAGTTTGTAGATGCTTGCCCATTGTCACCTAGTTAGTGTAAATTTGTCGCACTAATCAGTAATAATAGACCGGAGGATATGTACTGTTCTGCTAATTAACAAAAGGAAATCACTGGGGCTTATCTAAATAAAACTGCGGTGGTTCTGCCAGAACAGGCATTTGGCGATATGATTTCAGTTTTGGTAAAGGGAGGAGAGAATTTCCGCTTTTACATGCGGCATTAGCACCGAAATCATCCAGTGGCGCGCGCACTTATCGTGCGAATATGAAAGAATTGTCAGATTTGATTGCGAAAATAGAAAAACTATTTTAACATTATAAATTTTTAATGATGAACGTACAGGCCGCTGTCCTGCTGGAAGTACTTGGAGAAATGCTTGTGTACAAAGCCTTAAGCCCTGCTAAAGGAATCTGAGTCCCCCAAAACAATAAACCTGCTAGTATTAACGCTTTTATGCCGTGTTTTTCATTAGTTTTTCAAGTGTCAAAAATAGCTTACGTGTATAGCAACTCAGAGTTGATGGATATCGTTTTAATTTATGGTGAAGTAAGACAAAATGCTTTAGCAACTTCTCGTCTGTACGCAAACGATTTTCCGTGCCAAATGCAGCTAATTTTACCGCGGTAGTGCAATGTGGGCGTAACATTGGAAATTTGCAACCGAATTGTGGAAGAGATTGAGGTCCAGGGCATCCACGGCGTATTGTAGCAGCTGAGAAACATATTCTTGAGATTGTTGAAGAGAATCTCCAAATAAGTACCAGGCAAACCGTTCAACAAGTACCAAGGCATGCCCCAATCAACAGTGTGGCATATCATACACGATGTTCAATTATGTCAATAACTTACGCGTTTGAAATGGACAAGTACCAGAAACATTTGTGTTAGTTCGTAGAAACTAGGTAAGACTCATCCAAATGTTTTACAGGTCTTTGTACAAAATTTTAAATAGTTGTTGTACATCAGATATATCGATTTGTTTTATTAATTAAAACCAGAAATTAATATTATTAATTAATAATGACAATAGCGGAAAAAGCAGATGAATTTGTTGGTATAAATAGGTGTTACAAAATTTTATTTATTTCTTTCCATGGTAAATTCTTTGTCTGTTCATTTTTTAATAAACTTGCCACCGTGCCGGTAGCCGACTGATTGCTTTGCCTTGCGTCAGGTTTTCCAGTGCCGTGCAGAAGTGTATATTTAAATCATTTCCGAACCATTCCATTGCCCTTTTTGATTTTTCTTACAAAATTGTATTGTAGTCCCCTGTACATCCAAGCATTTTTTTTCATATGTCTTGAATAACCCTGCATATAGATATATTTAATTATTATACAAAAACTGTAAGTATTTTTTTATTATTAAAACATATTCCTTTAATTGAGATATAATAAACCAATTATAATATTCCAAATTGAGAAATATTCTAAGAGTTGTGGCTTTTACTGTCGAGTTAAGAGTGAGACACGTTATCCTATGCAAATCATTTCTACGACTAAAGTGGAAGCGTTTCAAAGTTGTAACTTCTAAATGATTAGAGGTACAACCACATTTAAAAATGTGCTGTAAGATCATAATATATAAATTAATCCTGTTGTAAAATTTGTCCTGTACAATTATGTACACATGATAATAATTTCAAAATTACATAAAATTAGAAATAGAAAATAGAAAGATCTGAAAGTTGCCAAAACTTTAAAGCCAGTATATCATAGCAAATTGTTTAAGATTAACGATTACTAACGATGTTGAGAATATCTTACGTTATTAGATAAGGACATTTATGTATGTTATTTCATTGTTTTTATTGACAAATAAATTTATTTATATAACAGTTATGAAGTTATATAACAACAAACAAAAAGTCTGATATTTATTTTTGCCATAAATTACAAAATTTCGAACATTTTTTAATGTAAATTTCGTAAAGACATTTTCAATGATATTTGAATAATTTGATATTTTTAGAATTCAAACGTATCAGAAACCAGTAGTTCTAGACCCTTGATGTCATTACATAGACTTAGAAAACGCCCTGTGTAATAATATATACCATAAAATAGAAATAAAACATACTACTTATCAGGCAAATATAACTTTTGCGGTTGTAATTAAATCTAATATTGGACATAGATAAGATCAGAATAATCATTTTCATACAGTAATTCATACTGTAGGATATGTGCTTTGAATGGTGTTCGTTTGAATCCATCGTGTAAAAGCGTAGCTCTGGATGGATCGATAAGGAAAACAAGGAATTTTCTCCACAGGTTGTCCTACGTCTAATGCATTTATTATATGAAACATCTCTTCTGGATTAATCTAATTTTGAACCAATTTCTCTTCTGCCAATACATAATTTATCTAAATTAACTTGGCAGATAAGTAAAGATTGGAATAAGGACATTATTAATTGGGAAAATGTAGTTCGCCCTTCGATCTACGACCTGGAAAACGTTGAAATTTAAAACATTAAACTCATTCAGCATAATAATGATATTGATTCTAATGGAGTGGAATAAGAGAGGGTAGGTACAAGATGAGAAAATAATGAAGATTTAATATCTATAATACTGCACTGAATGATGACGGGATCTGCTGGTTCCTATTATTCTTACTAGATAAAAATATTAAAGTCACTTATAGTGTGAATGATATGACATATTGGAACTCATTAAGAACTGTATTGATAATTAAATGATGGTTTTCATTGCAGTAGTAGCAGGGGCATACTTATAGAAAAACACCTAAAATTTGAAAAAAAATATGTATTTGGAAAACTATGAACTATTTCCATTCGTTAGATATATATAACTGGAGTCTGAGGACGACATTTGTAAACGTTAATTTATTAAAACACCATATTAATCACGAAAGTTTATTTCTCTACAAGCTTGCGTATTTAACGTCTTTATCACACGCATTTGAGTTCGGAAAGTGTCATTTTCCGCACGATATGGGAACACATACTTGATTATAATTTTGAAGAAAAACTTAGGTAGATGGTGACAAAATATGAAAATCTCAGGTTGTTTCTTTATAAAGTTAGAAAATTTGTTTGATATTATCTCCTAACTTGCATTTTTTTAAACAAAAATAAAATTTAAATTAGAAATATTTTATTGTGAAGAGTTAAAGCAATTAAAAATAACATTTGGTTCTGATTTTTTATGTGACAGACAGTTGGCATCTCAAGCTACAGTAAATTGCGATCTGTATTTTCAATTTTATGAAATCGACAATGAGTTCATCAGATGAAAAACTTGCTGAAGAAATATTAGCAGCAGCTAATGAAATAAGTTTGATTTTGTTACCCATGAAGTTAAAAGAAAGATATGAGTAGCAGTACTCCATTTTATTGATTGTGTAAAAAATTGTAAAATCAACAAAAGAGGAACTATTTTAGCATATTTTTTGGAAATGTCCAAATTCTGGAAAGCAAGGTTTGATAAAACAGAATTTTCAACACTGATTTCATCGAAACACAAAAGATTCATCAAAGTAGGTCCATCCCTTGTAATTTTACATGTCGTCAAAATTTACCATTTTTTACTGTTTGAGAAAGGTATTTTAAGCTAATATATATCAAATCTCCTACAATTCCTATCAATGAAGTCATATGTATGTTCTCTGATACCAAACGTCTAGGTATGTTAATGAACAATTCCACAGACAAAGCTCTATTTAATAATTATCTAAAGAAATTAATCTATCTAAATTTACTAACCTGGTTTAATGAAAACACTCTATAGATATTTAACTTCTGTACAATTGTTTATTAGCATAACTAGATGTTTGGTATCAGAAAACATACATATGACTTCATTAATAGGAATTGTAGGAGATTTGATATATATTAGCTTAAAGATAATAACAAAGAATATATGGGTAGATATTGTGGGTGTAATTCTACGCTGGTTGGGGGTTTAACCCACAGAGTAGTTAGTTTCACACAATATTGTTAATACCTGAAAATATATAAAAATAATTTACCATTCTGAATAAATTTTTCAAGTAACATATTGCTCTATTTTCAGCGGAAAAGGCTCTTTAATCGAAACCAAAACTGATTCTACTCGGTGTACTGAATATTTCAAATAGAATTATTTCAAAAACAAGGTATACCCTTTTCAGATAAAAAAGGCAGGACAATTGATTGTTTCAATAGTCAGCTGAATACACTAATCCGCAAAAAAGTTCTGGAAGTTCTTTAAAGGAAGCATGATGTGCCATAAGTGGCGCCCTCTACTAGTGACGTCAAAATTAGAAACAGGTTTGAATTTCTGGGCCCCAAAAATCCCCGAACTCCAAGATGTATGCAAATATTTGGATTTTTTAAAACTTTATTTACAAATATCGAAACAAAAATGTTTACTTTGACATCCTGAATCTTTTTAACCAACAAATTTTGACTAAGATAGGTTTGGCAACATCGCGTTATTTTTTCGTCAGAGATCTACTATTGCTTGATGTTGCATTTATTTCGGGACACCAAATATATTTTTCGGAAAAAAACAATTATTTATATTAATAAAAGTCTACATAATATACAAAGTCAAATTGTACATGAATAAAAGTGATGTTGCCACTATTTATAAAAAGATAGCTCTTATTCATGCCGATAACTGTATACCTTCACAATTAGAACGGCGTGTCTCAAGGACAATTATATTTCGCAATTTCGTCTCGAATTATAAATTTAACTACTTGTAGTTTGCACTTTTCAAACTCACCCGGTACGTACTTTAAAGACAAAAACCCTTATCTCTGTGACCACACATTCCCAACACGCTCTTACTATCATTGTATTTTTCGTACCGGCCCGGCTACGACGTGAAATAAGAGAGACAGAGTGAAAAAGTGTTTATTGGTGTCGGAAATAGTGCGAAATAGGAATTCTCGCAGGAAAACATGGTTGAAGTTGCAATATAACGCTTCTGCCACCGTTATTATATGACACACTGTTGTAAAAATAAATGGGCATAAAAGTGAAAATCTGAAGATGAAATTTAGAAAAATGCTCAAGTTCTTCAAGTATGTAGATTTTCTGTTTTTCTTTTTTTTTTTTTTCAGAAATCAGTCAATGGAAGGATGTATTATGTTCTGGTGTTTGAGGTTCACATGAATTCTCACATAACACGAAAGAACGTTCCACAGAACTTTAATTTGCAGTCACATGACTTGCATATACTTCCTAACTCCCTCTACATACTCATCGGGGCAGTTTATAGAAGGATATATATATATATATATTCCTCTCTGGTGTTCGAGGTTCACATGAACTCTCACATAACACGAAAGTACGTTCCACATATGTGTGAACTTTAATTCGCAGTCACATGACTTGCATATACTTTCTAACTCCCTGTATGTATCCGGACATGCAAGTAAGTAAATAATTAAAAGGTTAATCTACTGAGTAAATGTAAAATTATATATGAGTTATAATATTTAACAAATGTTAAATAGAAGGAATCAATAATGCAATAAGTAAATAGAACTGACAGTTTTGTCAAGTTTGCAAGTTTTTGCTCCAACAGTTTTTAATAATTACTGTACCCATAAAAATATAAAATAGGAGTATTCTCATAAAAGTTTTTAAAACTATTAATAAACATATAATATAGGGTGAATCAAGCAAAGTAGATATGACTCATATAGCTAATAATAAAAGCTAATATTACATACAACACACATAATTTTAATTAACCTTCAATATCTGTATAATGAAATGTATAGAGTTATACATACATTTAGATACAACGTCTAATGGACTGTTGTTACTGTTGTTTATAGATGAATACATATTCATATTTTCTATACACATATCGATTAGATTCAACCTCATAGGACGACTTCCACCTGGAGGAGTTCCAAAGCAAAATCTGAGGTGTAGGGACACACCTGGATTAAGTGCTGATGTAATGGTAATAATAAAGTGAGAACCCAAGTAAATCTGAAGCAGGTAAACAATAGTGAAACTGTTAGATAGAAGTTATTAACCAACTTTTGGAGACAGGAGGTGAATTTATTTCTTCATATTTGCTATCAAAAAGAGTGTGGGACTTTTAGGTTTATAACGTTAAATCCCCACTCCAGATTAGAGGGTTATCACTCTATATTGAATTTTACTTATACAGAGGTCTTAAAAATAAAATAAATACAATATTAAAAATAAATCCTAAAGCAATGATCTCAAGAACGCATAGTGTTATATAACATCTATAAAACAGAAACATTAATGTAACTGTTTGGCTAGCAGTGACATCTTGGTCTTGATTTTGTCTTGGTCCCGCAAGACAAGACTAGACTTGGCAAGAAATATTACTAGAAGGTCTAGGGTGAAATTTAAATGAACGTTAGTTGAAATAAATAAATAAATGATTAAGTAAGCACACATTGCATTTCTAATGTAGGCATATTCTTTATTTAAAAGAATTAAGCATATAAAATTAAAATTCAAGGTGCTTAGGTGTAGCTCTGCTGAATACAACTAATTATAGTGCCAGTTGACTGAAAGAGCTCCGATTTGGCACGCCTATCTTGTCCATTGCTTATTATTATTATTTATTATGTAAAACTAGCCGTTTCTATATTTTATAACGTTTACCAATCGACCAATATCTGAGCTAAGTGAGTTCCGAGCGGCACCATGTCCGACCGAAAGTAACTACCACTGTTATCAGATTGGTAATAAAGTTTCATGTTTCTGATTTCTATGCAAAAGTCTCACAAGAATCATGCAAATTTGCGAGACCTTTCGCAAGACAATATAAAAGACATAATGTTGTAAAATCAAGCAAGCACAAGGCTTTATAGAAACTTTTGTTTTCTTCTGCAAGACAAGACAAGGTTTTTCAAATTTTTGCAACAATTTTTGTCTCACATCCAACACTACTTTTCGCCTCTGTACGGCACCTTATGTGTTTACGGACATGCTTAATACCTTTATTATAACCTTTAAGGTCTTAGGTACAATTACTTGCACATAATATTTAAATGATATTTTAATAAATGGAAAATATCAAACAGAATGTTTATTTTATAACGATAAAAATATTAATAAAAATAGTCAAGCTTTGCTCGTACCTAACCGGGACTGTAAGGTCTAAGCTTTATTTATAATACAAATAACTTTACACTCCCCTTAACATACAGAAAGAGAGGACATTTCAAAGAATATATAAAGAATAAAATGAATAAATAAAATAAAAAATTTGAAATCACACCTGCTGTAAAATTAGAGTGGTTAGGTTTTGGAGGAACGTTAGTTGCAGCTCGTTCTGCAGTAATGTTCTGGATGGAAGGTATACAAAGACCTTCGAAAGAGAAAAATATTTTGCTCTTAAATATATAATAGAGGATATTTCGATAAATATATACGTAGGTATCTCAAATATAACAATTAACTTTTTATGGAGAGAAAAAAAAAATATATATATATATATATAAAATCATATATTCAACTCTAGAAATCTATTTAGATG
Organism: Monochamus saltuarius; assembly: GCA_025584915.1. Classification (NCBI taxonomy): domain Eukaryota; kingdom Metazoa; phylum Arthropoda; class Insecta; order Coleoptera; family Cerambycidae; genus Monochamus; species Monochamus saltuarius. The sequence continues at coordinate 58,182,204 of CM046723.1, forward strand.
CCTCCCTTGTTGGGGGAGAGCAGGAGGTGAAGACAACATGGGCTTTACATATTGTCATAAGATTTATTAACAGTTTTCAATGCTCAAAAATCATTTTCAAAAATGTTAGTTATTGCAAATCGATAACACAATTGCTATTTCTTGTAATAACCTGATGGGGACTGTGTAGACAGATAAAGCTTAATAATAACGTAAGGAAAGAGATATGGGAATGGTGTGAAATAAGAAAAATAGGGATATATGCATTCTACATCAATATACTGATAGATATCGAACAATAAAAAAGTTTGCTAAGATAATCTTTATCATCGTTGGAATATTCTGTTAGTACTGCAATGCATGTACCAAGAATAATTTATTTATTTGCCCGATTTTATTACATTCAGTCGGAGTTTTGCTAAAACAATAGACTTCTCAGGTTGAATAGACGTATTTTCTATCACTACTTTTACTAAAGGTAACTAGATAACTTAATGAGTAGGTAAATGACTACTTATTAACGGTTAAAGTAGGTGCGTAGTAGGATATAGATATATATGTATATGCATATATATATAAATAATAATAATAATTTACCTGTAGCTGAAAGGCTTCAAGCTGTGAAATGTGTAACAAAGCTATATTTGGTTAGCGCGTCGTGGGTAATCTTTACATATGCACGAATGCATAGCCATTTTATGCTTAACATTACAACAGGAAGAACGGACTGGACAAGACCTTAATAAATATAGTATTACCAATATAGGTAATATCTATCTCGTGGCTAATCTTTACAAATGCACGAATGCATAGCCATTTTATGCTCAACATTACAACAGGAAGAACGGATGGACAAGACCTTAAAAAATATATTATTACCAATATAGGTAATATAACCAACAATATTTATTTTGTGATATGTATACATTATGCGAAGTAAGTTATATAAAAAGCAATAATATATACATGATACATGAGAGAGTGTGAATAGGGCATGTGACAGTGTTCATTAGCCATCAACGTTAACGAATTTTTGTTTGCTATTAAAAAGCTAAAATTGAAGGGCGAGTGGTAGTCGAGTTTGTTAAAAATGTAGTTAACTTCCATATAACATGCCAATGAGTTATAAATAACTTATATAATAAAAGATGGTAACTTCTTTAAAGTAAAAAGAAAATTTGGAGACAAATGATAAATGAACTAGAATTCATAATAGTAGCTATACAGTTACTGACTAAAGTTGCCTAGGATGAAAGACTGTCAGCTGCAATATACATTTTTGCTAGTGTCAAAAGTTGCAAAAACTACTGTAATAAAATAATGGGAGTAGAGATTCCAGTTGAGTCTATTTAATGCAGATATTTTGCTGGGATTAACCAATGTATATTAATGGCTAAAACATATTTCCTTCAGTGTACTCGGAAAAAACAAATAAATATAAAATAATAAAATACATAACAGTATTTCGGTGTTTAAGAATAGAAACCGAACGTTCAAACGGGTTTTTGGAAATATTATGTAACATGTTCAAACAGCCTGAAATAGACGTGTTTGCAATGCACAAAAAATAAATAAATAAATAAATAAATAAAATAAAATAAAAATAAAATAAATAAAAATAAATAAAAAAGATATCGTAGAAATGAAATCCCCTCATTCTATTATTGTGGATGCATTTACTGTCACACGGAATCAATATATATTTTATGCATTAATATATAACTAAAAATGCAGGTAGACGCTAAATATAAATATATTTTGATATATAATATATAGGTATGTATATTTGTGTATATACATATATAAAGCAGTATAAAAATGTTTTAATTATCAAAAGAACGATAACTGGTCAATATGTAAGATGCAGGATATAAAGTTTCTTGTCTGCACACTAGATCGCCTATAATTCTTTCAACATCTACAAGTAGTTAAATTTATAATTCGAGACGAAATTGCGAAATATAATTAGTAGATCAATCGACTTACCTGTAAGGAAGTTTGATCATAATTATATGAGCAATTTCGTCGAAGAATTATAAATTGCCGCCCAAAAAGCCCACCCGAGGCGATCGAGAAAGAAAAATAAAAGGATAGTAAAAGCGGGGTGGGAATGTGTGGTAACAGAGATAAGGGTTTTTGTCTTTAAAGTACGTACCGGGTGAGTTTGAAAAGTGCAAACTACAAGTAGTTAAATTTATAATTCTTCGACGAAATTGCTCATATAATTATGATCAAACTTCCTTACAGGTAAGTCGATTGATCTACTAATTATACCAGTAATAATTTGCCGAATACTACTCGGCAGCACTGACCTAGATATTTCAAACTAGATCTGCCACAAAAACCAAAGACACTGTTATTTAATAGATTTTGTCTTTTATCTCTATATATCTTTATCTTATCAGAATCTTTCTCCTTGAGGACACAACTAGCTTCATGAATCAGAAGTTGCAATTGTTCTGTTAATTTAATATCAATTTTATCAATTTCCTACACCTGTTTAATTGTTTTAAACATACAAAGAAGAAATGCAATTATTTTCTGACAATTATCAATTAAAATCAAAACGTTTCGGATATTGTACATGCTATTAACCAAATAATAGCTTCTAAGCAGTTCAGTGAACAAACCACATTGGGGTCGATTAACATTCTTCTGTGATTTGGCGGATATAAGGTACACAGACGCAGTTTTTCTTTGTGGTTTTTACTATAATGTCGTGACTGGGAATATCTCGGTCACAGTAATTTAAAAATAAGAAGCTAGTTATTAGTCCTGTCGACTTTGCTATTGCGCACTGTGTCAGCTTTTCTTCTGTGTTGGATGTGGGAATACTTACAATATACGCCATTCATAAATCAAGTATATGTACAATGTGGATATGAAGAATACAAACTAAACAAAAACGTATTGTGCTGTAATTGTTTCACGTAAATCAACTGGGAAAGGTTATGAATCACAAAATACTTATTTATTATATTTAAGTCAATGTCCGTTACACTTTTGCCTAGTTATTTATAAAAATAAGGAAAATAGTAGAAAATAACTATTTTATGTTTATTTTATCATAAGCAACTAAATATTAAGTATAATAATTATATGAAAATTACTGATATTTCAGATGAAAACAAACGAATTAAATGCAGTCGAAGATTATTACAGATATAAAATGATTATTCAATCGTAATTAACAAATAAATATGTGTAGGTATTGCTAAAAATAAGCTCCGAATTAAAAAAAAACATATTAATTTTATCGTTGTCGTAGTAAGCAGGGAGTTAAGGTTTTTTACTTTGAACTTATTGTAGAAAACATAAGTTATTTTTAATGCGATTTAATAAAGATCCACAAAGGAAAAATATGCACACACCCAAAGCTTATTTCAAACACGGAATTCCAGGAAACAACTACGCGGGCTAATGCCCCGACCAGCATTAAATTACACCTGAAAAACCCCTAGCAACAGCTGTAGTCATTCGTCGGTGGCCCACCATACATATAGCCGTTTCGAGCTTATTAGCTCTTATCAGTAGGCCATAGGACAAACAACTTTAGCTGCTTTAAGTCTTCCTACACTACTAAGTGTTCTACATTGTCGTAGAAACCATTGAGAGTTAGCGATCTTTATAGCGAAACGATCGTAGAGCAAAATATGCAAATAACCTTTGACCAAAAGTTTTGGACAGGAATGGAATAATGCATTTATTTTTTTTTTTGCTTAGTGGAGTAAGTATAAGTTTGTTGTGGATATGTACTTTTATTAATTTTGTAATTAGTACCTGCAGTATAGTAAAAAAATTTGCCTAATATCAAAAACTCTGGCTTCCGCATATAAAAGATCAGATGAATAGGTTGGTTCTTTAGACAATATATTTGTTAAAATTTGTTTTGTAGTTTCAAGAGGACGTAAATGAGATTTTACAGTTCCACCCCATGCTAGTATAGCATATCTCAAATGGCTTTCCACTAAGGAATAATACAACATTTTTAGTTGAGAGAAATTGAAAATGTTTCGAAGGTACTGAATTTTAAATAATATACATTGCAACTCTTTAGTTATATAATTAATGTGAGACTTCACAGATACACAGCGAAGGAATTAGAAATCTTATCGACTGGAATCATAATCTCCATTATAAAAAGCTGCAACTGAACATGTAGATTTTTTGTCTTTAATATATTTAAAAATTTTCCATTTCAACCAAATAATCGATGTTGAAGGCTACTTGTTTCAATACCTAAAGGTACTGAAGCTTACTGGTAATTAGGCCATATTTGGCCCTTTTACCTACTAACTTACACTACCCTCCACCCCTACAACCACAAACCTCCATGGGTAGGACAGAAAATTCTTCTTCCCCGTGTTGGATTCGGACCAACTTCCGGCCACTCGTGCTTCCCTGGCAGCAACTGTTCGTCGCCGCCTTGGCCGCTCGGCTACCGTCAGCCCATTTCAATACCTAACTCCAAGACGGGATTTCAGGAAAATTTACAATTATAGAATATATTATGGATTTTGCGTGAGCGCTGTTGTATTATGCAGAAAATATATTTGTCTGCGCCCAATTCGCTTAACACACGACGTATTGTTTTTAAGATACATCAAAATGTACTGGAATTCTGGAATTGAGGGGAGGGTAGCAAAAGGCTACAAAACTTAGGCCCCATTGGACCCCTTGTACCTCCTTGCATTAGGAGATCAATCCACCTGAGCCGCTAATCAACCTAATAAGGAGAAAAAGGTGGTGACGTTGCTCAAGGGGATCTCTCTAATGTAGGCCATACTAGGTCATCGTTTTCCCAACACGGATTCTCTTATTGACGAGATGGCAGCGCACTGACAGAGTGCATGAAATATTGCCTCGTCTTCCTGTTCGCAACCCCTACAAAGAGGTGGTTCGCACTTCCTTGTGTAGTAGAGGTGCTTCCTTAGCCAACAATGTCCAGTTTGAATACCTGTCACCAGGCGAAGATTTGTCCTAGACATAGCCAGGTACTTTTTGGCTGTATCCTTGCAGGGGTACTCTAGGAACTCCTTAGCAAATTGACAGCCATTTGTTTCATCCCAACGTTTCCTAAACTCTTTGTGGGTGTCCTCTTTGATAATTTCAACAAATGCTGACAACGGAAGCATACTGGAGGGACCAGGTCCAAAAATATTGAGACCCGATGCACTCCTAGCCAGCTTGTCAGCTACTTTATTGCCTTTGCACCAGTCGTGTCTCTTTACCCAGCATACAAATATGTTGTTGTTTATTGAGGCCAGTGCCTGATGGCATTCCCATGCTGATCAAGTCGATATTTTATGATTACGTAAGATCAGTAGTGATTGTCTACTATCTGTACATTCTCATAGTCTTGCCCGTTGTATGTCTACGGGCAATTTCTTTGGCGGCTACAGTTATACCTGCTAATTCCGTTTGTACCACGGTAGCATGCCTATCCATTGCCCACTGATACCGAATATGTAAGGATCTGGAATATATCAAGCAAAATGTACTTCTCAGCCTATTGGAATCAACACATTGGCAAATGTATTCTCAATAGTTGATTCATTCCTAAACATCGATACAGAAGCATACAGGGCCGCGCCAACCCGGGGGTGCAAGGGGTGCGTGGCACCCGGGCGTCACGAACCAGGGGGCAAATGACCGTTGGTTAGTGGCAGACGTCAGTCAAGCTAAACTGCACACTCCCTGTTCAAATATATCTCTTCCCCGTTTTTACATTTTTTGTCAGTTAGAACAGATCTCCTTACTATAAATAAGTCCTTTCTAGGATCTTAGTTGACTTGTTAAAGTGCGAGGTTGACTCGAAATCAACTTATTTTTGGTAATTGTATGTGCTTTGATTTGCATCTTTTTCAGGTGGCACGCCTATAGAATCTTGTTCTTTGCAACCCTCACCTCTCGTACTGATCCATGGTGTGAATTAGTCACTCTCTATTATTTTCTACCTCGGGTAATTGACACAATAAAAACTTTAAATTTGGGAAATAGCATCATTTTTATAATCTAATCTCTCGAAATTGTGAAAACTATTATATCACTACTACTACAAATAATGGGATGTAATACAATTATTTTTATTGTATTTTTTTTTATATTTTTATATCTGAGCGTCTTCTAATTTATTACGCCTATGCATTTTTACTCCTCGCACACTTTGCCCGTTGAGGAATTTGCAAAAAGAAACGCCTGAAAAACTATTTTTTGAATGACCATATACCTACTATTTAAATGAAAAGTCAGTAATACTGATATGTGAGCATCATTTTATGTGTTGTTATTTTTACACATGTATTTTATATTATAAATATATTTACTGTTACTTATGGAGAATATTTAAGTCTCTATTTTCAGCTCTTGTTTTTTTAATATTGTTTGTTTTCTGTTAATTATTAAAGAAAAATATATTTATTTTTATTATTTTATTGCTCCATTATTTGGTGATTAACCTAGAATGCTGCTAGGGCGGCAGCAAAGATTCCGCACCCCGGCGGCAGGTAACCCTTGGCGCGGCCCTGGTGCATATACCGACTGGTTACTATATGAGGACCTCTTCAACAACTTTATTGGCCAATAAAGGTGCTGATCTTAGAACCATTAAACGGCATGGTGGATGGAAGAGCTCCTCTGTAACAGAAAGTCAGTATCTAACCAACTTGCTTTTGCAAGAAACATCCAAGGAAAATGTAGCTGTTATTTACAAGTAGAGACATCCGTAACTTGTACCAATTCTTCACAAACTTCGACAGGTGTCATGCATTCCGAAAATGATGGTAACAATGCTACACGGGTTGTTATTAACGAAAAGGAAGTTAAATGTGATAAAACAAAAAACAGAATGTCTGTTACTATAAATGTTAATAAGTAAATAAATTAAATTTGATTTATTATAGGTTTATTACTTTTTCATTATTCTACTAATGAAATAAAGTTACTTTATTCCACTAGTGTATAAAGTATCACTTTAGACGGTTCATATGTGTGGTTAAAAGTCCGATTATAAGGTAGATTATTGTGGATAATATATATATATATATTATTGACAATATTGCAAAAATTGCTGACTACACTAATGATCATCTACCGACATGATATGACAATCTTTAGAAAATTTGATCCTTTGCAGTTAGAAAGAAAGTTAAACCAAATAAAGTTACTGCAGTTGTCGGTAAAATTAAAAACGTAATACGTATTTTAACAAAACGAGAACGGAAAGATAATACAATAGTCATTAATTGCCACTACCTGCCGCTTTATGTACAGTTTGTTTAGGTAACATTTAATTATTCTCTGTCCCAACACATAAACACATTTATCAGATGCAGATACAGAGATTAGATAGAAAAAACCGCCTCCATTACAAGGTAAAAAGCGAAATTACCATAAAAATAATCCTCATCCCTGTTGCCAAAGAGCAATTGGTAGCCGCTAACCGTGCTTCCGGTCCGAACTGGTAAAAACTGGGAAATAAACTTTGGTCATTTCCTGAGGCATTTTCGGAATGGAATCAATGATACTTTTGCGATCATGTCGATACTGGTTTCCCAAATAGCAAGGGCATTTTCAAATGGCACGGTTTGGACACTAATATGTGATAAATACGTGACTGTTCGAACCATCCGCGGTAATTACAGACCATTGTGGGTTTAAAGACTGTGAAGTGAACTCGAAAAGGTGTGTGTATGTGTGTGCGGGGATAGTTAATCTCGTAATTATAGAATTATGAAGGATTCACGCAGGATGCTTTCTGTAAGTTTATCATAATGAATCTTTGGCAATTATAACAGTACGGCGCGGATTGTTAATTAGAAATTCTTATTACACTGGCTTATTAAAACAGACTCGAGCAGTTGCGTGTGCATATTAGGAAAAATTTATTTTCAGGCAAACTTTAATATTGTTAAATTACATACTATTAATATTTGTAGGTACCTACTCGCTGATTGGTAAAAATACTATTGATAAAAGTGAAAGTGTTATAAAGGAGAAATATAGCTCTACATATTGTCATTAACTTTAAAAGTATAAAAAACAAATAATGCAATAATGAAATAACATTAGTACATATACATAGTTTGAAAAAGGGGGGCCTCTATAAAAGTTTTATTTAAGGGATTTCTTATCTTATTTTTCAAAATTTGATTAGATGTAATTACCCAACTAATAAAAAAATTATCTAAGAAAAAATAAATGAAAAAGTGCTCCCAGGCCTTTTACTTCAATTGTACTAAGGTGATTTAAATCACTTTATTTTTGTCCAAGGAAGTAACCTTAAAGATGGTTTATTCTTTATTGAACATCCTGTATATACTCTCATTATCAACCATTATTTGATTGACGAGTATATTTTAAAATTTCGAAAAAGTCAAGATGGCATTAAAAATAAAAATGTTATCTCCTGTACTACTGGTCATGCGATCTTTTCTGGAGGTCTCCGGTAATATTAGCCACGGGGCCACGGTTATTTCTAACAAAACGCAACATATTACAACCAGTTATAGTTAAACTAGAAGGTCAGTTGGACCGGATAAAGTACCTAATTCGAATATCCTGTTGTTTATCGAATTTTTAACTAATTTTCTGGCACAAATCTGTAGAGACTGCCCAGATTGACCTACACGGTTTATAATATGTCGCAATATACAGGGGGTAACCAAAAAACGGGACATCTCATTAATTACGTATTTCAGCGACTAAATAGGTATTACGATTTAACTCTTTGACATAAATGCCTGCCTTAAAAGATACTGGGTGGTAAAGTTGAACTTTTAAAATTGTTTTGCCGTAATAACTTTGTTAATTATTCACGTATCAGTTTGAAATGTAATAAAGATATATTTTGTGATTGAGATGTAGCGGTGTTATAAAATGGCTTTTATTTGCAATAATTTTGTCAATTTTCTGGAATCGTTTTAAAATTTAGTAGAGATACGTACTTACTTCTTCAGGTTAACCAAATCGTCAAGCACATTGACTTGTCGACTTCTGATATTTCTTTTCTAAAAGTAGCCCAAAATATTTTGTGGCACTCGCATTTGAAATACTATGTACAACAATATTTGAATCTATATCTCACTTGAACGATTTTAGTAAAACTGCTTGTTTATTGTACAGTGCCTTCATAAATGATTACAAGCCACGTGACCAGGACTGTGATTCTCGAAGAACAACACATATGCAAATATATGTCAAAAGGATATTCGCATATGAATTGCTCTGCGATTGATTTGAGAATCTCGACCTTGATCACGTGCCTTGTAATCATTTATGAAGGTACTGTAGTACAATATTCAGAAAGGAAACAGTACAGATATATTTTATAGAAATACCCCAGCAGCATTATTTCATTTAGTTTAGAAAATAAGTTATTGACATTTTTGACGTCGTCTACCTATGAGGAATATAAATTTCTTGAGATGAAAAAGAAATGTAAAATGTTGAAAAGCTTAAAAACTTATTATTTCTGATATTAAAGCACAACAAAAACATTCACTGTATTTTAAAACAAAATTTGAATAACAGTTCAATATTCTCTTTCAATATAATCTTAATAAACTTCACTTTTTGGTAAACGATTTTTTTTAAATTTCTGGTTTCATATAGAAAGTAACATCAACTCTAGATGTACAAATGGAGCGGATTATGTATTATTGCATTTTTGAATTCTGCATAATTTTCTAATGTAATGATGCCAAATAAATGATATTTTAGACATCAATTTTCCATTTTGCGTCGCTTTGAGGTACTTATGTACGATTTGTAGAGTATTTGTTTAGTTAAGTATTGTTTTTGTTTTACGTCTAGAACAACGGTGTCCCAAACTTCAATAATATATCTTCGAAAGTTGAGCGAAAAAAAAGACACGCGCGGGATACACGTTTGGAAAATTGTGAACTTGCAATTTAAGCGCAACTTTTCTTCGCTGAAACCTGAACAAACCAAACAGTGCACTTAAGAAATGTATCCAACTCGAACATCTACGGTGGGGGCCGGTTGACTCCTGGTGGAATCAAGAGACTTATGAATCGTCGTCCGCATTCTATCTTCTCAGGTTGTCGCACTATTTTCACGTGTTCATGCTAGAGAGACGATCCCTAGACTCCGAGGTTACCGAAGAACAGTGAACGGACGAGTGAGTTCCTCAAAGTGTTTACTGTGCTCATCCAGATGAAGATGCAAGTATTTGACCTCCAGTTCGACGATTATGTAAATATTTTTTTCTTTATTTTTGAAGCGAACGATTTTTAAAATGTCAATTTCAAAATGTACTGAAACTGAAACATATCGATTTTTTTGTTACTAGCTATTTATTTTTATTTTATTTTTGCAAGACATTAAAATTAATTGTATACAATTTTTATACACTTTCATTAATTGAAGTAGGTATATGTGTACCCTTTAGCTTCAAATATTTAAATACGCAAAAGAAACAACTCCGTATGTAAGTTAGTACCTAACTAAAATAAAAAATGTACTGATGAAGGAACACATACCTATTATTTTGATAGATATTATTACGCGGCAAATTTTCAAAAAAAACGGTCTTCTCCTTTTACGTATAATAGCTACAGCGTCACTCTAGACAAAGACTAACACGAATTGGATAGGAAAAAATAATTCATATTAGTTTAGAAAAGATTAATATAATTTTAACAGTTATTTAAAAATGATCGAATGTGTTTTATTTTATGAATAATATTAATATCTATATTAATATTCAGGTATCTAATTTTTCATTAGAGGTTTCATGAAGAAGCTATATTTGAAATAAATAAATAAGTTTTTTACTGTATTGGAAAGGTATTTTAAGCTAATATATATAAAATCTCCTACAATTCCTATCAATGAAGTCATATGTATGCTCTCTGATACCAAACATCTAGGTATGCTAATGAAAAATTCCATAGACAAAGTTCTATTCAATAATTATCTAAAAAAATAATCTAGCTAAATTTACTAACCTGGTTTAATGAAAATATTCTATAAATATCTAACTTCATTTTTGAAACTGTGGGAACTCGAAAATTCAACCACAATATATGAGATCTGACCTATTTCTGCATTTTTAGGATTGCTTCTTCAGGTGGCCTCCATTAAGTTGCGTCAAATATCTAACTATAAAAATTATTATACCAATAAATTAAAATTATTAGTAATTAAATATCGACAATGTCAAAAGTGACTTTAACCTGTCAATGAATATAGAATAAACATGATAACTACCTAATTATAATTAATAATAAAATTTTTGCCCTTTATGTAATCGTTTTTTATATATATATATATTTAGGTATTAACAATATTGTGTGAAACTAACTACTCTGCGGACTAAATTCCCGACCAGCGTTGAATTACACCCACAATATCTACCCATATATTCTTAATTATTAGCTTTTGTAACATTTTTTACTGTATTCGAAAGGTATTTAATTTCAAATAATTTTAATTTATTGGTATAATAATTTTTATAGTTAGATATTTGACGCAACTACAAAGAGACCACCTGAAGAAGCAATCCTAAAAATGCAGAAATAGGTCAAATCTCATCTATTGTGGTTGAATTTTCGAGTTCCCACAGTTTCAAAAGTGAACTTAGATATTTATAGAATGTTTTCATTAATCCAAGTTAGTAAATTTAGCTAGATTAATTTTTTTAGATAATTATTGAATAGAGCTTTGATCACATTTTTTTTTAAATGGAACACCACATTTTTCTTCCAATTTCCTGAAAGGTTCAGTATTTCTACGTCATTAAGTTTAATAATACAAAGCTATTTTTTATCCTCGGAATTAAATAATTATCTATAGATTTAGTGGTAACAAGAGTAAATTTTGTTTACATTCTACCTACAAGCTTATTACTTCACATATTGGTAAAAAATATTACGCTTTGTTGTTTCTAATATGCATCGATGAGCTGCACCTTAAATCGAAAAAAATTGAAAAAGTTAAACATTGTAACAAAAACACACACATTCCTGATTTTTTATACCTGTTTGCAGAGGCAATTATAATAACAAAGAGTGACAATGTTTTCAACAATAACAGAAACAGATCTTTAAAAAACACCGATACTAAATAAATTAATGGGAAAGTTGCAAATCAAGGTTTGTGTGTGAAATCTTACTTTTTACACTACAATAATATGTTTTTTTAGTGCTTAGGATCCATATTTAAATTAACTCAAGTAGTGAAACATAGCTTTGTTACTAAACAAAATTTAATCAAGGATATTTTCAAAATGCATCCACTTGAGACCGCTTCAAAATAAATTGACAATATTGATTTCATAGTTGTTATAATAGGCGTTGATTTTGTTGTATAAGGCAATTTTGATCTTATTTTTTACAAGTCATGATATGTATTTAACTATATGATCCTACTTTAGAACAAATGAATAACATCCTACCCTTTAGATTTCCAAAAAATTATCTCATACGTAATTTTAAGCGCCCTGTGTATTACCTATAGAATTTACAACATAGATCATATGAGGTTTTTTTATGAATTTTTAAAATTAATTAATGTAGAGATAATATATTGCATTTTTTAATGTTTGTTATGAATTAAATTTTTGTATTTCGATTATCCTCTTCACAAAACAAATATATATGTTGCAGAAACAGTTAGAATTTATTTCTTTGGTAAAATAACATCAAGTTAAACAGAGGTATTTGGTTTTACTAGTATTGTTATAACGGAACTGTTTCTTGTTTTATTTGCTAAACTATTCTTCTCAAAGCAATTGTGATATATACGAGTACAATACGTTACTTATTTTTCCATTAGCAGTCCTTTTTATTTTTTCTTTCAATGGTTTCACCACAAGATAAATAAAAAAGCACATTAAATTCTTATATTTCATTTCGTTTTATTGTTATTGATATAACTAGTATTTGTTAGTAAATGGTTGTAAATATTTTTCAGATTTTTTAATCATACTTTCAAAGTCCATTTTTCTTAATGGAAACCTCTGTATATAAAAAATCTACTAGTCTTTCTGCTTCCTACTCTAATCTAGACTTTGGTATTGCTCCAACCTTTTACAAAAGACACCAGATTGTATGATATGTAAATGTTAATGGGGCCGTATTTTTAAAATAGTGTTTTTTATAAATACCAGTAATTTTAAACATTTAAGACGTGAATAATATAGAACAATGTTATCTCATGTCACTTGCGAATATTCAAAGGTACCGAAGTAAAACGAATATATAACGACTGAAAGCAGTCTAACCAACAAATTTTTAGGTACAGAAATCTTTCAAAATAGGTACGTACTTTTTTAATTCAACTGTAGATGTAAATATTGTCATATCATAAACTTACATGGTTCTGCATGTAAGATTGTTCACTTTTGTTTATAAGTATGTGAAAATAATTGTTAAAATAGCAAAATAATGTGTATTTTGCTCTGTGTTTAATTTTACGAGATTTCTGTACCTAAAATACACCACAAATATGATCATTTTACGGCGAGAAATACGGCGGCCTTAATATAAAAACAATATACGCAATATTTGATTGTTTTTTTTTAGAAAAACTTTTATAATATCCAAGAAATAGTATCTAGTAACTTACGTATTTGTCGTTTTTTACGCAAGAATTTATTACAGAACAAAAATTACAATTAGGTACAACTACTTTTTAAAAATATTAAAGAAAATAACTTCATATCACATACTACAAATAAGTAGTTACAAGTTCCCATCTGATGTATCTTGTGCACGATTGGAGCAAATATACAGGGTGTTTCAAAACATGTGATGGATAATAAGTAGTTATCGTCAATACATGAAAGAAAGTGGCGACGTGTTTTGTTGTTGACAAAAACATTTGTTTTTTATGTAGTTGTCTAATATTAATGATAATACGTGTACAAAATTTGAGTTCTGTATCTCAAACAGTTCCTGAACCGGAAAAAATATTTTGACACTGTATATGACCCAAAGAATCACACCCTTGATGTTCTGACACATGTTTTGAAACACACTGTATATCAAAATTGTATATTATCGAATCAAAAAAAGATTTCAAATATCAAAATGCACAAGCAATGTTCTATAAATTTAGGCCAAGTTTTTTTAAGTCACGATTTTATTTAAAGTCAATAAATTGTCAGTATATACTACAAACCTACAAATGTTAGTATACATTCCATGTCTTGATGCAGAACCACCATCATTGCTTCACAGTATTTTTACCAAGTATCCGTTTTTCTATAGAAAAGTAGATATATTAATTTTTTCATACAAATGTGCATATTAGAAAGTTGTAAAAGCGTCTAATATGTTAATAGTCGAAAATAATCGATCTCGTTGCCTCACGAAGGCATTCCAGCTTTGATTTCTTGTTGAAAAATTTATAAGCATCGCAATTACTGCAATACGTGCTATTTTTAGACGAAATTACCTGACACGCTTACCAATTCCTGTAGAAGAAACATTAAGCGATGCTGGTTTTTAATGTAGAATCGTGCCAACAATGCCACTTGAATTCTACCTTTCTACTGCGAATTCTGTGCGACTCTCGATTCAACTCTTTTATGTATAATTACGTTCATTTTATAGGCTTTTAGCTTTTTCAGTCTGTCACAGCGGTTGAGCAAAACAATAAGTGGTGGGTTTTTTTGTAACCCATTTGCACGCAGAGGCAAATTATTTTAATTGTGGGAAAGTCACTCCTAAATGGATAAAACGATGAAATCTGGTCTGGGTCATCAAGACAAAGTTTTAGTTCTGTTGATTGTTATTAGGCTTCTTCATTTATCAATTTTTACAAATACTGGGCGTGACTTTGATATTTTTTAACAAACAGATAATTCTCAATAAATCAAATTTTGATACTATTTAGAGTCCGTCTTAGCAATCAAGGTAGCTAGGAAGCATTTTAAAAAATATAGTTTATGGTGATAGTTACTATAGCAGTAATTATTATTAGTGCAGTGTCAAAGTACTAAATAAAAAATGTATTTATTTACAAGTGAAGAGTATGTAGATATTGTCTTTGTATATGGGTATTCCAATGGTAACGACAGGCAAGCAGCCCGAGAACACCGACGAAGATACCCAAATAGATATCAACCTGCCCACAAAGCATGTAATGTATCATTTGCTAGATTTCGAGAAGAAGGCCGCCCCAAAAATGACCATTTGTCTTACTGTAGTGAATGCACAAATTGAAGAAGATATAATAGATGCCGTCATCCACGTAAAAAGAATTAGTAACAGTTTTATAATGTTATCCAGATCTGACAAGTATAGAGGGAATAATATTGGCTTTAAAACTAACTCTTGTGGAACACCTGAGTAGACCTCACACTGAGAAGAATAATCACAACTGACGCGAACTGAAAAGACTCCTTGTTAAATAGTTGTCAATTTATGCAAGCAATTCTCAAGCAAGTTTTAAGAAGAGCCTATATCTTGACACCCTGTTAAAAGTCTTTGCAAAATCTTGGTAGATTACGTCAACTGGATGACCATAGTCTATGGAATAAGTTCAGCTATTGAAACTAGCAAGCAAGATAGTTACCGTTGACCTACCAGGGACAAAACCGTGTTGTGGGATAAAGACAAATCCGTGAATTGTGACACTATAATCCTTTCTGGAAACTTAGATATATAGGCATCAGATTAATTTGTCTGCCTTATCGCCCTTCTTAAATATAGCAATAGATGAGGCAGTCAACCAGTCGGAATTCATCTTGTTGCAAGAGAGTGTTTAAATAAAAGAAGTAAAAGTGCAGCCGAAACAGAATCACAGTATTTAAGTACAGATGCTGTTAAACCATGGGGACCTGGAGTTATATCAGTGCGAAGTATTTCCAGAGCTTTGCCTGACATAATTTCCTGATCATGTTCTTCAGAATTCTGTAGAGTTGCTTCTTTTTCTGTATTTTTCATGTAGTCCTGGTGGTGGTGTTGCCGGTTTTTGAATATGTATTTTCAATCCAAGAAACTGAACCATCTATCCTTGCATCTGCTGGTTCATCTCTAATAAAAGAGTAAAGATGGACCAGATAACATTTCCGAAAGAGAGAGATGTTGTGAATGTGTGCAAACAGGTATTTTTAAATTATGTGCGTACCATGCATGACCATTTGAATTAAGAAACTTAGCAAAATCTTACAGTAAATAACTTTAGCGTGTTACCAAAATGTTCGAAAAATTTTGCGCGTCGCCGAAAATATTTTTTTATATAGCTTCTGAAAAGTACACTAAATTGCATAACTGTAGCATTAACCCAATGCAACTAACTACCACGTTTGCATATGTATCTCTAACCAAATCGAGCATTGTTGCCAGGAAAAAAAAATATGGCCAGTTGTCTTCTGTCTCTTCTAAATCGTTGAGAGAGTTCTTGAACAGAAAGTATATTAAAAGTTACAGCAAAAATTCCTAATAAACACGGGGTCGCAAATGGCTCCTTAATGAGATAGAGGGCGTTAAAATTTAATTAAATTTATATATCATCTTCGATAATTCCAAAACGCTTTAAGATTTCAAATTTGTCACGTGCCGGTAGCACTTAAAGAGTAATTATTTGAAGTACTACTCAATATTTTACGAACAACAGTCGCATAGAAGCGAGGACAACGTAAACCTTTTTTAAAAGTATTACGCGGCTTTACGTTAATTTTGTCAAATTGATACAATGTCCGTATAGAATGTTCAATTATCTATCAAATTGATGCCTTGGAAAATTTTGATAAAATCAGCCATTTTTTAATAAAATACGTTTAAAACAATTTTGTTGGTTTCATCTTATTTGATTCCGCCTCTACGCCACTGTTGTTCGTAAAATATTAAGTAGTACCTCAAATAATTAGTCTTTAGGTGCTAACTGCATTTGAGATTAAAATGTTAAGGCGATTTGGAATTATCGAAGATAACGTAAAAATTTAAAGAAACTTTAACGCCCTGTATCTCGTTAAGGTGCCATCTGTAACCCTTTGTTTATTAGAAATTTATGCTTTAGCTTTTGATATACTTCTACCTTAGAACTTCATAAGCGGTTTTTAATCACTCTATATATGGTTTATTGACCTATTCTTAAAACTTTTGCTTTTGCAAAACATTTTATTATCAATTTTTACTTGTCTAACAAATATTATGTTTATTATTATCGTATATATGTCTGATAATTTTCTTTAACAGCGTAGCTATTTCAAAATTTAATTATTTCAATCATTTGGTAAACAATTGAGAACATTTTCATAAAATGCATTAAATTAAAATTTAAATTTTATATCTGCAAATAATATTGTCGAATTTACATTCGAAAAATGTATATTATATCATTTATATTCATCAGTGAGTATTTGCATACTAATACCAAACAATTAATCGTTATAGGTGCAAATATCTAACAACTTTTTTTAATTTTTTTAATCGACTTGGTGCCAATGTCAATCAACTCATGTGGTTTACCTCGTCTACACGGCATAAAATATAAACAAACCAGATATTAATTAAATTTCGCCAAACTGTGTCAGTAATTTACTGATTTATAAGTAGCAACTAATTAATTACTATCCTATTAAATTAATGAGAGGCATTGGATAACTGTTTCATAATTATATTAACCGTTTGTAATTATGCAAATTGCATCAACATTGTCTTTACGTGGTAAATATTATTAATAACGTTGTAAATCGGTATATGTAGTTCATTTCATCAATGAATACAAACATAATGAGTGGTTTTTGCAAAACATACGTGTTTATTTTATTTAAATCTGACTTTGTTGTAATGTAGTGTAACAAATTGTGGGCATTCTATGACATACTTGAGTCATGGTAACCAAAATTATTGAAGAACAATGTTTATTTTTGTATTTAGAACTAAAAATGGTACTTTTGTGTTTAAGAATGGAATTCGAGAACTCAGAAGCCTTTCGCGTACGAGATACACACTATTTTTCGAAAACTGCAATAAAGTAAGACAATTCTGACGAAGACGATTTAGGCACGGTAACTATCATAACGATAGCAATCTAATAAACAGTAAAAATTAGTTCCTTTAATAGTGTAAGAATTATACAGGGTGTCCCAAAATAGAAAGCCCTACCATTAACCACATATTCTTTGGACAAAAATAATGCGACTTTTCTTATGCCATTTTTTATTTGTGCGTCCTTGTTTCAATATACAGAGTGTTAGTTACATTTTAAAAAACTATTTTTGTTAATAATCTCATTGTTTTGTAAGACACTTGAAATTTTGCACGTACTTTTATCTTATTCCGGCATACTTATCATGTAACGTTGGTTAAAAAAATCTAAGGGCGAATGGTGGCAACTGAGGGATGTAGTCCACTCCAATTATTTCTAAGTACGCCTATGCAGCTTTTTCTTGAAATATCAAACGTAGAATTTTTTCTGATCATTTTATCTCTGTAATTTTTTGTTTAAATGCTCCGGTTTGGAGAAAAACGACATGTATTGATGGTTTACAAATGTCTTAGCGGCCGATGAATGTCAGGAAAAAATAGTGAGCTACCTTATCCTAACAGATCACATCCTAAAAGGAAGGTTTGCTTAAATTTGGATCTACATCATCGTGAAACCGGAAAGTTTATGGATCAGAAGTTCAGAATTTGCGGCCTACATAGAAAATTGAAACAAATCTTAGCACTGGTAAAAGAAGAACCAAGCACAAGTACAAGGATTGTTTCTCGACAAATAGAAAATTGTACAAATATGGATGTTCATCGGACTTCTGCACCCACATCACATCCAACCCGTACAAAATATTCTTCCCCAAAATGTTGCTGCTAGGATGCAATTTAGTCGTTGGTTGTTAACACAGAATGATGCAGATAGGGACTTGGTAAGAAAAATTATATTCATGGATGAGGCAAGCTTTACAAGACAAACATGCATAACAGCCACGTATGGACGGATTTGAATCCCCATGCAACCATTGTAGCACACCATCAATTTACATTCAGGGTTAATGTGTGGGCGGAAATAGTGGATAATATTCTGTCCCTTTTTCATACCAAATAATTTAAATTCAGCATAATTTTTAAATATTCTGCAAAATGAATTCCGAGATGTTTTACATGATTTACCTGTTATCGTACGTGACGGTATGTGGATGCAGCTTGACGGTGCTCCACCCCATTATGATAGAAACGTCCGGCAGTATTTAAATACGCATCTATTTCTCAATCGTTGGATTGGTCGAGGACAAGACGCACCTATTCAATGGCCACCACGATCTCCTGACCTTAATCCATTGGATTTTTTTCTGGGGTGTCATATGAAAGATATGGTTTATGCTGCAGAAATAAACGACATTAACCATCTCAGAGAGAGAAATGGCAGCTGATGAACTTAGGCAAAAGGAGAATATCTTTCCAAAGATAAGGTTTTCGCTAGATACTTAAAAGGACACGTACATGTGTTGATGATGAGGGTGGGCAAGTAGAACATTTGTTAAATTAGTAGTAATTAATTAATTATTTTATTTAATGTTATTTGAAGGGCTCGGGTGTAAAAAATGGTAAGTGACATAAATATTAATTTTCAGTAGCACAGTTCGAAACTTTAAAAAAATATTTTGGAGAATCTAAGATATGGACAATGAAAATAATAGTTGATATGTATAATTTAAAAATATGGGAATATATTAGTTCAGTGAGTTAGCCAAAAAAAATTTTTGTTTCATATGCTTTAAGATTTTCAAAAAAAGTTACCGTTATTTACATGGTAATGCATGATTTAGGTAAAAAGTTATTATGTTGATCGTTCATTGTTACTATTACTAAATGAGACTATAATTTTTTGGTTGATAAGAAAACTGTATTATAGATTTTACTGCCATAATATTTTTTCAATTCATAAGTATTCCTTATTTTATAAAATTTAGAATTATCCATTTTGTTATAATTAGCAAATATTCATTCAGTAAGTATTACGATTTGCTAAGTTGCCAAGGGATTGTAATAATAGGTATATCCACAAAATTTCAGTTTCACTTGAAAATGATAGTGAATTTTAGATTTATGGGTACTACAAATTGCCGTTTTTCTCCAAAACGAATCATTTAAACAAAAAATTACAAATGAGATAAAATGATCAGAAGAAAATTCTACGTTTGATATTTCAAGAAAAATTTGCCTAGGCGTACTTAGAGATAATTGGAATAAAGAGAGAGAATAAAGGGTCCTGGATCCTTCAGTTATCTCCATTCACCAAAATTACATAATAAGTATGCCGGAATAAGACAAAAGTACGTGCAAAATTTCAAGTGTGTATCTTACAAAACAATGGAATTATTAACAAAAATAGTTTTTTAAAATGCAACTTTAACTGTATATTGAAACAGGGACGTCCAAATAAAAAATGGCATAAGAAAAATCGCATTATTTTGGCCAAACAATATGTGGTTAACGGTATGGCCTTCTATTTTGGGACACCTTGTACATTGTAATTCATATATGAAAAATAGTGTTTAATTCAAAATGAATATGGAAAGTAAAGACGCGCATTTACCAGGGGAAATAAAAAGGTACACCGAATGCCAAAGAAAATAATTTAACTCACTGCAATATTGGCACTTTCAATTTAGATGTAGTGCAAAATAAATTGTAATCGTCATGTTTATAATAGTTACTGTTTTGTATTGAAATTATATTACTTAAAATTTATATTGATTAATTAATAAAATCATAAATAAGTTCCAAAGAGTGACAAATGAATTTGACATTTGACGAAACAGATTTTGACGTTGTAGAACATAAAATATTTTGCAGCTAGGGCACAAAACAGACTCACTTTGTCAACTGAAAATTTAACGAAAATGTCGACTTTATATGACAGTTTTTAAAAAAATATAAAGTAAAATGGTGGAATGTAAAATTTTTATTTTACCTCGATTGTATGGCGAACAATATGAAGGTTTTAAACTTCATACCATTTATTATATAAATATAAAAATAAAATATGACGGTGCTAAACCAGCATTTCCTTCAAAAATAAAAAATAAATGTAAATAAAATGGTACTTATTCAGAATTCATTCGCTATTTCAGGTGCTATTGATAGGTATAAGATACCTTATGCAGAATGTCTCAGGTATTACAGGTATCCGTGATTTATCTAAATATATCTAAAAGTTCGCCATTTCCGAGATGCAGGGTGTTAAAGATTTTGAAATTTTTATTATATTCTTTATTCACTTATAATGTTATGTTAGAGCAGTGGTGAGGTTATGGGTACTGTCATGATCATTTTCACAAGAAAAAGTATATCACCCTGCACAATCATGCAAACATATGTCCCATTGCATTCTCAATTTGTTTCTCTCTATGCATTTTTTTATATCTCTAGTCGTTTATTTAACAAAATTACATTAATTTTAACTATAAAATATGCCCCTGGATTTTCTGCACACAATTAGTAAACACTTTGTATATTACCGTTTCCGAGATCCCTGTAATGAGAGTTGTAAAGTGCCTTAATACCCATGAAATACAGGGTGTTAAAAAAAGAGTGTAAAATATTTCAGGCGGTAATAGTATGAACCAAAATAAGCAGAAAAGTCTTAATAAACATGGGAACCACAATCCAAACCAAGGAGAGTGTTTTCGAAAGAGTTCGAATATTGTTGAGACAAAGATGTCGTGTCTGCTTGGAAATGGACGGAACGCACTTTGAACATCTTCGGTTTATTCCTAATAAAATAAAATATTTGAAAAACGAATAGTGGCCCATATCTCCGCAACCGTTACTTTGCGGACCCATCTTTATTAAGACTTTTCTGCTTATTTTGGTTCATACTATGACCTCCTTAATTACTCTCTTTTTGAACACCCTGTATATATAATACTTTTTTCATGGTGTTTTGATAATTAACTTATTTTATAATTACTACTTATAAGTTAAAACATAGACATAAAATACTATTAGTAGTTGAAGAGAAAAACTTCTATGTTTGGTTCAGCGGATAATTGAAATAAGAAATATCTGAAAGAGAGCTAACTGCTCAACTATTTTTGTAGAAACCGACACCATGGCATGTATATATGATACAAAGTCATGCGTCTCAAATATAAACGCTCCAATAATTTTATTAATCCATACATAAAATCCAAAGCAAGAACAAAGCCGATCCAACCGATCATTTTAATTAAAAAATTTTAATGTGGAATTATAAAAAATCTGGTTCACCTAACCGGACAAGATACCACGAAAGATATAAATTAGTATAATACACAGTGTAAATTAGTAACTGTATTGCACCTTGTGTCAGGGGTAATTAAAATCGGTAATTACCATAATCATTTTAAATTTAATTGCTTTGCTCTGAGGTTACTTACACAGTGATCTACTTAATGCAGAAGGTAGATTTTCAATGGTAATTTTATTGAAAACTCCGATAAAGTGTTTCATAAGTATACTTATCTAAAACTACTTTGTAAGAGCCCCATTACAGCATTTGGTACTGTTTTAGTTGAAAAATGAAGGTCATTACAGCACTAGTGGAGTAATGTGACATAGTACCCCACTAGTAAAATATTTAAAAAAAGAGATCACTGCTTAATGGTTATTTTTATTAAGAACCAACAGGTTTATCAATTAATAATAATAATATCTCCACCCCTCATTCTAATCACAGGGATTAGCCCAGAAGTGGGAGACTTGTGCGGGAGAGGGAGCGGCATATTATTATTAAGCAGGCCGCATTTGCGCCCAGGAACGACTTACGTTGGTAGGCCCTAAGCACTATTCGGTGCAGGAATGAGGGAAACCTGGAAAACCTCATTAATTAGGGGGGTAATCAAATATCAACCGGTATCAATCTCTCACATTGACCCAAGCTAACAGTCTTCTACCCTACCATACCCGAAAAGAGGGTGCCAATCCTCTCTACGAATATAGCTTATATACGGTCTACCGGCAGCGGGGCACCGATCTAGTCATCTCGATTCCAGTACTGACGCCTTAAACCGCGCGACCACTGACCAATTTGACAATTAATAGATATTTCAACTTAAATTAAAATGAATTACTTGTTATAAGCATTAATAATACAACTTTGGCAATTGTGTTTATATTAACAATGCTTAGATTTTTTTTGTAAGTTTGTAACCACTTGAAGTAGCTTCAACAACGGCAATCTCTTCTCCAAGAACTGTGAGCAATTTTTTCTTGCTTTCAAGAGACGTATCAATATAGCCTTCACACACGGTGTTGGACTTCCAACTACCATGCCGTTTTATACTTAGAAGGTCTTCTCCTGTGTTGGCTAGAAATGAAGTAGATGATCGTCGAAAACAGTGCCCTGTATATCGTTGAGTCTGTGATAAAAATACCTTTTCTTTTGCTTCATATTTTATATTCTAAGACCACCAATCAGTGAATCGTTTATAAAATTGTTCATTATTATTTCAATCAACACCACAACTTTCACAAGAAAATGTAAAAACGAAAACTCAATTTTGTTTATAACAAGTTTGACAGGTTACCATAACAATGCCTTTGCTTCTTGATTTTGAATCAAAACTTACAAACTGGATCTGATTTTGAATTTTTCTCAATTTAAGGTAGTTGTAGATAAAATTGTTTGCAGTTCTAGATAAAATTTTATATAGTACACGTGGGATAACGGCATTTTTTATTACATTCGTGAAGTTACACGACTCTACCTTCTCGTCGTGCAAATGTCTCATTCATGTATGATAATATATCCCACTTGTGCTATAAATAGCTATTATACTCGTATATTTACTTCGTTTTGTTATAAGTCAAAATGCATATTAAACATTCAAAGCTTAGTTAACATTATGTGCTGAAATTTTCCCTGTAAATTTATGGTTATTTCTTAATTGCTTTGTGTCTTCATTTCTTCATTTCCTTATTTCTTCGTTTCTTCTTTCCTTCATTTCTTCATTTTTTTATATCATTATTTTTTATTCTTTTGTTTATTTATGTCTACTTCTTTATTTCCTTATTTATTTATTTATTTGTTTGTTTATTTGCATAAACTATATCCAGCAGGCAAATGCTCATTTGCAGTAGTATATCAAAACGTACATGAGTGTCAGAAAACATCAATAAACACAATAAATGAGGAACTACTAAAATTAATAATATAATAAAACAATATAAAAAAATTACTATTTTAGTAGTTTTTTAAATTTATTGCGTTTATTGTTGTCAGACACGCAAGTACCTTTTGATGTACTCCTGTAAATGGGCATTTGCCCCAGTAATGATATTTATTTTTTATAGTAATAGAAATAGTTGCATTTACAGGATAGAAAAAATACAGAGCAAACTTCTCTTAAATCTATTTTGACTTTTCTCCGTATAAGTTTGGCTATATATTTTAGTATCATTATGTATATTACTCGGTATATCATATAGTTTTGTGTTTCACAGGATGATATATCGTCTAATGGTATTGGCAATGGAACTACAGATGTAGCGTTTAGAAAAATTAACAAGAACAATGCAGCCTTCTTGATATGGAAAATAGAGGTAAGTGTGGATATTTTTAAAGCTTCCATTAAAAAATAGATTTAATATTTTCCAGCAACTCATGGGTAAAGAAATAGTTCTACTATATCAGAATTATTATGTGCTTTCATCGAAAATAATTAGAACAAGAAATAACGGAATTATTAATAAACTGAATTAATGATCTGTAAACAAAACATTTCGTATCACATTTTTATTGAGGAAGTATTTTAAAATTGTCACGCCCATTGGGCCGTGGACGATACCGTGTTTTAAAATATATTTAATGCTTTTCATATACCTAATGATACCCATCGCTGCATATGTAACGCAAGTGAAGCTTACATCCAGTGTAAAGTAAAAAAAATAGATTATCACTCAGTGAAAAGACGATTGAATTTTTTAAACCGCGGTTTTAGCAACCGGCTGTGATAGGAAGAGGTGCAGCTACTATCTCTTATGATGACCGACTTCGGGTTGAAGTTTAAAAGCTGATTGGTGGGTGACATTCTTCCTGCTTCCTACTGACATATAATAACGTTATGGAGGTTTGGCACGCCTTTTGTAATTTGCAATTTATATCAAAACTTCCAAAATGATTTATTAATGGTCTCATAAAAAATCTATTTGGCGATAACTGTTGCATTTCAAATTCGTTGAAAGCAGAATTATAAGAAAAATATAAAAAAATCTTTTAACTCTCAAGTTCAATGCATAGTTCACATAATATGTTTATGTTTTTTTTGCGCAAGGGAAAATAAGAATAATAAATCTGCACATATTTTATTGGGTATCAAAATTTATTGTATACACGTTTCAAACACATTTATTATGTAATATATTGAAAAAGTATTTATGTTTGCCATATCGTTGTTTATGTTTAATTTCTGAGAAAATTCAGATTTTCTTGCATAAACATTTATTGATTCACTTAGCATACTAGGTAACAGTGCAATACACCCATGACTCATGGCTGACCTTATTTATATTACTTTGATACATCAGAACGCAAACTGTTGGTGAAAATTGCCAGTAACCATGGAAGCAATAAATTGATTAGTCTCAAGTCATTTTTACTTCAGTAGATGTACACAGTGCGTAAATTGCAATAAATTGAGAAAAATTTGGTTGGTTTGGAAGCTTTTTTATGCGAACTAGCTTGTGATTATTTAGCAACTTCATTTTATGAAATTCTGTATTTAACATCAAAATGTGAAATATTTGTTATTGATTGATCTTACTGTCCATGGTACGTTTTAACATTTGAACTAATATCGCCATAATATACAGGGTATAAGGGAAAATGTGGAAAATTTCTCGAGTGCAGATAGAACATGAGAAAATAAAATGACAAGTTCCTATAAAAAAAATTCTACACTCTCCGTACGGAGATATGTGTTTTTTTAAGTAAAATCTCTTCACAGAAAAGAAAAATAGCAATCACTTAGTTTATAATGACCATTAGGTATTTAATCACAAACAATAATACTAAACTTCAGTGCATTGTTTGTATGCAAGTACCTACATATTATCAGTTCTTAAAGAATATGATATGAGACGACATAACACGAGAATAAGTTTCAGTACAGTAAATCTAAAAATGTAATAATTAGAGAAAAAACAGCAAACATACTTTTTCAAAAAGTCTGATGCACATGCAGTATTGCTGCTTCTTAGTAGCACTAGAAATTGCCAAAGTGAAAAAACCTTTTAGTGATGGTGCGCTTATTAAGAATTGTACAATAAAAATGGTAAAACAATTCAATGAAATAAAAATTGACGAAAAATTCCAAAGAGTCTCAGAGTGTCGTATCAAATTGCAAGATGTGTAGATCACATTAATCAATATGTATCAAAACAATTGCAAGACACAATTGAAAAATGTAAATACTTTTCACTCTGCCTGTACGAAAGCACTGACCTATCCCATCTCAGTCAACTTGGATTGCAGGACTCTTAAAACCAAACAATATCAATTGTCCTATGATACAGTGCATTTTTATATATTTTTAGGTATTAATAATATTGTGTGAAACTAACTACTCTGTGGGCTAAAGCCCCAACCAGCGTTGAATTACACCCACCATATCTACCCATATATTTCTTATTATTAGCTTTCGTAAACAATTTTACTGTATTAGAAAGGTATTTTAAGCTAATATAAATCAAATCTCCTACAATTCCTATCAATGAAGTCATATGTATGCTCTCTGATACCAAACATCTAGGTATGCTAATGAACAATTCCACAGACAAAGTTCTATTCAATAATTATCTAAAGAAATTAATCTAAATTTACTAACCTGGTTTAATGAAAAAACTATAAATACTTTTGACAGTGGGAACTTGAAAATTCAACCAATTCAAATAATTACCTTAAAGAATTAAATTTGAAGAAGCTAGAAGGAAAGTAGCTGAATTTTGCTAATTTATATGGTCACATAAGAAGATTTAAAACAAATTAAGCTTTTCAAGTCTTCACTAGTAAATATGATTATTAATTTTTTTTCAAACTGTAACAAGAAATTGGATAAGGATTTTGAGAAAGTTTCATATTTTACTCACATAAACATTGTTATTATTATATATATTTTTTTGATAAATAAAAATAATTATGAAAGCAAATACGTATTACAACCGCAATTTTATATAAAGCTCTGGTCCGACAAACTTCAGCAAACGACTATAAAACCTCAGATAGTTCGTAACTTTTTTATTTTAATATTTCGAGTAGTTAAATCATACAAACGTTTACTACGTTTAAAAATATTCTTAGAGTTACAAATATTGTCCTTGAGAATGCATTATGGTTTCTATATCCGCCGCCATTAGCTTTCAAATTCGAAGTTTTGTTTATATTTTTCAGAATATGAACGTGGTAGCTTTGCCCAGGGACCAGTATGGCACTTTCTACGACACTGAATCCTACGTCGTCTACGCTGCTTCCCAATACGGCCACCAATGTGGAGTTGACACTGTCGTAAGTAATTTTTAAAAACTACCTTGTGCGTCATCCGTTTTGTTTTGTAAACAGTTTTGTCTTTTCCCCAGAACTGCGAGTGAGGTAACAAGTCTTCATGAGAAACTGACTGATTCTCATTATAACAACAATAAATATTGTTTTGATGTACTATTTTTACTTAAGGGAATAATTGTTATTAATTAAATTATACAGGGTGTAACAAAAAAGCATGTTACCCTGTTAGCTATGTATTTTGGCAGCAAAATATAACAATATAAATAACCCTCAATATAATTCTCAATTGATTCGAAATAAACGCCTCCCTTTATAAATACTCAAATACTTATACTCAAACACTAAAGTCCAATGGACTAAAATCGGAGGAGCGTGGTGGCCACTGAAGCGTCTTCCGTTCCTTAATGAACGAATAAAAACCATTTATTTGTGTAAAAATGGCACATCTGGCTAACCCTGCATTCGGAGATACCGAATTTATCTCAAAAAATGAAAAGTTTTACGAAAAATTATCAAGAGTAATAAAATATTCTAAACAAAATTCTACATTATGACGTCAGTAAAAAATGAGGGGATAAAATAACCCATTCCTCCGTTTCTACTTGTGTTTTTTTAGGCGTCGTTTACAATAATACTCTTGAAGATTTGGTTAACAGCAAAGAAAATTTCAGTGATGAGCGAAAATCTGTAGAAATTATAGCAAAAAATCAATTTGAAAAAGTTTAACTTTAACATCCTGTATCTTTTAAGGGAGGCATTTGTATAGATATAGGTAAGTACGGTTAAATTGTCATATTTTGCAGTCAACAGGATGACTCGTTTTTTTGTTGCACTCATAGTTTACTTAAAACAACATTTTTTATCAGTGTTGTATTATTTTTCAAAATTTTTTAAGGGATGTAGAGACGAACTATTTATTGTCATATTTTAGAAAATTAAGTATAGTACATTATAGTATTCAAATATTTTGTGTTCTGCCCAATTCAACATTAAACGTAGGTAATAGATCGCAAAATTCTTACAAACCAATAACCAAAGAAAAAAAACCAGAAATTAGAAGCAATAAACCAAAAAATAAAATAAACACAAAATAAAACTAATTAACAGCTTATCTCTATATTTCTAATGTCAGATTCGGGAAGTGAAAGGCGGTTGTATGGAGTACCACGTCCACTTTTGGCTGGGTTCTCGGACAAATCCCGATAAATCTGGAGTGGCGGCTTACAAAACTGTGGAATTGGATAATTTTCTGAACTGTTGTACGACACAACATCGCGAAACCGAGGGAAACGAAAGTCCTAGATTCTTAAGTTTTTTCAAGAATGGCCTCAGGTGAGTGCATATAATTAATAGTAAAATAAGTGTGTTTGTGTTTTAGTATAATTGCGTTTATATTTTAATATAGGTATGTTTATCTCTACTATGTAACGTTTATAGTTCTATTAAATCAGGAATGTTAGAAAGAAATGGCACCCTTGTAATAGTAACATTTTCTAAAGTTGTTAAAACCCGCTAATTATTATTTTGTTGAAAAATGTATTTGCATACCTAAATGGATTTCTTTATTAAGTCATGTCTGTCCAAAATTTCAGTTTTATTAATTGAAGTTCAGAAAAACTTTTAGATGATTCACTTGCGAGACATTAGAAATAAAATACTTTGTATTTTTATTTAGACAGAGGTGCATCTACAAGGATACTAGACAAATTTTTCTCCCCCTTGAATTCTACAAAAAAAACATTGAAATATTATATTTTATGTCTCCTTTCTTACTTTCTTTGATGGTTATACATTTGTCGGAAAAAATCATTGCTTCTTTCTTTCCTAATTCAGAATTTGTTGTAAAATGTGCAGCAAATACTGAAAAAAGAACTCAAGTGTTTATTTTTAAAATACCTACTTAAATATCTAATTTATGTATAGATGGAAATAGATTAACGACCAACGCAAAAACTGAGTTCAATTATTAGGTTATTTCCTGTTTCTTTTTCTGTGAAAGTTCTAATTTCATTTCAATAATTATGTATTATTCAAATATATTCTTAAGCAAAACTAAAGGATATACATTACCTGTTGACATGTTTTTGTATTATGTTTTAGAATATTACGCCTACATTTTTATTTATAAGATATATAGGTTTATTTGTAGATACATATTAATTTACTGGAACGTTTGTTAATATACCTATACCTAACAATCTCATTTCTCACGTTACAAGTAAGTACCTACTTAATATAACAACTGTCTAAAAATTGATGGGCAAATAATTATCAAAAAATGAATGCCTAAACTTAATCTAATCTTACAATTCGGTTGATTTTTCGAAGCTTGGCACTCCATAAAAAAAAACACTCAATATATATTCGTTGATCAAATTTGGTATACGGGTATTTTGATGGGCGTTGAATAGCCTGGTAATATTACATATATTTTTGGTAAAAAAAATGCCTAATACCACTTTTAAAGAATCGTAGCAAACCAGGCTTTTGTTGCCTACATCAATCAAATGGTTAACAGACAACCTGAAAACGGGACACACTGTATATAGTGAAAGTAAATATTTATTTATATACATACTTATTATATTACTTATACCCTTCTTATACCTACTCATATATAAATTAAAATGATTTTGAAAATATGTGATTGGAGGTATAGACACTGCATATATTTGATAATAGAAACTTGTGAAAAATAGAGTAATTGGTACATTATATTATGTACCTATGATAGACACAAAGAAATACAAGAAAATTATATTTTTAAAAAGGGACTTTAATGCTGGATGAGAACAGTAACCTCTTAAGCAACTTTCAGCTTTATGAAAATTATATAAATAAGACACACATCGCCCAACGTTATAAAGGTAGAACTTATATGTAAATACGAAATTTTTAAAATGTATCTCACAGCATACTTAATTTTTTTTCTTAAGAATTTTCAACTTGTTTCAGAATACTGAAACCTGAACTTATCCAGAACAACCAAAATTTTCAAGCGAGGCTTTATAGGGTGAAGGGAAAGAGAATACCAGTATTGACGGAGATGCCAAAACTATCGTGGGACTTTTTTAACAGTTCCGATGTCTTTATAATTCATACCCCAAAAAACATATTCGTCTGGATTGGCAGAGCAGCCAATGCCATCAAAAAGTTACACGCAACTAAAGTAAGTGTTGAATATCTACTTATTTAAATAGTAAGCAGATATTAATGCATTTTTCTAACTTAAAGTAAGCCATACCTGCCTACTAGTTTTACATGTGTTTTTAGATTGCCACAGATTTGAAAGACGAATATAAAGTCAACAACATCATATTTCTCGATGACGGTTACGAAAAAACTTTATCCGATGACATGAGAATAGAGTTTAATAAATATTTGCCACTAGAGAAAAGGATGATATTGCCAGAAAATCAGGATGGAGACGAAAACGGAAACTACCAAAGATCTTCAATAAAACTGTATAAATGTTCTGAAAATAATGGCAAATATAGAGTAGCAGAAGTAGGTGTTGGTCCTTTTCAACCCACAGATTTAAATCCCGATGTAAGTAGAAGAAATTTGTTATATATCTTTATTATTAGATATCGATTATCTACATGTTTTCATTTGAAAATGATTTCAATATCTAAACAGAGGCTAGACAGTTGTGATTGTGACTTATTGAGGTGGTGGGCAAACTTCTCCCATACCTAATGTTACTTAATATTATACAGAGATAATTGCACAAATATACAGGGTGTCTGGGAAAATATGGGAAATCTCTCGGGTGCAGATAGAACATGAAAAAATAAGTTCCTATAAATTTTGTTCCTACTGGCCCTCCCTACGGAGATGTGTCCCTGAAGGACGCCGCTGGAAATTCTAGTTT
Organism: Monochamus saltuarius; assembly: GCA_025584915.1. Taxonomy (NCBI): domain Eukaryota; kingdom Metazoa; phylum Arthropoda; class Insecta; order Coleoptera; family Cerambycidae; genus Monochamus; species Monochamus saltuarius. The sequence goes on from CM046723.1 coordinate 58,213,513, forward strand.
TTCTTGAGTAACTTTTAAAGTATCTAGTAAATAGTGTCCTTGAAACATATTTAGCTTTTTTAGTTTACCAGGGGCTTTACAACTTAATGCCTAAACTTTTAACTCCCTCTATGATAAATACTTTAAAATAATAAATCTGGGTAGCCCGAGGGGTAGCCTCAACTTTGGATTAAAAAAGGTATTCTTTTTTACTGTCGATAAAATGAACCCTCCCGCATCTTAAATCCTCTTATGAAGTTTTTCAATAATTTCGTTAAGGGACACCACTTCGTCTTTTAAAATTTTGTATTTTTTCGGATTAAACATCCCAAAACGAAACTTTCCTGTTTGAATGATTTTCGTATAGCAGTGTCGTAGAGAAAAAAAATAGAAATCATGGCCCTTTTTATTAAAAATAAAACATGAATTTGTTTATTATTTTTTTCTTGTCAACAGTTCATTTTATCGACAATAAACAAGAGTACCTTTTTCTGTCTAAGGTTGTTAATCTTATTTTTCATATTTTATCTACACCTGAGAGATTTCTTACATTTTCCCGGACACCCCGTATAATCGGAGTCTTATTTACCTTTAAAAGTGCAGATATTTGATAGAACTTAAATTTTATGTTCTTCATTTGAACAAGAATTCATTGATCACAATACGTTATTTAGTATTTAAACTGATTAATAATGTCTAAATATGGCTTGAGGTTCAACATTTTTAATTTTGTTTGTGGACCTATTTCTTCCACGGTAAATTTTATTTATTAAAATGTTCAAGTCAAATAAATAATTTATCATTGGAAGTTCTATATATCTTTTTTCTAACGAATAGATAATAATATCACTACTCACTAAATTCTCTCACTACCCATTAAAAAAAATACAAAACACTGCCAAAAGTCGAAATTCCTAAACAACAAATTCTTGCCTAAACGGCTGCTACTCGTCCTAACTAAAGCAAATAAAACAAGGACGTGTATATGTAACCGAATATTCGGTGTATACTCCCATAAAACAATGACAAAATTTTAAGATTGCAACACGTTTCTCGAAAATAATCAAAAAATATATGTGTACACACACACATTATAGTCTGTTTGGAAATGAAAGAGAGTAATAAAACCCCGAGATAAGAACCGGCCATGGGCGTGGTAATATTTCGTTTCAGGTAATTATCGGGTAACACTAATGCTAACAGATAATGAGTGTACTTACATTAGTATATTTTACTGGATACATCATAGGGCAGGAGCCAGTGTATTGTGACAGATCAATCCAGTCTTAGAGCTGAATATACGAAGACGTGCTAGTGCAGTAGAGTAAAATTCAACTTGTGTTTAGTGACTATTGTGCCAGTGGATATAATATTGTTTGGGTAAAATGTCGAGCTTATCAGATTACGTACCTGCTAAACGCGTGAAAAGATGTGCGCTGTCTCAGAATGAGAAGATTATTATATTAAATGTATTTAATGCATTAAAACACCAAAATCCTACCAAGAGTGTTGACGACAACGTGGAAAAGTGTTTCAAAATGACAGGGATTGGAAAATCGGCTATCTACAGACTTTTAAAGGAAACAAAAAATGAACAAGATGATGTAAATCCCCCAAAATCATCTACAGGGAGGTCAAAAGTCGTTATAGATGACTTCTTCAAAAATGTCATTGGCAGAAAAGTACACTCATTTTATTTTAAAAAAGAAATACCAACGCTAAACTAAATTTTAAGTCAACTTTCAGAGGACAACGATTGGCCAAAAATCAGTAGAAGCAAATTATGGGTCGTCTTACGAGAGTTGGATTTTTGCTGGGAAAAGCAGAACAGGAAGTCAGCTCTTATCGATAAAGATGAAATTATTTGTTGGCGAAGATCCTACTTAAGATCAATTAGAAAATTCCGTTACGAAGGGAGGAATATTTATTATCAAGACAAAACTTGGGTCAACGAGGGATATACTGTAACAAAAGTATGGCAAGATAAAAATGTAAAAAGTTTTCGACAAGCATTTTTGGATGGACTTTCAACAGGGTTCAAGGCACCTTCAGGTAAAGGGCGAAGATAAATAGTGACACATATAGATAGTGCCAGTGGTTTTGTAGATGGTGATTTACTTTTATTTGAATCTAAAAATACAGGTGACTATCACGAAGACATGAACGCAGATGTTTTCGAAGAGTATTTTACACAGATGTTGGATCTTATTCCTCCGAGGTCTGTAATTGTCATGGATAATGCCAGTTACCATTCACGGCAGACCGAGCGAGCGCCTACGACTGCTTGGAGGAAAGCCGATATAATTCAATAGTTATCCTGAAAAAATATTTCTTTTGAAACAAATGTGGTGAAAAAGGAACTTTTGACACTTGTCAATCTTAATAAAGATCAGAAAAAATATGTTGTCGATGAAATGGCAGCAAATCACCAAATAACGGTACTACGGTTACCACCTTATCACTGTGAACTTAATCCAATCGAATTAGTCTGGGCGCAGGTAAAAGGAGATGTAGCGCGAAGTAATACGACGTTTAAATTAAGTGACGTGAACATTTTGTTAAAAAATTGCTTGGAACGAGTAACTGCAGATAACTGGCAAAGATGTATACATCATGTACAAAAAGAAGAGGAGAAAATGTGGGAACTCGATAATTTAATTGACGTTACTGTGGAACCTATCGTTATCAATCTAGGAGAAGAAGATAATTAATCAGAATATTCAGAGGATGAATTTTAATATACCTACTTTTTTATTTTCTTTATTGTACATTTATACAACACTACATTTACTCACCATAATTTGAATTTTCAAAATACATATATTTTTGTGCGGAATAAAAGTCTATTCATTAAATTTAAATAAATATTTTGATAATAATATTGAATAATTTTATTTGAATTACTAAAAACCCTCTTAACCCGGTTATGATGCTTAAAGTAGCCTCTAGTTTTGAAATGCTGTTTTTATATTGTTTACTTATAAGAGAAATGGACCGAGATATTGAAGCGGCATAGACAAATACGGATTGTCGGGGATTAAATTTTAGCTACCTGCTACAATTTAGTACGGTTCCATCACACAAAGTTTTTTTAAAAGTACTCCTCATCTATATCGATAATACATAATATAAAAATATTGAATATAAGCAGCAGTACTACATTTATTTACGATTTACATACATAATAAGCTTTTATTACTCTCTTTCATTTCTAAATAGACTATAGTGATATCTAGTGAATTCCATAGCATGGCCCATCTGTCCATTCCGACAATCCGCCAATACAATGTTTTATTAGTAGGTATTTGTTATTTCACGCAATATCAGATCGGTTGTTATCATCGTCCTTACATCGCCGCTCCGTTCTTTCAGGACGTTTTCATCGTCGATCACGAAGTAAATGGAATTTGGGTCTGGGTGGGTAAAAGAGCGAACGACAAGGAGAGGAGCGAGGCCTTAAGGAATGCCAGAGGTTTCGTAAAGAAAAAGAAGTATCCCAGCAACACGAAGGTCACTAGAGTGGTGGATGGGTATGAACCCGTTGAATTTAAAATGTTATTTTCGTCGTGGAAGGACGATCCTAAAGGTGAGACTCCTTTTAGCAATTATCGCACTTTCTCTTTTTTAAAGCTTTTATGAACTCGACAAAATGTTATCTATCATTTTAATATTATAAAAGCCCTACATTGATAACTTGTATCAAAATACACTGATTTAGCTTAACTTATCTCAGTACAAAAGTTTATGATAACCGAGATTGCAGGTAGCATAAATTTAATGGACCAATATTGGCAAAATATTTAAACAGTACAATATTTGTACGAATTTACCGTTATTGGTATGTTAATTGTTTCAGTTATTGAACCAATATTTCAAAAACTATATGAAACCAGTTGATAAAAATAACTGTTTGTTTTTTTATTGTTTGTTTTATTCGTATGTTAAAGATCACGAAGATATGTACACTCCTCGCCTCGCCGCGAAATTCACAGTCACAATACCAGAAGAAAATATAATTTAAATATAAACTTTCATCGTCTAAGTAAAACACGAAATGGCACATCGCATTTCTGCTAAGCAACACATTCTACAGTATCCATTAATTTTTAGACAGTGATTTCAAAATATAATAAATCGTGATTCAAACTTTGCACATTTTAGTTGCATTATTTTATGACATTATGTATCAATGTGCTGTTTGTTTGATTTTGTCTTTTACATACGTGTTTTAAAAATTACAACTATTTTTTATTGCTCACACTATTTTGTTAATTTTTAAACCATTTTGCTATCTATTACATGTCAACACTTATTTATCCGTGTACGTTTCTACTCTATACTGTATGTTAGATTATATTTTTCATATTTTCTTGATAATTTTATATGATTGTAAACTTCTTTTCTGACGTGTGTAAGTAAACACTTTTGTGTATGTAACACTAATAAATATCTTATATCTATCTATTGGTTAAAAATATAGGTATAACATTGGATTTTTTTTTATGATATGATGATGATTTTAAATATATTTTTATGGGATTGAAACCAAAATATTGGTTCTTAATTAAATTACAATATTCCGCATTATAAATTTTTACATTATACAGTGAAAAATACTTAACTTAATAATTTACATCAATTCAAGCATTACTAATTTTTGAAAATAATTCTACGGTGTGTAATAATGTTTCAACACAATTTTCTCAATGTGCAGTTGACGTATAAAATTCAGGAGATTTTATGATAAAACATACCAGGTGAAAATAATACCTATTTTCTTATTCTAAATGACTTGTCAGCCTGGAAACTGTTACATTCTGGAGAAAACTAGTATAATTGACAATGAAGATATTCTTTCTGATTTACTTAGATTTTTTTTAGACTCTCAACAAAAAGCTACGAATTCGTTGAGAATTTGCGTATAAAAAAGGCGTCCTTATGGGTTCATTTATGGAAAGAAACAGTAATTTTTTTTATATAAGTACATAGACATGTTGTTCTGTCGTCGACAACAGAATATTCTGATGGTAGTGATGGTATATCAAGTTTCACTTCATTTTTTTAGTCCTGTAAGGTTCACTGAAATGTGAACACGTCAATGACCGCATCAGTGCATTAAAATATCTAATTTCAATAAGCCGCAACTCGTGTATGAAGACATCGGTTGACGGCTGGTCGTTGTCGTTCGTGATCTCTTTCAGTCCAATATGTCAAGCGTGAATAATGTAATATGCAAGATCTCACGGAATGTACTATTGTTACTGACACACTACACTACGGACAGCGTTGTTTTGAAAATAATAATGCTAATGACCCTAACGAAGAGAGAATTGAAGTAATCCACACATTTCCAGTGTGACCAACAATGTGCTCTTTTGAATAAAAAAAATATTGTGTCTATTATACATGGTAGCCGCAAATTTCATCGACAACGTTGGGTTGTATATATTCATGACGATAAATAAGTACAATCTTCGCAATAAAACATTTTTGATTTTTGAGTTACAGGCTTTCAAAGTTGTCCAAAATAAAGTTAATTTAATTAATAACATCATAACCGGTAGGATAAATGGTCTGCTACTTCCTGCCTAAGCGTCTCGACTTGCAGGAAGCGACCTACATTACAGTAGGTACATAATCGCAGACCATGCGTCATGGGCGACAAGCCATTAAATTATAAATGATACTGCAGGAAACAACTACTCCGTGGACTAATGCCCCAACCGGCATTGAATTACAACTGCAGGAGCATTTGACAGTCTTCGTATCTCCTTTATCAAAGATAAGTTATATAGTATTGGATTTAGAAGAGTATTTTTGAATAGGTTAGTTCATTATCTATCTGACAGAACTACGCATGCTACAGTTCTCAATACTACTTCGCATTGCCGTAATATGGATATTGGGGTGCCTCAGGGATCGGTGCTGAGGCCATTAATTGTTTTTGTGTTGTCAACGACTTACCGAGCTTTATTAGCGCACCTCATCTTACGATGTTTGCCGATGAGACGTCTCTTGTGGTGTCGGCGTGGACCACTTAGGAACTCGCAGTGGCTTGTCAGGGTTTTATACGATCTTTCGTTAACTGGTGTGAAGCTAACCCATTTATTTTAAATGTTGATAAAACTGTAATAGTTTACTTTCGATCTTGGTATAATCCGCAGGTCAAATTACACCTTAATATTAACAATTCTGTTCTTAAATCTAGTGATAATAGCAAGTTTTTGGTTGTCTATTTTGATTACCACTACAGATGAGCGCATTACCTAATTGTTATTGATGTGTCTATCAGTTTACAAAAAAGTAAGAAATGAAATAAAAAAAGCTGAAGCAAATAATAAATCAGAGTTATTTGATGAATTGCTCAAAATGACCCCCGTTAACTTCCAAACAATAATACAGTCTGTTTTCAAATTCTGTTCGAACATTATTAAAGACATCCGCAGTTATTAATTGGCATTCTTCTACAATTCTCTGACGTAGCACTTGCAATGTTTCCGGCTGAGTGGCGTACACTCGTGATTTTAAATGACCCCACAGAAAAAAGTCCAAAGGGGACAGCTCCGGAGATCTCCTCTTCTACCAATCCAATGCCCCGGGAAATGGTCATCCAAAAATTGTCGCACAGCAGCAGCATAGTGCGGGGGCATTTCATTTTCTAGTAAATTGTCGTCACTTTCTAAAATCTCTGTTATCCTAGGATCAATTGTACTTTCCAATAATTCTAGATAGGTGTTTCCATCGAGATTACCTTGGATGAAAAATGGTCCAACAAGATGGTCGGCCAAAATGCCTGGCCAAACATTCAATTTTTGAGGTGTCTGAGTATGAAATTCCCTGATTAAATGAGGATTAGTATCACTCCAATAACGACAATTGTGTCTATTCACTTCGCCATTCAACATAAATGTGCATTCGTCGGAGAAACATGTATTGTAGAGAAGATTTGGATTCAGTAGAAGTTGTTCACTAAAGTATTCGCAAAATTGGTTACGGCGATCAAAGTCATCTTTATGTAACTCTTGAACCAGCGTCATCTTAAATGAATGAAACTTTTTTTCAAAATTTGATGAACACTGGAACGGGATACGCCAGAATCTTGAGACACAGTTGTAATCGATTGCTTATTATCCATCTGTACATGACCCAAAACTGCCACTTCAATTGCTTCATTTCGAACTGGCCTAATTAGTTCACGTTTCTTATTTAAAAGCGAACCTGCTGCAACAAATTTGTCAGTCAGGTGTTTAACGTACTGGTGGTTTACATTTTTTTCAGGATGATTGGCATTAAAAATTCATGCTGTAGCTTTAGCGCAATCGTGATTTCGATAATAAATTGCAACAATTTCTACTCTTTCCGCGATAGAATAAACCATTTCGAACATACGTTAATTACTTTCAATAACGGCTGAAACTAACGATTTCTTGGTCACAAGCAAAAACACCGACTTTTTTGTAGTACTGATTTTTGTTATTTTGAAAAGGTCTGAATTCCTATAAACTTAAGTATCTCCTACTAATAACTATTTTAGTATCTAGTTTTATTTGCTTCAGCTTTTTATTTCATTTCTGACTTTTTGTAAACTGATAGACACATCAATAACAATTAGGTAATGCGGTCATGTGTAGTAGATGAAAAACTTATTAGTGGTGGGCATTTGTGTAGAAATTACTACGCGTAAGTTGGTTTGTCATCTTTTCGTTTGTAACCAATAATTCTGTCAAATCTCAACCGATTTAAAAACGGTACGTCACTGTATTCGCAATGAAAAGGGCTTTAAAATGATGTGCCACAAGTGGGGTAGTTGCATTTGAAATTTTTAAGTTGGGGTTGCTAGGCATTAGGGGGATGAACATATCGAGTTGGCTTGACTGTCAAAAAATCTCCCCCCAAGAACAAAAATCGACGGGTCTCGGCGAATTTTGAAATATTATTTGATTTTCCAATTATAGGGGGGGGTCAAATTTTCGTTGGGATACCCTGTATATATCGACATGCTCAATAAAACACTCAAGAAATCACTGTATGCCATATCTCGAATAAGAAAAACTATGCCATTATGTGCATTATTAAACATTCATTACAGCTTAGTGTATAGCCCCCTCTTCTACAATGTAATTTTGTGGGGTAGTGCTGTTAGGAAGTGGGAAGATCTTCGTAACTCAAAAACGGGTACTTAGAAATATATTTGGAATTAATGCCCGGGAATCGTGTAAGAAAGTAGTCAAGTTTTTCAATGTATTACCAAATAAATGTAAATGCCTTGACACTGCATCATTCAAAATATGGCTAGGCTACTCAGCAAATGTTATTATATTATAGTATTGATGAATTTATCAATGACAATAACTTTTAAAGTATTTGTATGCATTTTGTCTTTTGTTTGTGACTTATCCTATGCATTGTATATGTCTTAAAGGATTAATAAAAATTATTATTATTTCTTTCAGGAGCAAAGCCTTCCATCCTGGTGTCGAAGTACGACGCCGTAACAATGGAAGAACGCCCTAGTCTAGCTGCTGAAACGCAACTAATTGACGACGGTACCGGAAGTCTTACGATTTGGCGGATAAAGAAGTCGCATATCGTCGAAATACCAAAAGAACGTCACGGGTATTTTTTTTCAGGCGATTGTTATATTATCTTGTATACGTATCAGACGTCTTCTGAACAAAAACATCTTCTCTATTGTTGGCTGGTAAGTAGAAAGTATTTTACTATAATTTTTGAAATATTAATCTTCCCTCCCCTAATTCCTTCTTAGGGTTTACATGCAAGCCAAGAAGAAATAAATAGTACTTCTCTGAAATTAAACGAGATCGATGATGAATTGGGTCAATTAGGATTTCAAGCAAGGATTATTCAAGGACGGGAAACAGCGCACTTCTTGCAGCTATTCAAAGGAAAAATGATTGTTTTCAAAGGAAAGGGAGCTGAATATGACGGTAATTAACAAGTTTTTAATATAAATTTATATGATCTGATGTATTCTTTGCAGAATCGGGAAAAAACTTGAAGAATCCTTCTCAATATCTTATCCAAGTTTTCGGATCCACTACCTACTCAAGCAAAGCGTTCCAAGTTAGCCTTAAATCTTCCTCTCTTAATTCAAATTACTGTTTTGTCCTAAAAAGAGGAAAGAAGTCATTTATTTGGTCCGGCAATTATTCAACTGGTGATCAAAGAGAGATGGCAAAAGGATTTGCGGGAAAAGATTTTGAACTCGTCTTAGAAGGTAATGTTGTAAATTAATGGATATTCTGGAAATCTATTTAATTATTTTTTATTTTTAGGAAAGGAAAGGGATGATTTCTTTAATTTACTTGGTGGTAGGTCTCCTTACGTTACCCAAATGGTGAAAAATGACAGTGATCCAAGACCTCCAAGGCTATTTCACTGTAACTCCATGAACGGAATATTCCATGGTATGTTTCAAAATATGTTTCAAACTACAGTTGTAAACTTAATATTTCTTCTAGCTGAAGAAATTGTTTTCTTTAGCCAAAAAGATTTGATACCAGAACACGTGATGCTGTTAGATACAAATGATTCCATATACATGTGGATCGGAAAATTAAGCACAAGAGAGGAACAGAGGCTGAGTATACAAACGGCCATTGAATACTTGCAGACAGGTATTTTTAACGCAAAATTAAAATATAGCTGTATTAAATCAAATAATTTTAGATCCAGCAGGACGAGACATGAACATTGCCATAATCCACGTTAAACAGGAAAGAGAACCACCTACTTTCCGCGGATTTTTCTCCTCTTGGGACAAAAAGTGTTGGAAGGTTTGAAAACTGTAATCTTATTACAACACGTTCTACACTTTTTTTTAACTTTTAGTTGTACAAAACTTTTGCGAAAATACGGCAGGAAATAGAAATGAAAAATATAAATATTACTAGTAAAGAAAGTAATGGAATTAACCACCATAATGATATATCAGGCCACAGCGACTTTGATCAATATGACAAGTATCCAGTCAATATATTGAAAGAGCCAAATGATAAATTGCCAGCGAGGATAAATCCATTAAATAAAGAAGTAAGAGTATTTTAATATATAAGGGTGGTAACGAAGTAGTGGATCAAAATTCATGGATAGATTCCTAAGTTACAAATATTATGAATTACCCGAATTTAGTTTAGTCCAAAAGTTGATGGTGAAACTGAAATATAGAATGTTAACTGTAAAATATTATTCTAATTTAATTTTTTTATTTTTTCCTAACAATTGCTATCCGTACAAAATTTTGGGATTTTAAAATTGTAGTCTAAGTTGTAATTTTAATTAGGTATGAATAATACTAATGAAACAGCATACAAATGAGAGCAGCAAGACAAGTGAAAAATGTCAATATTCGATTTTCATCCAAAGCCTCTCTATTATACTCTCGGCGAAGTAAATAAAATTTCAAGAAATTCGAATTTACGAAAAATTACAAATTTTTTGAAAAACTTATAGAAAGAAATTATTTATTTTTGTATGAGACAGGGTGGAAAGGTGGTCATTTTGATCTGGGCAAAAAATAATTCTTTAAAAATATGTTCAAATTGTTTTATATAAAAGTGGATAACTCACATAGTGCAATGTGAACAACAATTTTAAAGCCCCTTGCATAAAATAGGGTGATTATGACAAGTATGAAGCTCAAAATTAGTAATTTATTTACTAATTTCAAAATGGCGGCCTAACTATAGAACGCTCAATCTCAAGATTCAATCCACAGATTATTGGCTGAAAAAAAAAAAATTTATCTACTGCCGCTGGCGCCCTCTATGAACTATAAAGTGTAAACAGATTTCAATTCCTCGATCCAAAGCCCAAACCCCAAAATTTTATGTATAGAAATTACCATTTATTAAGGTAAAAATACGAAAATAAAAAAAAAACTAAAATAATATACATTTAACATTTTATACCTATCTCTTTAACTATCAACTTTTGGGTTAAACTAAGTTAGGCTAAACCGCAATATTTTTACCTTAGGAGTCCACCCATGAATTTTGGCCAATTACTTCAGACCGCCCTGTATTTTGCCTTTTGTTAAAACTTTAAAAGAAATTAATACATCTTTTCAGTTGCATTTAACTCATGACGATTTTGTATCTTTATTCAAAATGCCTTACCTGGACTTTGAAAAACTGCCACGTTGGAAGCAGCAGGAAATGAAAAAGAAAGTTGGATTATTTTAGTGTAGGCATAGTCATTAACATTAGTTCCATTATACTTGAAAATATTGTATTTACACAAACTTATTTATTTTGTTCTACATGTACTCCTAACAATTTTAATGTATTTACAAACGTTTTATCGTATATTTGAAAATATATATTCTTTTAAATCTATTCGTTTGTTATAAACCTCTCAGAAGCTTGGTTTGTTTTTAAGTCAAGTCTTATACTTAGTAATTTTTGCTAATCAAAATAATTTAAATATATTTCTTTAGACATCGAGAAAATCCATGAGTATACATGCATTCATATTTGGCAAATTATCGCTGGATGCCTTTACAAAACTGCTATCTCCCATATTTCTGTATACTTAAAATAATTGCTTAACAATTAATTAAATTGTCTTATAAATAACACTTAAAACATACATTGTATATTGGAATACAGAGAAAACGAAAATGTCTGTATTGTATTAGTCTAGGTTAACCTTCAAGGTGACAAGTGACGTCATAATACACTTTAGGAATGCCCGTAACAACTCGACAGGCGGTCGAATGTTTTAAATTAATTTAAAACTTAATTGCAAATTATAAATTTCTGTGTATATATAGAAGATATATTATAGTACAGTGATCTATATTGAGATATCATTTATTCAGTAACATTTTATTTGATACTAAATCTTCTACATGCCTGTACCCTATTACTGAACTTTAAACACCCTGTATCTTGTAAACCTGAAACATTTGTGTAAGGCATGTTAAGCTGGATATTTAGGTGTGGTATCTTAGAGATAGTATATTCGTAATGAATCACTCTGTATATGTTTCAATTTAACTAATAAGAAGGATCAGAAGGTCAAAATAAAAAATATCATCAATAAATAAGAACAATTTATTCTACAATTGTCCATTTTGGTTTATAGTTTGTGTACATAAGGCAAAATCTTAATACCTACATTACATCACCAAAATCACTTTTTAAATTATCGTAGTCATACAAAAGTATCAACTACTGAAAGAAAAATAAGGCACACACTGCATGATAAAAAAAACGCCCAATTCAAAAAGTCAAATGTTAGTTTCAACCTAAACCAAAATTAACGGTCGGTACAAATACTTCAAAGTGACTTCCATCTTATAAGGAATTAACGGTTTGAGTAAATTTGACTTAAAGAAACGGGATTTTATAGGTAGAATAATAAATACATGTACATCAATCCACTTTTTCTTTAAAATATTTTGTACAATTTAAAACAAACAACAAAACAATATACAAAATTAAATAAAGTACTGTACTTTAAGGAATGTCATGATAAAAACGCCCCAGAGTGTCGAAATGTTTAAGTATTTCCAAAATATTGTAAACATTTTCAAGCCTACTATACAAACGCTATCAGAAAAACTAAAAATTTACTACTTGTAATGATATGTAATTTTAATTCATCTAAACTTAATAAATACTGCAAAATGCGACTGGAAACACCTCTTATTTCACTCCAGGAAAAAAACATTTGTCCCAAAAAGAATCGTTTTATTAAGTGTACTTACTGAGATATCTTTAGAGAAAACATACAGAGGTGTATGTAATTCGAAATTAGAATTATCCTTCTTAGAACAAACGGGGAAAGCCGTGCTATTTACAGTTCTGTAGAATAAATATCTCAATTAAACAAAATTCATTTATTAGCACCTTGTTTGTAGCAGATTACTAAGGTATAGTCTAGTAAATCAATATTGTCACCAAACGTGTGTACTATAATTTTGATTATTTTTATATAACTCACTTTTAGTCATGAAATTCTCTCACAATATTTTTGATTCAGGCAAAATAATAGGAAATGGTTTCGTACAATGCAAATTTGCAAAAAATAGTATTAGGCATTCATTGTTATAAGCAGTAAGAATGTTTTCTTATAGAAGCATTTGTCCCTGAAGATTTCACAAAATAAAGCTAGTTAATCATTTTTTTTTCTTTCAGTGCCTTTTGTAGATAAGGGATATAAAATTATTTTTTAAAATATCTCCTAAGTATCAAATATATTTTACTGCTGATGAGTTAAAATTAATGTCACCCTCTAAATATTCAAAAGAAAATGCGTAATGAAAAACTAGCATTATTTTGCAAAATTCTATAAATTCTCGAAGTATGTAGACATAAAACTGAATCACCAGTTTGTACAGGGTGGTCACTTTTACGATGCCAAGTACAAGAATCTTGGAAATGGTAATATACAAAGTGTTCAGTAAATAATGGGCCACACTTTAAGGCTAGCTTCGTTGGACAAAAATAAGTTGATGGAAATCAACTTGCATAAGTACAGATTTGTTTCCTTAAGAAGTTAGAGGCCTGAGAAAATTTTTTTTTATTTAATTTTTCACGATAATTTTTTTATTTGTTTGGTAGTTGTATTCAGATTTTGGAAAATGAGGTTTTTTGTAAGATAAACACAATAACTGATTTGAATTTTGCGTTAAATTACAGGGCGTTCTGGGGTTTTGTGCCAGGGTTAAGGCTAGACATTTTGGGGAAATGATTATGTAGTTCGTTTTACAGGTTCCGAGTAGCTTTAAAATACTTATTGCATGCCGCAAAAATGCACTATTTTAGAGAAAATTGTCTAACGTATTTGATAAGCTTGACAATCAACATATAAACTCTAACAAATTTATATTTCAAAAATAAATGTAAAATAAAGGTTTTGTTTTTGCTATTGGGTTTTGGTTTAATACTTTGTTTTTTTATTTTATTATTTTTTAAATGTTGCTTTCTTTTATGTTCTCATATTTTTCTGTTATTTCATGCTTTTTTGCCGTTTTCTCTACACAAGCAAGTGTATCTTTTATAAAAGTAATGGAAGGCTGTTTCATAATAAAAATCATTTTCCAAAACCTTTTATCCCTAAAAAAAATCTGAAAGGAATAATATAGTGGCACAGTACATTTAACGCAAAGGTCAATCAGATAACAAAAAAACACACAAAATTTGAGTACAATTACCTAACAAATAAGAATATTATCATGAATTATTTTTGTCTAACAAAGAAAGTTAGACTCAAAGTATCGCCCATTCTTTACTGAACACCCTCAAATGGCTCAAATTAGGAAATAGTTGCGTGTTTTTGCACCATTTTGATGTCTCTTGAAATGCACAAAAATGCGATACTTTTTCTAATTTAAGCCACCCTGTATATATTACCGTTTCTGAAATCCTTATAGTGGGACTACAGGACGTCGTAAAAGTTACCACCCTGTATATACAGGAATTTCCTAAATAAATGAAACAACTCTGGTAAGAAATATGGAAGAAGAGGGACTTGTAAGAGACATGAAAGATGTACTGTATTTTAAAATTCGTAAAATCAAGTATGCTTAGGAAATTCAGAAAAAAATAATTTTCTCACTAGTAAAGTGCCTTTCTCTAAGAGATACAACAACCTGTTATTAGAAAACGTTTCTATGAGTGAAAATTTGAGCAAGTACACAAAATTTCAATGTCCTAGGTCTTGGCCTTTTTGTCAGATCTCACACAGAAAGAGTGCTAATTAAGAGAAATCCAAAATGAAATAAAAACTCGCAGTATGTATTGAAATTTCACATCCTTATTCAATTGTTCAAAAAACAGAGCTAAATCACAGAAGGTCACAATTTGAACTGTTTTTGCCTTTTGCACGAGTCATTTCATTTATTTGGAGACATCCTGTATATAATTTTTGTTGTAAATTATTACCCAAAAGTGAAAAGGGTAAAAAACTCACTCAAAAAATATTTACTTTAACACAGAAAACACCATTTTTATAGTACATCCTGTATAAATAACAAAAACCTTTGTTCAGGGTTAAAAATGTCGGCATAATAGATTTCACGGACTAGAAGTAATATCGTCTACACTTGAGGCGGGTGTCACAGTAGTTCAAATTTTTTTTATATCGAGTTCTCGATCGCCCGTGGCATGGCACACAAGATAGATTTGAGCATTATTAAGATTCCCGAAACACAAAACGAAACGGAATTTAAACATCACAACTCTATTTACTAGACTAAATAACAATTCTAGCTTTTTTTAAAAAAAACAGCAACCTAAGTTTTCCGCTATTCGAGAAATCATGAAGCCTTCGATTAGAGTAACTAGGCGGTATTAAAGAATGTATGATTATGTTCTAATTAAGAATTTTAGTGCCTCTGTAAATAGACTATCTAAATATTTAACAAGATGGTTTGATACAAACTTGCGACGAGAAAGGTATCACAGATTGCATCAAATAAATTAGTGATGAAGAAAAAAGCGCTTTGTAAATGAATGGGATTTTTCAGTAATGGGTTACTTTAATTGTCATTTGCTGCTCATAGAGCTATTAGCAGGTAGAGTGGCAGATCTCTGTTGGGCATTCAAGTATGGCTTCAGATTAGAACGAGTCGACTCCCTGTTAATAAAACACTCAGTATTAGTTTCGTCATTCGGATTACATGAAAAATGAACGCAACAGTGCACAAAATAGATCAATAAAATGTTTTTTCTTTTTTTTTTCAGTTTATTATTTTTCTTTTGGTATTTTTCGTACTTGGTCATGAATTGTTTTCATTTTTATTTTATTTTTTTGCATTTTTGTCTGTGCATTTTTATATTAAAATTATTCTGTCAATAAAAAGTAATTTCAGTATTCAAACTAAGTAAAAATCAAATACAACAGCTCTTTACCTTTTTACTAGCCATTTTGTACACTGTTGCTTGAAATTTATACACAACTAAAACATTAGCACACCGTTAGTAGAAAAAGTCACTAACCTTCTAAAATTTGTTGTTAGGAAAATAGATGAGATGAATTTATGCCAGATAAAATTATATTTTTCATATTAGATAAAATTCAATCATGCGGAATTATCCTCAACTCTAAATACTTATTTAACGTTTTAAGTATTTAGATCTACCATATAACCAAAACAGTT
Organism: Monochamus saltuarius; assembly: GCA_025584915.1. Classification (NCBI taxonomy): domain Eukaryota; kingdom Metazoa; phylum Arthropoda; class Insecta; order Coleoptera; family Cerambycidae; genus Monochamus; species Monochamus saltuarius. The sequence goes on from CM046723.1 coordinate 58,229,621, forward strand.
TTTAAAAAATATATGATAATATGCTTGTTAGATTATATTAGACACACGAAATAATCTCTATACTTATCTGACACAAATTTGTTTCTGTTTATTGCCTAACCAAAATAGAGATATGATTGAAAAAAAAAAATAATAAATAAAAAATTGTTCAACAAATCTCTATAATGGCAGTTACTTTCACCATAATATATCCCGAATGTCATGCTAGCTATCCATGCTTAGTAGTGGTCCCTTATTAAAATGGAGTAAGTTCGGCTGAAAACCAATTAAACTACTTAAAATAAAAAATCTACCACTAGTGGACTAAAAAAATACTTTAAAATACAAAAATATATAAAAATACTAAATAACTGATTTATTAATACCCTCTGGAAATTATTAGTATTACAGATGTTAAGAAACTTAAGAATTAATACCAATTCCTTAAATATACCTTACAAAAAAAACTATAATAAAATAAAAATGAAGAATAAACAAATTTATTAAAAAAATTAATTGATAAAAAATAATAATTATTCATTTTGAATGAAAAGTATGTCAGTAAATTAAATTTCTTAAATTTCTCAATACACTAAAAAACACTTACCATTTCTCAAGAAAAAACTGTTAACTAGGTATAAAAGTGAAGATGCAACAAAGAAATGTTAAAACAATATAGTTTGCCAATGTAGTTAGTAGAACAATCATTTGAAACTTTTAATTTAATAATAAATCTGAAATAACTTTAATGTCGGAATGCTTTATACAGGATGTTTCTGAAATAAGTGATTTTCTTCAAAGGAGCATAAAAATAAACAATTCTCAATAATCAACATGTGGCCTAAAGTGTCAAGTAGAACTTATATCAGCCTTGCATCAGCCTACTCAACATCAAATGACAAACTGTTTACGATATAATCCACAACTCCAAACGCAAACATGTCTTATTTGCTCTCGTCGAATCTATATTGATTTATGTTGCTTAATTTAACAATGCCTTATTCAAATTAAGAATTAGCAGATATGATGCGAGTGTGTCTGTGTGTACCCAAAGTAGATGCTGATGTTCTTCAATAGCGTATTTTAGTTGCAGCCAATGAAGATGTCAGGATGCATGCTTGTGAGATAATTTTCACTACCCCTTAGAAGCATGCTCATTAGTTTTTTAATAATTTTTATATGAGGGTTAATCAATAAGTAAAAATTTGAGGACAGTAGGCATTGCTGAAGGAAATTGACAAATAAAAACTAACCAAAAATTCTCTGAAATTTAGTATGATGTCGTTTGACAGATGACAGTACACAGCGGTAATGTCAACTTGCCTCAGTGACGCTATCTATCTTCAATCATGAATACTTATTGATCGACGCTCATAGAGTAATTCTTATTACTTTTTAATTAATTTCAGCATAAGCAGTTTTTCTAACCCAGAGCTAAAAAAAAGTGTTTAAATGTAAATATTTGGGATGTCAAGAAGGCCGGTTTCAAAATTTTCCGTTTTTCATTTGACAATGTTAAGATGAAATAAAATTTGAGACAAAAATTCTTTATTTTCATGTCCTCTATTTACCCCTTATTTCAGAAGTACTGTGTATATAAAAAATTAATGTATATATTTGCTTATAAAAAAAATAAATTATAAATTAATGAAACGTAATTTAGTTTACATATTTTTTTGTTTTTGTCAATAAAAATTAAAATATAACCGAAACTAAGTTGACAGACGAAAAGAAAGGTAAAAACGAAACAAACATAAAAGAAAACTAAAATAATATCTAAAGTTTATTTTCAACGTTATTTAAAAAAATACAATAAATATAAAGAATTTCCTTAGTTACAAATGCCGAGCATGCAAAAATAATACACAATACTTATTTACATTACACTAAATCTTAGATATGTTGCATGTTGGGAGTTAAAAATTACATTTACCAAAAACAAAAAAAAAAAAACAAAAAACAAAAGATTAGTCACTTTTTTGAGCAAAGGATAGTTTCAAGCTGTATCAATTATTACGTAATTAAAAATTGCCTAAGTTCTAATTCGTGGAATAATGACAAATCTCATAATTAGGTACCTCACTATCAACAGGGCGTGCTTTTTAACTTAAACTGTAAAAAAAATAAAAAAAATATTTGAAAAATTGTAGTCTATTATAATGTACAGTATGTCTCAAATAAAAGAGAACAGGAATCTGTACCATTATGTATAATATCGATAACATTTTATCTGGTACTCTTTTTGTCTTTAAATTCTATATTGGTACAAAACAAAATTTTCGGCAAATTAAAAACGAATTAACACAAAAACCTGGGAAAAAGAAAAATTAAAAAATATTTAAGGATTGAAAATTAAATAGACTCAACAACAGAAAAGACTGCACAAATTACCAGATGCCCATTTTAAAGTCACGCTGTAAGGATCTCGGTTAAGTCCAGAGATACGAGATTGGTCAAATTAGAATAAAGTAACAGAATTTACCGATAATAAGTTGTCGAGTACAAAAAAATTCAAATATGTTACAATATAAGTCCGATATTTTACTTTTATTTTCTTAATGGTCGCTACATTGAAATTTTTTGTACCAAATAATCCACTTCTGCAAAGAAATGAAAACAAAACATACATATAAATTTGGAGAACTGAAAGTTAAATTTTTAGCATAAAAATTAATCAATAAATTAGAAAAATATTTTGCCGTCTGTTATTTATTTCAGTTTGTTTTCCTCGAAATGTCGCATTATCCACTCTTACAAAAAGTGCTTTGAAAACAAAACATCTGACATCAAATTTTGACAGTTTAACATATTTTGTTGCATTGTCAAAGTTTCATTTCAAGCAAGTATTTGTTTCCAAGGCACTCTTTGTAAATATGGATTTTGTACTTCGATGCAACCAAAAAGATAAACAGTAATAATCAACATATTAAAAAATGCAAGAAAAAAATTATAAAATTTTGTTCGTTTCTTGTTGATAACTTGTAAAAAAAGTAAGTAAAATATTTGTCTTCAACATGTTAGGTATTCGTTATTAAATTCTCCAACTTTGCCCTAATATGACCAACCTGTTGCGGCCAGAAGAAAAGTGCTATAATATCCTTAAAAATTTAGGAAAAACCAACACTACAACAATGAATTAATGAAATTTTGGGTGATTTTTTCAAAAAATGTTGACCAGAAAAATTTTAATCAAAAAAAGTTAACCCTTTGTACTAGTAATAGTTTTTCTTTTTTTTTACGTAAAATAAAAATTTAGAAAATACCACAGCTGAAGTCTCTTAATATAAAAAATTCTAATGATTTTATTAAGTCCAAGATATTTTTTTAAAACGAAAATAATTCCAACTTAGAAATATCCGACAAATCACAAACACGAGTATTCAATAAACCCTAAATGACATGGTGCTTACTAGCCTACATCTAATGCTTTAACCAAGCCAAGTTTGCAAAGACCAAGCTTAAAAGAGAGAAATACACTAACGACATGCTCAGCCGCCAAGAAAGCCGTCACTCACCTAGGGGATATCTTAGCAGAATCTATGGCATTTGAATTATTGGCTTTGAACCCGCATTTCTGTATTTTCCTGCTCAGTCTGGATACCCACTGCTTCTGCTCGTCCTGGGAGGAGGCCAGGAGCAGCAATTCTTTGGCATAGGAAGGATCGTAGTGTAGCTTGCAAGGAGGCACAGTGTCCTCCTTTCTATCCAAATGGTCCTTGTGTATTTTTATCCTACATCCTGAAATTACAACGAAGCTTTCAAATACAAAAAAGCACACATCTCTGAAAACAGAGTGAAATTTGGAAAATTTTAAATAGTATAAATCAGATATCATGGTAATTTATTAAAAGGACTGAATATATCGAATATTTTACTAAAAAAAAAAAAAATAGATCAAAACATGTTTATTTTATTAAAATACATTGAAATAAAAAATTTGACGAGATTAGTTTTGAATAACTAAAGTATCATCTCAATATTCTGTTCTGAAGACTTTTTTTTTTCTTATAACCACGAGTCCATTGCTTTTTGTTTCAGATATGGTAATGAGAAGGAGAAAGAAGAAGGGAAAAGGACAGAAGGAGCAGGGGAAAAAAGAAAGTTGGGATGGAGTAGAAGAGGGAAAAATAGGGAGAGGGGAAAGAGGGGGAGGGAGAGATAAAGAGAGGAAAAGGAAGAAGGAATGGAAAGAAAGAAAGACAGGAAGGAAATGGAGGGAAGGAAAGAAAGGGAGGGAAGGGGTGGAAAGGAGGGAAAAGAAGGAGGGAGGAGAATGGGAGGAAAAAAGGGAAGAAGGGAGGGAAGAAAAGGTGAAAGAATGAGAGAAATGAAGGGGAGGGAAGAAAAGGTGAAGGAAGGAGAGAAGTGAAGTGGAAGGAAGAAAAGGGGAAGGAAGGAGAGAAGTGAAGGGGAGGAAAGAAAATGGGAAGGAAGGAGAGAAGTGAACGAGAGGGAAGAAAATGGGAAGAAAGGAGAGAAGTGAAGAGAAGGGAAGAAGGGAAGGAGAGGAGCCATGCTATCTCGGCAATTTGCAATGACAAGAGAATAAGAAACATAGAATTCTGGACTTATCGAAACGTTTAAATTCATTGCTTTTACAATTATCAACTCCGCAAAAAATGACCGTACAGTTAAGAACCATCTCAAACGACAGTTATCATAGGAGCTGATTTTGCGGGAGAAAATAAATAAATTTTTTATTGCTTCTTAGGCTTCCCTGAGCACATGGTTAAAATTTTTGTACTTAGTGATAGTTAACTCTGTATTTTAAATTAAATAAAAAGTTGTAATACAAAAAAATAGAAAAACATTTCAAGATGCCTTCATACCAAAAATGTATCGCTTCAATGACAAATATTGGAAAGAAAATTAAAAAATTATTGCTCTCCAAATAATTTGTTTCTGTCTTTAAACTATAAACAACTTAATATATTCTTACAAAATTAGCCATTTTAATAACTTCACTTATTCATTTATCTGAACACCCAGTACTTCAAACTTAATTTCATCCATAATAGTGTTCTTCTGACAGGCAACAATTTTTATAAATGGCTTCCCAAAAAAATAAATAAATAAAATAAATAAAAACAGTTTTTCTTGTGCAATAATCCGTGGACACCCCATATATTTACAAAGCAAAAATAAAAATAAAGCTTGAAAAGCTATGTAACAGCTTTAAAAACTATATGCCTAATATTAAACAACAAGATCATAAAATAAGAATTACTGCAAATTATGTCAAAATGTTTCTTTTTAATTTTTGGAATTTAATAAGTGAACTTCTTGATGCAGAAAATAATGCAAAAATGCTTAATGTTCTAAAATATTTTAGTCCTATTTAAAACTTTCATTGATATGAAGTCTGTCCAAAGTTAAAAGCTATGATGTCGATTAAATCGGCAAAGTTGTGTGATTTCTTCTGTTGATTACAGTGAACAAAAAAAAAATTAAGCATTTACAATGGGACACCCTGTATAATTGAACATTCAACCTTTTCACTAACACCTGAAACTGTGAAGGTAATTTGATTTAAACTTCAAAGCAAAAAAATTAAAGAAGGCTTTGAAAACAAATGACACTCATATCAAATTGCTGTCAAATTTGTTGACAGAAGTTTTTTGTATAACAACAGAACCAGATCAATACAGCGGAGGAGTGTGACTGCAGTAGCTCAGTTGGTAGAGCATTCGCCTAGAAAGCGAGAGGTCCCGGATTCGACGGCAAGCACTTTTTCATTCTACTACAAATATAATGATATACAGTGTCTTGTTAAAAAAAAAACACTAAAAATACTATAAAAATAATCATGATACTCAATTATTTTTCTGTTTCGACAATTGAAATCACAAAACTTTACCAATTTAACCGACATCATAGTTCCAATAATAAAAAAGTTAGCAATAATGCTCATTTAACTTTATATACAAACTGTATATATATTTTTTTATTAATGCTGTTATTGCAGTAATTTCCTTTAAAATTATCCGCAAGAAATCACAGAAGAAAGATCTAGAGTATTTACAGTGAACTCGAGACACTACATAAATGGGAGAACACTTAAACGAACACTTACGTCTACATTCTAAAGCAGGTGGGGGTCTAAACATATTCCACATTGGTTTCGGACAAACCTCACAAGTAGTCGGCATATGGTAAGAGATGCTTAGGAACTCATGACCTTTGTGCGGGGTGCATCCGAGCTTATCCTCGAAGCTCCTTATCGAACTGACGTCCAGGGCGTTGCTCTGCTCCTCAGTTTTCCTCGCCTCGCCCTCTCCAGCGTACAGCAATTGGAATATTCGAGGGATATCTTTGGAATCGGCCCGGATCACGTCCCCCTGGGTCACCGACCTCACGTGGAACACTTTACTGGAAAGGCAAAAAACCTTATACCCCTGCTATACTAAAAACAAAAGAATCTTAAAATATCAGACTCAAAATGAAATATTTTATGGGAAAAAGCAAAACACTTTATCCCCCAACACTCTGCTATACTAGGAACTTCAAAATATCTAGACCAAAATATCGAAGGACCAATTTATCAAAGACTTTTCAGATAAAGGACAAGATCAGAGTCCTGTTTATCATTTTCGGAATTGTGCTAAAAACTTTATCCCCCAACACTGCTATACTAGAAACAAAAAAAACTTAAAACTATCTGGACTTAGACTCGTAACATTACAAAGTTTATCCCCTGCTATACTAGATTTGAAAGAAAACTTGAAAATATCCGTTTCGAAGGACCAAATTTTATCAAACACCGGAAATCAAATACAATCATATGACCAGAGTTCCGCTTATCACTATCAGAATAGAATAGTAGTAAATTAGTTTATACTAGTAATAGATAACAGATTGTTTTAAATGATCAGTAATAAGCATGTATTCCAATATTTTTTGATATAGTAACAATAGTAACGTTACAATATTTATCGCATAAACTTGAAAATATCCGGTTCGAAGGACCAAATTTTATAGAAAACTTACCAGAGGTCAAATAGAATCATAAAATCAGTTCTGCTTATCACTATCGAAATAGAATAGTAAAAAATTATTTTCATGCTAGTAATAAATAAACTATATTAAATGATTAGTAATAAGCATATATTCCAATACTATAGATAATGAATTATATTAAATGTTCAGTAATTAGCACGTACTCCAATAATTTTTGATAAACTTTGTTGTACAAATTTGAAACGTTACAAATTTTACCCCTCTGCTAAACTAGAAATGGAAGAAAACTTGTAAATATCCGGTACGAAGGACCAAATTTTATGAAATACTTATCAGAGATCGAGTGCAATCATAGAATCAGTTCTGCTTATCACTATTGGAAGAGAATAATAAAAAAATATTTTCCCACCAGTAATAAATAATGAACTATATTGAAAGATTAGTAAGTAATAAGCATATGTTCCAATATTTTTTGATAGACTTTGTTGTAAAAATTTGAAAAGTTATAAACTTTATTCCTCTGCCATACTAGAAACGAAAGGAAACTTGAATATATCCGGTTCGAAGGACCAAATTTTATAACATTTACCAGAGATTGGATACAATCATAGGATCCGAGTTCTGCGTATGACTCAGAATAGAATAAAAGTAAATTTGTTTCCTACTAGTAATAGATAACAGATTGTGTCAAATGGTCAGTAATAAGAATGTATTCCAATATTTTTTAATATACTTTGCTATACTAGAAACAAAAACTTGAAAATAGCCAGTTTGAAGGACCAAAATTATTGAAAACTTACCAGAGATCGAGTACAATCATACGATCAGAGTTCTGCTTACAACTGAATAGAATAGTGTTAACTTATTTTCCTATTAGTATTAGGAATTTTTCGGTAAACTTTCTTACATCATCCTCTACTATATTAGAAACAGGAATTTAAAAATATACGACTCGAAGGACCAAACACTTACCAGAGATCGAGTACAATCACAGGATCGGAGTTCTGCTTATCATTATCGGAATTGTAGAAAATTATTTTCCTACTAGAGACGACTACATACTGCTTCTTCCAGCCATGCCGTCTTATATTTTGCTTAGAAGGAATAGACAACCAGCCCTCGAATACACAGTCCGAGTTCAGCTCGTCGCCATCGTTATCCGCAGAACTTAAAGAAGCTGTCTCACTGTTCAAGGCAGACAGTTTCAATTGGAGCTGCTCTATTTCGGCATCTTTGCTGTCTAGTTCCATTTGCAGGCGCTGCTTAGCGGCAATCTCTTCGTTGAGTTGAACCTGAATAATCACAAATACAGAATGTAACTTACTGAAAATCAGTGCCTTAAAGGGAACAGTATGTGTGCAATGAGGATACTATTTTAAATATTATTGTTATTATTCAAATAAATAATTTTTAAAATGCATCTTACACTCCTGAACTACCATTTAGTATATCACCATTCTTAACCTAATAGAGATAGAGAAGGCTGCAGCAATGATAAACAGTTTTATAAAAAAATCTGCTTTTCTACGATTTTATTGCATGTTATTTTAATGTTTGTGACGATGACCTGATACTGACTTAAGTTCAGGCAAACACCTGTTGTCATATGTTAATAGGGTGGTACGCTATGATAGTAGACAGGCAAAAAACAAACGTCTAACGGCAAAACAAGAATAGCTCAATACGTCAACACTATATGTCATTATATTTATTTTAGTATTCAGTTTAGCAGCTCATGAAAAGAAATACGTAATGTTTTCACTTTCTACGTAAATTACTGATTTTTACCAGAGCCTGAACAGAATTTGTAATTAGTTTTGTTTTATAGAAAGATTTATTGGTATTTAATGAAGTGTTTTGTGTAGTGTAAGCATGATAAAAATTAGAAAAACTTACGTTTATGTCTTGGACGTTCTTGTGGAAATTGGTGATCATCTGATTGTATTTATCTTTTTCTTGGCTCAACTCTTGCTGCAACTTCTTCAAGTCCTTCTCCTTCCTTCTCAAATCGGCACTGGAAATCTTTGTTTTACCTTTAACCGTATCCCTGAGGTCTTTCCTATTCATAATTTCGTGTAGCTTATAAACGGCCTGTTGTTTGAGTACCGACTCGGTATGCAGCTTAGCTTTCAGTTTCTCGATTTCTTCACTGTTGCCGATCTTCCTGTTAAACTCTTCTTGCAGTTGTTTGAACTGCCTGTTGAGTTCTTCCTTTTCCTTCTGCAACTGCTCGTTCAGTTTCTTGTATTCCAGTTCGCGGTCTTTGGAAGTGTTGATGACGACCTCCTTCGCGTTCATCTCGTTCCTGTGCTTGGCAAGTAAGTCTTTGAACTCTAGTTCCTTCATGGTCTTTTCTTTCTCGAGATCGGCCACTGTCTCTTCGGCGATAGATCGCGCCAGGGCTTCGGAGTCTGCTCTGGCAAGCGCTATCTGGCACTGGTGCTTCAAGGAAGCTCTTTCTTCCTCAAACTCTTTGTTTATCCTATTCTTCTCGTCAATTTCTTCCTTGAGTTCGTTGGTCTGAGTTTTGTACAAGGTTGAAAAGTACTGCTCCGTTTCCAAGGATTCCTGCAATTCTTTCATCTGGAGTTGGTCCCTCTGCCAATTGCTCTTCACCCTTAGAAGTTCTTCCTCTAGAGTTCTCTTGAGTTCCTAAAAGACAAAAATTCATTAATCATTTTCGTAAATAACTTTTTGTTCGTATCCTACCTGCAATTTAGTCAATTCTGCAGACAACTGAGATTCCCTGGCTTTTAATTTGGCTAGTTCGGTAGCCTGCTGCCCGATTTCGGACTGCAAGACGGTTTTCTTCTGCTGTTCCTGTTCTATCTGACTATGAAGAGCTTTAACCTTCTCGACTTCCTGGCGATATTCTCCTTCCAATTTCTGCAACCTCTGTTGTATTTGCCTGTAGTCTACCGACAACATTGATATTTGCCTTTCCTTTTCTTGAAAATTCAAATCTGCCTTTTGTCTTGCACTCTTTTCTTCATTTAATTTGGTCTGCAAAGCTGAAAATTATCTTTTACTCACAAGAGCTTGTTTAAAAGGTTATAGCATAAAATTATTTACCAGATATTATCCTCTCCATCAGTTCTGCATGAAAAATTAGGTACATTGAAAATTGTTTGCTTTATAAAACACAGGGTGTCCTGATTTACTGGTGTCATTAACATAATAAGTTAAAATTAACATAGCACAGATATATATTTTTTTAATAAATTTTAAAAACAGTTTTTTTTAAATAAAAACTTTTCTGATGGTATTATTTTATTAAATCAATTGTTCCTTTGCTATCTAATTACATTATTATATAATCGTACACAAAAATGCATAAATATTCTCAAAAAAATGTAAAATAAATAAAAAATTACATAAAGTGATTGAAATAAGTCAAATATGAGAAAACTGTTACCGATAAATTTAATTTAAAAAATTGGCACAAAAAAAATTGTAACCGCTTATGCTCTGTAATTTTGAATTAAAATTTCTAAATATGCACATTAATTAATAATAAATATTTGACCTTCATTTGTTTTTTACTTACTGTGTTAATAAACTCTCCACTTACATATTGGATCACCCTGTACATGTGCTTTAATCGCATAATTTAAAAAGTAGAGCACTTGAGATGAGAGTAATTTAAAAACACAGCAAATTCATAAATTTTTGGGCAAAATTCAGTTGTTAATGTTTCAAGATTTTTGCTGTTTATTTAAGCCTGAACTAAATCTCGAACTAAATCCAGCCAGATAATTATGTTTATATAAGTTTTTAAGGTGTCATAATGTGTTTTATTTATGGTGGTAACACATATTTCTTTACAACTTGTTGAGAGTAGATACTATCAAATTTATTTCTAAGAATTTTTTGTAATATTTTAAACTTTACCAAATAATCCATGTTCAAATAAAATAATTTAAATTTTAGACTTTCAATATGCAAAATTCTATACAGGGTTAATGCTATTATACTATGACTTAGTATACAAATATTTTATAACGTTTGTGCATGCTGCAATAAATTTCCAAACTTATTTATAAAGCAATTTTTTTTTTAACTATGACTAAGTATACAAATATTTTATAACGTTTGTGCATACTTCAAGAAATTTCCAAACTTATTTATAAAGCAATTTTTTTTTTCAAAGCTATATTAAAGCCCTATTTATGAACGACTATGGCGGCCCATCCGCCACAAAGTTATTTATTTTGCAAATTTGAATGGTAAATGGTAAAATTCGTTGTTATAATTGAACATTTTTGCAAACAAAACAATTACTTTTATTAATGAGAATTCCCTAAAATAATTTTAAAGTGAAGTAATGATGACATTATATTACTCCAAGCTTTAGAATTATTAACTTTCATTACATTTATATTAGTGTAGTTATGTCATGCCTATTATGTTTCTAAATTGGCAGTGCCCACAATGACCGACAGTAACAGCTAGTAGTTCAAATGTAAGCTCAATTTGATTGTAAAATATCAATGTAAACATCTCATTTTCTTGACATTCGTGTTTATTGAAATTGTTAAATAAACTGTTAATTTGCCTTCACACTTACAGAAAAATAGTTCTAATGTACAAATTTCCACAAACATCATTCAATGATGTATCAAACAAAATATTGTATTCTCTTTTGTTTCAAAATATTGAAAAATCGAAAAATAACTACAAATAAAAAAATTAAATAATAAATGCAAGTCGACTTACCTTTCACTACTTCTAAATTGGCTTCTTCTTTATTAAGCATCCTGCTCTTTTCCGTTTCTTCATGCGCTCTGACCTCTTGCTGATACAGATTCTGTGCCGCCTTCAACTCCAAATCCAAACTGGCGCATTCTTTTTCCAAAAATGAAATCCTTTCGGTTAGCTGACTATTGTCGGCCGCGGTTTTCATCTCTTTCTGTCGAAGTCTCTCCATTTCGGCATTCAGGGACTGCAGTTTGTTTTCGAGAACCATCTGTTGGTCTGAAGCTTGCGACCTTGAGTTCTTCTCTTGGGACAATTGCTCCTGTAGAGAGGCCACTTCCAATTGAAGGCTGTCGCGCTGGGACTGCAGGGTCTGAAGCATCGTTTGATATTCCGTAACCTTGATTTCCGCGTTGGTGTTGGCCATCGTCAACTCATTGGCTTGTTTTCTCAACCTCTGACAGTTCTCGGTTTCTACTTTCAGCTTTTCTTGCATTTCGTTTACTTGTTTTTCTAGCATGTGGATTTTGTCGTTATGCTGTTGGTTGTTATTCATTTCTCTGGTACGTTTGTTTTGTTCTTCTTCGTACCGTTTTTTTAGTTCGGCCAGGGATTTTTCCGTGTTTTTTCTTTTCTCGCTCTCGCATTCTGCTTTACGTTGCAATTCCTTACAATTGTGTTTGAGTAGTGTGTTTTCTTTCTCGTACTTAGTAGCCTCTTCTCTTAGATCACTTTCTCTTTGAGCTATCGTTTCTAATTGAGCTAATAAGATTCGTTGTTTAGCCTCTAAGGTATCTACATTTGACTTCTCCTGCTCTAATAGCGACTCCAACTTAATCACTTGAGCATTTATATTTTTATTATCAATAATTGCATTGTTTGCTTTATTATCTACCGCATCGCTATTCAGCAACTGATAATCCGAGTTGTAAGTGAAACCTATAAACGGCAGGTGGTTCCCTACGAAGCTATTTGGCACAGGAAACACCTCCTCTGGGGTTTCGTCCTTCTCGTAATCATCGAAGTTGCTGGTATCGTCATCGCCTGTAAGTTCAGGTACAACTGGCGGGGCCATATTGCGCAAATTATCAAACGTCCACTGTTCGCTATTAATAAAAAATGGATGGTTCTTTATTTCGTCTACACTATTCCTCCCTAAACGCTTAGTTCTATCACATAATAAACCCTGTATCAGAGATTTTGCCTCGTTTGAAATTTCTATTTCTTCGGGAAACGATAAGTTGCTCTCGTGGTACATAATTTTGTTGTAGGTGCCGAGAAGACTGTCGGCATAAAATGGGGTTTCTCCGACGAGCATTTCATAAACGAATATGCCCACCGACCACCAGTCACACTCACGTCCGTATATCCCTGTCGAATTTTGAAAAAATTGGATATAATTCCAGGTATCTTGGAAAATGTATTGTTTGTATAGGGTGGACCAAATCTGACGGAAAGTTATTTAGAAAATAAAGTGAAATAGACAAAAAACATAAATAGCAGAAATACAACAAAAACCTTCTGAACTTTTGAGTAGAAAAAAGTTATGCAGGAGAAAAAAATCACAAGTTGTATTTTCAGATAAACTTCAAACTGGATCAAATTTGATCCAGCCTATACATAATTTTTTTAAAAATTTCTCAATTATTTAACACATTTTTGGAAATCCCATAATAATTTAACACAGAAAACAAAGATGATCATTTCCTAAATAATTGATAATATTAAACTAAATATTTCATTACTTGCAATAAAAATTTTAGTAAGATACTTTAGTAAGTAAATAATTAGCATAAAAATATCTAAAATCATAAGCATGAGTTTATCAAAATTTTCTCCATTTTGAAAACATTTAAGAGCAGTTTTTTCACCTATTAAAGTAAGAACTTTTGTCAAATTAATAACAATTAAACATTTTTACATCAAAATTATAAATTCAACCACAATAGATGAGATCTGATCTATTTCTGCATTTTTTGGATTGCTTCATCAGGTAGCCTCCTTTAATTTGAGTCAAATATCTAACTATAAAAATTATTATACCAATAAATTAAAATTATTTGAAATTAGGTTAGTAAATAGAATACATTTTTTAGATAATTATTGGATAGAGTTTTGTCTGTGGGTGTTCATTAGCATACCTAGATGTTTGGTATCAGAGAGCATGCATATGACTTCATTGATAGGAATTGTAGGAGATTTGATACATATTAGCTTAAAATACCTTTCTTAAACAGTAAAAAATGTTACAAAAGCTAATAATAAGGAATATATGGGTAATTATTGTGGGTGTAATTCAAGCAGGTTGGGGCTTTTGTCCACTGAGTAGTTAGTTTCACACAATATTGTTAATACCTGAAAATATATGAAAAACTATACATAAAAGGTACATTTTTATTTATTTTAGTAGGTCGTTATGATACTTGACAGTTAATCAGTTTGACGCTGTCGACATTATTTAATTTCATTTTGACATTTAATTTCAAATAATTTTAATTTATTTATTGGTATAATAATTTTTATAGTTAGATATTTGACTCAAATTAAAGGAGGCCACCTGATGAAGCAATCCAAAAAATGCAGAAATAGATCAGATCTCATCTATTGTGGTTGAATTTCGAGTTCCCACTCCATATATAGAGTACATCAGATTAGTAAATAGAATACATTTTTTAGATAATTATTGAATAGAGTTTTGTCTGTGGGTGTTTATTAGCATACCTAGATGTTTGATATCAGAGAGCATGCATATGACTTCATTGATAGGAATTGTAGGCGATTTGATACATATTAGCTTAAAATACCTTTCTTAAACAGTATAAGAATTTGTTATCGGAAAAGGCATTAGTTGCATTTGCAATTTGTACTTTAATTAATATTTTTATATCCGTTTATTTTTATTTTAGAATTTGGTCAACAATTTCCATATTATTATTACATTTTAATATTCTTCATTTTAGCTGATTAAAATTATGCCATTTTTTCCTAAATTAACGTCCAGCATGTTGATGTTGTGTTTAATTGGTATTCAAATAAGAAAAAATTATTTTCTAAAATTATAGATCAATTTGATGTAGAATTGCAAGCAATTATTCTTCCGACATTTCCATATTTTATAAGTTCCCTCATAATTACAGGTTTTCTCTTGACTAACATATTTTTTTCCCAATTATTTTCAATTATTATTTATGAAAAACTTTGTTTAAAATCAAATATATTTGTCATTATTTAATGGCTAATAATTATAACCATATAACAGATCAGTGTGATATATTTCAATGTAATATTAACGACTTGTTAAGATTTGCATACGATTATTTCAATAAATTTTAATATTAGTTATAGTTTTTTTTTCTATTTATATTTAATTTGTCCTCTTTTCTTCATCTCCTGTACTTTAGTGTGCTTTATATTATATAAATCTATTTGCTCTGTCCTGTAAATCGAATATTTTCTGTTGGGCAATAAATGCATTATTATTACTAAATCTAAATGAGCAAAGCTAAAAAAAATACCTTTCCCATGGCTCTGAAGCACTTCCGGCGAAATATAATCAGGCGTCCCAACAACATTGTTAGATCTAACAAGACCGTCCTCGTCCATCCTCATACAGGTACCAAAATCGGCCAACTTCAAGTGCCCGTACTTATCCAGCAACATATTATCAGGTTTGACGTCTCTATGAACGAAACCCATAGAGTGTATAACGTCCAAAGCCAACACTACCTCCATGGTGTAAAATTTAGCCCACGTTTCGGGTATGTCGTAGTTCGACATCAAGTTGACGATGTCGCCGCCGGGCATGTAATCCATTACCATATACAAATGTTTCGCATCTTGGAATGCAAAGTGTAACTGCACAATCCACTCGGATTTGGCGTGCGCCATGATGTGGCGCTCTTCCCAGAAGAACGCGGAGTCGGAGCGTTTGATTAAGTCAGCCTTGCTCAGCCTCTTCATGGCATACACCTGTCTGGTGTACTTGTGGCGGACTAGTTGAACTTTTCCAAAGGCACCTCTACCTATTACCTTGATGTGCTCAAAGTCATCCGTTTTCATACGAAGGTTAATTATATCACTAGCCAATCCATCATCTACAAAATAATAAAATAAATATCAGAAAACAACTCCTGAAAGCACAGATTCCTTCTTAGACAAAAGTGAGTATATTATTTTTTGGAAAAGGTTACAAATGATCAGTATAAGGTAAATACAAGATGTGGCACTTATAATGTTTCAAAATGTTAAAATAGCTTCTCTACAAGATTTGAGAAAAAAGTCATAAGAAAAAGTTCAATTTTTATCTATAACCTAATGAGGGTTACATATTCCAAGAGTATAATCTAAAACCCAAATGGTGTTGATTTAACCAAACTTGCTTAACGAAAAAGGTCGCAAAAAAGGTTACAGGGTGTTAGTTTCTTTTTTATATCTTATTTCCTCCTTAACTCAGAACCCAGGAAATCATAGGGTAGAGTAGAATCATACAGGACATTCATTTTACTACGTTTAAATGTTTACTTGCAACTATCAGAAATAGGTGGAGGATTTTATTCTACAAAAAAATGTACTCCCATCAAAAGTCGAAATTATGCTTGGATATTACAGCAAATATTTATTAACACATACTCCATACTTTTTGGAAATAACTATGTATCATAACATGACAATAGTTACATAAAACGTTTAAAGAAATGTGACGAAGAGAATGGGGGACACATAAAACATTTATGTGCCGTCTAGCTTAATGTGTTTAGCATTCCTTAAGGCGGGGATTTTGTAGAAAAAGAATTGCACAGTCTGAGTGAGCGAAACGACGAATCAATCAGACCTATGAGACAGTATACAACCCTTATCGGCCCAAACCGCACGGTTCTCGGAAGTTTATCATGCATTTCGACGTACATAAAAATGGAAGCCATGTTATGATTTTACTCGAGGACACAAAATGTAAAATTACCAATAAATATTAATCTGAAATATTATATGAAGGGTTATATGAAACATATCATTTATGTGAAATTAAGAGAAATTACAGAATAATAATTGTTAAATTTTCCTATTCATAATTTTTTAATATCTAATTAATATTTTTTGTACAATTTCGTTCTTCTAACATCCATCTGAATAATTAATAATTATTATTTAAGGCGGGGATTTTGTAGAAAAGGAATTGTACAGCCTGAGTGAGCAAAACGGCGAATCAATCAGGCCTATGAGACAGTATACAAACCGTATAGGCCGGAACCACAAGATTCCCTGAAATATATCGTGCATTTTGACGTACATAAAAATGGAAGCTATGATGTTATGATTTTACTCGAGTACACAAAATGTAAAATTAGCAATAAATATTAATCTGAAAGTGAAACACAAGTTGTCCTATATGTCCTGGCTAGGGAGTGAAGAATTTGGTAGCTGTGGCTGTGATAATTTTGCCGCAATTGCGACATATTGGCGTAGTAACTGTATGGCTAAAATTAAGGTATTTTAACATTTATTTTAATTATTCTTGTGATTTTATGAGCAATGAAAATTATCTCACGCACTAGCGGGAACCTTTGTGAATACGTTGATATA
Organism: Monochamus saltuarius; assembly: GCA_025584915.1. Lineage (NCBI taxonomy): Eukaryota > Metazoa > Arthropoda > Insecta > Coleoptera > Cerambycidae > Monochamus > Monochamus saltuarius. The sequence goes on from CM046723.1 coordinate 58,246,832, forward strand.
TAATAATAACCAATTATTTCAATTTTCTTGGAGTTCTGTGTCCTTGCTTGAAGCCCTGTTAGACGGTAAAAATATGTATACAAAATCCCAGCCTTAAAACTGATCCTTTTTAACTTAGTAAATATAGAACCACATTTTACAAAATTATTGCAGTAAGAAATCCTACTTCATCTTTCTCAAAAATAATATATTTTACGCCAATGAAATAAAAGCACCATTTCTGTGCAAAATTGATTGCTGTATAAGAAATACTAAATAACTGTAAGAATATTAGGAGCATTAAAGTTACCAGAAGATAATTTACAATATGAGCTGGTCAATGCCTCCTCCGAGGCCTACTCTGATGTTAGATCAGAACAAATGGAATATTTTTAATGATTTTGAAGAAACATACACCTCAATCAAAAATCAATTAGATTTCTTGAAATATTTCAGAGATATAGCCGAGGATTTGGCTAAAAATTGTTTTTTTGTTTTTTTTTCCATTTAAAATCCTGTATCTCATTAGTTATAGCCTGATAAATTTTTGTACACTCTCAATAAGTGTACCACATTGGAAAAAATTGCTTATACAAAAAAGTTATTGTAAAATATCTATTTGAAAAAAAAAAAATAATAATTGCCTTGGGCTTGCATAACTTTGTTAATATTGTTTTAAAAAAAGTGAAATATTGAGTTGTACCTTCCAATTTTTTTTCACTTACTTTCAAAATAATTCCACTAAATATATACAATTTACTGTTATTTTACTGCTCTAAGATAACTACGCTTAAAAATAATAAATTTTCAAAATGTTATATCTAAAAGATGAGAAAATGCTTTATTACTAATATTATGTGAGCAACGAATAATTTAGCAATACATATATTTCAAAAGTTACTAACAAATTTTATTTTTGACTTTAATCGATAGATTTTAATACAGAAAATGTTTTCATATCAAAATTACATGTAGCAGCAAAATATTTCCAGTTGAATAGATAAATGCGCTATTTAAAATTTGAGTTTCAAGCACTCTAGAATATTGATTTAAATATAATAAATTACAGAGCACTAAATATCAGCGATTAACACGTACAAGAAATTTGTGACAGAAAACAAATTATTTATTGTTAGAATTATATCTAATCAATAGCAATCTGTGTTTATGCTTGTTTACAGATATACTTTATGATTGTGCAACACTGTTCATTTTATTTGTTCAAAGATTATATAAATCGTCCAAATCAGAGAGGCAGTTTACATACATAAGTACTTCAACATTTTATTCCAATGCCCTAAAAAGCAGATTTTCCAATAAATTAGTCGCAAATTCCAATCAAATACATGAAGGAATTTTAACAACAAAAAGTTAAAGAATTAAAACTAAAAAGTATTAGGCAGTACCTTTTACTGTTAGTAATTTTTCTGCTAGATGTGTCATTTAGTTCCTAAATTAGTCTACAACTTGGAATCATTTCAAATATTTTTTTTAGTCTATATTAATCGACAACATTCAAAAATATAATATATGGCAACAGATACTAATCTAAAAATAATTTTGACGCCTATTTTCATTTTAGCATTGCTGGATACCACTTTGAAATAGAATTTATTAACTGAATTATTATATGCATTTGCCACATCTCTGAATATTAAAAAAAAATTAGAGTGGCACAGATTGATTTCAGTTCTATTGCCATTCACTTCATCCAGTACCTCATCTATGTTTCAAATCAAAATATAATGATGTGAAAGTATGTTTTAATGCACAAATATCTAAATAAATTGTCAGATGTTATTTTGCTTATACCTACTCAAGCAAATATGTGACTTTTTATTCTTTATTTTTTTTTTTTTATAAAAACGAAGTATGCATTACAATAAAATAATTATTTCGTTTCAAATCTGCTAACAACACTAATATGAATTAAAAATAAGTTTACATTAATATTTTAAAGTAAATTAATTATAACCGTCTCTTTAAAATAGTTTGCTTGTTAACTCAAATGTGAAAACATATTCATATAATTTTTGACAACAGTTAATTCTGTGCCCAACAAAATATTTTAAAGTAGTAACCATGTTCTCAACAGGAAATTACCATTAACATAACATCATATTTAATTAACTTTATTTATATTCTGCACTAAACTATTTCCACTGTTAATGGGTTCATACTCATCATAAACAGTTAAAAATTACTAAAAATATTCCACAATACGTTAGAAAGCAGAATGCATTTTCTTGATAAACCTTAATGTTTTTCTAGTGAATAAATGTAGGTAAAAGGTATTTACTTATCACTCAGTAGCTTCAAGTAACGATTAGCTAATTTCCATTTTATCTAAATATTTTTAGCATGATAATTACAAGATAATATTTTACATTTTTTATTGTGTACTTAAACATACTGACACTTAAAATATAGGAATGTACTTACATCTATTTAAGTAAACCTCAATATTTTTTAGTTTTTTAACGGAAGGATGGTCGCAATCGGTATACAAGGCTTGCACCGTGTCCAGTAGAGAATCAATATTACCCTTGCTGTGAGGATCTTGAATTCGTTCCTCTAGAAGACGAAGTCTTCTTTTCCTATCTTCGTCATGTACTATATCCATCATGACGAGTAAATGATATTAATGAAAATCTACTATAAAACAGGCAAACAGTAACGTGATTCTTTGATTCTGAAAATTAAAATAAAAACGGAGTGTTTATAAATTTCTTAACATCAGGTTACCTTCAAATAAAAATATTTAAATTGACAACTGCACCACAGTTTCCAAATTCTGTCATTCTTTTGTTATTGAAATAAGAATTAAAAGTTTGCCACATTTAAAATATGGGGGAACTTTCACGGCGATTCTTAAAATTCAATGAAAATTGTGGTCCTGTCAAATATCTACTCGAAAATTTTCTATTTCTTTGTGTAAAAATCGTTAAATTATACATTTACCTTATCATTACAGAAATGTGGAAGACGAACTTATTATCCCAAAAGTCATACAAATCACTAATAACTATTATAAATATAAAATTTATTAAATAAATCTCGGATTAAAATCATATTTACTTTAAGCGAAGAGCAGCCATTTTATTAATCATTAGATTTGTTAGTTTGGCTTGGTTTGGCTGCAACCGTTGACAAGCAATCGACGCCGTTGGTGAGAAAAATCGGAAAAGTTCTGTCAAATAAAGTGTACACTACTTACTCTCTAGACCTACCATAATGTAAATTTGTAGTTCAAATTTATTTGAAAACACAAAAAATTAAAAAATGTAATTTAAATTCTTGGAAAACTGCATGATATCAAATTTGTTTTTGATTTAGTTTCCTCACTAAAATATCTATCTACTTTGTTGCTGTTATGCAAAGTTACACACGAATTATATCTACAGAAAAGCGTGATAATATGATGCACAGCGAAATATTTGACAATAATAGTATAATTTTTTAATCAGCCAATATTTGATAATGAGAATGTATGTTCTACTGATTGTAAAAATTGCAAGTTTGTTTCCTCAAATAGAAACTGTCCTTTATGCATATGGTTAATATATTTTTCTGTAAAATTTTTAATTTAAAATTTGAAAGTTCCTAAAACAGTTTAAATAGTCATTTACTTTCATTATTATCTTGTCACCGCGTCAGTTACAAACTAAAATTCTATCTAAATTGACTGACCAAACTTAGATTTTTCATTCTTGCATTAAATTTAAACTAATAAACTCCGCCCAAAATCATTCTTGACTCCGTCCAATAAAAACGAAGTCTTTAATCATCCCGTCCATCTATTCTGGGAAAAAACTTAGCTGTGATGGATTGTACATACCATCACCATACTACACGTCTATCTTTAGCATACCAGTGATCCGTGATCTAAAAACTATGCTAAAAACTTCAATTCAAAATGACAGTTTGACTGTTGACAGTTAATTTCCTAACCTTAATCTGAATTTTATGATATTGTAGCAACATTTTGTAAAATTGACATTAATTTTCAAATTTCCCCGTAAAATAAAATGCCTCTTATAAAAGTGACGCTTTTTAATGGTTTATTGTACTTGAGCGGTTGAATTGAGCTTGTGTAATTCATTTAATTACAGACATTCACGTGGTTAACCTCAAAATGGATTCAAAATATAATTTAGGAAATAACAGCAAAACGACTACAATTTCAAAATTCCAAATGAAGTTGAAGCCTACACCTATTATTTTTAATAACAAAATTGGACCTCCAAGTCCAAAGAAAATGAAACTGAACGATAAAGAAAATAATAAAGGTAATTTGAATTCTATCACTAACAACTTTCAAAACAAGCCTAAACTAAGTATACAAGATCAAAGAAGAAAGTTGCCAGTTTTTGAAAAAAGGAATAGACTGTTAGAATTAATAAAGAGACATAAAACTCTTATAATATTAGGAGAAACTGGTAGCGGAAAAACTACACAAATTCCACAATACATCAACTCTGCCAGACTACAGGAAAATGGAAAGATTGCTATAACACAACCTAGACGAGTTGCTGCTATAAGTGTAGCATTAAGGGTTGCTCAGGAATATGGACAAGGGGTAAGGTTTGTTTAATTTTTAAGAGAGGTCTGATAGTAGATGCTTTAAGAAATAATTTTAAATAGTATATAATGCGATTTATATTTAAATATTTGTTGTTTTTTTTACAGATGTCAGTAGGTGATGTAGTTGGTTATACCGTTAGATTTGAGGATGTAACATCTAAAAAGACTAAAATTAAGTATTTAACCGATGGCATGTTATTACGTGAAGCTATGAATGATAGATTACTGAATCAATACACAATTGTTATTTTGGATGAGGCCCACGAAAGGACAATACACACTGATGTTTTATTTGGAATTGTCAAAAAAGCTCAGAAGATTAGGGAAGAACGAAAATTAGCACCTCTAAAGGTAAATTAATACTTATGATACAGTGCCTTCATAAATGATTACAAGCCACGTGACCAGGACTTTGATTCTCGAATGGCAACTCGTATGCAAATAGATTTCTTGTCTCTCTCAATTGCCGTAGTGAGGAAGAGGATATTTGCATATGAATTGCTCTGCGATTGATTCGAGAATCTTGACCCTGATCACGTGGCTTGTAATCATTTATGAAGGCACTGTATGTATTTTTAATATTGTATGTTGTTGTATCTGTAGATAATCATTATGTCTGCCACAATGGATGTAGATCATTTCTCAAGATATTTTAACAACTGTCAAGCTGTTTACTTAGAAGGAAGGACCTATCCCGTTAATGTATTTTATACTGTCAGACCGCATGACGACTATCAAACTAGCTGTGTTGCAACTTTTTTCAAAATCCACAAAGAAGCTCCTCCCAAGTAAGTATACAAATATGTAATGTTTTTATTGTTTACTTGTTTAGTCCATAGTTTAAATAATTTTTTTTTGCTGATAGTCATGACATTCTGATATTTTTAACTGGCCAAGACGAGATAGAAGCCTGCGCTCATCAAATCAGGTTACTATCGAAAGATCCAGATGTGCAAGGACCCCCAATTAAGTTGTTTACTTTATATGCAGCTCAGCCTAGCACTCAGCAAATGACGGTGTTCCAACCTTCACAACCTAATACTCGAAAAGTAGTTATTAGTACGAATATTGCAGAGACTAGCATTACAATAAGTGGGATAAAATATGTTATAGATGGAGGAATGGTTAAGGCAAGGTGAGTCACTTAGAATTTCTGTTTTGACTTCCATGGTAGATTGTCAGAAGCTCAAATTAAATTTACTAACCCCACCTAATGATGAAAATAGGGATAATATTCAGTTTTTGCGAAATTCACGAAAAGATGACATTTTCCTGCCATTAATAATTTAAATAAAAATTTGCAAAATTCGCTAGAATTTTTGCGAATTTTGCGTCTATGAGGACAAAGTTTTCTAAATCGTGTTGCCTTTATAATACTTGTCTGTCGAATCAGTCGAATTTCAAAATAGAATTCTATAATGTGCTGTAGTGTGGTGACTTCAGGGGTTGTTATTTGGAATCACAAATGTCAGAATTTGACACTTGATATTGACATTTACCTCTTAATAAAAGTACTTGTCTAATTTGCTTTATAAAAAAAGTTGTATATATTTTATCTACTATTTTAAGACTAAAATTACGCCAATGATACTATTCTTGATCCATTCAGTGTTTCTGTCTGTTTTGCATTTTTAAGAAAACTGGGCACATATGTCTTAATAATGAGCTGTTCTTTCATTTTCACTACAGAAAGCACAATATATTATTTTAAGATGTATCAATTAATAAATTAAGATTGATAATATGAACAGAAACATTCAGCTTTACATATATTTCGCCTTTGACATAATTTTTAAGAAAAGTCATGTAACGGCAGATAGACCATCACCGTTTTCCAACCATGTATAAACAATTGATAACTACCGTCATTCGTGCTGCCACAGAGTAGCGAGTTACTGCAAACGGGCAATGGAACAGACTAGATAAAGGTGGTCTAATAAAATAGTTAGGGTTAAAAATATCCTAAGCCGGCCTTATTTAATACACCTCTGAATAAAATGTCTCAAATTCAGCATAAAAAGCTAATTGAGTGTTCAAAATTTCATTTTTTTTTATCTGAAACTGTTTCGATAATATTGAACAAAAATTATCTTCAGGGCCAGTCCAAAGGCTTTTTAAAAACTCCTTTAGGGTACATTCCTTCATATAAACATGTATCCTAACGGGTATATGAAGGTTTTGTCAAATTTTTTTGCCATAGCAACACTCCCTGAAATATTTGCTCATAATTTCCAGTATATTGCTGCTATAGTAAGATATTTTATTTTTTAGTATTTTGTGCTATCTTGTATGTACTGTTATCACACAAACGCATATTTAATTAAGTTATGAAAATGTCCCTGTTCTATTCTCTTTAAAAATATCGCTTATACCTTCATAATTTTTGTGTTGTTTTTTAATTTTGAATTTTGATTTACGACTGTTTTAAACAAGGGCCAAAAATAATAGTACATATCTTGTTCTTCAGTAAAAAAAAACATTTTACTTTAATTATCATATAATAAATTAATTTTACTTCTTTCAACTCAATAAATTTTGTAATTTCACAAAATAACAAAAGCAAATGTTATAAAAATTAAGTTTATATATACAATTGTTTGAAAATGCAACTAATTTAATTTAGAAGTCAAAAAATCACTAAAACCTTGAAGAAATCAATAAAAATAAAATAAAATTTGCAAATTTCGAGTTCATGAAGACTAGTTTTATGAGGTAATTATTGTTATTAGGTCTTTTCATCCGTCAACTGGCTTGGAATTGTTAAAAGTACAGCGAATCTCTCAAGAACAGGCTTGGCAAAGAACAGGTAGAGCTGGTAGAGAATCCGAAGGATATTGTTATCGAATATACACTAGATCGCAGTTTGAATTGATGAAGAAATCTACGGTCCCCGAAATACAAAGAGCAAATCTCAACAGTGTCGCTTTACAATTGCTAGCCTTAGGCATTCACGCATTACATTTCGATTTCATGGACAAACCGCCTAGGGAGGCAATTGTGGCAGCATTCGACCAACTGAAGCAACTTGGTGCGATAGAAGATATCGACTCTATAAATTTAACTCCTCTTGGAAGAAAAATGTCGAAATTCCCGCTAGACCCTCGGTTTTCCAAAATCCTTCTCTCTAGTCAACAGTATGGTTGCCTCGAAGAGGCACTGACGGTCATTGCCTTACTGAGTAGCGAATCGATTTTGTTGTGTCCTCATAACAGGCGAGAGCAAGTTCAGAACATACGGCAAAAGTTCTGCTCTGCTTACGGGGATCATATAACGCTTTTAAATGTGTACAGAGAGTTTAATAATATCGGGCAAAATAATAAACGATCGTGGTGCCATGAACATTTTATCAACATCAGAAATATTTTACACGCGAGGGAAGTTAGGGCTCAGCTGGAGGAGATCTGCAAGAAATGTGACCTTACCATTTCTTCTTGTGGCAGTCAGATGGATCAGTTGAGAAAATGTTTGCTGACTGGCCTTTTTACTAATGTTGCGGAACTTCACAGGGATCGGCAGTATATTACGGTAAGATTTTCCTCTATAAATTATTATTTGGCGTTAAAGACCCAATATTTTAATGTATATTCTAAACTATTTTGATAATACCATATCTGCACAGTAGATGTAACAAATATTTAACGAAAATAATAAGAGTAGTACAGCATGTCTGAAAAATAAGTTGGGTAGAAGTGAAAAATAAAAGAAAGAAACAGAAATAGAAATTTAAAGCTACATAATACCATTTTGTTAAAAAAAAACAACAATTATGCTTTCATTATTTTTTATTACTTTAGTTGAAACATAAAAAATAAGTAAAGTAACTTAAAAACAAAAACTACTAAATGTGAAACTTTTTATTTCAAATTAAATTCAGATATTTCCTAATTAGTGGGAAAATTCAGAACTAGATGTGATAACTTTGTTGGTGGATTTCATTTTTTGATAAAAAAAAACAATCAAGCATCGCTCTACAGATGATATTAACTTTGTTTTTTTTATGAAACGTCCTGTATATTATTATATTTTTGGATTTGCCACTTTTTTTACGCAAGTCATATAAACATATCATGCATTTTTACGGTTTGTGAGATATTGGTAATTAAATAACTAACTTATGAGCTTTAAAATGAATATGTTTTGGTTTTCAGTTGGATAAGAGGCAGGTAGTACAAATCCACCCAAGTTCAAGCCTGCACGGTCAGCAACCGCACTTTGTCGTTTTTACTGAAGTAGTACAAACAAATAAGTGTTATTTGCGGAGCCTCACTACAGTCGAAAGTGAGTGGTTGAGTGAAATAGCTCCAGAATATGTGAAAAGTCATAATATTAGGTTTAATAGAGATAGTTGATCATATACTTTTACATTATTCGGATTCTAAGGAGCTTACTTATGTTTTTATTTTTATGCAGTTCAGTTCAAAAACTTGTTGATAAGCTGGAAAACTTGTATTTATATTTGATGCTTGGCCAATTCGTATTTGGTTATAAATATCCGTTTACTCCAGATGTGGTTGAAATTAGAATTTATTCTTAACTTTACTTCAAAATATTCACAATTTTTTATTTAGAAGAGAAAATAAGATTGAAGCTTTCCAATAACTCGATGATACTTTTTTGCCACTATGGCGTTGTTCTGCATTGTGCATATTAATTGCTATTTTATTTCGCTGATATATTGATGATATATGTATAATATAAAATATAATTTATATTACATAAACAAGCAGCAATTATAAGGCCATTTATGATTGTTACTTTGGTTGAAACCAGGAAAACTACCTGTACATATGTAATAACTACATGCTGAATAAACAATATTAGATATTATGTAAAGCATTTAAATTAATCCACAGACTGTGCCAACTGAAATTTTTATATATTGTTCTGTTTACTTTTAATATAATTTTTTATATTAAATTTGTTGGCTTTTATTTATTGCATATATGAGTCCTTTCCATTGTTTTTTGTGTAAAAGGAACAAGGTAAGTAAATAGGTACTAAAGAGACATCTATGTGAAAGACAATGACAGTTGAGGCTTCACAATCTAATACTACATTTATAATAGGAGAATTGCAAATCCTTAACTCCATAAAATTAAATTTTCCACATTCATTGTGGGACACAGACTGGAGCAAAAAGTTATCTTCGATATTAAGTTGGTAGGCAGGAATATGAGCAGAAGGGAAATTGTAGGCGGAAGTTACAAAATGGACCAACTTATTAAATAATAGACGGTGGAAGTGTACACTTTGACTTTTATTCGAAAGCTAATATTATCTATTCTATTTTGTTTGATTTCTGTTTATGTTATATGTATAGTCAAGAAAACAATGTCAAGCAAACAAATGTTTCCTCGGTCTGGTAATGTTAGATGTGTTACTTTTTCATTCTTAATTCAAGCATTTATTTTCTCTTACGGAAATATTTAATATTTTTCTGAATATAATAAATCTTAACGGTAAACGGCGGTGCTCTGCTGCTCATACAAAAAGCTTTAAATTAACGTACTTTAGTCATCTTGGTTCAACATTCCAGACAACATAGAACCAAAATGGTGGTGTTGTAGCCTTTGTGTATCATCCGACATTAAAAATAGATTATTATAAGTTTTTATAAAAATGTCGACAATATGCAAAGCTCTTATAAACTCTTCTAGATTTTCTGTGATATTAAACTTGGTCAATTTATCCACAAAACATATAATTAGAAACTATAGAAATTGCTCTCTGTTTCCATATATGTCTTTCCTTTTTAGAAATTATGATCGAGTTAACTCTTTAGGTTAACTCGTTGAGAATACTCATCGTGCAGTCCGGAAAATAAATCGGTGTAAGTTAAAAATTGTTCGGAAAGTGATCAAATTGATTAAAATTCATATATGTACTGATCCTCTCTACCATTACCAAAATAGAGTAAGCTGGATAAGCTATTTTTTCCAACTTTAAAATAAAGTTGAACCGTTGACTGAAATATTGTAATAGAAATATACCTCAATCAACGGTTGAACATAGAGAAAGAGAAGACCTACAAGTTCTATAAATTTGATGAACATTTTTGATCATCAAATACGACCGTAAAAACTAATTTTCGAAAATAGAGGGTATAGAAAATGTTTAATTAGATTGGAGAGGTTTCCGCTGTTGTAAATAATTACCAATACTACTTTATCTGTTGCTGCTCTTTCAAAATTTAATATGGTATAAGGAATACTGAAAGTGTGTAGATATGTACTAAAGCCACAAAATAACTAGACTAAAAAATTTAATTTCTACCTTTTGCCGACCTTCCATTTTATATATAAAAAAAGCAATCTGCTCTGATGTCCTGATAAACGAAAAACAAACTTATTAGATAAACAAAACACAAAAAGTTATTTTGTAAGTATATAAGTTATTTAATTTTATTAGGGGTGGAATTCAGTATCAGCACTTCACTTAAGAATACCTAAGTGTGACTTCATTCTTCATTTGAGGTATACTGATTACTGAAATAAGATGCCCCCTTTAATATTTTGTTTCTATCTAAACTTAATGGAAACTTTACGCACTGTACTCTGTACTCTGTAGTGCGAAACTATTATACTCCATTTTTAAACTAGGAGGAGCGTTTTGAATATTGCGCGCCAAAATGTTGGTTCCTTATTGGTTAATTTCGAACCTACTTTACACTGCTAATAAGTTTTACATTCTGGCATTTGTTGACATTTTGCTTGTCAGTTGTCATCAGTTCGTTGTCATTGTGTTTTTACCTGTTTTTCTATCTATTTATTATCTCAGTTACGTATAAATCAGTTCTTATCAGAACTAAACAACTTATTATATTGTTTGCCATTCGTTTTTTCCAATTTTCCATTGGATATGGATGATAGTGTGCCGACCACAAGTAAGGCAGGCGCGGGAATTACATCGCCGTCGCCCCAAGGAAACGAAAACAACTCAGTTTGGGGCATTTATCTCTGGCAGAAAAACAAGCAATATTAAATTTGTACAAGAAAAGCCTAGATGATGAACCTACTCTTAAAACTGTCCAACTTGTATCCAAAATAGCGATGACATTAGGTAAATTTATATTAACATTATCTACTGTTGAACTATATTACACATTATATTTTTTTAGGTGCTGCAAAATCAACAGTATATCGAGCCATAAAGCAGTATAAATCTACTGGAAGGGTGCCTACTTCCAAACACTGTGGTGGACGACCTGGGATTGTTACATGTTTGGATGAAGTAATGAAGAATTCCATAAGGCGTGTAGTACACAGCTTTTTCTTAAAAAATGAAATCCCCACTTTGGACAAAATATTAACCGCAATAAAAAGTCGCCAGGATTTGCCACAGATGTCCGTTCATCATTATACAAAGTTATGAAACAAATTAACTTCAAGTAAGGTTGAATACATATCTCAAGCAAGTATAATTGCAATAAAAACATTTTTTTTTTGCAGATACTTAAAACGAAGTCGTAAAAGTGTGTTGATAGAACGTGATGATATAGTGAGATGAAGACTTGACTACTCGATATCAATTAAAAAGTTTAGATCTGAAGGTAGACCTATTTATTATTTAGATAAAACGTATCGTTGTGAATTGAACCCTATAGAATTGATTTGGGCACAGGTGAAGAATGAAGTAGCAAACAAAAATAAAACATATAAACTGAAAGACGTAAGGGAACTACTAATAGAGGCTCTTAATAATGTTACAAATATGAACTGGAAAAAGTGTGAAGAACATGTGATTAAGGAGGAAGAAAAAATGGGAACACTTGACGGAATTATGGACGATCTCATTGAACCTTTAATCATATCAATTAATAATAGCGAGAGTGATATGGATACTGACTCGTCAAATAATTCAGAAAATTGTTAAAGACATGATTTGTCCCTTATTTTTACCAATAATATTCTAAATTATTAAAAACTTATTTTGTTACTTTGAACACCTGCAGATAATATATTACTTAACGAAGTTCAGTTATCATTTATTTAGCAATTATCCAGTAACTTAATAAATGTAGTTCGAAGTGCAACAATTCAAAGTAACAAAAACACCATTATATGATTACTCCAATGCTAATTGTAAAAATGTGAATCAATAAAAAAAATTTTAAAAGTGAAAACTGGAATCAATCATTTATAGATGTTTGGTTTGTAGTAAATTATTTCATTCATATTATTATGTTATGTAGGAAGTACCTACCTACCTACTTTAAAAATATATATACAAAAGTTAAATAAACCTAGAATTAGATATTTATTCATTGCACATTATTTTGAATAAGTACTTAATAAACCCATTTGAAAGTAATGAAAGCTTATTGTACTCAAATTGAGGTTAAACACTTGCAGTAAGTTGTCACGGTTGTCACCACAAAACATATAACTAGAGTTGTCACATATGTTTTGTGGTTGTCACCGTGCATTTTTATCTTGTAAATTGTAAAGGTAAGTGCACACCTTAAGTGTATTCTATGAATTCCACCCTAGGTATCCAAGGTAATAAACGAACGCATTAACAAGTATCTTATCCATTCGATGACAAAGCCGAACACACCTTGAAACATGTTGTTTGGTCTATGTTCATTGTGTTTCATGTTCTATAGCTGTTTTTGTGTTGATATTTTTTCTATGTTTCTGTGCCTTTGCCTCAGTTTGTTATAGTGTTTTCGGCGATTACTGAAAAGAAAATATTAAATAGTGGAAACGAAATTGTTGGTGATTGTGAATCAAGACTATTCTATCTGTCACAACTGTCATAAAAATTAAAAGTGTAAGAAAAACTATTTTAATTATATGTATTTGTGCATATTCTGCTTTCAAAATGTTGCACCACCTAACCTAAAATTTTACTTCTAGAATTTTCCGCCGATTATAAATTTGTGTAAATTTTTAGTTGAAAAATGGCTCTAATGTTAGCTTCAAGATTATGTCGGGCACCTACCCTGCAGAAATCAAATTTGGTATTAAGGCAATTCCAGAACAACAATGTATATCGAACGTTTGCAAATGATGGGAAAGAAACTATTACTAGGACTGCTAGAAGACGAACAACTTTGAAAGAAAAGATTATGGCTCCCGCTGGAGATACAGGTAAATAATTGAAATGAATGAATAATAATTGTATTACTAATTACATATTTCTTAGCATTCAATATTGGAAAAGGTGCGCTTGCTGGAGGTTCAATACTTGGTGTTGGTGCATTGTGCTATTATGGATTGGGTTTAGGAAAAGATGCTAGTCTAATTGATCACCAACAGTAAGTTAATTATTTAGTTTTCATGTAAGATTTAACATTTAATTTTGTTTAGTGTGTGGCCACAATATGTTAAAGACCGTATCAAGACAACCTACATGTACTTTGGAGGCTCTGTGGCTGTTACTGCTGCTAGTGCTCTTGCAGCAGTACGTTCTCCAGCAGTACTCAATCTTGTAATGAGAAATGGATTTTTGGTAAATAAATAAATTCATCCATTTTATTAGACATGTAATAATTGCAACTTTTAGGGTATGGCTCTTAGTTTTGCTGCCATCATAGGAACTGGTATGCTATGCCAAAGTATGCCATATAGTAAAGGTTTCGGAGGGAAACAGATGGCTTGGTTACTGCATACTGGCGTGATGGGTGCAATGTTAGCGCCCATGTGCCTACTCGGGGGTCCCATCTTAATACGGGCGGCATGGTATACCGCAGGAGTTGTTGGAGGACTTAGTACTATAGCAGTGAGTTGTTGATTTATTATTATCCCGGAGTTAAAGTTTGTTTGATTTAAATGACTAATACAAAATAAACAAATGGGTTTATAGTAGTTTTCATAAGATTGGCAGTTCACAAACACCAAACTTAGTCCACATTAAGATAATAATTTGTTATCTAAGAAAGGAATAATATTTTCTTATTTTGTTTCAACTAAAACAAAGTTGTAATGTTACCCAAACTTCAGTTTGTGTAAGAGTTCAGCCAATCATACCGAACCGATATAACCACTAAACAGGAAGAAGGTATAGGAGTGGGGGTGGGTACAGCAGGCTCAAAATTTAACTGCAAATAATTTTTTTATACAGTGTGGCCCATTTAAGATGGAAACACCTCTGTAAAAATTCCATGTATTATTCGATTTGTTTCGGTTTTTGTTTTAAAGATTAAAACTATTTTGGCTCACAATATGAAATTCCATTCTCTATAATCAATACGTACTTTGTTTTTTTTTCAATGTCAAAATTGGCAAAAACTGTTTAACACCTTTTTTTTATCTAAAATCTGGCCATACTACTGGATTCAGCACCCCCTGTAAAAATTAAATTTTTTGGTTCGAGTTTTTTTTTAAAAAAGATAAGGAATTTAAATTTACTGCTCACAATATGAAATTCTGTTGTCTATAATCAGGCCTACTTTGGTTTTTTGGAATTATTATTCATTCTTTGCTAAATTTGACATCAAAAAAACCAAAGTAGGCCTTGGTTATTGACAATAGAATTTCATATTGTGAGCCAAAATAGAGTTTTAAATTCTTTATCTTTAAAAAAAACAAACCTGAACCAAATCGAATCATAAATGCAATTATTACAGAGGTGTTTCCATCTTAAAGCTGTATATTAATATTTTTATTTATATTTCCATAACTTTATTCTATTTAAAAAGGAAATAATCTGAAGAAGAAATCGTTTACATACAGAAATACGCTAGACGTCATCTGTTGTTGATGATTGTGTAAATGTATGTTCAAGTGAATTAAAAAAAAAATTAACAATTTGATTATGTCAGGTATGCTTTTTTTTGTAAATTTAGCTAATTATTTTTTATATTTGTTATGGCGGTTTTTTGTTATGTAAAATCAGATTGAAGGCAACTGTAACAACTTGAAATAACCGCGTTTGTAACATGGTTGATGTTAGTATATGCAGTAAACTCTACACACGCTCTACAAAGCTGTTTACAGGCCTTTTAGGCTCAGAGCTTTATACTTTTGAATGAAATAAACGCCGACGAGCTGCCACTGCTTTCTGACCATGGGTATTTCATTATAGTGTGGAAAAATTATTTTCTGTAGGTGTGTGCCCCAAGTGAACAGTTTCTCTACATGGGTGGCCCCCTTGCGATGGGATTGGGTGTAGTATTTGCTGCCTCCCTTGGTTCCATGTTCCTTCCACCAACAACCGCACTGGGTGCCGGTCTGTATTCCGTCTCGCTTTATGGAGGACTTTTGTTGTTCTCCGCATTTCTGCTTTACGACACCCAAAGGATAGTAGCCCAGGCCGAGAGGTATCCAGCCAATCCCGAGTTATATGGAGTTAGGCCTTACGACCCGATCAATGCGTAAGTACACAAAATTTTCATTTGTTTATGTTTTAAACGTTTTTAAGTCAGGTTTGTACTAAATTAATGAAGAAATTATGTTCCATTATAAAAAAAATTGTAATGTGTCGAAATTGTTTATTTTTACTTTTGGATTAATTATGTAGTATTATTGTATTTGCAGCAAGATTAAGAATAGCAAAACTATTGTTGGTGATGAGGCAGTAATTGCAAAAATATAGATTCAATTAATTTTACAGGTCTATATCCTTATACTTGGATTCGCTAAATATTTTCATAAGAATAGTTGTCTTGTTGCTCGGGCAAGACGATAGAAAGAGATAAAAATTTGATTTTTTTCCGGGGATCAAGACTGTTTTGATTACCTATACATATATAGGTAAACTTTGCTTTATTCTACATATTCTGTAAGCTTTTCTCTTTTAGAATTAATTGCAATGCAAATTGGTTACTTCGATTTCACATTTGCGTAGACGTTTATTCATTGAATCTATGAATATGTACTGGTGAACGTTTGTGGGTGAATATTTCCTAAAGTGATCTGTCTTTACGTGTCACTTAAAAATTATAATTAAATAATAATTATTTACATAGATTGTTCATTTGCGCTTTTTGATTTCTGTTCCACATTTGCTTATTTGTGAATTTTTATCATTTTTCAATATTTAATATTTGGTCAAATATTTAATTTCAATACTAAATATTCGTTTTTGTTTATATATGGGTTAAAATGAGGATATTGTTAAATTTTTCATATTTTTTTTTACAATAAAATCCAAATGGTATAATACTAGGGTTAACAGATTTTCAATACTTAAATAATAATTCATATTATTGGTATACAAGAAAAAAATAGTTTAAAATTATTATTTAAACCCCTTTTCAGACTGTTGATTCATACACAGTTCCCAAAATCAACTTGGTGTCGGTCTGAGAGTAACTGCCAAATTTAAATATTTTCGCTAGTATTAGACATTCATGGTTTTATCGACTAATTTCAACTATTAATAATTGAGTGTTAAAATATGTAATATATATTATCGGTCAGTGGTCGCGCGGTTTAAGGCGTTAGTACTTGAATCGAGGTGACTAGACGGAGTTGGTTCGAGCCCAGCTGCCGGTAGACCGTATATAAGCTATATTCGTGGAGAGGATTGACACCCTCTCTGTGGGTATGGTAGGGTGGAATAGTGTTAGCTTGGGTCAATGTGAGAGATTGATGCCGGTTGATATTTGACTACCCCCCTAATTAATGAGGTTTTCCAGGTTTTCCTCATTCCTGCACTGAATATTGGTTAGGGCTTACCAACGTAAGTCGTTCCTGGGCGCAAATGCGGCCTGCTTAATAATAATATGCCGCCCCCTCTCCCGCACAAGTCTCCGACTTCTGGGCTAATCCCTGTGATTAGAATGAGGGGTAGAGATATTATTATTATTATTATATGCTATACATTCTTTATTTATAATTGTGCTGTTACCACATTAAATTGCTATTGTTGCCCAGCAAGAACCTCCAGTAGAATTGAGCGTGCCAAAAAAAACATTTTTTTTAAATTTCTTTTCTATGCACAAGTGAACATATTTCACTACTATCACATGTAGTTTCAATAATACTATCGACCAATGGCCGACTTATTTTAAAATTCAATTTTTTCTTCATAACTACTTAATAAATATCTTCACATGAACCAAAATATAAACTAAATAAAAGAAATTACTTAGATCCTTTGATGTTTCTTGATTTCCTAACTCAAGATCATATTACTACCATATACCGAGAGATCCAGAATGATTGAAGCAGCCGCTACCTACAAATATTTTGTGTGCCGCTCTCCTATTATTTTCACTCTTCGTGGTTGGCGTCAGTTGCGAAAATCGATAAAAACGGAAAGTAATTTTGATCATAATTGTGAAATGGAAGTAAATTTTAATAGCTTTGGTAACATTTACGTGTGACATCAGCTTCAATCATTCTGGATCTCTCTGTACATATGACACTGAACAGAAAGTGATAATATAATCATATCTAAATGGGGTGATAGAGGACATAAAACAAAACCATAGATATTTTTTTGAAATAAATTCTTAGCTTATTTTATTTTAAAAATGTCAAAGGGCAAAAGGAAATTTGTATTTGTGAAGGCAATTCTGTTTTATTTGATTTTTTTTCCTATAAATTATCGTTACCTATAATATGCATTATTCAGCAGACATTTTAAAATCTTGTAAAATATGATCAAAACCTAAGAATCATTAAATTATTTTCAGCTTTTTATTAATGCTAAGTTGTATTGAAATTTTAGAAATATTTAATTCCGCCACATAGAATGGCAACGTTGCTAATCTAATTTCAATGTCCAAGGTCATTGCATAATTTTTAAAAAGATCAAAGAAATGTCGTATACGGTAGTGGAAAATGGGCCAAGACAAAAAATGTTCATGTTCAACCGAATACATCAAATATTTGCTAAGGCACACACATTTTTTGGACAAATTTCACACAATAATTGAATATTTATACACAAACAATGCAAGTGTGGAATTGAAGTTAGTTGTTAAAAAAGTAAAGTATCAAGTTGTTACTATAAAGGGATGTATTTACTTACAGAAAGTAGAAAGCTAAAAGTTTTCCTTTAATTCAGTATTGAAACCTTTTTATCGCTTTTTTTGTATATTGCCACTTTTTTTGCTCTTCTTGGTCGATTCTTTTTGTCTTGTTAGTTTTTTGTTTTGTATTTAGTATTATTTTCAAAAATATTTTGCTTTATTTGCTTTTGCATTTCGTCGTTTTAATTTTGTAAATTTACCAATACATTTTTTTAGATCTATTTCAATCTACCTGGATACTCTGAACATATTTGTGAGAATAGTTACACTCTTGGCGGGAGGAGGTGGACAGAACAGAAGGAAGTAATGTGGTCTGGTTTTTCCTCTATTTATCTTCATTAAATGTAAATATTTATTTAATACTTCCTAACCTTCAATTCTCAATAAAAGATATTTTTTTCCTGTTAAGATTAGTTCTTACGAAGCTTAAGAGTAACTTTAGTGTACATATTCTTATTATAGCTAAGGTAGGTTAAGGTAGAAATAATAAAGGGTCCTTTTCATAAGAGTAATTTTATTTAAGCTTTTGTATTCACAATGATTTGAGTTTCAGTTATAATTACAATAAATAATTTTTTAGATTAATAGTCGTGTTGTCAGTTTTAGAATTAGTTTTTAACAATATTTCTTTGGATACATGTGCAGTCTTAATGGAAAGTAAATGAGGGTGATGTGCGAATGAAAATTATGGCACATTGACAAACACCTCGCTTAGAAAAATTATCAAGAATATCATTTAAACCATTCTAAACAATATGTCTCTTTTACAAAGCTAAGTCAAAATATCGTCTAATATCTAAACACATGGCAAGTCGTCTACCTCTTCAAATAGATGAAAAATATTTAAAAATCTGTTAGATACAAGGGTAAATTTGCTCAACATCAACTTCTCAAGCTGGCATATTTAAAGAGATAGGTATAGGTACATGAATCTACTAATTATATGTACAATGAAAGCCTCAGTCAATTGTATTTTACAGAATTGGTGTCTACTTACCACTGATAATTTCTTTAAACATTAGGAAATATACAAAATGGATACAAGATTGAAATTTTTCTTTACTACCTATTATACATTATACAATACATATATTTTTTTAAAATGGCTACATTATGATAGGAAACATTTTGATTATATTTATTAGTTTATTTGTAAAAACAGGATACTAACGCCACAAATTTTAAGTTTTTTTATTAGAATGAAAGGTCAGTATTGATACTGTCGCCATCTTCATCAGTGCGCTCAAAATAGCCAATGTTAAGATTTTGACAATGACAGTTCCTTAACCTTATTGCAAACCGTGTCTTGTCACATGATGTTTAACATTCTTAAACACATCGGATCCACTGGCAGTAAGCACCCGACTGCCCATAAGAACACACGTGTTTCGGTCAGAGGACCATTAGTAATTAAAAAACAAATTAAAATATTATTTTGTCAATTTTTAAGGTGAGGTTGTGGCAATTATTAACTTTTTAGACGATACTTACACCTTTTCCATAATAATTACAGATTCGTTACCATGACAAACCTGTAGGATGGCGACACCAGTGTTAGTATTTGGAAACATATCAGGTAGTGTCAGAATTTGACATTTGATGTTGGCATTAGCAGTCTATTACAGTCCGGCATCTTCATGTTGGCTCCTATGGTGTCGACGTCCCAGATTTCGTTTCTTTTTTTTAGACAACCAAAAGACGATTGTGCATTTGGCCATGCACAATCGTGTGCTCAAGAGGCACGGTGATTTATCAAGAGACAGATTGTCTCCCACTTCGTCGTAAACAAATGAATTTCATTGGTGTTCATTGCGCATTTAGCCACAACCTCTGGAACCTGCACTCGGCGAATTGTATAAATAAACTGTGGCGTTAGTAGCTCATCTTTTCAATAGTACTTATTACGGTTTATAAAAAAATGTTCTGAATTTTTATGTAAAAATGAAATTTAGTGGAATGACCAATTTAAAATTCTTTATATCTTTCTGATTTTTTTTTTTTAATTATGTAGATAACAGGAATTGAACAAGAATCTTTAAATTGGGATATAATATTTGTAAGCGCATAGTTACGGGGGAGCAACTTTACCTAAACAAAAGTCAAACGTATCATAGAATGTAAAATGTCAAGAGCTCATTGGTTGATATTTTTTAGAGGCAAATTTGAAATTTTAAATTTCATTTTAGAAATTTTGCTGGGAAAGTTACCTGAAACATTGAAAGTTTTTATAAAGCTATTAAATTCTTCTCAGAAAGTTACTGTATATAGTTTCCTATGCTCATTTCTATTTAAAACAATAATGTGATGTACATGTTCATAGATGTATGTACTAATAGACAGTTGTATTAATAAAAGTGGTCTCTTTCTCTCTCTCTCCCCCCCTACCCTTTCTTTAACCACCCTCTCCCACAAACCTAGAAAAAATATAGACTGTGCCAGTCTCATATTGCCAGCGACCGCAAATTCATGGCTGCCCTAGAAGGTACAGAATCGCTAAAACTTGGTTTTCATGCCAATTTACGTTGGTTGTATTGTAGCATGAAGTTCATTTGTTTACTGTGATTGGTCACATTAATGTCACATTCTTTAATGACATTTAAAATGACAGCAAGTTAGTTAATTTCATATTGCAATGCAGCCATCATATTTGCACAACCGCCAACATAAAGCAAATAAAATATCCATTTTCTGGACCTTAGGTCCCTAGAAAACGCGGCACCTGTCACGTGACCTATATCATGAACCGACGCAGTCTATATTTTTTCTAGGTTTGTGCCCTCCCCCCTTAGATGTCATGTTTTCTAGGAAGAAATGAAGGACAGATGTTACAATAAATAAATTAATTAAATTTCAAATGTATTAAAAAATAAAACTTCAAATCTCATTCCTATAGTTTTTATGCCATTTTTTTAAGTTTCGCAATACTAACGAAAAAAATTTCAATCTCCCATCCATTCATTCGTTATAAAATTATCAGTTAAAATTGGTTCATGCAGAAATTGATATTGTCGAACATTATGAATTAGAAGTTCATCGGGCACCACACGCTATCGCCAATTACATTGCCCTTATTTACAACTAATTTGTTGCATTCCATCCCGCTACTCGACCAAATGTAGTGCCCGACAAGGAAAACACTTCTCAAAAATTCAAAGGAACACAACTATATAATAGTGTAAGCTCAACATCTACATATTCTTACTTATGTAGGTTTATATATACAAGAAATACGGTGATAATAAGGTCACTAAAAAAAACTACACTGATATGTCGAACGTATAAAAAATAAATATTCTAAAATTAATATCACTAAGGTACTTGCTAAATATTGATCGGAACAGCTATAAAAATTGGTTTACGAAATATTAGTCAGGGCCACGCACTGTGGTACATATTTTGCTTTATGGCATTTACAACCTATATACAGAGATTATAAATACACTAGATAATCACCGTAAATGTAGTTACTGGACGCGGTAAAAATAGTTTCATAAGTTCCATGTAGAGGTCGGTGGCATGCCGAATTCAGAAATTTATATAATTCTTTAAACCAGACTTGTAGTGCGGTCAAGCGGGACCTTCGCCTGAGATGGCAGGGCACTACCCAGAGATTATAAATACACAATCTCTGGTGCAGGTAGAAAAGGGTCGTCCGGGAAATCCGAATAGGCCCGTAATCGCTGGCAGATGTAACAACAAAAAACCGACTAATCAGTATCTGCATCCATTTTTACCGCGTCCAGTAACTACATGGACGGTGATTATCTAGTGTATTTATAATCTCTGCTATATATATAAAACGTTGGCAAAAAATTTCTTTATAAAAAAAAAACGACAAATTTCAGATATAAAGATTTTTATTTTGTAGTAGTGCCACATTTTGCTTTTTCGTGCCATGAAAAAAATATTAAGATCATTATAATTTATTTCAGAAACTTAATTTAAGTTCCTAATAAACTCTTAATATATTTTTAATAGTACACTATCACCGCCATTAGTTAAAATTTTTACTCATATTTGAATCAGTTCCTGAAAGAATGTCAATTTAGAATTTTTAAATGAATATGGCAAACCCTTATTCGTCATATAAATTAAAACAACAGGGATTTTATGAATGAGTAGCCATCTAGTATTTTTATTTGTAGATTTGCCCACAATTTTGCTTCCTTAGGAAGTTGATGGCATGAGAAAGTATTTTTTTACTCAATTTTTTTTTACAGTAATTTCCTTATTCTCAATGTGTTTATACATCGTTTGTATGCTGAAATAAATTATTTACTTACTTATTTGTTGGGTAATTGTACTCAAATTTTGGAAAATGAGGTTTTTTGTGAGATAAACATGAATATTAGATTGATTTTGGCATTAAATGTACAGGACGTTCTGAGCGCTTGTCACTATATTAGTTTTTTCAGATTTTTTTTTAGGAGAGTTTTTTCTGTTGTACAAAAAGTTGTTAGGTTATAAAAAACGTCAGCTGTCAAAAAACTGATGACGTAAAATGCGTTTTCGACAACAAAAATGTCCACTGTCAAAATATTTACTCTACAAATAAGTGGCAAAGTTGCTGCATCGAATCGTTTTACTTTTACATGAGAAAACAACACATATTTTTGTAACACATTTAGAAATTTAACAGTAAAATGTCATAAGAAAATGTAATTTAAATCAACTTACCTTAGTAAAATTTTGCTTTCTTAAGCAGAGGCTTGAGAAGCCCTTTTTTATGATAATTTCCTTATTTCTTGAAATGAAAATGAGGTCTTTTGTGAGATAAATATGCATATTAGATCGATTTTTGTGTTAAATGTAAAAATGTACAAGGCGTGTTGAGTGCCTGCACTATATTATATATTTTAGATTTTTTTTAAGGATAGAGTTTTTTCTGTTGTACAAGACAAGCTGATGTAAATTACATTATTTTTGTCTAAGGAAGCTAGCCTTAAAGTATAGCCCATTCTTTACTGAACACCCTGTATAAACAAGGATAAAGTCATAACTTGATAATAAGAGTTTCGTGTCCGCTTATATAAAGAATTGAAACAAATGAAATAATCTTAACTTGTCAATTAATGCTTTTTAGGTTATAAAGTGTCATCTGTCAAAAACTGATGATGCAAAATGGGTTGCCTATCAAAAATGTCCACTGTCAAAATATTTATGATACAAATAAGTGGCAAACTTGCTGCATCGGATCGTTTTACTTTTACATGAGAAAATAACACATATTTTTGTAACTCATTTAGAAATTTAACAGTAAAATATAATAAAATGTAATTTAAATCAACTTACCTTAGTAAAATTTTGCTTTCTTGAGCAGAGGCTTGAGAAGCCCTTTTTTATGATAATTTCCTTATTTGTTGAAATGAAAATGAGGTTTTTTGTGAGATAAATATGCATATTAGATCGATTTTTGTGTTAAATGTAAAAATGTACAAGGCGTGTTGAGTGCCTGCACTATATTATATATTTTAGATTTTTTTCTGTTGTACAAGATAAGCTGATTTAAATTACATTATTTTTGTCTAAGGAAGCTAGCCTTAAAGTATAGCCCATTCTTTACTGAACACCCTGTATAAAGAAGGATAAAGTCATAACTTGATAATAAGAGCTTTGTGTCCGCTTATATAAAGAATTGAAACAAATGAAATAATCTTAACTTGTCAATTAATGCTTTTTAGGTTATAAAGTGTCATCTGTCAAAAACTGATGACGCAAAATGGGTTGCCTATCAAAAATGTCCACTGTCAAAATATTTATGATACAAATAAGTGACAAACTTGCTGCATCAGATAGTTTTACATGAGAAAATTAGATATATTTTTGTGACACATTTAGAAATTTAAGAGTAAAATGCCATAAACAAAACATGTGACACTCCCATTAATAAAAATTATAGATCGAAGTGATGAATGAGCTGCTCGATAAAAATATTACTAATGCCCATTTTTACTTACCCTAAAAAAAACATTTTCAAATTTCCAAAAAATGTTGGACGTACTGCTTAAAAAATCAGTTATTCGGCACAACGCGAAAAATATACAAAAAAATCAAAACAATTTTTGAAAACAGAATTGCGGTTCTATTTTCAAGAAATGCAAAATATAACGATAAAAATGGGCCCTAAAAAAAATCACTTACCTAAAAGAATTTCAACCTAAAACTGAAATCAGCATACAAAAATAAGTAGCATTCGCGACCATATCATTATTTGTCACACAAAGTCCATCAACGATTCTATACCACTAGATTCCTTCTCGCAGAAACTTTTGTCTAAGTCGACCACCCTGTGCTTTCACTTCAACAACGGTTCTCAAATTCCCGTCCAGAAATTATAAATAATCAGTATAAGCAACCGTGAACTAGTATGTACAAACGAAAGGCCTTAGTCCAGTAGTTATTTCTTCACCAGACTGGCTATCCTGTGGAGGTGGGGTTTGACAGTACTGTTCAGAGCAGATAATGGCGAAGACGGTGCTGGCGACGGTGGGGTAGTGTTGTTGTTTTTGGTCGGGGCAAGATTCTGTTCCTTCAGGACTTGTTCCTTGGCTCCTCTGAAACAAAAGGTTTAATATTGTAAGCTCTATGTTAACTTAGCCTTCAAATAATTCATTAAGAAAAACTAACATTATTGTTACTACTTGATTACACAACAAATATACTTCAAACAACACAACTGTCAAATATTTCTACTTTGACATTTGCATTCTCAACACAAAACTAGATCTGATCCACTTATACATAATTTTTGGGTTCTCGAAGTATCCACGGTTCTCGAGAACACATCTAAACCAAATCGAACACAGCCTAGAATGTTCTAGAAAACAATAAACGGGTAGGTGAGTTTCCGTAACAATATAAATGATTGTACAAACATCCTTCTCACATTTTCATTTTGTATTGACTGACTGATTTTTCAATTAAATACTGTAACAAAGTTATTACAAACGATTTTTTAGCGTCTGCTCCAAGTATAGTGGCCCTACTTTAGATTTTGCAGAACTACAAGTGAAATGAAGGTTACTACAAATAGCTGCAAATGATTTTTCAGCCTCCTCTTGAAGTATAATAACTCTAGATTTCGAGGAACTCAAAAAACAACATTAAGATTAGTACCTACAAACAATTGTTTAGTTTCCGGTTGAAGTATATTGACACAAATTTAGATTTCAAGAAACTACAAACAAAATTAAACTTACTACAAACAACTACAAATGATTTTTCAGCCTCCATTTGAAGTATAGCAACCCTAGGTTTTGAGGAACTCGAAAAACGAACTAAGATTACTATGAACAATTGTTTCCGGTTGAAGTATACTGACACCACTTTAGATTTCAAGGAACTACAAACTAAATAAAGGTTACTGCAAACAGCTAGAAACTATTTTTCAGCCTCTGCTTGAAGTATAGTGACTACATTAGAATTCAAGAGACACACGCAAATATATTGAAAATATTAAAAATACTTTTTCCCTTGCTACTACAAACGAAATTTTTTTCACCACAAACAATTACAAACGATTCTCTATAACAAAAAACTGTCAGATTTTGGTGTTGTAAAAATCGGTGGATGGGTTTTTTTCAAGATCATATGACTTTTGTTGGAATACTGCAAACGAAAAAACGAATATAAACGATAATCTGTAAGAATCATAAACAAAAATTTGAATTTTTAAAAGTTGAGTGCCAGGATCACATAGCCGGTTAGATTTTTTGTTATTACTTAATTCTTACAGTACTTACAAGTATCTTGTCAGGTCTTCGATATCCACAAGCATCGAGTCTTGCTCCATATGAAGATCGTCTCTATCCATTAAAAACTTAACCAAACTCTCATTCAGAGTCTCAATTTGAGTATGAAGATCGTTCACTATAACTTGCAATTGAGCTACGTTCATTTCGGTGAGGATTTGTCGAGACAGTCGTCTCTTCTCTTCAGGGAAAGGTATGCCAACTTTTTCCAGGCTGTGACGGACCATTTCAGTGATTGGGCTTTTCTTCTGCCTCTGCCTTTCAATCTGAAAAAAAAAGAATAATATTCTAATTCCTTTCAAACACTGCATTATGATTTGTAACCTACCTCCATCTGCATCCTGGCCATCTCCTTGGCTTGAGCAAGTGCCATTCGGGCCTCGGTCTGCAGTCTAGCCTGTCTGGCAAAGAAGTCGGTTTCAGTCATCGGTTCCTTAACGGGATGCAGCAGAGGTTGACCAATGGAGAGAGTGGCGGGTCTGGCTGGGGGAGGAACCACTTTTTCTTGATATGATGAGTAGAAACTCGAGGTCTTTGGCGTAACAGTCTTTGGTTGTTTTGGATTCGTCATTGGACATTCCGAGTCTGAGTTGGGGCTCTCATTGTCTGAGACAGTCTCATTCATAAAACAAATTTGGAGATTCATTCCTGTAAAATACAAAGAGTGGAGTTCATCTGTTATTTTAATCTAAAGAGATAAGGCTTCATACATGACAGAACAATTGTGATTCTGTTAGTATAAATCTGGGTGTTGTAAGTATTGTTAAACTTGAATTTCTATAGTTGTCCAAGCAGTCAATAATAAGATACATGCAGCCCGTATATTTATCGTATCAAATTTAAGTGCCGCGTATTGGACGATAAAAAAGTTGTATGAAGGAATTAGGGCTTGAAAACAAAGTATGAGTGTAAGTGAAGCGGTTGAAATAAGTAGTTCACTAACAAGAATGTCTGTGAGTAGTGCAAAAAGGTGTGGCTATTTAAAAACGAGACTGCGCGCACATAAGGCGTCCTAGAGGGGTAAGGAGGGAAACGAATGCAGCGTTGGATAGCTGGAAGTGTCTTCTATTCCAGTACGAAAACACGTTTTTGTTGTTGAAAAACAAACGCCGCTAGAGGCACTCCAGTACTCGAACACGCACCGTACTCGCCTGATTTAGCACCCTGTGACATTTTCTTCCGAAGATCAAGTCTGCCTTAAAAGGCACCCGGTTCGAGACGATGAAAGAAGTGAAGCGAAAATCGGCGGAGCTCCTAAATGCTCTTACAAAAGAAGACTTCCAGCATTGCTTAGACCAGTGGAAAAAACGAATGGAACCATGTGTGGCGAGGGGTGGGGAGTACATCGAAGGGGAGCATTCGATTGTAGAATCATTTTTAAAATAAAACTCTTTTTCATGAACAGTCTCGTTATTTAATAGCCAGACCTTGTATATTATGCAATAAAAAATGGAATACTGGAAACTTACGGAAAGAAGAAGATAGAGGTTGATGATGAAATAAACTTCCGACAATAAAAAAATCAGGTTGCTACATCATAAAATGAAACTTTGCCTAGAATATCTAGAAGGGTGCTTTTGAAAATTATGTGTGACAATCAAAAAAGTATGCTGATAGGAAAAGAGAAAACAGTGATATGGTGAAGAAATTACTTAAGACAAGTATTAGAAGGGCAAAATCTGAAATGAAGAATATATTTTATATACTTATACATTATATAAATACTGAGAAAACATGGATAAATGAAGGCCACAAGGTACATTCAACATCAACTTATTTTAGGTAATTTTGCGTTCTTTGAACTCTTCTCAAGTGGCACGCCTAAGGAATCTTGTCCCTTGCAACCCTCACCTTCAAAACTTATCTAAGTGCTGTGAACAAATCATTCTCTATTTGGACCTCGGGTGTACGTAGTTATTGTAGTGAAAACCTATATTGGAAAATGCATTGTGCAAATTTGATTGGTTGAATTGAGATTGCAATATGGCATGGTAATTTGGGGGCACTTTGGCTAGGAGTATTTTTGTCAGAAAAGAATCGTTAGGTGTACAGCTGATGTTTAGTGCATTCCTGTAGGTTGTTATTAAAAATTTTTAATATTTATGTTTTTAATAGTAACAATAGTATCAAAGAAATATAGATGTGAGAATAACTGATGCAAGGAATTGGTTAATAAACAAGGAATTTATGGGGATTTATATTTTCTAGATCTAAAGCTGTGGAGTTCCGAAACTTGTAATCAAATGTTATTTAATTAAAATTATCGGATATGATCACCATTTAGGTATTGGAAAATAAATAAATTATAAATGAATATGATCAATTTTTTTTATTAAATTATGTGTTATTGAAAAGTTATGTAAATAATTTGTTACAAAATTTCTGTCCTTCAGAAAGTTTTACTTCCTATTTATTATCAAATACAATCAGATTTATATCGAATATGCATTACTAATGATTATTGTAAAACGTGACAAATAGAAAAAAATAATAAATATACAACAATTTTTTTTAAACCTTATTTCCATCATCAAAAATAAGAACGCAAGTAATAAGATTACTCCAAATTCCAGCATATTTATTTAGTAGCAGGGGCATTATGTTTGCTTCTGTAAATGCATTTAAATTTAAAAAAAATATAACTGATAGCAACCAAAACAATTTTGGATAAAATTTAGTCTAATTATAATGTCTTCTTTTGAACACTGAATTCCTGCACAGTAATGATTTTTTAACTATTCGGCTCGTAGCTATCCAAAGTCCGTGTTATACAACCTTGCCTTGAAGCGGACATACGAAATTTTTCAAATTAGGACAAGTTTATATGATGTATGTAGTACATATGTACAAACATACATGCATAGGTATTTCATTTAGTGCATAGACTGCATGTTTGAAAATTGATCTATCTCGTGATGAAAAATACACAGAACATAAACAATATATAAATGGTAGAAGAATATAAACAATAGAATAAATAAAATATAAATATATGTATGTAATATATGTATAACAGCTGTATACATATATATTTTGTAATTTAGATGCTGTTCACAAGAGTTTGTTGGAGTGTTTTTCAGAAATTAAAAACAAGTTTTAAGATATGTGAAACTGACAAAATTATTTCACTGTATAATTGAAACGTATCAGTAAGAATTAAACATATTTAAATAGGTACATAATTTATTAATATATACTTCTGCAATAAACCTTACAATAAAAATAGGTATACAAAATGAAATTAATTCAAGTCACTATTCAATTAATTCTATGAATTTAATAAACAAACACTGTTATCAAATATTTATAATGTGTCATAAATTTCTTGGAAATAGCTCAATGATGACAACTAACAATTTCAAATATTATATTGTACTTAATACAACAAACTTTAAAAACTATTTTATATATATAATAGAAAAATCATATATTTGTAAGGGTTATATTAAAATTTTTAAATTAAAAAAAAACTTGGTGAGTAATAAAGATCAACAAAGTATATGTTGTCTGAAAACATTCTTTAATCACTTTCTAGTAATTTGAAAATTATGAGAAAATCATAGATTTAATGTTAATAACTTACCACTCTGCAGTCGAGCCTGTAAACTAGGTTTGCGACCAGGCCTGTCGGTATAGTAATCGTCTTCGGAGCCCATAGCTAACCTTCGTCGAATTTCTTCTCGGTCTGTCCTTCTCTGTAACAAAATACAAAATAAATAAACATATTACAATAAACTTTTCATTCGTGCCGACTCACATCCATGCTATTTTCATCATCGATGGTAATAACACGAATAAATCGATCGACAATATTTTGCTCATCGTACGAAGGGGGCACATAAGGGAACCAATTCATGTTTTCGTTAACAGCGTTGTAATCCATGCTAAAAGTGGTCATGGAGTACGCTCTTGGAGACAAAAAATCGTTGTCATAATAGTCACTATCCTCCTTCTGTGCTATGGTATAATAAGTAGTTTTGCTTTTGTGCGAAAACTGGTTCTTAAACGAACTTATATTATTCGAAAAACGGCGAGACTTGGCTTTAATGGCATCACTAAAATTATTCGTGTGATTTTTTATGGCAGCCAACCAATTATCAAACATCATAAGAACTGTTAAATAACTTTTTAAAAGTAGAAAGCACTGCACACGTAAATATAAAAAAGATCAAAACATAAATTTTACTGGAAAACAATCGAGAAAAACCAAAAACAAACTAAAAGTTTTTCAAAAAATGAACGTTATCACTCTTTGTTTTGGCACATGGTCAACTCATTGTTTTCTTTTTGTTTGTTATGGCGTCTCACGAAAGAGAAAATGTTGTGATGCAATAAGTAGGAGGAGGACGAACGATCACGACTGCACCTGTCAGTTCCCAAGGCTACGAAAGTGTAAAGTCTTCGCGGGAAAATTAAAAGATATGTCTACGAGGGATAATCAAATTGTAAGGTTGTGGACATTATTGACAATTAAATGGTGCCCTACTTATTAGATATAGTATTCATAAAGAAATTTAGGAGTTCATTAAGTTTAATTAGCTACAATTCTTTATAAATATTTAAACATACTTGGCGAATAGTTCAATTCAAATATATTTAAGTCAATTGTGTACCTGTGTAGGTATTTTTAATATTATGTAGCCTAGCAACAGTCGAATATTTTTATTTTGTTACTATAAAAGAAATTACTTTTTATATCGTTCTTTTAATTAACAAAAAAGAAAGGCGTTAGGTGCTCCTCTTTTCATACAATACTAGTTTTATCTGGTGCGATCTAGGTGGCGCCATCTACGTTTGTTTAGTGCTTTGTTCTGCCTTTCGTTTTTCGTTAGTCGAAAAGAACCCAATTTAAAGTATGAAAGTGAAATTTAGTGAGTAAAATAAAATTAAATACTCGTGTTATATGCCCAATAAAACCTTGCCTTAGAAGGTTATATAAATAGTTGTGTACTCACATAATAATACATAGTGAAAGGTGTGGTAAAATACAATTAAAAGATGCATTTAAAAGGTAAGAATTTTCTTATGGAAGTTCCACTGCAAAATATGTTATGTTCAGTATTTTTTTCGAATTCATTCTTTGTAAATTCAATATAGGTAATATACATTTGTTCTTTACCCATAAAAAACGGCCAGTAAATGTAAAAAGTAAAAATGTAAAAACATTTCGTTTCGAATCAGAAGTGGCTTTGCTTTTACTGAAATCAACCTACTTATTATACCTAATCTAATATTATGTTTGTTCCTATTTTTCAGTTTACAATGAAGCGAATAAGTTACAGCAAACAAGGGTAAGTGTTTTATTTACTATTTATTGTATTCAGTTTTGTTTAGATAAGTGTTTTTTAACTGTTTGCATAAACGTTTTATAAAAATGTCAGTAATTTGAATAAAATGTAGGTACCTCGCTACTACTTGAGTTAGGCGTATGTAAGAGTGGTAGCTATAATATCCATTAACCTACATTTCCAAGGAGAAAAACCTGCATTAGTTTCTTCATTGTTATTATTACAATACCAATTATTGAACCAGACCGTATAACCGTTTACATATATAAACTGTGGAAAATAAGATTCTTTATGCGATCAGTAGTTTTAATAGGTGCGAGATTATTTACTTTAGAGTAGTTTTGATAAAAATGATGCTTTTGAAGGTAAATAAATATAAATACATAGCCAGCAGATCAGTGACATATTAAAAAAAATACGGTTTTCGAAAACTTTTTCAACTTTTATGACAAAAAAAATTACTTTATGTGCTGCAAGTATATCTTTAAAATTAAAGTCCCACTTTTTGACGGAAGATATACAATAATATACGACGTGTTCCTGGATAGGTGAAACGACTGTTCTTGTAGGGCACAAAAAATGTGGATGTTGTGATGAAAATGATGAAATGGCCTTCTGAGATTCAGTGCTTGTTTGTCGTTGTTTGTGAAATAAAGTCTGCATTATTTCGAATCCTCAAAATCTAGTAAGCTTTAGAAATTTAAAATAATTTTTTTCACTATTAGCACAGAAAATGAGTAGCTATATTTTCTGTGCTATTAGACATTTCTGTATCAGATTCAATAAAATATAATTAACAAAAGTTTATGCGAATGAAAAGTTGAATAAGTGTGCCAAATTTCAACCTTGATATTTTGCTTAATTCATACACTTTTTTTTCGACATTATATGAGATGAGATACCAGAAAATGTTCTAATACCTACTTTGTTTGGTTTTAGAATAGGCATACAACAGTTAAATAAATTTTGCACAAATACTAAATTTTTCATTCTGAGAAATTCTTAATATTATTTTGTGGTATCTCATTCAGAAATAGCACTTTACTGGTGAAAATTTTCCAAACGAGTTTCCATTTCCAAGGCTTTATTGGATCTGGCGGATATAAACGAGTAAAACTGACGGCCATTTTTAAACACCAACATTGTTGTTTCTAACAAATTGTTTCATTTATCCAGAGACACGATAATGATGTGTTTATACAGGGTATCTCGCATAAGAACGTTAATTCTTAAAATTAACATTTAGGTATCAAATATACAGGGTGTTTCACATAAGAACCGACACAGAGCACCTGTAGAAGTGTCCAATATATTGTAATGTAACCAAACTTAACTATTGTATACAAAGTTGCACCTCCCCGAGGAGTTATTAATCGCCAAATTGGGGCCCTATATTTCGAAAAAAATATTTTGTGTGATACATTTTACCGTAGAAGAACCAAATTTGGTACATGGTTTAGGTGTATTTATTCATTTTTGACCGTGTAGTAGCAGAGTAACCTACAAGAAAGTAAGATTTTAAACCCTTGATAGATGCTGCTATCTAGTAATAACTAAACAATTTATGGCTCAAAAAATACTCATAACTATACATATATGGCGATGCTCACAACAATGGGCAAATCGACATAGATAATTTTAAGTTTATCTTTTTCTTCTACAAAACAGTTAACACTTTACTTGACTGCAGCAAAATGCGCATAAAAGATTTGTGTTCATTTTTCTTACTTTTGCTTTTAAATGTGAAACATTAATTGTTGAATTTTATTGAGGAGACATTTTCAGTAAATATTTTAAGAATAAACTCGCTACATTTTGGCAATAACACTTCTACTACTACCTAGCTAACAGTACCTAAGTTGAACTTTCTAATATCCAGTAATGCATAATTATTTTTAGTAACTTTAACACGATTTAAAATTCCTAATTTTAAAATTACATCGACATTCTACCACTTTGGACCACAAATATGGCAACCTGAAAAATTGAAGCAGTACGAGATGTTCATTGGAGCTCACAGAGCTGGACAATAATTAATTACTCAGTAATTTAATTACAAATTAAATTACATTTCTAGTAAAAGTAATTGTAATTGAATTACTTTTTTAAAATTAGTAATTGGTATTTAAAAATTGTCTGTTAAGTAATTGTAATTTTCTACACTTATTCTACAGTTATTCATTACCACGACTAATTACTTTTCAAGATTAACTTAGTTATGAGGTAATTAAATTAGCCTCAAGTAATTTAATTTTTTGGTGTGATCCCAACATGATCTCTTGGTAAATGAAGAAGACATAGCCCAGAATAACATGTTGAGGACTTATTGAAAAGTAAAATTGAACTAAAACTTCTCAAATTCCTAGAAGGCAGGAGAACAACGACATATATGCTAAATGATTATAAACTGGTAAAAGAAATTTTCATTATAATAAATATAATACGAGTCTACCATTTTCGGCACTCGTCGAAAGACTCTTCTTTCGCGACATACATAAACTCTGCACGACGTAATGCTCTTACAGATGAATTGTCGTCGAACTGGTCGTTTTAAAGGCAAATGTATTTAATTTGTAAGTTTTTTTCTTAATAAATTGTGTACTGCCTCTTGCTTATTAGTTATTTGTACTTTTCAATATTCCTCAGATTCAAAGGTCCTGATGTCCTCAACATTTTTACCAAAGCAATTGATACAGTAACTTTTTCAATAACTTTTATTTTAAAGTAGTTAAATTCCCGAGTAATTACTTTTTTTAATAATGGTAATGATAATTAATTACTTTTTGAAATTTGCCCAGCTCTGGGAGCTCACCCCTAAAATTATACAATTTTTTTTTCTATTGACCGAATTTAAAAATGATATTAAGTATCCTCTGCAGAATTTAGTTAATTTACTTTTGTTAAATTTTAAAA
Organism: Monochamus saltuarius; assembly: GCA_025584915.1. Classification (NCBI taxonomy): domain Eukaryota; kingdom Metazoa; phylum Arthropoda; class Insecta; order Coleoptera; family Cerambycidae; genus Monochamus; species Monochamus saltuarius. Next base: position 58,281,271 of record CM046723.1, read on the forward strand.
AACTGTATGGTGTTCAGGATAAAATGCATTAACTAAAACAAGATTTTAAATAATTAGATTAGATTTTAGATTATTAGAAAATAACAATAAGTCAGTAGGCTTAAATGTCAATTTTCTATACAAGAGAATACAATACAGAATACACCCTGTAATTGGTTAAATTGCAATATGTGGAACACCCTGTATATTTAGATACCTAAATGTTAATTTTAAGCATTCTATGCTAAATTTATGTATATTCTATATTACCTTAAATCTACGTTGGTAAATTATGTGTTTATTACAATACAATAACTAATATTAATAGTACATTAGGTAAATATTTTGATTACTAATGCATCAAATATAAATCAGAAATCTTAAATAGTTTTACAAATATTGTATAAACAAGTAGGTAACCATTTCAGGAGTAACAAACAAGTAGAAGAAAAATATTAACCATATTACAAGATACTCACAGTTTCATCCAAACTCTCTAAGGTCTCATTTTCGTCAAAAGTCAGGGTGTAGAGATCGTACAAGTAAGACGTGTCTTTCTTGTAGTGCCTCTTTCTCTTTAATGATGAGGTCATGGCGTTTAACCCACTGATAAAAATGTATAATTATCTGTAAACCCGCAGCGCAATTTCTTAAAATAAATAAACAGTCGATGTGTATGGGGAACTGGTGCATAACAGAGTTTACAGCTTATCAGCGTTCACACACTGTATCCGGTTGATATTTTCGGTACCTAATACACTACACTGCAAGTATATTATAAACACTATGTAGCTAATGAGTGCTAATGACTCGAGATTGGCTCCCTTTTTTTATGCAACTGATTTGGTACCCTCATTGCACGTCGCAAAAACAACTACTAGGCTAAATTCGCCATTATATTGTTAGGAAACGCGGTTTCTATTGTATGGATAACGTGATGGGAGTTATGGTGCGGAAATATACGCTTTCAAATTTATATTTTATTACTATGTAGTCTACATTTCCGTTTATTGCTTGCTGAGGTGTTACGTGCAGTAAACACAAATAAAGATAGGTAATATACTTGTCTAAATATACTATTCTTTGACCCGGTCAGTGATTTCGTAAGGTAAACGGAACCCGTGCTTTTAACGTAATCACTTGGTTGGTTAATAATAATTAATGTTCGTACAAACAAGAGGGTCATTACTTTTTATATTTTAAAGCCTATCATCTCATGTATGCTTGAAAAACACCTACTATTTTATTTTATCAATGCTGCCATGAAAATATGTTTTCTTTTAAAATACAGGGTGTTTTTAAATGAAGTAGCAAAAATGAGACCACAGATTCCTTAGGTGAAAATAAATCAATTTAACCTAACATACCTATATCCCAAGTCGCATAATAAAAAAGATACAGGGTGTCAAAGTTAAAATTTTGTTTTCGATATTTTTAAATAACTTCTTAAAAAATCCAAATATTTACAGAAAATTTCTAAATCGGGCGTATTTGCGGGCGAAAAATTCAAATTTGTTTCTAATTTTGACGTCACTAATAGAGGGCGCCACTTGTTTCTTTTAAATGGCAGAACTTTTTTGCAGCTTAGTGTATCCATTATTTTTGCTACTTCATTTAAAAACACCCCCTCTATATTGTATATTATGTACATTTTGCATGTGCTTCTTAAATAGACAACTTAATTTTGCAACGTCACTGTCGTTTACTAAACCATAACAGTTGTTGTGATTGACATAATATTTTAATGCTCCAGTCACAAACTGGTATTATAAAGTTATAAAAAATCTATTGAATCAGTTTCTGCATACACTACGGATGAAACAATATTAAATTCTTTCCATGACACAACAAGTATGTTGCACTAAGTTTAGAGTTTGATTTAAGTAATTTATATGTACCTACGATTATAACTTTTTGGCACTTTATAGTATGCTCGTGAAAAGATATATTTAATTTCTTGTTGGAAAACAACAAACAGTTGTCTTGGGCGAAGTTAGGTCATGAAATCTGGGGGGCCTAAAGCTCCGGGTGGACTGTGTTTTAATTTCGGTTCTGAAAGGTGTGTGAGTGGTTTATAAATATTTTTGGAGGGGCTAATTCGATTTATGGGGGGGGGGGAGGTAGGGCTAAGCGCGTAGATTTCATTACGAACACGTCAGCAGTTCGAAATAAATTGCCAATTTCGCTTCAAAGAGTGCCCTCATTATTGTAAAAGATTGTACGTGCTCATTGAGTCGCTAATTTTTTTAATTTTTTTTTGTGTTCCTAATAAGCCGTCTCTGGAAATGAATATTTCAGTCCGACGTCTACTCGTCGTCAGTTAACTCCGTTATAAACATATAAATCCGCCACCTGAGGAAGTTATGGCCTTAGCGAACTGTAATTCTCTCATTAACAACTCATTTAGAGGATTTAATTGTTTGACGCAAGTGAAAATATTAAAACTACAGATACATAATCATGAACCGTAACGCAAGACTAATTTCTAAATTACTACCGAAGGACTCCGTGATTCATGAATAGACATCTACTAAATTAAAAAATACTTTCGTAATATACAGGGTGACTCACAACTTATCAAAAATATTTGGAAATTGCGTTATGAAAAATGGAGTCAGTAACATTTTTTTTTGTAAAAGCCTTATAGTTTCAGAAAAAAATGTAATATTTTCAACCTTTACATCGAGACTGTATAGTCTCTAGCGCCATCGGAATGTATTATATCGCGTTGTGCGCAGTGACCTCTTTTCCTACAATTCCGATTTTGGTATTAATGTTTGTTAGTGTTTACATTAGTTTTTCTACTGTCAAAAATGGCTTACGTGTATAGCAACTTGGAGTTGAATTGGATACCGTGGTCAAGTAAGTCAAATAAATGTTTTAGCAGTTTCTCGTCTGTACGCAGAACAATTTCCCGGGAGACATGTACCATATACAGTTACTTTTACTGCGGTAGTGCAACGCGGGCATGAAACGGCAAATTTGCTGACACTGAGTCGTGTAAAAGATGGAGGCCTAGAGTGTTCACGGCGTATTGCAGCAGCTGAGGAACATATTTTAGAGATTGTTGAAGAGAATCCCCAAATAATAAGTACTAGGCAAATTGCTCAATAAGTACAAGGAATATCCCAATCAACAGTGTGGCGAGGCTCAATTATGCCAATTACTTACGAGTTCAAAACGGACAAAAACTATATAGAAACATTTTTTGTTAGTTCGTAGAAACTGAGTAATACGGACCCAAATATGTTTATAGAACGATAGACAAAATTTTGAACAGTTGTTGTAACATCAGGTATGTCAAATTATTTTATTAATTGAAACCACAAATTAATTTTTTTAATTAATAATAATAATAGCGGCAGAAGCAGTTCAATTCGCTGATATAAAATATGTGTTTATAAAATTTATTTATTTCTTTCCTTTCATTTTTTTATTACACCGATTGTCAATCGCCAACTGCATGTCTTGCGCAAGGTCAGGATTTACAGTGAACCAATTTCCAGTGCCGTGCAAGTGTATTTTTAAATCATTTTCGAACTGCCTTCTTGATTTTTTTTTTACAAAATTGTATTCGTAAATCTTCTGTACATCAAAAATTTTTTTTTAGATAAGTTCTGAGACCCTATATTTCATTGATGGTAAATAATAATTAATTGTAATGAACTAGAACTACATAAAAGAAATGATGATTATGCACAATCGTAATATTGGTTCAATTAGAAAAATGTTGCACAACGACAAGTCCCCTTGAATGATACCTTTAGTTATCTAGTAACTTTTTATAGAGCATTACGTAAATTTTTTTGGATAATCTGCATTCGTATTCGTGACTACAATAGAATTTTCATATTTTCACGTCCTAGTCCAAACATCCTGCCTGGACTAGGGCTATCAAGGAAAGAACGCATTATGAGCTGTGCTGAGCTGATCGCAGCCTTTTACAAAATTAGTGTCATATATCTATGCGCTCTCGACTTATTCCTCTACTATTTGGGTGTCAAAATATGTTCTGTAGAAGATGTATTTTATTAGCTTTTTTATTTGACGCGACTGGAAATTCTCCCAAAAGTTTTTCAAGAGTCCAGCTCTCGACCTACTAGTGCAAACATGTACAATTAAAATCATTAGAAGATACTTCACTAAACGAGAACGAGACTAGTATGGTTCGCAATGCGCCTAGACCGCGACCGCATAGTGCGTTTATCCTTTAGAATATTTGTCTTTGATCAAATGTGACCAAAAACATTTAAAATTGCTTACAAATTGATACGGTTACATATAGGGACTAAACAGGATTATTTGAAAGTGCGGAAATTGATATATTTAAATAGAAGTAAAGTACCTACTTTGTTTCTTTTTCTTTTCTTTTTTTGCACATTGAAGTTTTGTGTTAACGATCCTAACGGCATTAGCCGAAAAAACATCCATCGACTTTGCGTATATTAGAAAATATCGGCAAAGTTAAAAATAGAGTAATTCAAGGGATTACTTCTTTACGGCAATCAGAAAGAGCCTATCTTCCAGCCATATTTTATCGTTATCTTTTATTTATTAGGGTACGCTTCGGAAAGCCTCCATTCCCTTGCAAATTCCTACGTTTTGAATGTACGTATATTCCCTTAAACATCCCCCTGGTAAAGGCTTTTTAGTGTGAAAAATTTTTATTGCGTTACCTTCGCGGTCTAAGCAAAAACCTGTAAATATTGTCTAACAAGGTCGTAAAATATGGCACGTAGATACGTATCGTTCATAACTCAAAAAGTGTTTTGAAGTTACGGTTGTATATACCGGGTGGTCCACTTTCGAAAGCGGAATCTTTATAGAAACAGAGAACCAGTAATATCAGTTTTTATTATAAGCTATATTCGAAAAATGCTTCGTTACAAAGATACAGGGTGTCAAAACTTTTATCAAAAGTTCCAAATTTATTAATATTCTTAAAACTATATTAGATATTGAAATGAACGTAATAATATGTATCTAGATTACCTATTAAAAGGTTCCAAATTTCATTTAAATATCTAAAGTAGTTTTAAAAATATTAATAAATTTGGAATTTTTGATTTTGACACTGTATCTTTCGAATATAGTTTATAATACAAACTGATATTATTTTGTGGTTCTCTGTCTGCCTCTAAAGTTTCCGCTTTCGAAAGTGGACCACCCTCTATATAAATAGAAGAGTACATCTTTAGGTGCTTAATAGCGCCCATAAAGTACAAAAAAAAAGAAATTCAGAAAGTCTTAACCCGAAAATAGTTGCAAAATTTCTATTTAGATATCAATTATCTTCTGACCGCATTCTATCACATGCCAAAAGGTTAATTACGATTATTACGAGGTTAACAGTACAATTTCATGCTTTCCATAAAAATAGTTTTATGATTAAACCTTGACTTAACTTTCGTATCACTTAAATGAGTTCAGTAATATCTACACCACGATTGCATATTTCTACATTAAGCTAAAGTGACGACTTTACTACATACAGTACAATTGCACAACATTAGCTGTTATCGAGACTAATTTACTATTTACTTGCTTTTTATTGATTTACGAAGCTGTTAATACTGCCAAGTTTAAATGATATGATGCTACATTATTTAGAAGTGGCATTGCAGACTAATAAAATAAATATCAATTAATTTTATTATTTATTCTTTGTGTATGTAGTACTAATTGGTATATAGATGTCAATAGTAAAATATAGGCCATTGTAGTAATTTTAAATTTGTCACTAATTTTGTAGGTACACAGTAATTTTACCCCAAATTTTAAGTTCACAATAAAAAAACTTCAAACAATTGAAAAAATAATGTAGTTTACAATTACCTATACCTTGTTAAAAAAAGCAAATCTGTTGAATTGCTCAAAAAATAATAACAAATAAACGTTACTATAAACTTCGTTTAATTAACAATCGTCACGCAAAAAAATGTTATATTCCCATCCACACGTACACTAAAATAATTAATTTATAACACGCACTTGACCAGTTTTCATAATAGAGACATAACCTCTACCTACGACAGTTCATTCAAAATTGAATTTGAAAAAAGTTCAACACACAAATAATGAGTTTGTTGATGTCAGAATTTTGATTTTAAGGGCGCCGTATTCTTGAAATAGTGTTTTCTATAAATACAAATAATTTTAGACATTTAAGAACCGATTAATATAGAGTTTAGCAAGCAATTGGAATGTTATCTCATGCCACTTGTAAATGTTTAAAGGTAGGTACTGAAGTATTGTATTTTCAACCATTACATCGCTGGGCTACTGGAGTTTTCAGCCAGGCGATTACAAATATTAAAATCCGAGTACTTATAGTAGGTATTAACGTTTTTGTAATGCGAGTATTTACATTAGATTTTCGTGTCAAAAATGGCAACTAGGAGTTGATGGATATTTTAATTTATGGTTATGTGAAAATGCTTTAGCAGAACGATTTTCCGGTAAACATGTCCCAATGCAGTTACTATTATCTCGGTGTAGAGTGAGTCCAAGTGTAGTGCAACGCGAACGTGACACTGGAAATTTGAAACCGAATCACGGAAGAGATGGAGGTCCAGGGCGTCCACGGCGTAATGCAGCAGTGCGGTGTATCAACACGAAGCTTAATTATACCCGTACCAAGCATTAATATCAAGGGATTGGACGAAGAGGACCAATACCATCTCCGCCACGATCTTCTGACTTTAAAGCATTTGGACTTTTTAGTGGGAATATTTAAAAAATAAAGTGTATCGCACCGAAGTGTTACGAATTCAAAACGGACAAAAAGCAGACATATTTGTGTTAGTTTGTAGAAACTGGGTAAGACGGGCCCAAAATTTTGTTGTTGTAGCATCAGGTATGTCAAACTATTTTATTAATTAAAACCTCAAATTAATTCTATTAATAATTAATAGCAATAGCAGTAAAAGCAGTTGAATTTGTTGTATAAAATAGGTGTAAATAGATGCAAAATATTATTTATTTCTTTACAGTGAACCAGTTTCCAGTGCCGTGTAGTAATGTATTTTTAAATCATTTAAACTGCTCTTTTTGATTTTTTCTTTACAAAATTTTATTTGTAAGAGTCCCCTGTAAATTCTATTTTTTTCCGGATCACCCTGTTGAGTTTTATTATTCTAAGTTGCAGTTTCTTAATTTGATAAAAATATAATGAATATATTCATTTGTTTAGGTAGGTATCTGACGTGCAATCATTGAATGCCTGCAGTGACAGAATATAATTTAAAACACTGTTTTACACGTGTTAAATTGTAAAAAGCTTTAAATATTTCAAGAAAAAATGTATTACTTAATTGAAGCAAAATTTTAATAGCGTTTATTTAGAAGAAATCAAAACGTCAGTAGTAGGCTTTGTCTTTAATATTTCACAGTTGGCAATAAAATGAAATAAAAATAGAAAAATAAAATTAAAACTATAGAAATTGTGCAAAATGGGCACCATTTTCTGTGAAACATAAATTTACTCTTCCCGAAAATCGAAATTTTCTCTGTCTAATGATGATCGTTTCTTTTATCGTTACATGTATTCGTAACATGAGTCCACAAATCATGTCCGGATTCAGTTGACGAGAAAAAAACAAAATCCATTTATTGAGGTCTGGCGCTCGTGGTGGCCATTTTTGAACACAGTAACTTCCTCGTCCTAACTATTTATTTAGAAACTTAAAATTCAAAAAGTTTCTAACAGTAGCACTAAAATGAGATTTTGTCCCGTCATACGTAAACCAAAACTCTAGTTTAAGTTGCAACGGCAAATCTTCGATTAAATCAAGGAGAATATTTTGCAGAAATTCCAAATAACTTTCGCTATTTAATCGATTTGGAAAAATGACTGACCCAATAATAATCAATAATACAGTCCCAAAACATTTATCTTAAACTTACGTTAAAATAACTGGGAGTTATTGCATAGGGGCTTACATCGGAATATTCATGCAAGTTCTTAACATTTTTGTAATTCCTCTATGAGTGAAACAAGCCTTATCAGTGAATTAATATCCTGATGCAAGATAAACTAGCAAAAGATCACTCGTCGATCAAATTTTGAGGAATAGCTCTTGCATTTTTTGAATGTGATATGAATGTAGTAGATTACGTTGAAGAATTCTGAGTACAGAAGTTCTGGATAATCCAGCTTCTCGAGATAAACGCTTAGTAATTATGTTAGGTTTCAACAGTTTGCATATTTCCTTCATCTTGGAAACATGAAAAACGTCTTTCAAGCCCATCTTTCACCATTAGAAAATGTTTCACTAAGTATGTGAAATCACTCGATTTGAAAATCTCCTACGATATTCTTCCACTTCTACAGTTTTCTAACTCAAGTAACATGTTTACAAACAGTAGCAGAAATAAAATAGTTTTATTATTACAAATTTTAAAGACAAAGCCTACTATACTGACTTGATTTCTTCTGATAAACACTATAAAATCTTGTTTAAAATAATGAATCTGTGGGGTGGTGTGATTTCAATAAGGACAGTGTATTGTGTACTAATATTTATTATCGCTTGCGGTTGTTTAGTACCCACAATGTTATACGTTGAGTTGATGTTATTGACTGGTTACAAATTTTTGACTGTGCCGTCGTACCCATAATCTAGGTAGTTCCTCGAAGGGTCCTGCGATTAGATTTATGGATACGCCGGTCATCTATCTATATAATATTTACAAAACATGAAATCTACATTTAGCACTTAAAAACAGATGTTGAAATTTAAACACAGAACTAACGAAAAATTATGAGTAGTGAATTTATATATAGAAATAAATATTTTAACTTATACAGTGTGTACAGAAATATGTGAGTGCAGAATGATGAGACCTCGGATGAGACTAATGAAAATATGAAATGAATATATACAAAAGTAAATATGTTAGTTTATACAGGGTGTATAAAAATATATGAGCCGCCACAAATCTTTTCTTGAAAACCTTAAAGACCATGAGGTCCATTAGATATTGGACCTCGTGGTTGTATGACTAAAAGCATTCTCCGATAGTAATTGAATCGAGACGGGGGTCTCACAACTCTCCATAGTTTTGTGTCACCTACCAAGACCAAGAAGCTTATAAAATATACCGAGAGTAAAAAAGTGCTTTAAATTAAATCATGCGCGGGATATTATCATTCTTTTTAAATTCGATCAATGGGAAAAAGTATCGTATAATTTTAGGGGTGACTCACCCCCAAAGAACACCTTGTAGTGTTTCAATTTACTTGAACCCATAGATAAAGAAGGTCAATAATAAACCTCGTTCATTACCAAATTTGGTTATTCCAAGTTTAAAGTAATTCACGAATATTAGTTTTTTTCGAAATATTTGGTCCCACTTGGAATGTAACTACGCCTGGTTTGGTTAAATGTAATATTTTGGTACATACACCTGCTTTGTATCGGTTCTTATACGGAACACCCTGTATAAATGATGACGCGGAAGTAGTAAAGTACAAGGAAGGAACAGATAACTTATCGCAATGACGTTAGATTGGGTAATGTTACCTCTATAAAGACATCCTTAAACAAAATCCTGTGCAGCAGAGTAGAACACAGTGGGTCCTCCTCGACGTCTAATGAACATTCACTCATCATTTTGGCAACGGGATAATCAAAATGGCCCGGAACACCTACTAAATGACGCGCTAACAGCTGCAACAGTTATCTTCCGGAAAATGAAAATAACGTCGTCGAAAATTTAAAATTTGCGTAATATCTGTCCTCATTAACATTTCAGGCGTTAGCGTGCCCGGGACACCGCGTCGCGTCGAATGAAAAGGTAGATTTGCTGTAATTTGTGAGGCACATTGTCGATTCTTGTCTTATCAGACTGATAAGACGCCAAAATAAACATGTAATGAGTTTAGTGGCACCTAACAGGTGTATGATTTATACACCTCTACGGTTTTATGTGAAAATAATGAAGGCGAAGTGTCGCAGGTTAAGTTTGTTGTACAGGGTGGTTCAAATTGGTCGGTTACTGCAAATCTGTCATAGATAGAGCAAATCTTATAAACGAATCTAGAGTTCTTTTTTCGAGAAAATAAAAATGGGGCAAACCGCATGTCTCTATCTGCTACCGTTTTCGAGCCACAGGGCGTTTCTCTATTTTTGGTTAAATTGACTAGTGTCCTTTTCAATATATCTTAAAACGGTTTGAACATTCTACAGGCACTTTTTTTAGATACACTTGATAGCATAAAAATAATGCATATGAAACGTTAATTTTACTACATTCAAATTATAAATACAGCTCTCTCGAGAACTTTTGGCACCATCCTTGCGCAAATCTTTCGCTTATTCAAATTTTTGTGTAACATCTTGCGAATAGTTTTTTTGTTGACGTTTAACTCGTCAGACAACACACGAATGCTTATAGGCGCCGGTCAGACGTGATCAGTGCACGAAAACCGTCAACATTCGCGTCAGTATACGAGAGGGGACGGACGTGGATCGTCTTTAACCGATTCACGCCCCTCCTTGAACCGTTTTGCCCATTCAAACACGCGGGTTTTCGACATGCGCTCGGCTCCATACACCACCTGCAATTTTCGAAGGATTTCCGAGGGGTTTTCGCCACATTTCACTAAAAATTTAATCACAACACGTTGCTTGTAATTTGGGTCACTCATTTTCATGACGCCACTAAAAAAGTTACCAAAAAATATACATAAAACATCAAACGTGTTATCCGACTTCAACCTTGGACTGAAACTAAAAGGAAGTTCCCCCCTCTCTAGAAAAACATTGACGAACGATGCAGTGTTGCCAGTTTCCGAGTTATAACTAAATTCCTGGAGCTTAATTACCTCGTATTTTTGGAATGCATTTTTAGCCTTATTTCCTTTTTTGAAATATAATATAAAGTAAAAAAACAAAAGTTACTATTAGGTACATTTATTTTTATGCGATGTATCTCAAAAAATGCCTATAGAATGTTTTAAGATATCTTGAAAAGGAAAGAAGAAAAGATCACCGGTCGGTTTAGTCAAAAATCGAAAACGGTAACATATAGAGATATGCGATTTGCCTCACTGTTATTTTCTCGAAAATATAATTAAAAAAACTCGTCTGCAGATTTGCTCTATCTATGACAGATCTGTAATAACTCTTAAAACCCGATAAATTTGAACTACCCTGAACAACTTCCCTAGTAAACTCAGTAGTAGGGTTATCACAGCTAGTTCCAAAATTTTCCATTAATCAGGAAATTTATAAATTGGATCGTTTATTTCATGTTTATCTAAAATATACAGGGTGTCCAAAGTATAAGTGCCGATATTAAAGGGGCTTGTATATCTGACCAAAAGCAACAAAAAACTCTTATAAAGAAATGTGTGTTTTATTCTGTGTCGTGAAAAAGCTGTATAACAAAACAATACACAGTAAGTATGTTTCTGTGTATTTGTAATTATCATGTACAAACACCTGACAATCCTGACATGGTATGTGACCTACGTTGTCACATACTCAAGACCTATTTGCTGTCATAGTTCTGTTACCGTTAGACAAAAAAGTTGTTGTTTGTTTGTTTTTTTAATGCACCAAAATTTCCCCCTCACGTTAATGTTACTGCCAGAAACATCCGCCATAACCAATATCTGCATAATATTCCGATATATAAGACCTTATGTTCTCCTCTTGTAGTTATGTTCAAGATTATTAATCAAGTGCCATAGTGTAACTCCATCCACCTGTTTTCACCTAAAGAATATTTTTAAACAAAACTTTTTCTATAAACAATTTATCATAATCGTCACTTTTATGTGTCTAGCTGGTTGTAAAAACTGTTACATGGCTGTTGTCGCCCTTTTGGTACATTACTGTTATGTATTTTGGTTAATTTTTGTTAGTTAATGTGCTTGCTTTATGTAGTCTCATATTGTACAATTTAGTGTAGGCCTTTCCCCTAAAGCTTGCAACATTGAAATATCCTTTAATACACAAGTAATTTATCATACAGGGTATCCCAACGAAAATTTGACCCCCCCCCCCCTATAATTGGAAAACCGAATAATATTTCAAAATTCCCCGAGACCCGTCGATTTTTGTTCTTGGGGAGAGCTTTTTTGACAGTCAAGGCAACTCGATATGTTCATCCCCCTAATGCCTAGCAACCCTAACTTAAAAATTTCAAATGCAACTACCCCACTTGTGGCACATCATTTTAAAGCCCTTTTCATTGCGAATACAGTGACGTACTGTTTTTAGAAATCGGTTGAGATTTGACAGAATTATTGGTTACAAACGAAAAGATGACAAACCAACTTACGCGTAGTAATTTCTACACAAATGCCCACCACTAATAAGTTTTCATCTACTACACATGACCGCATTACCTAATTGTTATTGATGTGTCTATCAGTTTACAAAAAGTCAGAAATGAAATAAAAAAGCTGAAGCAAATAAAACTAGATACTAAAATAGTTATTAGTAGAATATACTTAAGTTTATAGGAATTCAGACCTTTTCAAAATAACAAAAATCAGTACTACAAAAAAGTCGGTGTTTTCTTGCTTGTGACCAAGAAATCGTTAGTTTCAGCCGTTATTGAAAGTATTAAAAAGTATTAAAGAGTAGAAATTGTTGCAATTTATTATCGAAATCACGATTGCGCTACAGCACGAATTTTTAATGCCAATCATCCTGAAAAAAATGTAAACCACCAGTACGTTAAACACCTGATTGACAAATTTGTTGCAACAGGTTCGCTTTTAAACAAGAAACGTGAAGTAATTGGGCCAGTTCGAAATGAAGCAGTTGAAGTGGCAGTTTTGGGTCATGTACAGATGGATTACAACTGTGTCTCAAGCTTCTGGCGTATCCCGTTCCAGTGTTCATCGAATTTTGAAAAAACACAAGTTTCATCCATTTAAGATGACGTTGGTTCAAGAGTTACATGAAGATGACTTTGATCGCCGTAACCAATTTTGCGAATACTTTAGTGAACAACTTCTACTGAATCCAAATCTTCTCTACAATACATGTTTCTCCGACGAATGCACATTTATGTTGAATGGCGAAGTGAATAGACACAATTGTCGTTATTGGAGTGATACTAATCCGCATTTAATCAGGGAATTTCATACTCAGACACCTCAAAAATTGAATGTTTGGGCAGGCGTTTTGGGCGACCATCTTGTTGGACCATTTTTCATCCAAGGTAATCTCGATAGAAACACCTAGAATTATTGGAAAGTACAATTGATCCTAGGATAACAGAGATTTTAGAAAGTGACGACAATTTACTAGAAAATGAAATAACCTTCCACACAACCAGATGGTACGCCCCCGCACTATACTGCTGCTGTGCGACAATTTTTGGATGACCATTTCCCGGGGCATTGGATTGGCAGAAGAGGTCCCGTCGAATGGCCACAAGATCTCCGGATTTGTCCCCTTTGGACTTTTTTCTGTGGGGTCATTTAAAATCACGAGTGTACGTCACTCAGCCGGAAACATTGTAAGTGCTACGTCAGAGAATTGTAGAAGAGTACCGATTAATAACTGCGGATGTCTTTAATAATGTTCGAACAGAATTTGAAAACAGACTGTATTATTGTTTGGAAGTTAACGGGGGTCATTTTGAGCAATTCATCAAATAAATCTGATTTATTATTTGCTTCAGCTTTTTATTTAATTTCTGAATTTTTTGTAAACTGATAGACACATCAATAACAATTAGGTAATGCGGTCATGTGTAGTAGATGAAATCTTATTAGTGGTGGGCATTTGTGTAGAAATTACTACGCGTAAGTTGGTTTGTTATCTTTTCGTTTGTAACCAATAATTCTGTCAAATCTCAACCGATTTCTAAAAACGGTACGTCACTGTATTCGCAATGAAAAGGGCTTTAAAATGATGTGCCACAAGTGGGGTAGTTGCATTTGAAATTTTTAAGTTGGGGTTGCTAGGCATTAGGAGGATGAACATATCGAGTTGGCTTGACTGTCAAAAAAGCTCCCCCAAGAACAAAAATCGACGGGTCTCGGCGAATTTTGAAATATTATTCGGTTTTCCAATTATAGGGGGGGTCAAATTTTCGTTGGGATACCCTGTATATCAATTTCACTACTTTAACTACGACGTTTGGTAGTGTATTAATAATGTAAAATAAATGTTTCTGCGTGGTTGCCAAATGTATATTAATGATTTTTTTAAATATGGCGTTTGAGTTGTCTCAGTATCTGCACCTTTTCTTCAATAATGCATATTTCGTGGGATTCCTTAACTGTACTTTTATAAAAAGTTTAAAATAATTGTTGATTGACCATTAGTAAATTTATTATAACACCTAAAGACCAAAACATAATAATTCAGATAAGATAATAAAAATAACTTGCATCGTGTAAAATTTAATCAAAGATATCTGTTTAATTCGAAAATTGCATTTATTTGTTACAGTTCAAAACATCTTTCATGTCCTCGTTACAATTATGCAAACTAAATTTAAACATTTTATTGAGTTAAATTGGCACGTATAAACAAGTTCTACTGTTAGGAACTTTCTGGAGATTAGTGAGACGTATTAAAACTGTTGAAATAATACAAAAGTGGCAATTAAAAAAATTGCAATGATCTATACAAAAAATATTTTTTTGAATTTTTCTTTGAGTATCAAATAATTCAAATTCAGGAATTTTATACAATCCGACTATCTTTTATTTTAAGAGATCAACCGAAAATATCAAATAAATAATTTTTAGTATGTATAAGGAAGTGCAAACTATCATATTTCGATTTAGATTAAAAAATACGACATCTAGGGGAAAAATTTGAAACTGAATTTGAATATTAGCGAAACTTCCGGTATATAATATATAATACAATAAAAAAGGAATACTTTATTCGTATTGTACTAAAAAATATAGCAGTCACGAAAAAATATTTTTAAGTTCAAATTAACCATTGACCATTTTGCAAAGAAAATTTATTAAGTACGATACATATTACTGCATTGCTTTTTCAAATATGTTAGATTTGGGTGAGACACTTTGGACATTTGCTTATTTCAAAATTGTATTTTGTCTAGTAATTTGTATTTTACCGATTTATACTTACTCGTATTTATTCTATAAATATACAAATATCTCTTAATTATATTTTGTAGACCGAAAATCGATAATATTCAGAATATATTCGAATTTGATGAATTCGTACAAATCTATATGAAACATTTTTCAAATTGTAGGAACCTCGATATTAAACGTATGCTTATCTATTTTTATCTCGAGAATATACGTGTAACACGGTTATTTATTATACTTAAGTCATCCTTTATTACCTTTATTATTAAAGACACAAAATAAAATTTTGAATAAAAGTTATAGGAAGCACACTGCGGTGTAGAAGTTGAGGGGTGCAAAAAGCATAATATATTTTTAATGGAACGTCCTGTGTATTGTTGAATTTTTTAATTATTCTTTTTTCTTTGATTTCTTCTGATTTTCAGTGTTCCATTAAAAAAGATATTGTTGCTTCTTGTATGCTTCTGCACGCAATTGTGCTTCCATTAACTTATGATCATATTTGTCGTAGTTCTTTTTGGGTACAAAAATCCCGAAAAATAAAACACGTAGAACAAAAATAATCTCAAAAATAAAATTCCTGATGTTTTATTTATCCATTTTTACTATTTAAATTCGTATTATTAAGTGTTGTAGCAGAGTAACATACAATACAGTAACATGTTAAGCCCTTGACAGATTCTGCTATCTAGTAATAGCTAAACTATTTATGGTTCAAAAAATACCGATAACTGTATATTATGTGATCTCGCTTATTTTAAATATGTCAATAATCAAAACAACGTGCAAATCAATATAGATAATTTTAAGAATCTTCTACAAAACAGTTAACATTTTCTTTGATTGCAGCAAAATACATATAAAGGATGAACTTAGAAAAGGACTGTGTTCATTATTCTTACTTTTGATTTTACATGTCAAAAATTAATTGATCAAGTTTATGTAAAAATTTCATAAAAAGAGACACCTTCAATAAGTATTTTAAGTGGAAAATCACTACATTTTGGCAATATAACACTGGTCGAACACTAACACTAACACTACTACTAAGAGGTACTAACACTACCTAACTTTAACTTTCTAGTATCCAATAATGTATCATTCTTATTAGTAACCTTAACAGGGTTTAAAATCCCTAAGTTTAAAATTTTGGGCCACAAATATCGCCACCTTAAAAAAAATAATAATTTTAAAAAATCGTTTGTAAGACACAATATTCTGCTATTTTAGCCCCACATTTTAACAATTATTTTCACATACTTATGAGCAAAAGTGAACAATCTTATATGCAGTATTATGTAAGTTTATAAGTTAACAATATTGACATAATAAATAATAAATAATTCTTTACTTAAAAATTTGTTGGGTAGACCGCTTCTTATTGTTATATATTCAGTTATATATTCATTTTACCTCAGTACCTTTGAATATTCGCAGGCGATATGAGAGAACATTGAAATTATTTGCTGAGGTCAAAATTATTCAGTTTTAAATTTCTAAAATTGTTTGTATTTGTAGAAAACACTATTTCAAGAATACGGCGCCTTTAAATGGGTTCAGTTACAGCCCTACAACTTTATTTTGAATTTATAATAATAAAGGGTGATCTAAATATAATTAATAACTCAGTGCAATGTTTCATTTCTCTGTAAGAACGTAAACCTATATGAATCAGGAAAGTCTGAACCTCACCCTGCTTCTATGCGCCTTCGGAAAATCCATTGCGAAAACTCACGGCACAGCACTTTTAATCACCAAAATTAACACACCGCCGTCTTAGCAAACGCTTCCGGATTCCCTTCCTGCATCCGCGAAAAGCCCGAGAGGTTTTTAAAATCGTAATCGCGTTAGGGATCTAGCGACATCAGTCCGTGAAATAAATGAAAGCGCTTTTGTAATTCGCGCGCGCAATGATACTGGCCTCTATGCCTCTCTTACACACGGTCTATTTTCAGCGGTGAAGCATTTTCATTAAAACATTTTATTAGTGTAGGAGATGAGAGTGAATCAACACATGTACATTTTCCATCGCCGCTTGTCCAGCTGAATGGACTAACAGAAGGCATAGGCGTAGGGAGAGGAAACATTACTGTTTTGATTATTATCTAGGCACTTTATTTTAGAAATACGTTTCTTTTTTTTTACTTTATTGCTGGGACTTTGCTGCTGTACTTTGTGTTGTAATCTAAATTATAGGGAAATAGGTTAACATGTCTACACTGTATTTTGATAAATGTAGGAACAATTTTATAAATTTCGATTGCATACCTGAAAATAAGATTTACTAAGTTGGAAATGTAACACATATACAAGGTGTTTCATAAGGTGGGGTATAAATTAGTGAGCCATTGTCTTTAAAAGATATAGGTAATTTTCCAGTAAAAAAAAACATTCTTAAAAATAGAAATTTTGTCTGTTTAAGGTGTCAGTTTTAGAGAAAAAATTGTTTTTTTTTAGCAATTTTCTTCTTGAAATTCACCTACATTTTTTACATTGCGTTGCATGCTTTGAGCAAAATAGCTTGAACTTAACATAAATCAATCAAAAGTTATTTCTTTTCAATTTGTAAGATATTTTTAATATTACTAATCACGAATAAAATTGTAACAATTATTTTTTTAGAATGATAAAGAAAAATATTAGTTTTTTGATTATTACTAAATAACATTGGATACTTACATCTTCGATTTCATATTATTTATATAAAATTTCAAAGGCCTGACAATATTTTGAAAATCATTTCATCAAAAAAATTTAAAAATAACGTCTGTTTTGTTCTTACCAACTCTACTGGCTATTCGGGTATGGTTATATCTACTGTATTGGTTGAACAAATATGATCTAATCTCTTTTTCTGAGTAAAAATTGCATGCTTGTATATAGTAATAAAAACCCAGGGGTCAGGGGGTATGTAAAAGCGATAAAATGTTATTTCATTGCATGTTAATGTCCTTTTAGACGGTTAGTTCTGTTTTGCGTTCAGTTTCTAATCAGTTAGTAACACAGCGTTTATAAAATTTAGACTTTTTTATTTATATCTCAGAAACACTAAGTCATGTTTCCAATGAATTGTTCCATCATTTCAAGATATTCTTAAAAGACCAATATACGGTCTTATTCGCTATATTTGAGCTTATTTTATGTCAAAAATTCCATCACAAAAGTAAAAATTGTATTTTAAAGTAGTAGTTTTCTTCTTTTCTTCGAGATATCATACATTGACATTTATTAGTTCAATCCTTATCAATAAAATGCAAAACTAATAAATTTCAATAAACAATATCTCGAAGAGGAAAAACGATATTCGAGAAAACTCAATTTAATTTTGAAAGAGAGTTACTAGTACTTTAAGACGCAATCCTTACTTTTCAGAAGAAATTCTTCCTTTTGTCGTAAAGTAACTTCTAATAGGTATAGTAAAAAATAGAGTTTTTTTGCAATTTTATGTTAGAATAGCTGGAAAACTTAACGCGATAGAGCAATTCAGGTCAGATTCAGTGCACCAAAATCCTTCAGAAACATGAATTATGTAAACCTGTATTATTCTGTGTATTTACACATAAATATAACGGCAACATAATTAAAATTGACTAGCATTTAGACGATCAGTTAATTCCTTCGTTGTTTCAGTTCAATTATCAGTTATCTTTAAGTGCAAACACACAAAAATGGAAGGATATTGAAATTTTTGTGTGCTATCATTCAGTTCAAAACTGAACTAAAACTGACTAGCATTTAGAAGCACAGTTCAGTTTTTTGTTGCTTCAGTTTTCTTTATGTGTAAACAGACATAATAATATATAATAATAATAATAATATTTCTAAATCTCATTCTATTAACGGGGATTAGCCCAGAAGTCGGAGACTTGTGGGGGAGAGGGGGCGGCATGTTATTATTAAGCAGGCCGCATTTGCGCCCAGGACGACGTTGGTAGACCCTAACGACCATTCAGTGCAAGAATGAGGGAAACCTGGAAAACCTTATTAATTAGGGGGGTAGTCAAATGTCGACCGGTATCAATCTCTCACATTAACCCAAACCAGCATTCTTCCACCCTACCATACCAGCAGAGAGGGTGCCAATCCTCTCCACGAATACAGCTGATATACTGTCTACTGACTGCGGGGCTCGAACCCAAACCGATCTAGCCACATTAATTCAAGTACTGACGCCTTAAACCACGCGACCACTGACCGACCGACATGAAACGAGATACAGAAATTTGTATGTGTTTACATTATAAAGGTAACTGAAAACTGAACTAGAATAAGTGCCATTTAGTTAGTTCAGTTTTCCATTGTCTCGGTTTCAGTTGTTCAGTTCAGTTGTCAGTTATCCTTATGTGTAAATATAAAAAAACAATTTAATAAGAACTTTGAGCCAAAAAATTACATTCTCCATTTTCCGACATATGTTTTGAAACACCCGGTATA
Source organism: Monochamus saltuarius (assembly GCA_025584915.1). NCBI lineage: Eukaryota > Metazoa > Arthropoda > Insecta > Coleoptera > Cerambycidae > Monochamus > Monochamus saltuarius. The sequence goes on from CM046723.1 coordinate 58,300,730, forward strand.
TATACATGCGTATAGGTATTAAATAATATTAGTGTAAACAAATCGCATATTTCAATTTAGTATATGTATTTCACATACTCGTGAAATCGTCTTTATTTTGCTATTTTCGAATTTTTTGGTTTGATATTAGGAGTATTCCACCCTATATAGTATATAAAACTAAATATATCTTTGGAAGGCAGAAAAATTAACATTATCATTTTTATTGCGACAACATGTAAGCTATATGTAGTACCCCCCTTATTGGTACGCCTCTGTGTGCTAGTCCGTACGATAATTCTACAGCTGATTCTGGGTCATAGATTACAGGACACGACATTACATATCAGTTATTTGCTCTGTGTCTTTGTTGATGTCAAATATTTGCCCGAACGGAATTCGAACCGGGGTCTCACCGACATCGTGTAAACACCCATTATTTTTAAATCAAGGATAGTTTACAGGACCGGAGATATTTATTTATGGTTATGCCGATAAAGTGTGCGGCTACTTGTCTATTTTTACTTGCGTCAGTCATGAAATTGGTGCGGCCACTACCGAGTCCCGATAGCGAAATGGCCTTCTAAAAATAAACGAATTAGCGGGGTATTAGTTAATTCTCTGGGAATGTTTGGAACTCCAAATCGATAACCCATCAAAACAACCATTCGTAGGGTCCAAGGTGAATCATGGATGTTTCCAAAACGTAGTAATAGTTATTTAATCGCAAGTCATAAAATTTAAGTATTCCGGATAGAATAATATATTATACGAAACTACCTAAAATCGCAATAGTAGTAAATAATTTTCATATGACAATCCTCAATATAAACGTATCATATATCATATCAGTACCGTCCAAAGATATTTTAATAAATCGGATTATTTTTATGATGCTGGATATGCCGGTTTTTTCAGTAAGTCGTAAATCTTGTTGACAATTAACGAAATATACTTTAGAGAGTTATCACACATGTACCTACATAAAATTTCAGAAAATCAGTTGTTTTTTGAAAAACAAATTTTTTTCTCTCAACTCTATACTACGAAGGTATCATGTTTAAACTACTTTTTAACTCATCATAGTTGTTTGTATCCTTAGACATATAGTTTAACGTACTTATCAAAGTAAACTTGAACAATGGTCACCAAATTATTAAAAATGACGAAACATGCTATAGTTAACATATATTTTCCTATATCTAAATAAAATTTTCTTGACTTACCCTTCGTTCCTCTTCCCTGGCAGCCCTGAGGTGGCACTCGATCGCCTCCAAATCGATCTTAGGCATTGCAGTTTCAATGTTGTAAACATCGAATCCACCTTGAAAGGAACATTATGCAAATCAGAAAAAGCGGCACACGCAGGTGGTCGGGTTTGGTTTATTATGAAACTTTTCAATTTTCTATTTTTAAGAAATGTCTAGCGGGGTAGTTAAAAGTGATGTATGAGTTTCGGAACTGGTACGCATGCATCAGACGAAAGGAAGTATATTAAAAAATGCGTACATATATATATAAATTGATACCGAGGGGTTCAGGGGTCGGTTTAGAGGGTGTTATTGTATATATAATTATTTGACGTTAAAAGTTTTGAAAGAAAATTTCACGGGTGTTAAAATGACAATGTAAGTTAATTAATGATTTCCGGTATGTCTGGGATACAGAAACACAAAATAACATATGACTCACTTCTTATATCGTATCAGTAAACTTTAATACATTATTAATTATTATTACTGATTGCGTCAATAGGGAGGCTCAAAATGTTCTATAATTTGCCGGATGCGCCAGGATTACCATAAATATTAAATATTTTTCAACCAAAAAAAGTAGCCACCCTTAGTATCTTTTAAAATTATCTTTTGGTTGAAAATTACCAATTTCCCACATTCTGTTTTACCTCAGTCAGTCAACTTCCAGTTCATTTTCAATTAAAAGTGTCAGCATGGTGTACACGACTGCCGAAGGAATCAAGATTGTGCGTTTCTATTTCAAAAATAACGACTGCGCACGAACTGCAGCGCGTGCTTTCAATGAGTCATCCCGATAAATTCATTGGTCATCAATATGTTTCAAAGTTTCAAAAATTCATGGTCAATAGTAAAACCTCCTGAACATCCACCTTTTATTCGTGCTTTACTTTTCGTATTTTCTAACGTCATTTTCAATACCCTAATCAGTTTAGTCGGTATCCCAAATTGTTTTAATATTTTACTTAGATTATTCCTTTGACAGAATCATATCATATGCTCTCCTGGCCACGAATAAGGCCATTGCTTTACTCCCATATTCATAGCATGCGGTAAGGATTTCCTTCATCATGAAAATTTTGTCCGTTGTTGACTTCGCCTTTCCAAACTCTGCTTGATATTCCCTTATCTGTTAGTTTTGCTATAGGCTCTATTCTCTGTTGTTTTATTAACGTTGCCGTGAATTTATACCTTATATCTAGCAAGGATATACCTCTATAGTTTCTGCAGTCTGCTGCTGCATCTCTCTTTTTTTAAAATTGGTATGATCATATCATATCTCCAATCTCAAGGCATACATTATCTTCTTCAAATATTTAGAAGAATCTCTGTAGTTATTCTATTTTTCCCTGGATTTTTGATATTCTTCAAACTACTTCCTTTTTTGTATGAAACCTTGTGTATCATCTGCTAAGTTTCCATGTTGATATAAAATTATAAATAGTAAAGAGTTTTTTTTTACTAGAAAACATTTGAAAAGCTTTTCTAAAATTAATTCGATCCTTTTAAATTAAGTTAAAAAATTTGTTTTAATTCCTGGCGCATCCACCAAATTATAGAATATTTGTCTATTCTATTTTTCTGCCGATTCGTGATTTATAAAATTTAAATTCTTAAAGAATAAATAGGTTTAAATTAAGAATTACCAGGAAATGCTTTAGGCACTCCAAGGTTAACAATTTCAGTATTGAACAACGTTTTATTAGTTGTCTTTCCAGGGTTAACATAAATAAAATGTAATATATTCTTTCAAGTGATTTTTTTGTTCCTGTTATTGTAAATGCTCTATTAATAATATCTTAAAGATCTTAACAACAATTTTGCTGCCAATAAATATCTATGGTTAAAAAAAACGTGAGATGTCTATCCCATACTTATCCTAACTCATCTGTTAATAATAAATACTCCTGAAAATGTATGAATAGATGGTAATTCACAAAAAAAACGGATAGGAATTGTGATATCTCGTCTGGCGTCAAAATTACAATTCCCTAGTCATCCCGAGGTGTAAATTGTTATTATTGTTGTACACGGTGCACGTAATCCCCACGTCCACAATTGCGTGGCGGCTCTTCAGGTTGGGTCGGTACCGGCCGCAAAATCTAATAGTCTTCAGCACGGACGGCGGACTCATTTCGCTAAAATCTAATTGAGGGCGGCGCGGGGCCAGCGCCATTGTGTAATTTACATGGGGAGCACCCTCTGAAGCACCTCGTAGGGACGGCCGCGTAATACGTGATAATTTGACGTGGGGGCCTGGGTAAGAGATAATTATTTCGTTGTTTTGGCGTCGCGCGTTCACGTATTATTCCGACTCATCAAATTTCGCTTTGTTTATATTTTCCCCGTTGTGCGCCAAATGTGCGTGGGAGTAAGTGACAATCCCGCACAGAACAAGGTTGAGACAGAGTACTTGGTATATTCATTTAATTATATTTTTTTTCTTCAAGCGTGTTCAGGGGGCAAAAGTGACCAAAAAAGCCAAACGTATGGTCGAATATCTACGGTTACTGAGATAGCAATGAGAATATTTTGACCCGAGTTAATTATTGTAATGTATCAGTAGAGAAAAGTATTTATTCTGTAGGTATTATAAATTTTCAAATATACCATCGTATGCCTCGATGCATGAATCAGCTCGTTTGTGGATTGCACGGATAGCTCGTTGAAGTGCACGGTGATTTTCTCTTACGAGTGCTGCGCAATTGACAATTCGATCGAACTGAGCCTCTCTTGTGTTCACTTTTGTTGTATATACTGATTTAAACCATCCCCAAAGGCAGTAATCAAGGGAATTCAAATCTGGTGACCCTGGTGGCCAATTTTCGAAACCACCTCGACGAATCCAGCGTTGTGGAAAGCCATTGTTAAGACGATTAATCAATTCACGACTAAAATGGACAAATGCAACAAAATGCATTTGTCAAGTGTATGGTTTGCGTTTTTCCATTTGCAAAAATGCAACCGCAAATCATTATCATCGTCCTCTTCTAGATGCGCTGACTTTTAAACCATTTTTGTGGATGACTTCCCATGCCGTAGTTTGATTAATTTGAAGACGGGTTGTGATGCGCCTTGTACTTACACTCGGGCTACGTTCTACCATATTTAGAATTTCTTCTTCTACCACTAGACCAGGACCAGCTTGCCTCTCAGATGGGAAACATTCCAGTTTCACGTGCATTATTGAAGACTGTCTGGAATACATTTCTATCTGGTACTATTCTGTGCGGGAAGCGACGTCGATATTGAGCAACTGCACGATTAGCGCTACCGTTGCAATACCCATAAATAAAAATAATAGCGTATTCTTGATGACTAAATGTGGCAGGCATTACGCGCGAAATTGTGTGTGTACAATACCGACTAAACGAACGCACATATCTTTTGCTCCCTAAACACCCCTTTCGAATATTGGGGATTTCCCCAGTCACCCTGTGGATTATATAAGGCAATATGTGCAGTAGAAGGGGTCAATTGTTTTACTAGTACAAATTATTTTCATTATTTTTACTAGGCAAAAAAACGTATCCACTGCGCCGTTATTTCTTTGGCGAACGATGGCCTTGTATGGTTTAGGATCGAGGCGCGTTGGCGCTCTTTATCCTTCCCCATCTCTGTAGGCCTGGGCGGCCTCGTAAAGGTGGGCCCCATCCATCACCTACCCCGACCACTGGCGTGGCCGGTGTAGGCGCTTTGCGGGCCTCCTTCTGTCCTGGCTGACCCCCGCCGGCAGGGGGCCTTCTTCTGGCGCTCTTCGGGTCTTCTATGTTCTTTCTTCGCCGGCCGTCCTAAACCCCCGGGGTGGTCTTTGTTAGGGAATTGGGTTATTGTGATTGGCTAGGTAGCCATAGGATGCTCTTTCCTCCCGAGCCTTTTCGGTTCGGGAGATGCGAGCGCTAGGTAAGGACACGTATCCACTGTAACGAATATTAAAATCATGTGTGGATTTAAGTTTCCATAAACTGTCAGTGATAAATTTGACATTTGGTCTTAGTTGTGAAGATTAAAATGAGTGAAGAAATTCAGTACACTCCACCTGAGTTACAAAAAATAGCAAATTCGTCAGTGGCAACAGTAATTCCAGAAAAATCGAGAAAAGTTTACGACAATGAACACAAATTTATGAATTGGAAGAAAGAAAATAATGCTAGTATATTTTACATTTTTATCACAAAAACTGAAGAGCTCATCATTATGGGCCTAATATTCTATAGTAAAATCTAAATTAAATGTGGAACATAATGTAAAGGTTGATAATTATTCTAAATTAATTGGATATTTGAAGCGACAAGGCGAAGTCACAAGAGTTTGACAAATTCCTTGATAAGGCGCCTGATGATAAATATTTAGCAACGAAGGTACGTACCTATATTTAAAAATATGTATCGGGCCAGTTATTTTTATAAAATTTATGTACACTATTTTGTAGGTCGTACTTATTTGGAATCACAGGAGTATGTAAATCCGATGAACTAGTTCAATTAAAAGTTAATGATGTAAAAAAAGATTTAGGAGACTTAATCTGTGAGCAACAAGAAACAGATAGCTATTAACATTCTAAACCCTTTAAGATATACAGGGTGTCCGGAAAAGACGTGTACAACGGAAGACCACAGACTCCTGGGTTCAAAATAAGCCGATTTAGCCCAATTTACTTATTTCCAAAATTGCTTCGTTTCGCCGCTAGGGAGGGCCAAAGTTCTCGAAAATTTTTGTTTATTCCGAATATCTTGAAAACGACTTGATTGATGTTAACCATTTTTGGGCTACGCAGTTATAAGTCTAACCGACACTTTTTGACATTATTTAAAATATTTTGAATTCATTAGAAATATAAGAAAAATCATGTATCATGCAAATATAAGCACATATATTTTTAACCCCTGTACAATTACTCTCAGTTTTTCTATTAGTAGTTGACTTTATTTAGAAACTTTTTACACTTTCATAATTTTGAACAGATGAGTAGTTTAGGCAGAAAAAATATTTTCGTCAACAAAATCAGCATTCGTTCTGCAACAAATAACGGAGTTCCAGAAGTAGGCTCTGATATTTTAAGTATCAACTTCAATACATATTCCGAACAAGTAGATATGCTTTTGGTTTATGGAGTTTGTCAAGATAACGGCCGCAAAGTGTTAGGATATACATGGACAGATTCCCTCATCGACGAGTGTCAAATCATCAAACTTTTGCCAACATCGAAAGGCGACTTTGCGAATTTGGTTCTTCCACTAAATGAATACGGTTCAAGGGCGTCAACGTACGACGAAAACTATAAAGGTGGAAGAACAAATCCTAGATAAGATAGAAGAGAAAAAATAAGTGCAAGACGCATTGGACAAGAAATAGGGATACCAAAAACCATAGTACATGATGTTTTGAAAGAGCAGTTACTACATCCCTACCATATTCAATCAGTTCATGACCGGTTCATCAACCCATTGACCCTGAAAAACGTTTAGCATTTTGTAATTTTATACAAGATCAAAGAGCCCATGATATCAATTTCAGCAAAAACATTTTATTTACAGATGAAGCATATTTTGCTAGGTCAGGAATTATTAATAACCATAAAAAACACGTTTATACTGATAAAAATCCACACTGTACTGAAAATAAGACATTTTCAATATGAATTCAGAGTAAACGTGTGGACGGGAATTATAAGGCTTGTTTTGCAGCTGTTGAAAACGGTTTGGAAACTATCAGAAATATTCGACCAGTTAAGTTGAGAACGCGTTACCATTGAATTTGACGCAATATGTCCATAGTTTAACGAACATTTCTGATAGTTTCCAAATAGTTTTCAACTGCTGCTAAACCTATAGACAACTTTATTATTGGCCCGGTTGTGTTTCTACATCGATGAAATGGGGTCAACTATTAAAATTTTACAGCAAGTATTACCTAATTTATTGGACGATTTACCGTTACTACTTCGTCGTAACATGTGGTTTATACACGATGGTGCACCCTTCATTTTACAATACCCGTTGGTCAGTATTTACATAATCTGTATCTAACAGGCGGATTAGAAGAGAAAACGATGCTCCTATAAAATGGCCACCTCGAGCACCAGACTTACCTCCTTGCGATTATTTTTGTAAAGTATATGCCTACGCAGTTAATAATAAGAGGAATTTTTGGCGAATCCAAGACGCAGTTAACATTTTACGAGGTAATCCATGGAGAGCACTACAACTTCGTAAAACCGTAAAACGGATTACTTATTGCGTACGAAAAAAGGTGGTCACTGAGCATTTATTGTAAAGAGATCATAACTTTTATTTATTTGCTATATTAATATTATTATCTCGTATTTATTAAATAAAATATAAATGAGTTTTGGAATTTTCGTTATTTGTTGCAGAACGAATGCTGATATTGTTGACATATGAAAATATTTTTTCGGCCTAAACTACTCATCCAGTCAAAATTCTGAAAGTCTAAAAAACTTTCAAAATAATTTAAGCTACTAATAGAAAAAAACTGAGAATAATTATACCGGGGTTAAAAAATATGTGCTTATATTTGCATGATACATGATTTTCTTATATTTCTAATGACTGCAAAAGATTTTAAATAATGTCAAAAAGTGTCAGCTAGACCTATAACTGCGTAGCCCAAAAATGGTTAACATCGATCAAGTCGTTTTCGAGATATTCGAAATAAACAAAAATTTTTCGCGAACTTTGGCACTCTAGCGACTAAACGAAGCAATTTTGGAAATAAGTAAATTGGGCTAAATCGGCTTATTTTGAACCCAGGAGTCTGTGGTCTTCCGTTGTACACGTCTTTTCCGGACACCCTGTATAATGAGCCCAGTACTTCAAGTGAAATTAGTGATGAAAACATTGAGATTTACCCAAATATACCTATAATATATCTAAAAGTTTATCGTTCCCGAGACATGGAGTGTCAAAGATTTTGAAATTTTAAAGAGTAATTATTTGTTCAAAATTATCAAAATTTAAAGTATCGTACGTTTTTTATAGTTAAGACAGTTTCTACGCTACTGGTGATAATGGGTAATACTGGGTTTTAAACATACTGAATAATTATACTGAAGATATCTCATTACAACATAGAACTATTGCTGTTTTATCTTGAAAGGTTTTCAAGTAAATAAAAAATATAATAAAAATTCCGAAATTTGACACTACTCGTAAATTGCTTAGGCTTGGCTGAGCAAACTTGTACGCTCAACACATAATATTTGTTATCTACTTAAAAGTCAGTATAAAAAAGAACAAATAAGGCTGATTTCATCAAATCATATGAAATCCCGAAAATAATCTTATAATAATTAGTATTCAAACAGATGAATAGATAATAAAACAGAGAAAAGAATATGGGGAAAAATACAGTGTCCAACGTTTTTTCTCTTGAAATCTCAAAATTAATTACAGAGCGTCGAATTTTTTTGAGAGTTGAGCGTTGAGAATTTTTTCATAATTTCTACATATTATATCGTATCCACATTCGTATTCTGGCGCATATCTTTCAGCGCCAAATGGCCTAAACAGTCCTTGATCTTCAAATAATGACTTAGAACTTTTTTGTTTCAACATTTTTATAAATTTTGATAAAACGTAATTAAAGATCGTCATAAATCTTTCTACACAATATCCATTTACACAAAATATTGGGAATATTGAATTAAACAAAAATAGTAACAAAAAATGTCAGAAATAAATAATTACAGACAATAAATTTGATACTGTTTAGTTTTACTTATAACATGTTGAGATCCTTTTATTAGATACAAAAGTATTCATTAAAAAGTTGTTTTTGTATGTTTTCCAGTATAATTTTCTTGACTGTTCCTTTTATTTCTGTTCACGATTTAATAATATGAGAAAGTGTTAAGCTGATTTACCCGTATGATAAAACGTCTAAAGAACATCTACTCCATGCAAAGCGAACATTCTACCAGACGATTTTTTAAAGGATGTTTATTTATTTCTCGCCGCCAGTTTTATTACCTCTTTATTTTGGCGCCGGGGGGTCCATTAGCATACCGCTGATAATTTTGCCTTAATTCGTATTATCACGAAATCTGAGCAGTCGGGGAGCTTTCTGGTCGCTTATTCATATTTCATTTTTTACTCCGGTTTCGTGCTGGACGCGGATTATTTTTATTAGGTACCTAATTTCTTATTTATATAAAAGAATATGCGATAAATCGTGGCATATCGAGGGTGGGCGAAACTGTAATGTTTAAAAATAAAAGAAATCAAAGGTTTAGGTTATTTGTGTGTTTGCCACGGTCTTATATATTATTTATGTCTTGTATAAAAATCTGATAACCCACATTTGTAGCCTTCGACTTAACACGCATTTTTTTACACATAATACACTAACTATAAACAATGCTTTCATTTAGTTTCCATCTATGGAATTGCCTGATATTATGAAAAATTTACATAAAAAATACCAGATTTATGAGAGGCGGGCTAAATTTGGACAAAATACTTGATACGTATAAAATGCGACAATAAAAATTTGATCTTATATTCTCATAGTCTCTTTGTGCCAAAAAGTTTCTTTATCAGAATTTCGGAAATAGGTAAATATTATTACGTTATCGGATATTGCTTTCCCATGATTTTAATATTTTGCTAAGATTTATTTAAGTTGGAATTATATTAATACTGTTAAGCATTTTTATAGGAATATATGTAAGTATCTGATTTTTTTCTGGATTAACTGTCACTTTGCTTCCGCAAATTTATTTAAAATCTTCTTAAGGTCACCGTATTTCTCGCCGTAAAATTTGTGCTGGTTTTACAATTTTCAGTGTCGCTAGAATCTGCGTCACACATACTGAAGTTTTATGAAGAATTAATATCGAGTTTAATTATTGGGGTTTAATTTTCACAAACGTTCGCAGATTTCAATTTTTTTAAAATGTTTGTATAGTTTGTAAACATAGCAACTTAGTTAAAGTTGCTTAAATAAGATAGTCTCGCGATCATATTAGCAAGTGCAATCGAGGATTATGTTGAAACTATTTTGAATATTTATTTGACGATTTTACTTTATTTTACTTAACGTCGCGTGCCTAAAACACCATTATTTCGCAACTTGTATGGAAAACAACTATTTTTTGCACACATTTTCTAATTGTTTCTTATCTTCTTTTATTTAGAAGTTACACACAAATATTCCATATAATTCCTAATTTAGAACACAAAATTGAATTTATTTAGTCCCACAGTCCCACTTGAAACTCTGTTACATTTTTTTTTTGTTTCCTCTTAATAAGATCGAGGCATCATATATAAAGCGCACTCTGTATAAGAACTTTTTATGTCATCAAGTACGATTAAAATTACAGAATTACTAAAATTTATTAAATATTGTATCAGTCACTCACCTAAAACTTCAGGCGAGGTCCTTTTCTTATCTCTGGTCATTGGTACCGACCTTCTGTTCAGAGTATCTCTGCTCCTGCTTCCCATCTCCCTTCTGGGGAAGGTGATTAAACTACCAAATTGTTGGTTATAGTCCCTCCTTTTCTTGACATAGAAGTCCACCTTTTCCTTCTTCCTTGGAACGGAGCTGTCGTCTTCCTTCTCCTTGTAGTCCTTTGTGATGTTCTCCTTGCAGAACTTCTCCATCTCTTCAACCGAATGTTTTGTTTCCTGTTTGATTTTCTTGATTTGACACTCGATTTCCTCCAATTCTCGATTGGAGTCCGTGCGGGTGTAATCTGGCTTCTTAAAAGTATCGTCGTTCATTTTTTGAGGTTGTTTTACCACTTCATCCACTTCCATTTTTGTTTGTTTCGTAACTGCGTCGTCCGTTTCAGTTTTCGTTTGGGTCAGATTTGAATTGGAGTCTACAAATTTATGTTCCTCGCATAATGGGGATATCAAGACTTCTTGGCCATTGGACAAGAATGCGTCTTTCAGTTTGGTATTCATGCTGTCTTCCAATGATATTTTAAAGGTTTCTTTGTTTAAATGTAACTGCGCATTATCGTGTAGTAGTGTCATGGTTTCAGCGTTCTTAATCACCTTTGAATCTTCTAACACTATATGTTTTGTTTCTGGAAATGTAGGCGATAACTTATTGAAAGGCTCCTCAACGTTTGGTTCTATGTTGTATTTGGCCGCTTGAGGCTGGAAATCAGTTATAACTTGCAACTTCTCCACCGCTTGTTCCAACTCTTGCACGACAGCTTCCTCGAGCTTTGGTAACTCGTAAGGGTCGTCGAAAATGTCCTCGGAGTTCCTGTCAAGTGTAACTTTGCCAAGTTCGACTTCCACTTCTTTACTGAAGTCGCCTACAATGTCTTCGTGAGTTGCCAACCGTGGCAAAGCTTTCTCCTCGATTTTGATATTCAAGTCGACTGGCTGTAGATGGATTTCAGTGTCTTCGTCGCTCTGATTGGAGTTGCCGCTGCTGGAGTCGCTGCAGTTGAAACCGCATTCCTCTTCAATGTTAAACACTGGCTTGTCGTAGAATACCTTCTGAATGTTCTCGACACTGTCCAACCGATTAACACTGTCTATCTTATAGTCCGTATCCTCGACGTTGTTGTTGTTCGCGTTGGCCTCGGCCTCTAGTTTGGCCGTCAGAGATTCGCACTCGAAGTCGTCGTCGGTGAAGTCGGTGTCGGAGGAGGCCTTGATGCTGTAGTCGAGGGTGTGCGCCAAGTGCTGGAACCCCGGGTAGTTGGGGTTCACTATGCCGCGCCTCTGCAGGGTTCCCCTGTTGCTTAGGTTGCCATCCTCGGAGGACTCCGAGTCTGAGATGTCGAATCCCCTGTCCTCGTCTTGGGGGGATGTGTCGGCCGACGAACAGCTTTGGTGAGCTTCTGAAGAAGAATAAAAAATAATGTGAGAATAAATGTTTTGGTGGTTAATATGTAGATTGAGAGCTTGTGTCCAACGTAATTGAGCAGATGTAGACAGCATTAAGCGCAAAATTTTGCGCTAGATTTTTCTCAAGGTGCTCATGAGTACTGCTGAATACAGCTTAGCGTCTAACAGTAAATAGCAGTAAAGCTGCGATGTTGAATTACGCTGGACACAAATAATCACCGATAAAAATTCCTGTCGTTTTCATAACTACGTGTAGTTTTAATTGTTAATACTTTTTGACATAAGCTTTAAAATTTTCAATCAGTTCAGTTTGAAGTTTGAGTTTGCTTTTTTTAAATTTTTGTTCGTCGTAAACTACCCAAATCAGTGAGGAGTCTCTCTGATGTTCCGACAGAGATATTGGAGGCCGCTAATGATGCAAGTAATGCATTAATTTCTGCAAAATCAAGAATTCGCTATAAAAAAGAGCTTGTTGCCTTCGACCGATGGCATATGGAGAAGAACACTTCATCTATAAACGAAGAGGTATTTTTAGCCTATTTCCACAAAACGTATCTCTCCGTCAACTCTATGGTCGAAGTATTTGATGTTGAAACTATGCTTCAAAGTAAACAAGGACATTGATCTTAGAAAATACCTCAAGCTAACGGCATATTTGAAGAAATCAAATGTTGATGGCAAGCTAAAAAATCAAAGGTATTAGAAAGAAAGGAAATAGACAATGTTCTCTTAAATGCCCCAGACAACGTATATCTTATGACCAAAGTAGCCACGATATTTGGAATTGACGATCCACGATATAGAAGACATGCTTATTATTACCCTACCAAAACACGAAAACCAATGTTTCAATGGTGGTGGATACTCCTCATGATCGGTTTTTCTTATTCTGTAAAGGGGGTAAAACATAACGGAATGGTGGGTGGAAGTCCACAGTGGTAGCTGAGTTATCAAATCCCTCATCAGAACTTCAAGATAACCTTGTTGAAGCACCTAGTACATCAACAGTAACAGTATGTTCCGTGACTGAAAATCAGCATTTAGCAGCTATTCCTCATCACTGAAGTTACAAGCTAATCCTGTAGCACATATTTTGTTAACAATGAATTCCACGACAGAAGAACATTTTCAAGCCGCTATTGCATTAGTACTTGTTAGGTAAATAGCTATTGCTACATTGTTGTGTTATGTACAGTAGGCGAAACGTAAAGGTTTCCAACCTGACAGGACACGTTATACTGCTGTTAAGGAGATGTGCCAATGGAGTATTAATGCTTTAATTCGCTCTTGCGCGGGTAAACGGGTATAAGTGGAATATGCAAGTTTTGAGAAATTAACTGTTAAAGATTTGAAGCCAGTTATTTTTGATCATAATAGAAATAAGAGAAAAAATAAAATAAAATAAATCAATTTTTTATTATGAAATATAGAAATTCCTCATATTGGTTAACAAAATGTGAACAAAATACATAAAACATATAATATATGGCAAAAAAAAGTTAGTTGTACCCGTTTGCACTAAATTTTTGAGTACATATCCCCCTTTACTCTAAATCTCCGTCATCCATTTCCTCTATATCGGGCAATATTTCTGCAAGATCCTTTTGTGTAGGAAGGTTTCTATAAATATTATGAAATACTTCATCGTTGAAGGGCAGAAGCTCTATTAAATTTTTTTTCTTTTCCTCCGTAATGGGGTTTGGAAACGAGCACTTTGGGATTTCAGTCAGTTGTGGTGGTTTTGTCTTGCCGCGTCTTAAAAACTAACTTCGTGGAAGGGTGCGTCTTCACTCAATGTAGTTTTATACGAAAACTTTCCAAATGATTTTTCGTACCTTAGCCACTTTACCTTTTCCACATAAAGCGATTACCTTCTTCATCTACTTTTCTTGCTTGAAATAATGTCTTCAGTAATACTGCAAAATCATAGAAATGTTCCTGGTTCATTTCATAAACCTTGAACGGATTTTTTGCTTTTCCACATAACCTTACCAACTGAAACCAATCTCGTGGATGTTCTATTGGAGTATCATGTTTCTTCTTTTTTCTTTCAATTACTGAATGGTCAGAGTCACATTCCATGTGGGTGTGACCCGGGAGTAGAAATTTGTGGTCTATGCATTCCAGAGAAGACAACTGCATTAATATTAAAAACATGGATACAATATGTGTGTTCTTATTCTGCCCCCCACATGTATCAGAATAAAGAATGACATGTTTTATTTGCGATGGCAACGTCCGAAGTGCCCTAAATAAACAAGACCCAATTTGGTTTGCTCCCCTTCCTGATATTGTCTCATACCACATTAAGCATATTGCCTGTTCATTTTACAATCGTGTATGGTCAGGTTATACGTCCACAGCTGCCGTTTGTAAAATGCAATAGATGTAGTCAAGTCTGGAGTAGGGAGGCACTGTTGTAGATCAAAAACTAAAAGGATCTTTCCTTCATCATTTTTCGTAATCACTTTGTCTCGACGTTTTGCATTATAGGCCTCTTCAGCTTCCTCATTGTGCAGGTCTAATTCCTTTTTAAGTTGCCGGATAGCTTCAGAACACTTTTCATTGCGGATAAGGACATGCATTTTATCACAAGTTGAGCAAGTGTCATCCGTATACCTGATTCGTGAAAAATCTTTTCATACAATTTGCGGCTAACTGGTATGTCTGGAGCAACCCAAGTTTTGTACTCGTTATAAAGTCTTGTTAAGGTGTAAAATGACGGCAAAAACTTTTTGAGACTTACTCCTACAATAATGGCTCTCATAGCTTGGAATAGAAGCTATATGATTTCTTACTAATTCTAAAGATTTTGGGTTACTTTTGTTCGGAGGCTCTTTGTGTCCTCTTTGATCTTTCCTGCATAAACCTGTTAAGCTAGTTTTGATATTACAACAAGCAACTAAAACCGTTACTAACACAATTTCTGAACCATTAACACAAGCAGCAAATACAGATTAATACGAATAAATAAATTATTGCAGCGAACACGCCAGATAATGATTAACACGTCGTGATTAAATCGTGTTTTGAGGCAACTGACAACATAACTTTTGTGTAAAGGGATATAAGTCGACTTATATCTTAATGTGGTAGTATGTTCGTTTCATGTAAAGGGGTATAATTCCACTTATGTCTATTTACACTAATTAGAGGATATATATCGTTGTGCACAAAATAAAAATATCATACTTCCGGTATAAATAGAGTTATATCCCTTTACACATAAAAGCATCTTGTGTTACCACATTATAAAATACACTTATCTCATATTATGAAATTGGACTTGTACCCCTTTACACGCGCAAGAGCGAATTATACGGATACAAGGTATTCATTTATTCTTTGATATCCAGATAGAGGATGTAAGAATGTCAAAAAAACTGTTTATACAAAAGTTTTAAGACGTTTAGGACACAAATATACAAGTTTTTATTTACTTTGTACAATATACTTCCGACCTGGATGCCATAATCCATATATTTGTAGGCATTTAGTTTTTATTATTTTTATGACGTGAGCTAGTTCGAGAACAACTGGGACAAAGGTTCCTAGCTAATATTAAGGACACATTCATTTTGTGACTGGCGGTGATCAGTTACCTAGGCCATGGTATAATAACCGAAAAAATATTAATGATTATAATAAAGACTACTACTGTCGTGACGGTTGTAATTAGTATGCTGATATCTGAATAAAAATATATTTACGATAATTAAAAATAATAAAAACTATTAGTGTTGTATGTTTCTTGGAAGATGAATTGATCATGCATAAATCACTAAGTTGTGAATATTTTATAGTGTAGTGAGAAAGCTCCTAAGTACATGGAAATGTTAGTACCATTCTTTTTAGCAACTGAAATACTGAAATAGTGTATGATAAAACTGCAATGTGGGTTGTCTGTACTTGTACGTAAAAAAATCACCCAGTATTGTTTTTATGTAAGTAAGGTAATCATATTTCTTATTAAATTCATATTAAAACTTTATTTAGCAATTTGGTGATTAGAAATTTTGAGAATAAGATTAATTAATCTAATCTTCCTTATTTTTATTGAATATAAGTATGAAACAGAACTGCTAAATTGCATTCAGAAATAAAAGAGAAAACAAAAATGAAGTACTCTGTTCTGAAGTTACGTCAGTGTCGTAATAAACCTAATAATAATCAGTTTTCTCTGAAGAGTTATATATAGTGTAAGTCTAGTAAGAACTTGTGAACAAACTATGTAAGACGTATATCCGATATGGTCTAGTGGCTAGGATACCTGGCTCTCACCCAGGAGGCTCGGGTTCGATTCCCGGTATCGGAAGTTTTTTTTTAGTAAAATATGCCGTCTTCCTTCCGGAAAGTTACTTTTCAACACCGATTTGATCAGTCCGATATGGTCTAGTGGCTAGGATACCTGGCTTTCACCCAGGAGGCTCGGGTTCGATTCCCGGTATCGGAAATAACTTTTTTTTTAAATTAATTATGAAGTAGGCAACAACATTCAATAGAAAAATAATTCGTATTTGAAATTTTAAGATGTAAAAGAAGCTCACAATGATTGTTTGTTTTAATAACTTTTTTTTTCATCACGCTGGCTTTGAATAACAAACCTACATCATCAATAATTGTTATATTAATGGAATATATTAAAAGTGATAATCGATTTAATTTTGAGCTGGGTGCGCAAACTGTTCTCCTAGAGCTTTGGTTTGTAACATATATAATTATTAATGAGACTACCTACTTAGTGTCAATTAGTACTGGGGTACATTGTTTGTTATTTATTCTTTCTGTAATGAATTATATATATTTAAATTTGTAAATAAATAATAGATCTTTCAAAATATTAAGCTGTTTATCTAATAAATAATGAATAATGCCACTATTGTTACGCATTAAAAGGAATCAGTTGAGTATGAGATAAATCATGTTCGCAAACACGGAATTCCAGGAAACAACTACTCTGCGGGCTAATGCCCCGACCAGCATTGAATTACACCTGGAAAACCTATAGCAACAGCTAGAGTCATTCGTCAGAAGCCCACCAGACATATACCGGTTTCGAGCTTATTAGCTCTCATCAGTATGCCATAGGTAAGGTATCCGACGAATAATCCTAGCTGCTTTTGTCTGTCTAACCCGACAGAAGGGACCATGAGTACGCGGTGTAGAACTAACTACATCTATCGGCCATTCGCTACTCCATGCCGGACTGAAAATGTCACAGACACGAAGCGTTCTACATGCAGTAGACACCATTGAAAGCTGTCGACCTTTATCGCGATCGGCGAGAAACGATATTTTGCAAACACGGAATTCCAGGAAACAACTACTCTGCGGGCTAATGCCCCGACCAGCATTGAATTACACCTGGAAAACCTATAGCAACAGCTAGAGTCATTCGTCAGAAGCCCACCAGACATATACCGGTTTCGAGCTTATTAGCTCTCATCAGTATGCCATAGGTAAGGTATCCGACGAATAATCCTAGCTGTTTTGTCTGTCTAACCCGACAGAAGGGACCATGAGTACGCGGTGTAGAACTAACTACATCTATCGGCCATTCGCTACTCCATGCCGGACTGAAAATGTCACAGACACGAAGCGTTCTACATGCAGTAGACACCATTGAAAGCTGTCGACCTTTATCGCGACAGACTAAACAGCTAGGATTATTCGTCGGATACCTTACCTATGGCATACTGATGAGAGCTAATAAGCTCGAAACCGGTATATGTCTGGTGGGCTTCTGACGAATGACTCTAGCTGTTGCTATAGGTTTTCCAGGTGTAATTCAATGCTGGTCGGGGCATTAGCCCGCAGAGTAGTTGTTTCCTGGAATTCCGTGTTTGCAAAATATCGTTTCTCGCCGATCGCGATAAAGGTCGACAGCTTTCAATGGTGTCTACTGCATGTAGAACGCTTCGTGTCTGTGACATTTTCAGTCCGGCATGGAGTAGCGAATGGCCGATAGATGTAGTTAGTTCTACACCGCGAAATCATGTTCGATTACTGATATTTTTAGGTGGTCACTGCCAATCACGACGAGCCACCACTGAATTGATTGCTCTAGAGACAATACCTATATTGTGGTTTAAACTAACTTCGAAAAAAAATCTTGCTGTATGTGGGGTTGTAAATTTATAACGTCATTTATTAGTATAGTGATCATAATTGAGGTTTAAATGCATTCTAGTTCAGGAGCTAGTAAATCTTTTTGGTATTAATTTTTTCATTTAGTGGCTAGAATTGTTGTGTTAGTGATTCTAATCAACCAAAATTTTTCCATGGGTTTCATGGGTGGAAAATGCAAATGAGCTGAACTTATTTTTCCAGTTATGAATCTTTGTATTTTTGATCAGGAAACTTATAGCATCAGTACTTTAATTGTGTTTGCCATCCAGCGCAGGTTCGAATTCTGCAGCCGGTAGACCGTAGATCAGATATCCGCGGGTATGGTAGAGTGGAAGAATGTTGTCTTGGATCAATGTGAAATATTGATATCGGCTGGCATTTAGTCATCCCCCTAATGAATGAGGTTCTCAAGATTTCCCTCATTTCTGCACTGAATGGTGGTTAGGGCCTATCAATGTAAGTCGTTCCTGAGCGTAAATGCGGCTTGTTTAGTATGCCACCCAGAAATAGAAAATTATCCTTACTTTCACTACCCTGAAAATGATTCATACGATAAATGACTATAACTCCACGAAAAAAAACAACAAATTCTGCTGTAATCACCAGAGCCTCCTCGATGTTTTAAACAGTACGGTATGCTCTGAACTTTTTGTCTAACTATTCAACAGTTCACCTATCGATAATGGTTGGAGAGAGATGCACTGAAGATATAGCTTCCATTAGTTTGAAGTTTTACTGCGTACGTTTCATAACCACGTTGTCGTTCAACTAGATGAAGAAGGTACCTATATATTTTCTCTGCACTGAAGTTTATCATAATGGTTCAAATACAATTTTTACGTTAACATGACACTTAATTGCAGTTTCTCAATATTTTCTTTATGATGAAAACAATCATAATGTTTGTAAGGTACAAGAACACACTGATGATATTGACGACAGCTATGACGAAGATGATATTGAAGACAAATATTGAGAACAGAATGACAGCGGAAATGCGAAAGATGTAGAAGATGCAGAAGAACCCACAATAAATTTGATTTTGAACACGTATTTCTCGAAATATAGATCAATTTAAGATATTTCTATGCCGATCAAAATAATGACTTAGTAATAAAATATTTTTAAGCTAATAAATAATTGTCTACTCCGTGTGTATTTACTTGCTTTTTTAATGTTTAAAATTATAAAAGAACATACACATTCGGAAACTTCAGACATTTCCTCTGGTCTACACTAAGAAAGAAAGAAATAAATTCTTGTATTAAGACAATCGGATAGAGAAATAAACAACATTGCTTAACTGTGGAATTGTCTGTTTCTATTCACATAAACAGGAATCAAACACAATTTGACAGATATATATGGAATACACAGAGGTTACATACCCTCCAATATTTTAATAAGTCGGCACACTCTCGACTTACTGCTTCCTACTTACCAATTCAATATCAATGATCAGTTTACCAGGGATTTGTTGTGTCAGTTTTAGTGTCGCGGAATTGGTGAAGAAAATTAGATATTATGGAGTAAAGATTTTAGATCCCCTCACTACAAATGGACAGTATTCTTCTTATAAAAGCAATGAAAAGACCTGGGCTTTCTAAACCATTATATGCAAATATGCATCACCAATCGGTTGTATTTATATACAACCGAAAGTTTTGATGGTCCCGCATTATAGCAAAAGTGCATTTTGAGGTATTATTATAATGAAAATTCATTTGACAATTTTCAGAATCACCAAAATATGATAAATTATACTGTAGATATTTTTGAGTTTTACACATTGTCAGACATGCTAGCTATTTATTTATTTTATTTTAGTATACTTGTTTTTTTATTTTCCAAGGCACTCTGACTCAAACAATCCTATCTGTGCCAAACAAAAATCCACTAGTTCTTGGAATTTTTATACTTTTTCACAAAACCAAATGAGAAAACCAAATTACCTTCATACTCCAACAAACTATCATCTGGAGATGACTCTGAACAGATGGAGGAGGCGGTCCCGTGCCGCACCTGGTTCTTGATTGAGGCAGCCAGCGTGTTGTTGATGTTGAGCAACTGGTTCCTGTTGTTGACGTTGTTGGCTAGCTCCCGCTTCTTCGCCTCTTGGGAGGGGTTGCACCATTGCACCTTTTAACAAATTAAAAATTTTCATTTCATTAGGGCACTGGCATTTTAATATATAATCCTCTTTTCGGCGCGCTTTATTTAATTAATTAATCTAATCGGATTGCACGGTCGGTAAAGGGTGAGAACGAAGGGAAGGTATGCTCGATTCTGTAAAATGCCGAAGGCGTTATTTAGTTTGAACGGAAAGTCCGGGATTATTGAAAGAAAGACGGGGTTATGTCAGTTTGGTTTCAAACGCATTCCAATTAATTTAAACTCTGTTTTCATTTTCTGTGTGCGTTTTGTATACAAGGTGTTTTTGAAATAAATGCGCTTCTACGAAGAAGTAATAGAGGACGTGGATATAAACAATTTCGCTTGAACAATTTGCGGTCTAAAATATCATATTTTCAAAACTCGCCACTTACAATATGGAAATAAAATATGGACATTCTTTCGAGGTCATGACTATTTAACTAAATACAGAGTGATTATTAACCTGTACGCATAAACTTCGAAAATTATAGCTAAGGACAAATAATGACGAATAGTGAAAAAAAGGTAAAATATTTTTAATTTCGTTATTAGGTGAAAACATAGACACGTTTCCATACATACAGGGCGATTGGGAGGAAACCCCCAATATTCAAATCGGATGTCCAGGGTGTAAAAGTGAAAAAAAAATGCCTAACAAACATATGGCAGAATATCAACGGTTACTGAGATAATGAATATTTTTTATCCGGGTTAATTATTATTGGATTAGTAGAGAAAAGTGTTTATATTCTATATATTATAAATTATAGCATTGATTAAAGAGCTAATAAACTGACATGAATTAAACTTTCAAATACACCACCGTTTGCCTAGATGCTTGCATCAGCTTTTTTAGATTGCATGGATATAGCTCGTAGAAGTGCACAGTGATTTTATCTTATGAATGCTGCACAATTGACAATGCAATCGAATAGCGCCTCTCTTGTGTTCACTTTTGTTGCATGTACTAATTATTTAAACGATCCCCAAAGACAGCAATTAAGGGGATTCAAATCTTGGAAACTAATCGGCCAATCCAGCGTTGTGGAAAGCGATTGTTAAGATTGATATTGATCACAACACGACTAAAATGGGCAGGGGCACCATCATGCTGAAAGTACATGTTTTGCCTAATATCTAATGGAACATCGTTCAGTAGATCTGCCAAATTATTTTCTAAAAATTCTACATATCTAGCTCCAGTAAGACGACCATCTAGCACAATTGGGTCAAGCAATTGATTATTATTCATACCACACTACCCGTTGATGCTGAACCGATGTTACCTACTTTCCACCGTGGCGTGCGGATTTTCAATTGACTAATGATGTTCATTGTGATAGTTATTTACTCCACCACGAGTGAATTGAACTTTATTAGTGAACAAAATGTATTTGTAAAGTTTATGGTTTGCATTTATCCAATGTGCAAAAATGCAGCTGCAAATCATTATCACCGTCCTGAAGATTCTGGACGCGCTGAATATGAAAAGGTTTTAAACTACTTTTATGAATGATTTGCCCTGCCGTAAATTGATTAATTTGAAGATGGGTTGCAATACTTCTTGTACTTACACCCGGGCTGCGTTCTACCATATTTAGAATTCCTTCTTACACTGCTAGATCAGGACCAGCCTTCTCACACTGAAAAACATTCCCGTTTCACGTGCAATCATATAAGCACAATTTTGACAGATGTGTAGCATGTCGGCGGCTTGGTAAACCCAAGGTTGGTAGTTTGATTCTTGGACGGGTCAACTTTTTTAATTTTTTATGTAATATTTATTGAATCTTTTGGTTAAAATTGTAGATTTATCAAACATATATCTTTAGGACACTTATTACACATAGTGCTTCGGAAGACTAGACCAGGCTAAATTAAAAGTTCACTTTTTGATATAGACTTATTGAAATATTTTTGTTAATATCAAAAAGGAAACTTTTTATTGTAGTCTGGTCTGGCGTTGCAAAAACACTATGTATAATAAGCGTCATAAAGTATGTGTTTGGTAAATATAAAGTTTTTAGTATAATAATTCAATAAACATTAGAAATATAAAGAAATAAAAAACGTCAACCCATTTGACAGTCAAACTTTTCTATCAGACCTCATGGCACATTACACACTGAGCTACTGAGACATCTGTCAAAATCGTGCTTATATTTGAGTATTTCCGTAGGTATACAGCTCTTCATAAATTTTTGAAATGTTAATTTAACATTGAGTCGCGAAAGTTTTGAAATGTGGTTGACACTGAAATTAGTTACATAATAATAGAAATAAACTTCCATAAATCTATATTAGGTAATTCTTTAAAACAGTCTCTAAATTACTTTCACTAGCTAACAAGTACGCTTCTAAACGGCAGCGAAAATTATCTTGTGTGCGTGCCCCAGACATCTTTCTAATTTCATCTTTGTTCGATTTTAGTTTACCTTTTGAAACATTTTGTATACTTCGTTCGATTTTAGTTTACATGTTGAAATCAATAAGTATGAATATTTAATCGGGCCTATGATCGAACACATCCAGTTAGCATTAACAGGCCTGTTAACGGTAACTGATAGGTTAATCAGAAATTCGTATGATTGACACACCTGTCAAGTTTATTTTTCCCAGTTACTTAACTTGAGAATGATCACGTGACCCAGTTATGAAACTGCTTGAAATAACCTGCCGTTAAACGTAACTGGAGCTTTTATTGGTCAGAAATTTTAATTTTATTTCTGGTAATTGACATATGACATTTGGCATATTAATATAATGTATAATTTTATTATTTGTTTATAGCACAATTCAGTATAAATTTATTGCCATATCATAGTTTTACATAATTAGTAATATACGGTATTAATAGTTTGACAGTAACAGTTTGACTTAAAAAAAACTAAAGTTTGTTCTAAGTGGAATTTTATACAATTAAGATTGCTATTCTGAGTATGATAGTGATACCTAAATGAATATTAACAAACAAGAAATATATATTATTACCTAATATTATTCATTAATTTATGAATAGGAGAAGGGCACAATCACAAAAGTTAGGTACCTAGTTTTTAATTATTGGTAATAATTTAGATTCTATTAAGAGTAGGTATAAATAATATATTTTATCTTTTAAATATTATTTTTATTATATAGTTATGTGTGTTTTTGACAATAATTTCTAATGGATTACAGTAACACTGATATGCTGCATCCTATACTATCCTCTTATAATAAATTATAATATATTGGAACATGGACTCCACCAAGGCGTAGTAAATTGTAATTAGCACAGTAGCACAGATCACATGCCTAAAGGTACATCTTTGATTACCCACGTAAACTGTGTATAAATATTGAATATGTGCATCCAGGTTTTACTAGTTTTTGATCCTGATGAAGTTTTCTGCTCTTCCTTTTTACATTCTGCTTCCACTCTGCATGAATCTAAAATAATTTAAATAATTGTATCAATAAGTTCATATAATATGAAATATTTCACTTACCTACCACCACTGTTTGCGGGGATTTGTTTGCGGTCCATACACTAAAGAATTTATATGTACTTCAAAATTTTGCCAAAGTACCTACTTATATTAACATGCGTTGGGTTTACTTTACTTCCCAACAATATTTTCTTACATTTAATGAAAATTAACATTCTTCATATTGGCGTTGGGTCGTGTGCCTAATCTTCTTGCCACTTGTACCCACTGTTAAGTACCTATGATTTAAATTTTAATTGCGTTCATTGACAATTTTGACATATGACTGATGACAGATGACGTATGTTAAATAATTAACTGCCATGACAGGGTTACCTGGCCATAATAACAGGCACAGATAACTGCTTGTTCGATCATAGCGATCTTTCCATTTCGGTTAAGAGCTCAGTTATGCCCACCCAGTTATCGTAACTTAACTGTCATCGGTTACGCTAACCTGAATGTTCAATCATAGGCCTGATTAATTGTTAGCTAACTGTCGAGTTTTCCACAATTTTAATTAAAAATTACCCTCAAAGCTCCCTTTGATTGTGTTATATACGTATATGCCATAGTATCTCTCACAATAGGGGCATGTTAATTACCTATATTACTTTTTTGACCTTAGCGTTGTATCTTTGTTTATTATATAAAATTCTGTTAAATTTAACATACCGTTAAGCAGCCCCAAAAAATACAAATTTAGCCATAACAAAGGCCTATTTGGAAACTAATTAAAACTGTAGGCAGGCTTAACAAAATACGAGGGAGAATTTTGTCAGCTGAATTATATTGTGATATAGGATGTAGGTCGGTATTTATTTATTTTTTATATAAATGAATACGTACACTGATAGAACTGATTTTGTACAAAGTGTGTACGGTTCTGGAAATATTTAATTGATCTAATAAATTTTTCTTAAATGTAATCTTGTGCCATCTGGGTATTTTCAAGGATTCCAAAGAAACACAGACAAATCGTCGCCTGACAACCAAACTATTCTATGTCCATAATTTTCTGAAATCGACATTGTTCTATGAATATACTCTATGTGCCAAGTGCTATGCTCCAATATATTTTAAATACACATACGATTTGTAGTTTTGTATAATCCAAAAGACTATTTTATTTTATGTCCATGCAACCTTGTTAAAATTTGAACCATAATATTCCAAGTCCAAGCGAATTTGGGGACAGAATAAATTATCTCAAGTTATAATGCGACACTAATGTGAATGAATTATTTTGTGTTGTGAACAGGGCGAATAAACAGGCATTTTTAGGGTTTGTTCCAATACAGCAAGAATCGATTCCGAACCGTCCAGAACTAGTTAGTCAGTTCAGTTGTTAATGTACTCTCGGCGAATGCGAAGTAAGACAGTGTTGGTCAAACAGTTCTCACGGTTCTGAACCAGTTCTCGACGGCTGTTGGAACAGACCTATTAATACTTAAAATATAATAATGGGGGAAGCAGAAAGAATTGATTTCTGAGCCTTTTGAGGACTCAAAATATCAACCATCAGATTATGGTTTTCGCAAGAAACTATTTATTTTTTCTAAATAAACATTATTCTAGTATGGGTTTTGTTAATTACTCTATCTTGAAATAAAATTATGGACATAAAAATGTTTTTAATTTATTCTATGTCCAGAACTATTTTATGTAATTTATACTATTTACTCTTAAAAACATGTATTATTTATTATTTTAATACTAAAATAGTCACTGAAAGTAGAAAAAGGTATCTTATACAAATATATATGTTGATTTATAATTGACATAAGTTTTAAATATGCTCTCCTGTAAAATTTACGAAAATTTAATAAAATGTACATAGAACATGTGGTTGTCAATCGACGAAATGTCAACTAAAAGGTGGTATAACCAACAAAGATTTAGGTACCAAAAATCTATGGAACTGCATTTTTAAAAATTCACTGTAGATGTAAATGTTTTTATAACAGATACTAGATATAAAATTGTTTCCTTTTACTTATGGGTATGCATCTGAAAATAATTAAATCGGCGCATGCAGAAACGTCACATCACCAAAAACATTGTGAATGAATGGAAAAAATATTTTTCTATTTAGAATACATTTTGATTCATTTTAACTAATAAAAATAATAGTACCTGCAAGGGATTTTTAATATAGCGATATATTGATTTTATTTTAAAAATGAAATTTATATTTTTTGCAGTGCTTTGTAAAGCAGTTGGCCAGAGAAATATTGAATTGTAATATTCTAGATAAGCTTCTTCTAAAATTTTGCACACTTTCATATATGTTCCATTTTTGTCGATTTCATGGGAACTTTTACCAGTGGATAGGCAACTTAAGATGGTAATAGTATGGTTTTCTTTCATGTGTGTAATTCTCGAGAACTGCCATTCTATTTCTTTGGGAAATATTGGTTTCCATTTTGCACAAAACTGTATTTAAATGAAATACATTCCGAGTTCGTCAGAATAACAAGTCTCTCACCAATGTGACAATCCTTTTGATTGACGCTAATGCATACCAAGCGGCCTGCTTGTAAATTTAGCAGTTTGGTGTAATGCATTTCATCTAACTAATCAAAAATCAGAATGTTTTAAACAAACCAATAAGAGTGCATTGGTGGATTCCACTACACCAAACTGCTGAATTTAAAAACAAGCCCATGCCTAAATTTCACATTGCACAAAAATAGCGTATGTCCAGGACTTGTGCAATTTTTGCTGATTATCTGTTAAACAGTTTATCGTCTGCAGATAAAGTGATTAGAGGACATAATACTGCTTTTGTTCGCAGTATGATGTGGAATTCACAATTTTGCAATAAAAGGTGGTATAACCAACAAAGATTTAGGTACCAAAAATCTATGGAACTGCATTTTTAAAAATTCACTGTAGATGTAAATGTTTTTATAACAGATACTAGATATAAAATTGTTTACTTTTACTTATAGGTATGCATCTGAAAATAATTAAATCGGCGCATGCAGAAACGTCACATCACAAAAACATGGTGAATGATTGGAAAAAATATTTTCTATTTAGAATACATTTTGCTTCACTTTAACTAATAAAAATAATAGTACCTGCAAGGGATTTTTAATATAGCGATATATTGATTTTATTTTAAAAATGAAATTTATATTTTTTGCAGTGCTTTGTAAAGCAGTTGGCCAGAGAAATATTGAATTGTAATATTCTAGATAAGCTTCTTCTATAAATTTTGCACACTTTCATATATGTTCCATTTTTGTCGATTTCATGGGAACTTTTACCAGTGGATAGGCAACTTAAGATGGTAATAGTATGGTTTTCTTTCATGTGTGTAATTCTCGAGAACTGCCAATCTATTTCTTTGGGAAATATTGGTTTCCATTTTGCACAAAACTGTATTTAAATGAAATACATTCCGAGTTCGTCAGAATAACAAGTCTCTCACCAATGTGACAATCCTTTGATTGACGCTAATGCATACCAAGTGGCCTGTTTGTAAATTTAGCAGTTTGGTGTAATGCATTTCATCTAACTAATCAAAAATCAGAATGTTTTAAACAAACCAATAAGAGTGCATTGGTGGATTCCACTACACCAAACTGCTGAATTTAAAAACAAGCCCATGCCTAAATTTCACATTGCACAAAAATAGCGTATGTCCAGGACTTGTGCAATTTTTGCTGATTATCTGTTAAACAGTTTATCGTCTGCAGATAAAGTGATTAGAGGACAATACTGCTTTTGTTCGCAGTATGATGTGGAATTCACAATTTTGCAATAAATCGATTTTTAGCAAAAATGGACATGTGTCATTACAGCTTATACTAATTCAATTATTAAAACGTAGCGTCAGGAAGCAGCGACGAGTCTTGCAAACGCTTTTTAAAAGTTATTATTTTATTTGACGAAAATTTAAATAGATCTAACAACGGATATACAAAACATCGAGATCTTTGTTTTTATGCTTGCTTTGAAAATTTGAGGCCTAAGGACGCCAAAAGTTTAATCATTTCTTCACCATCATATTTTGTGACTATGCTTACTTTTGTTCTACATGTATTACATTTTGAGTTATAAACCATATAAAATTTACCTTTTCTTGGACGACGTTGTTAAGGATGTTCAAGTTATCCGTCCGTAAATTAGTCAGTTCCGTGATTACATGACCGTTGGTGGTGTTGCTGATATGGGACGTGTACTGCGAAGTGGCCGAGGAGTAGTTGGTTGTAACGTTGCTGTTCTGTAGGGTGTTTATCCGCTTCGGAGAGTTCAGAATATCTTCGTTCCCGTTGTTAAAGGACAGCGGGCCCTCCATGGTCTTCAAACGCATCTTTTCTCGCTTCTGGAAAAAAAGAGAATAATAAAGACGCTTTGCGCTCAATGAGTCCCATAATTAGACAGTACAAATAAAATAAAAAAATGAATTTAAAAAAAAGAAATGAATATGCACAAAAAAGTAAATATGTATTTGCTTATTTGATCATCTCCGCTTTTAAATAAAAATGAACAGTACCAATCTATCGAGAGAAAACCAACTGTACATATTATTATTATGTTATAAATTACTGATCTTGGGATAAGTTACGATTCCAAATTAAATTATAAGTCACATATTGTTAGAATTACCGCCGAAGCTTTTAAATTATTGGGGTTTATTATTAGACAGAGTAAGAATTTTAATAATATTGTGGTCTTTAAAAAACTGTACTTTAGTTTAGTGAGACCTAAACTGGAATACGGGATACGGGTCGATCATTTGGTTTTCCCAAGCGATTGCGCATACGATGGGTGTTGAAAAAGTACAGAATAAATTTCTGCGATATATTTATTTTCGTACGCATAATGAGTATTTAAAGATGCTCAAACTGATAAATCAATATTATTACCTTCTCGATCTGGATTTCTCCTATATGCCAAATAAGTTTAAAAAGACAATATCTAAGCATTTTTTTCTTGCTAACTAAATTACTTTACTTCAACGTGTGAACTGACTGACTTATATTATGTTAAGTATATTATGTTAATTGTACTAATTCTTCTGAATTGTCACGATTGTATGTACTAGTTGAGTTGTTATTGTTAGTAATCCCAACTCTTGTAATTAGGCAGTAATGCCTGTTAGGGTTGTTGTTTAATAAATAAATAAATAAATAATAAAATAACGAACCGTCGGTTTTTAAAAAAAATATGAGTTTTCTTTAAATGGACCTACAACCCAAAAAGAACAATTTAAAAATTAATAAAAATTAATTTTTTATTAGTTCGCTCATTCTCCATTATTCACACAAACAGAAATGAAATATAGATAATAGGACACATAGTTTCAGTACAGCAGCTGATAGTGCTCATGCTGCATAAGATGCATGTATATACACACCTCTCCCACCGACTATCGGCCAGATATTTTTGGACGATAGTCAGTCCACTTCCGAATCCGCGCCTAAAGCTTATCTCCTGGCGAAGCAGTTCCCCTTGCCTATACTAACCCATTATTAATGAACGGCTTGTCCATGATTCGCTATGACAGTTTGTTATGTACCTAATATCCTGTAGTGGGAGTAGAAAATTTGATTTGATGAAGTAGGGATTTGAGATGCCCCCACTACAAACGAGCAGTATTAGATCGTGAAACATTGTTATGATAATTATTAAACCGCTGCATACAGAACCAATAGTGACAGTTTTTTAATGCATAATTGAAATTTAATATACATGAAAAAAAACGCAAATATATAACATTTTTGTTGTTTCTCTTATACACAATGAACAAAACGCGAGTCTGGTAACATTACAGTAACTTAGCTTTTAGGAGTTGATTGAACCATTGTCTGCTAAAACGCAGCAGCCGTGCTTTGTCTCGTCTGTTTCATTGCCCGTTTACAGTGACACATCGCGCGTGACAGTACTTTACAGCACATATGTCATAGTTGACAATTGTTTATCAGTAATTTAATGTTTCTTAAATATTATGACAAATTTAAAAAATCTGTTGAGTGTACGTCCCTGTTAACGTATTATTTTTAGATTTATAAATTGATACAAGTTAAAATAATGAAGTAGGTAGTGTGTTTTTCATGGCGAAAGTGCAGTAGCAGTTAATTATTTTCTACAGGGTGACAATAAAGTTCTGTCACTTTTTTGAGATATTTCAACAGTTAAAGAATACTGGATAACAACAAATTCATTCAACTTGATTTAATAACAACGTTTTATTACAACAATAACAATAAACAAAAAAATTACAATAAATGCTCAAAATTGCCTCCTTTGGCTTCAATACATTTTTTTACACGCTTTCTAAAGTTGCCGACTATGGTCGCACACTCTTCCGCCGTAATCTCGTCCCAGGAGCGTGTCAAAGCCGCTTTCAGCTGCTCCACAGTAGCATATCGTTTTCCTGAGATTTTTTGCTCCATAATGGACCACACCGAGTAGTCCATTGGATTTAAGTCCGGCGAATTTGGCGGCCAAACGTCCTTGCCCCAAAAGCCTGGAAACAGCTCTTGGCAGGCGGCGATTGTTGATCTGGCGAAATGTGCCGGCGCCCAGTCTTGCCGCAGCGTAAATCCGCCAGCACTTAAGTGCCCACGGCCTCAATTCACGTCGGAGAACACGGTCTTGATACTCGGCGGCGTTCATCTTGACGTTCCTTGGGATGAACACCAGCGGCGTCTTACCGGTAGCGCAAATGCCGGCCCATACCATTACCGAGGCTGGGAAATGGCTACGGCCGATAGTTCTTGCTGCCGAAGTTTTCTGATAGCGTTTTTTGAGCAGCTGGCGGTTGTGGAGCGGTTGGACGGTGAAGATCTTCTCATCTGTGAAGAGGACCTTCTCCAGGCGATCACCAGCGACCAGCTGACCCATTCGGCGGCATTTCTGCAGCCGCTTCGCCTTCATTGTTTCGTTCAAGAAGTTGACGCGGTATATCTTGTAACTGCGGAGCTTTAGCTTCTTGGTAACGATTTTTCGGACGCTTTCTCGGTTCACAGCGAGGTCTTTTGCCAGTTTACGCATCGATACCTCAGGATGGCGGCGAATTCGACAGCGGATCTGGTTGACGTTCTCCGGAGTAGTCGTGGTGGCTGGACGACCGCTCCGAGGGCGGTGCGCAGTTCCTCCCGTCTCTTGAAAGCGTTTTACGATCCTGTAAACGGTCCGCCGATTGAAACCAGTCGTACGAACAATGTCAGCTGTCTTCATTCCGGTCCTGTGCAATTAGACGACAGTGATACATTCATTTCCACGATCCATAACACAGACACAACTGAAGACAAACAAACAGATTAAAACATTTTCTATGTCAGAATTGACAAGGAATATAATAAAAGTGATAGAACTAACAAAAAATCGCAATAAAACCCCCAAATAGACACACACAAAAAAGTTACAGAACTTTATTGTCACCTCGTATATATATTTATTAACAATCTACAATATTTATACAGAAGCATGTTGTGTGGAGTAGTGGAGTACAGGAAAGGTATTAATATCTCATA
This sequence comes from Monochamus saltuarius, assembly GCA_025584915.1. Classification (NCBI taxonomy): domain Eukaryota; kingdom Metazoa; phylum Arthropoda; class Insecta; order Coleoptera; family Cerambycidae; genus Monochamus; species Monochamus saltuarius. The sequence goes on from CM046723.1 coordinate 58,332,046, forward strand.
TTTTAAAGTTTTAAAACAGTAAATGTAAACACATTAATTTTAAATAAACCAAATTAGATAAGTAAGCATTATTGACAGGTAAGCTATTACAGTGGCAATATCAAATGTCAAATTCTGACATTTAGGGCCTGCTACGTGTGCTTCCAAAAACTAACATTGAACTGCCACAATTCAGTACATTACAGAATTTTATATTGAAATTCAGTTACATATAAGTATTGCAAAGGCGACACGATTTACCAGACAATAGTTGCACTAACAGGGTAGCTTCACACTAATTTCAAAATTTTACGTCCAATTCATAGAAACATATGATTTCTATGGTCCAATTACAAACATTACATTTTGGTCCCTAAATGGCTGTTTTCTAAGCTCTTCCATAGTCTGCCTATTTTTAAGTGCCCAATCTAAAGGCTTTTCATCTTCTATATATTTTAAGATTTCTATGATTTATTTAAATTATGTTTGGCTGCTATTTGGTTGATCTATTTAAATATCTTTTGATACAAACGAACAAAAAATAAGTTCAAGAATTTTATATTTACGACAATTAAATTTATTTCTTTTGTAGAAATTTAAACACAGTTGTGTATGTACTTTACACTTTGCATTCCTCACGTCTCATAATAATATTTGCCAACGCAAATACCACGTAAAGATACGGAAAAGTTTTATCGCCGAAAAAAGCAACTCATAAATTTTCCGGAAGTGAAACGAGACATAATTAAGTTTAAGTTTTACGTTAGAGTTATGCTGTTAGAGAAAACATTAGTTTAAGAACTGAAGTTTTCACATTTATTAGACCATAAAGTAAGATTCAACACGCGATATTGTGCCGAACGGATGTCAGCATGAGAAATGAGGCTATTTTCCCTTATTTGGCCGATAGGGATCTGGTATGTGCGGCTGTGTGTACAAAAAGGAGCAAAAATATTGCTGTCCGCCATTGAATACGAGAATAATGATGATAGTTGTGCGTTTGTCTGCTGAAGAAATATAAGTGTCATCATTATTATACATTTTTTATAAGTGTTCCCTTTAGTTACATTAAATAATAGTAATAAAAGAAAATACTTTAGTATAATTCGCCCAGAAAAATTAGTATCTATATACAGGATTCAGAACTTATCTAAAAAAATTGTGAATAGATGCGTCATGGAAAATGGAGTCGATATCGTAAAAAATGTAGGTATATATTATAGTTTTTGTGATACCAAGGTTAACATTAGTTAAGTGTCAAAAATGGCTTAGGTATATAGCAACTCGGAGTTCCGGATGGATATCGTTTTAATTTATGCCAATGTGAAAATAATTTAGCAGAACAATTTCCCGGTAAACATGTGCCAAATGCAGCTACTTCTATCGCGGTGTGCACTGCATGAGTGGAAGTGTAGGCAACGCGAGGGACATTTGAAACCGAACCGTGGAAGATATGGAGGTCCAGGGCGTCCACGGCGTATTGAAGCAGTGTGGCGTATCATACATGAGGCTTAATTATATCCGTACCATGTACAGCGTGTCCAAGCATTAATACCAAGGTATTTGACGAGGAGGACCGGTACCATGGCCGAAACGATCTCCTGACTTAAAATCATTTGGAATTCTTTTTGTGGGAATATTTAAAAAATTAAGTGTATCGCACCGAAGTGGATACCTACTATTGATGATTTAAACAAAAGTATCGCAGTTGCTGCCAATAAATTACGAGTTCAAAACGGACAAGAAGCAAAAACATTTGTGTTAGTTTGTAGAAACTGGGTAAGACGGGCCCAAAATTTTGTTGTAACATCAGGTATGTCAACATATTTTATTAAAAAAAAGCAGAAATTAATTCTATTAATAATTAATAACAATAGCGGCAAAGGCAGTTCAATTTGCTGTATAAAATAGGTGTTATAAATTGCCATTTATTTCTTTCCTTGGGAATTTCTTTCCATTTTTAGTCCGCTAGCCGGCTGCATGCTTTGCCGCCTTATCAGGGTTTACAGTGTACCAGTTTCCAGTGCCGTGCAGAATTGTATTTTTAAATCATTTTCGAACTGTCCTTTTTGACTTTTTTACAAAATTGTATTTGTAAGAGTCTTCTGTACATTCATTTTTTTTCGTTCTGAATCACTGTATACACATAGAGTGACCCATTTAAAAGTGGAGCATCTCTTTAAAAGTTTTATTTTTGGCCAATTTAATTTTTTTTTCAATGATAGAACTTTAAAAATTACACTGGTATCAAATTTCAAAATGAAAATTAAATTTTCGAGGCCTACTTTGAATTCTTTTCAACCGCAAGAATCCAAAAAAAAAAAGATTAGAGATTTCTTATTTCAAAACTCCATTCGATAGGATAGTTTCAAATGAGTGTGACTAAAATCTAATCTAAAGAATATACAGGGTGTCTGGATAGATGAAACGAATTTTGTAAGAAATAAACAATTTTTGTGTGGAAAAATGGTCTTCTGGGATCCAGCTTTGCTTGTTTAAGAAACAAATCTGCCATGATTTCAAATCAATAAAAAATAAGGATCTTGATAATTTGGAAAAAACTGTTTTTTTTTCACCAGTAAAGGCTGTTTCTGTATGAGATATGACAAAATATTATTATAGGGTGTCCGAAAATGCTGAGCAAAAATTCAGGGGATAATTCTAGACCGAAAATAAATGCTACCTCTTTCTATAACATTTTTTCCAAAACTGATTATTAACGGAGTTACAGGGTGTTAGTTGAAATTTTATTTTCGATATTTGTAAATAACTTCTTAAGAAATCCAAATATTCACATAAAATTTGTAAATCGGGGGTTTTTGCGGACGAAAAATTCAAATATGTTTCTAATGTTGACGTCACTAATAGAGGGCGTCACTTGTGGCACACCATGTTTCTTTTAAATGGCAGAACTTTTTTGCATCTTAATGTATCCATCTGGCTATTGAAACAATCGATTCTCATACCTGTTTTATTTGAAAAAGGTATACCTTGCTGAAGTCGGTAGGCGTAACCATTTTTAAAATAATCCTATTTGAAAGAGGTCGCATTTATTTTCGATCTAGAATTATCCCCTGATTTTTTTTGCTCATTATTTCCGGACACCCTGTAAAATATGAATATTATCATTGAGTTTTATACTTATAAAATACCCTGTATTAATTTAAGTATACTTTATTTAATTGGGTATATTGAAGAAATTAAGATAAGTCAATGAAAGAAGCGTAGTTAATTTGAAATTATTGTTGTTCTCATATTATGATATTGTTTGTACGCTGTGAAATTTTGTCAGTGAAAATGTTTGTAAAAATAAAATAAAGGATATTGTTTAAAGAGAATAATAATTCATTTTTAATTATTGTGAATATGAAATATACACGAAGTAACTTAAGTACGTATGAGGAAGTGATTCCTAGAATTAGTTTCAGTCATATTTGCAAAATTACTTTGCTATTGGGGTATAAGGAGTTAAAATGTTTGAATAATTAACCATTGGCACATTTGTTTGAAATTGACTGATAAAATTTAAGCTACTGATAAACAAAGGAAAAATGTGTCAACCAGTTGAGAACTGGGAAAAACAAAACAAAAAAAAAAACGAATTGGGAAGCCACTTTGGTGTTCAGTAGGTACGTACTATTTTTGAGTAAGTGCTATTTTTCCTTTTAAAGTTACTGCCGATTTATTTAATTATGTGATTTTAGACTACACAGAGGTTAAATATAAGTAAATGCCTTTCCAGATATTGGCTGATACTCAATGGCGTATAGTTCTGGGCTTTTTAATGAGTGTCCTCTAATATCAACGTCACTGATTGACATACGTGTATACTAATGCGATGATTTTATTTAATTAAGTCCCTAGTTCAAGTTTCATAGTGTACGTCAAATGTTTTCAGAAGCATTTCTGTAAATTTGATATTATTCTAAACCTTTAACTGCATTTGGAGTTTATGCATAAGTACATGTTTTTCAATTAATTAAGAAGTCACTATCTGAAATATTTTTCATAAGTAACTTACACACATAATTAAAATGTTCTTTTTTATTATCTAATTAATTATGTAGGCAACTTATAAGATAATATACATATTTAGACAATTTAAAATATTTAAACTAAGTATGTATTACGTTTATGACTTTATAATAATGAATTACTAGATTAATCTCTAATTTAGTTCTGATTATTAAGAAAAGGCATGATTCATATTAATTAAAAATTAAATATGAACGTTTTTTAAAGTCTCAGTTTAATCTGAATATTACGATTTATTCCTGTGCGACATTGAAACCAAATGCAGTAAATCTCGAGAAACTCCAATAAAAGTTATATTATTTCACGGTAAAGTCAAGAAATATTTACGAGGAAATAATGCTCTCGCGTTACAATGTGGCTGTGTGTCTTGAGCTTAATTTACGACTTTTACATTGTTGGCAACTGTGTAACCATAACTTCCACCTAACTGACCTAGACATAATAATAATTGAGCTTTCTGCTTAGTTTAGCTTTAGATGTAAAGTAGTTTAATGAGACAGTACCACATACAGGAACAGACGGACGGGTCAGAACCGGCTTTAGCTGGTGAAGTAAATTCAAGGGGTACTACAGTTTTTAAAAGGACATTTTCTATGTTTTCTCATATTTTTAAAAGAACTTCTATCTGCAGCTATTTGGAAACGATATGTTGTATACATCAATCCACAAATATATAAGTTCAAGAGATATTTAAGTAGATGATAGGTAAATGTTATAAAATGTCAAAAATTAATTTGATTGAAGGGAATGTAATATTTATTAAAAATATGTAAAGTAGAAATAAGGATGCATCGAAAAAAATAAAAAAAAGAAGAAACAGGATAACAAGAAGTCAGAAAAAAATAAAATAGAGATTGGAGGGAAGCTTGTATGAGAGAAAATTATAAAAACGCCTATAAAAGGAGAAATAACAAGATATCTACTAAAAATTGAAAATATAACAGGAAAAAGCAGTCCAACAGTTACCAAAACTATACAGGGTGAACCTTAAATAAGTACAAATATTTTAACTGCTGGTGTAGTTCGTCATATAGATCAGTCCAGTGAAAGCCATTTTTAAAAATTTTTAATTTTTACGGAGATATTATTTTTTTAAAAAAATACCCACATTTTGAGGACCGCTGCTTAACCAAGCTAATGAACCATATGATTTGTTGCGAGGTTGCCATAGCTTCTCTAATATAAATATTACGTTTCTCTTAACGTAATAGTAAAGTAATACGGTTAATTCTATTTTAAAAATACTTGTTTGAAGCATAAGTACAGTAAAATTGGGTATGTAGTATGATACGCAGCAATATTAACATACATTTTAACTGCTTAACTGACCTTACTATAAACGATTAAAAATGAATTTCCGCAAGTTAAATACTACCATAAAGTATTTAGGAAGATATTACGTGATATTACTATGTTCAAAATTATACATAAACGTGCATACAAGCTTACCTGTTTGTTAAAAATTAACAATTTAATCACTAATCCACATTTCACAAGTTAAATGCCATTGTACACTGTTAGAAAGAGACACAAGACACAATTTCCTTAAGTTATTTTATGAATAATAAAAACTAAGATTTAGACACAACATATTAAATTTAAAAGTTTGTTTAAGCAAAGACATTTGTGTAACACTGGCAACACTGTGAACTACACGTTCAATCTGAAGCGCTATGACTCATAAATGTATGAAAGTCAGCGGTCCTCAACAAGTTTTCTACAGAAAAATTACAAAATTTATTTAAAATTTCACTTTTTTATTTCTGATTTTTTTGTAAAACAACTATTACTTATGTGTTCTACACAGTGAACTATACTGCTGGTTAAAATATTTGTACTTATTTAAGGTTCACCCTGTATAAGAAATAAAGAAGACCAACTTAAGGATAAAAGGCATTAAACAACTAATAATAGGCAAGTTATTCAAATTCTATTTCTGATCATAGCATATCCTGAGAACATCACTATACAAAATTAATTCACGGATGACGGATTGACAAGAACGATACGAGGAGCAGTCACTAGAAGCTGAACTTCAGAATAAGGAATTAGAAAAGGAGTGGACATCCATAAAAAGGAAAGGCACAAATTTAATGAATAAGGATTTTTAGAAGAAAAAAAAATCGGTACTTTGTATTTCGTAAAATTTATTGTGATTAGAGTATAAGAGCAGAATTTAGGTGGAGTAGGAATTTTAAATAAAAGTAAATTAATAAAAAATTGAACATCTCAGTCATAAATTGAAGTTACCAAAATTATTAGTAAAGTTTACGTGAATAGTTAATATTAATCCTGTTTTGAACCTACCATTTTGCTGCGAGAAATACGGCGACTAAAGAATCAAAAAGGACCCAAATTCTTCACACACTCAGGCCTTTTGAGATTATTATCATTAAATTTATAATCAATAACAACATTCTTATTTCCACGAAAAGACGAAACATTACATTTTTCAACATTGAGTGGTAATTTACTCTCCTGGCACCAGTTATTAAGTAAAGTACGATGCTCTGAAGATTCACGCAGTCCAGAATAGATTCAATATGGCTAACATTTTTTACGTCATTAGACAGACAGAAGGTATTGTTCATCAAAATTAGCAGCAATATCATTTACAAAAATAATAAATAGAAGAGGACCAAGAATTCTTGAATAATATCTATTATTGAGTTGTCACATGCAGTAGTAGGCAGAGGAGTCACCATAATTTGTCAAAACGGGTATAAAATCAATTTGTAGGTAGTTTAACAACTAGTTAACGACTCATATAACCTCACTTTTCTGTAAAACACGCCATAAATGCCTACTACTTCGAAGAAATTACAAAACTGCCAGTCATTTCCTGAAATTTATGGCAAATAAGGGAGCTAACGATTTTTACAATCCATAAAACTTTTATGGAGTATAAAAGTGCGGTATTTAATTTTAATCAAAACAAGAGAAGGATAGCCTTTTACCCGCGAAAAATTTTCTGTTTATTTTTGTCAATTTGTAGTAGAGGTTCAGTTTTATGAAACCTAGTCCAACAAAAAATTATAAAGAGTTAAATCTTAAATTACACACAAAGTTGTCACATCTATCCACTGCCATCTAGAGAGTGACTTATCGCTAGCTTCTGGTTTAGCACGACAGAGCAACGTCTAGGTATAATATATGGGAACGTAGAGGCCATGGAATAGGGCCAGTTTAAGGATTGGGAGGAATGACGTGGAGCAATTCGAGCAAGATTTGTGATTATTAAATAAATGATTAAAGAAGAATTGTAATTTTTAATTTTAAGTCCGAGGAATGATACCCTATACAGAGTGAGCCAGAAAAAATGAGCCAACATTAAGCTGGAGATACTAAACACCAACATATTATGTTTGAACTCATCATGCCTTATACGAATGTCTGTGGTTTAAGAAAAAAATATGTTTTGTTTTACCTAAAAAGTACGGTGAAACTAGCGCTGTCTAGGAACAACGTCAAAATAAGCTTCAAATTTGTAATTCCCACACCAAAAAACCCAATACTATTAATTTTCAGAGTCATGCTATCAAAACTGTCTCAATTATGGATAAATTTAGGAATAAATTGAAACCTTAAACACCTTGTATAAGGCATAATGAGCTCAAACCTAATATTTTGGTGTATTTCCAGCTTAGTGTGGGTCAACACTCACCCTGTATAAGGAAGAGACATATGATAAATTCTACTGTACAAGAGTGAGATGACAGTATTTACCTGCTTCGCTAGTGTTATTAACGCAAAAACAAGTCTTCATCCCGAATATCGATATCAGACTGATGTGTCTCGATACACAAAAACGAATTAGTGAAGTTATTAAAAGGTTTTCATGGCATGTTGCATTCCGTTGGAAAGAGGATAGACTAGAGAAATTTTGAAAAGAATTCGAAGAGTTGAGCTTTAACTTTCTTTTTACCTCTTCCAAAAACTTTGTGAGTTAATGAAATGAAAACTAGAGATTTCTTGGAAGTAACTTTGAATTTGGTAGAACCAGACAACAGTAAACATAAAAATTTGAATTAAATTTGAAGGCTATACCAATAAATTTACTTTAAATTTGAACTGAATTTTGGGATTTTTCAAAACAACGATGAAAAAGTTGAAATAGGAAAATCCATGGGGCTAAGGTAAATTATTGGGACTGAAGAGATTGCAATTCACCCCTATTCAGCTGAAGCTGAAGCAAATAAAACTAGATACTAAAATAGTTATTAGTAGAAGATACTTAAGTTTATAGGAATTCAGACCTTTCAAAATAACAAAAATCAGTACTAAAAAGTCGTTAGTTTCAGCCGTTATTGAAAGTATTAACGTGTGTTCGAAATGGTTTATTCTATCGCGGAAAGAGTAGAAATTGTTGCAATTTATTATCGAAATCACCATTGCGCTAAAGCTACAGTACGAATTTTTAATGCCAATTATCCTGAAAAAAATGTAAACCACCATTACATTAAACACCTGATTGACAAATCTGTTGCAACAGGTTCGCTTTTAAACAAGAAACGTGAAGTAATTGGGCCAGTTCGAAATGAAGCAGTTGAAGTTGCAGTTTTGGGTCATGTACAGATGGATAATAAGCAATCGATTACAACTGTGTCTCAAGCTTCTGGCGTATCCCGTTCCAGTGTTCATCGAATTTTGAAAAAACACAAGTTTCATTCATTTAAGATGACGCTGGTTCAAGAGTTACATGAAGATGACTTTGATCGCCGTAACCAATTTTGCGAATACTTTAGTGAACAACTTCTACTGAATCCAAATCTTCTCTACAATACATGGTTCTCCGACGAATGCACATTTATGTTGAATGGCGAAGTGAATAGACACAATTGTCGTTATTGGAGTGATACTAATCCGCATTTAATCAGGGAATTTCATACTCAGACACCTCAAAAATTGAATGTTTGGGCAGGCATTTTGGGCGACCGTCTTGTTGGACCATTTTTCATCCAAGGTAATCTCGATGGAAACACCTATCTAGAATTATTGGAAAGTACAATTGATCCTAGGATAACAGAGATTTTAGAAAGTGACGACAATTTACTAGAAAATGAAATAACTTTCCAACAAGATGGTGCGCCCTCGCACTATGCTGCTGCTGTGCGACAATTTTTGGATGACCATTTCCCGGGGCATTGATAGGCAGAAGAGGTCCGTCGAATGGCCACCAAGATCTCCGGATCTGTCCCCTTTGGACTTTTTTCTGTGGGGTCATTTAAAATCACGAGTGTACGTCACTCAGCCGGAAACATTGCAAGTGCTACGTCAGAGAATTGTAGAAGAATGCCGATTAATAACTGCGGATGTCTTTAATAATGTTCGAACAGAATTTGAAAACAGACTGTATTATTGTTTGGAAGTTAACGGGGGTCATTTTGAGCAATTCATCAAATAAATCTGATTTATTATTTGCTTCAGCTTTTTTATTTCATTTCTGACTTTTTTGTAAACTGATAGACACATCAATAACAATTAGGTAATGCGGTCATGTGTAGTAGATGAAAAACTTATTAGTGGTGGGCATTTGTGTAGAAATTACTACGCGTAAGTTGGTTTGTCATCTTTTCGTTTGTAACCAATAATCTGTCAAATCTCAACCGATTTCTAAAACGGTACGTCACTGTATTCGCAATGAAAAGAGCTTTAAAATGATGTGCCACAAGTGGGGTAGTTGCATTTGAAATTTTTAAGTTGGGGTTGCTAGGCATTAGGGATGAACATATCGAGTTGGCTTGACTGTCAAAAAAGCTCCCCAAGAACAAAAATCGACGGGTCTCGGCGAATTTTGAAATATTATTCGGTTTTCCAATTATAGGGGGATCAAATTTTCGTTGGGATACCCTGTATAACAAATAAATGTTTCTAAAGTTGTTGAATCTGAATTATTGGATTAATGTTATTAGAACTGCATTAAAACAGATAAATTCTCAAACTAATGGTGTACAAAAAAAAAGATACTCTATTTTTCCTAGAATTTCTGATATAAAGCTGCACATGTTAATGCGGGTGTGAACGTTTGCGCTTATATACTTTACAGACTTTACTGTTAACGAGCGAAATTAGCGCGTCCGCCTGCATATCAGCTTAATGAAGTAAGTGCAAACAATTAATAAATAACTCACCATTTGTTGGCGGCTGTAGCGTACCTCCCGCTATTAAAAAGCTTTATGACTTAGGAGCCGGGATGCACTGCTAATTTTTGCAGGAAACGGGAGCAAAAGGACGAAGCACAATAATGCTGGCGAGCGCTTTATTATTATGAAATTGGATATATGGGAGGCGCGGCGCGGCATCATAAATAAATAGAAATCGTCACGTGGTTTGTACGATGGCCGATATAATTTTAGGTCAGGGGCGTTGGGAACAGATTGAGCCATCAGGAGAGTTCGTAACTATAAATTCCAATGTGACGTTCGCGATTCAAATCACGACTTTGTAAAAATAATTTAATAATACGGGGAGGTTCGTTTAAAACTCCTCAGGCTAGAAAAACCAAATATATATCAAAGTTCTGTAACAGGTGTTGTGTATTTCATATAAATGGGTTCAGTGTAGAGGGTAATCAAAATTACTTTTCATAACGGTAGATGGTGTTGTGAATGTAAAAAAACTGTAAAACCTGACAAGGCGAAGCATGCAATCGGCGACCGTACAAAAAAATTGAAAGAGATTCTCAAGGAAAGAAGTAAATGACTCATTTATACAGTAAATTCAACTGCTTTTACCACTATTGTCAAATATTAATTATTAATTAGAATTAATTGATGGTTTTAATTAATAAAATAGTGACATGCCTGATGTTACAACAACAAAATTATAGGCCCGTCTTACATACTAACACAAATAATGTTTCTGCTTCTTGTCCGTTTTGAACTCGTAAGTTATTGGTAGCAGCTATGACACGTTTGCGTAAATCATCGATAGTGTCCATTTCGGTATGATACACTTCATTTTTCAAATATCCACACAAAAAGAAGTACAAAGAATTTAAAGTCAGGAGATCGTGGCGGCCATGGTATCAGTCCTTCTCGTCCAATTCCTTGGTATTAATGCTTGGACACGCTGTACGTGGTACGGATATAATTGAGCCTCGTATATGATACGCCACACGCAATATCATCCATCTCTTCCGCGATTCGGTTTCGAATTTTCCGTTTCACGCCCGCGTTGCACTACACTTGCACTCACTCCTCAGCGCGGTAAAAGTAGCTGCATTTGGCACATGTTTACTGGGAAACGTTCTACTAAAGCATTTCTACATATACGATACCATCAACTCCGAGTTGCTATACATTCAAAAACTAATGTAAACACTCGCATGATAAAAAAGTTAATACTATAAGTAATCCAATTAATAAATAATAATTAATATTCGGAATCGCCAGTGATGTAAAGATTGAAAATACTAGAACTTCAATAATTTTTTTTCTTGGAAACTGTAATGATTTTACAACACATTTTTACCTATATTGGCTCCATTTTTTATGACGCATCTATTCTCAATTTTTTTTAGAGAAGTTGTGAATCACCTTTTACATTTGTTTATGACTTTGGAAAATGGTCCACAAAACTATTAAATTCTGAAAAAATTATATTTTGTATGAACAAAATCTGCTTTAATTTCAAAATTATTTTTAGGTCATAGGTACTTTGCCACTTTTCTCATAGTTACGCTAGTTAAAGTTGTATTTGATTTTTTAATTCTGTATTTTTCCTTTTCTAAGTTACAAGAATTCGTTATTTCAATGAATATTTATATTATATATTTAGTCCCACAGGAATCTGTTCTTGGATCTCTTGCTTCTGAATATCATCGATAATATTCTGTATTATCGATGATGCTTTCGAAATATATTACAATTTTCACACGGTCTAGATTTGATGAAAAGTCGTATTAATCTACTCATTGATAATATCTAAAGCTTGCGATCACAAATCATAGAGAAATTGTTCAAATCAGCAAAGATAAAACCGTATACTATTCTTTTGTTAGATCTAAGCTCTCTCATCTAATCTCTTCACTATAATTTTTATATCTATATGTATAGAATATCGAGGCGGTGCCAAGAAAATTCTTTAAATTTGTTAGTTAATTTGATTTATTACTAAGAGATTTGTTTAAAATATCAATTTAAGGAGTGTGTGTTCATGTTGTGTGTTGTGCTCTTCTTCATAATTTTGAACAAGAATTGATTGTCTAGATCTATTATAACATAAACTGTTATACAAAGATACCTTAATATTCTGTGGCCATGTACATGTTTTTGCAATAGTACTAACACTCCCTTAAAACAGTTTTTGAAGTTCTGGAAGTTCTCAGTATAAATTTCATTAAATCTCTATTAGTGAATGAAACAATTAATAACTAATGTTAAAAGTTGAAAGTAGATTTCATTACAAATATATCAGAAGTTGAAAAGAAATCGCAAAATTCATTTTAAACTCACCATTATTGCAAACAATTGTACGTACACGAAATATTGTGACGTCCTATATTTAAATATTCTCACAAGACTTGTAACAGTTAATAAAGATACTTTCAATTCCAGTACTGTTGGTATAAATTCATTGTATTTTAATTGATGTGTTTGTTTTAGTAATTCTTTATTATTTAATTTCTTATCCCCGTGTTATGTAATTGAGTTTGTAACCTGCAGAACAGTGTAATAAATAATAAAAATTAATAAAATAAGGCTACCAAAACCTGATAGGTTATGATGATAGATCATAGACTGGAGAAATAAAGCATATGAAGTTACATCAAAACTTATCAAGAAATTATTTAAGTAAAATAAAATCTTATAAATATTTTAGCAACAAAACATAGATGAAAATTTAAAGTCTACTCTTTAATGGTCCTTGACTAACTGAAATTTTGAAGAATTGTAGATGCCTTACGAATCGTTTTAAGAAAATTCACCCTTGTTTTATTCATTTGAATCAATTTATACTCTGTATATTCACATCACATTTGATTACATTGTACGCCAAATATTTACTTTATTTCAATCAGCCTCTACCTTTTTTGCTCAAGTTTCGAGCTAATCTGGCAGACAAGTTTCATATTGTATATATAAAATGGATAACATTCTCGCAAGCTTACAGATCTGAATTCTGGGTTACTTCCGAACTTTCCGTATATTCATTCCGAAAATAATCCCGAATAATTTACGACGTTTTTGTTTACCGCATACGGCCGAAATCTCAACCCTTAACTTACATCGAACAGTCTAGAGGCGTCGCGAAGTATATAATAAAAGAGTCAACAACCGGGCGATATGTTTAGAGAAGCTGCTGGAAGTGGTGTTATTAATTAGTGTAATGCTTTTAGGGATTTGGTACGGGTTTGTAGCGCCCCCGTCGACGCGGAGGTGCTTCCCAGGGGCGCGAGATAGTCGCCGAACTCCCCCGGAAAATTTATTCTATTAATTCATTAAGGGCTTACTTGTTTCGCCTTTTTAACGCAAGCCGACTGCAGATAATTCATTCGGGGCGCATCTTTCATATGTTCTTAACTCTCTCAATATTTCACAACGAAAAAAGAAACTTCAAATTTTTTTCCACTAATAAAGCCTCGGATAATATACCTAGAATCGTTTAAAATCACTCGTTTAAAGTGACAGGTAGCAATGTTTCAAAAGAATTTTTTCCCCAAACTTTAAAACTAGCGTGGAAGGTACTTTTGAATAATGCCTCAACTGATTCGGGGGCCATTATTGACAACATTTGGAAAAATGATAGAAAGTTTAGTAGAGGCTGGATGAAGTCTACTTCTTAGCATTAAGGGCACCGTATTCTTGAAATAGTGTTTTCTACAAATACAAGTACTTTATATTTAACGTCAGAAAGCGATCTATCCAGCAAATTTTTAGGTACTGAAATCTTTCAAAATACGTATTTTTTAAAATTCAACTATAGATATATACATTGCTATTACATAAACTTACATAGTTCTGCATATAAGATTGTTCACTTTTGTTTATAAGTATGTGAAAATAATTGTTAAATGTGAGGTTAGGTTCAAGCTGATACATACTTTATGTTGGTTGGTATAAGCATACAATTGCCCCATGTCACGTGACTAAATAATATTTTACATCATTTCATAGATCTTGGTTCAGTATTCTCCCTCTCCCTCTTTTGTCCCGCTCTCTCTCCCCTCGTTCTCAAAATCGTAGTAGAAATATTAAACTGTCAAACTTGACATACGTTCAATATTTTTACTATGATTGTGAGAACGAAAACAGAGAGTTTTTCGAAACGTCAATAATACGGAAGTGCGCGATAGTGATGTGATTTTTGTTATTTTTTACTTATCTGCTTTTTTCAGTGTGAAATTTTTTGTTTAGGCAAACTTAGTTTCAAAAATAACCCTTGACTGTTCCGTTTGGCGCAAGGGCAAAACTGAAGAAAAACTAAAATTATGCCACAAATAAATAGCTTCAGACAATACATTATATCATTATTTTAATGGTTAAAATGAAGCAATATGTAGGTATTAATTCTAAATAAAAGTAAAATGATTATTCTATTTCCTCATAATCTGCTTTTGTGGACATGTGACTTTTTTGCATACTTCGATTAATTTGCTCAAGGCATGTTTAGCTTTATGACAAAGCGGTTCGTAGTTAAAACCACTTAGCTTGCCATAAGCAAAGAGCCTTTAGAAATCAAACAGATGAATATTTATCACTGTCTTAAATTCGCGGGCTCTATAGAGTTTCGACTGTTTAAATACACCAGCGCGGACTAAAGCTGGTACTATAATACCGTATTGTATCTTTCGCGAGCTCATTAGGCCCCAGAATATCAAGGAAGCAAACTCCAGCCACCATTGTCTCGTATTTACGAAACAAACTAACAAAGACGTCACTGTCGGATGGTGTTGATTTTGAGCGGAATAATATTAAGCCGCTTAAGTAACTTTTATGGGCGATTCCGGGATTTTCACTCTGGATAATTTATTGCGATAAATACATTCCAGGGACCAGAAGTTGGAGGGAGAACGGCGAAAAGGCGTCGGCGAACTGATTAAATGACAATATATTTTCGAGGGGGATTTTTGTTGCTGTTTAAACTGCAGCCTTTTGGCAGAATTACAGAACAGATACGGAACGAGAAACGAGGTTTTGCCGCGCTCTACTTTTGGATTTCTTGCTTACACAGTTTGCATTTTACGCAAGAATTTTAATAGAATTTCACTCAAATGCACTCAGTTTCTGTCGACACCATATTAATTGACATATTCACAATTTTACATGGGGATAAGTGTTTTAAGAGTATGTGTTCCTCAGAATGCAATTTTTTTTAATACGCTTCCAAAATTAGCTATTTTCCGGACTCATTTGAGTCATTAAAATGAGTTTTTTTGGACTTAATCCCAAAAAGTAGCCATGACGCATTTTATACAAAATAAACGTCAATAGTTATTTTGTGTTTACATTAAACAAGTTATACTAGTACTTAAAGTCGTCATGGATTAGTACAAGAAAATTAAAAATACAATTTCTGACATACTCCAAGCTATTTTCTGAAAATGACAAGCCACTTTAGTTGCTTCTGCTGCTTCTATTAAATGCGTAGAGTTATCAGAAGAGACTATGTAGACCATGAACAAGGACCCCTTCCTTTCACTCTCAAAATTAATTTCGATTTTCTCGACTGAGTCGCATGTCTTCTGCAACAGCAGGAGATCGCGATCCACACTGACGTTTTTTGTTCCCTTCTACATACTCCGCAAACACCAATAATTAGAGCTACCTTCAGTATTAAGTATTAAGTCAGTTTCGTCATTGGCTTCTTTCAGAAACCTGTTGACCTCCTCTCTCGTGAGCACCTTCGACTTCTTTGGTTGATACCTCACTGAATTACGCTTAAAAAAAGCTATTGCTTTTGTATATGTCTGAATATTTGTATCGTCTTCTACACAGAGAGTTTCCTTCAGCATAGAGTCCTTTAATCAGAGCGATGTTGCTTTCAATATTTCGGATGTTTCATATAGGTTAACAATGCATAGTCACTTACATCTTTTGAGAAGCAGTCCCCGATATTCTCCGCCCAACCCGAAGTGTCTTGTTTGCGTACTAATATGTACCAGAAATGGTAAGCAAGGAACACTGGAAGTTGACTCGTGGTATAGTGAAGCAACCTGTATTCTGTAGACTTTAATTATACCTACTTTTAATAGGTCGTATTCTCTTTATTCAATGATGCTCAGGCTTGCAAAAAATTAGTCCTGAACCACAGACCAATTTTTTCGCAAACTATTTCAACAAATTAAAAATATATCGTGCTGCTTAAGCTGACGTTCTATTTTAGGGTTAAGCTTTAGATTAGGTTAAAATTTATGCTGTATATTATCATAATCCTTTAAATATCCCTAATTAACTGACCCCATTTATTTCCCTTAAAATACTTATTTCTGAAATATAATGCTTTCAGCAATAGGAATTATTGTAGAACAATATAATGCGATGTAGCCAAACTTTAGTCAACAGTTGATGGCTAAAAAGATACAGGGTGTCAAAGTTAAAATTTGTTTTCGATATTTGTAAACAAATTTTTAAAAAATTCAAATTTTGCATATATTTTGGTGTTTAGGGGTGAGAAATTCAAATTTGTTTCTCATTTTGATGTCACTAGTAGAGGGCGCCACTTATGGCACATCATGTCTCTTTTAAACGGCAGAACTTTTTTGTGGCTTAGTGTCTTTGACTATTGAAACAACAGACTTTTCTTTTTTATGTGAAAAAGTCTACCTTGTTAAAGTCGTTAGGAGTAATCACTTTCGAAATCCAATTTGAAAAAAATCAAAGCACCGAGTAAAAACTGTTTTGGTTTCAGGTAAATTGTCTCTTCCGCTGAAAATACAGCTAAATATTATTATTAGAAAGTTATTCATAAGTTATGATGAAAATTTTAAGAAGATCCCTAACGTTTGATGAAACTTATCTTTAAATTTTCAACAATAGATCTGGTTTTAACAAAAGCACAAATATTTCATCAAATCGGGCCAAAAATTTGCGCATTATTTAATATTCTGAATAACTTTTTCAAGTAACGTTTTGCTGTATTTTCAGTGGAAAAGGCATTCTATCTAAACCCAAAACAATTTTTACTCGGTGCATTGAATATTTCAAATAGGATTCTTTCAAAAATGGTTATTCCTAACGATTTCAACAAGGTATACATTTTTCAGATGAAAGATAGGAAAATCGATTGTTTATCGATATAAGTTCTGTCACTTAAAAGAAGTTTCATGTGCCATAAGTGGCGCCGTCTAGTAGTGACGTCAAAATTAGAAACAAATTTGAATTTCTTGCTCCAAAAGTCATTTACAATAATTGAATATAAAATTTTAACTTTGACAGCCTTTATCAACTCATGACTAAGGTAAGGTTGGTTACATCACATCCCACTATTTTGCCCTCAGGAATCTCTTGCTCTATGCTGCATTAATTTCGGGACACCCTGTATTGTAAAGAATATGCAAAAGCTAGCATAAAGTATATGGGAATGCATATTGTGAGTGTAACTCAAAGTTGGTCGGGGCAATACGGTAGAAACACAGTGGAAGCAGGTTTCCTGTTCGCACTTATCGCCGCGGTTTTTTCACATCAAAATCCGCAAAGAATAACAGCTAGTAAAAGCCGGAAGAGACGAATATTTAATCAGTGTCGCCTTTATTTTCCTACTAAATGTCATCTGATGATGATCTGGTTGTTTTGGATGGCATTTTAATTTCAAAAGCAGAAATAAACGAAATGTTAAGTCGTACCACTATTTTATAATTTTCAAAGCATATAAAAGCGTGTCGGCGCGGGATACCAATAAGCAAGAAACCTGCTTTCAGTGCGTTTCTGCTCTTAGTCCGCAGACTAGTTAATTTCATACAATGTTAGCAATACCTGAAAAAAAAATGTATAAAAAACGATATTAGCCATTAACGTAACAAATTCAAATTACAATTCCATCCTCTAATTAATTACTTGTAAGTCTTTCTTTATACTCGTTTACATATAGGAATTTGGAATACAAAAACATGCCCAAAGAACAAAATGACCTAGAAACCTCTAACCTTAAGGGACGAAGCGGTCTAAAAATATCCTCAGTGCGGTAGAATAAACAACACTCAGGAATTTTGACTGCTTTTAATAAAGTAGGAAGTCAAGAGTACTCTTTGTAGCGATAATACTTTTATATTTACTTAAGAACGGCTGCTGAAATATGTTCGACACAGGGCTGACGCTTGAAGTATACACTCGTAGGCTGATAAATGCTTACCAGAACTGCAACGTCAAGGAAATGTTTTAAATATATAATACATTTATTTAAGGTTGACAAACTATACAGGATGATTTACAACTTATCAATCTAAAAAAAATGGGAAAGAATTTTTGTAAAATCCTTATAGTTTCCGATAAATATTTTTTATTGAAATTTTCAACAGCTACTGTAGCGTCATTGGAATGCATTCTAGAAGCATTTATAATATCAACGTTTTTGCGATAGTGTTTGCATTAGTTTTTCAAGTGTAAAAAATGGCTTACGTGTATAGCAACTCGGAGCTGATGGATATCATTTTAATTTATAATAATAATAATAATAATAATAATAATGCATTTATTGCCCAACAGAATAAACATTCCAATTACAGGACAAAACATGTTATAACAGAGTAATGAAGTAACAGTGTACTTAATTTTAATTACTAATAATATTTAACATTTACTAAACTAAATCAGTCTGAAAGCTATAGCATAATATGGATGAGGCCAGTTAACCGCCTCCAAAAAATTGAGAACCAACTGATAATAATTGTTTGAGTGTCTCAAAATTTAGGTCGCATAAATGAGAAATTTGATCAAAATTAATTGACATGGTATACAGGGTGAGTCAGTCATAATGTCATTAATTTTAACCATGTATTCGGGAGGCCTAATAAAGGCAGAAAATCAAAAAAAAAATTTTTTTACTCGACCTTTAAAAAAATAAACAAATCACCCTATAAAAATGAGTGACACGACGCTCCTGGTGCGCTACGAATTTTCTGATGGCGCACCCGACGACAATCTAATGACACAGACTTGTCGTATTAACCATGGATGCCACATTTACATACATAATATCGTCTAACACATCACCGTGTTATTCAAATTTACCACCATTTAGCACTCTGCATGTCCCGCATTTCTTCCCCCTCAAATTTGTAGATCATGCCACATATTTGGAGGGGGGATGGAGAGAATACAAGCAGTAAGCAGTAGTTTGTTTATTAATAAACCACGTAATTTAGAAGAACTTCAAAATCACATTCGGGACGAAATACGCAGAGTTACCCCGTAAATCATTCATAATGTGCAAGAAGAATTTCTTCACAGACTTGCGCATTGTCAAGAAGTTGGTGGATGGCAATTCGAACATTTAATTTAAGTATAAAATTTAATCAATTGTATTTTATTTTACATACCTCAGAATTGTTACTTTTTTATGGATAAAATTTACGTTTTCTAACATTCAATCGTCATTTACTCGAAAACTTTCCCATGTAAGAGGGCAAAGTTTTAGTACTGTCTGATAGAGAATTAAACGATCTTTCAGAATCAAGGAAAAAAATATGGTGTTGCCGTTTAAAAAAAAAATCAAACAAATGACATTTGAAAATCGCATTTTACGCTAAAATATGTATTTTTTAAATTAAAAATCGACCTGTTTGAGGATTTTTCCCAAAAAATAATTGTTTCGTTTTTATTGAATTTATTCCATACTTTTGGCGCATACTGTATAGAAAAATATTACTTGACAACATTGCATCAGGTCGACATCGAGTTGAACTGTGAGCTGTAACCGATCAAGGCTATAACCGGTCAGTGACAGTCTGAAAAGGGGGTTTAAATAATGATTTGAAAATATTTTTTTTCGGCATAAATATGCATTTAGATTTTTTTTTAATCACGTATTCGCATTATACTCATTATTCCCTATCTCCTCTTAAAATTAATGACATTATGACTGACTCACCCTGTATACAGGGGATTTCGTAAGGACATTTGTTCTAACATTACGACAGTAAAACATGCAATCATCACGAGATTCTGGCCTAGGTACACGTAAGTAGAACATTTTTAAAATTTCTGGTGAATCAATGAGGTTATGAAATATTTTAAACAAGAAAGATAGACTTGTGAGAACTCTCCTCAACTGCAACGATTTAATATCGAATTTCTGCAACAGGAGGCCATGATCAAATCATCTAGCAGGATAAATATTATCAACACGATATGCCATGAAGTTTAAAAAGCGACGTTGAACACCTTCAAGATGATTAATATTAACTTGATAGCATGGGTACCATACAAGGCTAGCGTATTCTAATCTAGAACGGACTAAAGAATAGTATAAACATTTCAAAGCACTAATATTGTTGAACGATGTAGAATTACGGACAATAAAGCCCAAAGTTTTAAAGGCGATGCTTGAGATTGTATTAATATGTTCAGAAAATGAGAGTTTAGCATCAAATATTACCCCTAAGTCTTTATTATTACTGCTGCGTGTCAATGGCTTTGAATCAAGATTGTAATCAAATAAAATTATATTTTTTTGCTTCTACTGAAAGAGCAAACTTTACATTTATCAATATTTACGGAAACCATGTTTTCTATACACCACACCTGTATTGCATTCAAAAGTTCTTGCAATGCTCGGCAATCATCATAACAGTTAATGTTACGATAAAGCTTTAGATCATCTGCGAAAAAAAGGTGACTACACTGCAAAGATGACGATAAATCATTAATATAAAGGATAAACAGAAGTGGTCCCAAGTTAGACCCTAGAGGTACCCCAGAAGGAGCTAAAAAAATATTAGAACGGTATCCATTATATGACACATACAACTCACGACGCTCAAGATTTTGTGAGTAGTAGCAAAGAATCATCAAAACCAAATGATTTCAATTTCTGTATTAATATAGAGCCTTCAAAAGCCTTCTCAAAATCTGTATATATTACATCTACTTGGCCTTTTCTATCAATATGGTCTGAAACAAACTGAGTAAATTCAACTAGATTAGTTACAGTAGAACGCCGTGCAACGAACCCATGTTGATTAGAAGAAATGCAGGTACTAACATTGTTATAGATATATGCATATAATGTCATTTCAAAAACCTTAGCAAAATTTGACAAAATGGCTATAGGTCGATAGTTCTTTATGTTAGAAGGGTTACCACTTTTTAAAACAGGGCAAACTCTTGTCACCTTCCACATGGCAGGAAAAGTGGCTGTTGACAACATGAGATTAAATAAAATAAGAAGTGGAGTACAAAATACGCCAGAACAGTTTTTAATTAGGAAACTAGGATTAGATCATTTTATTTTTCAATCTCTTAATAGAATTTCGAATATCCATCTCAGTAAATTTTTGCACATTAAAAACTTGAATGTTATTATACGGTATATCAAAGTCATTAGCTAGATCAGTAGAGTATACACTAGAAAAATAAGTAGCAAAATTATTTACTATCTTAATAGGATTATCAAAATTCTGATCATCTAGGAACATGTTAGATGGTATACGTGTAGTACGTTTTTTATTCTGAATAAAAGACCAGAAACTCTTTGGGTTAATTACAAAATTGTTTTGTATCGAATTCAAATAATTTTTATATGCATTAGATAATTGATTTTTGATATAAGATCTTAGTCTCTTGTATTCTTGAAAAAATAAATTATTCTGCGATTTTTTATATTTATTATAATAATAAGCTTTTAGTTTAATGTTATTAATGATATCAGCAGTGTACCAAGATGGATATCTACGTTTATACATTTTATATACAGGTACATGTTGATTTAAAATGAAGTGAACACAAGCCACTTATTCACTTCACACTGCTATGAGGTAGATAATTTAATTTGAAGATTTCCAAGACAAAATCGCTTTGAAACTAAGAGTGTAAAATACATGTATGGCACACTGTTGCCAAGTAATTATTATTGTATGGTGATTTATGGTGAAGACAGCTTCTCGTCTGTATGCAGAACGATTTCCCGGTAAACATTTGCCAAATGCAACTACTTTTACCGCAGTAGTGCAACGTGGGCGTGTCACGGGAAATTTGCAACCGAACCGTGGAAGAGATAGTAGTCCAAGGCGTCCACGGCGTATTGCAGCAGCTGAAGAACACATTTTAAAGATTGTTGAAGGGAATGCCCTAATAAGTACCAAACAAATCGCTCAATAAGTACAAGGAATGTCCCAATCAACAGTGTAGCGTATCATACACGAGGCTCAATTATATCCGTACTCTGAACAGCGTTTCCAAGCATTAATACCAAGGGATTATCCCTTGCGAATTAGATTTTCTGAATGGTTGCTTCAACAAAATGCTCAAAATCCCAGATTTGCAGCTGACGTGTTAGTTGCAGATGAAGCTATTTTTAGACAGAATGATTTGTATAGCATTCTACTACTCATGTTTGCGATTTTGAAAATCGCACACGATTCAACGGGATCATTTCCAACAAAGCTTTTCCTTAAATGGGCGATGAATTGAACGAGGAAGATGCCGCCACGATCTCCTGATTTAAATCATTTGGACTTCTTTCTGTGGGGATATTAAAAAAGTGGAATGTATCGCTTCAAAATGAACACTAGTACTCGTAATTATTTACGCGGAAGTTTGAAAAAGGACAAGACCCAGAAACATTTATGTTCGTAGAAACTAGGTAAGACGGGCCCAAATATGCACGTCCATGCACAAAATTTTGAAGAGTTGTTGTAATATTAGGTATGTCAAAGTATTTTATTAATTAAAATCACAAATTAATTCTATTATTAATTAATAACAATAGTGGCAAAGGGAATTGAGTTTCCCCTATGAAATACGTGTTATAAAATGTTATTTATTTCTTTCCTTACCAGGTTTTACAATTTCTAATTCCGTGCAGAAATGTTTTTTAAATAATTTTTGAACTGTCCCTTTTATTTTTTTTATAAAATTATATCTCTTATTAGTACTTCCTATTCATTTCTTATAAGATATGGTGCAAAATTGTAATATTGTATGGCAAACATTGCTCTAACAATTGAGTGACATACATCATAAAATAAATAGGTACTGCACACAGAACTATCACTGAATATAAAAATCTTTAACTATTGTGCTGATACTGCTAAGGTTACTGAGACATTTCTAAATCAAAATTGTATAGAGAAGTATAAATACTTTAAGAATAAAAGTTCCTAACCTAAGTTTGCATTATGTTAATGCTTGAGGATAATCTAAATTAATAATTTTATACCTAATGACCTGATTTCAATATGCAATTGAAAATAATAAAATTTGTCATAAAAAAGGCTAAAGGCACGCCATTAATTATATCAAAAATCACTCAGATCAACGACTCCTTAGATATAATTTAAATATTTGCCGTGAGGGGGTGTAATCCTTATAGCTTTAATCGCCAATAGAAGAGCAGTTTTCAATTCACCAAACAAAAACGACACGCGTTAAATACGGTCATTATTTTCGGTGTTAAATCATATCTCCTAATTGCCGGAATGGGCCCTTCGTAAAGGCAAAGCCCTTTAGGGAGCGACACGGAAATTTCGTATTAATTAATTCAAATAGGTTTTTTGCATGCTGCAGTGGAACACTGTTAAGATAAGGTAGTTCGTTAGAGGTAGTTTGAGTGTATGCAGGTTATTCGTATATATAAAATTAAACGATAACATTGGGTTTCAGTGGTGCCGTCGAAATTAAATGCGGATGACTGTCTACACGAGCACAGGTGTCAGTAATGAATTAAAAATTAAGTACGTTTTTAAAATTACAACGCAAAAAATAACGTATCCTGAAATGTTCACGCTATTAATATGAGCGTGTCTACAGTATTTGGAGTTTTATGAGTTAAACTCTTGCAGAAGTAATAAATTTTACTCGAATTTATTTAAGTTTTATGTCGGCACTACTTCGTTAAAATATATACAGGGTTAAGTATGACTAAGTACAAATATTTTAAGAGGGGATAGGAAAAAATAAGAATTAACGGAATCGTCCATTAAAAAATTTCCAAACTTATTTATCGCCATCATTGGCCTTCTGTCAGCCGCGAGGTTAGGTATATTCGACCACAGTCAAAGGTGTCAAACGTAGTCACACGTCACCGCGTTGACACGTGTATCAATGTAAGTCGCTTTGAAAGAAAAAAAATTATTTACAAAATGTAGATTATCTATTATTTAATGGTTTAACGAGAAACACGATATGGTAGCACTGATATTTATTTCCAGGATTGATATTTGAAGAGATTTTAAGAATGCTGAATCATTTTCTGTTTTACTTGGTCCGACGATCACGACCAGGTGGATTACTTTCGTCGGGAAAAACCACAAAGGATAACAAAAAAATACACGCATAAAATGTACACAGAGATAAAACACTAGCACACGTTTACCGCCAAGGCATTACAACAGTTGTTCAATGTGGTTCAAAGAGGATTCAGAGGTCTACTTGGAAAACGTCTTGGTATTACACTGCCACACGATAATATGCACTTGTCACATTTTCCATAAATCAGCACCTTATCTGTTATTTGTCATCTAGGCATTTGAATACAACACAAAGCAAGTACTGACAAATTATTTCAAATTAATCACCGTACCGTATGCAATATTTTGTGACAGCATCTGATGTATGATGTCGCCATCTGTAGGCCATTAGTGCAAGGTGTATTCCACGCCGATAAATTTTTAAACTTCTTGTGCTGTTAATACTAATATTAACAATAGTCGAAGATGTTTGCAGTACTCTGTATATAAATGTTTCTTGAACCCTTGGAATATTAGGTATATTCTAAGCTATGACTATGTTCTTTGATGTTTGAAATGTAGGTATGCATAAAAATAATTTATATCGGGTATGTCAGTGGACAATTATGATGGATTTGCAATAAGTGAAAATGTATTTTTGGCAGCTCACAACGAAAGAATGAAGAGCGAATGCAAAATACTACAACTAACCGGATTATTTGTTACTGTTATCTATCAGGTATTATTATTCATAAACATGTTTATTTTCCTTGTTTCTACATTTGACAACGCACTATCTTGTTTTTTGTATATAGTATGACAGTAACGAAATCATTTTACCATATAGTTATCGTAAGATTTGACTAAAATAGTCATCATTATTAATTACGTCCTGACATTCTACGTTTTTTCCCAGTTAAGTATAATAAATATGTTTAGGACAAAATTTAGTCTTATCTGAGGAATAGTTCCGACCATAGTAGTCATAATACCAACAACAGGAGCCGAAGTCAATACAGGGTTAACTATGACTATGTACAAATATTTTAACAGGGAATAGAGAAAATTAAGAATTAACGAAATCACCCTTTAAAGAAATTCCAAACTTATTTATAAAGCAAAAATAATTTTTTTTGCGAAATTATATTAAATCCTTAATCCGTTTACAGAATCAGAGTAGGCAACGTAGGCAACTAGCAACACGAAGGTCAAATTTCCCGTCACGTCATAATTTAATTCCATGTGTTTGCCATGTGTTTACGTTGTAGTTTTGTGTTCTTCAGTTTTTAGTGTCTTTTTTAATTTTTAAACGTTTTATAGTTATTAAATAAAGAAATTTGTGTCGAGTGCAGATACTTTCCCACAACATAGTTCGCCGGTTTGGTTTTCTAGGTTATGAGACAAGACGCGGGTAGGTACATTAAAAGTTTTCTATTATCTATTCCTTTCGTTCGATTTTCTTATAATAAATAGGCATTTTATCTAGCTGTACCTACGGGAAGTGTGTTTTATCGGTAGTGAACGGTTATAATGAATGAAAATGTTGTAGTTTTGCCAGTTTGTAACGGAATAATGAAAAACGAATGCAAAATAGTGGAGCTAACTGGATTTACTGTCACCTACCTACCTATTAGGGATTATTACTAATAAGAATGTTACTTATTGTCGTTTCTGCATTTAGAAATGCTGCAAAAAAACGATCGCATGGTAGTAGTGTAGTAGATACTGTTGACAGATGTAAGCTTTATCCATGGATCTAAGCCATCTCAGTCGATACTTATCATAGGCGCCGACTTTCCGTAGGAAAAGAGGGTTTTGCTCCAATTTTTAAATATCGAGCTAAAATTCTGGAATAATTTTTTATTGTCTTTTAGGCCTTCCTGAGCCCGTGGTTAAAATGTTTGTACTTAGTTATAGGTAACCTTGTATATGAGCGGGGCCAGAGTTACCTATAGCGGGTCTGCCCCGATAGAGGCTAGTCCGAGAACAATAAGACAGGTTAAAGAATCCCAGCTAAAGCTAGGGAAGTACACTTTAATTCTGTTACTAACAGCGACCAGTTACCGAGGTCACGGCATAACAACCCGGAAATGATTATTACATTCTTAGATTCATTACTTTTTCTTAATTATATTTTGATATAAACATGTTACGAGTTATATTTGACTGTTTGCAAGGTATTGGTGTGAATAAATATTTCCAAACTAAAACTGTATTTTTTATCATAAAGATTCTAACGTTTTCGCGTGTTCACCTTGTACAAAATTTTACGTAAACGGCCGTGTTGTAACCTGGAATAACCACTGGAATAAAAACAATGTAGAAAATGATATGTAATTCAGTGATTTACCCTCAACATCAAACCCATCAGATCGATACTACTTCATGCCCCATCAACTAAATAGCCTGCGGCAAATAATTACATGATTACATTTCGGCCCCAAGTACAAATAAATTGTAATTGCGCCATTGTAAAGGGAAATTTCCCACTTAACTGAAGTGGTAAACGCATTTCTGGCGAACACAATCGGCTGCCATATTCAATTACAAGAGTGCGCCCGGCTGCATATTTGCATCTATTATGCCCGAATGGGAATTTAAAATGTCGTCGTCTGCTTCTGTTTACCCGTTTGTGTCGTCTGTCGTAAACACCGGATTAGCAGGATCCAATTATTATTAGGGCGACCGACACGTGTTTTTCCAGTGCAAGCGTTTGCGATTACCTATCCAGGACCGGCGTAGGATGATGTTACTCCGCTCTTATTACCAACAAATGATCTATTGTTCGATGTACCTATTAAATGCACACATTACCGTAACAAAGCATTACTGTAGAGAAAACTATTATCATTATTTCATAAAAATAGGTGCATTCATTATCCAGTAGTGGATGTCGGACAATGATGTCCATATACAGGATTATGACACGGATAATATTCTTTAAAACAAATAACTACTTTTATGGATGTCAGAAGAAGAACTAAATGGCAACATTTTAAAAGAGTTTCTTTTCTTGCAAGACCATGTCTTAAATATTACCCTTTCTTGCATTTGCCGTAGCAACATTTCTTGTTTTGTCTCTCAAGGCTATTTTTATCCTATCTTGTCTTGCAATTCGAGCT
The DNA here is from genome assembly GCA_025584915.1 of Monochamus saltuarius. NCBI lineage: Eukaryota > Metazoa > Arthropoda > Insecta > Coleoptera > Cerambycidae > Monochamus > Monochamus saltuarius. Next base: position 58,359,508 of record CM046723.1, read on the forward strand.
GTCGTGGTCTTGCATTGTTTTGTAAGAACAAGACGAGACCAAGAAGAAGAATCACAAAATTGCCAACACTAGATATTCTTATGGACGCCAAATTGATTTTTTTCATCACAAGCATAAAATTTCGATTGCGCCCATGTATCATACATGGGTGAAATGGTTCAAAAAAATTTATTAAGAAAAAACGCTAAGAGACCACGCTAGATGCAACCTATTGACTTCCTTACATCTTCTATCTTTGCCTGCTTCGTATCTGTCATTGCTTGATCCTATTTGAATGTAAGCGGTTACCTTGCACATTCTTACTTTACCAAATTTACAAAGTTATTATTACCAATTATTTTCAGAAACCGAGTGAATAAAATAATGGAGAAGTCACAACATATTGAAAGATCAGAACATGTGTCTGGTGGCAATAATCACGTAATAACTAAATTTTAACATTAATAAATTGCCATTGCCGAAATCGCGATATCATTGGTATGACGTTACACGCCGTTCGCCGTGGTTTGTTTCCGTGGATACAGGTGCAGGTTACGGTGTTGGTGACGTAAACAGGGGGTTGTTTGATTTATGTTTGCGTTTTTATGACATTTGTAGATTGTCATAGATACATATTGTAAATACTGTGCAGGTAATGCGATAATTATTAGTGGTGATGTGGTGAACTTACGGTATTGTTAAACGCAACTTATTCCTTTCTTTACAATATTGATCCGCTAGTGACAATTACGGCGACAATGCTGTTGGGTAAGGATCAGATAGATGACTTTGAGATATTTATACAATTATGCCATCTAATTTCACATTAAATTGTTTGTTTTAACTTAAAAAATAATAAGTAAAGGGAATAAATAATAATATTTAACATTTATTAATTTTTTAAAATTAATTTCATTTCTTCTTAAACATTTAAAAAAAAATCCGTATTTATTAGGTACTTTTACATGTAATTTAATGTAGTGAAGTCATAGCAAAATTTTATAAATGCCTGAAATAACATTCTACACCACGTAAATGGTAGGAGCAAATACAGAACATGTTATTTGGAATCGGAATGAAGCGCTAAATACATTAAATGAGAAAAAATGGAAGTTAGCTTTACCATTGATTTTCTAAACGCCCTGTATATTCTGGTAGCTTAATAGAAACTTTTAATTGATTCTTTACATTTAAATTTTTTCGATAAACTTAAAACTGTATTGTATTTCCAATTAAACTTACTTTAAAACAGGTCTTCACAAACGAACAATGTTGCAATGATTCCTTTCGTCGCGCTTCATCGCCCTACACCACATTTTTCTTCTCAATTTTTGGCACGGTAAGATGCACTTTCTGTGCCCATTCTACGAGGCTGTTTTGCAACTTTATTCAATACCAACGTCTATTTAACACAGTAACACCTAATAATAATACAAATGACAAATTAACTCTTCTAAACGTAAGTACTGCGTTGTCCGAAATCATACAAATCCTATACAGATACGAACCTGTAGCACACTGTTGTATTTAGATATACATGTGCGAACGGCGTCTGACGTCATAGGTCTACACTATCGCGGCGACCGTTTTACGGGAATGTGGTCGGGCTAAATTTTTTAATAACGTTTTTCAGCTTATTTTTCCACGAAATTTTCTAGGACAAACACAATTTCGAGCAAAATAATACATTATTTTCTCTGCATGTAAAAATCATTCAATATCCTCATTCGCCGCATCTAGGATGTCGATTTATTGTGTTCTCTTTATGTTTAAAGCCTAGTTGATTCGTATCAAAAATATTATTTAGGGCATCCTAGAAACTAGATATAAGCGGCACCGAAGCATCGAATCGGATAATTATTATGGGAGTTATCCTGAAACTAGTATCAATATTTATTTATTACAGTCGTAGTTGTCAAGAAAAACAAATGAGAAATTTGACATTTCCGTCACTGCTGTAAATAAATACTCAAATGTGTTACTTTTAATCCAATTATTTTAAATCCGGTACTATTCAAACTACAATGCTACGTTCTCAGGATAAATCAAATGAATGTCCAATATTGATTATAAAGACACGTTTTCGTGCCTTTGGCGTACGTGACGAAAACATTATACGGCTAATTAAGAGGAATTTTCCAGAATAAACTACTAGTGTTCTACATTTCACATTCCACTGGATAGGGAAATTCTCTCAGATGTATTTTATTTTATCTGATATGAAATATAAGCAAAGAAAGGAGTATGTGATTTCTCTTTACTTTCTTTATTTATAATTAACTTGAAAAACTATTTTATATACGTTTTGGAGCTACATTTTAACGATATTTGTTGAAGTTAATTTTCGCTTTACTATAGTATATTTAGAGTTGTCCAGGGTATCCTATCATTTTCCTAAGTCTGATTCAGACTATGTAACTGAAGTTTCGGCAACAAAATTGGGTCAGTTTTTGTGCGTAATTCTGTCTTGGGAATCAAACTGTATCCGAGGTATTTTCTCAAGAGCATTGTTTTAGATAGTAGAATTGTATATGACAAATATAAATTTCAAACTTTTGAACCAAATACTGTCAACTATTTATAGAAAAGTGAAAATGTTCCACATTTCTATTCGAACTAAATATTGATCTTATGTTGAGTATTTTCTCATTTGAAATATTAAAATCAGCGGATTCCAATCAATCTGAACGAATGTAAGGCTTGTTCAGGATTCAATAAAAAATGTTGCATTTTTCAATTTGTTGATGATTATAGTGAGTCAAAAACAAGCATACTCAAAGTACTATTGTATACCATACATTTGAAAATGGTAGCCAGAACAGAGTGTTTGCCACAGTTTTACTTGTTATTTAGTATCTTACACATTTTTTGTTATTTAATCTTCGATTTCAAATTTTAAAATCAACGTGATTGCAACTAATCTTAGTTGTTCAGAATTGACGAGGATTATAGAGAATCAGCAACAAGTACATTGAAAGCATAATTGAAGTAGGTATAATCTTTCGCAATAATAATGGCACTCTCAAAACAATTTTTGAACTTCTGGAAGTTCTGAGTAGAAATTTCGTTAGATCTGTATTGTTCAATGGTACAACTAAAAACTAACGTTAAAAGTATATTTTATTACAAATACGGTAGCAGGTCAAAAGAAATCGCTAAATTCGTTTTAAAGAGTGCCATTATTATTGCGAAAGATTATACTTCTGGGCTAATCCTCGTGATTAGAATGAGGGGTAGAGATATTATTATTATTATTATTATTAGTCCTTTCTGTAACATCCCAAAGATAATACTTTCCCTCATCCCATATAATACCACGTATTCCAAATTTTATTTAATTTTTTTATATTCTCACAGTAGCCTCATACCACAGTACATAAGAGACAGTAAATTCACTGGCTATTTAACCCATTTATAAAAATGGACCATGGTTTGATTTTTAATGTCGTTTTAAGATGACTGCGCAGAGACCGCGCGCGAGTAAGGGAAGTACGAGGGCAGACTGTAAATTAATACCAAAGTTAAACTACGAGGGGATCTCTAAAATTATAACCTTATTTATTTTATTACATTACATTTATTACAACGTTTCTAAGTGTAAGGTTATGACCTACACTCGGAAACGTGTTCCTATTTTGTATGATTACACATATGACACACATGTATTGCAACGCTGCGACGTCACAAAGGATTTAGGAGTGACTTTCGATAAACAATTCACATTCTCGAATCACATACAGAATATATCAACATCAGCATACAAAATGTTAGGATTTATTATTAGGAATTGCAGTAGATTCGATAATGTTAGTGCATTAAAAACTCTTTACTATTCATATGTCAGATCAAGACTTGAATATTGTAGTATTGTTTGGTCTCCAATTTATGCTACACATAAACTTGCTTTGGAAAGAGTTCAAAGAAAGTTTTTGAAATTTCTTAGCTTTAAAACGAATGGGGTCTATCCTCCTAGAGGTTATGATAACGTTTTACTTCTAACCGAGTCTAACATGCATTCACTTGAGTTGAGAAGAACTTTACTTAATCTCAAATTTCTTTATATGTTGCTACATCACAAAGTTGATTCTTTGAGTATATTATCGAAAATTGTATTTCATGTACCTCATTTTAGAACGCGTCATTGTATTGCTTTTCATCAACCTCATACGAACACTAATATTTTGTTTAATTCTCCTTTGTGTAATATGTTTCGTAGTTTTAACGTAGTTGCAGAAGTGTGTGATATACATTTTGATAGTTTATATAGTATCTCTAATAAAATAATTGCTAATTTTCAATTTTGATTTAGATCTCTAGGTATATATCGTATCATGTTACTTATAATTTGGTCTTAGTTTAGTTTTAAGATTTTATTATTATTAGATATCATTATTATTATTTTATTTTGAAGCACAGTAATATGTTTAATATGTTTAACACATATGTTGGATAATGTTGTCCTATAATTGGAGAAATCTGTTGGGCAATAAAGGTATTATTATTATTATTATTATTATTATTACAAAACCTAATTATGACATGATAATAAAAGGTTTTATTTAAGTTGTAAATCAATATGCATCAAAGTATTTCTTATTCTAATATAAAAATGATGCATAACATTAATTCTTCGCACAAATGTCGCATTTTTATGTGAAGAAAATATTTTGTAAATAATAGATTAGATCGTACACGCTCAATAAAGCGACACTATAAAAATTTGCCTTTTGTCGGAGTAATGGAAAGACCGAATTATTGGACAAAATAAAAGAGATCTTCAAATAGGTAGTTGCAAAAGTATTCAGTAATTAATAATAATACATTGGTCAATATCTATATACTGTGCCCATACTATCGAGTTTCAGACACTGTACCTGTATTTTGCTGATATCTACATTATCAGCACTATCTATACGAATTTTATCAAATTGGCATTATTACTTGAAATTAATCCGGCAAATTGGAAACCTTTATCTGTATCTCCTTTGTAGTATTAAACGTGAAACTATAATAAATAGAAAATAAACCAAGTTTCACAATAAATAAAAGCAATTACTGTGTTAATGATGAAAACATCATTATTATTTCCAATATAAGTTTTCAATATACGTTTTTATGTTCTAATTTCACATTATCTTTTATTGTTATGATAACTTATACGCTGTTAAAGTATGTAGCGCACACCAAAAATAAACAGTAATGGCCTTCAGTGGAATTTTATGTGAAATATTTAGTTGATAGTGCTTGTAAAGCACATTAAATTACTTCGTCAAAAGCATGCCATTTACTTGAATCATCCAAAGTTTATAATCACTTGAAGTTGACAGTAGACAAGAAAAATGGATCTTATTTCCGATGATAAAGATTAAATATAAGTACATACTGAACACGTAAAACACATGAAATAAATTGAAACTTACACAAGTGTCTATTTTTAACATATCTCCTGTGAAAGAATTATAATCAAACGGAATAGTATCGGAAAAACATTAAGTTTAACGTACAGGCCACTAAAGGATCGCACTAAACGTAAAATAAAAATACAGATACCGTGAAACGCGTCGTGTGTTTATATGTTTAAACAATATCCACCCGCAAAAGAACCGATCAATTTTCTGGATGAATGAACCGGGTAGCGAGCTTGTTCGACTAAAACTGACGATATCGCGTGCGACAGAGAAATAGGCACATGGGCGTATCATCGGGGCACTTTGACAGCAAAGGTAAATACCGGCTGACAAGATGACAGTCATAAAAAATGTATTTACAAGTCGTTCCTAATGCATCGGCATTCATATGCTGTTGAATAAACATAGTGGACCGAGGAAATATTAGGCGGTATAATTGCGGCAAAAATTCAGCCGACTTACGTCACAGCTGACGTTACGCAACTGTTTTTATTGGCAACAAAATTTTCGATAGTTTGTCGCGTTAAAAACAATCATTTTTTGTAATTTAGTGCAAATATTTAGTGTAGTATATAGTTTTATTATTCTCAATTGTAATTTCTTAAATATTTTAATGATAATATAATGAATTACTCATTTGTTCATATGACGTAAGTCGTCTGAATTCTTGCCGCAATTATACATACTATGAAATCATTTTCACAAGACACTGAAATCTTTTCAGATATAGGTGCATCGTTAAAGGACGACACAGATATGCTAAAACGCACTTTAATTTCAGATTTGAAGGTATTATTAAATAGCAAAGCATATAAATAAACTAATAAAATAGGTTACCATTTCTAGGGAAGCAACTTATCTATCTTTTTATTTTAAATTCGGTATATTCTATGATATCGTTTGGTCTTTTTCAGAGATTCCTTGTTTCCCTAAACTTTACACGAATATTCGTGCATTCGGGAAGTATTAGTTACCAAACCAAACATACGGGTATGTGTAAATTTCTTATGTCATCTAAAATTCTAAGAGAATTGATTTCAATCTTTCTAAATATTTTTTTTGTTTATGTTCTATTTTTCTCTGTTCTGTTGCTATTTTTATTGTTTTACAATTTTAACTATCGGGTTTTATACGATTTTATTGAGTGTCTGACTGTAATTTGTATTATCTGTATTTATTTAAAATTATGTATTTTTTATAGAGATGCCCCTTGGATATTTTAAGTGTAAATAAATAAATAACCTTTGTTAGCAAAATATTTAGATGTTATATGTGTAATTTACTTACTAAAACAGAAAACATATTCATCAAATACACACATACATTAAAATATCCAAATCTGAATATTTCTACACCAGGAATTCCTGTGTAGAGCTGAAATTTGTGTTAATTATCTCTCTCTATCTCAAGACGGCAAAATATACTAAATATTTATCAATGAATACAAAGCATGTGTGTTTAAGGATTTATTTAATAGGACATTTTTCTGCTACAAACAAATACACAGCAGGTGCAAATATTTACTATTACACAATAAATTTATTGTGTATAATTGTAGAATTTGTTTTAACAGTTAACACTAGGAAGGAGAACGTCATTTTTGTATGAAAGCGTAAACAACAACTATAACAATTTTGTCACTAGTCGCGTGATCGTAACTCGCATGCGTATTGGATAACAAACGGCGGTTACAGTTGGGAAGGTTATAAGGTTTCTTGTTTAAATTTTAAACTCAATTTGGTAAATTACTTATATTGGTGTAATTTGATCAAATAATTAAAATTATTTAAGATATTTGCAAACATTTTTATCTTTCAACATTTTTACAAATAAAACGTATAAAATTTGACACCACATTATAATAAAAACACCAGCGTGTGACGGAGATTTGTTGCTTTGTGTTGTTATGGAAGCTCATCTACCTGCTTAGATTGTTAATTATGTTCCTGTTTATTTTCAAATCTATAATATTTCTAATACCTTTATTTTGACGTTTTCTAGAATAATCCAGGTTATTTTCGATTTGGTACTAGACTCGTTGTAAAGAACCCTAAAAACATGTATAAGCGGATCGGTTTCGTCTCCAGAGTTCAGTTTATGTTCAGAAGCCAAACGCGAATGACAGAAACGTCAAAGTAAAAATTTGTCAGTTGCAATTATGTTTGATGTATAATTTGTTGTGTAAAGTCTTGTGCTCAGGCACGCGAATTTCACAGCTTTTGATTTAAATTATTAATAGCGGGAAAGTCACAACTTTTAGCTAATGTTTTTTTCTCTCATATATTTTCAGGTATTAACAATATTGTGTGAAACTAACTACTCAGTGGACAAAAGCCCCAACCTGCGTTGAATTACACCCACAATATCTACCCATACATATGACTTCATTGATAGGAATTGTAGGAGATTTGATACATATTAGCTTAAAATACCTTTCTTAAACAGTAAAACTTTTAGCTAATGTTGCAAAACAGTAATAAGCCGTGATCTCACGGCCGCGAAATTCGTCAAAAATTCGCGCGAATTATTTAATAGCGGGAAATGTTTAAATTTTTAGCGAATTTTGCAAACTGCAACATCATAAAACTGTCATTACTGTTATGGTAGATCGTCAGAAGCTCCAGTTAAACTTACTAACCCCACAAAATGATGAAATTAGCGATAATATTCCTGTTATGCGAAATTCGCAGAATGTTGGCACTTTCTCGCCATTAGGTAATAAGTTAAATCAGTGAAATGCGCGAGAATTTTTGCGGGAAAGTTTCAACTTCTAGCGAATTTTGATATATTAGCCTTGTTCGCGGTAGCGATTCCGAACTAGTTCAGGATTAATTTACGGATGAGCGCAAGCGCAGTTTGCATTTTGGACGGTCAAATTAAAACTGCGCTTGAGCACATCAGTAAATTAATCCTGAACTAGTTCGGAATCGCTACCGCAAACAAGGCTATTATATATCATTTTCATCATTATGTGGAGTTAGTAAGTTTGTATTGAGTTTCTCATAATCTATCATGACAGTCAATCACAGTTTTATTATAAAAATGATAGAAAATGTTGTAGTTGGGAAAATTTCCCATGTCTCTCTTCTCGTCATTGAACAATTCTCCCGCATTTTCGCGAATTTCGGGTCCACGAGGACGAGATTTAAGCACAGTATAAGGAGACCAGTAGAAACACTCGGACCGAAATAATAAGTCGCGCATAGCTTGACCTCAGCACAGCATAATGTTTAAACATATCATCTCTAAATAGTAATTTAAGTTTCTTTAAATTTCCTAAAGACATAAATAAGTAATAAGTAATCTATAATATACTGTACAAACCATAAATGATATTTTATTGCTATTGCCTTACCTATTAACTTATTTCTTAAGTATAACATTGGAATATATAAATACTTCTCATGAAAGTGAAGTTTCAAATATACATACTTATATTTTTCACAAATACAAATTTTTATTTTAGAGCAAAGTTCTGTGCAGTGGCTTCTAATAGAGAAGATTTATTAGAAGGATTAGTAATAGTTCATACAAACTATGTCAAATACATTTTGAAAATAGTATGTTTTGTAACGATTTGCGCAATAGATTACGCAAAGAGGCCGTTCCAACGTTTCCTGCACAAGACGGCTCATCTTCAAATTATGTAGATGATCATAGTAAGTCCTCAAAACAAAATAATAAAAAATATTTTTTTTTTCCAAATTTACATTTTACTGCACTTTTATCTCCAATTTAACAATTTTCAAAGTTAAGTAAACATAATTTTTCTGTTCTGAAAAATACTTATCTTCTGGTTTACGTAAATTATTTAAGAGAAAAAAATTCATAATAAATTATTTGTCCACTAAACTTCAAACGTCAAATATTAAATTAAAAAAACTCTCAAAAAATATAATTATCACTAATAACAAAAAAGTAAGTAAATAAATAAAAATGTTTTGTAGTACAATAATATATATTTTAAACTCTTTTTTTTTGAAGAGTCCAAAGAAGTAAATCGAATTTTCACACTGTATGTTAGTAACAGTAAATGATAGTATATAATACATGTTGAATTACCCATTTATAACTGTATAATGAATTATTACATAATGTGGATAGATACAACGTAAACTTTCATGTGGAATAACTATGCTTTCACGCGCAAATAAAAAATTCTTATTCCGGCCCTGATCACCGATTCTGTAAATTCTATCGGATGCGCTATAACATAGCACTCACATTTCGAGGTCACCGCAGAAAACTGAAGGCAGTTCAAAGTGCCGACAACGGAGTGAAACTGCTGGTCTACCTATGCTGTGATTGAAGTTTATTTTTCTACGTAAAATATTCCAAGACTAAGTCAACGTAGAGGTTACAGCATAAAAGTCTTGAAAAATCTTTTAGAAATATTTACGGAGGTGTCTTAAAATCTAAGTGCTAATCCACTGAAATACAGAATCGAAATTACTATTACACCCCAAAAGTGATCCATTACTCATGCACCCCTTTATTCGGGGTTTCACACCATCCGTATTCATCACAATTCATCTTCCAGGGGACATAAATTTTGTCTCCCTCTCCGTGCGGTTACATTAATATCGTTTTCATTAGTAGAATTCTTGAGAGGAATGGCGCGACTTCGTGTTAACACCCTAATCAAATTTCGGCGTTGTTTGAGCCGGCGAAACGCCCCGCTATTAAAATTGTTACGAGCCGATGCCACACAGACTTATTATTAAAAAAATGTACAACACTTGCCTGGAATTCTCCAGCGAAATCGGAGTCAGACTCTATTTTTAGGCGTGTGGGGCGGGGCTGCTAATTGCCACATGAACATGTGTTCAGATAAACGATGAGTCATACATGTAAATTGGCGCGTGTTTTTTTACTATTTAAATTTATTGTTTTGGATGACTTTTAATTTAACAAATCGGAGAACTTGGAAAAGCCAAGAAATTGAAATAATCTCCACCTAAATTCTTCCCTAAATCTCAGTTCTTCCTTATGTTGCTCCAATATGATATTTCTTTTAATGTACAAGGTGTCCTAATTTCGTTGTAATGGGGTCATTTAGCTTTTATATTAACATTTTCTGAATGATTTTGTAGTTTTAGTGAGATGTGAAAAAAAATATAATTTTCTGACGTTTAATGCCTTTAAAATAATTAGAGAACATGGTAAACCGCGGTGTGACGTCACTGCCTACTATAGCATGAGGTTGCGCTGGCTATCGTTTACTTGCATTTAGAATACGAAGCGTAGGAGGGCCGTCGGCATCGTTTCGATTGCGGATTTTATTTCAATTACGGGAAATTGAAATATTGAAGGTGTTATGAGACACACTAAAACAAAACAATCAAATTTTAGATATTGTATTGTAATGTCCCAGTACAACCATGAAATGACCAGATAAATTATTTATTAGATTATCCCGGATCCCAATTCGTGAAACTTATGGCAAAAAGCAAAGATGGACGACATATTTCTTGCAGCCAAAACAAATAAAGATGTGTTGTATAATAATACTTACAATAAAATCAGTTTAATAATAATTTATAATCACTTACCTAGAATTTATTGTGAATTTTTCGTTTAGTTAAGTTTAAATTCTTAGGTATATACAGGGTGTCAGGAAAGTAATGGGACCCAGCTTAAACATAGCTTCCTGTGACCAAATAGAACCGATTTAGACAAACTTAGCTTAGTCCAAAAGTGCCTTATTTAGAAGTTACAGGGCTTAGAAAAAATTGTTTTCATGTTATGTGCATAATTAAGAAACGAAACTTCCAGTCAAGTTGAAAATTGGTACAGTTATGTTTTAGATAAGTAGAAGCATTGTGAAGGAGTAAGTAGTGCTGTATATCATAGAGGGCGCTCTTGGCAGTTTTTTTGTAACTCATTTCTATCGTATCTTTTTTGTTGGTCCTATTCTGATACGCTTGACGGAAAATTATGGAAAATAAATTAATTTTGCGTAGAAAAGCTATACCTGTTCTATGTAACTGTACCTTCTTTCTGCAGCTCCTCCATTAAATTGAATTTGACAATAAACAGCGATCATATCTGCCGTTTCTGAGTTGGAAAACTAATTATGTCGAGGCATGTTTTCAAAATACTAATAATTTGAAATTATTTACACATTACATTTAAACTTTACACAACTATACTCAGTACAACAATTAATATTAATCTGACAGGCTTCTGATCAAATTTTTATGTATTTTTTTAAGGGCAGGTCACTGTTACAAATCTCATCAGTATTACACAGTTTTTAGCCAATGCCATTGATGATGGATTTCAAGCTGACGTGATTTACACTGACCTGACAAAGGCTTTTGACAGAATTGATCACGCAATACTCTTGAATAAATTAGATAATTTTTTTGGTTTCTCCTTCAACTTATTAACTCTTATAAGCTCTTATCTTTCCAACAGAGGTTGTTGTTTACCGCTGTTGCAAGTCTGCTGAAGTACGAGCCACCTCAGGGGTTCCTCAAGGGTCTAATTTGGGACCCTTGTTCTTTAGCCTATTCATTAATGACATCATTAATAATTTAATTGTGCCCTGTCTGATGATCTGAAAATTTTTAGTACAATTAAGAACTCTGTTGATGCTGCTGAATTTCTGTACAATCTAAATGTCATTCATGAATGGTGCAGAGTTAATAATCTGTCACTATATAAATATTAGTAAGTGCCATGTACTGTCTTTTTACAAAGAAACAGTTAATTTCTTTTGATTATTCCATTGGACAACATACGCTTTGTAGACCTGATACTTTCTGTGACTTAGGTGTTATTTTTGACAGAAAATTGTCTTTTAATAACCATCTACATCATATTAATGCAAGAACTTATAGATCTCTTGGTTTTATTATAAGAAATAGTAAACAGTTTCGGAATTCTAACACTTTGAAAATTTTATACTCTACGTTTCTCAGGTGCAATATGCATCAATTGTTTGGTGTCCTAATTATGCTGTACATGTGGATGCTCTTGAAAATGTTCAACGTAAATTCTTGAAATATGTTAGTTTTAAAGCTGATGGTGAGTATCCCTCTGTTGGGTTCCCTCAAGTTGAAATGCTTAATAGATTTGGCCTTGAAACTTTGGAAAATCGACGTAAAAAGGCTTATTTAATTTGTTTACATAAAGTAATGCATAATAATGTCATTGATTGCAGTACTATCTTGAAAATATTGGGTTTTTATGTTTCTAGAATTGAAGTTAGACAATTTAACATGTTTTATTTGGCACCTGTTAGGACAAATATTCTGAAACATTGTCCACTTCATAATATGTATGATTTATATCATGATGTTATCTTGCCTAGATTTTTGGATTGCAATATTACAACTCTGAAAAATCTGTTTTGTAAATGTTATTGTCTTTATCTAGATTTTTAAATTGATTGTTGTTTCATATTTGTTTACATGTGTTATGTGTGTAAGTATTGTGTAATTTACTTCATGTATGCTTTTTGTGTTTTCCTATTCTTTAACTGGGTCTTTGACCTGTTGAATAGTGTAAATAAAATAAAATAAATAAAATTTAAGCGTATCAACGTCAGTTTGACAAGTGGTAACTTGATCGAATTGGAGAATTTATTTCTATTTTAATGTGCTGAAAATTTCAAACGCGTTTTTACCGAAAACGGTGCATTTTATCGACATGGAGCAAGTATAGATTTTCTACGCAAAATTAATTTCTCCATCATCATTTTCAGTCAAGCGTATCAAAATAGGACCAACAAAAGAGGTACAATAAAAATTAATTTTAAAAAAACTGCCAAAAGCGCCCTGTACGATATGCGGTACTACTTACTACTTCACAATCCTTGTACTTATCTAAAAATAACTGTACCAAATTTGAACATGATTGGACGTTTCGCTTGTTAATTACGCCCATAACAAGAAAACATTTTTTTTTTCTTTGAAGCCCTGTAACTTCTAAACGAAGCACTTTTGAACTAAGCTAATTTTATCTAAATCGGTTCTATTTGATCACAGGAAGCTGGGTCCCATTACTTTCTGGACACCCTGTATACGGACCTTTAAAGCTAAGCAACATACTTAATGTTTTTTTTTTAATATCGAATTTATAGATAATAATTTAAACTTAAATAATATGGTTTATTAACTAATCATCTGCTTAATTATCTTAATTGTTGGGTGAAATTGTTTTTTTTTAGTAAAAAAAAAATCAATTTGAAGGTTTGTTTACACACTATAATTAGTAACAAAACTTTAAATAACTAAATTTTAAGAAGGCTAATAGGTATATAATTATTATTATTATTAATTTTGTAATATAGTATATATTTCTTAGTTACCTATCTATATTATTTGAAAAAATCTAGCTACTATTATCGATTTCATATTAGAACTTACCGCTGCGTTTTTACACCACTCATTTCAACACTTACAAATTGATGATTTGTATTCAAATAGTCCATCATCATAATTAAATCTACCATCGGTCAATTAGACAAATATGCTTTTCAATTAGATAAAAAACCAATGCATCTTGAGTACACACTTCGGTGAGTTATAAAAAGAAAATCCAAATTTTGTATATTTTAAAGTGTGTATTTGTACGAGTATTTTCAAAATCCTAGCTAAGCGCTTTCGGCTTGAAACAGCCATCATCAGAGCTAATCCTGCAATTTATTATAAATGTGCTTTTAAATAGCATGTTGTGAATTTTAAAAGTATGTAGTTAACTTTTGCTAATCTGTTTTAATTTAACACCGGAGGCAATAACGTCACGCTTTGTGATCCAGGGCGAGCGTTTAATTCCAATTTGATTTCGAATATTTCGAAAACTACTTATAAGATAGACTTCAAATGTTCTGGCTTCATAAAAAATAGGTAAATAGTGTAATTTAAAGTTTGGTCAAATGAATCTATTGTAGGGTATCTCGAAAACTACAAGAGATAGAAGAATGCAGTGAGATACAGGGTGAAATTAAAAAAAATCCTTTTATCTCTTGCAGTATAGTATAAAATATGTCCCGCTTAAAACAAAAGTTGACGGACACTGTATCATTAAGGGAATGCATACAGCAGTGTTAAATATTTCGAATCTAATAAACTTCACGACAGGAAAATTGCTGCAGGCGAATACATAAAACATTAAAACGCGACGATAACTTTTAGGAGGACTGACTCGTAAAAAGTTGTAATATTACATGTAAATAGACACTTCCCAGTGTATGTGGCATATATAATTTCACATTAAACAGATATTTTAGTACCAGTTTAAGCGAGATAAACTGTAATTGTTATGACCGAGAAGTGAGCAATTTAAAAATCATGCTGATGTTAATTTTGCATATGGTTTGGCGGAGCTAAAAAACTAACGTCTATTACATTTTATTTAGCTAATGTGAACTTTACATTGTGGGTGTAATTCAACGCAGGTCGGGGCTTTAGTCCGCAGAGTAGTTAGTTTCACACAATATTGTTTGTAGCGGTCACCGACATCAGTCACTGACCTACATCTGTGATTCCTACAATTACAATGACATTTGCATTAAAGCAATAAACAAATCAATGCCAATAAAACCATTAAAGCCCTGAGCCCAATTATAATCAAATAAAGAGATGGTCAGGGATTAAGGAAGGTCTCGGGGGCTGGACCTTCCTCGAGAGGTCCGGGAGAACCACAGTAGTTACTTATCGCTCGTCTTTCGCGTAACATCCGTCCAGACTTCTGTATTGGTGGAACATTATTTCCCAGTTGTTATATCTTTATATTTATATTTAACGTGTTACAAACCATGGACTTGTTATTTCTAATCTAACAACCCCACATTGTTAATACCTAAAAATATATTAAATAGTAAACTTTACAGTCTACTATGCGGTGGTGGCCGGTACAATGAGGCAGATGAGGCAGTGCATCAGTATAAATTTGAAAGTAATAAGTAACGAATAAGAATCACTAACTCTTACTTTAATAATCAATTTATTACATACTATGTCTATCTATAAATTACTTTAAACACAAATGTTACACCAACAACAGCGGCGCGATTTGGAAACCTCATAATTACGTGTGTAAATTTAATAAATGTTTCCAGTGTTAATACTTCAGTTTCCGTATCAGGAATCTTGATGACTAGGTAGCTGGAAAAGCTATGAAGATATCTTTCCATTGCATGAAATAATGTTATACTTCCTCTATATTGTTAAAATTACTCAGGTTGTTTTCCTGATAATGAAAAGTGTTGCATGTAATAGTACCCAATATTCATAGTATGCACATATCTTAACGCATTTGCACGCATTTATTTATAAGAAGTGTGGAATTCAATCGATATCTTCATTAACAAAGTTGATAATAAATAAAATATGTTGCTATTTATATGTAAATCTAATGGTATTTTACCACAACTGAAATAAAAGTGTTGATTGTTAAGTGGCATTTAAAAAATCGTGATTGCCTTAGGTTTATAATTTTGAAGAAGGTAGTTTATAATTTGCAAATATGATATTTAACATGAATTTATTTCTTAATTATCTTTTCTTTTTCATATATTTGAATTCAGAAAAAAGAAAATAATTTAAAAAATTCAACAATATGTACACATGGCGTTCCATATTTTTGCTTCCTGTATCCCTCAACTTCTGCACGCCACTGTGCTTTCATTAACTTATTAAAGGGGTTCAGTTACAGTCCTACAAGTTTTATTCGAAACTTTATTTTGTATCTCTAAGAGAGATTTTGATAGTTATATAAGGAAATTAACAAGCCTCTAATCCAGGAGAAAAAATGGACACTTGAGCGCAGCCGAGAGTTACATTTTTTCGAGAGCATTGCAGGCTGGTTAATTTCCCAAATGTAATTCAACGTTTTATCCACAATCATGGCCAAAATCTTCAATTAGGAGAGTGAATGCTGTGTGAGAGCAGTTGAAAAATTATGGTTTTGTTAAACATCATATTTGACAAATTAATTTTAATCAAAAATATTGATTGTCAGCTAAATACTAGAAAGTCTTGGAATCGTTTCTGTGACATACGATTGTTTATTTGTTAACAGGAGTGAAAAAATGTGCAAAATCGATACAAAAAATGAGTGACTGCTGAGAATTTGCACATTGCACAAAGATATTGATATTTCGAAGTATGTTAAACTTAGCTCATATTTGAAAGTATATTCAACAAATTATAAACCAAAGAAGGCAAAGATACTGTAGAGAAACCAAATCGAAGAATTTCTGAAAAAGGCACCGGATGAGGAATATTTAGAAGTTATGGTAGAAAATATACGATTTTAATATTTCAATTTATACATTGAGTGTTTTATTTTGAACACTTTACAGGTTGCAATGATCATGGGAGTCGCAGGCGCTTGTCGATGCAATTAATTAACCTTTTTGAATATCAGTCATGTCCAAGACAAAGGCAGTTATCTCTTTCCAGTAATGACGTATATGTAATATAAATTGATTCCATATAACTGAACCATATTCAAGTTTGATCTCACAAAAGTTGTATACAATAATCGCAAAGTAGACTGATTCCTGAAATCTTTAGAGTTTCGTAAAATAAATCCCAAACTCCTGTAAGCATTGGATAAGGAACTGTGAATGTGCTGTAAGAAACTCAACTGAGAATCAAAAATAACACCTAAGTCTTTAATGCTATCAGGCCTCTTGAGAATGCTGTCTTGCAATATATAATCAAACATGATAGGTACTTTTTTTCGGTGAAACGACATAACATTACACTTGCTGATATTAAGAGGCAACATATTTCTGTTACACCAGTCGTTAAGTGAAACAAGGTTATTCTGAAGATTTTCACAGTCCAAAACAGAGTTAATTTGACAAAATAATTTTACGTCATCAGCGTATAATAGGTATTGTATATTAAGATCCTCCGCAATATCGTTAATAAATATATCAAATAAAAGAGGTCCAAGTATGGACCCCTGAGGAACACCTGATGTTTGAAGAAACGTGTCAGACTTGAATCCACGATATTGCACATATTGGGATCGATTACAGAGGTATGACTGAAATAATTTTACTAAACCAGTGCAGAGGCCTACGTTGTTAAGTTTATTTAACAACTTAGAGTGGTCGAGCCTGTCAAACGCTTTAGAGAAATCTGTGTATATAACATCGACTTGACTTCCAACATCAAGAACTGCAGAAATGTATTGAGTTTTACATAATAAATTAGTAATTGTAGAACGACCATGAATAAACCCGTGCTGTTCGGGAATAATAATATTTGAGGTATGAGATGACATAAAGCTGTGCAAAACAAATTCGAACACTTTACAAAAATTATTTAAAATAGCAATGGGCCTATAATTTGTAAATTCATTTTTTGCTCCTTTCTTATTGACAGGCGTTATACGTGATACTTTCCAAATGTCAGGAAATACTCCAGACACAAGTATACGATTAAAGAGGATGAGTAAAGGCTTGGAGAAGATAACACAACAAACTCTAATCAAGAATGCCGGAATTAGATCAGGGCCCATACACATATTGTTTTTAATCTTTTAATAACTTTCATTATATCAGTATCCGAGATTTTCATTAAATGTAAAATATGACAATTATTGTTACTCTCAATAATGTTATTAAATTCATCTGAGACAACAAATGCATCAGAAAAGAATGTCGCAAACGTGTTAACGATTAATTGAAAATCATTGAGAATTCTGTAGAAATGTGTCTAAAATACATCAATACATCTAAAAATGCCTGCGATGGAATTTTTTTCGCGATATGTGACTGGAAAATGTACAACACAACATGTAGGCATCATCATAATTTCGAAAACAGGTGAGATATAAAGTAGTCTGCTTACTTCCTGCTCGGCCTAGTAAGCGGCTCGACTTACAGGAAGCGACCTATATTGCAGCAGATACTTAAATGTCGCCCTGGGCGACAAGCCATTAAATCTATAAAGATACTGCAGGAAACAACTACTCCGCGAACTAATGCCCCGACCAGCATTGGATTATCGATTATTTATAGATTTAATGGCTCGTCGCCCAGGGCGAAGGGTCTGCATTTAAGCACCTGCTGCAATGTAGGTCGCCTTCTGTAAGCCAAGCCGCTTAGGCCAAGCAGGAACTAGCAGACCACTTATATCTCACCTGCACTCAGTTTATATGTGAACATACATATGAAGGTACAGCCAATTCAATTGTCGGTCATCTCACCTATGGCATATTGATGAGGGCTAACAAGCCCGAAACCGGTCCATGTCTGGTGGTGTGTCCGGTTCTTGGCTGTTCAGACAGATACTGCAGGAGTAATTCCATGCCGGTCGGGGCATTAGTTCGCGGAGTAGTTGTTTCCTGCAGTATCATTTACCAATTTCGAAAACGTTTTCAAAATTGGCTGCATTTCTTGGGCTCTCTGATTTAGAAAGTTTTACCGGACATGGAATGAGGCGTACTTCGGCACCATTACTGGCCAATGCTGGGGGTGATATTGCCACTGTGAAGCGTCATGGTGGTTGGAAATTGATTACAGTACCAAATGGCAATTGCCGCAAAAATGCAGGTCCTACCTGGCGAAGTTGTGAATCCCTCCAGTTCTTCAGAAACTCATTATCGAGTGAATTTAAATAATCCCGGTCAAAATGACAAAATCGTTCTTGAGATAAATGTTAATGTTAATAATAATTCTAAATAAAATGCTATAAAGTCGAAGCGTGGTATTATGAATTCTAATCCATTATGTGTGTATGAAATGGCCTTTAATCCTAGTGGTTGTGGATAAAATAAATATAACTGTTTTGAACTAATGACGGATTTGTAATAAAATATACTTCCAACTTTTAATATTCTTACTTGTACCGCTTACCAACAAAGATCTAATGAATTATCTACTCAGAACATCCAGTAGTTCAATAACTGTTCTGAAGCAGTGCCACTAGTATTGTAATAGATTGTACCTACTATAGTGTACCTACTAAATAAAATTGTACTTATTTCGTTAAAAATTCCTACGTCAAAGAGAGCAGCTAGGAGATGTTATGCGTTTTCTTTAACTTCCACATTGCGAAAATTGAGTAAATACGTCAAATTAAATACATACCATGTAACATTTACAACTTTTTGCCTAAATTTCCCTACCAGTTTCGTCTAGTCCAATTTCTTTTTATACTCCATGCACAAGAAAAACTACGTATCTTTCCCGGCTCATCAATTAATTACCTAAACGACATAATTCACTCCCATCCCTTCTTCGACTTCGTTTTCATTAAAGTCGCTTTCTCGGTAACTGCATATCAGCTCTGATTCCCCTGAACTCATTTGTCGCCGAAAAAGCCCAAGTCGGCAAGGTCCATAACTATTACGGGCGCCCCGACGCCTGGCGTCTGGGACCAGACACATACAATGCCCCGATCGGGGTGGGGTGAGTTACGTGCGACGCCTCAGAAATGTGCCAGTTTCGGAAAACTTATAACTCGGAAAATAACTAAATTTATAACTATTCGTTCGCAAAAGACTACCTCGCGCCTTTTTATTTAGGCAGAGGTGAGATGTTTATTTGTCAGCGATAAGCGCGTTGGCCTCGCTATGTATTCAGCAAAGGCGAAAAGAGAAGAGAGTTTTTCACGCATCTTTTGATTTCCTTGCTTATCAGTTTTTATTCGTCTTTAATTAACCAAGTAACTTTCATATTTGTCAACTGATACATAAGAATTATACGTTTCGAGGAAAATAAAACTTTTCTGATATTTTTCACATCTTGACCACCTTTAAGGCAACCTATGAAAGCAATTTAAAATATTTTGTAATTAAATGCTAGTGCAAGGCACTTTTATGCATATTTGCAAAGTGAATAGTTACGATTTTATAATTAGATTATTTATTTTACTTGTTCAGTATATAATAATAATAATGATAATGATTAAATAGTAATGATTAAAAAAAGCAATTAAGAAAAAAGGACAAATTAAATATATATAAAGAGTGACCCATTTGAAAGCGGGCCACCCTCATAACAATTTTATTCATGGAGGATTTTGACTCATTTTTTTTTAAATGTGGAGGGAAAGACTACTAGATAACATTCAGAGGCTGAAAAATCCGGAATCCGTATTAGCGATTTTTTTTTAGAAAAAATCTGCCACTGAATTCAGCGTCCCCTAAAATGAATCTGTACCAAATTTCATGAAAACATAACGATTCTGTGGCTAAATTGCTGTCAAGTTGTTTATTATGCATTAAGAAGCTTTTTATCTAGTAACCCATGCGATAACAAATCAATCACAACAAATATTTAATGACATATTTAATACCGCATCCACACTCTCGTCGAGACATCTTGGCGAGAGAGGACTATAGCGAGCGCGATACTCGATGAGGGCTCCATCCACACTCTCGTGCTCGACCGGTCTCGGACTGCCTCGCCGAGAGTGTGGATGCGGCATAATAGACATCCTTATATCAAAATACAATGAAACAAACGAGAAGTTAACATACATACATACATACTACTTAATTTATGCCATTAATATTTGACAATGCAATGACAATTCATAGTTTTGACGTTTACCGATGTTAGTTTCTTCTGTGTAAGTCTGGCTCAAGGTTATACACATTTTACATGGCAAAACAATGAAATTTGGGTACTTTTTGGAGACGTTTTTTATGTAAAATTTTTGAATGTTTATTTTTAGAATGTGTTCATAATTAAGTATATTTCAATTTAAACATAAATTTTAGCGGGGTTGACTACCAAAAAATCAAAATTATATCGATTTCCTGAAGAATGGAACACCCTGTATAAGAACTGTTTCGTCGCACTGGCTATGATGATTTCTGAGATATAAACACTGAAAGTCTTAGAGGGAACACCCCGTATAAAAAAATTATAAAGTTGTGCATAACTAAAACAGAACTGACAAAATATTGTAAATTTGTCTAATTCTACACTGCCCTTCAGTGCCTTGACACAAATTGACCTGATCTGAAGAACACATACACCTTGCTCAAAAAATACTCACGATACATTTATTGCGTTAGTAAAATATTTAAAACAATAGTTGATTCAATTTCCCTAATGATTTCTTTGTGGTGTGTTGTTTAAATCCCCATAGACAACATATTTTCCAGCTGGTTTTCGTGCGTTGGCTAATAAAATTTGTTGGATCTGGATAACATTTGCTTACAATTAACATTAATGAAAATTTATAGCTTACTCTAAATTGGAACGTATTTAGAACATGAGTTTCTAAAAATCCGATGTATATATTGTTAACCTAAATTAAGTATCTACCAATTATTATTATATTATTTTTTATATTATATTATTATTGTATTATTATTTTATTATATCTATATTTATTCTTGTGATACATGCGGGATAATTTTAACTTGCTTTATTAACTAAATTTTTAAAAACTGACCGAAATGTTCATTACTTACTTGATATCGTTAATCTCTATTCCTACATACTTGAAAGCAGGTACCTATAGCAAACGCAAATTTTAAAAATTCTTTATGTGTTCATCAGTATCAGTTTGTTTATGCGATATCCACCTTAAAACACTATTTATTTAATTAGAAATCGTATATCAGATTATGCCATCAGTAACTGAAAATATAAATAGCTAGATGAAATCGAAAAAATATCTGCGGCTGGTAAAAATCGATACAGCGGCGACGGCTGGCTGTAAGTAGTATAGAAATAATGTATGAGGAAGTGTGAAGGTTTGATAGTCCTCTAAAAAATTCTTTTAGCGTGTGGTTTACAATGCTATTATTCTGTTTCCACTGCTACCTCCATAAATGTGGGTAGTAGAAACCACTGCTGGATTAAACAATATCCTGAAATACTGATTAAAGTTATTATTACTTATTTCTTTAATAGAAAAACAGTAGCATCCAGTAAAATATCCAAAAATAATGGTAATACCTGTTATAATTTAAAAATATGGCGAATGCGCTGGTTAAAACGTTAAATTCCTTGAATATAATTTATTTTATTTACTTTATAAATCATACAACTTGGAATAAAGGTATATAAATTTAAAAATTGTTATACAGGGTATCTAAGATATGAATGTTTCAAAGAGTTCCACTTCCATTAAACTGATAAAAATTTGTCTATAATTTCACATAACTTTACATTGGCAATTTGTGACCAGCAGTTATGTTATCATTTTAGTTTCCATTATATTTATTACGTTAATATACATGACTTTTCCTTAATATACAGGGCTAACTATTTCAGAATTTTAGCTTGGTATTTAAAAATGGGGTAAAACCTTCTTTTCCTGCACCTATATGATAAGCATCGACTGAGATGGCTTAGGTCCATAGATAAATCTGTCAACGATGTCAACTACCATGAGGTCGATTTTTTGCAGTATTTCTAAATGCAGAAAAGACAAAAATTAAGATTCTTATTAGTAATAATAATACCTGATAGATAGGTAACAGATAACTCAATTAGCTGCAATATTTTGCATTTGTTTTTTATTATTTCGTTACAAACTGGCAAAACTACATTTTCACTCATTACAATCAGAAAATCGAACTGAACAAATAGATAATAGAAAATTTCAATGCATCCCCGGCAATCTTGTCCCATAACTTAGAAAACCGGCAAACTATATTGTGAGAAAATATCTGCACCTGACACAAATTTCTTTATTTAATAACTATAAAACGTTTAAAATTGGATAAAGGCACTAAAAACAACAACATGAACACAGGAATTAAATTATGACCGCGAATTTTACCGTTGTGTTGCTGGTTGCCTACTTTGGCTCTGTAAACGTGCGGCGGACGGGTTGCATAGGCGGCGTTAATATAATATCGAAAAATATATATTTTTTTATAAATAAGTTTGGAATTTTTTTGAATGATTCCGTTAATTCTTAAAATATTTGTACTTAGTCATAGTTAACCCTGTATAACAAAATGTGACAATCTTCTCGTTTTGTAACAAAATACTTATATAATTTTGTGTGCAAATAAAATATTCATTACATGTATAATACACATAACGTCAAAAGTCTTGGACTCTCTGTATTTAAAATGATTCGATTAAACCTAGTGGTTTTTCTTGTGGTAAAAAAGTACATGTACTTAGGGAACAAAAAAGACGATACAAAATTGCAGACCGTGAATCTTTACTTTACTACTAATGTTGTTACAAATCTGGTCAGTTTGGCAGTGTATTCAGCCAAGTGTTCCTTTGAATTTTTGTACATTATAATGCCAGGACGTGAAATTTCGGCGTTTACCCGAGCAAGAATGACTGCTTTATATGGTGCAGGACATTCTAATCATCAGATGTCGAACATGTTGGGCATTCCTAGATCATTTGTCGTACGAATAGTACACAGGTATGAAGAATTTGATACAGTGGAAAACAGACCACGCAGTCCTCGATTATCTAATGATCGAAAGGATCGGTATTTGGTACAATATGCCTGTAGACACCTCACATCTTCAGCTTCAGCTGTCAGGGCTCACTTTCAAGGTACGTTTTGCCATGTTATATCAACACCTACTATTCGAAGGCGACTCCACATCG
This sequence comes from Monochamus saltuarius, assembly GCA_025584915.1. Lineage (NCBI taxonomy): Eukaryota > Metazoa > Arthropoda > Insecta > Coleoptera > Cerambycidae > Monochamus > Monochamus saltuarius. The sequence goes on from CM046723.1 coordinate 58,383,412, forward strand.
TGCTGCCCGTCTCCAGTGGGCGCAAGAGCATAGGGCTTGGCTTTTGCGCCAGTGGCAGTGGGTCTTATTTACAGATGAAACCAGAATTGGGCTGGTTACTGATGACAATCGATAAAGAGTCTGGAGAGAACCAGATCGTCAACAGCGACTTCATTTTCCCCGTGAAGTTGCTCCGTATGAAGGGGGTACCGTAATGTTTTGGGGTGGAATAATGTTCAAGCGCTACACCCTATTAATTCGCATACCATAGAATATGACCAGTCAAATTTACATTGAACAAGTTATTCCGCCCATTATTTACCCCCTACGTAATGAATTTGGTGAAAATTTTGTGTTTATGAACGACAACGCTCGACCACATCGCGCAAGATGTTCAAGAGACACTCGAAGCAGGACATATCAATAGATTAGATTGACCAACCAACTCTCCTGACATGAATCCTATTGAAAACATGTGGCATTTCGTTGCTAGAGCGATTCATAATCATATTCCTCCACCTCAGACTGCAGATGAATTAGTCGTGGTGGCAGAAGAGGAATTGAACTATTTTCCGCAAGAGATCGTTAACAGCTTGATTATCTCAATGCACAGACGTGTCAATATGCTTTTGGAACGTGGTGGAGATCATACCGACTATTAGTCAAGTAGATAACTTGCTTTGTTACTTCTTTTTAATTTAATAAATTTTGTCGAACATGTCACACATTTGCGGGTTTTTAAATTTCTAAGTACTCAATCTATCGAACATATTCTTTTCACAAAAAAGATTCAGAAAACAATATACTTTTATAAATGTATTTGGTTTTTCTGACAAAAATATTTTTTAATATATTAACAAGAATGAGGGGGAGTCCAAGACTTTTGGCATTGTCTGTATATATTAGGTATAACAAAATATCAAACGTGTATAGATATTTGATAAAATTGAATGAGGATATTATATAACCAATAAATGATAATGTGATAGCACCTGTTCAATCATGAATGACTAGATCTGGAATCAGAAACATAAATATATTGATCTAAGTTTGAACTTGACCTTTCCTTGACTGTATTTTTAACCTTTTGCTTGTCAATCGTGCATGCATGATTATTGCATTCAGTTCATGTATAAAAGCAAATTAGGTGGATAAGCTTTCAAGACAAGGTGCAAACTTCAAAAATAGTAACACGTGAAACTTATTAATAATAATTATAGTCAGTTTGCTGTAAAATTAATGGTGTTATAATAATAATAAGACTAGATATACTATCGCAAATTGTTTGGCTTAACAAACAAATTGAATATTACTTTACAATTATTAGATTATCAGAAAATTGGGGGATTCAAGGACTTAGGTGACCTCGATCGTTCCATACCAATCATTTTGAATATTATTTTTTGAGTGCTATTGTTGTTCATTGTTTAAGTTTATGTGGGTATGAAAAATGACTGTATACGTATTCATAAAATATTAAACAAAGCTTTTTTACTCTCAACACAATTACTTTACTTTACAAAACTTTAACTTCGCTTTGCCAATAACTAGATATGGGGTTGTCAATTACGGAAAATTAAAAATCGTCATGCAGTTTGAAAATAATAAAAGTTACCTACCATGCTTTATATAATTCTACCACCTATCCCCAAAATCGCAAAACAACTCCGTCGAAAATGTTACAGCTACTTCATACCTAAAGACAAATTTATTCACTGCTATACAGGGTGGTTCGTAAGAAATAGCCCACGGAGACATACTAGATTTTTCACTTGTTCACATGATGATAATAAAAAAGATACAGGGTGTCAAAGTTGGAATTTAAAGTGATTTTTTGTAATAATCATACTGTGTTTGACTATATCAACTTAAAAATTAGGGAATAGATGTTTTAGAATTTTGGAGAAATCATAATCTGTTATCTATTTCGATGTATTCCATAGAGAGCACCACATTCGCCATATTTGTGACGTAAATGTGAGCATAACTTTTTTTAGCCACAAAATTATCACGTTTTTAATTAAAATATTTTTAACCTACATTGTTTTTGAGGAAAAAAGGTATACCTACTTGTCATTAGTCTTAGAAATTGACCATTTTCGAGATAATAGCTTTTCAACAATGAATTGCATAGTTCCTTGTACAATATTTTAACGTTGAAGGCACCAATCGTAAGTTAAATTTTAACAATTATTGACAAAATTTATGTTAAAGTTAATAAGTATTTCTAAATGTAAAGCATTTATCCAGTTTTGGTTAAAATCAATTACTTTACAAAATCGAAAAATTCTAAGACTTTATATTCAGATATGAGAGATGATGTCATTTGTTGACAATTAAATTTGAATGTACGTGCTGGGCAACGATAATATTTGAGAAGATTTCGAAATAGATTACAACCTGAGAATCAATAATTAAAATAAATCTGTTTAGGAATTTAGAGAAAAAAGGATGAAAAATTTGTTCACATTGGGGATTATCCACAAACTCACTCAGGACGACTATCTGGAGCTGCAAGAATCAATGTTAGTTCCATTTTAAAAACATTGCATGTTGAAAAATACTATCTGTATATTTTAATCAGTGAAAATTTTATTGCTTGTCTATCTACCTTCAACATATCCAATTTGCAAGGGAATTTTGGAGCCTACTACGTTAAAGTTGATTGTTGAAAAGCTATTTTCTCAAAAATGTCAATTTCTGAGACTAATGACAAGTATACCTTTTTTTCTCAAAAACAATGTAGCTTTAAGATTTTTTAATAAAAACGTGATGACCTTAAAAACTTACGCTCACATTTACTTTACAAATATGGCGGATGTGGCGCCTTCTAGGAAATACGTCGAAATAGACAACAGATTATGATTTATCATATCCAAAATCTAATTATAACAAAAAATCATTTTTTAAATTTCAACTTTGACACCCTGTATCTTTTTATTATAAATATTTCATTAAGGCAAGTTGGCTTAAATCGTAATCTAGTGTGTCTCCATGGGTCATTACCTACGCGCCACCCTGGTTTTTGCGTTAAATTCACTTAAACAACTTCCACAGAGTTCATAATTTTCCTCCCCATCACCACTCCTGTAATCATGGAATGCTCGAACGTCATTCTATTCAATGCAGAAAGGTTCAACGACACCACAATCATTCTGATTACATCTAGCGCTACACATTTTCTTAAACATGGTGACGATATATTTGATCCACATTAAGGCCCACCCCGTAAACTTGTCACCTTACAACAATATTTTAGCCATTTTAAAGCTGTCTCTGTTCCGCAGAAATGCTACAGCAATTCAATTTGCCCCAAGACGACGTTAAACCGGCCATGTAAGAACGAAAATATAAATTTGACAAGTTTTCCGCCAGTCTAATGTACGGCAATAACAAAATGCCGTCGTGGTAGTATCGCTTATACAAGCCTTTGAACATCACAATTTAATTAAAAAATTGCGGCCCGCCAGATGCGGCTTTACGGAAAGGCATGGTTCTGTTAGTCCGGGAGTTTAGACGGGAAAAGGGAATTTGAGTCGTTGAAAAGTTCAGGTTCACCATTCCTGAAATATAAAGTAGCATCTATTATATATCATTATGAAGGAAAAAAATAATGCAATTGCAGTGTTGGGAAAACTGCATCCTTCTATTTCTTGCAGTTTCCGAAATACCTTGCAATTACAGCGAAATTGGGACACACTGTACATCATTATACTTAAAGAAACATACGAATGACGCATATAGGCATATTACAATTAGAGATATTGGTGCGCGGAGTTTAACAGGATCGCAGTCAGTTTACGAATGAACATACCTATTGATATGTTTACAGAAAATATATCGCAACATAGTGCTATTACCAAATAGTAAGGTTAAGTTGAGGATAAAATATCTATAAAAATTAAGATACGTAAAAATGGCAATATTTACCCGACAAAGCTTAGTGTTGAGGTTTCCGTGGCATATTGAAAGTGGTAAAAACATATTATTACACGCTTTTCTAATTTTTCTGTAGTGAAACGGCGACGTTTATCACTTAATATTAACTTGCGTAAGGAAAATTACCGTTCAACGTCTACTGTTGACAATGGGCAGTATAAGAAATTGTTGAGGCATGAGCTTATATATTAGAATATTTGTTGGTAGTTCTTGATATGTACCAGCTAAAACTTTACATTTTTTTCAACATGCTTTGCATTTTTTCTTTTATCGCATTACTGACTGGATGTATATTATTGGCATTTTTTGTACATCATCCATTATGTCAAATTGTTCATTAAGATATAGTTTGTCTGATTCTAATCTCCTTATTGCACTAAGAAACCTTAGTATCGCAAATATTTTCGTCCTTCAGTAAGTCCTGCAGTGTGTGCATGACGCTGCTGTCATTAGGATTAAATCTACAAATAACATCTTTTATGCCATCGAAATGTTAATATACAGGGTGGCGCATCCAAAACGAAACAGAGGCAGCCCCCTAAGCGGGGATGGCACCACCCCTAAAATCTTAAATGGGAAGGGGGGTCGAATGATACATCGCTTTAAAGGTCTTTCAATTCCCTTTATAATGATGTAAAATACCATGTACTTCAGTTCAGTAAATTTGGAGATTTATTGATTAAAAACTTAAAGTAGAATACATGATCATTAGTGGAGATCAAGTAATGCATTAAATTTGACAGCAAAGTAGTTTTCTGCTGTTCTACTAGCGCACTGATTATTTCCGAAAAATATTTCGATAATTTCAACCCTTTCTGCCGTGGAATATACCATGGTTAATTTATAAAGCGTTAAAAGGTATTTTAACAACAAAGTTTGGTCGCATCAATCGCAAACTATGTATCTTATTTAAAATAAGTACGAGTCTTATCTCTCTTCAAGAAAAAAATTCCACCTTTTTTGTCACAAAAAACGTTCGAATCGGTATTTTCAACACAAAAATAATAAACAAACCATGGGTGTAGTGAACAAAGATTAAGTAGATGCTTTTACTAAAATTTCTTTAAATAAGTACAAACTAAGAAAGGTATTTTAAGCTAATATGTATCAAATCTCCTACAATTCCTATCAATGAAGTCATATGTATGTTCTCTGATACCAAACATCTAGGTATGCTAATGAACATCCACAGACAAAACTCTATTCAATAATTATCTAAAAAATTTAATATATTTACTAACCTCTGGAGTGGGAACTCGAAATTCAACCACAATAATTGAGATCTCACTTATTTCTACGTTTTATTAGGATCGCTTCATCAGGTGGCCTCCTTTAACTTGAGTCAAATATCTAACTATAAAGATGATTATACCAATAAATTAAAATTATTTGAAATTGAATGTCAAAATGAAATATCGACAACGTCAAACTGATTAACTGTCAATGAATATCATAACAACCTACTAAAATAAATAAAAATTAATAAAAAAATTTTTACCTTTTATGCATATAGATGTTTGGTATCAGAGAACATACATATGACTTCATTGATAGGAATTGTAGGAGATTTGATACATATTAGCTTAAAATACCTTTCTTAAACAGTAAAAAATGTTACAAAAGCTAATAATAAGGAATATATGGGTAGATATTGTGGGTGTAATTCAACGCAGGTTGGGGCTTTTGTCCACTGAGTAGTTAGTTTCACACAATATTGTTAATACCTAAAAATATAGGAAAAAAAGTACAAACTAATCTGATGTACCTATTAAAGTCTACTTTAAGCTTACGGAAAATACTCATTAATAAAATTTATATTAGTTTCTTGATTGGTTTGGTCTAGCATCTTAGAAGCCAGTAGGTGGCTGTCACTAGCAATACCACTTCTTTAAATTGGCTACTGAACGCCCACAAGCATCAGTAGCTTGTCCTATATAATGAAACAAACGAAATTATCCTCAATGTTTTCTCCTATTGAAGTCAGTACATTGTTGTAAACCCTATCGACATATCTTAGTCTTATAGTTCTTTCATGAGGGATTTTCCATATATTTTTCTAAGAACGTACGCAACTTGATGTTCTCTAGTTTTTTTAATGGAATATTGCTTGCATAAAAGGCGTAGGTTTATAGAAAAATACAGCCTTCAACGCTGGGAGAGACATGGCGCCTCGCCTCGTCACTTTAGTTTTTTCAGAATAATTTATAATGCGTTCACACACATTAGTACAAATCAGGTGATTTTCTTTAATACGTATGTCCTTCTTCTCTTGTTTGGCATGTTGCTTCACTTCATTCACTTCCTCTCAACTAATAGTTGTTAATATTAATTATGTTGCTATTTATAAATAGTTCAAATACACACAGCGAATACAGTTTACAGCAGACGTAAAAAACAAACGTATCGACGCGACACCGACTATAACAACGTTCCGTAAGTAACTAAATCCAAAAGCGCAGTTCCAAATACAGGTCAGCTGTGAAGACCAATGACCCGCGTCTTCAACCCTATTGGACTCCGCGTTGGCACTAATTCTAATTATAATATAGTCGTGGAAAAAGAATATATGTGAACTTATGACTTGAATTTGTTTAACACACTATGTAGGTATATGCGTACACGTCATATTTACTCATTTAGAAGCTTTTTTAACGTCAGATAAAAAAGCCCAATAAAAATCTCGCATTACCGTGGAAGAGCACGTAGAAGTGTGCCCATCATCGACGACGCAGCAGCCTAACCACTCTCCGCACTTTGTTCAAAGAGGGTTTTAGCCGAAAGGGCACAAAGTTCCAACCGGTAACGGTAATGTGATTACGGCACAGTACGGTTAGCGGTTAACTTTTAGTACGCGCCAAACTTATTATTTCGTAGGACGGGGAGCCTTCGCGTCTTTAATTTAATCATACAGGACATCGCAGAGTGCTTGGAAAGGTAGGTTCGTTATTAGATTGGAAGTGCATAGCTTGTTTGCTAACTGCACAACATTCGCATATGGCACATTAATAGAAGCTCCAATATTCGAAAGTGAAGTGAACAAAAAATAAACATATAGTCGAATATCAACGGTTACTGAGATAGCAATGAAAATATTTTTTTCTAATTTTGACATATAAAGTAACATCTTTTGTTATCGAAATAAGTGTCAAAACCCTCTACTTTATGTAACTAGTTACATAATGAAAACCATTATGGAACTGGTTACGAAAATATTATTATGTCATTAATTGCAAAAAAGAATTAAACAAAACATAACAAAAAAATAAGTAACTTTTATTTAAGTCAGTAATTTTATAAATAACATTTTATTAATTATTATTATTTAATTATAAATATTCACAACGCAGTTGGTACAGTTAGTGAAACTAATTCCAGAAAAAATCTTATTTGTTGAACTTGCAGTAACAGAACAGAATTTGACTTCTAGCCGCAGTGTTCTTTTATTTTTAAAATATTGACCGAGAATCTGCAAGTAAAGTGGCCGAAGATCTTCTGAAACAGTGCCCCGTGAATAATGTACAATTCGGCAAACTAATCATTTGAGCAATCATCTTTGGTAACTGGCCAATAGTATTAATTCCTAATTAATATTTTCCGGGGGTAGGTTTCTATACTTCCTGATAATGTCAACGAAGATTAGTTCTTCTATATCTCCCGGGGTGATTACAAATTCACGAATTACTCTAGTTTTTGTCTTTCGAATATTTACTCGAAAATACGTCTCCGCATCTGTAACATATTCAACACGTAAAAATGTTAATTCTGACTTCCGACATGCACCGGCTATTCCCACAACCAACACAACATATAGCAAAAAATGCGCATTAGTAAACTGACATCTAAATGAAGCAATTATTAGTTATTATTAGTGCCAGATAGAAATGTATTCCAGTCTTCAACAATGCACGCGAAACTGGAATGTTTCCTAGTGTGAGAATTATATCTGAGAGGCAAGCTGGTCATGGTTTAGCATTGGAGGTCGAAATTCTGAATATGGTAGAATATAGCCCGGGTATAAGTACAAGCCACATTGCAACCCCTCTGCAAATTAATCAAACTACGGCAAGTCATTCACAAAAATGGTTTAAAACCCTTCCATATTTCCATGATTTGTGTTTGCATTTTTTACAATTGGATAAACCGAAACCATACACGGTACAAATACATTTTGTTAACTGATGAGGCTCAATTCACTCGTGATGGAGTAAATAACTGTCACAATGAACATCGTTGGTCAGATGAAAATTCGCACGCCACAGTGGAAAGTAACTTTCAGCATCGGTACATCATTAATGTGTGGTGTGATGATTAATAATCAATTACTTGACCCAGTTGTGCTAGATGGTCGTCTTACTGGAGCTGGATATATAGAATTTTTAGAAAATAATTTGGTAGATCTACTGGACAATGTTTCGTTGGATAATAGGCAAAACATGTACTTTCAGCACGATGATGTCCCTGCCCATTTTAATCGTGTTGTGCTCAATCATCTTAATCACTTTCCGCAACACTGGATTGTTCGAGGTGGTTTCCAAAATTGGCCACCAAGGTTACCAAAATTTGAATCCTCTTGATTATTGCTTTTGGGAATCGTTCAAATCATTAGTATATGCAACAAAAGTGAACACACGAGAGGCCCTAATCGATCGGATTGTCAATTGTGCAGTACTCATAAGAAAAAATCACCGTCCACTTCAACGAGCTACCCGCGCAATCCACAAACGAGTCGATGCATGCATCGAGATGGACGGTGGTATATTTGAAAATTTAATTTAATTTATAATACCTACAGAATAAACACTTTTCTCTACTTATGCATTACAATAATTAACTCCCCTTGAACATTCCTTTCAAATATTGGAGGTTTCCTTCCCATCACTCTGTATAAGGTATAATACTGTAGTTTTTGACACTCCCAAACAAGTTTTGGATTAAGATAAAGACTTAACGAAGATTTCCTGATCTAATCCATCAGATTTTTTATTGTTCTCAGCATCTGATTTTTTCGACACCCATAGAAAACTTATATATCCACCAAGCTCAATTCTTCCAGAGATTCATACGTATTATTATTTTTGGAAAATGTAATACACCTTTGAAACATGAAGACATATATTATTTTTGTAGAATTTAATTCACAGATGCAAAGCATTAAATGTAACACACACAATATATTGGAGCAGCCTGTTGATCCATAAAAAAAATCATAATCTGTTGAAATATGTTTAATTTTCCTCTTCTATAGTGTACTTAGGGATAACAACACCATTTCGTAAGCTTCAAGTATTCGGGTGCGGTTACTCAGCTTAGTTATCAGACAGAAATTTCTGTCATCATCTTTCCAGGGCGCCAGACACAAAAAGCATTAAACCTTGTAATCTGCGTGGTGTCAACACTTCTCCCTTTACTGCCAGCCGTCCCAACATTACAGTCTTAAATGACATGCCACCCTCGTGGAACAATTTGAAGGTTTGGAAACAAGTTTCGCCAGATGTTTTATAAAATTTACATCTCCAATTAGTTTTCCATAAACATGAGCAGAGCCTACTTTTAAAATTGCCGACACTGAAGACGGATTAGCGATTTTAAGTAGAAATTGATGCACACCAACGCTGGCATCTTCATGCACAAAAATGTGCGTGTCAGCGGCGTAAATTGCAGGAAGATTGATGTAATTTGACAGAAATTACCGTTAAGGGCACAAAAAAAACGTAGATGTATTTTATTGGGCACTGGAATATTCAACTTAGGTGTTAGTAATGATATTGCCAAGACAGGTGACGGTTTATTATAAAAATTATTTCCAAACTTCCAGTTTATATCGTATCTTTTCAAAGTAAATTTCAGTAATTCATACTAATTTAACGGAACATGTTTACATATGTCTCAAGCTATCGTTAAATATGTCACTATCTACTGTAATGTTTTTTTACTGTTTAAGAAAGGTATTTTAAGCTAATATGTATCAAATCTCCTACAATTCCTATCAATGAAGTCATATGTATGTTCTCTGATACCAAACATCTAGGTATGCTAATGAACATCCACAGACAAAACTCTATTCAATAATTATCTAAAGAATTTAATATATTTACTAACCTCTGGAGTGGGAACTCGAAATTCAACCACAATAGATGAGATCTGACCTATTTCTGCATTTTTAGGATTGCTTCATCAGGTGGCCTCCTTTAACTTGAGTCAAATATCTATGATACATATTAGCTTAAAATACCTTTCTTAAACAGTAAAAAAATGTTACAAAAGCTAATAATAAGGAATATATGGGTAGATATTGTCGGTGTAATTCAACGCAGGTTGGGGCTTTTGTCCACTGAGTAAGTTTCGCACAATATTGTTAATATCTGAAAATATATGAAAAAACTACTGTAATGTTGTTATATAACTCACACATAAGTGAATTAGGACATTTAACTAATGTATTATGTCTAGGAGTAGAACAATAGAAAATAGCATGTTGTTTTCTGTTGGCTCGAAGTACGATAAAGTTTATTTATTTATTTATTTATTTACTCTTAAAATATCCAACGGTGTAACCCACTTAAAGGATAAGTAGTTAAACTGGAAAAATTGCAATAACAGAGAAAAAAGATACCTACATATTAGTCTAAAGTCTAAACATATAAAAGCAGTTTAAAATCTAGTAAAAATAAAAAATAATAAACCTAAAAGTTAAATTGTCAGATAATATAAAAATAACAAAATAATTAAAAAACAAATAAAGTTACTAAACAAAATAAAAATAAATAAAAAGAAACAAGAATATACACATGCACCTATTGAAAATATTTTTTATATAACGTACACCACAAAAGTTAATGTCGAAACCCTCCATATTGTTGCTATTGTTCAGCATTTGATACAAAGGCGACTTTAACAACATATTTGTACGGGCAAAGGGTAACATAAACAAATCACAATTCCTAGAGTTCAGTCTGGGAACTCTAAATAATAAATCTTTAGTAATAGATTCACATCTAATTTTAAAATAAATAATTTTATACAATAAAATAATACTGTACATGGTACGTTTACTGGCACGACGTCGTAGGTTGAAACGAGCACAAAACAATTCTTGTGGAGTACATTGCTAATGTACACTGCTAATAGAACTGGACAATCGATTTTATCATGCAAAACATTATATAGAAAACGATTTAAAGAAATATTCCTTCGAATCTCTAACGATTCCAAATTTAATCTATTTGATAACTCAACTTGACTAAATACTCGTGATGTATAAAATCCATCTTGATGGAAGCATAGAAATGTAAGAAATTAACGTTGAATGCATTCCAAACTCTGACGATGAGCTTCCTAAATCTAGTACCATATAATGGAACCGTATTTAAGTTTCAACCTAACGTGGGCGCAAAACAGGGACTTGAACGTTTCAATAATGGAGAAGTCCCTGCAGTTTCGATATAGAAACCCATATGTTTTAAAGGCATTGGTTACTATATTGTTAATGTGCTCAGAAAACAAACTTGTTATCGACAGTTATTCCCAAATCCTTATAGTTCTCGACTCGACTAATGGCATTATCACTAATGATGTAATCATGATTAATAAAATTGGTTTTTCGTGTATAAGTCATACATTTACATTGTGAAATATTGAGATGGAGACGATTTAATTTGCACCACAACGTCATATGATGTATGCATTGCTGCAGGTGATGGCAGTCCAAGCGGGAATTCATCTCAGTAAACAATTTGAAGTCATTAGAACAGAGCAAACGCTCACAAGAAACCATATCTGGAAGGTCATTAATAAAGGATAAAAACAATAGAGGACCTAAGTTAGAACCCTGAGGTACGCCCGACGTTGGGAAAAAAGGATATGAAAAAGAGTTTTGATATCTGACCATAAACTGTCTGTCTGATAAGATATATAAGAAATAGTTTCATTATAGCATCGGAAAGACTAAACCTTTCTAATTTTAATAGCAATCCCTATAAATTACGTCTACTTGCCCCCACTATCTACGACTTCAGAGATGTACTGAGAAAAAACAGCTAAATTAGAAATCGCAGACTTTATTTGCATAAATCCTTGTTGACTGGTAGATATCACCTGCTTTTGCTATATGACGTGTATCCTCAAAGATTTTAGAGAAATTGCATAATAAGGAAATCTCACCGTAATTAGTCACATGAGTCTGAGCGCCTTATTTCAGAATAGGACAGATAAATGCTTTTTTTCATATCATTGGAAAAGTCGAATATCGTAAAACTAAATGAAATAATATAACCAGAGGCTCAGCTAACATATAAGTAGAATCTTTAAGTACACAGCTGGGAATTCCATCTATACCCATAGTAAAAGTATTCTTAGAATGTTTCAGATTCTGTAAAACATCTTCATATGAAGCAGATAATAATGATACAGAATTACCAGGGATATTGCGAACAGGAAATTTAGATGCATCTATAGAAAGAGATTGAATGAAAACGCTATTGAAATACTCGCCAAACGCATTGCCAATATCAGTTGGATTAGAAAACTCTCTGTCATTGAAAACCATTGTAGAAAGTATGCGCGAGGATTCTCTATAATTTTTTTTTTGTATAAAATTCCATAACTTTTTAGGATTCTCAGAAATTGTTCAGTAGCTCCTATAAAAGATTTGTATGCCTCGTTAATTAGGCGTTTGAACGTGGAACGATGATGTTTACATACATCATAGGAACCTGCTGTTTTATGCAATACTATTTTAAAAGTAAATCTGTTGAAAACGTGTTAAAATAAATCCATGGGACTCACAATGCCGGGGAAAAGTTGCCGCGGCTGCGCGATAGAAAGCTTGAGCTTGGAGTATAAGGGACGTAATAAACGTTATCATTTTATTGGGACACTCGTAGCTCTTTTAAAAGTTATTCGGCTCGTTATGTATTAGGACGCTCTCACGAAACGAAAAGTTTTGGCCCCGGTTGCGCCGCTGGGGAAATCAACTGCGATAGTCGCGTATAGGTATTGAAATGTAGTAGGCCCTGATGGGCCATATTAAGGGGGTATTACGCACTTTTCGTCATTATCCTGGCTGCGGCTTCGGTAACTGTTACTTAAACTTTCATAAAGGCGTATTCTGAGAAGACGGTTGTAATTTTTAACAAATTAGCGCGATACATGTAATATAGGAATTTTGTTCTAATTTATTGACCAATTTTAGTAACTTGTTACAAGACGGATTCAACTTTTCTACATTATTTAAAAATGTTACAAAATCGTATTGAGCGTAATACTTACACAATTGTAAAAATGATTAAAATCAAAAAGGGCAGTCCGAAAATTATTTAAAAATACACTTCTGTACGGTACTTGAAACTGGTCAGAACATGCAGTCGGCGACCGGCATGGCATGGCATGGAAGTGTAATAAAAAATGTAAAGAATTTCCCAAAGAAGGATGGATATAAATACAATTTTTATATCATCAACTTAACACAACTGTTCAAAATTTTGTCCACCGACGTGTAAATACATTCAGGTCTGTCTCATTTTCTAAGAATCTGGTTCTTGTCCGTTTTTAACTCGTAAGTTATTGGCAGCAGCTTACCTTCACGTAAATCATCAATAGCGTCCACTTCATTTTTAAATATTTCTACAAAAAGAAGTCGAAATGATTTAAATCAGAAGATCGTGGCGGCTATGGTACCGGTTCTTCCAGTCCAATCCATCGTATCACTTGAATCTATATCTGTAAGTAAAACGCTGAAACATGGTACGGATATAATAGAGCCTCGTCACACAGTATTGATTGGGACATTCTTTGAACTTGTTGAGTGATTTTTGCCTTGCGCGTAAGCCATATTTGACACTTGAAAAAGTAATGTATCGCCAAAACGTTAATACTAAACTCATATATCAGTATTCGGAATGGGGTTATGTGGAGAGAGAGAGCGGTAGAGACTACAGGAGCTCAGTGATGTAAAGGTTGAAAATAATACAACTTGCAGTTTAAAACATTTGATTTGTACATTAGTACCCAGAAGTGCCTTTTAAGCTATTGATTGTTAAGTTATTTTTTCTTAATAATTTGCAAAATAAATGTCGAAATTGGTTTAAAATTCTCTATCTCATTTATTGAATATATGACACATTATTGCCAAAACTACTTAAAACCTTTAAAATTTCAGGCATATTTTAAAAATTATTGCAAAAGACTGCGAATAGAGTAAAAGTGTTTGAAGTAAAAACCCGGTTGAGGCAAGGAGATCCATTATCATCAGTGGTATTTAGCTTAGTAGGTATTAGAAAAAAGTCATAAGAGATGCAAGAGATCGAGCATTGTATTCTATAAAAGGCAGCAATGTGTTACATTCACAGATGATCGTGTAGTATTAGCAAGAAATAAAACAGAGTTAAAGGAGATAACAAAGAGAATAGATAAATAGGGGGCTATATATTAATGAGGAAAACTAAGTACATGGAATGGGCGGTAGAAGTATATCAAAAAGGCGACAAAATTCGGGGGAAAATATACAGATTTGAAGAAGTAGAACAGTTCATAAATTTTGAGAACTATATTTACCAAACAATCGGAAATAAAAAAGGAAACTGAAGCTAGAATAATGTTAGGAAACAAATGTGTAGACGGACTGCAGATAATACTGAGTAATAAAAATATTTCTAGGCAAACAAAGATAAGTTATACAAAATAGTAGTCAGAGCAGTGAAACATGGGCCTTCAATAAAAAAAGAACAAACAAGACAAGAAGTGTAGAAGAGGAAAATATTAAAGAAAATTTTTGAAGTAAAAAGAAGACAAGGTTGGATCAGAATACAAAAAGGCGAGCGTACTAAGCTTTACTTAGTTGACTATCTGGACTTTATAGATTCGGAGAGCTGGATTATATATAAATCGCGAAACCTTGGGGGCTTAGCATCATCACCACGCGAAATTACGAAACCCCCAAAAGTGATGGTTTCATGCGTAGTGTATATAACAGGTAGCGCCCCGTTATTGAAATCAAAAGCCTCAAAGGTTTATATTGGTCCACAAATAATTGGTTACCATTGTCCGATATCATTTACAGTTACAATATTTTCATAATATTCTCTAACAATTTGTACACTGTAAAATGCTAAATATGATTACAGTATCACTGCTAATCCTTACTGAATTTGTGATTATTGTCATCATCGTATTATCAGTTTATAATGAGGAATCAATTATTAAATATGACAATGTTAATTTTAAATGTAGTTTAAATAGAGGCCGAACGTAAGCAGGTACTACAAATTTATTGGATATAACACTACAAGAAAACCAAGCTAGTTCTTACGAGGTTACATTATTTAATTATAGAAAAGTTTTACTGCAGTTGTGCAATAAAATTCAGTGTTATCCCTCTACGACGGAATCCTACTCAAGATAGAAACTTAAAGCGCTCCAATGAACCGTATAAAGTCGTTAGAGAAACATTCAACAGTCCTCTCACAATGCCCGGTTTTATTTTTCGTCTCGGTCGGTGTTGCGGCCACATATTGTTAATTTCAGCTAGAGGCCATAAACGAGCGATAACGCTAAACGGAAAAAAGTCGAGAGTGCAATCATAAGGGAAAAGATTTGTTTAATCGGGTCTCTTTAGAGCGATCGTCCACTAAAACCCACTATAACCCCATAATCGACTTCATATAAAATCAGTGGCTCGTGAAGATTGATGGCGTTAACCGGTGCTTAGAAGTCGACGGGACGCCAGTGGCGTGCGTGTCTCGTGATCTATGTAGGAGTTCGTGAGGGTGTAAGTAGGCGTAATTTTGAAATCATCCTTCATGTCGTATGACGTGGCAACTTGAGGAATTTAATTATGTTTTTGCAAGACTTTAATTGAGGGGCTCCCACTTTATGTTTGAAAACCCGCTTCTGAAGTTTAAAAACTTTATCGGGAAAATACATCCCACACTTGCTTGCAAATAATATGATTTAATAACAGATTAGATATTTTTTTAGGTGATAGATTATTTAGCATATTGATGATAGGTTATTGCATAACTCATTAATAGAGTGGGATATATCCTTGAGAAGACAACGTCATTAATATATTTTGGTCGGTGACCGAGCTGTTTAAGGCGTCAATACTTGAATCGAGGTAGCCACTCTGCCGGCAGGTTCGAATCCTGTGACAGGTATACCGTAGACAGCTATATTTGCGGAGAGGATTGGCACCCTCTCTACGGGTATGGTAGGATGGAAGAATGTTGACTTAAGTCAATGTGAGAGATTGATACCAGTCGACATTTGACCACCTCTGTAATTAATGATGAGGTTTTCCAGGATTTCCTCATTTCTGTACTGAATGGTGGTTAGGGCTTACCAGCATAAGTTGTTCCGGGGCGCAAATGCACCCTGCATAATAATAATATGCCGCCCCTTCTTCCGCACAAGTCTGCAAACTTTTGGGCTAAGCCCAGATAGATATTATTATTATTATTTGTTTATCAGCGTCTCATTATGTTGCATCGGGAAGATGGGTTTTAACGTATATTTATACAGGATGCCGTAGAGAAATTGTTGATTGTAAACGTCAAAATAATAATATTTGTCCAAACAGGCATTGGTAAAATATAACTCGTTTATGAGATACAAGGTTTTGAAAGTGAAAATTTAATTTTGAAGATACGTAATAATTTGAAAACGGTTGAACTTATTGGAGCTAAAATTGGTACCATTGTGTTTTTTAGGATAAAAATTTGAATTTTATAACTATGTTTGGATTTCTGATAGAGGACACCAATTACAAACACATGGAGTTATAATAATGAAAGAAGAGATTCTTCTAAGTAGAAAAAATATACTTTATTGATATTGCTATCTAGCTTCCTTTTCGAGATATATACATTTTAATTTTATATTTAACGAAATTTAAATCGATCGGTTACCTGTTAAACATCAAATTTACTGGCATACCAACAAAAACAAAATATGTAATAACTTATTTAAGTAAGTGCTGAAAATGTCTTCCTTTTTTTCTTTTTTCAAGACGTCGAACTCTGAAGCAAATATCTTCAGTCTGTCTAAGTTACTAGACTCTTGAACTTTCTGTAGTAAATCGTCCCGGGTGCGAATCGCATCACTATTAACTAACTTGTAGCTGTTAATTAATTTTTTGTTGTTATGTTAATAAATTGGATGTGTGTAGGTAATCGATTTAATTTTCATTAAATATAAAATTGATATGTATATACCTATCTCAAAAACGAGGCTACACTCTTTCAAAATTTATTAATCAATTAGACCCAAATGTTCAAAATAAAAAAAATTAAATCTGAAAATACTTAAAACATTCAGATTCTTCGTCCTAAAAAACATATTGAGGTCTATTTTAGCTCCAATAAGTTCAACCGTCTTCAAATTATTACATATATTCAAAAATAAATGTTCACTTTTAACACCCTGTATAATTTAAACGAGTTACGTTTTTTACTCAAGCATGTTTGGCTAAATCATATTACTTAGACGCCTACAATCTAGTTTCTCTATAATCCATTTAATAGCTTTGTGGTCTCTCTAAATGCGTACATTTGTCAGTGAAAGTGCAACATACTTTGCTTTATTAAACTTTACAATGCATATGTTTAAATATGCATCGTTGTGGGACTCAAAAACTTATTTATAATTTTTATATCACCTACAAACTGATCTGTATCCATAATAATATTATAGTTTTTAGTTTGATTATTTTTAAGTATCATTTGATATTGATGTATAATTATCTATAAAGAATAGATGACAAAATAGAAAACAAAAAGCTGAACATTTCATTAAAGCATCAAGTTAACAGTAAAATCGCAAGAGCTTTAGTTTGTATCGGATAAATTTTCTCTTTCTCACGAAATAATTTTGCCAATCAGTAATTTTATGAGAAAAACTGACATGAAAAATGATTTTGTCAAATGTCAGAAGAGAAATTTATCCATAAAGAGAAAAGCTCGAGTAGTTTTTGCCAAGATAAATTAACGATAAAAACATCTTTATTAGTTTAGAGGAACAGAAGCTTTCATCGGTGATAAAAAGCTACGTGCCTTGACAAAACCGTCACATTTTTAATGGGATTCTAAATGACGAAAAAACCCTTACAACTCAATTTGTGAATGTAAGAAAATTTGAAACACTTTACAAAAACATAAAAAATACATGTAAAGTTTCCAATTTTATAACGATTATAAAAGAAAAAAATAAGTAGTATCTACAACTAAATCCATAGCCTCTTGAACACCATAATTTCTAGGAATTACAGAGACTGATTGGATTTCCTTTGATTAAATAAAGTAAATGTCTAGTCTAACCGGGTTGTAGAGAAACTGATAATTATACAAATAGATGTTTGCTAAGAAAACCTTTGATGTAAAAGCAAGTCAATGCTATTTGAATTACACTAAGCAATCACAAATACTTGTATTTCCTGCTTTGGATAACATTTTTTGAAATTCAATCAATTTAATCAGTCTATGTCAAAAGGGAAGTAACGTAACACTTGTCGGAATGGTGCAAATTTTTAACTCGGAAATTAAATAAAACAAGCGCATGAGAACAATTATAGTTCAAGTTATAAATTAAAGTAAAACCACATTTTGCTCATAGTGTTGCAAATTATAATTTTACAATATTTGTGAGTCAAAAGTTATTGTAAAATGTAAGTAAGCCTAAAATGGCGGGAATATGTCTTGTAAGCCATGAAATCTTAGGAAGTTTTAAAAATTACTCCAATTTTAGAATTATCATAAATTACAGAAAATATAGTGATAGAAATAATTGTAAATTTACACGTTACTCACATCATGTATTACTGTAAAATAATACCGAATATGTATACATACTGTAGGTACAAAAAACTCCAAATAAACATAGAATTATGACAAATGACATAATTTTTATTAGAAATATTTATAATGATAAAATTGCATTTTATGAGCATGATGTGTATTTACATAATGTATTGTAAATTTGCAAACAAGGTGAACTATTTTTTGTATTGCAAAGGTATTTTAAGCCAATATAAATCAATTCTTCTCCAGCTCCTATCAATGAAGTATGCTCTCTGATAGAAAACAGTTAGGTATGCTAATGAACAATTTCTAGACAAATTTCTATTTAATAATTATCTATGTTCTGAGAATTACATAGGAGAAAAATATCACAGCTTCGTTTTTATTTTGTTGTATTTAATATTTCCAAATATGGTAGCAGTATCGTTGGAACCGCTACAACGTTTCCATTCCATTCCATTATATTATAAACATTCACCTTGAAAAATGTGCAAAGCACAGTGAAGGGTTCTTTTGAATAATAATCTATATTTTATACATAAACGACTAACAATAAATTTGTGACACGTTTTTGTATTTGCAGATGTGTTGCGAGTGTTTGTGTGCACAATTCCCATTGTCAACGACACCATTTAAGCAGTATTTGCAGAATTATCTAATATGGATTTGTGGTAAGTCAAATATTTCTATTATTTTCAAATTATTTCAATCGCAGCGATGTTAAAACACTTTGTCAGCGCAATCATATTTTGGACGTAACATAAATTTAATAAATTAATATTTTATTTGCGTTAAAATATAAATGTACATATAGAAACTGATTTTCCAGTTTTTCTGAGAGTAGCTGCTACCTACAGGTAGTATATATTACAAAAAAAATATATAAATCATATAAATTTGTAACAGAAAATGTAAGTTACATGCAGAATTATCAGAGATTTCCTACATTTACCCTCTGTCTTGTTCACCTTTTCCTACCTCGGATTCTGTTGTTTAAATAATTCGTATACTGATTTGTGTCAGAGTTACACATCGATCGTACAACCTGTACTATTAAAAATGTAGTTCTGTTTGTACTTTGATTGACTTTCATGGAATATATTTCTATGGTTGTATAAAAAAATTTTGATTTCTTTTGTTTATTATTATTTATAACCCTTGAAAATTATGTTTGTGGTTTACTATTAAAACTAAATAATTAGTTTATTGTCCAACAGAAATTCTATTTACAGAAGAAAAAACAGCTAAGTTAATGCAGAATATATAAAATGATAATAATAGTAAAGAGGCGTATCTAAATAAATGATTACATATGTGTGTTACTAGCTTAAGTAAAAACATAATCGTTCAAATTCAGAACAACTATTCGTATAAGTTCCCTTAGTGTACATACATTAATATCACAGTTAACCAAGCCATAATTATTATCACACATCACAAAAATTTGTCATTTGAACAGCAAATTTGTCCTCGGTGCTCAACCAAATGTTACATCTTCGATGGCCCAGACACAGTAAAGTTTAATTGACTCAGGAGATCCCGACAACCAATCTACCAATTAAGAGCTTATACAGAAAAGAAAGTGCAGAACATTTTGTCTTGGATTTAGACTAATTAAATTGAATCTATTTTTTAATGTACTATAAGCTGTATCTCTCTTGCAATATTTAAAAAAATTTCTTGTACCGACTTAATGTTAACTTTGTAACATCTATGGAATGGATACCAGATCACACAAATATTTCTTTCAATTTTTTGTCTGGTTGCCGATTATACGCCTTATCAGGTTTTACAGTGGAATAGTTTCCAGTGCCGTGCGAAAGTATATTTTTAAATCATTTTTGAACACCTCTTTCTCATATTATCTTTAAAAAA
Source organism: Monochamus saltuarius (assembly GCA_025584915.1). NCBI lineage: Eukaryota > Metazoa > Arthropoda > Insecta > Coleoptera > Cerambycidae > Monochamus > Monochamus saltuarius. The sequence goes on from CM046723.1 coordinate 58,403,994, forward strand.
TTGTGTTTGTATGAGTCCCCTATACATTAAAAAATCGTTCATGAAGAATAAATCAGCAAAAGGCCAAGGTAAGACCCTTGAGGCACCTCTCACGTTGTTAAATATACCCAAAATTTAAAAACATTATACATATTGTCTTTGAGTAAGATAGCATGAAATAATTTTTTAAGCTAGAACAACAAAACCAAAGTTACCTAACTTATGATGTATGGTCTATCTATAATTTACCTAACTCTACTGACTATGATCTATCCTATCTTTTGATCATCTTCGGAAACAGACTAACAGTTCCCTTTAGAAGAACATAAAAAAGACCAAATGCGGTTCAAATTTAACTAATTGAGGATTATAAAATAAAAGCATGCGAGTAAAATGTTGGTGAATTACGCGTCATAGTTGGCGTTAATGGAGAATTAGGAGAAGCTGAACTAAAACGGGACACGCTTGAATATATGACCTGAAAGTCTGTACCTTCGCAGGTTAATGAATGCTCCTCTAGCACAGCTGAAATATATGAGAATAGTTCTAAAGCCTGTGGTTGCTTTGTAATTAATGGTCAAAGAGTTTTAATGAATAAAGTTATAAAACTGCGAATATTTGCTCGTCTGAGCATTTTATCTCAATCACTTAATGTGTTTTTAGAAGCATTTTATTGCGTCATATTATATCCAACTTTAAATTTTCAGCTGATAATGGGACAAGAGAAAGTTAATTGTCGTAAAGTAGATAGAGCCTTGGGAAATTGTAAAGCAGTCGCGATATAGTTTTATAACTTTATTTTTATGGTGCAAAAAGAATTTGGGCCCCAGTTATTGTAAACAGATATTGTATACAATTTTCTGCAAAAAGTTGGATTGCATAATTTGTGATGTCACTTATTAGTATTAAGAGTGTGTATATACTCAATTAGTGTTACGGCACATTTTTTAGGTAACCTGCAACAAATTGTCAGTTCAAATCGTATAGACTGAATCTGACCATTGTGTGCTACTGTGCTACTTATATAGATATAACTTCAAATTAATTTATTCTTAAGAGGATTTAGAACTATTTAAGAATAATCGATATTTGTTTCGTAAAATTTTGCCGGGGTGTTATGCCATGACCTCAACTGTTGATTGAAATATTCAGGCAACATAACTATTAGTTCATTAAATTAAAGCAAATCCTGAATAAGGTGTAAGAAATCGAACTTTTATTCGAATATATTTAATATTTGTTTATCAGCGCCTGATGAGATTTTTTCTCTTAACTTTTGAAGTTCATTATTACGTTAAATTATACTGTAAACAAAATACATAACGAAAACAACATCCTATAACAACATTTTTAACATCATGAAATTTTTAATGTAAAATGAATCGTCGCCTACAAAAATCTAGCCTACTCTTGTTTTGAATATTTCAAGGATGAGAAATTCATCATCTCTGAAAGATTCAGGCACAATCTCGATGCTATATATAAAAGTATTGTCAGCCACAGGACTGTATACTTCTTTTCGTTTACAAAGCAGGATATAACGTTCGGTTCAGCTTTTGTACGAGCTGCCAAGCTTGGCCTACTATGTTATTGTGAAGCACTCCATGGAGAAAGAGAAAGGGGTGACGTAAAGGGATGCCTTTCAGGGCGTATGCAAGTAGGTCAGACTGAGGTTTTTAGAGAAAAAGGGAAATTATCTAGCTTTAAATTGTGTGATGGTATTTTAAATTTTGTATTTTCAATTAATTTTTTCATTTTTATTTGTATGTTATTTTTTTATTTGTTCTATTGTCTATCTTTTAAAATATAGAAAAATTATCGTTTGTCATTTTGTATTTAGCTTTAACATATAAATAAAACAATTAAATTACTGAACTGTGTAAACTAAGTTTAACTAAATTTTCGAATGCAAGTAAGCCGCGCAACATTTTAGGCCTCCTATTCTGTTTTAGGTGAAAGTGGGTTGACATATAGCTAAACAAAATTAGTTGCTTGAATTTCATGTCGTAAACTTTCTGAAGTTTGTTACAATTTATATGTTCGTAGATAAATGACTGAAACTATTGTGCTAAAACTCAATTTACCTAACCAAAAAAATATGTTATTGTCATTGTGTAGGTACTTGTTATTTACATTACCATAAAGAATATTAATTATTGTAGAATGTTTATGCTTGTGAATTTGAAATCTATTAAAATTAATTCTAGTATTTTCATCTACATTTACTTGTGATTCCTAAAGAGCAGTTTAAAAATTCCAATAGTAGAAGTGAAAATTCGCTAAATTTGCATATAGTGTGCAGTGGCGGAGATAAGTGCTGAGAGACATTGTTGTTGAGAATTCCATCGCGTACTAATATATATTTTAGAAATTTTGTTGTCATTTTATTTCTAAATGTACTTCAAAGAAAAGAGATTTCTACAATTTTACTAAAAAACGATTCAATTTAGGTTATTAATTTTAATCTAAAGATACGCTAAACATCGTGCAATAAATAAATCTAAAAGAACGCGTAAGCTGCTATACGCGATTTGTTATTTTGTATCATATGTGATATTTGTGTTGCCGTGGTATGTTACACGATACTTTAGCGCTCTGTATATGTTGTAAACTATAATATAGCTGTTGTTGTATCGTAACTTAATGTTTCTATTATGGCAAGTAAAAATCACACACTCTGGGTGGTAATGTATATAATATCCGGGAAAAATGCATAATACCCAAGCCCAACAGAAAATATGGCACACACATCCTGGATTTTGCTTACAAAAGCGGTGTCACTGTTCACGTTATATTTGGGCTTTATGAAGGCGAAAAAGCTCGGTGTCGGATCTCCCTTTATACTCCGCTTCGACACATTCATGCTCGAGTTTCGGGAAAAATAAATTTAATTGACTGTGCAAAATGGGGTGATCTCCTTTGGGGGAGCACAAGAAAAATACAGTGTGTACAAGGTTGAACTGAACACCTTTGTAGAGTTTGTGCTATTTCAATATATTTGGGATCCTATTTTGAATGTACTTAAAGGAAGCATTAGAATGACCAAACTGGAAATATTCGCCATGATTTTTGCCAAAAATCATATGAACGAATTCTGTATCGAAAATCTGGTAATGCAGCATTGCTCCACATCTCGTAAAAGCCCTAAATTTTTCTATGAAATCTTGAAAATACTGAAATAGGAAAAACATGATAATAAGAAGCCTTACAATTAATACTCAAAGAATCAAAATTAAAGTAAAAAACTGCAAAAATTATTGGATACTTAGTACACCAGCTATTGTTAACAAAACGTTTTTATGACAAGTATTATACAGGGTATCCCAACGAAAATTTGACCCCCCCCTATAATTGTAAAACCGAATAATATTTCAAAATTCGCCGAGACCCGTCGATTTTTGTTCTTGGGGGGAGCTTTTTTGACAGTCAAGCCAACTCGATATGTTCATCCCCCTAATGCCTAGCAACCCCAACTTAAATATTTCAAATGCAACTACCCCACTTGTGGCACATCATTTTAAAGCCCTTTTCATTGCGACTACAGTGACGTACCGTTTTTAGAAATCGGTTGAGATTTGACAGAATTATTGGTTACAAACGAAAAGATGACAAACCAACTTACGCGTAGTAATTTCTACACAAATGCCCACCACTAATAAGTTTTTCATCTACTACACATGACCGCATTACCTAATTGTTATTGATATCAGTTTACAAAAAGTCAGAAGAAATGAAATAAAAAAGCTGAAGCAAATAAAACTAAATACTAAAATAGTTATTAGTAGAAGATACTTAAGTTTATAGGAATTCAGACCTTTACAAAATAACAAAAATCAGTACTACACAAAAAGTCGGTGTTTTTGCTTGTGACCAAGAAATCGTTAGTTTTAGCCGTTATTGAAAGTATTAACCTATGATCGAAATGGTTTATTCTATCGCGGAAAGAGTAGAAATTGTTGCAATTTATTATCGAAATCACGATTGCGCCAAAGCTACAGCACAAATTTTTAATGCCAATCATCATGGAAAAATGTAAACCACCTGTTTAGTAATAGTAGTAACTTTAATGTAATTAGTAATTAAGTCTTATTTGTTTTATTTCACATCAGTAATCCAGGTTGCCTAAGTATAAGTATAAATGTACGCAAATTAATATTTTTATCATTGCGCGTTTTTGTGGTAAAAAAGAAAAACTCTAAAAAGGAAGCAAGAACAGTTCGCTCTCAACGGTATAGAACAATTAACGCGTCGTCTAAATTCCGCTAAAATTAATTAGTGTATCGTCAAATCATTGTTTAGTTTAAATCCAGAATTCAATTTGGGGATCCTGGGGGATCCATTTTATGAACACCAGGCCGGCCGGCCCACACTCCAACAGAAGACTTCAGGTGAGTTCTTCTTTGCCACTCGCTTTTTGTTCTTGTACATGTAGTTAATATCTTGCGCGTCGCTTTGGAGAATATTATCTAATATTAATGATAATTCCCAAACATATTTTGGTCCTTCGAGCCGGATTATTAATAACATTTATACTTATTAGCTACATGCGTACAATTATGCTTTTTATTTGTAATTGGCAAGTTAGTAAATTATTAAATTAATTATTTTTTATTAATTTCATTCGTAGTTTCGCTCACAATTCGCATAATAAAATCTCAGTAAATTAAGCATTTCTTATACTTAAATATTTATATTACTTATATATTACTAAACTTTTCTATTTTAAACTGCTGGCCGCCATTTGTAGGCGTGGGTTATCTCTCTTAAATTCAAACCATTTTTAGTTGTACATTAGATAGATTATTCGAACAGCTATTTATTGTTCACTAGTTATTTTACAATTATGGAAAAAAATATTAAAAAATTTAAAGCTTTACGTCAGGAGGCAATGGATCAGTTGCATCAATTACATAATATTGCTCAGACAGCTATTGACAATATAGCTTCAAGGAGAATATTTAAAGTTAGATGTGAAGATATTGCAGAAATAAATTCGGAATTTAAGGAAAATCAGTCCAATTTAATATCGCTTTTATCAAGTGTTGAGGGTGCGGATATTGCAGTTGAACAAAATGTTAGAGATGCATTTTATCAAGAATATTACGCAATTAAAGCTATTTATGTCGACATCTTTGAAAGTGATGACGCAAAAACCGCTGCCATGTCTGAAAAGCCAAATGTCAAGCTACCTAAATTAGATCTGTTGCATTTTAAGGGTGAATTACGCAATTTTACTACTTTTAAAGATATGTTTGAGTCTTCAGTACATAACAATAAAAATTTAGGTAATATTGAAAAATTTAACTATTTGTTATCGTGCTTGTCAGGTAACCCGATAACTTTAGCAAAAACGCTACCGCTCACAGGAGATAATTATCCTATAATTTATAATAAATTAATATCTCGTTACACTAATAAACGTGTATTAGCTAATTCTCATTGGCGCGAAATTGAAAATTTAAAAAACTTACTTCTCACGATACATTCTCTCTTCAAAGAATTTTAGACGTTTTCAATGAAAATTTGAGCGCTTTAAAAAATATCAACTTACCCGTGGCACAGTGGGATTTCATTATAGTCAATAAGATGTTAGAAAAATTAGATAATGAAACAGCAACCGCTTTTGAATTGTCGCTAAAAGGTAATGACATTCCTACTTACGCTTCTCTCATTGAATTTGTTGAACGACGTGGCCATGCAATGGAAAATTTAGCTCTTATAAATTCCCCCGAAAAATGCAAGAGATCTGAAAAACCCAATCGCTTTAATAGTTCAGTTTTTCTGACAAATTCCGAATCTACATTTAATTGTTTATTGTGCAATAAGTCACATCAGTTATACAAGTGCCCTGAATTTGCCAAGAGATCTGTGAATGAGAGATATAATTTTGTTAGAACTAAAAGATTATGCACTAATTGTTTAAGTTCCATGCACGTTTCTCATGCTTGTAGGTCAAAATCGACTTGCAGAATGTGTAACAAACGCCATCACTCGCTATTACATTTTGAGAAAACGCATACAAATATGACTTCCACTGTACAGGATGACCCTGTACAGGGTGGCTCATCTTATAATATATCACAAGATGGACTTATGTCAAAACGCTATACACAGGGTGATTCATTACAAGTGGAACCTTCCTCTTCCAACGCAAGTGGTAGTAAAAATTCTACATTGATTCCGCCTGTTACAATTGCGCAGTCATTCACCGGAATAACTACTCGTAATACGGGAGTTTTATTATCAACGGCACTTATTGAACTCATCGATAAGTGGGGAAATTTTCACGTTTGTCGGGCTTTGCTTGATTCGGGATCACAAACTACCTTTATTTCGCAAGAATGTAGTAATAAATTAGGTTTGCCTCGCTCTAATCTGTCATTATCAGTTCATGGTTTAGGATCTATGCAAACATCATTAAATTCAGGTACTGTTAATACTGCTTGTCGACCAGTTGGGAAGTCTGGGCCGCTTTTAGACATAGTAGCAGTTATTCTACCAAAAATTTGTGACGCTATACCGGCTGTGAAAATTCGAGAACATACTTACCCACATATTACAAATTTAAATTTAGCTGATCCTACTTTTCACATACCGGGAAAAATAGATATTCTCTTAGGTGCTGACATTTATCCGCAGATTTTAGTAGATGGTTACGTCAAAGGAAACTTAGAACAACCTTTCTGTTTAAATACAATTTTTGGTTACGTTCTAATAGGTAAAGTAAACATGAATCTCTCGCAACAAATCAATTCATTTCTTTGCAAGTACTGATCATGAATCATTGGGACACATTTTAAAACGCTTTTGGGAGTTAGAAAATATACCTAACGTCCACGCAGTCTCAAGAGATGATAGTACATGTGAACAGTTTTATTTAAATACAACAACTCGCGACAAAGAGGACGCTATATTGTAAGTTTACCTTTTCGTGAAAATGAACCGCATTTTGAAAATTCTCGCTCTTTGGCACTTCAACTTTTGTACTCGCTTGAAAGACGATTAACAAAAAATCCCTCTTTATATAAACAATATGCATCCTTTATGCAAGAATATCTGGAATTGGGTCACATGGAGGCTGTCCCACTTTCAAATATTTGTGATAATAGTTTTATATTTACCGCATTCTTTTGTGCTTAAACCAGATTCTCTTTCTACCAAGTTACGCGTAGTATTCAACGCATCTGTAAAATTACGATCGGGACCGACGCTTAATGACACTCTTTATATCGGACCTAAATTGCAAACAGATATTGTACATGTTCTACTTAAATTTCGACTTCACAAATTTGTATTTACCGCGGACATAAAACAAATGTACAGGCAGATATGGGTTAATACTTCACATAGAGATTACCAACGCATAGTCTGGAGATTTTCTCCAGAGGAACCTTACCTCCAGAGGAAGACCCCTTGAAAACTGTAACATATGGTATATCTTCCGCTCCCTATTTGGCCATACGAACACTTTTAAAGTTAACTGAGGACGAAGGTGCCGCTTTCCCTAATGCTGCATCTATGTTGCACTCCGATATTTATATAGATGATATAGTAACTGGTAGTTCTTCATTAGAAAACGTAAAACTCTTGAAATCTGAGTTGATTGGTCTTCTTGCTCGTGGAGGTTTTCAATTGCGAAAATGGGCGAGTAATGAGCCGAGGTTACTCGATGACTTTCCCACTTCCTTTTTGGCTAATGATTCTCATTATTGGGATGAAGGAAATGGTTTAAAAATTTTAGGATTGTATTGGCGACCATCTTCTGACGACTTTTCTTATCATGTAACTTCTGTAGCTGAAAATTGTTCTAAACGCCAACTTTTGTCTGAGTTGGCACGCATATTTGACCCCACTGGGTTTTTATCACCTATCACATTTTTTATTAAACGCGTTCTCCAGCATTTATGGTCTGCTGGAATTAATTGGGATGATACTCCGCCTGAAGATGTTCTCCAGTTTTGGAGACGATTTCGAGAAGAGTTGCCTCTTTTATCAACTCTTCAAATTCCGCGATGCATCCTAGATAATTCTGATTCTGATCTTCAGTTACATGGTTTCTGTGACGCATCTCTTCATGGCTACGCCAGTGTCGCATATATTCGAGAATGCTATTCAGATGGAGTAGTTAAAGTTCGTTTTATTTGCTCAAAAGCTCGAGTTGCTCCATTACGTCGTATTTCTATACCACGCTTAGAGCTCTGTGGAGCAGTAATGTTATCAAACTTAGTCGCATCAATACATCGGATTTATCAAGGCAAAATTAACTTTAATCGGACTTATGTTTGGACTGATTCCACTATCGTGTTGTCTTGGATTCAATCTTCTCCCCATCGTTGGCAAACCTTTGTGAGCAACCGAGTAAGCTATATTCAGGAAAAAATCGATTCCACTCAATGGAGATATGTTCAGTCCTCCGAAAATCCTGCAGATATTGCTACTCGTGGACAGTTTCCTTCCGAGTTCATAAATAATAAACAATGGTGGACAGGTCCCGCTTTTTTAAGGAACTCCTGGACTTTGCTTTTCGATTCGGCGCAATTTTCTTCCGAAGCTCTCACTGAGGCTAGGAAAGTTTCTTTACATGTAGTAACCGAGGAACATTTACTAGATTCTCTTCTTCAACGCTTTTCTTCCTTTGCTAAAATCCAAAGAATTTTGGCTTACGCTCTCAGATTTGTTAATAACTGTAAAAATTCTAATTCTAAAACCCTTTCATATTTGACGCAACATGAGCTTAATAAAGCAGTGTTAACCTTAGTTAAGCATACGCAATATTGTAACTTCTCAGTACAAATTGAACGCTTTCATAAAGGTCTTAAAATATCTAAACCTTTACGAAAACTAGGAGTTTTCTGCGATGATTCCGGACTCCTTCGGGTCGGAGGCCGATTGAGACATTCTTCGTTGTCACATGACCGTAAACATCCACTTTTACTTCCTCGCAGTGGGCGTCTTACTACTCTTCTGATAGAATGGTGTCACCTAAAATATCTTCATGCTGGTTGTCAGACAGTTCAATTCTTGTTAGCACAAACCTTCTGGATTTTGTCATCACGAAGAGCAGTTAGGACGGTCATCTCTAAGTGCCAAACTTGCTGGCGACAAAATCCCCGATCTTATCAACCTATCATGGGTGACTTGCCGAAATTTAGAATTTCAGAATTAAAAGCATTTTCACATGTGGGAGTTGATTACGGTGGTCCCTTCCTTATCACTATGAATAGAGTGAGAGGTGCGAAATCATACAAATCGTATTTATGTCTTTTTGTCTGTATGAGCACCAAGGCATTACATTTAGAATTAGCCTCAGATTTAACAGCAGATGCATTTTTAGCAGCGTTACGTCGCTTTATTGCCCGTCGGGGACGCCCCAGTCACATTTACAGTGACTGTGGTACAAATTTTGTAAAAGCTCAAAAAGAGCTCGCTACATTAATGCATTCCGCAGCTGCTACCGAAGCTTTGCAATGGCATTTCAATCCGCCCCATGCACCACACTTTGGGGTATATGGGAAGCCGGGATTAAATCGGTAAAATCTCATCTAGCACGCATTGTAGGGCAACAGATTTTGACCTATGAAGAATTAAATACAGTACTAATACAAATAGAGGCATTACTGAACTCTCGACCGCTTACGCCTCTAAGTAATGACCCGCACGATCTCTTGGCTTTGACTCCCGCACATTTTTTAAATCTTCCACCGCTCTCTTGCCTACCTGAACAAAAGCTGTCAGATGTACCAGTAGGCCGCTTATCTCGCTGGCAACTGCTTCAGCGCATTCAGCAGGACTTTTCATCACGCTGGAAGAAGGAGTACTTACATACTCTGTCCCAAAAGTCCAAATGGACTTCTTCCAATACTCCTCTCCTCAACCAGGTGATTTGGTCTTGCTGAAAAATGAACAGATGCCTCCTTCAGAATGGTCTCTTGGTCGTATCGTTGAAGTATTCGCCGGCGGTGATAATGTCATTCGAGTCGCCACTGTGCGCACTAAAAATGGACTCTTCAAACGACCCGTTGTCAAATTATGCCCGTTACCCCCTTCTCATGATTGAAAAAAAAAAAAACGCTTACGCCTTTTTTGGGGGGCGGTATGTTTAGTAATAGTAGTAACTTTAATGTAATTAGTAATTAAGTCTTATTTGTTTTATTTCACATCAGTAATCCAGGTTGCCTAAGTATAAGTATAAATGTACGCAAATTAATATTTTTATCATTGCGCGTTTTTGTGGTAAAAAAGAAAAACTCTAAAAAGGAAGCAAGAACAGTTCGCTCTCAACGGTATAGAACAATTAACGCGTCGTCTAAATTCCGCTAAAATTAATTAGTGTATCGTCAAATCATTGTTTAGTTTAAATCCAGAATTCAATTTGGGGATCCTGGGGGATCCATTTTATGAACACCAGGCCGGCCCACACTCCAACAGAAGACTTCAGGTGAGTTCTTCTTTGCCACTCGCTATTTGTTCTTGTACATGTAGTTAATATCTTGCGCGTCGCTTTGGAGAATATTATCTAATATTAATGATAATTCCCAAACACCACCAGTACGTTAAACACCTGATTGACAAATTTGTTGCAACAGGTTCGCTTTTAAACAAGAAACGTGAAGTAATTGGGCCAGTTCGAAATGAAGCAGTTGAAGTGGCAGTTTTGGGTCATGTACAGATGGATAATAAGCAATCGATTTCAACTATGTCTCAAGCTTCTGGCGTATCCCGTTCCAGTGTTCATCGAATTTTGAAAAAGCACAAGTTTCATCCATTTAAGATGATGCTGGTTTAAGAGTTACATAAAGATTACTTTGATCGCCGTAACCAATTTTGCGAATACTTTAGTGAACAACTTCTACTGAATCCAAATGTTCTCTACAATACATGTTTCTCCGACGAATGCACATTTATGTTGAATGGCGAAGTGAATAGACACAATTGTCGTTATTGGAGTGATACTAATCCGCATTTAATCAGGGAATTTCATACTCAGACACCTCAAAAATTGAATGTTTGGGCAGGCATTTTGGGCGACCATCTTGTTGGACCATTTTTCATCCAAGGTAATCTCGATGGAAACACCTATCTAGAATTATTGGAAAGTACAATTGATCCTAAGATAACAGAGATTTTAGAAAGTGACGACAATTTACTAGAAAATGAAATAACCCTCCAACAAGACTGTGCGCCTCCGCACTATGCTGCTGCTGTGCGACAATTGGATGACCATTTCCCGGGGCATTGGATTGGTAGAAGAGGTCCCGTCGAATGGCCACCAAGATCTCCGGATCTGTCCCCTTTGGACTTTTTCTGTTGGATCATTTAAAATCACGAGTGTACGCCACTCAGCCAGAACATTGCAAGTGCTACGTCAGAGAATTGTAGAAGAATGCCGATTAATAACTGCGGATGTCTTTAATAATGTTCGAACAGAATTTGAAAACAGACGGGGGTCATTTTGAGCAATTCATCAAATAAATCTGATTTATTATTTGCTTCAGCTTTTTTATTTTATTTCTGACTTTTTTGTAAACTGATAGACACATCAATAACAATTAGGTAATGCGGTCATGTGTAGTAGATGAAAAACTTATTAGTGGTGGGCATTTGTGTAGAAATTACTACGCGTAAGTTGGTTTGTCATCTTTTCGTTTGTAACCAATAATTCTGTCAAATCTCAACCGATTTCTAAAAACGGTACGTCACTGTATTCGCAATGAAAAGGGCTTTAGAATGATGTGCCACAAGTGGGGTAGTTGCATTTGAAATTTTAAGTTGGGGTTGCTAGGCATTAGGGGATGAACATATCGAGTTGGCTTGACTGTCAAAAAGCTCCGCGCAAGAACAAAAATCGACGGGTCTCGGCGAATTTTGAAATATTATTCGGTTTTCCAATTATAGGGGTCAAATTTTCGTTGGGATACCCTGTATTTAAATTCAAATCAGTTCATGTTCACAACATGATAAAGATTTTGTGTTAATAAAAATTGCGAAAACGTAATAAACATAATACCTAGATTGATATTATTTTTACGTGTTTGGTTCATATAAAGGAAACATAAATATTTTGTGAATTTTATTTTTGTTTAGAATAAAAACCGTTACATTGCAGCTTTTGATTCACACGATTTAAATATGGCGCACATTATACCTGCACGGAACTACACAGTACGGACTAGCAAAACTTGGTCATGAAGATGACCATGCTATTTAATGAAACAGCACACACAAGACCAGCACCAGGACGTACCGTTACCCCCAACAAGGTCCTGTCTGATCTGCAATTTCTATATTTTGTTGCGATAGTCCGAAGTTTGCTCCCACAGAAGTCAAGGATTGATTCCAAATTCCTGGAAATATTTGACCAGTTACGCTGTGTTGTAAATATGTTGTTGAACTGTTGGACACCACCAGATGACACTACTCTGATAAATCTATTCTGTTCTATTCTAAATCTGAGCTGTAGGCGAGGACGATCCAAGAGTTCCAAAACATTTTTGTGATATTCTGAAATACTGAAAAAAGTTTCAGTTCAGGAAATAAATAAATAAAGTCACGATATAGCTTTCCTTTATCCCTTTTTCCTTCATTCTTCTCTTTCTCCCCCTCCTCCTCTTCATACAACATCGACCAAATAAAAATTTCTTCTTCCGAGCTACACTCAACTACTACTTATAAAAACTTCAAAACGTCTGCTACATACAGAACATGCACAGTCGTGCAGACTAATGTTCGCGATCTCTTATATTATAAATACAAAAACAGTTGTAAAACAATTGGACATTTTTAAATTAGAGTACTTCCCTAGTAGTCGAAGAAAACGTTGTTACCGTATAAACTATTTGTTTGTCAAATCTAAAAACACTGTAAAAATAGTGTTCCAAATCTCTATTCTGTTATAATAGAGATCCCATTGGATTTCAGTAACAATATCTTAGGCAAGGCGCGCACTGAAGTAGTGTGGTAGTGGTGAGGTATTGGAATGGTGCGTGGTATGAGGATGGTAAACATTTGGCGTGGCGATGGAATAGCGGCGAAGTGGCATGAAAGTGATTTAAAGCGCACTGCAGTGGCAAGATTTTTCAGTAAAAATGTCGTCCTCAGAGGATGAAGATGGCCTTTATTTGTCCAACTTGCTAACCTAAATGCTAAAAATCAGGAGGAGAAGAAAAAACATTATTGGGTTCATCTTCTCTGAAAAAAAAAAGTTTATAAGAAGGATTTGAACTTGGATGACCAAAAATTTAAACTTTTCTATCGAATGAAGAAAGTGACATTTTGCAGGTTACTGACAAAACTACGACCTATGCTTCAAAAAAAGGATATAAACTTCAAGAATTTATGTTAAGTTCGTGACCGTGTCGCATGTTTTTAGTTTTAAAATTCACAAGAAAAATGCAGTTGTAATGCACAATGCCACGTCGTCACCGGCCGCTTGCCACTCGAAAATTAAACTTGTTGTAATTTCATATAAAATACAACTAGTAAAAATAATTATCACATCGTTAGCCGCTCACTATGTCCACTCGTTACGACTTGTGCGACATAGTAGATACGTTGAAGGTACCGCGCGTGGCGACCTTGAGACAGAGACAAGCCGTAACCAGTAGCAAGTCAACCCTCATATGTATAACACGCATTTCTTTTAACTCCATAAATTCACTCATAAATTTCACATATACCCCAGTAATCTTCAGTTTTCAAAATCACATCTCGTTGCTCTCTTGTAATAATTCTGTTTTGTAAAAGTGTCAGTGTAAACGTGCAAAGTGAAAAGTGACGGTTATAAGTTATAACCAAACCAGAACCCCTGAAATTGACGATTATACAGACAACAGACTGTTTACCATAGAGATAAGGAAATATACATAACCAGTGTTTATTTGGAAAAATAAATTATATATTAGACAAAAACTCAAGTGAATTATTGTAAAGGGCAGCAACCCTTACATCCCCTCGATATGGTGCCAAGGCCACTTGAAACCGCATCAAAACTTGTTCGAGATTAGTGGCACCAGACTGGCATCACACCACCTGTAAAAAACCACGCCACCGCTACTCCATTCTGATACGCGCGTCTTCATATGTTTACATAGGTTTTAATTATTCCACCTGCCACTTAGACACCACGCCACTGCCACGTCACTTGCACACCAGTGCGCGCCTTGCCTTAGGCCCGCTACAAACTATGCGTGAATTTGCGATTCGCGATGCGTGGTTTGTAAGGAATTGGTGCATCGTGTGTAGGGTTTTTATGAATTCATTTTTAACGAACAAGGCCCTACAGACTCTTCTCGAATTCACGCATAGTCTATTAGACTTTTGTAATTAATTATAGATGAGTTGAATGAGATGGGCAAAAAATGTCATTAGATAAAAAATTTGATTATTTTAAATGAAATTGCTCTTCCATTAAAATCCTCTCATTTGTAATTAGTTACATTGAAAAAAAAATTAACAAAGGGACGAACAGATTCAACATTAGACCACTTGAAAGTCCCGATTCGACTATTATAGACTTTTGTTATGGAGATAATTGAAACAATATCTAAGTGTGTACCCTGTACCAATTTGACGAAAACTTGTGATACATTTTTGGAATCATCTCAGCAAGGGAAATTCGGATGTGGGACAAAATGGAGTGTTCTATTTAAAAAAAAATCGGTGATGACATCATTAATCGAAGGTAGGTCACCCTCTATAACAGTAAAATAAAATCAAAAATCAACCTGTTTGGAGAATTTTTAATAATATTCTTTATGTAGCTAATAATTAATTTATGCATTATTTTATGTAGTAAAGTTCAAAGATTATTAAAATTATGAACAAAGCTTAATGTCTATGTACAGGTAGAAATAAATTCTAGTTATACCCACTAGCTGATCGTTCTGTAGAGAAAGGGAATAGTCCTGTACTTTTAAATTTAATGACCCTCATTCCGCCCAATATCCCGTTTTCAATCCCGTCGCCATTTGTTCTCATTTAGTAATTTCGTGGATTGCCTAATGCCCTGTTATCTCAAAAATTCCCTTTATGCGTTAGAAGGATATTTTAAACCCGGCCGAATGGCCCTGTTATTGCTTTCGGGAATTTATACTACACGAAATTAACCCCGACAAGAACGAATTTTTATCTCTCGCATTTTTGCGGTTTAATCTTACGCGAGCAATTCGTTCGGCCATGTAGATATCATTGGGAATCTGAATGACATATCACAGCTGGACTTGAATGATAATAATTATTGAAGGATTTTTAGTGCGAGAGGGTATACATATATATTATAATATAAAAAAAGAACAGGCACTTGGTGTAAATAAACCATTTAATATCAAATAAAGCGCAACTAAGCCAAGGAGAAAAAAAAGCATTGCATTTTCATTTTGTAGGATAGATACAGGTATAGAAAATTGTGAAAAAGTTAAATTTCTAATAATCAGAACAAACAGGTGACTAAAACCACCTCTAGTGATTCGATAGTCGAGATAGTCGGCTCAGTTTTGGTTTTTGGTTTTCCTCCTGTCGACGCACTTCCCCTCGCGTACAATTCCGACATCGATCGCTTTCTTAGCAACCGATTCGTTCTCATGTTCATACAAAGTAGAAGAAAATTTGAAGAGAAAAGTTATTTTACGCAATAAGTGGATTATAGATATTATTACCGTATGCATATGAAGTTTGTACGACGAAGCCGTAGGCTCAGTAATGTATAATCACATGCGGTAATAATAATTTAAGAAATTACCGCAGCAGGCATAAACATAGTTGTCATTGAATAATATCTCAAAATAATTGTGAAAGTGTAAATATGAGTTCTATAGGGATGATTTGCCATCAATTATTGAAAATGAAGATTCCAGTGTTGCTTTCAATCTCATTCCAGAGAAATTACGGAAGAAATACGAACAAGCATTTGATCGCTATGAAAATGGTGTAGAAAAAAGAAAATATATTTACAGATAACCAACCAGAAAGGATTATTAGTATATTTCAACGAACTAAGTAAAACACAGAAGCCTTCATCTTTTTGGTGCTATTCTCAATGATACGAAAATAAATTTCACTCAAGAAAAATATCGATTTAAAGAAAATAAATTTTATTGCATTCCTGAAGCGATAATTAGAAGGGTGCAAACCTAACAAATCTATGGTATTTTTAACAAAGAAGAAAATATATAGATTTTTTATGAATGTGGACGATGATGCATTTCTGCTGATGAAGGTAGCTATATTAGCATTATGTTTTTTATCATTATACGCATTACCAAAACATGAGTGTCTAGTAAATGTACCAAAAAACCTATTGGTATAGATACTATTGGCAATGGGTCAAAACTGATTGCATGATTTACAGGTACTGTTTCCGGCTATATTCAACCTCCCTTTTAGCCTATTGTGCGACAGATCATTTGAGTATCAGAAGACATGATGCTTGGAAAATTAATTCTGTCACTGAAGACTACACCGAATCTTCTACTAAAAACAAGAAAAAAATGGCTATGAAGATTCTAGACGAAAGCGAGAATATTCCCTTGAAGGCCGAAAACATTCCCTCAACTTCCAAAGTTATTTTATCAACATCTAAAAATTGCGTTCACACTCAAAATATGTCCACTTATTCAAGCGAATCGTTAGGCATGGTGTTAATTTATCTAATTGTAAGGATTTTACTGTCAATGTATTTAATAATAAGTTTTCATAAGATCTTACATATTTTATTTATTTAATAAATGTCGAATTTGAGTATAATTATTTTTATTACCGCACTAAATGCGTTAATAAATTTAAATAGCACATGTGGGATAATATAAGTCATTATGATATTCGAAGCGGTGTCAAATTATATTCATATGTGACAGTTATACAGGGTGTCCGGAAAGTAATGGGATCCAGCTTAAACATGGCTTCCTGTAATCAAATAGAAACGATTTAGATAAACTTAGCTTTGTTCAAAAGTGCTTCGTTTAGAAGTTACAGGGCTTCAAAGAAAAAAATTGTTTTCTTATTATGGGCATAATTAAGAAACGAAACGTCCAATTATGTTCAAATTTGGTACAGTTATGTTTTAGATATGTACAGGCATTGTGAAGCAGTAAGTAATGCCGCATATCATAGAGGGCGGTCTTGGCAGTTTCTTTACAATTAATATTTATTGTATCTTTTTTGTTGGTCCTGTTCTGATACGCTTGACTGAAAATTATGATGGAGAAATTAGTTTTGCGTAGAAAAGCTATACTTGTTCCATGTTGATAAAATGCACCGTTTTCGGTAAAAACGCGTTTGAAAATTTCGGCGAATTAAAATAGAAATAAATTGTCTAATTCGATCAAGTTACCACTTGTCAAACTGACGTTGAGACGCTTAAATTAGATAAAAATTTGATCAAAAGCCTGTCAGATTAATATTAATTGTTGTATACTGAGTGTAGTAGTGTAAAGTGTAAATAATTTCAAATTATTAGTAGTATTTTGTAAAATTTTGAAAATATACCTCGACATAATCAGTTTTCCAACACAGAAACGGCAGATATGATCGCTGTTTATAGTCAAAATCAATTTAATGGAGGAGTTGCAGTGTACAGTTACATGGAACAAGTATCTATAGCTTTTCTACGCAAAATTAATTTCTTCGCTATAATTTTCCGTCAAGCGTATCAGAATAGGACCAACAAAAAAGACACGATAAAAATGAGTTACAAATAAACTGTCAAGTGCGCCCTCTACGATATGCAGCACTAGTTACTCCTTCACAATTCTTGTACTTATCTAAAACATAACTGTACCAAATGTCAACTTGATTGGACGTTTCGTTTCTTAATTATGCCCATAACAAGAAAACAATTTTTTTTGAAGCCCTGTAACTTTTAAATGAGGTACTTTTGGAAGCTAAGTTTGTCTAAATGGGTTCTATTTGATTACAGGAGACTATGTTTAAGCTCGGTCCCATTACTTTCCGGACACCCTGTAGATAAAATTTATAAACGATGGTTTTACATTTCGCCACATTTGTAGTAATTAACTATTTCTAATAACAGAAATATGCCTTTTGGAATCCATAAAAATGGAAGAAGTAACTCAAACTTAAATAAATATCTACCAAATTATATCCACTTAAGGTCTGGCAAAATTAGCCAAGTTCATTCTATGGCAACATAAAATATAAAAATTGGTTGGATTTAATTTTTATTTTACATAATTATTGCTTAACTTGTCTTTAGCCATACCTAGATATTTAGGCATCAAAAAGTATAAATTTCTATATGACCTTATTAAAAAAAAAGTTTGTGAAAAATTAGAACTCATTTGAATTACCTGAATACCATTACATTAAAGTAAAATCCTAATTACAAGTTAATTCGCCAGCATAATTTTGAAATTGGATATCAGGATGTATCAAGCAATTAATAGTAACTAAATATTACGTTAAAATTATATAACCGAGCAGTACAATAATTGGAAACAAAATTTAAAGGCTATAAATTCTTGTGAAAATCGTACCGAACGAAATGTAGTTCAATCTCAGATTTCTCTGTACATGCACGTTTGATAATTTTATACCACGCCTAGCTCGATGCAAGTTTTATAGGTAGAATTGAGAATTTGCTATTTGGAATGGATCGACTCCGCACAGAGATAAATTTGGAATTGAAGGCTATTAAACCAAACAAGTTAGCAATTTTCCGTAAATTATCGGGAAAGATAAATAAAATCTCGTAGTGCTTCCAGTGAAGCATAAAATAGTTTTTTTAGTAAGAATTGTCGTCGTTTTTCTTGAATTATATATTCGATTCTGAAAGTCAGTCAAGATTATGTCTAATAATTTACTTACATACTTGTAGAAATTGCAGTCAGTACTTTTGTAACGATTAACAATATAATTTTAATATTTGATGCATTTACATACTTTATAATATAATATCTCTACCCCTCACTCTAAACACGGGGATTAGCCCAGAAGTCGGAGACTTGTGCGGGAGAGTGGCGGCATATTATTATTAAGCTGGTCGCATTTGCGCCCAGGAACGACTTACGTTAGTAGACCCTAATCACTATTCAGTGCAGGAATGAGGGAAACCTGGAAAACCTCATTAATTAGGGGGGTAGTCAAATGTCAACCGGTATCAATCTCTCACATTGACCCAAGCTAACATTCTTCCACCCTACCATACCCGCAGAGAGGGTGTCAATCTTCTCCACGAATTTAGCTTATATACGGTCTACCGGCAGCGGAGAGCAAACCCACACTGATCTAGTCACCTCGATTCAAGTACTGACGTCTTAAACCGCTCGACCACTGATCGATTTTTGAAAGAAAGATTTACAGTATTCCAGCTACTGCACAGGGTATATGGGTATGGTAGATTTTTGTACCACTAAGTACACAGACGTACTCAGGAAGACCTAAAAGACAATAAAAAGTTATGATTTTTTCTCGATATTTAAAAAATTGGGTCCAAAACCCTCTTTTTCCCTCCAGAAAATTGACACTTATGATAAGCGTCGTTTGATATGATTTTGATCTGTCAACTACCATGCGGTCCTTTTCAGATCGTTTCTAAATATAGAAACAACTAAAATGAACATTGTATTAATAATAATACCTGATAGGTAACAGTTAATCCGGTTAGCTGCAGTATTTTGCATTCGTTTTTCTTTTTTTTTTCGTTCCAAACTGTTATAACTACATTTTCACGCATTAAAAGTCTGTCAGTATTACCCACTAACAACAAAACACACTTCGCATATAGTTATATAAAATGCCCGCTTATTCTAAGAAAATCCAACAAAAGGAGATATATAGGAGAGAATAGATAATAGAGAACTTTACTAATATGACCGTCTACTAATATAGACGTCCTTAGTAGTACTTGTATTTGTATGATATGACTTATCCAGTATCATTTGTTAATCTGCAGGGACTATATTAATTATTATTATTATTCTTATTATTTAAATGCACCCATGGCAGTTTTGTCCGATCATCTAGAGAAACAAACCGGCGAACTATATTATAAGAAAATATCTGTACCCAACACAAATTCCTTTATTTAATTACTATAAAATGTTTAAAATTAAAAAAAAGGCACTAAAAACCGAAAGAAAACACAAAATGACAAAGTAAACACACAGGATTTCAATTATGTCAACGTTTGCCATTTAGTGTTGCTGGTTGCCGTCATCTAAATGTCAAACGAGCTGCCATAGTCGGCCATAAATAGAGGTTTCATATGGTATCAACATTTTTTTTGCTTTGTTTGGAAATTTTTTCAAGGATGATTCGTTAATTTTTATTTTTCTCTATGCCCTCTTAAAATATTTGTACTTAGTCATAGTTAACTTTGTATATCGGGTTGTTTTATAATGGTTTAAGTTACCGACTGTTGCCAATCACACAACTATTACCTATGTATTTCCTTGACACTAGCTAGAGGTTTTTGACCTGCTCTTGTTATTCACGGGTTAAGCTCTGTGAATCCCTGAGGCCGGTCAGTTGTTGCAAGTTGAGATATTATTTTATTCTTTAAGTCTGTTTGTAACAATTTATTGCATGTATATATATTTTTTTTCAATAGGGATTTACAGTATTCAAACCATGGTTTTTCTGATTGTTTTGTCAAGCTTAGGTAACTGGTTGCTGCCAATAACATACCTACTATACCTACATTTCCGTGGCCTTAGTTAGAACTTTTTGGCATCCACTTATTGTTCTTGGGGTAGACTATAGGAACCTTTGGGGCCGCCCATAAGTTGATTTCGGTTCCTATTGTTGACTCTAAGACTCCTACGATTGAAACCACTCCTCAGATAACGGTAGTTCCCTGACACGTTCCATATTAACATTTATAACTGGTTGCATCTATTATGTCAAACGTTTCGCCGTTCTTCACTGGCGGCATCTTCAGTAGTGACTTAGTAAAAGTTTTAATAGTTACAGAATCAGACAATTACCGTTGTCTGAGGAGCAGTTTCAACCGTACTGTCTTAGAACCAACAATTGTACAGCAAACTCGTAAAGCAAGTAGTGTAAATGGTAAACTAGCCAATTGAACAATTAATATTAACACTGTTATTCGCTATGCAAAAATATCCCTATCGATCGCAGGTTGCAGGTCACGGCCTGTTTATTTTTATAAAAGCGTTTTCGCTTTCCGCATGGCGCTAATTAAAAAGTAGGTCGGTCAATAAAGCCAAAATGTGAATACTTAATACATCAATCACCCGTGACGCTTGGGTTAATAAGAGGAAAACAAATTCTTAATCCAGTTTTTTATGCCCCCCTTTATTTCATCCGATCCGGAGGTTGTTTCGCCTTCCAATGGTTCGGAAATAAAGAGTGCGGCAGCGGGGAAAAAAGTTGTTTTAGGCAAATTGAATTTCCTCCTCCCTGCTCTTATGAAGGGAAATTATGTATTGTTGTGGCGCATTTGGAGACGCAGTTATAAATTCACCCGTTTCTTATTCTACCCTGGATGCGGCGTCTAATCGGGGTGTTGTCATAAGCGAAACAAAGACACCGCTCCGCTAGAATATCTCTGGCCTGAATGAAATGTTTTGAATTTCAAAACGACGGTGATACCTTCATTTGTAGGCAAAATCATATTTAAAATTTAATAATTCAGAAAGGTAGCAAAGAACTTCTTTATACTACTTACACAACTTGAAGGAATATAAAATTCTCTTAGATTATTAGAAATTCTTCAATCAATCTTCTTAATAGAATATTAAATTTTATACAAACAATGAAAGTTTTCGATATATGATTATTTTCATAAAAACTCGAAAACAAGACAATAGTTCAGCGAGCCCCTCCATCAGAACTTAGCCCGAGAATAACAAGGACAGGTCAAAGAGTGTCAGCAAGGCTAGGAGATATTATTTTAACACTTTAACTTCTTTAGTAACAGTGACGAGTTACCTAGACATAACAATCCCAAAGACCCACATGGTGATTCAGAACTTATCAAAACCAAATTTTCTTGAATGTACTGGGAACTCAATACAATACAATTTTGTAAAAAAAAATCATTTCGAAAATGATTGAAAAATATAGATACTTCTGGATGGCACTGAAAACTGGTCCACTGTAAAATCTGACAAGGCATAGCATGCAATCGGCGACTGGATAAAAATTTGAAAGACATTCACAAGGCGTATTGCATTATACGCCGTGGACCTCTATCTATTTCACGATTTGGTTGCAAATTTCCCGTGTCACGCCCGCGTTGCACGCAATTGTATTGCATTAAAAGTAGTTGAATTTGGCATATAATTACGAGGAAATAGTTCTGCTAAAGCATTTTCACTTCACCATAAATTAAGTCATTTTTGACACTTGAAAAACTAATCTAAATACTCGCATCTCAAAACGTTAATAATTTAAGTAATCGGATTTCAATATTCAGAATCGCCTTTAATTTATTATTACAAATTTTGTACACAAACTTGAATATTTATAACTTTAAATTCGATTCACATACAGTTTTGATAAACCAGCAGCAACTATTTTGTAAAAGAAATATAAACCTTGTATGAATAAATCTTGTTACTTTTGCATGATTTGTTATGCGTATGTAGGGAAACATTTGTATAATACAAATTATTACAAATGCCGTGAGCTTTATATTAGCTATATTTCAGTATGTTAATGACTCTATTTAAATATACATGCGAAATAATCCTTTCCTTGTATTTTAATTTTAAGTATTATTCTACTTTGTGTTTAACGATTTTAGAACTACGTTTGTTTTGACCAGTTGAAACGTTGAAACTGTAAGTATTGTGATCATATATGCGACGTATATATGTTTTTTTTTCTGATATTGTAAATCGAATTGTCTTGGGAAGTAGGGTATATTGGGTAGTTTTAAATTTAGCCCTCTTCTCACCACTCTTTATCTTTCCACTTCATTTCGGTAGCAACAAAGGACAGTTAAAGTTATTTTTGTAATTTATATTCAATGCAGACCACAAAATCCGGTTATTAACTGAAATTGTTGTATTGATTGTTTTAACAATAATTCTATCAATTGTTTTTCAAAACATTTAAATATTTCAATTCTTGTAAGTAAAGCTTATATTATATAACCAATGTTCACAATATCGACACACTATTATTTTTATTGACTCTTTATCAGAATATCATAAATCTTTAGTATTTTCTCTTTTGCAATATTTTATTTGCTGCACTTGCCAAATGTCCTATACGTTTAAATTAATTAGTCCTCTACACCTCCTGTGTGAAAGCTAAACGCATACTAATTACGGAGTTATTAATATTTTTCCGAATAATGGTAGAAGTTCCCTATTTAAAGTTTTATTTGCTCTTTTAAATGTATCAAGTGAACGACAAATGTCAAACTTAAAAGTAAAGCATTTTCACAGTTTTGAATTGTATGTTGTCATGTTCATGTTATGAGTGTCAAAGTATTGTGTAATGTTTTCAGTAAAAATATTGTTAACAGTCGGGTGATTTAGAAGCACTCGCCTACGGCTTATGCCGTAACCCTCACCATCATTATATGCTTGTTGAGAAATATAGGTACTATTGTCCACGGCTATATTATAATATATACATTATTTGTCTGTTTCTTCAAATATAATACAGAGTGTTAAAAAAGAGTGTAAAATATTTCAGGAGGTAATAGTATGAACCAAAATAAGCAGAAAAGTCTTAATAAGCATGGGTCCGCAAAGTAACGGTTGCGGAGATCAAACATTTTATTTTATTAGGAATAAACCGACAAAGGAAGCTTTTAACAAACAAAAAACAAAGTTACAGAAGATGTTCAAAGTGCCCTCCGTTCATTTCCAAGCAGGCACGACATCTTCGTCTCAACGATATTCGAACTCTTTCGAAAACACCCTCCTTGGTTTGGATTTCTTGACACTTTTGATCCGTAGCTGCAGCTCTTCCAGGCTATTTACAGGAATACCATACACTAATGTCTTCAAATATCCCCAAACAAAGAAATCTAGAGGGTTCAGATCAGGCCGGACCTGTTTTATGGCCTCCAAGATCGCCTGATCTTTCTGCTTATTTTGGTTCACACTATTACCTCCTGAAATATTTAACACTCATTTTTTAACGCCCTGTATACCATGTGTACTGATATATTTAGGTTATTTTTCCCTGTTACTGTTTTAAAGTAGACGTCGTATATTACCCGATACTACGCCAAACCAAGCCAAGACATGCTGTGCACCGTCAGAAGGTTCTAACATAGTGTATCTTTGTATATTTTTATATATTGTGTGCATACTGTTCTGCAACATTCAAAAATTTTTGTTGTCCTTGTTATAATAGTTAACAGTCAAGATGTGTTGATATTTTTCTATTTTCATTTAGTTATTATCATTAATGCAATTCCATTTCTAGCGTTACAAATCGGTTCATAAAAGCTCAGAGTGGCTCCTTCATGCTAAACAAATTGCAATTTCTCGGTCACTCCACGGTTCTTATTCCGCAATATTTCCATATAATTGGAGGACTTAAACTGTCGCCCTGGCAAAAATTAGAGGCCCGCTCATGCTCCCGGGTGTGTGCAACGACTACAAACTTTTTCAAATGAACTGCATCTCGGTGAAGAAGTGAAAAATGTGCAATGAGCGTTCTATAAATACGCTCCATGGGACCGTATATCTCGTTTACACGGAGCTTAGCAAATAATTCTCCATTTATAAAATAAATTCGAAGCCAAGGAAATAAGGTCTGGATGTGGGTATTCCTTTATTTTCAGACATGTTAAGTTGAAATATGTCGATTGCAGTCTGAATGTTAAATATATGCGAGTCTGTACTCTATTGGCTGGTAAACGCAACAGATATTCGTTGTAGTCAAGTATGTGGTAGATACCAGTTCAAAATCTGGACCGATTTTTTAAATGCAATGACTTTTCACTAAGTATGAGTAATGTTGCGTGAAATTAACTACTCTTTTAAATATATCCATACATAAAGAAGCCACATACAGTGTGTTTCAAAAATCACACGCACAATTTTGAAAATATCACTCGGACAGCTTTTTATTCCATTTTTAATTTTTTACTAATTTACTATTTTAACATATTTGGTTAAAATAAGCCCATTAAAATTTTTACGGAATATAGTCTCGGGTTAAACAATAGAAGGTTAACATTTTAACTTTGGCCCTGACGTTAAAATTTAACCAAAAGCATTACAGAATATACCCGATAGTTATTTGTTCAAAATGTATAAGAAATTCGAACTATAGAAGTTAATGTATTGTTCATGCTCAAGAATTTCTTCACTCTTGAGAACTTTCGTTTATTCCAATTCAAGTTATACAAACCCCACTATATATTTAACCTTCAATTACTCGGAGAGCAACTTTAAAACTAACACAGTGAACCCGTAGGTTCGCTCTATTAGCCAATCACTGTAATTTCCAGAACAAAAACTTTCTGAGAGAATCCCATTCCTCTGGAAACCGTGGCCAAACTTCCGTCGGCCCGCTTAGCCTCGGAACTCGGCAAATGCATTACGGCGGCTAAGTGGCGGAGGCGGAAGGAAGAAGACACATTAGTGTAACTACTGTGTACGTATCCGGGTTAATGTGGCTAATTGCGCCCTCCCAGCCAGACACTTACGCGCCCGCCTCATCCGTCTGTATCGGTTGCTTTATCAAAGGGACTTGCGGCGGATTTATTAGCCTGATTAGAGCGACGATATGCTCGAGAGCAGAAATGCGAGACGTCTTGCGGCGAACAATCGTAGGGAAAGGGGCGCCGCCTGTTGGGGAAAAAAAATGCGAAGCATCTGCTTTTGATTTTCAAGGAGATAAACCAGAGTCACTCTTATACAGGAAGCATCAAGGATATATAATTAAAAAACCGGTTATTTTCGCAACATAACCCCTATGTTTTTTTTTAAATACGATGTGATGCTAAAAGTGTTGTTATAAATTTATTTGCGTTTTCTAGACCTCAAAATAAGACGGAAAGTCTATATAACTGTCACTCGTCGAACTGAATTTAAAGAACTGGGATTTATTTTTGATGCTCAATTTGTTCTTCATATATCGGCTTTATTATAAGAAATGCTAAACCTCAGACAGGTTTCTACAATCTCCATATTGTACAATGCTTGAGTATGCGACTATTATTTGGAATCCTATATATGTTACTCATTATCAACATTTACAAACAGGAGATTTCTTAAATATCTATCTTGCAGACATGAAAATGTTTACCCTGCCAGTGGCATTTCTCAATCTGACCTGTTGAGTAGATTACATTAAATGATGTGACACCTCGACGCACTTACTTTTCACTGTTATTTTTGTTTAAATTCTTGCCGTAAAATGATCAAACTTGTGGTGTTCTTTAAATACAGAAATCCCAAAATATAAAACACAGAGCAAAAGTAATATTAAAAATCCACTTTTACTGTACATTTGTAAGACACATTATTTTGCTATTCTAACCCCATATTTTAACATTTATTTTCACATACTTATAAACAAAAGTGAACAATCTTATATGCAGAGCTATGTAAGTTTATGTTATCCCAATATCTACATCTACAGTTGAATTTAATAAAATACGTATTGTAACCTCTAAATTGCTTTAGCGGGGAAACACGTCACGTAGACAAACAAACTTTATTGTCACTCTTGATTACACAACGGTCAAATGCTTTACTTTGACGTTTCAGTAATTTGCGTTTGACTGCTCAATATAAACTGAACTGTGTCAGCAAAACCGCTCCGCTTATATAAGTTTTTGGGGTTCTAGAAGTTTTCCACGGTTTTGAGAACCAAACAGAATGTGGCCGGGAATGTTCCAGAAAACGTCAACAAAATTCTAACAAATTCTAACGTAAACAGGAACATAATTATTAACAAACTAAAAAGGTAGATGAGCTTCGATACCAGTATTTTGAGAGATTTCTGTACCAACTTTGTTGGTTAGACCGCTTTCTATCGTTAGATATTCGTTTCACTTCGATAACTGAATATTCGCAGGTGGTATGAGATAACATTGATGTTTGCTAAACTATATTATTCAGTTCTTAAATGTCTAAAATTGCTTGTATGTGTAGGAAACACTATTTTAAGAATACGGCGTCCTTAATTTGCTTAATAATTACATTGATTGTTCTGATATTCATAGTAGCATTTAATATACCTTCATTCTATTCTCGCTCCTATACACTCCTAGACTTCCCGTAGCCGCCTCTGTAACTGGTCTCATCTCAGAAGACCACCATTATTGGAGGAACGGTTCCGACCGTCGCAGTCGTAATACCAACAATAGGAGCCGGAATCAATATATTGACGGGCCCAGAGATACCGATAGCGGGTCTGTCCTCATAGAGCGGAGTCTGAGAATAACCAGGTTAGGTCAAAGAATCCCAGCTGAAGCTAGAGCTGTGCTCTTTAATCCTGTTACTGGTGGCAGCCCGGAAAATCATTATATCGTAAACACTTAAAATACTTCCAACAAACTGTCAAAGTCACAAGAGCCATATACCGCTTTCAAGCTTGTTAGTTCTCCTCAGTGTGCCATACGTGAGGCAACCGATGACTTATCCGACAGAAGCTAACCTGAGTAGACGTAATGCAGCACATAGCTACATCTTGTGGCCAGATGCTGAAGCTGACGGTCCCACAAAAAAGCACGTTTTTTATTTTTGTAAAGGACCACTTGCACTTCTACTTTAATACAATTTGAAGTAAATAATACTACAATTGTGTCTCTATAGTTTTGGTAATGATCACCACAAATGTTTAAAAATTTTACAATATGACATTCATTACAATATATAACTGCAAATCTATAATTTAAAGAAGAATAATTTTTCCCCTGTTTACTGCCATCTAAGTAGCTGAATATCGTGAGCGGAAAGAAACATAATTTTTGACAAACTTAAAACTTAATTATTTATGAATCTACATACTTTACTACCACGATATTGTTTTATAGTACATTATTATTTATACACAAATCTTAAACCTGTTCATTATACAATATTCTCTATTCTATTTATTTGATTTCAAACTATTACCTGTTAAAGTAATGAAAAATAATTATGTATGAATGAGGTTAAAACTAGTAAAAGCTTTCCGTTTAACTGATCTGCCCAACTTGGATCACTCGTGATCACTTAAATAAGAAGCTCTTTTTATGTTCAAATTTACATTTACTATTAGGTTTATTGGCAAAAGTGTAGTTACTTATCTAAAAATTGTATAATTTTTGATTTAGTGCCTAACTGACTCCCCGCAGACGACGCTCGTCGCCAAATGTGGGCGTCAGCTGCCGTTTAGATTTGCAGTATTGCTGGCAACTGCATTGTAGGGAATGCGCCTTTCCTGTAGCCATTTATCATTCTGACATATGCACTGCGATTGTGGGCGGAATTCGAAACGAGCAAATTCGCATTTTCTACAGAGGAAAGCCGAATTTGCATTGTCTACTAAATATGATAAATAATGCTCTGATGATTTCGGTTTGATTTATTTAGTGGTGTGACATGTGCTTCAAATTAGCCAGCTCGGCGCGTGTTACATGTCGGCCGATTGGTTGTTATTAAATTCCGAATTTATTCGCTACTACGGCTCTGCAACGAATAATAATTCCATAAATATTTCGGTCACAAAATGAATTATGCGTAGTCCGTATAATATTGTCAGTGGGGAACAAATAATTGTTATTTCAGTAGTTTCTAGACAATTAAATTTGTATTTATATAGATAGTTTGGCGCGCAAATATACACTGGAAAAATTGTATGTGGATATACGAGATGTGGCAATTAAGTTCCGCGAATTTAGTTATAACTCGGAAATTGGCAACACTGCATCGTTCGTTAACGTTTTTCTAGAGAGGGGGGACCTTTATTTTTAGTTTCAGTCCAAGGTTGAAGTCGATAGCACGTTTGCTTTGTGTTTTATGTGTATTTTTTGGAAGTAACTTTTTTAGTGGCGTCGTGAATTACAAGCAACGTGTTCTCATTCAATTTTTAGTGAAATCTTGCGAAAAACCCTTGGAAATCCTTCAAAAATTGCTGGTGGTGTATGGAGACGAGTGCATGTCGAAAATGTTATTGAATGGGCAAAATGGTTCAAGGAGGAGCGTGAATCGGTTGAAGACGATCCACGTGAAGGAGCTCCTGTCACCTCTCGTACTGACGCGAATGTTGACCGTTTGCGTGCACTGATCACGACTGACCGGCGCCTAAGTGTGCATTGTCTGACGAGCTAAACGTCAACAAAAAAACCGTACGCAAGATGATACAAGAAAATTTGAATATGCGAAAGATTTGCGCAAAGATGGTGCCAAAAGTTCTCACCCGTGAACAGAAAGACATGCGAAAATCGATCTGCGAGGATTTGTTGTCCCGCATGCGGAGCGACGGTAGAGACTGGATGAGTCGGGTAGTCACTGGAGATGAGACCTGGATATTTGAATATGACCCCGAGACCCGTAAACAAAGTCAGCAGTGGGTGGAAAAGTGTGGAGAGCGGCCAACAAAAGTGAGGATGCCCAAGTCACGACTGAAGGCAATGTTGATAGTTTTTTCGATATCCACAGAATCAGTCATTGTGATATGTTCCTGCCGGCTACACAGTGACCGAATAGTTTCATATTGGCGTCCTGGAACGGCTGCGGGCCCGCGTTTTCCGTGTGTGACCCGAACTCGCTGACAATGGCTGGATCTTGCACCACGACAACGCGCCAGCCCATTCATCGTTCATTGTGCAAGAGTTTTTGGCAAAAAAAGACATTCCAATGTTGACGCACCCACCCTATAGCCCCGATATTGCCCCCTTGCGATTTTTTTCGAGATACAAATTAATTTATTAATCATTACAATAGGCCAACTTTGGAATGCTATTTAAAAAATAATAATCTAGGTGGCATGTGTCAGTTTGTCATAA
Source organism: Monochamus saltuarius (assembly GCA_025584915.1). NCBI lineage: Eukaryota > Metazoa > Arthropoda > Insecta > Coleoptera > Cerambycidae > Monochamus > Monochamus saltuarius. Next base: position 58,433,863 of record CM046723.1, read on the forward strand.
ATTCCATGTTAGACTTTAACAAAAAAAAAGACAATATAAGACAATACAAGTCGAGTGACTTGTTTTTGAAGTGTTTGTTAGATTTTAATACATTTTTTACAAAATAAGTAAATCTAGTGAATTATTCCTTTGAAGAATTGGCCGATATACGTTTTATATATGGAAAAGCAAACGGAACTTCGAATGAAGTATCCTTGAAGATGCATTCTTTAAAAATGAAACAATAAAATGTTTTTATCAATTAGTCAAAGAAATTTCATTTATTTTAATATTTCTGATGATGTATATTGTATATTGTATACGCATAAAACTTTTACCAATGAGTTTCAGTTTCAGTTTCTTCTCGTGGCTTCATTTGCTAATGGTATTATTCAACAAAAGATGGCTGTATTCACGAGAGTGAAATGAGCAGAGTTCAGATTACAGCCATTATCAGTATTTTGCCTACGACTATTAACAATATTTTAACAACCTTTTGACTGAAAAATTATAGAATATTCTGACATTTGCAACTTGAACATGGCACATAAAACACCTTAATTTCAGGTTTGACATTCGTTGTTAATTTGATAAATTTAAGAAAGCAAATAAAACTTTTTTAACCAGAAAACTGCCTTAAATCGGAAAAATGTTAATATTGTCGTGATTAGTATAGTGAGTGAGGTGTTGGAGAGTTCAGCTTTTATACAGAAGATTTGGGTTCAATAGCCAAAACCGGAGATTTTTTCTTTTTGTTAGTCCATTCCCAATACTGTCACACTGAAGAATTTAAATTTGGGGACAGGCGTCTGAATAATCATTAATCACAAGTGAAGAAATAGAACAATATATATAGTATAATATACCTAGTCGCGAATAAACTTTCAGTAAGAATATATATATATTTTTTTAAATAAAATGAATAATATAAATAAAGTAAATTAAGGCAATCGAAGGAGTCACATGTGTTAATAATAAAAGGCGTGCATGCTTTGTCGTAGACCACATTTCCTTCTGTGCTTGTTCGTGATGGAGGGCGGTAATTCACGTTTTTATTTTATTAATTTCACACATACATAAACTCGGCGGTAAAAGCTTTTCTGACAAATTTCCCCCGGTCGGCATCTGGGACTGTAACGGATTGCTTCGTGTCAAAAATCGCGTGGCGGATCACCATATTCATTAAAATGAAATATTCGGCGGCGTTAGAAGAAAATTAATTAGTTGGGATTATATTCGAAACTACGTAAGCATTAAGAATTTGGAATGAATCTTTTTCACAAATTCCGATGTTTTAATTAACATATTTGGTATTACACACACCAATTTGTTTCTAATTACCTTTTACAGCATACCCTAGGAAAATAATAAATAAAAATGACTGAGAATCTTGTGAAGGTCAATTACTGTCAATCCAATCCAATTTTACTTCATATCCAATCATCGAGTTCATTGACTACGTTAAAAAATAAGAAAAGGCGGATGTGACCCACCACTTCAATTTTTAGTAAATTGGTCAAAATGTGGTTTATTGTGATTCTAAACCATGGAACATAGACCGATTGTATGATTATACTTCTCTTTTTTATTTGATCTGAAACCAAACGTGTATAATCCCAAAGAATGGGACTATTCAGAGATTATTTTAAATAAAGGAAATGCCGTAGTAAGTATCTCCAGACAACGACTTTTTTTGTGCAACGGCGTTATTAGTTCCATACACTTTGTTGCATGATCCTCGCTTCCAATTTTCATCTAGTATATATCAGTCAGGATTTCTGTAAATTATGTTTGCACCATATACTTGCACTACGGAAGTACATGATATACGATATTATGATACCTATTGACAATAAGTTAACAACCTTAGTCTTACTGAACTATACCGATTGCATGGTTTCTTTAATTAATGAAAATTATATTACTGGCAGTCGATGTGTTGTTTATAATACCAAGTAGTTACTAGCGGAGTACCGCAAGTGTCTGTTTTGGATCCCAATTTATTTTACGATTTATACCTCATTTGAACTGTGAAAATGCGAAAATTACACTTTTACTCTAATAATACATAACAATAATTACAATGTTTTGAAGAAAATTCAGCAAATGTGGCTAATGGAGAATAATCAATGATATAAACTTTTACTTGTGGATATTCTTTACATTAATGGAATACGTTTGCAATGGTCGATATGTAGCTTGAAGTCTTAGTGTTTGATCTAGACGATTGAAGTCAAATTTAAAGATGTTATTCTTCATATACGGAAATCTACTAGCCTCACGTTGAACTGATTCAATAAGATAACGATCATGCGCCAGCTTTGGTGATCAAATTGCAAATCCATATTTTAATATAGGATGAATATGTCTTATATAAAGAGGCATAAGTATTAATGTTTGGTGTAGAAAACACTTTAAATAAGAGAAGAATACGTTTAGATTTATAAACGCATTGGGATATATCATGAGACCATGAAGAGATCTCAAGGAATGTAAAGTCTTTGTAAACTTCAACTTCAGTAAATGATACTTGACCAACAAAATAGTTGAAATTAGGATTATTCTTTCCAATGTGTAGGACAATACTTTTATTGAAATTGATAGAAATCAGCCATTCACTGGAAAGTTCGTGAAACAACAAGTTGTAGCTGATGACCATAGATTTTGGTATCATCGGCATAAAGAAAGCATTTAGAAATTACGAAGGTAAATGTATAGGTAAGAGATAAATAAATTAATTATAATAGGGGGCCCTAAAACAGAACCGTGCCGAACTCCACATCTCACGTTATTGAAATCAATAAACTATCACCTTAACTTTACATTTATTGCGGTTTTTTAGATAATGTTATTATCGCTGTCGGTATCGGTATCTGATACAGTGTTCACATATACCAAATCCTACAGATTTTCCATATTTACTGCAAGTTCACTCAGTAGTGTGCCTAGCCAGCCAATGCTAGAAATTGTATTATTTAAAAGATAATAATGAAGAAAAAGATTTTATTATTTATTACTGTATCTACAGGGGAAGAATCAACAAACGCACATAGATAGCTACTAGATGCATTGTTATCCGATAAACTACACTCTTGAAGAATAGGCAAGAAACTGAGACTTGACTACAATTTGGTCACTGCACTGATTTGTACCAACATTTTGAAATCGGACTGTGAACACTTTAATGTATTTTGAATTGTTGTTTAAGATAGAACGATAAATTAATTATCCGATTCTGCAGAACCATCCGACATATACATCGATCTCGCTGACGGTCACCGATATTTCTATCGGATCGAAGACTGTGCCAAGATGTCTCTTTGAAGCCATGTATTTCTGACAGCACTACCGACAGAGATAATATCGTACTATGTGAAACTGCGTTTAGAAAGTCTGATAACCATGCAAAAGGGAAAATCGTGTAACTCATAATGTTTTAAGCAGTTTTTTTAAGTACACTACTGGCAGCTTTATTAAAGATTTCTGATAAAGAAATTTTTGGCGAAAAATCGACCTTATTTTTCATATGAGAGACCATCCGTTCATTTCCGTAAGAAGGCCGATGAAAGAAGGATGAAATACGTTTTCGTTTGTTTTACAAAAAATTGCTAAATGAAATTGTATCCGATATTTGCTGTAACAATTACAAACGAATTTTTCTCTGCAGCAAAGCCCGTCCGCTCACGTGCGGGTTATTGCAGATAAATAAGGACGGCGAACACTGTTGCGCAACTAAACGTCCCGAAAATGAATTCCCGGCATTCAACAAGGTTGATTTGTGTACGAATAAAAAGACGCTTAGGGCCCACTCGGGCGGAACAGACGCGAACGAGTGACGCATTTGTAACTGTCAAGTTTCCAGTTTCTTCAATATCCGAGACAAAAAATCAATTAGGCCGCATCCAATAACGAACGGCAACGGAACGGGGCCCCGTTTTTCACGCGGGATCTCCTAGGTAGCAGGTTAGCTTTATTGTTGTTTTCACACTAATGGTAAATCAATACGTCAAGTCAACTTTGACTTTTTATGGTCTGCTGGTCGTTATCCACCTATAATAAAATATGCCGAGGAGGACTTCACTGGCGGCTGCAGCAATAAATCATGTCTGAGTAGGCTCAATTTTTTTATGGAAAATTTATAATATACTTCTAGATAGCTCATAAAAAGGATTTTGCTTGTTGGGCACATGAAAGTAGCAGGCAGTCTTGGGCGGAATTATTTTCGTATATATGTTGCACACAATACTCGAAATCAGTCAATGTCCGAAAAAAGTATGCAAAACTAGTTCTGAGGACAGAAAAATTCCCATACCATACGTTTAAACGACTTTGCCTATTGCAAAATATGGAGAACTAGTTCTGGGCATTATAAATAGTTCAAAACTAGTTTTGTGCATTTTTATCTGAAGTTTATGATACTCGAAAAAGTATGCAAAACTAGTTCAGAAAATGTGATGGCAATAAAGGCATAACTCTACTTTTATTTTTCTCATCTAACTCTCAGAAAATGAATAGAACTAATGCACAAAATTAGTTTTGAACAATTTATAACGCCTAGAACTAGTTCTCTGTATTTTGTAATAGGCAGTAACCGTTTAAATGTATAATTTCGGGTATGGGAATTTTTCGGAGGTCAGAACTAGTTTTGCATACTTTTTTAGGACATTGTCCGAATTCCAATATTGTGTGCAACATATACAGATTTGGAAAGTGAGGATCTTGATGGTGAATTGTATTTTGCCGCTTGCGTGTATTTGTGTCATGCTACACGCATACTTCGACCACAGCGTGTTTACATCAAGCAGTGTTGCCAGGTGGGAAAAATTCAGTGCATGAGAATAATTTCAAAGAAGCAAGTAATTTTCAATTACTTTTGTAATGCCATTTTTATTTCATTAAAAATCATTATGTTCTGCTATTTTATCATAATATTACATTGTAAGTAGGTAGTTACAGGTACTTACTTAAAAGTTATTAACCACGTAACCTTTCTAATTTATTTTATTGTTAGGCCGGGCGAACGTTGAGGCGCAGTTGACGTGACGCAGGGTGACTCACGGGTCGTAAAATCTGTTGTTTCCAGAAAATGTAGGTACCCTTACGGAATAGAGTTAAGAATCACTGCAATACAGCGTGAATACAGCACACACACCTCATATCCGTAGACTGTCATACCCGTTTATGTATTCATTGCTAATTATTAAGAGAGCAGTCTACAATAAAGGACATTTCAAGTAGGTACCCAAATATTGTAGATACCTACCTCTATCTATTCAATTTTGCCCTCGATTTTGCCTTTATTTCTCGTTAAGTCTTTGTTTTGGTAGGTTTCAAAGAGTAATTTTAATAATTTTATTATTTCTTTTTGTGTCTATTAAAAAGCATGAGATTTTGTAATCAAAATATGAGAGCATGAGATTTCCTCGGAATGGATGAGATCTGACAACACTGGCATCAGTTGATCTGACAGTTAGATTTGCAGTGGCGATACGGAACCGATTACCGTAGTAGTGGGGAATGCTAGACCAATGCACGTCGCCTCCCCTCTTAAAGTTCGTACCTTCCCTGGAATGAAGCGGCAATTTCTACTTTCTCTGTAAAGATCCGCAATTTCCGAATCTGTATAGGTACTTTGTAAGGAGTACGATGGTGCATAAAATATAAACTGAAATTTTATACAGAGTGCTTCATGATCTAAAAGAAATTGGGAATAGATGCGTCATGAAAAATGGAGTTAAAAGTTATATTTTCCAAGAAAAAAATATTGAAGTTCTGGTACTTTCAACCATCGCTTGGCTACTGTAGTGTCTGGCCAGGCGATTTTAAATATCCGATTACTTATGGTATTAACTAAGAGATGCAAGTATTTACATTAGTTTTTCAAATATCAAGAATGGCTTACGTATAGCAACTCGCAGTTGATGGGTATCGTTTTTTCAGTAAACCGCATATATATAAATATTATAGCATCAGTGCGTAACGTCATTTGCATTTTAATCACAAGCGATATTTTTGTAATATATCAGATATACAGGGTGTCCGGAAATGATGAGCAAAATATTCAGGGGATAAGTATATTATAGCTCACCGTCCGTAACTAGCTTAATAATTAATAACAATAGCGGCAAAAGCAGTTGAATTTACTGTATAAAAATAGGTGTTGTAAAATGTAATTTATTTCTTTATTTGGAAATTCTTTCTTTGGAAATTTCTTCCTATTTTTTGTTCGCCGATTATACGCCTTATCAGGTTTTACAGGAAGTGTATTTTTAAATCATTCTTGAACTGCCCTTTCTGATTTTATTTTTTACAAAATTGTAGTTGTAAGAGTCCTCTGTACATTAATAAAATTTTTTAGATAAGTTCTAAAACACCCTGTATTCTTTGTAAGGAGTACGATTAAATATACACTGGAATTTTTATTAATCATGATCATATATTAAGTGAGTATGTGAAAATCTATCGACGTGGCGTACCATAGCTAATTTACTGTCAGTAGCACCATGTCTATAGGAAATTTTAGGTTTTATTACCCTAATCCTACAGGATTTATTCCGAACGTTAAAAAGAGAAATTTCCTTACCTGTATACACATAGCTTATGATATATAGATTATATACATACTCGTAGCTTATGCAGCTGGTAAGTTTGCACTATGCTGGCGAGCAAGTTATAGTTCACGATCTTGTCATGAATTATAACACAGAGTCTGCAGACTCCTTAGGGATATTCTCGCTGCTGCTGATTTCTAAAGTCCACGGTTACCGATTTTAGAACCTTATTTTGGCACGAGCAATCGTCAAATACTAAAGGGGCCAACTATTGGAGGGTATATTTACCTAATAAAGGCTCCTTCTCCTTCTGATAGGAGACCTGTTGAAATTGAGCATACACATCATATAGGGTGGCATAGCAATTATTTGGAAAATCCGCGTTCAAATAATCATACCGATACCAGTAGGTACTGCTGTTTGCTAACACTGATAAAGTGTAACTAGCGTCCTCTGTCAATGAATTTAAAATTATTATTGTTTTTCAAAGAGGAAATATTTGAAAAGTGAGAGTGAAGCATCAGATAGTTAGAGAAATAATGCTACCAAATTTGACAAAAAGATGCAGATACCACAGCCAAAGATGTGAACTAGAAATCGTGAGAATTATATTTCACTAGGTAGATTTCTGCTATAACAATGGACAGTCAATACCGTGGGGAATCAAAATTGTGACAAGATTTCGCAAAATAGAGATTTCAGAAGGATTTCGCGGAATTCCGAACAATTTCAAAGATTTCGCATTTGATAAAAATTGCTATACCTACTTACACAAGGTGTCTGCAAAAGGTTGGGAAAAACCTCATAGTTAATCAAGTTACTTTAATCGACAATTTTATAGTTTCTGGAATACAATGTTGAACTTTTTTAGTTTTTTTTTTAAAGAACTTTATTATAAATTGTAGAAAATACATAAGACTTGGTTGTGTCGAGTTTTCTGGCACGAGAAATTGAAATATCGCCTTGAATTTGCTGTCAATGCAGAAGGTGAGGATTGTACGGTGCTTTACATTCATTTAAATCGTCATACATTTTTTTGTGCACTGGTGTATTGATTTTTTAATCAATAATTCGTATTCTTTGACCTTTTTTTCTTGATGTCTTGAATAACCTTTTTTGGATAGGATAACATAAACCCATTCTCTTCTTTTATACTTTATTCAATTAAGCATTATCAAATTTTGGACAAAGGTAAATTGGCTCTAGGAATATAGTAGCGGTAGTGGTAACATTTTGTCCAGGTCATCTAGACCAACTATGTACTGAATGTACATTCACAAAAAAAGCACGATTTAAATCCATGTGAAGTACTGTAGATGGCGCCTTCTACAATTGACATCAAATCAGCGGACATATAATATGTAAGCGATATATCATCTGTCGAGCTCTTTGTCATTCTACGCTGACGATACGAAATTATATGCTAATCCATCTAGCAATTATTTAAGTCTTCAAAAAGATCTGGACTCCCTGGCGGTGTGGTGCAACGATTGGCTGCTTCCGTTGAATACTTATAAGTGTGTTGTTCTCCACCTGGGCAAAAACAATCCTAACTTTCCATACTCCATTAACGGTCAGTCGCTAAGGAGTGTATTATCACATAACGATCTTGGACTCACAGTGAACATTAACCTAAAGTGAAGTGATCATATCGCCGCAGTATGCAAACGTGCCAACGCTAGACTGTTTTTGCTACAAAAATCGTTCTCCAAATTGTCGTTTGATAAGTGTTGCCGACTGTACGTCGTCCGATTCTTGAATACGCCGGTCCAGTGTGGTACCCTGAACTTGTTCGCGACCGAGAAATGTTAGAGAAAGTTCAACGCCGAGCCACCAGACTCTGTTTGGCCCTGTTAGGCCGTCATATGAAGAGAGATTGGACTTAGCCAATCTTACAACGTTTCAGCAACGACGTCTCAGAGGCGACCTGATTCTAACGTTCCGCAATATGAAGTACAACTTTGGCGGCTTAGCTTCAACTTTTCAACTCAACACAGATGCTCGCCTGCGCGGACCAATACAAACTAAAAAAGGAATCATTCAAGACACGGGCTAGACAGTATTTTCTTAGTAACAGGAACTTTGACTTTTGGAATAATCTGCCCCTTGATGTATTAGATGCTCAATCAATTAATTATTTTAAAAATAAGATTGATAATTATATGATCGCTTTTGGCTAGATTGGTTTCTCGATTGAATTTGTGCATTTGTGTTTTTACTACTATTTGTAAGTTTCAATGTTTATTTGTCATTTTGCTAATGTTTGTCAGTTCTCACACCGATTATTTGTAATTGTAAATGTAATTTAATTGTATGTGCTTACTTGCCACAGGCATATTATTTGTTGTTTTTCTATTTTTCTTATAATGGGCCTAATAGGACTTTGTCCTCTGCCCTTATTAAATTTTAATAATAATAATAATAATAATATTTCAATTTCTCGTGCCAGAAAATTCCTCTGAGATAAAACTAAAATAAAATGTAATTTCGACACCTTGTATCTCGGAAACTGTACAATTTTGGATTAAAGTAACTTATTTTAATAATAGATCGTCATATTTTGGCCTTCGGAATATGAGGTAGTATGTTTTACCAACCTTTTACAGATACCCTGCGAGTTATCGAAAAAATATTTAAAAAATACCAATGTATTAACTCAACAAAAAAGAATCTTTTAAGATTGCTCAGAACTGTGACATTCTTGGTCAAAAAATTGATTTTTTGCACGATTCTAGTCACACCCTGTACAACTAAAAAAAATCGTAAACATTTATTCCATGACAGTGGCGAAGATGCGAAAGATTGCGTTTTACGACATTGGCAAAAACTCTCAGATTGACAAAAACTGTGAAACTATAACAGCATCTTAGAAATAACGAAGTTTTGCACAATAGTTAAATTGTTTCATAAAGTGCGAAGCGCCGAGGTTAACTATTGAATTAACCCTCGACTTCCCCCGTACCCCAGGTACAGGGTGTCCGGTTTTAATGTTTACAAACTTTTAGATAAACAAATGTAGTTTTAACGTTTTTTAACAAAATACAAGAGAAAAAACAATTTCCAGTGCATTTACATTAAAAATCACGAAACTATTAAATGTAGCAAGAAAATAAAAAGACGGAATTAAGAAATGAGATTCTACAAATCTATAAAATATAAGAAAAAATAGAAACACTTCATTTAGACCAAATACTAAATACAAAAAAGCATGTGTATATCAAAACAAATGTTGGTATTCAATAATAAAAGACGCAATTGTTTAACATCTACAGAATGAATGTTACAAAACATACCAGTTTTATTTAAATTACTACACATGACATACAATGGAGAGCGCAGCATTATATTGGTTCCAGCCAATGGTAACACAAAATCACCATCTTGCAGAATATTGTGGAACATGAAAATTTAATGCGTGCAATAGACCACAATAGCCAAGTTCACTATGTAAAATTTTGTAAATCAATGTACAACTAGAAATGACACGTCTAACTTCTAATAATGTAACATCAAAGGTGTTCAATAATACATCATGACTAAATCCTCTTTCCGGATACGAACCGTACTCTTTAAAAAAAGAAATTTCAAGAACTGTTTTTGTACACTCTCAATAGTTGCCTATAAAACCTATAAAACGAGAACCATACTATTGAAGCATATTCTGTTTTAGATCTAACGCAGGAATAATAGAAAATCGTTAAACTTTGTGCATTACGAAAATTTTTACAATTTCTGATTAAGAACCCTAACATATTTAACGCTGCTGATACGATAAAGGAAATATGTCCATTAAACGACCATTTACTATCAAAAGTTATGCCCAAATCTCTATTATTATTACAACGAGATAACACTGACGAATTTAATCTGTATATAACTTCAACAAATTGTTTCTTCAAAGAAATACTAATAAATTTACACTTACTAGTATTTAAGTATAATTTATTAATGGTACACCAAGTCTCAATTTTATTAAGCTGACCTTGAATAAATTCACAATCATTCACTGATTCCACGCTATGATATATTTTCAAATCATCTGCAAATAAAGCAAACTTGCAGTCTATTATACTACCAATACCGTTTATAAATTTGCCCCAGATGACGCGGAATTTTGCGTGATTTCACCCGATTTCTTGTGATTTCGCACGATTTCTTTTAATTTCGCTCGATTTCTTGTGATTTCGCACGATTTGTGACAATATTTCCATGAGTGGTTACCCTCTTGGTTAATACCTTACAGTTGCTGTCCATTGTAGAGAGAGGTGACTGTAAGAATATTTTAAACTGACGTTGCCGGCCTTTTGATGTTGGGTAACATATGATTCGACTTTAACTGTGGAATTTTGAAACTACAGTTATAGTGGTCGATGTTAAATTGTCTACCGCTCTGTAAACATAACCTTTGACTTCTTCTCGGAGAGATCTGCTCGGCCAGATACGTAGTTCCATGTATTAAATGTGAAATATTAAAGGAACGGCCTCTGCGAGATTTATTATCATAAATCTTTAGGCATGTGCGAAAATTTATCGCCCGGAATTGTTACGGACCGAGTAAAAAATTCATTTGGATGTTTCGTGTTAAAACTATATAAGACAAGGAGAGCTGACTGGAACCGACGTCGGTTGCCGTGGCAACGCCCGAAATAAGAAAAGCTCCTCGGGACTCGGCAGATATCAAATTAAATATAGAAATGAATTTCGGGGCTGGCGTTCCTCCGGGACCAGAACAACACTCCTGGAAAAATACTTAAAATAAAATTATTACCTTTAATATTATCGACTTATTTATCTTTTAAGAGGAGGTACGCCGGGCGCCAGATTACTTTCAACAAATTGTCGTTGTCGGAATGGCGCGAGACGAGATGGAATTCCAAGTTTTAACAACTTGAAACGATCCCGCAGACCGATGAGATGGAGTCGCAGCTGCGGAGGATTGTGGGTGGATCCGAGTTTTTGTGCGTCTAACGGAATAATGGAGTACATACATATAGGGTTGATGCATATCTGAGTTCGTAAAGGTTCTATTGAATTCAAAACTAATTTATTTATTTAATAAGAGAAATACAAGGCGCCATGGGCGTATCTATGATTTTATCTTGGAGGGGGTAAAGTTGTACAGACTTACAACATCAACAGACTAAATAACTAAACATAAATAAAGACTTTTGTTAAATAAAAGAAGTTAATATCAATAGTAAAATATGTACAGTGTGTCCACGGATGGAGTTGACAAGAGGAGAAACTCTTATGTTTTTGACTTTATCGAAAAATGTCACTCTTTATAAAAGTTCTGCTTCCCGAAAAATGAAATTCTCATGAAAACTTCTTAGATCAGATATACAGGGTGCTCATAAATTAAGAAAACAAGAAAATACTCAAGAGAAAAGTACCATTATTTATTATTGTATACAACATTCTTATAAAACAAATCTGTTTATAACCCGAAATAGAGTCCTAATACAAATTTAAATTTTAACATTTACTCTACCTCTACTTCCCACCTCAACACATTTTTCCGCTAACTTAATAAATTGTTCGAATAGTTAGCGACTCATTCAGTTCATGTATTCCTTGGCGTATGTGCTTTTTAATACTTTCCTATCATGTGGCAAATCATTTGAATAAATGCGTGTTAGGGTACCTTGGAGAAAAAGGCAAGGGGTGTAAGGTAAGGATTGGGCCAAATCTTTCTGTGATCAGGACAGCCGTCCTGTTGCCAAAACATTTTGGAAACATTTGGTTTACCATTTTTAGTTGAGAGCCAGAAGTACGCAATAACCTGTTTTGGCAACAGGACTTGCTCATTTTACAGCCTTGCTCAGCCAATGGTGAAAGGTGGATTGGAATATTTGGCCCATTATCCAGCTAGACCACCTGACTTTTTTCCTAAAACAAAACGTTTATTCAAATGCCATATATCTGCCACATGATATTAAAAGAGCGCATAAAAGAAGAAATAACAAACTATTCGTAGGGTGCAGAGTAAAAGTCAAAATTGAAATTTTGATTTTAAACTTTGTATTAGGACTCTATTTCGGGTTATAAACAGATTTGTTTTATAAAAATGTTGTGTAAAATAATAAATAATGGTATTTCTCTCTTGAGTATTTTCAGGTTTTTTTAATTTATGAGCACCCTGTATATCTGATCTAACAGACAGAGACATTTTTCGATAAAGTCAAAAACAAAAGACTTTCTCCTCTTGTCAACTCCATCCGTGGACACACTGTATAATTTAAAAATTTATGCATTGCAGCAGTATTATAAAAATAAAAGATAATGGAAATTAAATTAATTTTTCTATTTTTTTTTACTTGCATATCAATAATTAAAATGTCTAACTTAATATGTATATGTAGAAGAGCAAGGAGTCTTTATGAACAGAATTGGGAAAGAGAAAGTTTTCGCCGCGGACAAAAGCATATTTAAAAATATTGTATTTATCTAGATCAGAGGTATTTTCAGCATTTATATATGCAGCAACATCGAGCAAAATTACAGAATTTAGGCTTGAAAGTCACATTAGTAAACGTTAAATATTACTTATAGAAATATTACTTATTACACAATTTAATAGGTATTGTTGGCATGCAATTATCAAGTAATTCAAATTACAAATACTTTACCCCTGTTTTATTACATGAAAATTATAAAGTAATGTATTTCATTTCAGTAATCTTCTTGGGGGGTAATTACCCCATTACCCCCATGGATACGCCCTGCAAGGCGCCCGGAATATGGGTACCAATATTAAAAGAGAGTTTGTATCTAGCAAGAAGCAATAAAAAATTCTTATAAAAACATGACGACCAAGGTTCTTCTACAAATACATTTCAAAAATAAAAATACAACTACCTACTATAAAAAAATGCAAAAGTGTGTTTAGAAAAGGCAAACCAAACGAAGCAAAAACTCTTTGAACATAATTTGTTTGCATTTGTTTTTGGTAGCAGTATTTATGAAGGAAACAATAGATTTCCTAAAAATCTTGTAAACTGTAACGTACTGCGACATTGCAATCCATTATATGTAGCTGTTAACTTCAAATTTTTGCATTGTACGTTTTCTTCTATCAACGTCAGTCATTTTGAGCTCTTATTATAACTATATCAAACTCTCAATTCTGTCTTGAGGAAACTCTAAGAACATAATTCACGGTAAGTATGTTTATGGGTAGGTAGGTGGTTATTATTTATGTAGAAACAATGGGCATGCATGTTTACAACCTTGTCACCTGTTTGGCGCGATAATTCTAATATCGTTCGTTGGTCAGAATTGTTAAGTTAATTGTTTTATTTGATGCAATTTATCATCCAGAAAAATAAAGGCAATCATATTCCGGCCAATCTAATTGCAGGATGATTCAGTCCTAATGTCATCAATTTTAAATGAAAATGGGGAAACATAAATATAATATAAGTGACTAAAAAAATATGTGCAAATTTATTTAAGCGAAAATAAATTTTATTGAAACCCCTTTTCAAACTTTTACTGACCGCTAGCAGCCCCGATTCATTCACAGCTCTTAAATCAACTCGGTCTGATACGACGTTGCCAAATTTAAATAATTTCCTAGTATTGCACATCATAAATAAATGGTTGTATTGACTATTTTAGAAAGTCATATTGTTACGAAAGCTCACCTACCTTTTTAGTTTGTTAATTAAGTTCCTGTTTACGTTAGAATTTATAAATGAAGCTCACCTACCTCGTTAGTTTGTAAATTACGTTTCTGTTTATGTTAGAATTTATAATTTTTGTGATGACTTTATTTTGACGTTTTCCGGAATATTCCAGGCTATATTCTATTTGTTTCTCGACACGTTCTCGAGATCTCAGAAACTTCCAGAACTCTAAAAATTTATATAAGCAGATCATTTTCTCCGCTGGAGTCAGTTTGTATTGAGCAGCCAAACGCGAGTGACAAAGTAAAGCGTTGACAGTTGCGAAATTTGTTCGAAGGATATTTCTTGTATAATCAAGAGTGACAATAAAGTTTGTTTGTCTACGTGTGCTTCTACGATAAACTAATTTCGAGGTTACAATATGTTATTGCTTACTTCATCCATTATAAATGTTAAAATATGAAATGAATGCTATAAATAGCATCATATCACGTTCAAGTCATTTTGCCGATGCCCTGCAAATTCTTGTCACGGTATCAAAGACCTGGTGTCGCAAAGACGTTATAAGGCTGATACAAAACTCGCAGACTGGAAAATATTGTCTTTGAGGAAAACGTCTCAATCAATCAAAATAATCCGAAATTATCTAACGACTGCGGGTTCCTTTCACGTATCCCCCTCCATATGTGAGGTGTGATCTCAAAATTTGGGGGAAAAAATGTGAAAAATACAATTAACAGTGGTAAAATTGAATAATAAGCACCCTGAAGTGATAAACAATATTATTTATGTATTTATGTCCTGACGTGGCAACGCTGTTTCGCTTTAACACTCGAACGCTACATGGTTCCGTCATAATAAAGTTTGTTGCGTACCAGGAGCATCTTGTTACCGGGAGTTATGCTTTTAGGTTTAATACATTAAAGTTAAAAATAACGGTTTTTGTCATAACTTCAGAGCGATTCAAGAGTTCAAAATAATTTCGGGTGAAGTGGATGTAGCAATTGCAGTTATTATTATTATTATTATCAGAGGAGGCCTTGATCAGCTTATCTCTAAAACAGATAGTCGCTTCCCAACTTTTTTTCATTTGTTTTGGTAACACCAATTCTGTTTTCTACACCACATCATGGGTATAGATTTTGATCTATTACTGTCAATTTTTATGAATTCCTATATCCTAAAGCCTTTTTTTGTGACCAATGCGTTACAAATCTGATTCCAATCTAATCTTATAATTTGTTCTCTTTAAATATAGAATTTAAAATTTTAAATCAGATTGGAAGCATATTCATAGCAAAAACCTCATAAGTTTGATGTAATTGTAGGTAAATAAACGACTGCAAATAATTTTAAATATATTTTAAATTAGAAATACATATCAAACATTGTTCCAACACGCAATACAATTCTTATCTCGAGTTAAGTTGGTTTATATTTTATAATAGCACATACAGTGATCGAGATAAGTCTAAATTATAGACTATTAAATTATTAAAATTATTATCGAGATATATTAAGTTAACTTACAACAAGAAATTACAAAAAATATGCTATAGTAGGTAATATAAAAAGTTAGTAGAGGCTTCTGATCGAACTATGAAAGTTCTGAATTATTCCCACTTTTAGCGCATTCAGTTTATTCGTTTGTATAGAGTTGACGGTGGTTTCTTACGATTGCTGTTAGCGTTGGAACTGATCAGTACAGGCTTCTGAACTTGGAGGAAGTCATCTTCAAAAGCGCATCTCCAATTAAGCGAGCAAGTTTCGTGAACGTGTCTACGCCAAACGATCTGCAATTTAATTGTGTGGAACGACATTGCACAGGCCTTGATTTAATTTGATTCCAAGTATATTGGGTTTAATAACGTTTGCTGTACAAAATGTGTACTTTGTACACCTAAAAGAGTGTATCGAGTGTGTAGGTATAACATTAGTTTCGACGAAAGTTGAATCAATTAAAGAAAAAAATACAGTTTACTAACTTATTTAGTATAAAACATATATTAAGTATAAAAGAATAGAAAATGCAACTAATTAAAAAATAGTTCTCCTTAATTTGGTGGTATCACAGTTTTAGTGATATATTTCTATACAGGGTCATCACTATTAACGATGGTGACAGGGAAAAACGGCGAAACATTAAATGCTACAGAATGCGCTGTTATGTGCAGAACGATTTTGATCGTATTAACCATAGAATTAACAGTAAGAACGAAAATGCGTAGTAATTATGTGACTGCCACCTTTTACCTAGGCCACAATACAACAAATCAAAAAACCATTTTGAGGGTACACTGACTTTTCATTGATTAAATATACATGGTATAACTTAAATACATATTTCACACTTTTGTGATCAATCATTTTTTAAACATCAAGAACATAGGAAGTTACTAAAGACTAAAGAAGTTATGATTTATCGTTCGTTCACATTAGCTTAATATTTTTAATATCTTTTGGACCTTAGCTATGCAACCATCAACATAATAATTTCATGTCTTCCCAATTGTAGTAATTAACTATTTCTGCATTTTTCATGCTGTCAAACCACAGAAATGTGTTTCTTATGTTTCGTGATAAATATATTTTAATGTTAAATACTACAATACTTCATTTTTAGATATTATTTCCCTTTGACAATGCTGTAGTATTTGTTCCAAATATACATTTTTTATATGATCTACTCATATTTATATTTAATACAGTTTTACTCCAATAAAATGAATTATTGTAGTAAATGTTACTACAAGCAACAATTTGAAATGTAAAAAATTTTGCTGCTGCTGCTTGAATTGAGAATGCGCGATGGTGTTCTGCTGTTAGTGAGTGATCTCGATGGACCTATAATGAGTGAAAATGTTGTTTTGACAATTTATAACGATGGAATAAACAGCAGATATAAAATTCTGCAACGATTTGGTTCCTTTCAGTCTGATAAGTCGTCAGTTGCCTCATTTTCTATGGCATACTGAAGCGAGCTAACCAGCTCAAAAGCGGCATATGTCTGGTATGCCGCTTATGGATTACTTTGACAGATTGCTATAAGTGTTTCTTCTCACTCAATAGTATTTAATTGTTATATAAGGTGGGTAGAGTACTAACTACTCTAGAAAGGAATACAATATAGCTGAATACTGAAATACTAATTATGTACTTCAGTTTTTTTAATGTTGTTTTGTACTTTATTCAAAATTATTGATATTCAAATTGTCATATTAAATGTAGTAGTTTTCTTGATATCAAGTGACTTTTTATTCTTAAATGAAGAATAGTATAATATTATTATACAAGAATATGTTATTTTTACTGTATTAGAAAGGTATTTTAAACTAATATATATCAAATTTCCTACAATTCCTATCAATGAAGTCATATGTATGCTCTCTGATACCAAACATCTAGGTATGCTAATGAACAATTCCGCAGACAAAGCTCTATTTAATAATTATCTAAAATAAAAATTAATCTAGTTAAATTCACTAACCTGGCTTAATGTACATTCTATAAATATCTAAGTTCACTTTTGAAAATGTGGGAACTCGAAAATTCAACCACAATAGATGAGATCTGACCTATTTCTGCATTTTTAGGATTGCTTCTTCAGGCCTCCTTTAAGTTGAGTCAAATATCTAACTATAACAATTATTATACCAATAAATAAAAATTATTTGAAATTAAATATCGACAATGTCAAAAGTGTGGTTGATTTTTCGAGTTCCCACATTTTCAAAAGTGAACTTAGATATTTCTAGAATGTTTTCATTAAACCAGGTTAGTAAATTTAGCTAGATTAATTTTTTTGTAGATAATTATTGAATAGAGCTTTGTCGGGAATTGTTCATAAGCATACCTAGATGTTTGGTATCAGAGAGCATACATATGACTTCATTAATAGGAATTGTAGGAGATTTGATATATATTAGCTTAAAACACATTTCTAATACAGTAAACAATAATACAAAAGCTAATAATAAAGAATATATGGGTAGATATTTTGGGTGTAATTCAACGCTGAATGAGGCTTTAGTCCACAGAGTAGTTAGTTTCACACAATATTGTTAACACCTAAAAATATATAAAAGAATAAGTTAATTTTAAAGTATATTACTATAGTTCATGAATAGCGAAACTAAGCTAGCATTGGAATAAGCGTATTAATCTTGATATACGTAATAACTTTCTTTCCGTGTAGGTATTGCAATTATATTGTTGTTGACTATGCCTAGTTCAGCTATTAAATATGTTGTGTTTTGTAGAAAGCATCCTCTGTACATCTCGATTCAACACATTTTGCGAGTGTTCGTATTCTCCAGATGACGAATGTTATATATTTACGAAGATGCGTTAACTTAAAAGGGTTTTTTGTGACAATGCGGAATTATGGGAAATACGCCGCATAGGACGAATTGTTCGGAGCCTGTTGAATGATTACGCTGTCTCCCTCATGCCCTTTCGCACGCCACTTCCCCTACGACACAAAGGAAACGAAAAATTTAAGCAACATTCGAGTGTTTCCTCCTTCGCGCCACGCTAAAATGATGTTCTGCTTTCATTTCCTGGTATAATACCACACGCATTCATCATCACAAAGGGTCAACCCTCGTCATTTTTCCTTCTGACATATTATGCAAATAAAGGGAACTTGGAAATGTCTAAACTTTGCGTTTATTATTAACACTTGTACACATTTTTCTTTTCAACGGCACGGTGTACGTTATAAATTTGCCCTCTAACTTTCTGTAGATACTTATTTCGGAACGGAACGTCGGCAATTTATTACACGCTGGAGTTGCTTTAACGGCGGCGCTTGGAATTAGTTGGGAGAGTTTAAAATATAGAATTTCTTAATACGTGTAGATATTAATTTCTAGCTGCAATTTATGTGAACTATTTGGGTCAACAATAATCTATAACTGTCCCAGTAAACGTATTTAAAACGAATTATAAACGTGTCATTGGATGATGAACAAACTCTGTTATGATATTGGTAAAAACACCGTTTATAGCTAATTTCTCTGTGGTTATATTACAACTTATACAGGGTGTCTTACAAGTCGTTACAGTAGTTTTAGGAGGTGATAGAATACTTGATTTTGAGTCAATTCAAACAAACATACCAATATACTAAGTGTTACAATATTTGTAATAATTAATTTTATAATTTAACCGTGTTTTTCTACAGTTATTAAAGTGTAGGAGAAAAGTAAACCTTTTTATAACTAATAATTCTACAGGGTGTTAAAAAAAAGTGTAAAATATTTCAGGAGATAATATGTAGTATGAACAAAAATAAACAGAAAAGTCTTAATAAACATAGGCCCGCAAAGTAACGGTTGTGGAGATATGGGCCACTATTCGTTTTTCAAACATTTTATTTTATTAGGAATAAACCGACAAAGGAAGCTTCTAACAAACAAAAAACAAAGTTAGTTACAGAAGATGTTCAAAGTGCCCTCCGTCCATTTCCAAGCAGGCACGACATCTTCATCTCAACGATATTCGAAGTGTTTCGAAAACACCCTCCTTGGTTTGGATTTCTTGACTTTTTTTATTAATCCGTAGCTGCAGCTCTTCCAGGCTATTTACAGGAGCACCATACACTAATGTCTTCAAATATCCCCAAACAAAGAAATCTAGAGGGTTCAGATCAGGCGATCTTGGAGGTCATAAAACAGGTCCGGCCCTTCCTACCCATCTATGTGGAAAAGTTTGGTGTAAATGCTCTCTAACGGCCATGGAAAAATGAGCTGGAGCACCATCATGCTGGAACCACATTTGTTGCCTCTGATTCAAAGGAATGTCTTCCAAAAACTCATACAGTGTGTTCTGCAAAAAGATGAAGTAAGCAGCGCCTGTTAATCGGTTTGGTAAAACAACAGGACCTAGAAACCTGCCACCTACAATACCCATCCAAATGTTTAAGGAAAAACGTGCCTGATGTCCAGATTCTATTAGTGCATGAGGATTTTCGTCTGTCCAAATATGCGTATTGTGAAAATTAAACACTCCATTTCATGTAAACCCGGCCTCATCAGTAAAAAGAATGTTTGCAAGAAAACTAGGGTCTTCAGCATCATGACGTAGAAACCAGCGGTTTACGGTAAAGCAGTTGCTCGTGAAGAATTCTCCAAACAAGACGACCACTAATTCCTACCTGGGCTCTGCACACTCGTACCTGGATTCTGCTCTACCAGTGCTAAAATTTCTTCTTCTGCTCTGGGAGTGGATACGGACCTTGGTCTTTCGGATAAATGGCACTGTTTGCTCAAGGAAACGGTATCACGCACATGCGTTGTGAAGGA
Source organism: Monochamus saltuarius (assembly GCA_025584915.1). Classification (NCBI taxonomy): domain Eukaryota; kingdom Metazoa; phylum Arthropoda; class Insecta; order Coleoptera; family Cerambycidae; genus Monochamus; species Monochamus saltuarius. The sequence goes on from CM046723.1 coordinate 58,454,326, forward strand.
ATCTGGCAATTTGGATAAGTGTCAACATATAGACGTCGCGCTTCGGTGGCGTTCCCATTAGCACGACCATACATGAAATGCATATCTGCTAATTCTGCGTTAGAGTAACCAGCCATAGCGATTGAAAACTTGTGCACTGAGAACAACTGTCAAATACGTACTGTTTATTTCACTAAACATCAATCAACTATTATAACCGCACATGTTACTTTGCGGACCCATGTTTATTGAGACTTTTCTGCTTATTTTGGTTCATACTGTTACCTCCTTAAAGATTTTACACTATTTTTTAACACTCTGTATACTGTTTTTATTAGAAATGAATGGATTATTTAAATGATTTAACCATTAAAAGTGGCTTCATTACTTACTTAGAACTTCATAAATATGTTTCTTCTACTTTGTAAAAGCGAAGAGTCAAATTTAAACGTGGATTTTATTTAAATCTTTGTGGGTAGGTTTATTCAGATATTATTAAAAACTTAACCTAAGCAATGCTCTTTCAATTCTTAGGAAAAGTTTCTTGAAACATTCTAAAAATTAGGAAACTCATCTTAATACGTTTAAGTATGCAGGGAGCACATTCGTCAAAGCAGGACAGCCGTTCAGTATGTAATAAAAATGGTAGCTTCTGAATACCAGAACATAAGACTCGTTTACACGGGTTTAGTAAACAGATACAGTTACTGGAACAAGTCGCTAGTTGAAAAGTTTTTACAAGCCAGTAACTTTGCCAGTGACTATTCACACGTGTAGTAATTTTTGTTATTAGTAAATTAGTTTCAAAGTAAAATATGATGTGTAAAAATGGGTAGAATCGAATGCCACTTGGAAATCTACTATAACCATTCCGTCTATAATATTTAAAAAAGCTACCTGATGTGCTTGTCTGTTTCTTAATTTGAGATATTCATGTTTTATAGGCATTCATGTTCTCTGTACTGTTCCACGGAACATAGTTGTGGTTTCGTCTTGTAAAAAGCTTGAAATCGTTTGCAAATAATAATTTATCACTTCTGACATCATTAATAAATAATAGGAAGAGAGAGGTCCCCAATTGGAACCCTGAGGCACACCTGAGAAGACTAAATATTATTGATCCATGTCCACAGTATGAAATAAACCGTTTTCTATTAAATAGATATATTCTGAAACAAATGCAAAGATCTTACAGCGTCCTATAGTCCATTGAATTAAAATTTAAGGATTCTGGTAGTTTTTAGACCATTATAGTTTTTATATTGATGTAAACGTTTACTTCAATCCGTTCCATCTTTGGGACCTGTCGTCGCGAAGAATTAACTAAGCTAATGTTAGATAATATTCAATACAATGACTTCTATATAAAAATTGTGATTCCATGCACGAAAACGATTGTTTTAGAATTTGTTATAAGAGAAGAAAATGTGGCAGATAACAACTGTGTGTATTTTTCGAAAAGATGCAGAACTTCGTCCTAATGCAATTCATAGGCGGTTTTTTTTTTGTATTCTACAGACAATAAACGTACCTCCCAACCTGTCGGAGTTAATACTTTTGGAAATATTCCAAAAATGATTGCAACAGAGCTTGGATTGAAGAATCCCAAAGAATACACTCTACATTGTTTCTGAAGGTCTTCAGCCACCATTCTCGTTGATGGCGTTGGAGATATGCAGCGTCATAGGGACTGGAAATCTTCTACGAAAAAGAGCTATGTTGAGAATTCTTTAGAGAATAAGAAATATATAGTAAGGGAGATCATGGGGTCAAATACAGATTTAAAGATTGGAAATTCGAACTTAAACAGCTCCATCACATCTACTTCTGGTAAAAAAATTTCTAATTGTGAAAAATGTATTATAAATGTTTATAAGAAACTTCCTAAAAGCAATGTTTTATTTAAAGAAAAATGTTAATAAAAACGGTTTTGTTTTCATTACAGAACTAGTGCTGTAATAGATGCCTTTGAAAAACCGATAAACTGAAAACTAAAATAAATATAAAACGGTGAAGCAGTGCATGTCATGTTGCCGTTCCGCTGAATTAATGTTGGCCGTTTGTTTTTTGCCCATCTATCATCCTGATGGCATATCATAGCAGGTGTTCACCTAAAGTAAGTCATCATCAGAGATCATTAGCACTGATACTTTAAAATAACATGTCCTAAAGTCATAGCAAATTATTGTTCATTGCAACTACGCTTTCCCCTGAGAATCTGACTCCTACTTAGAGTTGCACGCTATATAAAAAAGTCAAATTTGCACTTGTCCTTCGGGCGTCGGCGTTATTCGGCCTCCCTCTCAAGAAACCACATAAAAGGCGGCTAAATCAGCAACGACGCTGTAGGACCCCGGATAATAAATTATAAATAAAATCTCAACGGCGACGGATACATTTACAGGCGTTACGAGGGTCAACATTATGGTACCAGATATTTTTATAACTCATTGTCACGAAGGGGCGAGAAGGAACGTGAACCGGCTCGGACCGTCGAGTTGGAAAAAGAGAAAACATTTACGGGCACATGTAGACGTAGGTCAAAGTCTGGGGTGTGTTTACACTCCGGAGTGCCTTGGAAGGGGATCGATACAGCGTTATTTAGATTTTTTCTACGCTTGGAGAAATATTTAACAAAAAAAAAATTGGATTTGGGTCATGTAATGCTGAATTTTTGTTATATAAGTAATTTTAGTGTAGAGTAGCATAATATTAGTTTAGATATAAAACTACTATTTAACTAAAAAAGAATACAAATATTGGTCCACTCCAAATGGGGGAGTGGCATGAATTTTTCTCGTATATTGGTTTGAAATATATTATAGGGTAATATTTTAAACATATTGACAGGGCAGAATATGTGTCTGGCGGTAATAATCACATAATAATTAAAATATTAACATTAGTAAATTGCGATAAAATGTCAACAAAGTCACGTGGCCGAAAACGCGAAGTCATTGGTATGACGCCCTTCTGCGCGGATTTCGTTGCTGTTGTTGCGCAGATACAGCTGCAGGTTACGGTGTTGGTGATGTGTAATCAGGCGCTTGTTTTATGTAGTTTTTAGTTTTTGTGGCATTTTTGGATCATGTAAATACTGTGTAGGTAATGTTATAATTATTAGTGGTGATGTGAACTTACCATATTGTTCGGCGTTGTCCTCATGGACGCAAAATTCACAACAATTTCCGCAAATTTTTTATTGGTGGAAAAAATCACAAATTGTCTAAAATTTTGCCAACTACAATATCTTCTATCATGTTCACCATAAAACTATCATTGACTGTCATACTAGATTATTAGAAGCTCAAGTTAAACTTGCTAATCTTAGATAATGATGAATAGCGATAACATTCCTGTTTTGCAAAATTCTCGAGATTTTCGCGAATTTTGCGTCCATGAGAACAAAGCTTAAAACAAAACGTAATCCATTATGTACAATATTGATTTTATAAATGCCTCAAATAACATTCCACATCTTGGTAGGAACAAATACAGAACATGTTATTTGGAATCGAAATGAAGCGGTGAATACAAAATTTAAAAAAATGTAAGTTTGTCTTACCATTGATTTTCTAAACGCCTTGTATATATTCAGGTAGCTTAATGGAGTTGTTTAATTGGCTCTTTACAACTTTACATTTTAATTTCTTAGCTTAAACCTACGTACTTATGTATGTTCAATTAAACTTACATTTAAATGGTCTTCACAAACAATCAATGCTACAATGTTTCCTTTGGTCGTGTTTCATCGCCATACAGAATAGTTTCAGTAGAAATATTATAGATGTGTCGGTGAAGCTCTCAGAAACATCTATATTACATTAAAATGTATTCATCTTAACTTTTAATGTGTTTTTTAAAAGAAGTGGTTAATATAAAAGCAAAGTAAATATTTCTGTTCGGCAAAGTACAGTAGATAAATAGGGTCAAAGTCCAGCTGTGTATTTAAAAAAAAACTAGGAGAAACTAAATATTTTAAATCGTCACAAATTATGCACTGATAAAATATGTTGAAATTTTCGGGTTAGTTTCGTGTAGTTACATTAATTATTGTAAATTGACTGTAACTTAAAATCGAGTTAAAAATATTTATTTTCACACATATATACATATATTTACAAATATACGCAAAAACCAATTACCTAATAATTATTAATTTATTTAATGTTTCAAAAATAAAATGGTATTTTCGGCGAAAACATTTCAACATTTTATCTAATGCGAATGAAATATTTAATATAATGCAACACCTTTTTTAGATGGATGGATGGATGGATGAACAACATACTCCTAGAGAAAAAGATGGGCAATTCACATTCAAAGCATGGATGTAAAAATTATTTATAAGTTATGATCTACACGAAAAATAGTTTTTATGGAAATTCTAATTTATGGCGAAGGCGCCAGTAATAAAAGTTTGCAGGAATATTTTGTTGTACCTGTGCGTGTTTAAAAACGTGAGTTATTTTAAGAACTTACCAAATGATAGTTATGTTAATCAGGAAATGCAAAACGATTGAGTTACAAATTTCAGTTTCTTGTATCTCATAGATAGATCAAGTAATTTTTTTTGTTTACATGTTATGTTTACACGTTTATTACTGCATATACAGTGCTTTCGAAAAGTAACGAATAAATTCATTATATTTGCAATTGAGAAGTTTTCGTAAAAATCCCCTGGCACGTCGATTTGGTTTTTAAAAAAGGCACTTTTTGACATACGACCCACATTTGTGACGTCATCGTTGTTCGAGATATGATATGACCATGCCATTTGAAAGAGCGTATCATTCTACATACATACATCATGAAAAATTATGCGTTATGTGTTACATAACAAAAATTTCAAGAAAATAAGATTTTAAAATTTAATTTTCACAATGCTGAAAGTGATAATGATTATGTAAAAATCGACTAAATTAAATGTTGAAATTGTGCACCGTTGGCTGCCCGACGTAGCTATGACGATTAATAAATTTTTCAACATTATCAATAACTTCAGGAGGTATATAATGTATCTCGTGACGAATTCTTGCTTTTAAATCTTCTAAATTAACCGGTCTAGTAACGTATACTTTGCTTTTTAAGTATCCCCACAAGAAATAATCTAGGATGAGTGTCAAATCAGGCGATCTGGCTGGCCACTCAATCGGCCCCCTTCTCCCTATCCAACGATTCGGGAACAGTGAATTATTATTGTGTTATTGTTGTGCAGTATTGTGAAAATTAAATTTTAAAATCTTCAAACATTATTTTCTTGAAATTTTTGTTATGTAACACCATAATATTTCATGATGTATGTATGTAGAATGACACGCTCTTTCAAATGGCATGGTCAAAATTGGGGGTTGCTATTTAAAAAAATTGTCGATGACGTCATATCTCGAACAACGATGACGTCACAAATGTGGGTAGTATGTCAAAAAGTGCCTTTTTTAAAAACAAAATCGACGTGCCAGGGGATTTTTTCGAAGACCTCAATCTCAAAAATAATGAATTTAGCCGTTACTTTGCGAAATCATTCTATACATCAACGATATCCAAAGTTATTTACTTAATAACGCTGGTCGTATAGCAACCACAGACGACCTGATGAAATTATTATTATTCATGAAAGGAGTATCATACAATTTTAATAATATAAAATAAATAGCTTTGTTTGCTAATGATAAAATAAAAATTGATAGACGAAAAATGTTGTATTTAATTTGACAGTAATGTAGATTGAATGCCTTGGCTGCTTTAATAGACTCGACTGCGCCTCATCTAATTAAATACCAACCGCGGCATTAAATGTTGCACTTTACTGCCTAGTTAAACAAATAATATACCGATCAATATATTTATCAAAGTGTTGAACCAAAATACAATTTTTATTATCAATTATTAAAATGTTAAACAGTAGAATCACAAATATACAATCAATTCCAACTCATATCAAATAATAAACCTCTTTCTGTCTCGTTACCTCGATGAGAGTTATTACAATCGAATACCCCACATTTATATGTTTAATTTATTAAATTTATAAAACCAATTACTATAATCGGCTTTTTATTCGTTAATGAGAGCGCGCCTCGGCAGCCCTTTTAGTTTTCATTTATTCATTTGTTCCCAGTTTAACATATTCGAGTTTAATGGCAGGGATATCCAATTTCGCTCCGCAAGAGCGAGTATATCATGGTTTTTGGAGTGTTACGGCCACCCTAGCACTCAAATATTGATTACCATTACCAGGGCCCATAAAATTTGTTTTCCAGATAAAAATTTACATCAAAATTGAAGGGGATCCCAAAGAGATTTATTGGGGCAATATTTGATTATGAAATTATTTTTATGGCGTATTTATCACTTCTTATCTCTCACTCTTCGGGGCGTTTTACGGTATTCATTTTCAAGCCTTTTGGGTCTAAATCCGTTGGATTAAAAGCAAGTAATAATATTTTTTGGAAATGCTGCTGAAACGTTAAAAAATTATGAATATTTCTAGTAGCAATATTTATTTGTTTAATTAATGTGACGTCAACATCATACACAAAAGATGTTACAAGAAGCAGTAATTTATTTTTTAATGGAACACCCTGTATATTGTTGAATTTTTTAATTATTCTTCTTTTATTTTGATTTCATATGAAATTTAATATTCCTATCTTTAACGGGTTTTTAAGATGGTGAGACGAAATGTACTTATACATTTATTTTATTTCAACTTATACCTGTTGATGACAGGCATAACTGGGTGGTAGCTGGCGGGCCAGTCTGAACTATGCTAGGAAGGACGTTTTTAGGAATGCATGTGCGGTGGAAAGAGTAGTGCAGGTATGTCGGTACTCAATTATACTCGCGGCAAGAATTCAGACAACTTACGTCATACGAACAAATGAATAATTCATTATATTTTCATCAAAATATTTAAGAAACTTCAACTGAGAGTAATGAAACTATATACCACACTAATTGCATTATATATTGCACCAAAAAGCAAATAATTATTGTTTTTAACGCGATCAAATATCGAAAATTACGTTGACTATAAAAACAATCGCGTAACGTCAGCCACGATGACGTAAAATGTCTGAATTCTTGTCGCGAGTATATCTCTAGATGTAAATTACCAGGGTCGACTGGGAAATTTTCCCGGGTATTTCCAAAATTTATAACGGGGCGTACCTGAGCATGACTTAGGTATATTACAAAATGGAAAGGGCTCTGAGGTATATGTCGGGTTTTACCAACGTTTTATTGCTTACTTCGCTTTCCGAAAATGCGGACGTTGCTTACAGCGTTGTTAACTGTGGTAACGACGAAAATAAACATTTTTATTAATAATAATACCTAAGTACCTGATAGATAACAGTTAATCCGGATGGCTGCAGTATTTGAATTCGTTCTTTGTTTCTTTGTTGCATATTGCCAAAACTACATTTTCACTCATTACAGGTTCGTCAGAATTATCCACTAACAGAATACACAGTCCGCATTCAGTTAAATAAAATACCCATTTATTCTAAGAAAATTGAAATTTTATGTGAGGCATACATACATGGCTATAAAACGTTTAAAACTAAAAGTTAGTCACGCGAAGTAGCAACTGAATCTACCGGTCATTCGCTTTTCTCTATCAGACTGACAGACCACAGACGCGAAGCATTCTGCATCGCAGTAGAAACCATTGAAAGCTAGCGACCTCTATCGCGATTCGGCGATAACGATATGTTGCAAACTACTCAGCGGACTAATGCCCCGACCAGCATTGAATTACACCTGGAAAACCTATAACAAACAACTAAAGTTACTCGTCAGCAGTCCACCAAACATATACCGGTTTCGAGCTTATTAGCTCTCATCAGTATAGATATGCCATAGGTAAGGCAATCGACGAATAACCTTAGCTCAGCTCGTCGGTTGCCTCACCTATAGCAATGTGATGAGAGCTAATAATAGATAATAAGATAGAAGAATAGCTTTTCAGAGTTGATTTTTTTTACAAAAAATTCGAAGTTTAGTAAATGAAATGTATCTTCTGATTAAATTCTGTATTGAAAACATTATTTATCTAGATGTTACAAAAATTTATGAAGTTTATAATCATTTTTTTTTTAAATGAAAGAGATGACTAAAGACAAGCAAATCGTTATTGTTTGTCTAAAATGCGAAACCACTCCCTCATTCCGGAATTAAGCAATCCTCGTTCACTACTGACATTTACAACTGTTTGGAGACATTGTGTGTTTAGGTTGATTAACGTTTGTAACTACATAATTTCTTCGCCAAGTGTAATTTGTAACTACGTCTGTAACTTTCTCAATAATAAAAATGTTTCACTTAAATAAGTTGTAATGCTGCAATTTAAAATACAAACAAAAGTGTTAAAAAAATAAGGAAATCAGTACAAATTTTTTAAATATTTTGGGAAATTTCAAAAAATAACGTCCATATAATTTAGTATCACTGATGACGAGATTACACTGTTGAGTTTTTTTTTTGTTTTTGCAAATACAGAATGACGCATCGCTTTAATACAAATCAATCAATCATTTATTGCATTTAAGTAAAAACATTTCTCATTACGAGATGTTTGAACTTGCAAGTAGTAGTAAATATGATTTAAAATAGAATATAGAGAGAAAGCAACATAAAAACCGACAACTATATATGTGTGTTTCAGGAATTATAATTGTAATGCAAAATAAATACACTTGTGTGATATTTTGCCAAAAAAATGGTGTATTATTGCAATAATAATACTGTATAAATAAAAAAATTACTTAAAAATAGTAAAACGCATTTTTTTGTAAATGTCCAATGCAAAAATATTGAACATTTGTAAATTGTCAATAAAAACGTGAAATTTCAATAAGCTGATTGATGTGTGGATTTAAGAAACATAAAAAAATGAACGAATAGATATTAGAATTATTATCACGTGATGTACATATCAGGTCTATTTCGTCTAGTCATTGTTGCTGTAGTGCTGCATTTGGTTGGATGTTCAAGTTGGTGTATGGTTAAAGAACGACAGTGTTGTATATAATTTGAGAAAGAGAAAGTTTTTCAGTGACAAAACTTCAACGAAGCTTTCGAAATTACTTTTACGCTTTACCTTGTTTTTAATATCAAATATGGTAAGAGGGTGTTCTGTGTTCTATAATGTGTGCAAAGGTTTTTTTTTTAAATACGTCCAGTTCACAGTTATAAAGTTATAAACTTGCAATAAATAATAAAGATATATATGTATATTTAAAAATTAGTTAGAGTGGTTCAACTAAATACTAAGAGAAGATTATACTTTCCTCTTAATTTGTAATCAATGGTATTTATGTATTTATGTATTAAGTACTAAGTACTTCACTATTTAGTTACGCAAAGAATTTTAGTTATATATAGAGTTAGGGAATTATTTTGGTATTTCGAATGACAAATTTATAGTCAATAACACAGCCACACAAAAATAAAAAAAGTTCTGTGCCCGAGCTCCGACCTATGGTTCCCCATGTATTTTTGGCTCCTGAAACCAATCCCGGGGTCGGTATAGCCCAGACGTTCCATATTTGTGCCCTACGGTCAAAAAATGACCAAAATTTGGCCATTACCTAGAAATAAGCGCAACGCTTTATTTCGTGCCATTGAAGGGTCCAAACATGAATCAGTTGTTGGATAGGACCTCGCACATCCCAATTGTCACTTGAGGGCCACGAATTGGCAGAAAATTGGTCCTAAAAAATTTCAAATTGTCAGAAAAAATCATGATTTCACCGTATTCAGGATCGAATTGATTTAAGAGGATTGTCTTCATGTAGAATTTCAATTCATAAACTGAGCATTTTAAAGCTTTGCTCCATAAAGGTTTTGGTATTTGTGAATCTAAAATTTTTGTTCTTATTTTGTCTAACAGTATTCTATTCATCCTTTCAGCTTTACCATTTTCTTGTGGAGTGTGGGGCATTGTATATTCTAATATTATACCTCGCTCTTTACAGAATTGTTTTAATTTATTTGTGATGTATTCACCTCCATTATCTAGTCTAAATGCTTTTACTTTGGTATCCGCTTGCCTCTCTAATTCTGCTACATACTCCATTAAATTTTTATCAGCTTCATTTTTGCTTTTTAACATTTTTACCACAAGAAAGTGTGAATAATCGTCCAATATTGTTTGAAAATATTTTGCACCATCCACCGAAACAGGGTTAAATGGTCCACATACATCGCTGTGCACTAGTTCTCCGATTGCTTTTGTCTTCCTTTCACTGTCTTTAAATGCACACCTACTTCCTTTCCTTCGATGCAAGTAGAGCAAATCTTGTTTTAAGTAGGTAATTTTAACTGAACCAATGCGTTGTTTCCTGGATGTCCAAGTCTTCTGTGCCATATGTACTTTGCTATGTTGTCATATTCTTCTTTTTCCGTTAGGATATAGTCGGCATTCAATACATATAAACCATTCTGATGCTTGCATATTAACGAAAATGTTTTTCCTTTTATTTCCAGTGTTTCTTTTTCAATAATGATTTGATGTCCTCTGGAAGTTAATTTTGAAGCAGAAAGTAGATTATGTTTCATGTTTGGTACAATAAGAGCTTCAATTGATACTCTCTGTCCTTGACACATCATTTTTAATGTACCTACTTTGTTTGTCTTTAATACTTCTCCATTGGCTATATGTATTGATACGTGGTTCGTCAACCTCTTAACATTTTTGTCATGTGTTTTGCAAGAGATTCTATAACAACATGATTGCTCGCACCAGAGTCCAAAACAAAACGAACTTTTCCATTGACTTCTGTGCACATATTAGCTGCATACAACTGTATTTCTTGTTCTGTACTATTCGCCTGCTGTTTCTTGTCTTTAATTTCATCCAAGCTTCTTCTTCCTCTCCAACCTCTTCCTCTGTATGAGGATCTTCCCCTAGCGCTTATGTTATTCGGGCATTTTGCTATAAAATTGGCTATACTTCTTCATCTATAGCATCCTTTACCAGTTGCTTTCATGATTCATTTTCTTCTGCATTTTCAGTCTTTGTTTTGTATTTCAGTTCAGTCTTCATCTAATAATCTAGCCTTTACGAAACCTGTCACATTTGGGACGGTTTCTATTGCTATCATTTCAGTGTCAAATATTTCTGGTAGTGACAACAGTAAATATAACACACCTTATAGCTTTCGTTCAAGTCTGAGCCATGTTCTTTTAATTCCCTTATTATCGTGTCAAATTATTAGAAATGATCTTCTAATTTGTCCTCTGTTAATGTTTTTAAGTGTATTAGTTTTTTCCACAGGGAAAAGAGCTTGTTCTTACAAAAAATCCTGTCAGGGCCTCTAACTGTTGTTTTGCACTTTTGCAATCTTTGACTATATCTAAATGCTTGTCAGATATTCCTTGTACTATCACTGATTGGGCTTTTGAGTCCATTTTCTGCCATGCTACTTTTAGGCCACCGTTGCTGTCAATTCTGGTGGACTTGTCCTTAATGCCTGCATTGTTCACGCTTCAATATAGTCATTATCCGAAATTGCCAGTTGTTAAAACTATTTGCCTCCAAAATAGGCACTACTATAGCACTCAATCCAGACATATTATATACATTTGTTCAAGCCTTTGTCACTGATTTCAGATATTTCGATAATTTCTCTTAACTTTCTATTCGCCGCTACTAATTGGCGTAGACTGGGCCCATAACCTGTTATAATTATTGCGGCGAATAAAGCAGTTCTTCAACGATTTCGTTTATTCAAAATTACTTTTGAATACAAAATGTTCTGTCATAAACAAAAACTTATTTATATGTCTAAAACAAAACACACATTATTACTAGATAATGATTATTATTCAAGTGACATTGGATTTCTATTTTAGAGAACAAAATAATTCTAACAAATACCACTATACACTGTTAGAAAAATACACAAATTATCCCTTTAAATTATTTTGTGAAGAATAATAAAAACTATGATTTTCACACAACATCTTAGTGTTGATTTTCGCCAAGAACCTCAAATAACATGTCAGTGCTAACTATTTCGTACTTCGTAGTGGATGAAAAGGATATTAAAAATAAACACAAAACATGTAATAACAAAATAACTAGCTTGTTGTATGCGTTCAATCTCAAGAGAAAGGAAAGTAACATATTTAAAAGCAGTGTCAATCGCATGCAAAAAAGAATCTCGCGTCGTAGGCACAGGTAACAGATAGGTGTCACAAGCAGTAGGCGAAATGTCCGGCACCAGCCCTATCCTCTGTGATTGATAGTCACAGTCACCAAGGTCGACTAAGAGGTTATGTTGATACCGGAACACTGGCCCAGGGCAAAGGAATAAGTTATGGCAAAGGCAAGATACAAGTGGAAACAAAACATGTAATATTTATGGAAAGGGATTTGATAAGTTTTCGGTTGAAAAATCACAAAATTTATTAATAATATTTAAAATTTGACTTTTTTATTCCTGATATTTTTATAAAAAGAAACTATTAATTATATGTTCCTGCACGGTGAACTGTACTACTGGTTAAAATATTTGTATTTATTTAAGGTTCACCTTATATTATATTACATTTTTTAAATATTTTCAATTATAAATATCTAATACTTTAGTTAAATTTAAAATAATTGCGAAATAAGTCGTACAATATTATTTATCTATATGAAATTGTTAGAATAGAAGATACCTATATAAATACAGAAGTGTTACTCTGTATTTATAGGAAAGTATTGTAACACGTCACGTAGATAAACAACTTTATTGTCACTCTTGATAATGCAAGAAATATCCTTCAAACCAATTTCACAACTGCCAACGCTTTACTTTGACGTTTGTCACTCGCGTTTGGCTGCTCAATATAAACTGACTCCAGCGGCGAATATGATTCGCTTATATAGGTTTTTAGGGTTCTAGAAGTTTTCGGTGCTCTCGAAAATCAAATAGAATGTGGACGAGAATATTCCAGAAAACATCAAAATAAAGCATCACAAAAGTTATAAATTCTAACATAAACAGAAACGTAATTTACAAACTAACGAGGTAGGTGAGCTGCAATTATAAATTCTAACGTAAACAGGAACATAATTAACAAACTAAAAAGGTAGGTGAGCTTCCGTAACAGTATTTTAAAAATACAAAGCCATGTTTACAATAAAAGTTGTAAAACTACAAGATTTTTGTAAAATTACTGGTAAAATAATTACAAGTAAAATTACAAATAATTATTTTCAGTGATGATGAGGAGGGTAATGTAAAATTCATCTACGCTTTTGTCCTATCGGAACCACACGCGCGCCTGTCATATGCATATTTTCCCAAAATACACAAGGGATACGATTGTCAAATACAGTTAAAATTATAAAGCCATAAACCGAAGTGGGTCGAAATTGCTGCGGACATAAAATCTCAACACTGTGCGGTTACATATTCCCTGGTTTACGGTGTTTAACAATGTTAGTACCCTTCAAAGGAAATGTTTGTTTTATCGTTGAAATTTCAAAGCAGCATTCAGCAGTTCGACAATGGCAGATACAAATTCAACTTTTACCATCTGAAAAATGGTTCAAAGCTAATATGGACGGAAACGAGAATAAATTTAATTACGCTATTTGAAATTAGGTGGAACAGGCATAGGACACGTTTACATACAGGGTGTAGTAGAAACGTTACGACAAACTTTAAAAATAAATTAAAACATATGTTGTACAAGCTTTTCTATATCAGAAATTTTTATATCAAGAATGCAGTCTTGGAAAATGTTACATTCAAAATTTGAAATAATGTAAATCTCATGTATCATGAAATCTGTAAATACAATAAAAAAACAATTGGCAAATTTCGGCTCGTATTCCCGTTATTCTCCGCCAACCAAACGTACAACCAGAACAAGGCAATGAAACAAACCCCAATATACGAACCTGCGGAATCCATCTACATTTCCTCTTTATATCCACCACCAAATGGGAAATCGACACGAAAAGCGTGGAAATTATTAGTCCTGTAAGGGTAGGCGGGTCGTTTAGGAAACTGCAGCCAGGTATTAAGAAGGGATTAGCCCGGTAAATGGTTGATAGCAGAAGGAAGCGAAGTATTTACAACTCATATAAAATTTTAGCCCTGGGAGGATAAAAAACCCTTCGATATTCATGACGCTGTTCCCTTTAATGCGCAATGTACGACGAACACGCCTCCCCCGACATTACGAGGAGAATAAAAAACTGCCCATTTGCGCTTCTCATGTATGAAATTTAACATAACGCTTCAAATGATAGGACTGTAGAATTGGTATTAAAGATTAGTTGAACAGAATACAATTTTGAAACAAATACTGTTATAAAATCATTAAAAAAATATATATGGATCCATGGAGACATACAAGATTTTTCACTCCAAAATATTACGATTGAAGCCAATAAATAAAGATACAGGGTGTCAAAGTTGGAATTGAAAAAGTGATTTTTTTGTAATGATTACACTGTGTTTGGACTGTATCAACTTAAAAATTTAGGAATAGATGTTTTTAGATATAAGAAATCATAATCTGTTGTATATTTCGGCGTATTGCCTAGATGGTGCCACATCCGCCATATTTGTGACGTAAATGAGCTAAATTTTTTTACCCTAACGTTATCACGTTTTTTATTAAAAAATCTTAAACCTACATTATTTTTGAGAAAAAAGGTATACTTCATTAGTCTTAAAAATGTACCATTTTTGAGAAAATAGTTTTTCAACAGTCAGCTGTATAGTTCCTTGTACGTTCTTTAATGCTATTTATAACTTATGAGTTAAAATTTGCTATACATTTTACTGAAACGATTCTAAATGTTCTCACGGAGAGAGCTTTTATGCATTTATCAGCTTCTTTAATGTAACGTATTCCTTTTTGTAATCTAATAAGTGGAAGAGGAGTGGAGAACATTCATATCTTCCACTTAAGAATACTTTTATTAAGAATAACTTTCGTTAGTTTAGTAAATTTTTTTCGTAACTTAATATTCTAGTATATTACCATCCCATATTCTTATATTAAAGGTATAACGTCTGTAATAGGTTCTATTTATTTTCCGATCCAGTAATTCTGTTAATAGCGACATAGCATTATATTTGCATTTATTCTTCTCAGATGCCCAATTTTGAAGTACTATAGGTGTACCTCCATAATCCTTAAACAACTTTAAACTTTGTAAAATATGTTGTACAATGTAAATTGTGATATTGCAGCGAGAAAGTCCTAATTGCTGTAAAACCGTTGGAAATAACAGTAAATGTACCATTGCCATCGTCAGACCAACGTCAGTTCTTAAGGCTATCGTCTGGCAATTGTCCAACAGACAACAACTAAACAAAAGGTCAGTCAGGTCACAAATAATCGCTGAGCATAACTAGAGACATACGAGCAACACCTACCATAGCAATAGAGGTAACTAATGTATGCCGCCTTTGGTTTCAAACCAGATGTAGGATGTGAAGTTGGGAGTCGTCTGTGGAATATGGTCGTTAGGAAAATGCCCCTCTGCAGGCATGTACTGACAATATTTTTTCCTAGTTTGGACATCCGCTACACACTACTTATCAGGAGTGAGGAGGTCATTCAGAATATCATTAACAATTTCACAGACGGATCAAAAAGGATGAAATGTGCAAGATGTCAGCATGGGATTGCCATCAGGAGGTAGTGATCTAAATCGCCAATAGCATATCTGTATGCTATATAAAGAAGCTGACAAGTTAACCGCGTGCATTTGACTTCAATATCTTTGTACCCGGTCTTTCAGTGCTTCTGTTTATAAAATTAGTTAAAATACATAAGGAAAGCAGCCACGTAGAGTTTAGGAGATAGTGGGATGAAATAAATGGTTGTCAATTCTTCAAAGAGTTCCTAGAATAATGATGTAGCCGAAAAGTATTTAGCTATACTTATTTAGGATAAGCCTTCGCCTGATGAGATATTCAAACTGGAGATCGGTGGTAAAAGAAAAGTAAATTGCGAACAGGCAAATGAAACAGTATTTTATGAATTCTATGAGCGCACTTGCCATCTCGTCAACAATGGAATTCATACTGGGAAAACGATGCCCTTCTATAGCCTATATTAGAGGGATTAACGGTTCAGAATTTTCTGATGGGAGGAAGTACATGAGTTCCAATGGGACCTAAGTGTCTTTAGCTCTTTAAGCCATCCTCCCCACTACTCCAAAATCTAGAATTAGTAAATAAACGTCGATTCTACCAACATGTATTTACAATTCAAAAATGTCTACAATTTTTAAACCATTTTACGATATCTAGTGTAAAAAGTCAATTTTCACAAATATTAGCAATAGCTTTCTAGCTTGAAGACGATAGCCTACCCCCAATTCACCAAATGCTATTGAGGACCGCCAAAAATGTTACAACCAATTAAATAAAGACATTTGTGTCGGTTACAGGTATTTGCCTGTAATAAAATTGTTGCCGGTTTGTTTTTGTACCCGGTGAGTAGTTCAAACTTGACACCACGAGACACATTTTTGTGAGGCTAGTTAAAGAATAAAGTGTTTGTAAAAATAGACCAACTACTATTTGAGAAATTCTGGATAAAATACAGGAGCTATAGATTACATAAACCAATACCAAAAAATGAGTCATAATTGTTATATAGGTTTTGCATAGAAAAGCAAGGAACTTTGGGTCAGTCAGTGGTCGCGCGGTATAAGGCGTCGTTAGTACTTGAATAGAGGTGGTTAGACCTGTGGATTCAATTCCCGCAGCCGGTAGACCACATATCAGTTATATTTGTGGAGAAAATTGGCACCCTCTCCGCGGGTATGGTAGGTTGGAAGAATGTTAGCTTGGATCAATGTGAGAGATTTGATACCAGTCGACATTTGACTACCACTTTAATTAATGAGGTTTTCCAGGTTTCCCTCATTCCTGCAGTGAAGGGTGATTAGGGCCTACCAACGTATGTCGTTCCTGGGCGCAAATGCGGCCAGCTTAATAATAATATGCCGCCCCCGCTCCCGCACAAGTCTCCGACTTCTGAACAATCCCTGTGATTAGAATGAGGGGTAGATATATTATTATTATTACTGTGCTTGAACAATTTTTATAAATCGTTCTCTAAATAATTAAAAATATATATTTTTAATTATGGAATTACTTAATCATCAATATCTCGAAAACAGTAAAAGATAACCCATTACATGTATACAGGGTTAACTATGACTAAGTACAAACATTTTCACCACGTGCTCAGTAAAGCCTAAGAGACAATAAAAAATTACCCCCCGACTTTTTGCTCGATATTTAAAAATGGGGCAAAACCGTTTTTTCCCTAAAGAAAGTCGGCGCCTATAATAAGCATCGACTGAGATGGCTTAGATGCATAAATAAAGCTTACATCTGTCAACCATGTCAACTACCATGCTGTCGTCTCTTCGCAACCTTTCTAAATGCAGAAACTACAAAAATAAACATTCTTATTAGTAATAATACCTGACAGATAGGTAACAGTTAATCCAGTTAGCTCCAGTATTCTGCATTCGTTTTTCATTATTTCGTTACAACTACATTTTCACTCATTACAACCACTTACTACCGATAAGACACATTTTCCGTAGGTACAGTAAGATACAATGCCTATTTAATAAAGGAAACGAAAGGAATAGGTACTAATAGAAAATAGAAAACTTTTAATGCACCCGCGGCAGTTTTATCCCATAACTTAGAAAAACAAACCGGCGAACTATATTGTGGGAACATATCTGTACCCGAGAGATATTCCTTTATTTAATAACTATAAAACGTTTAAAATTAAAATAACGCACTAAAAACTGAAGAAGACCACAAAAGCGATCGTTGCTTGCTGGTTGCCTACTCTGATTTCTGCATTGGCGGCGTTAAATAAATATTTAATATAATATCAAAAAAACATTTTCTTCGCTTTATAAATAAGTTTGAAATTTTTTTGAAAGGTGGTTCCATTAATTCTTAATTTTCTCTATCCCCTCTTAAAATATTTGTACTTAGTCATAGTTAACCCTGTATGTCAATGAAATAAGGCAAAAGTGGAGAATCCAATAATATTATGATTATGTTTCATAAGAAAAAATCAAGCTGATATCAATATCTCTGTAGTGCGATGATCGATTATTTTTTTGATAAGAACATTGAAATCCTTGTGAAAAATTAATCTATGAATGCACGTTTCAATTTACAAACTTTGTTCAACTCTAAATTAGAATCTAATTTAAAAACTTAACCTGCAAAAATGTGAATCTTCTGTTTACTGTCAAAAAAGCTGTTTTCTGATTGGTCCTTGTATGATTGTTGGAAAAGGAATGGTAAAAGCTAAAATGCTTTTAGCTTCTGCCATACAACTGCAGTACAAAGGCGTAACTGTTAAGTTTATCTGAACGTTACAAAAGTCATCCGTATTTCTCAGTATCTTTGAATATTTGCAGGTGGGATGAGTTAACATTCCTATTATTTGCTAAACCCTAGATTATTCAGTTATTAAATGTCTAAAATTATTTGTATTTTGTAGAAAACACTATTTCCAGAATACGGCGCCCTTTTTAATAACTCTTCTGCAGTACCAATGCAACCGCACTAATCTTATGTGAATGAAGCTTAAAGCGTTCGACCGCTTAGACCACTACCTTTTGCTAAAGAAGTTGTCACATTTTGTCCTCTCTGACGATTTAATAACATTATTTCGGTGTTATCTCGACGGCCGTACTCAATATGTTGAGATGCATGGCTTCAGATCAACCCAATATATTGCTACATCAGGTGTACCCCAGGGTTTGGTAATGGATCCTCTGTTATTCAATTTGTTTATCAATGACATTGGCTGCAAACTGGATACTAACTTTTTATTATATGCTGATGATGTTAAATTGTATAAAGGGATCGAGTGTGTACAGGACTGCATCAAACTTCATAGAAATCTTGAATTAATTAGTGAATGGTGTATTACAAATAATCTTCATCTAAACGTAAAAAAATACAATGTTATGTCTATCACGAAAAAATCAACGACAATTGCTTATCACTACTCACTAAATGGCGTCCCTATTTAGCAAGTCGACATGTTCAGAGACCTTGGCGTTCTATTTGACAGCAAATGATCGTTTTCTCCTCACGTAAATTCAGTAATTTCAGAAGCTTTGAAATCTTTTGGTTTTATTGTTCGATGTACATGGGATTTTACAAATAGTGCTGCAATTAAGACTCTTTATACGTCATATCACAGAAAATATTCTGTGATCATATGTGAGATTTAAGCTAGAATATGCGGCAATAGTATGGGCTCCAGGCTATAATGTTCTCGCTGAGAACTTTGAAAAAATACAGCGAAAATTTTTAAAGTATTTGACTTTTAAAAGTGTCGGTTTTTATCCAGAACAAGGCTTTCCACATGATGAATTGCTAAGAAGGTGTAATTTTTCTTCCCTCAAGGAAATAAGAACCTACTTCATGTTGGTTATGATATACAAGATAGTTAATAACTTTGTTGACTGCTCAGATAATTTATCGAATTATTGTATGTACCTAGAGTCATTCAAAGACATGTTATTGTATTTATTTACCAACGCCGAGGACAAATGTTTTGAAGTTCTCTCCGTTATATTCAATATGCGATATGTACAACAGGGAAAATAATTTGAATATTTTCCGCTGTTCTTTGTCAACCACCTCTAGAACATTATTGCACTGAGAACTCTGGCATTTTTTTTTGTTCATTTCATTTTGTTCAATTTAATTTTTTTTCTTTGATTATTACGTTATTTGTATTGATTCAATTTCATGTTTACCTCTCCACCTTGTTTGTGTTGTGCGTTCTCCTCTTGTTTTTAGTTTTTGTTTACTTATTTTTTTTTCGTTGTATTTTTGTTATTTTTAATTAAGATTAGTTTAGTTTTTTATTTATTATGATTTTTTTGTAATATACGATTAATTGTTAGAATGTTCTATTTTTTTACTCTTTATTCTTACCTTGTAATTGGGTGTAAGGTAAGGATTTATTAAATAAAATAAATAAATAAATAAATAACAAAGTTACAGTGGAATTTAACATTTATTTGTGATCACCCTGTACTTAGTGTACTATACTGTATTGATAAAATATTGTCGATACAAATTCTCAACAATATGTTGATCGTTTGAAGGCGGCTTTAGATGTTCTGAACAAATCTTTTCCACACAAATACAAAAAACGACCCAATTCTGAGTATACATCCACACTGGGATTGTAGATATACTGTGCGAAGATAATAGCGGGTCGCGTTGTCATACCGGAGGGATTAGACGTACCCGGGGCAGATTCCGAGGTAATCCCATTAAATATCTCTGTCCCCGAAGAATCAATTCAATTTAGATTAAAAGAGTAATTTATGGAACGGGAGACGATCACAATTAGTGTAATTTAAGGCTGGAGGTAATCGCGCCGCAGCTACAATTCAGGCGATCTAGCCGGGCGTCAGCCACGCAGCCAATTAGGGGACGACTTATATATCACTGACGAAAACTTACGGGGTTGCCGGGAACATAATTAAAACTAATTGCCCTGTTGAGATCAGACGCGCCGGGGATAATGGAAAATTCAAGGAGACCGCGGATTATGTGCGGCGCGAGAACGGAGTAAAAACGGGGGGTTGCCCTATCAAATACCACTCAGAGAGTGATATATTTACTTTGGAAAGAAAGGAGCAATAAGTTTATTATTTAAAAATTAATAAGTACGAGTGTATCTTCAGTGACGTAGCGTGGACTAATCTAGACGTGGGCGAAGTCGCATCAGCGAGGCCCTTCTTCCACCATTGGATGCTGAATGAACTGAATAGTGTGACACATAATAGCTACATGCAATGTCACAGTGTGCATCAATTTTGGTTCAAATATTTTCGTACAATCGGGAGATATTAAAAAATTTAAATTTTACAAACAAATTTTAAATGCTGTATCTTAAAAAAAGGCGATCGGACATTAGTGTATATAACTTTTTTATTATTTTTTCGTCCTCTATCGCGTGATTCTATGCATTGTAGTTTTTCCAATGTCACCCTGTATATTTTCAAGAAAATAATGATGAAAAATCAGAAAGTTTGTTTATAAAATATCATAATTATGAGGTGTTTAAATGCTAAAAATAAATATTTTTTGTAACCTCTTCAATACTGAAAAATACGTCGATAAGAGAGCACATGCATCAGGGTGTGCAAATTAATTATAGTACGTGTGGTAAAGTATTTTAGGGTGCTATTCGTACTATTTAGAGTTCATGGCGTTCGGTTTTAAAGGCGCCGTATTCTTGAAATATAGTTTTCTACAAATATAAATATTTTAGACATTTAAGAACTGAATAATATAGAGTTTAGCAAATAACAAGAATGTTATTTCATGCCACCTGCAAATATTCAAAGGTACCGAAATAAAATCAATATATAACATCAGAAAGCGATCTATCCAATGTATTTTTAGGTACTGAAATCTTTCAAAATACGTATTTTTTTAAATTCAACTATATATGTAAACACTGTTATAACTAACTTACATAGTTCTGCGTATAAGGTTGTTCACTTTTGTTTATAAGTATGTGAAAATAATTGTTAAAATGTGGGGTTAAAATAGCGAAATTATGTGTGTCATATAAATGCATTTTATAAGTTATTACATTATTTGAGGAAAGTTTAAATAGTAAAAGTGGATAAACAAAACATCAATAATTTTATTTTTGATATTACTTTTGCTCTACGTGTTTTATTTTTCGAGATTTCCTTATCTAAAAAACACCACAAATTTGATCATTTTACGGCGAGAGATATCACCCACAAGGGAGCCTCGCGCGAGGTCCCTTTAAGTGCGAGGCCGTGGGCGAGGGGCCGCTTCGCCCGCGCCTAGCTACGCCCACTGTACACTGAGAAAAGACAAACTCTTACATACGGATTCATCAACAAGGCGTAACGTTAGTCCGACTAGCGGAGGTTACGCGAAAAATTTACGCCTCTGTTGCGCCAATTTAAATAAAAGGCGTACTCCTATTCACTACTATGTATAATACTTACTTTGTGATATGTTAACTAATCCGTAGCACTGAAAAGTACTGTTTTTAACTTACGCGATTTTTAGACAGGTACAATACTGGGTCTAACTTTTGGCGCAAATATGGACGTAAATAGACAGCCTAACCACAGCTTAAATAACAAACAGCTCACAGACTTGTATGGCGGGAACGTCAGACGCAGATCCTTCGCGCATGCCGCCATTTGAGGATAGAACGTTGGCGCACGAGTGCTGTGATTTGTGGTTTGTTGATTTTCTTGTATTTTATACGGTTATGTTATTTTATTTTTAAACAATTTCAGGTAACACAAATTCATATTTCGTATGTTAGAAAAATTGAGATGTTCCATTTAAAAGAAAAACTTTTATCCGTCTTGTAACACCATGTACATAAAATGTATTCAGCATTTTGTAGTTTATATCTGCATCTACAACTTTTATATATAAAAACCTTTTTTATATCTGCCACAGTTCTCGAGATTGATACTGGTCAACTCTATCTTGGACATTCAGTACCTATATGTAAAAAAAAATAAGAAAAAAATTTGGACCTGACCAATTAAATGTATACCAGTACAATTTATTCTTGTTATTTAGGTAGATATACCGCTGTAATACATATGTTTCCTGTACTTTTTTGTTTCTGTATAATGTAATATGTTGAAAACAAAAGTGGCTTAATAAATTTCACTTTTGTGTTGTTTTCTTTTTTAGTCATTAGCAACGTAATGTTAATAAATTACCTATACGTACTTTGAAAAGTAATTATACCTTTTATGTTAATAATGGATCCACGTAGGTGTGGTATTTATATTAATCGAGCTCGAGCATTTTCTATATCTATGTTTTAGTAAAACAAAAATACTATTTTGAAATTCAAGTAGGTACACACTACACAGTGCAGTTAAAACACTTTCTAAATTGAGACAACTATTTTTAATCCAGTCCTGACCTCTATTCTGAGCGAGAGAGAGACAACAAGCTTCAAGGACAAAATTTCTGTGTTTAATATTTCAAAGGTGCCGCCGTAGAATCTGTGAGCTGATTGTTATTTAAGCTGTGGCCTAACTAGCAGCGCATGTCTTGTGAATGGGCGCAAAGCCGGTTAGTCCGACTAACGTGCTTTACACGGGCGCAAAGCTGATTAGTCAGAGTAACGCTACTCCCGTTTCATGAATCCGGCTGTTAGAGTAACAGTTTTCATAATGCCAACTTTTCAATTGTTGCCGTAAGAACATTTTTCTTGAAATAAAACAAAGATCATGAAAATACAATTACGCTGACTATTTAAACTAAAAAAAAATTGTTGACTTAATGTTCAAAGATTTCTCATGTTAAAAATCAGATTTATAATTTGTTCCATCTACGTGTTTTTCTGTGATATTAAATATTTTTTCATTTGAGCACAACTTCTGATGATTTAATTCAATGATTTTTCTTTATTGTTTATATTTTCATTATTTTTCATAAAATTACACCGATATTAAATGAACTGTTAGTTTGTTTTACTTAATGGTATAAAATTATTAAATTTTCTAATTAATTCTCTAACCAAAAAAACTTTCAATGTGTAATTTCTAACAGCCGGATTCATGAAACGGGCGTAGCGCTAGTCCGACTAACGAGTTTACGCCCGTGTAAAGCGCGTTAGTTGGCCTAACCAGCTTTGCGCTCATACACGAAACATGCGTTGCTAGGTAGCGAAGCATGCGTTGCTAGGTAGGCTTTTTATTTACGTCTATATTTGCGCCAAAAGTTAAACCCAGTATTGTACCTGTCTAAAAATCGCGTAACTTCGGCCTCTAGTTCCTTGCGTTTCCCATTGTATAGTTAGTATTTATATTCAAAAACTGTACTTTTCAGTACTACGGATTAGTTAACATATCATAAAGTAAGTATTATACATAGTAGTGAATAGGAGTATGCTTTTTATTTAAATTAGTGCAACAGATGCGTAAATTTTTCGCGTAACCTCCGCTAGTCTGACTAACGTTACGCCTTGTTGATGAATCCGTATGTATGTGTATACTATTTTACTTTAACAATATGAAATATTGATTCAAACATTTAGCGTTTTATTTGAAAAAAATTTTTGTTGGCCAATAAAAGTCATTGCCGTTGTTTGTAGTGCACCTGCTTCGTTCGAAATGGTGTAGCCAATGACTGCTAGATGTAGCTTGTTATATTTCGTGTACATTGTAGAGCGTCAGAAGATAAATCCTTACCGACGGGATTTGCCAGGACAAGAGACAGAAAGGGGCCCTTAGTAGAACCACCGGCACAGACCACAGACGAAGTCGAGACTGAACGGAGAAGGGGTCCGGAGGCCCACTTCTACAAGGTGAAAACGTGTGCCGTCCGGTGCTACAGCGCAATGTTTAATGTGGGCGATGCTGTCTCTCGGCCCGCGCATCCGACGTCATTTATGCAGCCAAGAATATTGGCGCACACTATAACATTTAAAAACAGTTAAGATAAATACAAAGTTTACCCTTGTCAATCGTTAGGTTAACCATAGGATTTTTATATAAAATCTGTTTATCTAACAGTTTTTGAGTAAATTTAACAATTTTTTTTCACGGTGTACACTTTTCTCTATGAAACTACACACAATTGTAAATTGTTATCTTTTGTTATAATTCGTATTCATTGCTATGTTTTCAAGCTTATGCATAAATATAGGTGCTTTATTTTTATTTTTGGCCAATATTAGAATATTATGCCATGTCCCCATGGCCTGTGGTCTCACGGTTTAAGGCGTCAGTACTTGATTCGATGTGGCTAGACCGGTGTGGGTTCGAGTCTCGCAGCCGGTAGACCGTATATCAGCTATAATCGTGGAGAGGATTGGCACCCTCTCTGAGGGTATGGTAGGGTGGAAGAATGTTATCTTGGGTCAATGTGAGAGAATGATACCGGTCGACATTGGACTACTCTCCTAATTAATGAGGTTTTCCAGGTTTCCCTCATTCCTGCACTGAATGGTTGTTAGGGATTACAATGTAAGTTGTTCCTGGGCGCAAATGCGGCCTCCTTAACAATAATATAACACATGTGTCGACCTGAGTAGACGTGTTTGAAAAGGTTCTGTGATTTTTAACCAATCTATAGTAGTTATACCAAAATATACCAAGTTGTTTTTTACTGGAGCATTTGAACATAAGTATCTCTTTGTGAATGTATTATTTTTGGTTTCATAAAATAGTTTTTCTTGGAAAAAATTCGAAATTGTGCAGCTGATGTTTCTTGGTCATACCACATCAATCAATTAGTAAGAATATCTGGGACAAACACAAGAGGTGTCCTCCAAAGTGGCGGCAAATCAGTAGAAGATGGTATTGAGCAACTCATAAAAAAGGTATGCCAGAATTTTTCTAACGATTTGAAGGCAACATATAATGATAAGTTTGAAGAGTTCAGCAATAAGTTTGATAGTGTAAGCGCAACCTTTCATAAGTTGGATGAGGTGAGTTCCAATAAAGAGGCTATCTCTAAACTGAGCCATGATTGAAACCAATATAATCAATTCCTGAAGAATAGTTTAATTTTGTATGGTTTGGAAGAGGCTACAGGGGAGGATGTTGTCGAGCTAGTATGTTCGGTATTAAGTATTATGTTGAAAATTCCATGTACATCAGCTAATCTTACTATGTTTACCGTGTTGGTGCAAGATCTGCAGAAACAAATGCTGGATCAATACGAGTCACTTTCTTGTCTAATATTGTAAATATAATAATAATGAGTGTAATATAAGTACACTGAAAATAATTATAGTATATTGACACTTTATACATTAATATGAAAAATACTAAATGCATACAGTAGTACAAGTATATCTATGTAAATACTGTAGTACATTTACATCATGAAAAATTACATGATTTTTTTCTAAAAATTCGTAATATAATTATAAAATTACATTTCATGTGTATAAAAGCACAGTTTTATTATGAAGACATACATATTCATAAGTAGTAATTTTCTATTTTTATTTTCTACTTTTTGTAGCATTGCATTGCAATGAGTTATTTTATACTATTTACCTACGCAATAAATAATCAAAAATCCACCATATATATCACTAATAATTTTTATCAGTGTAATTTTCTTATTAATAACAATCTCGCATCCACATTGCAAGGCAAACTGAGGAACATTATGGGTTCATTGTATTAATGAAATTGAAAATATAATTATAAATCTTACATGAAAATTACATAGTAAAATCCAAGCAGTAATACCAAAGATATGGAAAGTTACATAGAACTATTAACGGTACAAATAGTAATTTAATTTGTAAGAGTTGTATCGTGACATTCTAATGTTACTATTAACCTACCCAACAAACAATTAAAGTTGAAATTACGTTAACTTGACCTCTGAATTGGTCAAAAACTTTTCATGACCAATTTCGTATAAGGAAAGTTTACCTATATTCGTTGGCCTTTTTCCTTGTGTGGGAAAAAACTGAAGTAATATGGAAGTTAATAATTGGTCGGCAAAAATTTCATTCCAATAAGATAATTGGACCTAAAAGAAATACGGACCAATTTTATGTTAAAATTTCAAAATGTAAAAGACATTATTACCAAAATCTACCCTAATTATGCCCTTTATGTGACATACTTTTGCCAGAGAGAGACAACATTATATGTTTCATTTTATATATTCTAATAGCGAACAGGCATAGGAAGAAAAAGAAAGACTATAGTCAGCAACTAAGCTACAAGTAGAGTAGGAGTTAGTATATTTATAGATATTTAGATTTTAATATAATAAAGTCCGTATTTTTGGTTTCCATTCATCTAATTGTACAAACCAGGAAATTTTTTCGTTTAATGTCATGACCATAATTTCATAAAAATAACGCTCCTTATAAATATTCATTTTGACTATTGCTTTTGAATAATATTACTATACTGAAGAATAACCTAAAATAAAAACTGAATGTACTTCGTGATAAAATGTGTTTAATAATCTTTCGTCATAAATGTATTAACTAATATTATCTGTATTAACATAATTTTAATGAGTAATTAATTAGAAATAATGAACAAAACATTTAGTGTTTATAACAATATGGCCGCTCAAACAAAATCAACTTTGAAGTCAATTTGTCTGTATGTTTTAACCTATAGGGCAGATTGCCTATGCCAATGCTGACGTCACAGGAAAATATTAACATTGTAGTTGAAATTTCCTCCAAATGAAGATATTTTATGGTAATTTATTACCAATTAAATTATTACTAGGTACCTACATATAAAATTCTACTCTTGGATTTGTGATTGAAACTTCAAATTAAAGCCAATAATACGGAATTCAATTCGAATATCAATTCACGTGCACTACTGAATTCATCTGACACGATAACAGTCATAAGAATACTTATATATGAAGTATTTATCCATATATTATCATTAGACTGATTTACATGATATGCAGTGTCTTAAACTTGTTTTTACAACTCTTTAATACTGTGTAGGGCTTAGTTTTGACTGCAGATCGCCAAAACACAAAACAATTTCTACGTGCTATTACATGAAGATCTGTCGGAATACATATAACAAGAAGCTTGTTCCCTAAAAGATCTTTATAAGACACAGTTACGTCGAAGTATTATTAACAAGTTTTATACCATAATATAGAACAATATTTCTATTAGGTTAATTGAAATGGTCAAATATTCCTTACAAGTTATCAACAAAGTTGAATATAGGATTATATTGTAATAAAAATAAAAGAAACCAATTGAAGGATTTAATAGGGCAAAATAACTAGTTATTAACTTATTTTTAATTACTAGTTGAAGACTAAAATAAGTATTTTGATATCGTAATAAATATGTAAATATTTACCTACTGTAATAAATTAAAAAATCCCTGGATATTGAAGACAGATTTCAAGGCAAAATTAAGTAAATTATAACTTTGTCTTACACGTTATTGGAATGTTAGCATTTGAAAACATAGAATAGGTAAACAATATGTAATTTCAAACCACATAAATTGACATATATTTCATTTTACTTGGAAGTCATTATATTACTCTTGATTAATAAATTTTTGACTAAAATTTTGGTATTATAAAATTTTGTAACATTGAAGACTATTTTTATGGAAGAAAGTAGTAATTCTCGATCAATTTAGGATTATTTTTCTTGTGTAGTAGTCTATTAGGCTTAAATGTTAGTTGGGTAGACAATAAATAACCAACAATCCATCGTGTAATATTATAATTGTTAACAGTGTAGCCTTAATTGGCAAATATATTGATTACGAGGGCTGAAAAACCTGACCTGAACATACATAAAACATTCTTAAGGTTAAAAAGTGTAGTACAAGTTCCATGTTTTATTTCTATCCGCCTCTGCGCGCTGCAATATATTAACTCAGACACTCAATGATTTTCACAAGATTTGCCAATAAAGAAATATATGGGGCTCATTTCTGTTCTGCCTCTATCTAAAATGCGACTTTGTGAATTTTTGCTCCACTCCATATAATCCATAATATGGTTGGCAGCACTCCAGGATCAAATAAAAGGAATCCAGCTGAATGTGTGCCATTCGTCATATCTTGGAAAACGTTGTATATCATTTTTCGAACACGTCACAAAAGCGCTAAGTGAGAATCTAGCAAATGAACATGACATTTTTCATATAATCATATATATTATTTAGTAACTATTTTTTATATGTACTTGTAGCTGCAAAACGTAATTTCATTATATGTAAGGATGGGACTATCAAAATACGAGGCATGATCAAGTAGTTTGATACAGCAACCATCATTGTAGCGTTATGCGGTTAGCAGCACTATTTTGGACATAGCCTCACAAAGAACCAGCTAGTTGTTGATTGTTGTTCCAACTTATTTTGAAGATATGGATGTTTTTGTAGAAGCATTTTTGCATGTCCAGCGATCTTGTGGTGAGCTCCATCGAAGAGAAATTTTTTAAATCATCCAAACTGCTTACGAGTTTTGAGTCGCTCAAGGTGCCATCAATGTTTTAAAATGTTCAAGGAAGATCGACAATTAGTCAGAGATAATAATCGCTCTGACCTTCAACGTTTACTGACGAGTGTCATATTACGCGAGTGGATAACGTGTGCGATCAAATCGTCGATTAATTATTATCCGACAGATAGGGTGCTATTTTTTTGGTTCGTGTCATCAGAACCTGACAGAAAAATGGATAAATGGGCATTTTCCTTCGTTTCGTCCGTGACTTGAAATTTCGAAGTAGATGAAAACATTGGAGTGTGTGAATATTTAAGAGTTGCAACAGTAATGGAGAGAAATCAAATGTGTGAATAAAATTTTCTCTAACTGCATAAATATTGCAACTCGAAAAATAGAGAAATTGATCTCTTCTTCCGCTGCTGGTGAGATTGATTTCTCTCACATATCTATCATTAAACCGGTCGAATATGGTAGATTAATATGTTAACAGGAAGAAAAGTTGTATTAGGACAACTAAGAAGAGACGAATAGCAAGAATAATTCATAATTCAAGACCATACGTGGCCATTGTTGCATAATGATACAGTAAACCCTCATTAACGCCAATTTCAGGGAACTTTCAATATCTAAATTATGTGAAACAGAAATGTTATATAGAGGCAGAACGCTGTGTGCATCATGGTCTCACATTTTTTGTTCATATTCACCAATAATTTACATTGACCCAGTACTCATCAACAACGTTTTATTATATTCCATTTAGAGTGGTTAGTAGTAGGTATAATAGGCACATGACTTTATTATTACACCTTTTTGTCAAATACTTATTCATAAATTGTTACCTAGATATTAATAATTACTTTCAGTGAAATAAAGTCATGGACACGCCACACTGCTGTGACTTTGAGCATATCTTTAAAAAGCTGAAGCAGGTATTCCATCTAAAATGCTCAATATGTAGTAGAATATGCTCAATTTTTTAGCATCTAGTTCGTGTCTTGATGATTACCTTCTAGGAGAATGTACCCTGGTTTTATTAATACCACTCCACCCCATCTGACGTGATGTATCTGATGTGTGCACACAAAGCAAAGATATAACAGAACAATATTCCTTAGATCGTAGTCATCATAATGGAAAGTCGGAACTTCTCGGAACTCAAGAAATTATGCCAGTTTCTGATCAACTGTCAAATATCAACTGTTTTCTTTGACATTTCTAATCAAATAATCAATTTTATTGCATGAAAGTGTTCAAAGGAAGGGACTACTAGACAATGCTACCGCTCATTCGACACATTCACAATATTTGTGAAACAATAACATTTCTTTTTCGACTCCTGTACTCGACTAATTTATCGTCTGCCGACTTTTTTTTATTTCCCAAGCTCAGCTTCCCTCCTTGAGAGACGAATATTTGATACAGTAAAGCAGATAAAATAAAAATCGCTGGCAGATTTACAAAGGATTCCGAAATAGTTACTCATTTTCTACTAGCGCCCAACTGGAAGCTCCTTTGGGGAAACTGTACAACTAGATAAGGCAAGCACTTCGAAGCACAAGGTTTAATAACAAATTCTAATATTTCTCAATAAAACTTTAAAAATTCAGTTTTATAATTTTCTGATCAGAACTCGTATCAACAAAATAGAGCAGAACAATAACTATGAATTCAGTATCCAATATCTTTTATCAAGTAACTAATTCATTAATGTAGATTTTTAATTTGTCAAATATAGAACAGCTTGGTAGGAATGATTCTGCGGTAACAATAATATACGCCTTGAATTCTAATTGACGAATATATTTTACAGCCTCATTGTAGTCACACTTGGGAATACGATTCGTTTCTCCCAGTCTTTGAATTTTGATTGGAAGAGCGATTCCAATCCTGTTGATATCCCGGTTGTAAGTCTATGTAAATTGCGCACGTGTGAGTTCTACAATCTCGTGGGAATTCCGAATTGTTAGATACATTTCTTAATGTATAATAAATAAAGAAGATAACTCTGGCTATTAAATACTATATTAGTACGAAAACTGCAAAACGGTTGATATAATATACATCCCTATACAAATAGGGACGGATTTTTAATTAAAATGTTACAAAAAAAATTTCTACCATTAGGTATTAGATTACCCTAATTTTTAATTTATATAACTATATTTCACCTAATAGTTTAAAGAGATACCTATAATTCTCTTTATGGTATTGAACTTGATATTTACGATTTTATTAAATTAAAAATACTGTTTGTATTTATACTCATCGTGAAATATGTATACAGGAAACAAACTTGATCATATCCATATACATTGTATTGATTAATAATTAACAGCGTTGTCTCTCTCATACATTATTTGTAAAAGTACACAATATGTCCAGTTCATTGCCCTTTCACTATTTCCTTTTCGAATTAATAAATTACCTTGTAATTATAACGTTAATAAATATACGAGTTAAGATATCTACTTTGAGATAAACTGTCCTAGGAAACTATATTGTTGAAAAAATAATAATTACAGTAAACCACTTGGGGTCAGTAAAGTATTTTGTTGAATTTTAAAATTCACTTCCTGTAAGTCATTAATTTACTTACTATCATTACTCAAACATAAATTATTGTCATAACGAAACCTATTATTGTCACAGCAGTACCACAAGTAATGTTGCTACGATAAGTAAACTTGTTCACTTCTTACCGCCAAATGTGTCACGAATAAAGGCGAAATACACCGAAGTATGTCGTACATCATTTCAATTGATTGTGTGGGGTTATATCTTCTACAAATTTAAAAACAATTTTAAGTAGTTTACTAGTATCTAAATTTTGATGTTTTAGAAACTTTAAACGTCAAAAAACGTAATATTAATTGTTGATTAAATGAATCTTGACTATCAAATGCCACGCAATATTTGATGTGATTAACGAGTTTTGGCGTCAAAGTTGATGATATTTTGGCAACAGCAACGTTACAAATACTCTCACTCTTTCTGAAAATACGTGATAAATTTCAGTTGCTGTACATTTTTTTCATTTCTATAGAAAAGCGGAACATGAACCAAATACACTGCAATATTTAAAATGTATGTTGATCGATTATATGTATGTCGAAACAAATTTTAACTCGAACCAATTTCAAAACTAGGTTTTCCAAATTATCCTTTTGTATTTCTATACACGTAAATTTTAGCTGAAATTTTCAACAGTAATTACTGTAAATTCAGACTTCTATATAAAACAGTGAAAATTGAAACAAAAAATGAATACACTGATAAGAATGGGTGGAAATTTCCATGTTTTGTTATGCTCTTTTTACATAATATTTACTGGACAATTTTAATTTACATTATGTACCTATTAAGGTATAATCAAGTGTATGTGTTTTTACGTAATAAAATTAGAAAATTTCAGAAACAGTGTGGTAATACAATTACTCAATTTATTGTGAAATTTTCATGTGTTTCCTATACTCCTATACTTCCAATAATTTTTAGTAAGAGATATCCTGCATTTTATATTGACTAGCTTAAATCTGTACAGTTGTACATTTTAACAGGTACTCTTTTTCGATGACATTAAAAGCAGGAATTGCATCTTCAACATACTCTCCATATGGCTATAAAAATAATATAACACATTTTTAAATTAACTGTGACATTATTCACCTTAAACAAAATGAAAATATTGATGTCTGATGAATTCTTTGGTATATACATTTTTTTAACGTGCATAGTGTTCAATTTTTTACACATTGATATTCTGTCACATATGTGGAGTAGTATTAGTTATCGAAAATTTTCTCTATGCATATTTTTCAATATTAGTTATAAACGTAAGTATACATAAAATATAAGAAATTTTAAATTATCTACTCAGTAATATTACATATCTATATTTTACAATTCCAACCTAAAAATTACAATGTATAAATTAATATAGTGACGCAATATTACGATGGAATATCATATAATAGTTGTAAAATCACATAACATAATATGGAATTATATCCACGTTTATTTCTGTAATATTACAGTGTAGGTACTTATTTCATTTACAAAATTATTATGTAATTTTACATAACTTTACGCTGGTCTCAAATAGCCAACGTAAAGTTATGTGAAATTACAGACAAATTTGTATCAGTGTAGTATAACATTAATACTCAAACTCTTATTTTACAGCTGTAGATTAAGATGTACAACTTGTTTAACTAGTAAAACAGAAATTTGAATATTATTTACAAATGGAATTGTTTCATCGTATAACTAACTAAATTAGGGTGTTGTAATACCGTCTTTATTACATTTAATACTTTTTTATTCTCATTAACCTGGAAAATTATACACTTAATTACTGCAGCGATGTTATTAACGAGTCGTTATGATCATTACATAAAAAACATTATTTAAATTTTCTCTTCCGACGCTAACGACTCTAGTATCATTGTTCTAGAAAATGCTCGGAAGCGGCAAAACAAAAGCACGCCATCCCATTAGTTGTGATGCCATTCAGGGTGCAGTACTATTTTATAATTTTCCAGAAGACTTAATATAAGTAGTGGTGGAATAAGAGATATAAATATAACCAAACGCCGTACCTACTCTGCCTTCCCCAATAAAAACCGTGTTTATTTGTTTTTTCTGTTCGGTTTATTACCCCAAGGTCTTGTAACCTTGTTACAAAAAGCTGAACTACGAGTTTATTACATTAACGTCAATTAACTTTGGGTTTAAGCGCAGAAGTATCTTTCCGAAAGTTTTGTACAATTTTTCTCCGGGGGGTCAAATGAATTTTTAAAACGGATTTAGTAGAACAGAGTCATCGTTCAGTTGGATCCAGTATTACAACTTAAATCCCTTTTCAAATGCTTTTTCTTATAACGAATAAGGTAAATGTTCTAAATATCTACCACTTAAGTTTACGAAGTAGGAAGTCATGAAAATCTTATAAAATTGAATACTGCGAGCAATTTAAACAGGGTGTTTTAAAAGACATGGCAATATCGCTGGAGCTGATAAAACATAATAAGAGGGGTTTGCTTAATATACCGGTTTTTCGAAGGTCTTTGACCGCATAGACCATGCTTTACTTTTACATAAGCTTGAGGCTTATGTACCCTGTGACCTTTTGCTTGAGCTATTTAAATCATATTTATCCAGTCGCCTGCGATATGTTACCTACAATGGATTTACTTCTAATCGTTACCTTTTTACTTCTGGGGTATCCCAGGGTTCTAATCTGGGCCCTCTTCTATTTTCTCATTTCGTTAACGATATTACCGCCGTACTTTGTTGCCATAAATTGTCATATGCAGATGATTTAAAAATGTTTAAATCTAAATACAGCTAAATGTAAAGTGTTTCCTTTACCCGTAAAACTTATTCAATGTTAGTAGTCATATTCAGCATTTGGTTTCTTCAAGTCTCAGAGCATTGGGTTTTGTGATAAGACAAGGTCGTGATTTTCGTAATAATGCTGTGCTATTTAAACTATTTAATACATATGTATGTTCGTTCTAAACTTGAGTATTGTTCATTGGTTCGAATAACTTTTCGAATAGATGGTAGATACTGAACGCGCTTCAGGCGACTATAAACTTGTATTGGCCCGATTTCATGTTGATATTTCCAGTTCAGAAGACACTTTCATAGTTTAAAATTTTTACACGCTCGTTTTCATAACAATGTTGACTCCAGAATTTTGGAACCATCTAAATTTTTTGATAGTAACACCAACTAGTTGTGCTCCTTGCACGTTTTATTGTCCTGCTACTATCACTAATGTGGGGCTAAAGTCTCATATTGCATTTATGTCAAATACTTACCATGTAATTCTTACGACATATTTGAATTGTTTGCATCCCGTTTTCATGTATATTTTTTATTACTGATTTAATGTATGCTTTGTCCTGTGTTTTCACTGTTAGACAAATACAATTATTATAAATAATGTGTCTTAAAATAATCACATCCAGAATTTGATTATATAATAATAATAATAATGTTTATTTGGTATTAGTTTTAAAATATATAAATCATGCGGCAATAGACAACAACCAATAAACATAGTGACGTCAACTTAAGTTTAACAACAACAAATAAACTTGTTGTGACCTACATAGCTAAAATGTAAGTAGCAAATAAATTTACTCATTATAAAAAACAAACATAAATAAATCAATAATTATTTTATATATTTTATATATATTTTATTATATTATTATCTTACATGCTCTGTATCTCAAAATGAATGACTAGGATATATGTTTTTCATTCCTCACATATATTTCAAAGTTTTATCAGCTACAGCAACATTGCTATGTCTTTTGAAACACACTTGTATCCTAACTAACTATCTAACATTAATAGAGGTTACCTACTACATTTTTTAAAATATGTAATGTTTTCAATTTAGATAAGTACAGAACTAGTTAATTATTTTTCATCTTAGTTGCTAATTAAAATAAACGGGACATGATCAATACTTGTGGCGTTAACCTTATTAAAATGCATCCCCAACAGCCGTTTGTAAGCCATTAAATTTGTATTAGAACTTATACAATTTTCCTGAATGGCTGATATAAGTTTTAGGTTAATTAGTTTATCTGTACAAAGGGTCTTAATCTGAGAACTTTCCTTGGCAAAATATTTTGAACCAGATAAGATATGAAATTAATTCAAATTGCGTTATTAGGCAGTGCTACCCATTCAGCTGCCTTTGCACCCTTGATTACCATTATCTGGATATTACAACTCGTAGCCAACCCTTTCTGATAAAAGTGTTAAGTTATTTGATATTAATTTAAATTTAATTTTTTGGATCTGTTGTTTCCAAAAAGTACCTATGTAATTTTACGGAATATAGTGCATATACGAGGCATGTGTAACGTAAATTAAAATACAGCTTCCTGACGATATTTGTAGTAGAAAAGTCTACATTTGCATTTTTTGTAAATTAAAGTTCATTTATCAACGAAAACGAAGGCCCACTTTGTGTTATTTATTAAATACCTCAGAAACGTTTTTATGCAACCTCATTTAGATCAGTATAATCTAATACTAAAAGATCGTGCACATTATGCCTGCACGGACCTGCAAAGTCTGTTTATGAAAGTTCCCATGTTATTTAGTGGAACATCGCACACTAGATCAGCACCACCATGTACCGTCACCTTCAACGACCGTCACTGCAGGTCGTGTCGGTGGCAATTTCTATGCTCGGCCGCACTAGTCCGACGTAAGTTCTGTTCCCACAAAGGCCAGGAATTGGTTTGAAACTGTTGAAGTTATTTCAGAAAATAAATGATCATATTCACCATACAGCTTTCGCTGTCGGCGACTGCGAAACACGGGAACTGTTATTAAATGTTGAAGATGTAGTGTTGGAAAATCTTGAAGAATACCCCACAAATATTACTCGTCGATCCTCTGAGCAAGTAGGAATGTTCCCTCGCACTGTAAATCGCATCAGAGGTCTGAAATTTCTATGCTTGGCCGCGGTAGTCCGACGTAAGTTCGGCTTCCACAAAAATCAGGGATTGGTTTCAAACTGTTAGAAATATTCGACCAGTTAAGTTGTGAACGTGTCGCTGAACTATCTGGCACCCTCGCTTATCAACAACTTCCATTTACTGACCTAAAACAAACTACGAGTCTTTCATCAGATAACACTGCTCTGCGAAATCTGCGAATTTTTTTGTGACATTCGGCCATACTGAAAAATGTTTCGTTGATTTCTCTCTCTCTGAAGTTATTCAGCAGATTTTACCGACGGATTGTGAATAACGATTACGTTTTTTTGATGTTTTTTGCGGCAATGTGTCAATCAAGATGAATTTGGTGCTTGTATTTGTGAAACAGATGAGACGACATTCTCCCGTTGGACGATGTGACATTACAAATTCGGGGATGCTTGTGGTTTCATTAAGATGAGGCTCCTCCACATGCTACTCAAGGACACTTTTGAGTGAACTGTTCCCACAGCGACAGATTGGAGGATTTGGTCCTGTGCCGTGGCCACCTCGATCGATCGATTGAACTCCAATGTACTTCTATCTTTGGGGCCACTGGAACTCATTGGTTTACAATATGTTATTTGCTATGGTGGAAGAATTTTGAAACTATATACTTGAAGCTGCTGAAACAATTAGGGGAATACCTGGAATTTGGGAAAATATTCGCCACAATTGGGTGCATTGATGGTCTATGCGCTAATGTGGACCAATTTCATCATTTTCTGTAATTGTTCTTCGATGTTTTAGTGGTTATGGAGTTTATTATTTTGTGTCTACTAATGATCTGCATTTAAAAATCAGATAGCAATTACTATTCATTATTGTAATAAGAAAATATGAAATAAAAAATATTATTGTAAATATTAAAAATACCTATTTCTTGTAGTCTATATATGTATATGCACTGAAAAATTCCCCAAAAACCGAGAGTTTTCGACGCACAATTGAAATTTAATTTGCATGAAAAAAAAAAACGTAAAGATAAAACTTTTTCGTAGACTATTCTATTACATAATAATATATCGTCAGAAAGCTGTAATTTGATTTTGTCATATTATACGCGACACTATAAATGTAAAGTACTATACCATATAAAGATATCTGCAAACTCAATAAAGGTTATTTTTTATTATTTTAAGTTAAAAAAAGAGGTCAAGAAAATTAACTGTTAGCTTTATCGAAATATTTCTCTTAAAATCAAGTCCATTTAGCATATGAAAGCTATTTTTATTAACAATACTCAATACTATAAAGAGATCAAGCTTAAAATAAGCTTTCAGAATTTGTTTCTTTTGATTTTGGCACTTTAAATATAAAATTTAAAGTTTTATTTTAGTTTATTTGTGCCAGGTAAATACAGCTAAATATATTCAATTAAAAACGTTATAATTTCAATAGAGATAAAAGTACTGTTGAATAAAACAGTCGCTTTCCTATATTTGCAGTTCTCTGAAAATCAAATAGAGGAAGCGTTTCAGCTTTAATGTTTGAGTTTCCATAATTAGCACATGACTTTAAAAATTTAAACAGTAGCATACTCGTATAATTAGAAAACAAAAACAATAATGCGAATCATTTTAACTTTCATACCAGTTGCAATATAAACATAATTTTGCTTTACCAGACAGTATTTTATTTATTTATTTTGTCATGTCCTATTGTAAACGTAAAACCGATTTTTTACTTACCTACCAAGTTAAAAAAAAATCGGAAAAGAAGAAATAAACATGAAATACTGTGTACGTGTCAATTTAAAAGTACCTATGTTATAATTTTCAAAGTATATAAGCGCGTGTCGGCGCAAGCTATCAGTAAGCAGGGAAAAAGTTACTCTTGATAGATAAGTCCACTGTATTTAATGTTTATATGAAATAATGTTATTAACAATTTTTCGAATAGTAAAAAGTAAGTACCTACAGTTTGCAGAGAAGCTATGTAAGTTTAAAAACTATATTTGAATATTAATTTGTGGACAGATCGGCCTATCTTAATTGGGAATTAAAAATTAAATTATTTTACAAAGTATAGTCATCAGTATAAAAAGAAAATTATTTACATAGTGTTCAGAAAATGGAAAGTTTCTGAACATCGGCAAGGGTAAACTGGACTGAGTTTTAGAGGATACGAAAAAACTTCTTTAGAATTAAAAGTCATGTCAGATTTTAAAACTTCACTTGCGGACAAAACGGCCTACTTCGATTATTTTGAAATGTAAAGAAATGGCTGGGTCAAATAAAGATTGGTTTTGAAAATACCGTTAAAAGTTGGCTTGTGTGAGATACAATTATATTTGATTCATTATTTCAACATAACGTAATTTCCAATTCTCATTGAAAATCTCAAATCTAAAACTGTTTTGAAAGATAAATAATTTACTAAACTAATTTTGAATCATGCCTACATTCGATTTTTGTTTATGATATGAAGATACAACTAGGGACATGAACAAATGTACGAATTTATTAAAAATCTTTAGGCAAACATAAAAATTTGTCAAAACAGTGAAAATATTAAAAAAATCCTTAAAAAAATATTATTGAAATCTTAACACTAATTTTAATTCTAAATATTGTTTTATTAATAGTATAAACAAAAAAAGAACAGTATATTCTCATGAATTCAGTTTAACTATGGACGTACTGTAAAAGTATATATTTTTATATATATTAGCTTTTACTTTAAAAGACGTCAATTATATAAAAAAGTTTTGTACTGTATGCATGGACACTTTTAACAATATCTATTAATTCTATTTTTTAAAAGAAACTGTAACTGTTGAACTTCGTGCAGCATTTTATAATAATTAAGAAGGAAATAGTTTTATTGACACTAATAGTATCTTTAAAACAAAGTAAAAAAACAGTAATATTTCAAAATAAACATAAATTTTGCTTAAAGAAATCTTCCTAAACATGTTTTAAGTTCAAAAAAAATTTAATTATTTCAAAAAGTTATTAAAGTCGAACAAACTGCCACATGCACCAAAAACGTGTTCCGGCCAACAGCAATCGTCATTAAAAGATAGATTATATATTAAAAACTCACCGCATTCCATGATTAACGCCATTTTGCCCGACTATCCGAACAGCAGAGTCCAAAAAACCGCCACCGATTATATAACACTTTCGGCAAGGTACTTCGAGGAAGCCGGCGGCAGCTCTGGCCTGCGGAGTTGTCCACCTGTTCAGGTAAGGGATATGCGGTGTGGCGACGCCCTGGCTTCAACTCCACGTTTGACAGAGCGTCGCGACGCCGGCCTGCGCACCCTCGAGCTAGTCGTATATCTCCGCGGGCGAGGGTAAATCGGACCAACTCGGGTTAACAGGGTTTAATTGTGGAAGGTCGCAGCGGGTATACTTTGGAAACTGGGCTACTGGGATGGAGGATTTTAATTTTGAGGGAAACCCCTTGCTGCAGTGTGTTGAACATTCAACTGTCTTAACTAAACAATTGCAAGATTATTGGTTTGATACATAAATCTTAACGTGTTTATTAAATTTAAAATTTATTTCTTTTTACATAATTTATTCGTATATACATATTACTATATTAAACAAATTACTACTGGAGCCTTATGATTATAGAAATTATCTACGTATGAACGAAAATTTATATTCTATTACTTCAAAAAGAAGATACTGCATCTGCGGTCTTTAAATTTCCACCAACATATTGTAGGTAGTTAACTTCAAAGATTTGATGAGACCATGTTTCTCATAGTTATTTTTTGCATAAATAAGTATTTCCGTAAAAAAGACTATGGAATACGTTAACCGGCAAACTAGCAGTCAAAATTTCAAGACAGTTTATTGGTAGGCCGAGCGTTGAGACTAGATTTTCCGGCCAATACAACTCCACTAACATTATAGAAATACAGAATTGCAGGAACTACTCAACTCTGCGGGCTAATGCCTCGACCAGCATTGAATTACCAATAGCATATGTATGTCTGATGTGCTGTTGACAAATGACTATTTGCTATAGGTTTTCTAGGTGTAATTCAAGGCTATGATACATTTTCTCAGCGCTGGTAATTCTTCCATGTTCTCTTCTATGTCTATTTTTACATATAGGTATTTAAAAATGTCAACTTGTTGATTTATTGTTCTTACTATATTTTCGCGAGGTTTGATTTTGAAACCATTTTTCAACAAAGCACAAAGATTTTATCAAAGCAGGCCGATCTTCTTGAAA
The DNA here is from genome assembly GCA_025584915.1 of Monochamus saltuarius. Classification (NCBI taxonomy): domain Eukaryota; kingdom Metazoa; phylum Arthropoda; class Insecta; order Coleoptera; family Cerambycidae; genus Monochamus; species Monochamus saltuarius. Next base: position 58,495,021 of record CM046723.1, read on the forward strand.
TTTTGTACGTCCCCATAATTTACCGTTCTGAACAACTTTTTCAAGTAAAATTTTGCTGTATTTTCAGTAGAAAAGGCACTTTACCTGAAACGATAACAGTTTTCAATCGGTGCACTGAATATTTCAAATAGGATTATTTCGAAAACTGTTACTCCTAACGACTTCAACAAGGTATACCTTTTTTAGATACAACAGGTAGGAGAATCGATTGTTTCAATAGACAGATGGATACACTAAACAGCAAAAAAGTTCTGCCATTTAAAAGAAACATGGTGTGCCATAAGTGGCGCCCTCTACTAGTGACGTCAAAATTAGTTAAAAATTCTTATTTGCCGTGCCAAAAATCATAATTTTGCCAATTTTTTTTTATACTCCGACAGGTTTCAAAGTTATTGAGATATTTCAAAATAAAATTCTAGCATTGAACACCCTGTATTTTTATACCAGCAGCATTCGGATAAGGCAAAAAAATTTAAGCGACAGTAACTAATTTAATTCAGTTTCTCATTGACCATCTTACAAAGTTATTGATACCCATCCTAAGAATATTTTTATATAGAAATTTCAATGTCATTGTTATTCTTGTACTTTCACTTATTCCTGGAGATTATTACTACAATTTTGTATTATTAAATATCTCAAATTCATATTAAAAGATAAGGTAGTGGTAGCATATATATTTTTAATCACCTCAATTCGCGATACTCCTTGCCTAGATATTAAATATTCATTTTTATTTGGTACTTTCAATTGTTCCGCACCTTTTCGTTCGTATGAATATACATTTTAAGTACCCCCAAAGGATAAGTTGAGACCTAGCAAGAAATTGAATACGTACTGCGGATGGTATATTTTCCGTATAACTACGTCCATATTTTGGATCGTATAAAAAATGTATACTCAATCTGCTCTTATGAATAAAAGGTGTATCTAATTTCAACCAAGATGAATATTAGTTGTCTTTCTTTTCCTTCGCATGTAATTCAGTTCTCAAAAGAGTCCTATAGCAAAGTTGGCCGGTTATGTTTCCCACTGGTTATTTGTCCCTCTTAGATTTGTTTTTTTTTGCGTGAAGTCCCAAAATCTGCTAGACTATATTTTGCAGAACAGTCTTCGCATTCATGAAAAATTTACCAAGCACACTGGACACGAGCATATCAAGCCTTCACATTCACCCATTCCATGCAACGTCTCTTCCTCTCAGTTGTAACAGCGATCAAATTTTCTACGAATCTCATTGTGATGCCTATACGGGTGACACAAGGCATCACAAGCCCTGCGACTTCTCTGGGCTTGATCTCATTCCTACTCAGCGTTTTATTTGCCTTTTCTGGTAAAACAAATCCAAAGTTTTGTCATATTAAATGTCTAAGAGAATCATAATTTATTTTGAAGAAAGGAACGGTATAATGTTTCCTTACACTAACGGCGTGGCAACTGGCCCAGAAATTATTGTTCGTCATATCACTAATATGATTATTACGCAATATAATCCAGACGTGAGAGGTTGAAAATCATCGGATTCTTCGATTAATTGCTATTGAATATTTTTATTTTTGATCACTTGTTTATGCCCTCGAAGAGAAAAATGTTCAAATCAAAATTTGATGTGCAACATATTGTTTAAAAAATAAGATAAAGGTTTTCGAGTTTTTCTTACATATATCTGAAAATATTAACTTTAGGAAAAAAATGATGTTGAAACGTCGACGACATCGATTTAGAGAATATGACAGTTGAACTACCAGATGACGAGAACGAAAAGGCAGAAGAAACTGTGGAGACACTGAAGAAAGTAGAAAAATAGAGATTGCGGGCAACTAACGACACGTCGCATTGAGCATCGTAGAAAGCAGAGATTAATTGAATAAAGAAAATAGTTTCTGTAATATAAATACACAACAATTTAAATATTCCACTTGATTTCGTTCAGTTATAATTTCATTTCTACGAGATCCCTGCTTTATATATTCAATTAGTACAATATATTCCTCTTTCATCGAAAAAGAAATCATTCATTCAGTGATGAGACACGAATAAAAAAAATTCTTCATCTATATAATTTTTTTTGCAATAAACATTGATCGATGATCATTTCTAGACTCACTGATTCCAAATGATCGAGATATTCTCTTGTAGGGGAAAGTCGCCATGAAATGGACGGCTCAGTTATCCGATGTACAGCACTGTAATTAAGCATGTTTTAAATTTATGGGCTGCGCGCCAGCAAAAGCGACATCTATTAATGATAGTTTCAATCACTATGTAAGCTTGCTGTTTTCTGGGAAGTCCTATGAAAACATTTGAGTGCGACAGTAAATAAAAGTGTGGTTTTACTAAGTGCGTAACTTTTTTGTCAGTGGTCAGTTGTATACGTATTTCATATTTAAACGATATATATAGTCTACTTCTTAGTCAGGTATGTAAATATCATAATATTTTATATGTTTCCATAAGAAATTTTTAGGTTGTCTTTAAAAGTGCATATTCCATGAATCGGACACTGCGACGATTATGAATTGGACGTCCAGTTCATGGATTTCAGAAGTGTCCGCTTCATGGGCATTTCAATATTTCTTGTGTGCGGTATTCATCCGAGTTATTTTACTCATACAGAATTAATGTTATAGATTGGCCGTAATGCCAAAGAGGACAAGGAAGTCGGATGAAGACATCGAGGATGCAGTGGATGCGGTAGTGAATAAAAACCTGTTCATAAGAAGTGTCTCGAAAAGTACTGGAATTTCTAGGTCTTTATTTGCTGTGTTAGTAAAAAAATTCAAAACCTCTCCTAGTGGAACATTTAAATACGTTAGAAACATAGGAAATAGGAAAACATTTAGCACTGAACAAGAAAAGATGTTAGTTTGCTACCTTAAAACTGCTTCTAAAATGTGCCATGGCTTAACAACCACTCAAACAAGAGAACTTGCGTATCAGTTTGCTGTTGCAAACAATGTAAGAACACCACAATAATGGAATAAACAGGGATTTATGAAACGCAACATAGATTTGTCACTACGACAGCCTTAAAGCACTTTTCTAAGTCGCGCGTCTACTTCTAATAAAAACAATACAACCTTATTTTTCACAAATTTAGGAAAACTGTATAAAAAATTTAATTTTGCTCCGAATGCAATATGGAATTTGGATGAAACCGGGTGCATGACTGTAACCAAACCATCCAAAGTAAAGAACTGAAAACCAAAAAAACTGCAGAAGTCGAAAACACGCGTAAAAGAAAATTGAAAGAGCCTCAAGAGACCTCTAGTGAATCAGACACTGACTATGAAATATCTATTCATGAGGATTCCCCTTCTCCAGAAAATTTAGAAGAATATTTGTCAGTTGCAGTCGGAAGAAAACTCGATAAATGAGAAGTTTCAAGATCATTATCAAGTTGATAACTCAATCTGCCCAATTTGCAATGGTGAATATACCAAAAGTAAACAAGACTGGTACCAATGTAAATTATGTAATAATTGGGCTCATATGTCATGTGGAGTAACGGGAAATCTACATTATTTTTGTAAAAATTGTTTTTAAGCAAATAAATAATAATACATAATATTTTTGGGTTTTTGTTTCGCAATACATTAGTGTCCATTTCATGGGAATATATGTCCATTTCACGGAACTTTGCTCATGAAATGGACACACTTCTTGAAAAAAAGAATTTAGAATTTCACACAGTAAAACACGATTTTTATCAATATGAATTAGGTCCTCAGTTCTTTCAACTTGATGTTGTTAGTATGCGTCAAACAACTGATTAATTTTTTAAAGAAATATCATGTTATAGTTCAAAAGAAAAAAGTGTCCGGTTCAAGGTAACTCTCCCCTACTGGTGTGACACGCTTTAGACATTTTTTTAATGCAGAATTTAGTAATAAATATTTTTGTGTTCTATATTTTTTCCTAAAATTTATACTTACGAAAATATTTGTAAAAAATGTTAAAACCTCCCTCTCACAGTTTAAACAGCGTGTTGTCGAATTTTAGAGCCCATTTTAAATTTTCTTCTCCTTACGCATGAAAAAAGCGATTGACAAAAAAAACCTTTGGTGGGAATTTTACGGTCAACAGAATTTCTGACTCTTATTTCACTGTTACTAACAAGGTTTTTGAAAGGACATTTTGGGTAGGTCAGTGGTCGCGCGGCTTAAGGCGTCACTTGAATCGAGGTGACTAGATCGGCGTGACACCCTCTCTGCGGGTATGGTAGGGTGGAAGAATGTTGGCTTGAGTCAATGTAAGAGATTTATACCGGTTGACATTTGACTACCCCCCTAATTAATGAGGTTTTCCAGGTTTCCCTCATTCCTGCACTGAATAATGGTTAGGGCCTACCAATGTAGGTCGTTCCTGGACGCAAATGCGGCCTGGTTAATGATAATATGCCCCTCTCCCGCACAAGTCTCCGACTTCTGGGCTAATCCTCCTGATTAGAATGAGGGGTAGAGATATTATTATTATTATTAAATGTAACTAATTTGAACTTGTGATTGTAGATAAAACGATGTATTGCATTGGTCTTTAAATCGCGTTATATCCACTTCAAGAAATAAAACGCTATCTAAAACACTTTTACAGAAAATAACTAATTATAGACAAAAATGCGCGTTAACAGTGAAGTTAAATTTTGCCGCAATAGAACAATCGACTTGAAAGTCCGAACACGATTGGTCTTTACGGTAACTGCCTACTAGGCCTAGAAAACTTCACTCTGTCCCTTCTATAATTCCGAACATTCTTGTTGAATATGACATTTCCGTGCATTCGCTTAAATTGGTAGAAATCTTTCCAGTTCCCTCCGATTTTCCTTTTCATAATCCTCTTTGATTCCTTTCTATGGCTTTGTCGCTTTATATGGTCTGTTAGGCTTGTTATCTGTAGTACCATTTATTGAGTGCATAACACTTCTGTAGAATATTAATAAATGAGAATATCTTCTTACACTTATAAAACGATTTTATTTAAATATAGAACAGGGAGCGCGAAAAATTTATTGCTGGAAATATTTTTACTAACACGATGGATATTCTTTAAACATATTGACTTATTATAACGCAAATAAAGATTTTTGGAATTACATCATGTAGTTAACGACTGTCCTTAAGTAATGTATATATTCGCAAAATAGTTATAAGTAGACTTAGTAATATTACGAATGTGTGGTGTTTCTCTGGAGGAGTTTCTCCCCAAACACTAGAAACTTAACATATTTACATACCTAATATAATTTGGTCGATCTTGTAATCAAATAATATTTTGCTTTACTTCTTGGTCTGAGACAATATTACATTTGCTAACATTGACTGGTAGTTTGTATAGCGAACATTAATTAATTTTATCTAAACAAGAAAAGGCTTGTTTTGATAATTTCCCAACAATATTTAAACTTTATACCCAACAGAAAATTCCATTTACCGAACAAATTTATAATAAATAGCTGGTAGCTAGCTACTTTACATTTAGAGATGTTTAATTTTTTACTGTATCAGAAAGGAATTTTAAGCTAATACAAATCAAATCTCCTACAATTCCTATCAATTAAGTCATATGTATATTCTCTGATACCAAACATCTAGGTATGCTAATGAACAATTCCACAGACAAAGCTCTATTCAATAAAAATAAATAAATGCTAAAAACTATTTAACCCTTTTTTCCCCCAAATGGCGGCCGAAGCTGGAGGGTTGTGACTCCACAAACTTCAAGTTAAGCTTTTTTGACCCCCCCCCTCACATCTAAACAATAAAATTGCGTCCTCTAAAAAATGCACGCTGAGGCCAAAATAATGTAACATTTAAATGGACTAATTAAACACAATAGATTCTTTGTGAAATATAGATATGATAAATGTGGTGTACAACCAGTAGGAATTAATACTATTGGTCAGTTACCAAAGAGATGGAATTATTATATTACTGCAAGTTCAACAAATAAGATATTTTTCTGGAATTAATTTCACTAACTATACCAACTGCGTTTTGAATATTTATAATTAAATAAGAATAATTAATAAAGTGTTGCACGCTGCTATTTCTCCCACAATTCACCCACCGCGCACCTCCCACAGACCCCTCCCCAGCGCCCCCGGGTAATTCCAATGCCAGAATTGAATTCGGCATCCCCGACAATCCCCGAGTAACGATTTCCGAGCGATTTTTCCGAGTTTTCAGTCATTCATATAATGATGCAATTGGAAAATGCATTTTCCGGCCCAGAAGGCATTTTTCAAAAAATGGTTAAACCACACCATATAGACTTTTTTTTGGGACCTTCCTGAACACAATGCAGAAAACCGCATCTCGATATCTGCTGTGCCTAAAAATTTCCGCTATTCCGGTCGATTTTGATCTAAATGCCCTGGACTAAGAGTTGTATTGACAGAATGAACCAGGGAAAATTCCGATGACCCACTTTTTTCGCCCCCGCGTGAGACAGGGGCGATTTACCCTCGCCCTCACCGTATCGCAGTCGAGCGAGTATATTTGTTGTGTGGTGGGCGCCTGTGTATTGCGCTGAATGAAGACATTCTCAACGGCCACGTTTGTCGGCTCCACTTTTATTTAATGGCTTGTATCAAGTATTTAATATTTTGCCAAGTGCCTCTTAATTGCACTTAATTCGACCCCGCCGCTCCCGCGGCGTTATTAGGCGGTAAACTCGAATTCGGGAACGATGCAGATGCGTCGGGATAAGTTAATTCCGGATGAAGAAGCACATGTTTTGTTCAATTACGGTGGAAGAAAATTTAATTTTCTCGTCGTGGTTTATTATGGGGGGTGATATTTTCGTGTTAGTTTTGTTAGCCGATGTTTTGTTGAAGGTTATTGTACACCGAAATCCTTCTGCTGATATGAGCCGTCTAATATTCAATATGATGCATTATCATGACAATGAGCTGTCATTTCTGTACGCGACAGGATTGGATAGGAAGTATTAATAGTAAAGAAAACAACTTTATTGAAAAATAACGTTATACAGGGTGTTTCGAAGATATGGTCTCATTGTGGTATAAATATAGAATACAGAAAATTTTCAGCTAACAGTTATTCCTATGTAGATATATGAGTCGAAAAACGCTAAGTAAAGAAATTATAGATGATAATTAGCACTGTCAAAACTTGTTTTTAAATAACATTAAAACAACTCATATTCAAATACATTGTTTGAAAGCAAATATTTCTGTTTTATAGTTAGTTTTTAATTTTTTGTTAAAAATTCGATGTAATAAATGCCAAAAACAGTTCTTTTTTCATTGCTCTCAAACGATTTAGTTTAATATAAACATTATCTTGAACGTAATTGAATCGTTTATTTGAGAAATATAACATATATTAAATATGAGATGCATGCATAAATAGTAATTTTTGTATCTAGAACGCTTCTATCTATCTAGAACGTATTTTTGCCTTCAAGAATGGCAAAATCATTTCGCGTTCGAGAATACAAACAATATTTTTTCGAAGACTGCAATAGAATAAGACAGGTGTGATATGTACAGCAATTTAATTTATATTTGAAACCATTTGAACCGTGTTTGAATCAAGACTATTGTAACGATAGCAACCTAATAAACAATAAAAAAATTTAAGAAATTAAAGACTTAATAAATTCCTAAAATGTGTTTTTACTTGAATGTATCTTTTTCAGATTTGGTAGACAATGTGATTCAAATTTTCACACATTTTCCTAAGGTTAAATGTTAAATAAATTTATAAGCATTGGATATTGTAATTTTATAAAAGATAGAAAAAATCATTTGTTTTTTGTTATTGTGAGAATGGTTTCTTCTTTTTTTACATGCCATAGATATTTTTATTTCCTGTTACGATAATAATAAAAACATACTGTCACGGATTTCCCAATCCGTCTTTTCTCTTACTTCCAGAAAAACAATCCGTTAATAAATTACTTCTTTATTAACTACTGAACACTACTAATTACAGGTCAACTAAACACTTATTTAATTAATCGCTATCTAAATCGCTTTGATCTCTCTAACTAAACACTTCACTTCAGACTGTAATACAAGACTTATACAAGACTAACTAACTCGGCCGTTTATTCTTCTTTTATAGACCCAACGAATATTCCAGATATATTCCAGTATCTCTAGATCCATTTTCTCGTACGACTCGAATGCTTCTCGTCGATTCCAGATTTTCCAGGCCGATCTCGATCAGCGGCATGTTGTTTGTTTACCAGAATCGCGTAGGTGCGATCGGGGCAAACTAAGGCAATTCGCGGTGCCACAGTCGTCGGTTTGGGAGTGAGTGGGGCAAATTCCGTGACACTGCCCCTCCTTAGGACCGATCGTCCCGATCGGCTACACCTCTATACGGGGACAGACGCTCCAGATGGACGACCTTCATCTTACTCCTGGGAGTCCTCTGTATCCGGTAGACGACATCATTGATTCTTTTAATGACGGTGTAGGGGCCCTCCCAACGGTTCTGTAGTTTAGGCGATCTTCCTTTCTTCCGCGTGGGGTTGTACAGCCACACCAGGTCACCTTGTTGGAATCCGACTGTATTGGCCCGGACGTCGTATCGAGTCTTCATGCGATCGCTCTCTAGTCGCATTCGAGATCTGACTTGATCGTGTATGGCTGCTAGTCTTCGTTCTAGCTCATGGGTATAAATGTCTGGCTCTGTGGGCTGTTCCGCAGGACGACCAAATACCTAATCTGCGGGAAGGCGAAGCTCTCTTCCAAAGATGATCCTTGCGGAGTCTTCCCAGTAGTTTCATGGACAGCTGAGCGGTAAGCTAACAGAAAGAGTGGAATGAGCTTGTCCCAGTCTGTTTGGTTCTCGTTCACAAACATCCTCAGATTGGTTTCTAGTGTGGCGTTGAAGCGTTCCACCATACCATCTGACTGGGGATGCAGTGGGGTGGTCCTGGTTTTCCGGATTCCCATAAGCTCGCAGACCTTTTGCTGCAACACACCTGATTCAAAACTTCTGCTCTGATCTGAATGTAGTTACCATGGGTACACCAAATCTGCAGAACAGGTTGTAGACTAGCGCTTCTGCTACGGTTGTGGTCTCTGATTGGGAAGGGGGTATACTTCCGGCCATTTACTGAAGTAGTCCATGGCTACTAGCAGATATCGGTTCCCACTTTGAGTTTTCGGAAATGGGCCAGCGATATCAATGGCAATCCTCTCGAACGGTGCTCCTACGATGTACTGGCGCATTTTGCCTCTGGAACGGGTCTTCGGTCCCTTGCTGGCTGCACATACGTCACATTTTCGGCACCAATCTTCTACATCCGTCCTACAGCTCAACCAGTAGAAACGCTCCCTAATCTTCTGTAGAGTCCTATTGATACCGAAATGTCCACCCCCAGTACCTCCATGTACTTCCTGCAGCACTTCCTTGACCCGGGACCTCGGGAGTAGTACTTGTTTCTTGACCTCCGTTCCGTCATTGTTCTCCCATGCTCTTTTTAGGACACCGTCTTCCAACACCAAGGAATTCCATTGAGCCCAATAGCTCTTTAATGTTGGGCTTTACTGCTGACTTCAGCCCATGAGGGTCGGTTGTTGGCTTCTTTCCAGTCTAGTAAATACTTGATGTCACAGTCAGCTTGCTGGTCTTCCCGAATCGCCGCTGAACTCCATCTGTCTTCAGGGTGGGCTGCTACCACCTTACAAGGAACTGATGAGATGTCCTCTTTCTTTTCAAGACTACTACAGTGTTTGCAGTTGACAGGACAGGGTCTCCTAGAAAGAGCATCTGCATTTCCATGTTTCCTGCCGGCTCGATGTTCAACAACAAAGTGATATTCTTGCAGCCGTTCCAGCCACCTGGCCATCTGTCCTTCAGGGTTCTTAAACTGGAGCAACCATTTAAGGGAAGCGTGATCCGTTCTGAGGAGGAATTCTTGGCCATACAAGTATTTGTGAAAGTGTTCTAGACTCTTGACGATGGCAAGCAATTCTTTCCGAGTCACGCAATAGTTCTTTTCGGCTTTTGAGAGGACTTTGCTGAAGTAGCCCACTACTCGCTCTTGGCCATCTTGTACTTGGGAAAGAACTCCGCCAACTCCAATGTTGCTTGCGTCCGTGTCCACTATAAATGGTTGTCCAGGTATTGGGTATGTCAAAATCGGGGTAGTGCAGAGGGCCTCTTTCAGCGTCTCAAAGGCTTGCTGGCATTTCGGCGTCCATTCGAACGGGATGTTGTCTTCTGTGAGTTTATGAAGAGGCTTGGCAATGTCCGAGAATCCTTGGACGAATCGTCGATAATATGTGCATAGGCCGAGGAAACTTCGAACTTGATGTTTGTCTTTAGGAACCGGCCAGTTCTTTATGCACTCTGTCTTCTCGGGTCTGTTTTCACACCGTTTGGAGTAATAATGTGGCCTAGGTATCTAACCTCCTTTTGGAACAGACTGCACTTCTTCGGGTTCAACTTCAGGTTCGCTGCTTTCAGCTTCTTGAACACTTCGGACACGTTCTTCAGGTGCTCCTGGAAAGAGCGTCCCAGCACCACCACGTCGTCCAAGTAAATCAAGCAGGTCTCCCAATGCAGGCCATGAAGTACAGTTTCCATCAGTCGTTCAAAAGTGGCAGGGGCATTACATAGACCAAATGGCATTACATTGAACTGCCACAATCCATTTCCGGTAGTGAACGCGGTCTTTTCCTTGTCTTCTGGGCTGACCTCGACTTGCCAATATCCACTCTTTAAATCCAAAGTGGAAAACCATTGCGCACCAGCCAAGGTGTCCAGAGTATCGTCAATTCTTGGTAGTGGGTAACTGTCTTTCTTGGTGACGTCATTTAATTTTCTGTAGTCCACACAAAATCGTGTGGAGCCGTCTTTCTTCTTGACCAGGACTACAGGAGAAGCCCAAGGACTCTGAGATGGTTCTATGGTGCCTTGATTTTGCATCTCAATTAACATCTTGTTAACTTCTTCTCGCTTGGCTAATGGAAGTCCACGTGGTGGCTGCTTTATAGGAGATGATGAACCAGTATCGATTCGATGCTTCACTACATTGGTTCTCCCAAAGTCGCCTGGTTTAAGTGCAAACACATCTTCATTTTCACTTAGCAGCTCTTCCAGTTGTTCCACCTCCATCTCTGTTAATCTTTCTTTGGCCCTATCCACTATATCCCTTAGACATTCCGGTAGACTGGTCTTATTCGGTTTCTTCTCCATCTCGTTATTTTCTTTGAGTGTTCTGACCATGGTAACAGGTTCACAGACTCCTACTTCAGTTCCCTTTGTAATTTTCTGTGGAAAGGTTTTCAGGTTAACTACCCGTACTATTGTCGTTTTCTCTGGTTTAATCAGGGTGCGGCCGGTGACTATAGATTTATTGAACAGATCCGGATTACTGGGTTCCACCACTCCAACACTGCAAGACATTTCCCCATCCATTACAGTGGCAACCAATGTTTCGGTCTGACCAGGTAGTACCACATCTTCTTTAACAACGAGTCTCCGTACAGCGTTATTCTCAGTGGTGGTCGTTAGCACTACTTCCTCACCCATTATCCGTAGCGTACCAGCATTCAAATCTAAGTTCACCCCCTTTGCTCGTAGTAAGTCTAGTCCGAGTATGACATTGTCCGATATATCTGCTACCAGGGCTCTGTGTTTGAATTTGACGTCTCCTAATTCTATGTCAAGCTCGCATTCCCCCTTGACTGGCAGTTGTTGTCCATTGGCTGTTGTAAGGACATAATGCTTGGCAGGGCTCTTAATACGCCAAGCATGAATAATATCCGGCCGAATAATAGTTCTTGCCGCTCCAGTATCGATTACCATAGGAACATACGACCAAAAATAATGCCTTCTACTAGCAAGGAGTCAGAGTCCTGGAGACGTGATAACGTAACTTCTTCTCGTGGGGCATGGTAGGAGGACGCAGCCGGCTTTTGCCCCGTCAAGCCGGCTGACCCTAGTTTTCCTGTGTAGCTGCCGCCTGGGAGTCGCGCTTCTGCTGATCCGTGATCGGGGCCCTACACTGTCTTTTTAGATGTCCTGTCTGTCCACAGTTCCAGCATTTGAGAAGGCGATCCCTTCGACTATCAAATTGTTCTTTCTTTGGCCCAGTAGATGGGCTGAATTTATCAATAATCTCCTTTAGCGTCTTTATTAGGTCTCCATTTGCCATACTATCGCTGTTATCACTGATGACCCGAACTTTAACATGTCTACCGGATGCCATCTTTGCTGCCTCGAATTCCAGTGCATGTGAAAGGGCGTCATTCAACGTTTTAGGTCTAGCGAGCCGTAGTGCCTGCTGAGTTTCGCAATCTCTTAGGCCGTCGATAAAAACTTGGATGGAGAGCTGATCTACAAATTCGGACGGGGCTGTTGGATAAGCCAATCGAACCAGTCTGGCAACATCGGTCTCAAAATGTTGTAAATTCTCTCCACTTTGTTGGTGACGATTTTTCAATTGTGCCTGGTACACTTGCTGCAGGTGTTTATCCCCATATCTCATTTCCATATGCTGTTTTAGAATATCGTAGCTATTCTGTTGCCCAGCAGGAACTCCTTGTAAGACGACAAGAGCTTCCCCTCGTAGAGCAACTATCAGAGCTGTAGCCTTTTCATAGTCAGACCATTCGTTTGCTGCAGCTGCTGCTTCGAACTGACGCAGATATACATTCCAGGAAACCTTGCCGTCGAATTCAGGGGTCTCGTCTTCTGAGTTCGGATAACAGGTCCTTCTGATTTGATTACGCCCTCCTTTGCTATCTTGTCTAATTTATGTCGAAGCTCTTCGCAGGTTTCTCTAACCAAGTTTATTTCTTCGTCTATTTCTTGTTTTTGTGCTAACATTTCTTCGTTGATTTCTTTTCTTTGTTCTAACAGCTTCTCTTCTACTTGTTTTTCCACTTTATGTGACTGCTCCTCTAGTTTTTCTTCTAGTGTATTCTCCAATTTTTCTAACTTTGTCTGCATTTCTTTCGTTTGATCTCTCATTTCCTGTTGTATTGTCTGTATCTGATCTTTCATTTTACACCCTTGTTCTTCTAATTTCTCCTGCATTGTTTGGGACTGATCTTCAATTTTATGCCCTTGTTCTTCAAATTTTTCTTGCATTGTTTTTGTCTGGTCTTCCATTTTATTTTGCATCGTTTGCATCATTTCTAACAGTTTTGCCAGTTGTGCATCCATGTTGACTTGGCTTCTAGTTACAGGCATCCACTCTATTTGAAATGTTCTAGAATGTCCAGGAATATGTTTGTAAATGTCACCGTTGACTTCCTTACAATGAAACGAGTGCAGTGATATGCCACACTTGGGTATTTGTCTCACTCCGGTATAAAGTTCTAGAATGTTCGAGAATGTCTTTCGGAAATACCACCGTTCACTTCCTTGAGTCACGACGAGTGCGGCGATATGTCACACTTGGGTCTTTGTCTCACTCCCGTACAAAGTTCTAGAATGTTCGAGAATGTCCTTCGCAAATACCACCGTTCACTTCCTTGAGTCACGACGAGTGCGGTGATATGCCACACTTGGGTCTTTGTCTCACTCCCGTACAAAGTTCTAGAATGTTCGATAATGTCCTTCGCAAATACCACCGTTCACTTCCTTGAGTCACGACGAGTGCGGTGATATGCCACACTTGGGTCTTTGTCTCACTCCCGTACAAAGTTCTAGAATGTTCGAGAATGTCCTTCGCGAATACCACCGTTCACTTCCTTGAGTCACGACGAGTGCGGTGATATGTCACACTTGGGTCTTTGTCTCACTCCCGTACAAAATTCTAGAATGTTCGAGAATGTCCTTCGCAAATAGCACCGTTCACTTCCTTAAGTCAAGACGAGTGCGGTGATATGTCACACTTGGGTCTTTATTCCACCTACGTACAGGGTTCCAGAAAGTTCTTCCAACTTCCACTTAAACCCACTCACGCACAGGGTTCCAGAAAGCTCCTCAAACTTCCAGTTAAATCCACTCACTTTGTGGACAGGGTTCCAGAAAGCTCTTGAAAACTTCCAATTAAATCCACTTCCGACACCAAATTGTCACGGATTTCCCAATCCGTCTTTTCTCTTACTTCCAGAAAAACAATCCGTTAATAAATTACTTCTGTATTAACTACTGAACACTACTAATTACAGGTCAACTAAACACTTATTTAATTAATCGCTATCTAAATCGCTTTGATCTCTCTAACTAAACACTTCACTTCAGACTGTAATACAAGACTTATACAAGACTAACTAACTCGGCCGTTTATTCTTCTTTATAGACCCAACGAATATTCCAGATATATTCCAGTATCTCTAGATCCATTTTCTCGTACGACTCGAATGCTTCTCGTCGATTCCAGATTTTTCCAGGCCGATCTCGATCAGCGGCATGTTGTTTGTTTACCAGAATCGCGTAGGTGCGATCGGGGCAATCTTAGGCAATTCGCGGTGCCACAGTCGTCGGTTTGGGAGTGAGTGGGGCAAATTCCGTGACAATACTTTCTGACTCTAATGGATATTAACGTCATCGGAAATTAATCACATATTTTATTTAATGAGAAGAATTACACATTAACATAAAATGAAGGTAACTTACCAATAGGAATAGTTATGTTGTCGAACACTCACCTTTATCTGCAATAAAAAATAGTCACCATAAATAAGTATAACAAAATAACCAGAAAAAGTATAATAAAATATTTGTCATTATGTTATGCCGCATCCATATTCTCGGCGAGACACTCCGAGACCTGTCAAGTACGAGATTGTGGATGAAAGACTGATGTCTCGCTTCCCCTTGCCAGCTCTTGCTTGGGTCTCGGTATTTGGGAAACCGGTGTAATGCTGTCTATTCTCGCCGAGATCAAACCGAGACATCTCGGCGAGAACAGACAAGAGTGTGGATGCGGCATTAAATATGCTTATAAAATAAAAAGAGAATTAATGACGTTTGTGTGAATGACATTAATGTTTTACAGTCCTTCCTTTTCACTGGGGATTTTTCGCAACTGATTATGAAATAAAGATGTTAAAAAAAATGAGCATGGATTACGAACGAACCTGAATCAGTCATAAATTAAAAAATAGAGGAAAACGCATCATTGCCCTAAATTTCGTCAAAAGTCATGGAGAAAGATAATTTCATAAAATTTCAGATTTGGAACTATTTGCTTATATTAATAATCAATCTGTAGGCTCCGAATTTTTAATTTGGTTATTGTAATACGTTCGCCTAAGTGTCTCAAATGCAAAAAACTAATCAAAATGACAGTCCAAAAAAAATTACCAGCTTTCTTTCAAATATGTCACCTACATTGAAAGTTTATTGATACGTTAAATATTTTACAATTTCTCTTTTAAGAAATTTGGCTCAAATGTGAGGCATCTATCTTACTTTAAATAATTACCAGGCAACTTTATACACAAATAAGTGAAGGGAATAAGTAAACCTTTAATGAATAAACTAAATCTTATAAGTACTAAGTAACTGGAGAATTTAATCCTCAAGTAAATAACTTTCTGTTGTGGAAAAGAATTTTGGGGTTTATAAACACTCCCAAAACTTGTAAACTGTGAATTTAAAATTCAAATGTGGGTCGAATAACTTCGCAAGAAGAAACACTACACATTTATTCGAAACTTTTAGCTTTATGGAAATCTATTCAAATATACTTTATGGGCAAAACATGTTTCCACGTGTATTTTGCTGGAGAGGATTTAATATAACTATGTGCTTTTCTCGCTGGTTTTGACAAATTCATATTTACAGTGGTGTTTTCAAATAGAATAAACAAACAATGTTACATGGAAAAAAATGAACTAGATGCTTGGAAAGCTGCCGAGTATACGAAAACAGTAACACAATTTTAGTAGATTTGAATCTGAATAGCGTAGGCAGAAAGGGAAAAAAATCATGAAATATATTTTACTCTTTAACTCTCATATTATGAAAATTCCATACAGTGTTATTACATTAGGGGAGAGTGGGGGGAATATCGTGCACGGTGTAATATCGCGTAGTGACGTTTTGCCCGCATAACAAATAATTATTCCAAGTAAATATTGACATCTAGCGGTGGATCACTTAAATACTGTAAGCAGTGAATGATTCCTTAAATATTTATAAGTCACGTCAGTTGAGTTTTGTTTACAATGCTAGTATAATAATATTTGTGTTCTCTCTAATGAAGCAAGGTAAGTCCCAATTTAGTACTTGGAATTTATGTTTATGTTTGGTAGAAATTTATCATATTATTGTAAAGCCTGAGCGTTAAAATTAATTAATTTTTCTTTTTTTTCGGTAAACCAATTTTCTACAAGAAGCACCTTGGGATAATACCGCGCAATCCCAACATCCCAGAATCAACATTGAGAGATACATTAATAAATGTGGAGTTACTCAGCGATGTACCTTTAGGAAGAAAATCCATATTTACTCCCCAACAAGAATAGGAAGTAGTCAATCATACAAAAACCTTAGCCAAAGTTAGCCAAACTGTTAGGCTTGCTACATACTATGCTTAAATTCGCGATTCGTTATGCGCGATTCGTGATATGTGAGGAATTCGCAAATAGTGTGTAGGATCTTATTCGTTAGAAATCCATTCATAAAACTCTATACACTATGCACGAATTCTTTACGAATCACGAATCGAGAATTCACGCATGGTCTGTAGCAAGCATTATGGAGTGACTCCCCTTAATGTCAGCTTAATCTCAGAAAAACTGTCTATGACTTTGCAACAAGAAATGGAATAAAACGTGTTTTTAATCATGGAAAACAATTTGTCGAGAGAAAACATTGGCGTACTCAGATTCAGAAAACAGTATACTTTTATAAATGTATTTGGTTTTTCTGACAAAAAGATTCATTTAGCGGGTCACAGACGAACGTATATGTATGCAAACATCAACGCGCATTCATCTACGCGCAAACAACAACGTCTGTCTATGGGCATAATAATGTCACGTACATGATTGCGCGGTGAAGAAGTGCGTCGTACTTGTCAACCTGGTTTTCCAGAAAACATGTACGTGCGCTGTTGAATGTACGTTGATGCTCGACTGTGTGTGTCAAACAACAACGTTATTTGACACACACAGTCACGGCGTTCTTCTGTGACGTAGAAGGTAGTCATAATTATTTAAATGAATAATTATTATTTAATTTAATTAATGTGGATCGGTCAGTGGTCGCGAGGTTTAAGGCGTCAGTAGTTGAATCGAGGTGACTAGATCGCTGTGTGGTTCGACCCCCGCAGCCAGTGGACCGTATATAAGCTATATTCGTGGATAGATTGGCACCTTCTCTGCGGGTATGGTAGGGTGGAAGAAAACTGGCTTGGGTCAATGTGAGAGATTGATACCGGTTGACATTTGACTACCGTCCTAATTAATGAGGTTTTCCAGGTTTCCCTCATTCCTGCACTGAATGGTGGTTAGGGGGTTACCAACAAGTCGTTCCTGGGCGCAAATGCGGCCTGCTTAATAATAATATGCCGCTCCCTCTCCCGCACAAGTCTTCGACTTCTGGGCTAATCCTCGTGATTATAATGAGGGGTATAGATATTATTAATATTATTATATTAAAATTAGTTAAATTGGTATATATTTAAATTAATAATAATTATTATTTGACTAGTAAATATGTATATGGCATTTATAAATTATAGTTTGATTTACAGAGTGAAAATGTCGGACTTACGAAATTTAAAACGACATTTCATTGACTTATATTACAGAACCATCCTTGTTTATGGAAAACTAAGTCAAAGGACTACCTCGACAAAAATAAGAAAAATACAGCTTATCAGATTTTACTTGAAAAGTTAAAAGTTGTACAACCTGAACCGCTCAAAAATACAGTCATACAAAAGATTAACAGTTTGCGTGGTGGATTCAGAACAGATTTAAAAAAAGTTAAAGAATCGAACAGATCTGGTGCTGGAGCAGACGACATATTATATGTACCGACATCCGTACTATCCTTTAATGCAATTTGTTGCAGACCATTTACTAGGACTTTTTTGTTTTTTCTTATTTTTTGTGTCACAATAATCGCGCACGCCACTGCAATGAAATGCAATTCTTCCGCCAATGTTTTACGAAGATTGTGCGAACGTGTATGTTGTTTACTGCGAACTGATGTGTTAAAACATGAATCAACGTTTGTGACCAATACACTGTCATGCTGATGCGCGAGGTAGATGAATGCGCGTTGATGTTTTAATTCATATATGTTCGAAGAATGACGGGGGTCCAAGACTTTTGACGTCTGTATTTCGCGTCCTCTATTACCTTCTCTAAAGAGACGTGCTTATTTCAGAAACATCCTGTATATACAGCATTCAAGCTCAGCAGCTCTATTATTCTGGTACTTCCCCATTTTTATTGTAACCATATAATATCTGGTATCAGGCCACAAACGGAATCCACTAACTGCAAAGAATGTGGATGAAACAGCGCGAAATCGCTCTAAAAGGGGATAGAATTTCATTCCGCGTGTTCCATGATCTGAATGCAACCCCTCGATGTTCGCAATAAATCTGCCTGTCTCTAAATAAACCCAATATTATTTCTGCGTACCCTTCCGGCTTCTTCTCCACACACACTCTCCAGCGAGAAGTTTTCAATCGAGTCACAGTAGCCTCGTAGATCTTTACGTAATATCGGTAACAATTTCCAAAACTGTGGCAGTGTTCCAGGTTGCGAAAAAGTTGTTATCTGGGGATCTGTACCTCACCTTATTCGTGTTCGATACGGCTTCGGGAGGGACTGTGAGAAATGTTGTGCTTCCTGCAATAAATTGCGAGGAGAGGAAAGATAATATCCGACGAGAGATGAGAAAGAGTAAATTGACGCATTTTTATTTAAGTGCCTTTTTGCTGCAGGCGGGAAATTTCTTATAAGAGTGTGGCATCCAATAATAATTTCTTGGTAATGAAATGGTGTAGCTAGTTGCGAGGGAAAATCATTGAATAACAAGAATTATTTAATAATATCGTGAAATTGACTTATTTTTACATAGTTTTAAATTTTTTAGTAATATTGATATATAAGCTTACTTACCTTATTAGTTAATTAATTAAGTTTTTGACTGTAATCGATTTGATGGTTTGCCGATCAATTTTTTTATCAATGAAGATCATTTGATTTTTCAACAGGACTGTGCTTCTCCACATTATGCGTTAATTAGTTTGTTACCTGAATTTGATTACGTTGTTTTCGGTGGAGATTTTAATGTAGACTTGTTAAAAACTGACAGCTATAATTATACTTTATTTCATAATTTTTTAAATAGGTATAGTATGAAACAGGTTATTGCTGAACCCACGCGTGTTACAGCATCTTCTCAAACTCTTTTAGATTTACTTGTATTTTCTTGTGCTGATATTTCGGATTCTGTTGAAGTTCTTAAGGTAGAAAATATTTCTGATCATTCTTGGGTTAAATGTAACATTAAATTAAATAAATCTAAACCCCGAACTATATATAAAACATATAGAGACTTCCGTAATTTTGATTATAATTTATTTTTGCTTGATTTGCATAATATTTATTGGGATTTCATATACGAAGTCGAGGAAATTGATGATATGGTGAAGTATTTTAATGAGACTGTTTTAAAATTATTTAATGTGCATGCCCCATTTAAGACTTCTAAGATAACTAAGCCTCCAGCCCCTTGGCTTACAGATAATCTGAAGCTTATGATGAATATGAGAGATAAGGCTTTGGCAAAGTACAAAAAGTTGAAAACTGAAGTAGCGCATAGGGAGTACAAGACTTTAAGAAATCTGGTCAATATGAGTGTTAAATCTGAGAAAAAAGCATATCTACAACAAACATTTAAATCTAATCCTAAACATTTTTGGCGTGCCTTAAAATACTTAAATGTTTGTTCTGAAAATCAATTTGATTATGCAACGGTTGCCGATATTGTTGATGCCAATAAATTTAGTGATCATTTTGTAAATAATTTACCCACTGCTAATGTTGTTGATCAGGAATTTATTGAGTCAGCTTATGTTAACACGTTATTCCCTATATTTCTAACAAATTTAATTTTAACTCGGTAGAAGTGAAGGATGTTGAAAAATATTTACTTGCAATTAAATCGCATGCTGTTGGATCTGATGGATTGTCTATTAAGATGTTATTATATTTAACACCTTATTTAAGTAACCACATTACTTTTATCATTAATAAATGTCTATTGACAGGAGTATTTCCCAACGCGTGGAAACTTGCGTATGTCGTCCCTGTACCAAAAATTAGTAGTCCCTCGGATGTGTCTCAGTTTAGACCTATTAGTATACTTCCTGTATTGTCTAAAGTGTTGGAAAATTGCACAGGATCAAATAAATAGGTTCATAAATAAAAATAATATTTTATCTGCTAGTCAATCTGGCTTTCGTTCTCATCATGGTACTGCTACTGCTTTGCTTAATGTAACCGATGATTTATTCCGCGCATATGATAGTAGCCTTAATACATGCTTAATCTTACTGGACTATAGCAAGGCGTTCGATACTTTAAATCATGCTACGTTAGTTATGAAACTGAAATATTTTGGATTCAATGATAATGCTCTTAATTTTTTTTAACAATTATTTAAACATGAGGCAACAGCGAGTTACATTTAATAACACTTTTTCCGACCCCACTTTTTTGAGCAAGGGTGTTCCTCAGGGCAGCATTTTGGGACCGTTGCTGTTTTCTTTATATAGCTCTGATTTATGTTCGCATTTAACATTCTGTAAATCTCATCAGTATGCCGATGACACGCAAATTTATTATTCATTTCCTGTCAATGATATTGATTTGGCTGTTCGTAATATCAACTCCGATCTTAATATCATTAGCAAATTTTCTAATGCGCACGGTCTGATCTTAATGAAAAAAACTCAAATTTTATTGTTCGGCCCTCAGCTGTTTATTATTCGTCACCATCCTTGATTTCAAATATTGCTGTATAATACTGTGCTGCATCCTATTGAGAGTGGTGTAAATCTGGGCCTTTCTTTAGATGCAGATCTTAGATTTGGCACTCATGTATCTAATCTATTGAGAAGGTGTTATAGCAAATTAAAAATCTTATATAAAAATATTCTTAGTACTGAAGTTAAATTAAGACTTTGTGACTCCTTAATATTATCTATCCTTAGTTATTGTCTTGTAGTTTACTGGCCCGCATTGTTAGTGAAAGATAGAGAGCGTCTACAGAAAATTCAGAATTTTTGTATTCGATTGTTTATAAAATTAGAAAATTTGATCACATTTCATATGCTTTCTGGTTGGCTTAAACTACATGAGCGTTTTCAACTTCAATTCGGTACATTGGTTTATAATGTTTTTGATCATAAGTTACCTATATACCTTTATGATAAGCTTATTAAAGGTCGAGATGTACATGAACATAATACGCGTCATAGAGATCACCTAACTGTTCCCTGTCATACTTTAACGATGTTTCAACGTAGCTTTAGTTACAATCTGTTAAAATTTTCAATGCTTTACCGAATAGCATCACTGGGGTTACTAGTTCTGTCACCTTTCGGAGAAAGTTTAAAACATTTCTTGTTAATCAGAGAGATTGTTGACTGTATTTCTTAATTTGTTTTTATATTCTTGCATATATGTATACTTATCTTATGTACAAGTTGTGGTTATGGTCACTTATTTTTTTTAAGGGTGGTTGTATAGGAGCAGCTTTGCTGGATACCGCCACCCGTAATTATCTACTATTTGTATTGTTCTGTAAATTGTAATAAAGGCATATATATATATATATGTAATATTATTATTATTATTATTATTAATTGTTCGTCAGTACCAACGTTTTCCACGGAATTGGATTGGGAGAAGATACAGCATTGAGTGGCCTCCACGATCACCGGATTTATCGCCTCTTGAGTTTTTTTTTTGGGAATACTTAAAAAGTAAAATCTGTAAAATACAGCCAGCGTCGCTGCAAGTTTTGCAAAGAATCGTCGACGAATGTCGTTGATCACTCCGGAAATGCTTCAGAATGTGTGCGAACGTTTCGAACAAATTTATTTTTGTATGGAAGCGGGCGGTCATTAGTTTGAACATTTAATCAACTAAGTAGTTAGTAAGCAACTAAACATAATTTAAATTTTAAAATGTAATTTTTTTTCAAAGTATTGGGCGGAATTATAAAATTTTAAGTCTGTTGTTAAGAGAATTGTAAGAGCTTTAAAAATAAGTATTACTCAACCCTCAATGCCATTTAAATATTTTGGGGTGATGCTTGGGGGTGAAAGTGACGGAGTCAAAAATACCAGCAAAGAATGTCCCCCTTTAATCTAAAATCGACGGGTTTGGGCGTTTTTCTACAATCTTGACGCAGTTCCTAAAAATGGCTCTGTTTCGTTTTCATTTGGCCGCCCTGTATATTACTAAGAGGTCAACAGGGTAATTACAGTCATTCTTCTAAACAGTGTTCAAATCTGAATAAGCATTGTAGTAGTTGATCATATATTTGACATGTCTCCTATTTATTTTCCTTGTTTTCACCCCTGGTACTTTTGTATTGCCACATTCCTATAAAATCCGGCTCTAATTTATTTATTGCGTGACCAATACACAACACACTAGTACACAGTATAAAATATTGTTTCAGTGTTTGTTAAATTCTTAATATTCTTCATAAGTACATTACTTCAATTTGAATAAAAATGATGTATATGTATCTAAACCATTAATTTTTTCTGTTACTATTATTCGGTAGCATTTTACTATAATTTTCACTGAAAATATATGGAACGCACCTAAGGTAAATTAACGATGTAATATAGATACTGAAATAACTCTACTCGGTACGTTGTTTTCAGCAATCATATTTAATACATCAAATAATCGGTACATTATAGTTTCCTCAAAACTATAGCAGTATATAAGTGTTTCGTAAAATCGTTGCATAATAATGATATTTCGATTGTCACTTCACTATCGAGATGCACAAAAGTAAAATAAAATAACTGAATTTTAAATTATTTGTTTATTATATATGCTAATATTTAAAATCAGATAATTGGACATTAGGTGAACATATATTTTTTCTTCACTTCGTATAACTTCAATATTGGAAGAAGATAACACCTGCATCCCGGTATTGCTGGTGCACTGAATTTTTAGAATGAAAGTGATATTTCCTTTTTCCCCGAGAATTTTCCTTGTTATCGCCTGCTTATTTTGTATGGAATTTTCTGACCCCCTGCGCCAACCTCCATGTCTCTTGAGCAATGATATGTTGATTGGACTGCATCTTCAAGAAATGTTGCAGAACATCGTCTAAAGCAGTACTCAGTATACTCTGTAACATTGGACTCGGAATTGAACCTATGTTATTTATACCTACTGCTTGCGTAGTACATTTTGAATTCTTGTACGTGTTAAAAAAGAGGTTGTGATCAATGGTGGATTTACGTAGACTTTCCAAAAAATTTACTCCGTCTATATCTCCCTCTGGTATTGTAAATAATCTAGGAACATTAGCCTTGGTATTGGGAATAGTCACTTTAATGAACGACTTAGCATCTTCAATATTCTCTGAACTTAAATTCTTCTCTCCTGCAGGCTTCAAATATACCAATAATCAAGATAACTTTTTGTGATTTTTTACCATCTGCTTCTTGGATAAACCTTTCAAAATTTTCTGGATCTATAACCACTTGATTCATTTTTGGGAAAAGCAATAACATTGGTATATTTACTCATATTCATATTTTTATTTAAATAAATTGTAGTTCGCAGCATGAAATAATGACTCCATCATGTAGTGGGTGCACCTTTTAAAGATAACGTGTTGCGTGCCATTATTTCGCAACTTGTATCGAATAGCTATTCCAATTGTAATTTACTACACTGACAAAAAATTCTTATTTTTTAAGTTTTCTTTATTTTCGTTTTCTGCTTTATCATTAATATATTTCTAATATACGAGTATTTTAAATGGATGAAAGGAAAATATTCAGCAGACTGAAGAATAAAATACATATGTATTTACTTTTGTTTAGTAAAGCCTACCTCTTTTTTATCGAGCCAAAGAAATAGTCAAGTGGTTTAGTTAAAATTTGGTTGTTTTTTTTTAAATTTCTAACTTTTGATTGTAAAAAATGGAAAAGGAATACGAAATCAGAAGTTTTCTCATTACTTTTGGGTCACTTTTTCAAGTTTTAATTCTTTCCAAATCAGGTCAAACAGTTTTCTTCAGCCTATTCTATGGATTGTATCCTTAATTGAGAAATTACATAAATTTTCATAAAATTATTATTTTTTTTTTAAATAAATCGATTAATAAGAAGTTATGTGGGTGCTGTGTCTTCTTAAGATACTCTGTGTATATTTATTCCTAGAATCAAGTATCCAGCTTTAGCATCCTTGAACAGTTACAGTGACCATTTTCTTTTATGCGTGAAGTTGCCAATTTTTTGTATTTTTATATCGTCACTTTTTGGAGAACCATCTCTCAGATCTCTTAGTTTTTTCCAAGTTATTTCCGTATTAATTTTGACGTCATATTTGGCCTTTAGAGTCGCCTGACTGTCTGTCAATATATTGATCCGTCTATTTCTGTGGGTTCTCATATTGTTTTGGATTAGCACAATGAAATATTGCGTAATTTGTACCTGGAGGAGGTACCTATGCCCATTGAATAATAAATAACTCGAATTCAATGCTATAGTGTGCAAGGAAATTACTGAATTTCCATTTTCCCCTTACAGTGTAAAATACGGATCTGTTTCATTTTTCATTAGACCTCTATTACCAAATTGTGTCTACTTTATTTTATAAAATATTACAGTGTGTGGCATGCAATACTGTACAAAAACATGTAACAATAAATAGTATTTAATTTACTATATTTCGGGTTGTTACGTTTTGGCCTAGATAATGAATCACCGCCAGTTACAGAATCAATGTGCACTTCACTTTGATCTGCTCTTGTTGTTCTTGGATTAGTCTGCAACCTTCTGTAGAGACGCGTCCATAGATTTATTTCGGTTCTTATTGTTGGAACTACGACTCATACGCTACGAACAGTTCCTCAGAGAAGCCAATAGGCATGTGGACCTATAAATCAAAATGAAGTTCTGCTTTTTACATTGATTGATTGATATCTCGGAATACATCTTCGATATAAATCCTTATCCTTATGTATATTAATGTACCATTGACAAAAATCCACGCGATTAGGTAAATCAGAGTCATTCAATTCTTGCACGGGTGAAAAGGGTATAAATGATTTTCATGATCTACATTCCACACAAGACTGTGAGAAACTTGAAAAACTTTTTGAAATTTTGCACGTCTCCATAATTTACCGTTCTGAACAACTTTTTTAAGTAACATTTTGCTGTATTTTCAGTAGAAAAGGCACTTTACCTGAAACGATAACAGTTTTCAATCGCTGCACTGAATATTTCAAATACGATTATTTAAAAAATGGTTACTCCTAACGACTTCAACAAGGTATACCTTTGTCAGATATAACAGGTAAGAGAATCGATTGTTTCAATAGACAGATGGATACATAAAAAGCAAAAAAGTTCTGTCATTTAAAAGAAACATGCTGTGCCATAAGTGGCGCCCTCTACTAGTGACGTCAAAATTAGTTAAAAATTCTTATTTGCCGTGCCAAAAAACATAATTGTGCCAATTTTTTTTATTACTTCGACAGGTTTCAAAGTTATTGAGATATTTCTAAAGAAAATTTTAGCATTGAACGACCTGTATTTTTTAAACCAGCAACATTCGGATAAGGCATATTTGGCTCAATCGATTTTTTTTGGTCACCAATATCTCCAGCTCCGAGATTTCCCAACCTTTCACAGTATACTAAAATTACTACTCTACTTTCAAAATCATCCTGTATTTGATGTATATCGTTACTCCATTATAGTATCTTTTTCTCTTTATTTTATTAATTAATGTATTATAGATTACAGTTCTCTTATTTGATGATGCATGTGAAGTTTGATTTATAATTTTTGGAAAGTCAGCAGTGCGATAGGGTCCTTTTTAATAAAAACCTCGGTTAAACACGATCCGCATCATCGAACAAAACCCGACAAACTGTGCCACAATCAACATGATTTCTTGCACATCTGTAATACTGAGGGAGGCGGAGTCGGCTTATACGCGGTACTTGTGTGAAATACGGTTTGGGTGTAAATCCAATAGCTGGATTTATAGTGGGTTATAAACATGAGCGCGGGTGTTAGATATGACATGTTGAATGTGGTCGGGATCTGCCCCTTTAACACTTCCCGGTTTTATTCGAGTTAGATTGACGATATGCCCGCCTCTATTAGGCCATATACGTCTACTCCGGGACATGATTGATATGTAATGAGTGGGGTCAAAACTGATGCAATATTAATTCCGCTGGTATTCATGATTTTGAGGAGACGTCTCTTTACGTTGCCGATGTATGCACGGAATAGGCCACGACATGTTCAAGCAGTAATAGTCATATTATTAATTTTTACAGGGTATTTATGTTGATATTATTCGTGTACCAATTTTGACATTTTTATATTTAACATCTTGGAAACAAAACGTTATCGACAAAAACATTAAACGACCTTCACAATTGTATGTTTTTAAGTGTAAACAAGAAACTGATTATACAGGGATACATCTTCTTAATTTGACGGATATTCTCCAACGCCAAAGGGCCTAAACTCTCACTAGCTGACCACACATTTACAGTCTAATCGACCGTCTTGACTATGCCAGGCTTTGCCGTTGAGCAATACTGGCAGTGTGTGGAGTATAACGGGGTACATCTTTTACCTGCAGCAAAGCCGGTCACATGTGTTATATGTTGTTCGGCATAAAGTAGCAGAGTTTTTAGCGTGATAAAACTATAGGTATTTGAACACGTAAGTTATAATAGTAGAAGACATGATAGTCTAAGAGCCAGTGGCCGGCAACCTATAAGTAAATGATTATACCTGAAATTTTGCACAGTGAGTCCCTTATACCTATCAATCATGAGGTGATGACTCGCTAAGCCCGGCGAGGCCGACCCAACTGTTACTCAGGTGCGAGAGGTATGAAAATTTAACCAACTTCGTTATTAAATTAACAAAGCTGCCGTTTGAAAATTTTAAAATTTCAGATCTAACAAATTAGGCATTTATTTTTATTATTTATTATATTTAGCACCTTTTATATTAAAATAATATAAGGAATAAATAACCTCTATTTCTGGCACAGGTTCTGAGATTTGGTGATGTCGATTACAATGCTTGACATTTCTGACAGTTTTTTATCGTCAAAAATCTATTTTAATCATATACTTTTCATCTTTATAATTTTTGCCAATTTCACATGTGTCTGCCATGACTTTAGTTGCACGGTAATCGTCTGCCTTTGTTTTTTTTATATAATAATAATTGAATATTTTAAAATTTTCAAACGGCAGCTTTGTTAATTTAATAACGAAATTGGTTACATTTTCATACTTCTCGCACCTGAGTAACTCTTGAGTCGACCTCGCCGGCCTTAGCGAGTCCCCACCTCATGAGTGATAAGTATAAGAGATTCACTATGCAAAATTTCAGGTATAATCATTTACTTATAGGTTGCCGGCCACTGGCTCTTAGACTATGAGGTTTTTATCCAAAGAATATGAATCGAATTTTAGTTATACGAACAGTTTCCCTGTCTTCGGAAAATAAAATCGAATGATTATGTTAATAACTCGATAAACAGAATATCGTCTTTGTTTTTACACTACTCTTAACAAAATTGATATATATTATACTTGTACCATCATAGGTCATATAAAATATACCAGACCAGGGTCGATAATTTTTGAAACAAAAACAAATAATAATAGAATGAAACCCATTGGAAAATGAAGAGAATATAACAAAAATAAAAGGAAAAATAATTTACGATTACGAATTAGCGATTTGAGGTCGGGAAGTGGAAGGGGGCGAGTTTTTAAGGGTAAAAAATGTTTTTTCTTGATTTCCGGCAAAACTACAAGCCCTATGGAAAAAAGTTAAAGGGCATTTTTATCTTTTACAATAATTTTTTTTTTCACAAAATTTGGTGATCCAAATTATGTCCCAAAACAAACTGTAATTTTTTTTATTTAAAATATATAATTTTTCACCTTATTTTAACATTAAAAATAAAAAACCAAAAACTTAGTTATTTGATATTTTCACATAAACTTTTTTCCATAGGGCTTGTAGTTTTGCCGGAAATCAAGATAAACCGTTTTTACCCTTAAAAACTCACCCCCTTCCACTTGCCGACCTCAGATCGCCCGTAAATTATTTTTCCTTTCATTTTTGTTGTATTCTCTTCCTTTTCCAATGGGTTTCATCCTACTATTATTTTTTTCTCTTTTTACCATTTTCAAAGGCTTCAGCACTGGTCTACACCCCAAGACTTTTGATTCGACGAAAGTCCACTGGCCACGGCAAGACTTCGGACTTTTCAACGGTTGTGCCATTAACTTACAGTTGGCCCTTCACAGACTTAATAAACAACTTATACCGCCAAACTTTATTTCATGTTAGTGGATCATGAAAGTCATAACCGTCAGGGGCTAAAACTGACAGACCAAGCCTGCCATCTAAAGCCTGTCTGCAAGACTGTAAATGTGTGGGCCGCTATTGGCCTTCAAATAATAGCTTACAACTTTTTCCTTTCAACGTATTTATAAATTTGAATAGAACGTAATTAAAGATTATCAAAAAATCTTTAAGGAAGGTTCCCTTGATATATCACGTGGAAATTTGCCGTATTCGAGGAAAACGACTTAAAACATTCACGTGTGTTAAATGAACAGCCGCTCACTTGAACTCAATTTCAAAATTGTAGAATGGCATATTCGCTAGAATTCGTCGCAATTTCCGGAAAATAATTAACTTATGTGTTGAAGTGGCATGACAGCATTTCGAAATTTTATTTATGAAGGTATTACCTGAACTTATTCCTAATCCTAATAAACAAATTTTAATTAATAGTTGCATACATTTTCACTTTCATATCGTGTATAATTGTTTTATGATCTTTTTGTTATTGTTATCAATTGATTTTTAATTGATTCTATAATATGGTGAATGCGCCAATGTTAGATAAAAAGCAGTGTGGTCAGTGGCGTCTCCGTAATATTAACAAATAATTTAATTGTGACACCCCTAGATTATTTCTTGTGGGGATACTTAAAAAGCAAAGTACACGTTACCAGAACGGTTAATTTAGAAGATTTAAAAGCAAGAATTCGTCACGAGATACATCGTATACCTCCTGAAGTTATTGATAATGTCCAAAAAGAATTGATTAATCGTCTTGGCTACTGTCAGGCAGCCAACTTTGCACAATTTGAAAATTTAATTTAGTGGATGACGTCACAAATGTGGGTCGTATGTCAAAAACTGCCTTTTTTAAAAACAAAATCGACGTGCCAGGGGATTTTTTCGAAAACTTCTCAATTTCAAAAATAATGAATTTATTCGTTACTTTTAGAAAGCACTGTAGATTAGATTTATTTCCGTGTATAAAGCCCATAAAGTACGGTACTAAACGTTAAGGTTAGGTTGCCAAACTTACACATATCACCCAATTTGCAGAAATAACTCAATTAATAGCTCGACAAATAATTAATTACGCCGAAAGTTTCAATGCTGTTTGCCGGTATCGAAACGCCCGAATTATCTATTAATCCGAGAACGGCACTTGCCGATTCGAAAACAAATCAGTTTCCGCATCCGGATCGCGGATTTACGGGCACCGACCCAGAGGGCAATAAAATCAAAACATCGGCGTTGATTACGTAATTGTCATGTCGGGGGCGGCCTCGACATTAATTCCGTCTAATCAAATCGGCAGCCGCAGTCCGGGATCGCTTCCACAGGAAATAGTTATGCCTAGAGCGCGGGCGACATGCAGCCGGACCGGAAAATTATTCCAGACGCGCTCCGTTTTTACGCCTAAATGTGGGAGGCAGTCAATCGATGGCTATTCCGAGGCTCGCTAGAACGACGAGTTAACCGATAAACCTACACAAACTTGTTAAGTATATGCTAGTTTTTTTCTATAGAGCTAGAAATTTTACTTTTAATGTCATGCAAAAAAATCTCTGCTTGTTAAAATGTACAAAAGTGCAGTTAGTAAATATAATATGCAGAATATTTCTTACTCATAAATTATTAGAAATACAGTACACTGTAAAAAATAATTACAGTTAAAATAGATGGCAATTTATTTACCATTCATTATTGCTGTAATTTTCTTATCGATTGTGACTTTACAAATAAAATGTAAAATTACGTTGTAAATTTATTTTGTGATGTAATTTTAGGTTTTGCAATTGTAATATTACTTTGTGATTTTACAATTCAAAAAGTATTTTTACAATGTAACTTCCACAATTACTTAAAATTGCAAAGTAACTTTACAGGCAATTGTAAAGCTACATTGTAATAATACATTTTATATTATTACTACAATGTAATTATTATTTATTGTACAGGATGGTCCAATTTGGGCACTTAGGTAAAGAAGGTTTCTTCTATTTTCCGAAAAGACAGAAAAAGTAGCCAAGATATTTGGAGCTTAATTTTTGAAAAAAGTTGAATAGCGAAAATCACATTTCGATATTTTGATTTGTTTAAGAGATACCTACATAATATTTTTAAATTTTGGTTGTTTTCTGTGGTAACTTTTCTACTTATTATATTAATATTTATACATTGTAAAGACATTTTTTCTCTATGTGTAGTATCTAGTCGCTTGAGAAATATTTTTGTATAACTTCTAGTTTTCCGCTGCTATAACAAACATATATATTATGTTTTAATGAAACATTATACGTATTTAATTTGGGGCATCATAGAAAAGGCCTAAAATTAAAAAAATGCTATATAAAAACTAATCAAGATATCTAAATGAAATTTTCGTTATTCAATTTTTCTCAAAAATATTCCCGTGACATTTGGACCTTTTCGGAGAATAAAAGAAACCTAAAAGTGTTGAAACTGACCTAACCCGTACACAAGACATCTTGTTTGCAACATTCGAATTCACTAACAGTGCTTTGACATAGATACCTAAACAAAATCTGAATAATAATTCATTTATACCTAATAGATTAATATGCCTACATGAGAAAAATTGAAATATCGTAAGAAATTAACGATTGTTACTTACCTTAAGTAACATATCAGGCTTTTCCATGAGTTTCTCAATAGCATCTCTGCATCAGAATGTTATTTCAAAAGAAAAATGTACTCATATTAAGTAACCTAATTAACATGAATGCCAATTGCTTCTAATGTTAACAAGGGTAGGTGATTGAGAAATAAACAAACAAGGCTATCGAATACATCTGATTTAATAGTATAATAAGATAACTAAATTGGTACAAATACACACAAAGTTCTCGTGAAAAACAATGTAATGTCAATCGAACCTGATATAGATAACAGCTTACGTCTCCTCCAGCGGTGGCCAGGTCGTTGGGTATCTTAACTTTTGGGGCCCCTCTCTCTTCATCCAAGTCTCGGAGGTTTTTTAATACTAAGGATACGTGTCCACACTGGCTTTTCTCGAATTCGGATCAGCTTCACTGAATATATCTAACTTATTCCTATGTACGTTGTAAGGACTCAACTGCGGTAGATAATGAAGTTGTATATACTTAAGATGCATGCAATGCAATTCTTTTTCCTATAATTTAGGCTAGAGCGAATGGCTGATTGATAGAACATACAAGTACTCCCAACACTTTACCGTTCTCCCGTCGCACTCACTACCTCGTCCCGACACTATCCGCCACAGGTGTTCATTGTAAGCCTGCGCACATCACTTTTTTGTTAATAGAATGCAGATGGGCCATCACAATGTATAACTTACATTCCTATTACTTCTGAATCTCATTGAGGTTATGTTACAACAAGCACTAGACAAAACTATTTATAGTACTAAAAGACTCACTTGTCACTCTAGATATGTTTATATTGCTAGTCACTACTCACAAAATTAATTATGTAAGTACCTAGGTCCTAGGTACATGCTGCATTATCAAAATGAAGCAAGAAATAATGAAGGCGTCACCACCCAACGCTCTCAACGGTTAGTGGTATAGTGCGTTTTAAAATTAGTAGTACCTTCACACACATTAAGCATATTTTTACAGTCAATTATATAGTAAATTTGTTATATTCAGTAATTTTACAATCTAAAAATGGATTTCACATTGTTAATTGTAAATGTATTACAATATATTCAATAAATGTACAAATTATATAATTATTACATAGAAAGTTTACGGTTTTATTGTATATTTGCAGTTTTCTTGTAAAATTACAAGTGTCAGTGTAATATCATCATTATTTATAGAATTATTTTAAGACAATTATAAGGATATACTTACAAAGTAAATTTGTAAAGTTCCTGGCCTTTTTTTCAGTGTAGATTTTATTATTATAATTCAATAATAAATACATTATGCCAGTCACATTTTTATTTCCAAATAGTTAAGTTAGCACCTTTGTCAGTAGCAGAAATAACTTCTGTGTAGGAAGATTTTTTTAGTAGAATTTGTGCATCCATCCTCTAAATGTGAATTATCCATCCTTCGCTGTAAAAATGTGCTGTTCACTCATCATCTAAAAATGTATTGCAATGTAGGTATTTAATTGGCATTAGAAAATTTGTTGAATATTTCGCTTTCCTTGGTTTCTGCAAATATTTGTACAGATACGTATATCTGCGTGAAAATAAATATTTTTAGTTCGAATTGTAGAACAGTACATTTATAATTAATGTAACTACAACTAATGTTAATAATTGTTCTAAGCAATTTCTATCTTTATTGTTGTACTAAATCACATAAAAACTTACATAATAATTTTGTAAATTAAATAAGTGCCCTGTAATATTACAGAAATAAACATGGATAAAATTCCATATGCTATGTGATTTTACAATTAACTTTTAATTAAATTACAACTAATGTTAATATCTGTTATAAGCAATTACTATTTTTTTTTGTCATAAAGATAATATGTTGTTTGAAATTAATGTTGTATGGTGAGACACATGTAGTGGCGTAATTTTAATGCAAACATCTAAACAACCGTTTCAGTTTCTATGATATTTATTAATTGTATAATATTTAAATTGGCACAAGCTGCAAGTGCACACGAAACAAAATATAATCTTATACTTACTGTTTTACGAATATCCCACAAAAAGTCCTTATTAATGAACCGTATATGTTTGTCTACTACACATTAACAACACAACTAAAACGTATTAAGTTGGAGGTTAGATTGATGTGCCTCAGCGTATGTGTAACAGAAATCACATGAAAACTGTAAAATTTCATAATAAATTTAGTAAATATAAATAGTTCCATTGTAGTACATTGTATTACCACACTATTTCTGAAATTTCCTAATTTTATTACTTAAACACATACAGATTCGGAAATTGCGGATCTTTACAGAGAAAGTAGAAATTGCTGCTTCATCCCAGGGAAGGTACGAACTTTAAGAGGCGCGGCGACGTGCATTGGTCTAGCATTCCCTACTACTACGGTAATCGGTTCCGTATCGCCAACGGCAATTCGCCATTGCAAATCTAACTGTCCGGTCAACTGATGCCAGTGTTGTCAGGTCTCATGCTTTTGCATGAGATCTCATTACAAAATCTCATGCTTTTTAATAGACACAAAAAGAAATAATAAAATTATTAAAATTACTCTTTGAAATCTACCAAAACAAAGACCTAACGAGAAATAAAGGCAAAATCGAGGGCAAAATTGAATAGATAGAGGTAGGTATCTACAATATTTGGGTACTTGAAATGTCCTTTATTGTAGACTACTCTCTTAATAATTAGCAGTGAATACATAAACGGGTATGACAGTCGACGGATATGCGGTGTGTGTGTTGTATTCACGCTGTATTGCAGTGATTCTTAACTCTATTCCGTAAGGGTACCTACATTTTCTTGAAACAACAGATTTTACGACCCGTGAGTCACCCTGCGTCACGTCAACTGCGCCTCAACGTTCGCCCGGCCTAACAATAAAATAAATTAGAAAGGTTAATAACTTTTAAGTAAGTAGCTGTAACTACCTACTTACAATGTAATATTATGATAAAATAGCAGAACATAATGCTTTTTAATGAAATAAAAATGGCATTACAAAAGTAATTAAAAATTAAGCTGTGTTAAGAGATGTTTTTTGATAAATTAAGCCATCTCATGCTTTTTTCTTCAAACCTCATGCTTCTTTGAAATTATTCTCATACACTGAATTTTTCCCACCTGGCAACACTGCTTGATGCGAACACGCTATGGTCGAAGTATGCGTGTAGCATGACACAAATACACGCAAGCGGCAAAATACAATTCACCATCAAGATCCTCACTTTCCAAATCTGTATACTTGATTATTCCTTAATATACAATGTAAATTAACTTTTTTCATTAAATATTTTGTAAAAAGAGCATAACAAAACATGGAAATTTTCCCTTCAGACTTTAAACACACTTCTAACATTATTAGACAAGTGAATGCTGTGTAATTCTACTATTTTTGACTCTATAAAGACGATTTAAGGTGCGACTGCATTTATATGCAAAATTATTCAGCCCACTTGAATCCCATTGACCTATTTTTATTTCTAGATCTAGGTTCCTGTAATGTGCCAACATCAATTTGATTGTGCCACTTAATTTGTCATGAATAGTACTATTTATAAGTACTAGATGTCTAAATAATGCATCATTGAATTACACCAGAAACACCTATAGCAAACAGCCACAGTTAGTCGTCAGCGGTGCCACCAGGTATATATCGATTTCGAGCTTGTTAGCTTTCATCAGTATGCCACAGGTGAGGCCAACGACGTGCATCGCTGGCTGTTTACATTCTGTTATAATCGCGAGGAGTAGCACGGGTCTATATTTAGTACTACGGATTACTTAATGTTGAGCGTCAATAGAGTCACAAGCAGAAAGCGACTCACTATACTGTGGCTATTATTGATGGCTCCGATCTGTATCGCCATCGGCTGTTGCAATATTTAAAAAACATCAAAACACTATAAATTGATAAGTTCAGAAATTAAAGCCTGAATTCAGGCATTAAAGTCTAAATTCAGAATTGAATGTCTGAATTCAGAGATTATACTCCAAATTCAAAGTAAAGTCTGAATATTAAAAAAAAAATTTAGACATCGATCTTCACCATACAAATTCACTGTTATGGTAAATGCAAAAGTATTATAGTAATTGGGTAATTTTAATATTATAAAATTGTTGTATGTTTTTTTAATAAATGACATATTGTAAAATAAATGCAGGTATAGTGCAGAAAAACAATATTTATCAATTTTATTTAGTTACCTTTCTCTGACTTTAAATATAAACTGTTTAATAAAATTAGACCAGATTATTCTTTACTTTGTAGTACATCTTGTAAAATATGTCATGCTGGTGAACATTTAGATGTCGATAAAACATTAGATAATGCTGTTAAAAATGGTTTGCTTTTTAATTAATGTTTAAAAGGTAGCAGTACTTCTTTGTCAATATTTATTTCAGTGTGCGTATGGCTTTGGGATGATATCTACATTTTAAAAACAAACGTTTTCTACTGAACTTTATCTTGCTACATCAAATTCCTCGAAGTGTATGTAAATAAGAATATATCATCAGCGCATTTAAATAATAAATTGGTATCTTGAGAGCAGGGAACATTAGTCAAATATTGAAGTCTTACATCATTTTATTTGAAAACGAATTCAATCATGCTCTGCAGGTGTCTTTTTTATAGAGTCTTAGAAAGTTATAAAAACACTTAGTAGTTTTATTTTTTCTCCGGTGTAACTAAGATCTTAGAGTATATAACATTAAACTTCTTGCTCCTCTAAGTGGGAGAAAGACATCAGAATTCTCCCCGTGCCCTGCTTATGGCTGCGGTGAGAATAAAGGCCAATTCCATCCAACTTTTCAAAGAGCGTTAGAGAAGATGCTCGGGTCGAAAATGTCCTAATATTCACAAATTGAAACTTACTACCGGCGGTTTACCTAGCTATATCATTTCATTCCAGCCGGAAGACCCTAGGGGCCGAATTTGCCTTTTATTAGACAACCATTCCTTGTTGAACAGTCAAATAAAGATTCCAATAAGACTGTATGGATTCTCGATATATTTTATCGCGTTTAATAGGAATTGGGGGAGCTACACCTTTCCCAGCTGTAGGTTGGAATTCCAGAAACGGTCAGTTTAATTTCGAAAGTGCTTTCTTCCAGATTATATCCCAACAATTACAGAATAAATTTATCAGATTTTCTCTTTTAAAACTAATTTTACCATTTCAAATAGTAATTATAATGATGCTAGAATACACTTTAATCTTACATCTCTTGAGAAACGTCGAGTTATAAATGACATATTAATTTTACATAAAATATTAAATAATAATATTAACTGCCCTGATCTCTTATTCATAATAAACTTTAATGTACCTAATCACTTGTTAAGACATTATGAGCTATTTAATTTACCTTTTAGAAGAACTAATTATACGAGCAATTCACCCATTTGTAGAATGATGCGTTCGTCTAATAATTTTGTTCTGATATGGATTTTTTATGATTTCTGTTATATCACTAAAATTTAAATTAAAAAAGTTATTTTTAAGTTTATAAAATGGTTTAAATGATACGATGTTAGGTTATGTTTATCTGTGGATGCTGTTTATGGGTTTATCCCGTTTGTGTCTTTTAATGTTTACATAAATAAATAAATAAATAAATTTGTGAATTTTATTTTAGGAAACTTTAAATACAGGACGTATTTAAATGAAGAACCACAAGTGGTACCCTAGATAATCTAGGAGGTAAACATTATTGGGATAAACATACCTTGCTCCAAAGTTTCTAAGTTACAGTATTGGAGCGGAAATATAAACATCGATTTTTATTAATATCTTCACTAAGAAACGCGTCCAAGTAAACTACGTTGCTAAAAAAAACCGGTTGATATTTAACTAAGAGGGGTAGTTAAATATCAACCGGTAATGAGGTTTTCCAGGTTTCCCTCATTCCTGCACTGAATAGTGGTTAAGGCCTACCAACGTAAGTCGTTGCTGGGCGCAAAAGCGGCTTGCTTAATAATAATATGCCGGCCCTCTCCCGCACAAACCTCCGACTTCTGGGCTAATCTCTGTGATTAGAATCAGAGGTAGAGATATTATTATTATTATTATATTATTAATATGAATACTCTGAAACATAAATTATTGTCATAACTGAACCCATTATTGCTGCGATAAGTGAACTAATTCACTTCTTAATGCCCAATACATTACAAATAAAGACGAAAAGTACCGAAGGATATTGTGCATCAGTTCAATTCGCCGTCAGTACATATTGTGTGGCTACATCTACTTCGGGGCGGTATGTATTATGTGTTTCGTGTGATTTTAGTAACTATGGAAATACCATTATTGAATCAGTGGTATTAGACTCTCAGCACTTGAATGAAAGTTTTGAAAATACTACGTTTTTATTTTACTAGCTAATAATTCAGTATAACTTTACAATTACACCATCTACCTGACTGTTGTTGCTGAACCATCAATCATTCAAGATTGATCATGACCTTCACCGTGCTAGTTTGAGTGCGTGAGTTTGTTTGTTTTTCTGTGTTCGGGTATGGCCTGTTTTGTTTTCTTTTTGTTTTCTTGTTTAACTTTTCAATGTATTTTCAACCATTTTGCATTTGGACATAACAGAATTTGTCTCTTCTCGTATTCGTAGCTTAATAATAATAAAAATGTACCTATTAACGGCGTAATATTCATTCTAGTTATAAGTCATAAATAAGTTTGTTTTACAACGAGGTAAGAACTGGAAGTGTTAGTCAGTATCACTACGTTAATGAAGTTTCTCAAATGATTCAAAATCGTCATTAAAGAGTTTTATTATTATGAGTTAAGTTGTGATTATAAAACATATTTTAAATTTGTTAATTTCACAGCTCATAGTACATGTAGTATTTTGTTTGCATATTTTCATAAAATAAACCGTCATGTAATTATTGTATCTTTATTGTAAATACGCCCTCTCCAGCTCCTGATTTGTATAGATAAGTGAGTTATGCAAAAAAAAATGTTTAAAGATATTTCTGGATTCTAAACTATAATGTAGGGATTCATGTGTTCAAAAAATGCATGTTCGTTTAGTTTTCATAGAAAAAATAACTAGTAAAGTGTCATTTTAA
This sequence comes from Monochamus saltuarius, assembly GCA_025584915.1. NCBI lineage: Eukaryota > Metazoa > Arthropoda > Insecta > Coleoptera > Cerambycidae > Monochamus > Monochamus saltuarius. The sequence continues at coordinate 58,533,279 of CM046723.1, forward strand.
CTTATGATTTGTCTGAAATCAATAAATGAATTTGTTTCAAATTTGGCCCAGTACCTACTTTAGATCGTGGTACTCTAGTATTAAATTTTAGTTTCCTGTTTGTTTCCCGGGGAGTAGAATCTGTGTTTCGTGACTCCTTTTTAAAAAAATAAATTTTTTTAAATAGTTTTAACTGTGTAAAGTGACTGATCCATTTATTTCAAATGTTGCAAAGTGAAGACAATGTTCCACAAATAATTACAAAAGAAATCAAATACTATTGACAAAAAGCTGTTCTGTTGTTAGTCAGCATTAGCACTACTGTTGTTTGAAGATTTTCCTCTATATTCTGTAGAATTACCTCTTCCAGGTGTGCTGTGAATCTTCTACCAGTACCATTTAGTCTAGACTGAAACTACTGCATGCAACCTTCGCTGCTACAGAAAAGTTTTTCTTATGAGGAGAACACGACGTTTTTGATCGTATACTCTCGAAATATGGTTGAAGCCTATCAACATTATTGTTTATGGTTTTAAATTTTGTTTCAAAATACCATAATGAATATACTCGTATGTTATAACAATGAATGCACTAGTAAGAAAAGTATGAGTTTTTGACCAACAAATATTAAAATTTAATATTTAATTTTTTTCTCAAAACGTATCATTCATCATTTAATTTCTTAAATTAGTCTTATCGTAATTCTAAGACATTTAGACTAAAATATTGATTTAAAATGCATTTTTGGAACAGAACGAGAGTATTTTTTTAGTAACTAGATTGGAAAGATCAATAAATCTAACATTTTCAGTTTATGTTATTAAAGTTTAAACGGTAGTTTAAACACATTCGTCGTCATTCACCAAAATAAATACGGAGTACGGATTTTTTTCATCGAAGTATGTTATTGCGAGGATCAAGAATACCAGTTTTTTAAAACTTCACGGCGACTTTTATCAGACTTGAATAAACGACTTAATATTAAAAGGACGTCATATTGAATGAATATAAACCGTAGCAAATCATTTTGTATACTTGAATACCGCAGGTACGTTTTAGAAGTCGCAAAAAATACAATTTGTCCGCAGCTGAAGCGAGAATAAAATGTCGACGAATTCTGTCGAGAACAATGTTTTCCTTAAATCCACCCATATCGATGATATCAGTGTGGGGTCGGATACACACAGTTTGAAGTGTTGTTGTCTGAAGAAAACTGCTCCGAGAGGTTCGGGCAACATGTGTCGCAATATAAGATACAGATATGAGCATATGGGGGACATCTGCAGGGCCGTACCCATAATTTAATTTTATTAGGGACGTATACTGAGCGGTAACCTAAGGGCTTTGAAGCAACGGTATAAAACGGAAAAACACTAATATTACAGGCCCACTCTGATAAAAATAGATGGACATGTCTATGTTTTGTTGTGCTCTTTTTACATAATATTTACTGAAAACATTTAATTTACATTATGTATTAAGGAATAATCAAGTGTATATCACTCGTGTCTCACCATACAACATTAATTTCAAACAACATATTATTTATCTTTATGACAGTAAAAATAGTAATTGATTACAACAGATATTAACATGTGACTCGCATAATGTATTTATTATTGAATTCTAATAATAAAATCTACCGTATTTCTAATAATTTGTTAAGAAGGCATATCCTGCATATTATATTGACTAGCTTAAATCTGTACTTTTGTACATTTTACCAAGCATACACTTTTTTCCATGACATTAAAAGTAAAAACTTCTCCCTCTTTTCAACTTAATCTGTCAATGCACTCTCCATATGTGTATAAAATACTTAATACATTTTTAAATTGGCTTATTTTACACTATTCAGGTTAAACAGAATGTAAATATTTGAACTGATTGAATATTTTACACATTGATAGTCATAATAGTCATATGTGTGAAATAATAGTTACCGAAAAAGTTTTATCGATGCATATTTTACGATGTTAGTTAAAAAAGAAAATTAAAATTATCAACTCGGTAAAATTACATATCTATATTATATAATTTGAACCTAAAAATTACATTTGATAAATCAATATAAATTATAGTGACGCAAATTTACGATGGAATTAGCATAATAGTTGAAATATCATGTAACATACAATAGTACAGTGTACTTATTTCATTTAGAAAATTATTATGTAGTTTTGCGTAACTTTACGCTGGTCACAGCTATTAGCAACGTAAAGTTATGTGAAATTACAGAAATATTTCTATCAGTGCACTACGTCTATTATTTCTGATCCGATTTACAAAAACTGCGTCAATTGCTCTCAAAGGTTTTAAATTGATAATTTTTTTAACTTCCGTCTTTTACATATAAGATAGAATATATTATTACCTAATTTGATAGAGATTTTTGACTAAAAATCTATGAGAATATCGTACATTTACATTTTTCATTAAAAATTACATGATTTTTTCTATAAATACATAATAATGTTGTAAAATTTCGTGTTTAACATAAATTACATAACGAATAACATATAATAACACGGTTTTACTATGAAAGAATGCATATTCATAAATGGTAATTTTCAATTTCATTACAGTTTTACACAGTACATTATAATATGTTATTTCAACACTGTTGACCTAGGCAATATATAACCAACAATCCAGAGTGTAATATCACTAATAGTTTTCATTAGTTGAGTTATAATCTAATATACAAACCTAATGTCCCACATATTATACTATATATACTGTGCGTTGCCATCGAACAGATAGACAAATATTTACTGAATCCCGCCCTGTCCAGTGACGTCATTCATCGATCTGGCGGAGGTAACGGGGTCACTCCGCCCCCACCCTACGCGGGAACCCTCTCTTTATTTCATTCCTTTAAGGATAACCCAGGCCTACCTCACAATAACCTGTATAAGAAGTTATCCTGCACACATCCACTTTTATTATTTTTGTTCTGCCGCTGGAAATTGCCTTGCTGTCGGCTAGTACCTCAAAGATCCCCATCCCGCGCGATATTATTGAGGTTTATGTAAGATTTAATATATCTTCTCTTAAGTAAATATTATTTTCCAACAGTGTGATTGACCGTGACTAGAAAATTTGAAATTGTGAATAGCCGGAACTCTAACAGTGGTATTCATAGTCCCTCTCCGGTCGCCAGAAAGCGGTCTCCGTACCGAAATTATGCGAATTTCATAATGAAATTCACATAATTTCGAGAAGATATGATACCACTGTTACAGTATACTTTATTCATTGTCCGTCTGAAATTATTTGAATTTCATTATAAAATTGGCATAACTTCGGGACGGAGACCGCTCTCCGGCGACCGGAGACAGACTATGAATACCACTGTAAGTGCACGTTTATGTTACCAGCCACAAAAGCCACACACCGGGTACACGGCAAGCTCCAGGACAATAACTAGGAGGAGTGCAACAGTGTTTATATTGGAGCGAAGTGCCACGGCCTCTCCTAGTTTATAAATTTCAATGCTGTAAACAGTTTGACCACAGTTTTATACTTTAAATCGTAGCAATATGTATACAGAATCGTCGTCTTCATCTGATGATGAGATTTTATTAGAATCAACGGTCAATTAATGGTATGTTCTTAATAAAATACAAAAAAGAAAATATTTTGTACAGAGTGAGCCAATTTCGACACTTTTACAACTTATTGATGAAAATAATTGACCACTATGTCCGACTACGTCATTTGTACTGCAGTGTGTTACCACGCACGATGAATTACTGCTAACGGACAATGGAACAGACTAGATAAAGCACTTCTGCTGCAATTTAGCCGACGATGGTTATACACTTTGAAACTGGTTAGATGACGTACACTTTAATAGAGTAATTATTGAGATCCAAAGCTTTCTTTTAGTCAACACGTTAATAATACACCGTGTGCCAACGCGGGACGGTCGAATATTTCGCGAAATTTATTGGATCGAAAAACACCTGTTCAATATTTTTAAAAAAATCTATCGAATGACACCAAACACGACCCCCTACGCCCAACCCCTGGAGGTGGGGCGGGGGGCAACTTTGAAATCTTAAATAGGTACTCCCATTTTTTATAGCAGATTTGGTTTCCTCATAAAAAAATAAGTAACTTTTATTCGGGACATTTTTTTCAAATTGTTCATAGATGGCACTATAATCGAAAAAACCGATTTATTCTGATACCTTATGAAAATTATGGAAACGGTCTAATATCTCGAGAAATACACTTCCAAATAACTTTTGTTAATTTATTTTTTACTATTATTTATTTCTCGATGTTTGATTTTAATCATTTACTTTAAACTTTTATGTATGTCTGTAATTGTGTAAATTATGTAATTTTGTCACTGTTGTTTTTGTCGGTTTTCTTTTGTATTTTAACATTTAGATGCTGATTTCATGTTGTATTTTCCGCCTTATCCTGTAATTGGGCTTTGGCCCGTTGGATATTGTAATAAAATAAATAAATAAATAGTTTGGTCAAACCTCAAATTACACAAACCTTACTTTTATGAAGCATTTATGATGTATGCTCAACCCTGAAAATTTGAAGTCGAGCTGATAAGTAGTTTTCAAAATATCGAAGTCAAATTAGATTTAAATGAACTCAAGGCGTGGCGTCATTGCCTCCTACAGCTTTTCGGTAGTCGAAGGGTCTTTCCGCATAAACAAAAACAGATTAGCAAAAACTTATTTTAAAATTTACATGCTATTTAAAAACAAATTCATCTAATCTATCGATACTTAGCAGATGTTTCTGTTTTCTATTTTATTCTTTGTTGTGTCTAGAACAGTGGAACATTTTCAAATTTTGTAAAAGCAATAATCCAGGAATTGCTACATCTGAAAATGATTGAATGATGTCTGATAAACATATAGGGCCGTCAGAAATTAGAAGCCAATTTGTCAATTGCATTTTTGTCACCAAACTCTATATTTTCAAATAGAATACCCAGTACGTTACTCTACAGTTGAAAAAGACAAACATTTTGGACTTAATGATACATTATTAATTTGTACATGTATACCTCTTCAGGTTTCTGAAATACAACGAATATTATTATAAAAATGTTCAAAAACTAAAATATTTAATATTGCCAAGTAGCCAGTGTAATATTAAAACGATTGTCGCATATATCAAATGTGTTCAGTTTGTTTGGTCAAATTTGTGTTAAGTTTCAGTTTGTCAGTTAAGTTTCACAGCAACAGTTGTTTTGCCGTGAATTAGGTAACCGGTTGCTGCCAGTAACATAATTATTGTGCGCATCCCTAGTCTTAGTTGGGATTCTTACCAATCCTAATGTTTCAAAGGCGCACTTTTGTAATTTCACTAAATCGGTTTGTTTCGTGCTTGATCAGAAACTCTAAACTGTCATTATTTTCTGGATATTGTATACAGGATGTTGAATTGAAGTAATCAAAAGTAAAGTAGGTGCCCAATTTGTTTTAAATATCGAAGTGTTACTGTGAGATATTGTAAGGCATTTCAAAAGATCGGAAGTATGAAATTTCAGTTTCTCAAAAAACAATAATTGTTTAGGTCCAGCCATATTAGGTGCCTGCCATAACTGTCTGAGCAAATGAAAAGAAAAGTTAATTTATTTCAGAGTGAAACTTTTAAGAGATCTTAAAATTAAACTGCATTTTTAATTTATTAATTCGATTATCGATTTATTGCAGAATTAGTTTTCTGAAATTCCAATAGCTTTTGTAACGTTACAATTCTTGAAATTATCCAAAATTGAATAGAAATATCAAGAAAAGAATACCATTTCTGGTATTGTAATATAATACGGATAGAGAATTCAAATTAACTGTAAAAGAAAAATATGGTTAAATTTTATTACCTCGTCAAATTCCCAAACTGAAATCAATTGATGGATCTTAAGTAACTTTACCGTAGCACGATGATTGATTATTGTTTTCTAAACAATTAAAACTTATTTCTAGGAATTTAATGTTTTTTGCTATACTTTATTGATACAGTGAAATTTGTGACAACATTTTAGGAAAAACTTTTCTAATTTAACCTTTCATTTAGAAAACGACTTAGAATATTATTTACATATCGATTTAACGCCACATATTTATGCCTGCAACTAGAATCCTACTCGCAAAGGCACAGTATTCTCCAAACGGTTACTCCAGACCTGAGTTAAGTTGGGATTTTCACCGCACCCACGATATGGCAGCACGCGTAGCGTCGGAGCTTTGCAAGGACTTTTCCTTCCAAGGATTCGACGCACGTGTATCCTAGAAGACGTTCAGTTCGACTACTGTCCACGATGAGGCGCCACTCGTTTCGAACAGTTACGTTACAAGTTCAAATAGCTCTCGGAGTATTAATGAAAAGGAAACATTTATTCAACAATTGAACAGGTACAATATTGTATTTGTTTATTTATTCGAAATTTTAAACTATACAACGAATATTGAATAGATTCATAAACATAATGAACATAAACAGAAGGCTATATGTGGAGAAGTTGTAACTGGGCTTTTGATCAGAATTCAGAGTGCATAAATCTTCGTTGTCGACAAGTTTTAATCTGATGTGGTAATAATAATAATTATTATATTATATTATTATTACAGGATGATACATGCTATTAATATAAGTAACAAAAAAAATATATTAAAATTTTTATTAAGTATTTTTAATAAATACCTTTACAATGAAATATAAACGGTTGATATACATTGAATACGGTTTTAAGAAATTGATCATAAACAGATTTATGGTAGGTTTACGATCTGCGATGTTGCGGAAGTTATATAGTCAGATATTTAAATTTCTGACTATAACTTCCTCAACATCGCAAATCTTAAACTTGTCATACATCTGTATTAGTAACTTTTTATTTTAAATTTCCCGTTGGATATTTTAAATAAATAAATAAATAAAATACCTCCTACCAATTTATATCATTCGTTTTTACTATATTGTAAAGGTATTTAAATTTAAATATGGCAGCATTACAAAATGAGAGAACCCAAAAGAAGTATGAAGAAGAGATAAGGAAAGGTTTGCAAAGAAACAAACAGTTATTGGAAGCAAATATAAATGAGGAATGGACAAGGATCGAAAATATCATACAAACAACAATTAAGAAAGTAATACCAAAAAAAGAGTTTGCAGGGAGGAAAGGATGGTGGGATGAGGAATGTATCAGAGAGACGAAGAAAAATAAGCTAAGGATTAAAGCACTTCAGTCAGTACAAGAAGAATGCAAAGAAAGTGTCTAGACAAAAGCAGAGAGCAGAACAGGTTAAGAAAATAGATGAAATAGAGCATCATTATAAAAGAAAAGAAATACGTGACTTCTACAGAGAGATAAAAAAGGGAAAATGAGGAAGGAGGAAGTAATATATGTGAAATATGAAAGTGGCAATTTAATTGGAGAGGAAACAGAAGTGAGAGAAAGATGGAGGCAATACTTTGCAGATATGTTGAATGAAGAGAGCGAAAGGGAAGGAAAGAATCAGGAGGCGATGATACCGGTAAGGGAAGAGGAATGGAAGTAGAAGGACCTAGAAGAAGTAGACATAATTATAAAAGCTTTAAAGAATGACAAAAGTCCAGAAAAAAACGGAACAACGGCAGAGAATTTTAAGTACGCAAGAGGGGATTTAAGACAAATATTTGGAGAAGAGAATGTATACCTGAAGATTGGAAAATTGCTATGATTATACCAATTTTAAAAAAGGGAGATGCAATAGAATGCATAAAACAATTTTGAGACCGACAGCGCTGTATGGCAGTGAAACCTGAGTGCTCAATAAAAAGTCAAGAGAAAACCTTTTAAGGTAGAAAAGGAAGATCTTAAGAAGAAGTCTAGGGGGCAAGAAGACCGAGGAAGGCTGTGTAAGAAGAAATGGTGAGGAAATATATGCAATGTACCAGGCACCAACAATAGACGAAGTTGTAAAAGCCAGAAGAGTGCAGTGGCTAGGACATCAAGAACGTATGGAAGATGAGAGGACAGCTTAAAAAAATTGTAAGGACTACAAGAAAAAAAGAGGGAGACCGAGGAAGCGATGGAGAGAGGCAGTGGCAATAGATCTAAGGGAGAAAAATGTAACGGATTGGAAAAAAAAAGGCGAAGAACAAAATGGAGTGAAGGAGAATGCAGCTCTGGGCCTAAAAGGCCTGTAAACAGTTTTATATATAAAGGTATTTAAGATAATATAAACCAATTTTCCTACAATTCCTATTAATGGTCATATTATGTTCTTTGATACCAAATATCTAGGAATGACTGAAATTGTTCCTTAACATACCTAAATATTTGGTACAAAAAACATATGGCTTCATTAATAAGAATGGTAGGGAAGTGATTAGCTGAAATACCTTTACAACACAGCAAAAAATATATCCATAATATTTACCCATATTGCTTTAGAACTTTTGTAAATGTATTTTACTCTATTGCGAATGTATTTGAACTAACAAAAATCAATTCTAGTTTATGGAATTGTTCCCTAGCATAGCTTAGATATTTGATATCAAAGAACATACTTATGACTGCATTAATAGTTGTAGGAGAATTGATGTATGTTTGCTGAAATACCTTTACAATACAGTAAAAATATATTCACAATATTTTTCAATTTTTCTTTATAACTTTTGTAAACCTATTTTACTGTATTGTAAAGTTATTTAAGCTAATATAAACAAATTTGTGTCTATGAAATTGTTGCTTGCATACCTATATATTTGTCGTCAAAAAACATACATAAATTTCTTTACAATACAGTAAAACATTTATGATGATGATGGTCAAAGCAAAAGTCTGCAAAGTAGTTGTTTCCACACAATATTAATAATAATTCTTAATAAAAAAATGTATAAAAAATCAAATATTTTTAAGTACCCTCAATACCAACAGTCAATTTTGCATTTTTTTCAGGATCATATGTTGTTTGTTCTTCCGAAACTAAGCAATTTTTTTAAAAATCAGTAGGCCAAGTTAAGAACATATAATTACATTGTTATATTACGAATAAAGACATTTTTAATAGCAATTTTCCAAAAATCAGCACTTAAATTGTAGCAGGCTTTGATTTTGCAATTTTTTAATTACTACTTTTATTATTATGTTCTTAAAGTTAAAGTTATAATTTCTAGATACGCGCATTCTTAGATCCTATTTAATAAAAAAAATGTTTAACTTGTTTTTTACTTAATGCATTAATGAAATATGTACCTACATATAAAAGTGTCTCTAAAAGGTTTGTACAAAACACTAGCACACAATTCCAAGGCTCAATTTTAAGGATTTAGTTCAATTTGCCTTAGTACAAAAGTTGATAGTTTCCAAAATACAGGGTGTCAAAGTTATTTTTTTTAACTTTTTTTGTAAATATTTATCTTAATAATAGCTTGATTCACAAAGAAATGTGGTACTTAAGGGTTTTTTAAGCTGAGGAATTGAGATCTGATCTCAATTTTTGTGTACATTGCAGAGGGCTCCATTAGTAGCACTTCGCTTACATCTAAAGCTTCATAACTTTTTCTGCCTCGGTTTATTTAATTTCTAGTTAAATATTTGCAAAAAAAAATCTTAAAAAATAACAATTTTGACACCCTGTATTTCGGAAGTTCAATTTTTCGACAAAGGTAAATTGGGCTAGATCCTAGAGCCTCAAATTTGTGCTAGTGTTTTGTACAGAACTGTAAAAGCCATGACACTGCAAGTTTGTATATTAAAAGGAGCAAAGAAAAATTGAGCTTAGCACTTACAACACTTTATTTGTATCTCGTTAATAAATTATAATTCGTAAAATACTTCTTAATACATTACTAAATTAACATTTTCCAATAACCATTCCACGAATTTTTTTGAAAACATCCTGGTATAAATACTTCTCAATATCCTTCGCTATCAAGAAGTCCAAGTGGTTCCATTTCGAAAATCGAACTAAATGATAACCACATCTGGAGCCTTGTGGTAACTCATAGTAAAGCTGTTCAGCATTCTAAAAAACAATGCTTGTCATGAAATTCTTTCGGAAAAACTAAAAAATTAAGACAAAAAATTTGGCGTTACCATCTCTGTTGCAAGCCAGTCATTCTTGCCTACGTAAAGTGCAACTGGTACATGAACTTTGGACAAGTTGTAAGCTGGAGGTTGCTCCTGACTGTAAATTTTTAAATTTGTTTCTCTACCGTGATCGTAATTTTGGAAGCGCCCACTAAGGCCTATCTGGACATAGTGCGTATACACTTCCACTCCATGTGTATCAAATAGCTGTATTTCAGTCAATGGGTAGGTAAGCTAAAATTATTTCTGAATGTAATATTTATACAGGGTGTTTGTAAATAAGTGCAAAATATTTAAGGGGGTGGTTGCCGAAGTTATTTTGTGAAAAAAGTTCATATAAACGTAAGTCGAAATATGCTTTGTTTCCGAGATACAGAGTGTTTAAATTAATTTTTTATTTATTTTCATTAATTACTAGGTGACCCGGCAAACGTTGTTTTGCTGTAAGAATTATTTCTAGTGAATATTTTGGTAGTCGGCTTCGTTCTCATCCCTATTCCGTGTTTACTGGGTGAGAAGTGACACCGGTAGGCGCCTGGCGGGGATAACTGATCTAGTGATAATCCAAGGTTAAAAATGATTAAATTACTAAAATGGCTATTAAAAAATAGGGGTTTGTGATAGAATGGTGAAAATTAAGGGTTATATGTATTTTTTAATGGCACAGCAAAAAAAATAAATAAAAATAAAAAAATGTGTCCAAAAAAATTTGGGGTGGACCACCCTTATCACTTAGGGGTATGAAAAATAGATTACGACCGATTCTCAGACCTACTGAATATACATATAAAATTTCATAAAAATCGGTCAAGCCGTTTCCGAGGAGTATGGCGACTAACACTGTGACACGAGAATTTTATATACATAGATTTCAAAGAGTTTTAAAGATATTGACTCCAAATTTGAAACACGCTTTGGAGGGATTAATGTGCATTTCTTGGGGTGATACGAATATTTCTACTTGCACCAGTGGCATTCGTACGAGAATGCCGCAATCTTTTTTACTTAAAAAATGGTACGCCACTGACTTTTTCCTGTTTTGACATTTTTTTTTAGAAATCCGCCATCAGTTCTGAATGAAATTGGTCTCTTCAATTTTGTTCGTAGGAAAAAAATAAAACATATTTTATTGTAGGTTTTGTTAATCTTTTATTTAAAGGTTTCTTTTACTAAAGTGTTATTAAGGTCAAAGTAAAATGCAATTAAACGTTGAAAATAAAAAGTTGTGAAGGTAAAAAAACTTCGATTGTGAGATACAGAGTGTTCAAATTTTAATTTTTTAATTTTTTTCTCTTGAATTTTTAATACCTGTTGAAGGACTTTTATAAAAACAAAGACTCATTTCCGTGATATACAGAAAACGGTTACTTTGTTTTTGTGAAACGTTACAACGTCGCATTACAAATAGCGGCATGTAGCCGCCGTGCCGTATAAGTTTTTATATTCGAGCAGTGGGTTCGACTGGGATAAAACAAACACTGATTAATGACGAGAGATAAAATATTTCCTTAAAAACCACTTTGAAAAATATCGAGTTAAATGACTTAAATATGCATCATATATAGAAGTATGTTAATATAGGTACTATGCATATATCCACATATTCTAATGATTTTTATGTCACTTGCTTAAAGTTATTTTGCACCACTCTATTCCACTACTTACGGTGGGCTCTTTTGACATTTTTTATGATCTCTTATATCGATGAGATAGTGTACTTCTAGTGATAGTGTTTGTTATTTTTTTAATAATTGAAAATATGAGATTTTGACCCCTTGAAAACTTAGGATCTGGTATATTCTCTGCAACCGATCATACTTTGACGCAAAATAACTCCTACACAGTAACTACATTTTCCTATGCGGAGGTGATCATCACCCCCAATTTTTGTATCAAAATGAAGAGAAGCAAGTTTTTACGGCCAACACTGTAATATGCCAGCAAACAGTATTAAGTACCTAATGTAAATACAATAGCTTGCTTGGCAGGTTTTTAAGGAAATTTTAATTTTTTTATAATAAGTCACTTAATATGCTGGTACTTACTGGGTCCATCTGTTCATAGTCGTCACCAAACAATAGATTTGCTAAGGTTTGGAAGAAGTACATTCCTGAAGATGTATTTATATATGGCCTGAGAAAATTAGAGATTCCTGGAATTGTTGCTCCATTCCAAAGCCGATAGATAATACGCTAAAATAATCAATTTTAGCCACCTTGAAATTGCTTGCAACATTTGTTTACTCGTCGGATCATAAAAAACAATTTTTGATATTAAAGATTAAATCAATTATTCTAATACAATAGAAATGCCAATCGTATTAACAACAAAATATTTTCAATAAATTTATTCGAAATATCTTGCATGGCGTAGTTCTAAAGACGATTTTGTTATACTCGATTTGACATCTTGACGTGGATTTCCTAATTATAAATAGCTTGGATATAGCGTAAATATTGTCAGTGAAACTTTATATACGTACAATATCCTATACACTGAGCCTACCTTTGGAACGTTTGCATTAATTCGTCGTCATTTGCATGAGGATAATATCTTTATAGGATTAGAATATTATACACTACTATTAAGTTAATTGTTTCCATTTTAGTTACCAAAACATTGCGTGTGAATTGCTGGAAGACGGATTGCAGCTTTTATTATTACTCTTCAATTTTGTGAATATACTGGGACGCGAGTATTATTGCAATTAAAATGAGAATATTATTGCTACTGGAATTGAATCATCGGTGGATAATCACTCTAGAATAGGTATGTTTTTCATATCGTTAGTTTATTAACATTTAATATGGGTTGTTTATAATTGAAATCTATTCAGTCAAGTTAATTTTGGAAATATTGTAATCACCCAGCTGTGCTTTTGTAAGGTTAGTATAGAATCTGTAAGTGTGACAGTGTTGCCAGGTCGGAAATTATGACATCTGTAGGTATCTAACAAAATATCCGATGAAAATTCGTAGATTAGAAAAAAATGTTTTATTTAAGTTTAAATACCGAAAATAATATAGTTAAATAATAGAATATATAACCCTAATAAAAATGCATGTGTGAAATGAAGCTATAAAAAATAATCTTATAAATGTAAGTACAGATAAAAATAAGTAACAAAATAAAATAACTATTTGAAATATGCAACATTTAATAAAATTTACTTTTTATAATTTTATGTAAATGTATTCAAGACAAATTAAAACAAAGACTAGTTAAAATTGTAGTAAGTAGCTGTATTTATCTACATTATTTGTCGTAAACCTATGTAGTATTGTTTTAGTGGATAAACGGTTTTTCTGTTCTGTCTAGCAGATTTTCGAATAGATACATATTAGTACAAATTGACTATCTGGATATTTAATCTTTATAAGTTGTAAGACATAGATTGAGAAACAAAATCTGTAAGTCAGTAGATCGTAACAAAAATCCGTAGATTTGCGGCTTAATCCGTAGGTCTGGCAACACTGTACACTGACGAGTCTCTGTCGTTTATATTTTATTGCGATTTGAAACATTGTGAATGAATGAAATTGCCTCTGTCAGCGTACAAGGTTTCCAATCATTGCATTTTGTTTGCAGTAGCGTTGGCTGAGACTAGAAATTTTGCAAAATTCTAAAAATTCTTGCATTGTACTACAACACAAAAGTTTCTTGAGTCTTGTTCTTGCTTAACCTTGCAACATCATGTCTTGTCAACAAATTTGTATGATAATCATTTACTCATTGTGATAACCTTCATTTTTGTTTCCATGGTCATGGAGGCTATTTATTCTCTTAACTATTTCTTGACTACCAGAGAAACGTTAAATGGACAGATTAATAAACAGTTTTACATTAAATTAAAATTCTGAAGAAAATAACATAAACATAAAACTTATACGTACTGTGATTACACGGATGTAGGTACTAAACCAACATTTTTTAGCATCATTGGGAATTGTTCTGTTGTCTCTAAGAACATCAAACTTGTCGTCATTGGTAAGTTGGTGTTCTTCGAACGCGTTTTTTCTACGAACGATTACTAATGGTTTCTAATAGTTCATTCTTCAAACAAAACTAATAACTGCTGGTGATGAAGCTTGATGTTATTATTGTGGACTGTCCAGTAAATTGTTATCAATGCAATGCACACATTCAAAATCACCACCGCCATATGAATTTAAAGCCTAGGACATGGAGCATTTTAGTTTTCTTGGGGGATAGATAGTTGCTTTGGGTTGGATGCATAAGAACAAATCGTACAAAACTGTGAAAATATTTTTTGATCTGGACAAGAGTTCTATGAGCATGGTATACATTAGGTGGTAAAACTATGGAATAGATGTTTTATTTGTGGTTGAAATTATTTGTGATTATATTTCTCATTATTTTTTATGATTGTCATGATATGATAGGAAAAATAATTTGAATTAGGTTAAGGTTAAGGAACACCTTTAAAAAAAAGTAAAATGTGCAAAAACTAGTATTAAAACACATGCGGGTGAGATATTGTGGATGCAATTCAAGTCAAAATATGTATAATTAAAAAAAAACAAAAATATCTTGGTACTACATTTGTTAGTAATTAAATTTGAACAGTTTTAAGATTAAATTACATGGTGATGTACAACCAAAAAATATGAGAATAGATAATTATTGAATAAAGCTTTATCTGTGGAATCGTTCATTAGCATACCGAGATGTTTGGTATCAGAGGGCATACATATGACATTGATAGGAATTGTAGGAGATTTGATATACAGGGTGTTAGGTAAACATGCGGCAAAAATTCAAGGAGTTATTCCTTGGCCTATTCTAAGAATATTTTGTCCTATGATGATTTCTGAAAAACTCCTTTGTTTCGAAGATACAGGGCGAAGAAAATTTGCGACAGTAACAACATTTTATTATCAAAAAGTACATGTATAGTTGCTCAATCTACAATCAATGTTCGAAATGACTTCCTCCAGCTTGGATACAGCATTCAATCTTCTCGTCATTGAGTGCCGAACCCTTTCAAACACACCAGGGTTGTTTCTAATTGAGTAACACCCAGCAATTATCCGATTTCGCAATTTGTCCAAATTCTCCACTGGAGTAGCATAAACTAATGACTTCAGATAGCCCCATAAGAAATAATCCAGACGGTTTAAGTCTGGGGATCGAGCAGGCCATGAGTGTGGCACACATCGAGCAATCCAGCGATCTGCGTATGTTGCTGTTAAAAAATCACGAGCAACCAAATTGAAATGTGGTGGTGCACCATCGTGCATAAACCACATTGCAATTTTTGTCGCCGATGATACATCCTGCAGAAACTCAGGCAGTGTTTCTTCCAAAAAGTTGCGATACATCTCGCCAGTAAGTATTGCTGGTAGAAATACCGGTCCAATTAGATAGTCACCCACAATTCCATCCCAAATATTCAAGAACTGATGTTGAAATCGATCTTCACATACCTCATGCGGACTTTCATCTTCCCACACGTGGTTGTTATAAAAATTCCTTAATGCATTTCTTCAGAAACTGGCTTTATCGAATATGGTTGTCGCAAATTTTGTTTACCCTGTATCTTCGAAACAAAGGGGTTTATCAGAAATCATTATAGGACAAAATATTCTTAGAATAGGCCAAGGAATAACCCCTTAAATTTTTGCCGCATGTTTACCTAACACCCTGTATATTAGCTTAAAACATCTTTCTAATACAGTAAAAAAATGAAAAATGGAGTTAATACTGTAAAGAGATTATTGCAAAATTCTTATAATTTTTGAGAAAAAAAATATTGTTGCAGGATTTTCAACCTTTATATAACTGTACTGTGGTCTCTAACATCATCTGAATGCAGGTGATTCCGAATACTGAAATCCGATTGTAGTATTAACGTTTTTACGATAGTGTTTTTTAAGGGTTAAAAATGGCTTACGTGTATAGCAACTCGGAGTTGATAACGATTTCCCAGTAGATATGTGCCAAATGCAGCTAGATACTTTTACCTTGGTAGTGCAATGCGCTCGTGACAGGACATTTGCAACCGAATCTGGAAGAGATGGAGGTTCAGAGCGTCCATATCGTATTGCAGCAGCTGAGGAACACATTTTAGCGATTGTGGAAGAGAATCTCCGAATAAGTACAAAGCGCTCAGCAAGTACAAATAATGTCCCAATCAACAGTGTTTATCATACACGAGGCTCAATTTAAAAAATGCTCAAAATCCCAGATTTACAGCAGAGGTGTTAGTTACAGATGAAGCTATTTTTATACGGGATGGGATGTAAAACATTCATGATACTCATGATTTTGAAAATCCACACGCGATTCAACGAGATCATGCTTAAATGGGCGATGGGTTGGACGAGGAAGACCGGCACCATGGCCGCCACGATCTCCTGCTTTAAATACTTTGGATTTCTTTCTGTGGGGATATTAAAAAGTGGAATGTATCGCAACAAAATGGACACTAGTAATGATTTACGCAAAAGTTTCAAAACGAACAAGACCCAAAAACATTTATGTTCGGTAGAAACTAGCTAAGATGTGTTTACACGTCGATGCAGAAAATTTTGAACAATTGTTGTAACATCAGGTATGTCAAATTACTTTATTAATTAAAACCACAAACTAATTCTATGAATAATTAATAACAATGGTCACAATTTTTTAAGCAGGGATTGTCGATGTTTGCTTGATTGGATTATTCTTAATACCAAATCGAAAGTAAGATGTGCCCTTAGCTGTCCAACCCCGAATATGGTTCTTGCACGATGGATTTAAATCATTTTCGAACTACCTTTTTTGATTTTTTTTACAAAATTGTATTTGTAAGAGTACCCTTGTACATTCAAACATTTTTTTTTATAAGTTCTAAATCAACCTGTATAAGATAGAAAAAACCAGTAGGTATACTCAATTATTCGATGTCCTTACTTTTACAAGCGACCAAAACGGCACTACTAGTCTGAAAATTGATCTAATTCCCTTGTAATTAATAACAGGTGCCAGCGCTATCATCCCATTAACGTACGACTTGGCTTCGTCGGGGAACGTGGTGGAGTATATGTAGAAACCTGTTGTGCCCATGGAGTAACCGACGTAAATGACTTTTTTCTTTGTCTTCTCGTCGACGAGTTGGAGCGCGGATCGTATATCATAGATTCCCATTTCGTTTATGCTGAAAACAAGGCGGATGTCACTTATATAATTATGTTGTCAAGTAAACTGAAGCCTCGATCAAACTAGGGACATTAACCTAAACTTGGGTGAATAGTTCGCAGATCGGGGGGTCTATTCTTGACATTCGAAAAGTAATCCGCACGCGAATTACATGGATATGTATCTCTTAATTACCATTGTGGGAAGAATAAACGTATCTAATTCGCATACGTATTGCTCTGCGGACATTCGAGAATAGACCTCCTGCTCTCACCTAAATGACCAAAATTTTGGATCTCTTGCTGAGAGGGTTACATGGCGTTTGCTGTACCGTGTTCCTCTATAATTTAGCAGCCACACGTCGTATCCCAGTTTGCCCAATAAATAAACTAAAATAAATGGTATATGTAGAATATTCCTATTTTTAAATCATGTTGTTCGGTTTGCTACAGGTTATGTCAATTTAATGAAAAAATATTCTGTGGGCGTACTCTATGGTTAAAATCAAGGCAAAAAAACGGCTCGTACATGCACTAAACATGAAAATAACAAAACAAGTGATGTAGTCATTTAAAGTTGAAGGTAAGAACAGTAGATTCTGTAAATATCAGATTTTTATCTCGCAATCAACACGCTCTTTTCATATCCTGAACATTGGGATTTTTAAAAATTTCAAAACTTCAAGCAAAGTTTTCTTCTATAAAGAGTGGGCTACTCAGGTCAACTTGTGGCTGAATTATGTGTATGATATGTATACTTAATTCCCGCGGAGCATGAATTTTTAACTCTCAACAGTTAAGACGCTAGAGTCGATTGAAATTCACGAAAAATGATTAAAAAAAACTCATTTCCAGCACGCTGCTATTATTCAAAGGGATCGTCCGAGCCAATTATCTTCATTTACACTGAAACTACTATCTTTCCCACTCTAAATTCCGTCTTGATCATTCAAATATCTTCAAACAGAAAAATTTGACAGCAAAAATTAATAAAGCTTAAAAATAGCAATTTTTAAGAGTCTTTATTTAAATAGGCGGAAACAAGCGCTTGTAAAAATCAAACTCGTGTAAATTTTGTTGTTTGGGACCCTAGAGAAGAGATTTTCAAAGTTACACCAAAATCTAAAATGAGTCGGCTTTGCCAATTAGACGATTTCAAATGGAATGACTCATAGAAGATCTAATAACTGAAATATTCATCGTATGAATAAAAACAGTGGTCTAATAGAAAGTTATCTATGTTTTTGAGAAGTTGAGGTAACTTGTTATAAATCTTAACTCCCATAAAATGCAGGCTTTGAAAGTTGTCAATGTATGATGTAATATTCATGATATAAATATTTGTCGTAAAGTTCTGAAAATTTTTCTTAACTGATGACAATAGGCATTAAAATAAATCATTTTACAAAATATTGCCCTGATAAATGTTTTTTTATAACCGAGATAACCGAGTTTAAAGTTATTGCAAATTTCAAAGCCAACTCTGTGTAACCCTACGCTCCGTTTATAACCTTAAATAGCAACGTAACACGTACGTAAACAAATCGTAGTGTCGTGGTGTCATTTTGTATTACATGTAATTTGCTGATACAGTGATATAACAAGTGTATTGACAGTAATGACCTGTGGATATGTTATTAATGTAACAGACACAAATTGTGAAAAATAATATGACTTAATGACATTTTTATTTGATATTTTCATCAAACAATAAATTGCATAAGTAAGATCAATGATAATTTAAATACCAATAGCGGGGTTATGGTAAATTTTTTTTTAAATGGGTTATGTCACTGGTACCTTACGTAAGCTGCAAATTTTATATTTTACACCTACCAGGATACCAAAAAATTGTGCCAAATTTATATGCAACAAGAAAAATTAAACTTGTGAGTTACGTAGCATGTCGAAAACGGTGCATTTTATCGAATACGATACCTATATGATGTCAAGAGTACTAGATTTTGAATTTATGTGGTCCAATTGTAAAAACATTTCTAATTTCCTATGTCGACCCTGTTTAGTACACCTCCACTAAATGCCATTTTGTGTAAATTTTTTAATTTAGCAAAAAGCTGATTACGTGTTCAAAATGTCATTTTTTTTACCTCGAACTGTTTCGATAATATTGAACAAAAATTATCTTTAGGGTCGCCCTTCAAAAGGCTGTACTTCCCGTAGGGTCGAACTATGTTTATATGAAGCTTTCGTCTTATTTTTTGCCATAGAATCAGCCCCTGAAATATTTTCTCATAATTTCCAGATATCCTGTATATGTCCATAATCTTTTTGAGGTGTTTAGTTTTCTTCCTACAAATGCTTACCTAATGAAGAATTTCCTCTGTTTACAAAACCTAAACCATCCATTGCTATACCATGGACTATGATAACAGGGGTTCCCTGAGTATTTCCGTAATATGCTCTCTCAAGTAGTACTATATATCCGTCTTCGGTTGTTAGGTAATGTTCTTCAGCGTGAAATCCCCAGTTTTGAATCATTTCAGTCTTAAAACAATTGAAAATCATCTAGATATAGTAAGCAACAAGGTAGATAACTGAATTTCTCACGATATTTGAACTTGCGCTGGAAATTTCTTAGAAAAATGTTTTGGATCAGCTTTACTTCAGCATTTATACAGGGTGTTAATGATAAGTTTGCCCAAACTTCACCGACATATTCTATCGATTACAGTAATGTATGTTTGTTATATAACAATTCTTTATTCAAAGCTTAATAAGGAAGTGTTTCCATTTTTATACATAACTTAAATACTGGAATAGATTGTTTGACAATTCGTTGTAGGAAACCAATACAAAACAAAAATATGTACAAAAATTGCAATTAATAATAACACAGTATAAACAGAAAAATTATAAACAAAAGTAGAAGCAGCGATAGACAGTAAAAATGATCAAGATGACATAGATGATCTAATAATTAAAATATTCATCGTATGAATACAAAATAATTGTCTAATGTTGTTACATTAGATGTCAATATTTTTATGTTATATATGTTTTTAAGAAAATTAGGTAACTTGTTCTCACACTCACATAAAATTAGGACTTTGTTTGAAGGATGTCAATGTATGAAGTGAAACTGCCAAGCATTGCCACAGTAGGTATAATAATCATGATAAAAATATTTCTTGTAAAGTTCTGAAAAATTTTCTTCACATGTATTAAAACTTCTAGTATGTAAAAGCATGGCAATGCGAAAATTTGTAAGTTTTTATAAATATTTCTACAAGATACTATATATCTAATAGCCCGTTTCAGAGGTTTAAAACCCTATCAGCAAAACTAGATGCACCCCAAAATAAAATTATTATTATTATTATTATTATTATTATTATTAACAAATAATTAGAACTGAAGCTAAAAGCTTGTTGTGCTCTAAGAACAAAAGATAAATTCATCCTATAAATGGCTGATAACATAGTAAAAACAATTAATACAAAAAAAAAACCGAAGAAATCAAAGTACAATATATATAAATACTATAAATATTAGAAATTAATAAGAAATCAATCACATTGGATGTTGATTAAGGTGATGGTCAAGTCTATTCTTAAAAGAATTTAGAGACGGTGCTGTAACCACATTATCTGGTAAATCGTTCCATTGATCGAATATCCTGTTGGGTAGAAAATGTTGTCTGTTCCGTGTACGAAAGCTTTCCTTTTTAAGTTTGAATGAATTGCCTCTGAGACGGGGGTCAGGGTTTAAGTCAAACATCACGTGTGGGCAGTACAGTTCGCCATGCAGGATCCTATAAGTGGTAATAAGGTCACCTCGAATACGCCTATTTTCTAGAGATTGAAGACGAAGACGCCGAAGACGTTCTTCATACGAAAAATATTTAAGACCAATTGGAAGTTTGGTGGCTCGCCTCTGAACCCCCTCTAGTCTTGCGATATCTTGCTTTAATAGTGGAGACCATATGGCCACCGAGAACTCCAAATGGGGGCAAATGTATGATTTGTATAACTTCAAAAATGTATCCACGGTAAGATTACTGAAAGATTTTCTGATCATAAAAATCAATTGATTACATTTTTTCACTGCCTTGGCAACCTGTGCACTCCATGAGAGATTTTCCGTAATAATTATTCCGAGATCATTTTGTTGTGAAACGCTTGGCAACTCTGTATCATCTATATTGTATACTACTTTAGGATTAGTTCTAGACATATGGAGTACACAATATTTAGAAGGATTTAGAGGTATGCACCAGTTGGAACACCAATTACTAATAATATCTAGATCATCTTGTAGGTGAAGAGATGATGATGAAAATAATTTAAGATCATCTGCATATGATAACACTTGGGAAGTACACGTATTCGTTAGGTCAGAAACATATACTAGGAACAGAATTGGTCCAAGGACAGAGCCTTGTGGAACACCACTCAATACTTGTCTTCTGTCAGAAAAACTCTCAGCGATTCGAACTATAAATTCACGATCTTTCAAAAACGATTTTATCCAGTTTAACAGCTTACCACGCACACCACAATGTTCAAGTTTATATAATAATTGCGCATGCGGCACTATCAAAAGCACGAGAAAAGTCCAAGTACAAAACGTCTATAGGTTGTCCAGTGTCTGCCCACAAGGTCCAAGAATTAATAGCTTGAAGTAAATTGGTAAAAACTGATCGACCAGGTAGAAAACCATGTTGATGCGGCGGTATGACACCATTGTTAAGTAAAAATGTGATAAGTTCCTTGCAAACAATTCTCTCCAATACTTTACGGGGAACAGAAGTTAAGCTAATTGGGCGATAGTTAGAGCTCGATAGTTTATCACCTTTTTTGAATATATGGGTCACACTAGATAATTTCCAGTCTGCTGGCAATATCCCAGTTTCTAAGGATTTGAACATAATTTTGCAAAGTGGACCACTTATGCTATTTGCACATTTAGACAGAAAAAGTGGGTTGATTAAATCTGCACCAGGAGAAAATCCCATAAGAAGCTCTGGATATAAATTGTGAAAAATAATATGACGTAATAACGTTTTCATTTGTTATTTTCTTCAAATGATAAATTGCATAGCAGCTCGATTACAATTTATTGCATAACTAATTAATGTTTTTCCCATTTTAAACTATTGTCCAAGTATATGCCTAGAAATTTCAAATCATAAACTTGTTGCAGCGATTTATGACTTACTTTTAGCAGGTAACTTTCATTAAGGGCGCCGTATTCCTGAAAAGTGTTTTCTACAAATATAAATAATTTTAGACATTTAAGAACTGAATAATATAGAGTTTAGCAAATAACAAGGATGTTATTTCATGCCACCTGCAAATATTCAAAGGTACCGAAGTAAAATCAATATTTAACATCAGAAAGCGATGTATCCAATGAATGTTTAGGTACTGAAATCTTTCAAAATACGTATTTTTTTAAATTCAACTATAGATGTAAACATTGTTATAACATAAACTTACATAGTTCTGCATATAAGATTGTTCACTTTTGTTTATAAGTATGTGAAAATAATTGTTAAAATGTGGGGTTAGAATAGCGAAATTATGTGTGTCATATAAATGCATTTTAAAAGTTATTACATTATTTGAGGAAAGTTTAAATAGTAAAAGTGGATAAACAAAACATCAATAATTCTATTTTTGATATTACTTTTGCTCTACGAATTTTATTTTTCGAGATTTCAGTACCTAAAAAACACCACAAATTTGATGTTAACGGCGAGAGATACGGGCACCTTAATAGTATTATTTTTCGGAATAAAATGTATGAATACAGTTTTTCAGGTATTTAAAAACTTAGTTTGGGCTGTTGTATCTTTTCAACATAAGCTATTTCTATCTATGCACTCACGAATTTAAAATATACTACAGTGGCATAGTCACTGCATGAGTGGGTAGTGTATATTTTTTTGAGAAAAAAAGTACAATACCGACATTTATAAAATTTTAAGATATTTTTAGAATTTGCGATCAATTTTGAACAAAAAGTATTACAGTAAAGTGTTCGTAATATTGACAGATCTTGGGATAATTAGGGTTGTTTATTATGCTTAACGTTATTAGCAATTTCAAACAATAAACACACTAATTACAAAAGCAAAACTACAAACAATGACACATTTAACCACTTATTGTCAAGAACAATTACGGTTTCCAGCAATGACATTTTATGACGTAAGTCGAAACAACCTGGGACCCCCTTATTAAGCTTTGAATCAAAAATAACTGTTATATAACGAACCAAAATTATTTTATCAACATATTAATCTGTCAACAATATGAAGTTTGTCCAGACTTATCGTTAACACTCTGTATAGAGAGTAGCTATTTTCAAAATTGGTATCATTACCTCAGGTGGTTGTTTCTTGAGTCACTTTAAAGGTTAAAAGTTATAGAATTTATTCAAATGTCTCCTGATATTTAACTTGGACTACTGGTACAATTAAGTCACTAAATTGATACATAAATTTGTCAACCCGGAAAAATATAAGTATAGGGAATTTTTGTGCATAAAAGTTTAAATATAGTATATTTAACTGTCAAACCTACAAAAATCAAGAATTATTACTTTTAATTTTGGTCTACACTACGTAACAAAAAGAGCAACCGCCTGAAGTTTTGACACAGACTTAGAAACCACCCAGTATCTTCCATGTAATATTTACTGGTCAATTTCCATATGTCGAAGGTTATATATCTTAAAAATATTAGGCTTAACGTTTTATATTAATTTTTATGTTGTAATAACACATTTTTTTCATACCTACGTAATTTTTCGTCACGCCAAGGTTGCCATGGGTCTAATTTGAATATTGATATTAGTGGTAATATTGAAATTTAAAGAAATATTTCAATTTACATGATATACCGGGTGTTAAAAAAAGAGTGTAAAATATTTAAGGAGGTAATAGTATAAACCAAAATAAGTAGAAAAGTCTCAATAAACATGGATCCGCAAAGTAACGGTTGCGGAGATATGGAATGTTTTATGTTTTTTAGCCCCGCCATGATGCTAAAGACCCTCGTTTTCTTGCAAACATTCTTTTTACTGATGAGGCCGGGTTTAATTTTCACAATATGCATATTTGGGCCGACGAAAATCCTCACGCTCTAATAGAATCTGAACATCAGGCACGTTTTTCATTAAACATTTGGATGGGTATTGTCAGAGACAGGTTTGTAGGTCGTGTTGTTTTACCAAACCGATTAACAGGCGCTGCTTACCTCAACTTTCTGCAGAACACACTGTATGAGTTTTTGGAAGACATTCCTTTGAATCAGAGGCAACAAATGTGGTTCCAGCATGATGGTGCTCCAGCTCATTTTTCCATGGCCGTTCGAGCGCATTTACACTAAACTTTTCCACATAGATGGGTAGGAAGGGCGGAACCTGTTTTATGGCGACCAAGATCGCCTGATCTGAACCCTCTAGATTTCTTTGTTTGGGGATATTTAAAGACATTAGTGTATGGTACTCCTGTAAATAGCCTGGAAGAGCTGCAGCTACGGATTAATCAAAAGTGTCAAGAAATCCAAACCAAGGAGGGTGTTTTCGAAAGAGTTCGAATATCGTTGAGACGAAGATGTCGTGCCTGCTTGGAAATGGACGGAGTGCACTTTGAACATCCTCTGCAACTTTGTTTTTTGTTTGCTAAAAGCTTCCTTTGTCGGTTTATTCCTAATAAAATAAAATGTTTGAAAAACGAATAGTGGTCCATATATCCGCAACCGTTACTTTGCGGACCCATGTTTATTAAGACTTTTCTGCTTATTTTGGTTCATATTATTACCTCCTGAAATATTTTACACTCTTTTTTTAACACCCTGTATTTATGATATATTTACCGTTACTGGTATTAGTTCTCAAGGAGACATTAGAAAAAGTGAGCTTCATTACGAATTACTGAGAATAGTTATTATATGTTAATACATGTCATTTATATAGAAAAAAATATATTAAGTAATTTAGGAGCAGCATTTAACAAAGTTTAAATATAACATATTTACTACAAATCTAGAATACTGAATCAGAATAAACGTGTAGTATTCATGTTAAAATAGTGCCTGACAAATTTAAAGTACTTTTGCAAATGTTACTGGTAATACTGGTAAGCTATAAAATCAAATTATTTTGTAAAAATAACTATTTTCACAAATTTCAATTAGTGATATTCAAATTTTATAACGTATTTATTGAATTATGTACTTACAATATTTTGATCAGCCACCGGATTGTCGTAACAATTTTTGCTGGAATTGAGGTCGTAATCAAAGAATGTCGAGCATACTCTCACACAGTAAACGAAACGACACACGACACTGATTAAAGCTAGGAACCCTAACAGGCTATTCAACATGTTTGCTAGTATTATAAGTAGCACCTGATAATTTATACTTGTGTAAGTAGTTAATTTTCAAATTATTCCGATGTTTGGAAGAAACCAGATTTTGGTAGATCCATTTGCATTGTTTCTGTCAGTTTTGCCTAGACGTAATAAGCTTAACTTTAGTTTGTTAATTTACATGGTACTTATTGGAATTGAATTACCTGCAATTAAAGAATTGAATAGGAAACATATTTGTAAATTATTGTAAATTTTCACTAGTTAAGATAGTTTTAAGTATAAAATACAGTGTGTCCCGTGAAGTATTTTACAAACTTACTTTCGTAAACGAAAATACGAATTAAATGAGGATAGAAGCGTAGAAGAACTGGCATTGATACTAAAAGATTGGGCGGTCGGTCAATATGAGGAAGTGAGATGGAACAGAAATCAAAGAAACAGTAAAGACTGTATTTTCGTGGTGAACTTTTACAAGAGAAGTAATATACAGGGTGTTAATTAAGTATGTGCACAAAATTTAAGGGGTTAATCTGTGATTGATTTTAAGACAAAAAGTTCATATAAACGTGGGTCCGCAACGGATTTATTTTCCAGATACATAGTGTTAATGTTTGAAAAAAATCAAATATTTGGATCTATTTTCTGAGTAGTAAGAGCTACTTAGTTGAAACTTGGCACACCCTAATAGGTATTTAGAGACTACTTTTTGCGGGTATTAAATTATTTGCAATTTATTTTCATGACCTACCTCACGCAATAATTTTGCGTTGAGTTCTGACCAATTTTAACTTAAATTGCGTGCATAAGAATGAAATTAAGAAATTTTCTCGAAATCGATTCATTCTATTAAAAATTACTAAGAGACATTTTTTGTGTAATTTTAATTGGTTCAATCGAAATATCGTTCTAGTGCTATTTTTTTCTAAAAAACTGTGGTTAGCCATATCTGCGCTCATGGCTAAATAAAAATAATTTAATACTTGCAAAATGTAGTCTACATACATAATAAGGGTGTGCCAAGTTTCAACGAAGTAGCTCTTACTACTCAGAAAATAGATCCAAAAATTTGATTTTTATTCAAACTTTAATCTTTCATCTGGAAAACAAGTTCGTTGCGGATCCATGTTTATATGAACTTCTTGTCTTAAAATCAATCATATTAACCGCTTAAAGTTCGTGCACATACTTAATTAACACCCTGTATAAGATTATGATTGTCTCTTAACAGCATAGTATTTAAAATGCGCGCGATGCAACTAGGAAAAAACTGCAAACAGATCTATTTCAACGTAAGACCAGTTCAGTTTCTTTAAGTTTGTCAGAAATAAACCAAATAATAATGTTCTGGAATGAAAATATCTCTAAAGGTATTATATGTACATTCTACCACATAAAGGACACAAGAGAAAATTGTGATATTTGCTGTATGCTTCTAGAAAATATTAAAAAAACTTTCGGTCTCTCGATTTTATTTATTGGCTTCCTAAAGCTGCCTACTCCAACATTAACGAGAAGAGAACCTATTGAAACCACTATAAGTGAGCATAAGGATGTCAACAAACCAGAACTTTTTTATTACTAAAATAGGTAGGTAGAAATAACTTTTCATAATCTTATCACAACGGATACCTAGATGTTTGCTATCAGAGAGCATACATGTGACTTCAAGATAGGAATTGTAGGAGAATTAATTTATATTAGCTTAAAATACCTTTACTATACAGTAAAAAAAATAATATTATGTCTTAAAAATAATTAGTCAAAGACAAGACCAAGACAAGATACCTTGCAAATATAAGGGCCAAATATTTAACTGTACATTAGGTAAAATAATAAATATTGCATTTCTATTGTAGGTAGGATATACTTCTAGTGGTTTTTAGGCTTTCACGGCATGTGCTATTATTTGATATATAGTGATTTTCCGGATTGTTATGCTG
Source organism: Monochamus saltuarius (assembly GCA_025584915.1). Lineage (NCBI taxonomy): Eukaryota > Metazoa > Arthropoda > Insecta > Coleoptera > Cerambycidae > Monochamus > Monochamus saltuarius. The sequence goes on from CM046723.1 coordinate 58,560,738, forward strand.
TGACCTTGGTAACTAGTCTCTGCCAGTAACAGAATTAAAGTGTACATCTCTGGGCCTGCCCATATTTTGATTTCGGCTTCTGTTGTTGATATTACGACTGCTAAGGTCGGAATCGAGATACGTTTTCAACCGTCTAGGTCCAGTTCTACTGAAATCGAACTTATTTTATAAATTCACTGCCGCAAGACTTAACCGATTCTGTTTCGCTTATTTCATCCATTACTTATTATGTAAAACTAGTCGTTTCTATACTTTATAACGTCTACCAATCGACCACTGTCAACGACTGACCATATACCTACCAAATTCGCAATAAAGTTTCATGTTTCTTATTTGTATGCAATAGTATCGTAAGAATCATGTAAGAGTCTTGCTAAATTGTGAGACAAGAAATTTGCAACTCTCGCAAGACAATAAAGACAAGATTGAGCAAAAATAATACTTTAAAGAAACTCTTGTCTTGTTTTGCAAAATCAGAGAAGATTTTTTCAAATTTTTCGTGAGTTCTTGTCTCAACCAACACTAAAAATAAATTAATAACAAAATTTATGCGAAGAGGTTGCGCATATTGTAACAACTGATAAAGAGTACCTATCATAATGTTACAAAAATAAGGTGAAATCGATTATTCGCTAACGATCGTCTGTTCCCGTTGATTTCGGGGGAGTCCACTCCCGCGGAAAATGCAAAGTGAAGCGGTAGAACATAAATCAAAATGTATCGATACAAGAGTGTGCAGCGCGGGGCAGGTCGACGTATCAGAAAAATGCAAAAGTTTACGATGGAAACAAAGTAACAACACCTGCTACGGTCGTAAAAATCAAATCAGGACGGCTAACAGGGCCGGGCGGAATTATTCATTTCGCCAACAACATCAAAATTCCGCTTCGAGTCGGTACACAGGGGTATTATTAATTATTGATTGAAAATAACTACACTTAGTTTGTTGGAAGATGTGAAGTTCGGTAAAAAATTTGAAAGTAAAATTACTAATTTTTCATTAGACATCCGTGGAGGAATTTTGATTTAAATATTTTTTTATTAAATAAACCTGTGTATAAAATCGCGGCAAGAATTGAGATTACTTACGTCACGGCTGACGTTACTCAATTGTTTTTATTGTCAACATAATTTTCGATATTTGGTCGCGTTAAAAACAATAATTTTTTGCAATTTAGTGCCATAAACAGGGTGATTCACATCTTATCTAAACAAATAGGGGAATAGATGCGCCATGAAAAATGGAGTCATTGTCGTGTAAAAAAATGTAAAATCCTTATAGTTTCCTAGAAAAAAATATTGAAGTTCTAGTAGTTTCAACCTTTACATCGCTGTGCTAGTCTCTGTAGGTGATTTCAAATATCAAAAATGGATTACGTCTATAGCAACTCGCAGTTGATGGATATCATTTTAATTTATGGTGAAGTGAAAATGCTATAACAGAACGATTGCTCGGTAAACATGTTCCAAATGCAGCTACTTTTAAAATGGTGTGCAGTGAGTGCTAGTGTAGTGCAAGCGCTGGCGTGACACGGGAAATTTGCAACAGAATCGTGAAAGAGATGGAGGTTCAGGTCATCCACGGCGTATTGCAGTAGTATGGCGTATCATACATAAGGCTTAATTATATCCGTACCATGTACAGCGTGTTCAAGCATTAATACCAAGGGATTTGACGAAGATGACTGGTACCATGGCCGCCACGATTTCCAGACTTTAAATCATTTGAACTTATTTTTGTGGGGATATTTAAAAAATTAAGTATATTGCACCCAAGCGGACACTGTTCATGATTTACGCAAACGTATCATAGCTGCTGCCAGTAACTTACAAGTTTAAAACGGACAAGAAGCAGAAACATTTGTGTTAGTTTGTAGAAACTGGGTAAGATGGACTCAAAATGTTGTTTTGACATCAGGTATGTCAAACTATTTTGCTAATTAAAACGACAAATTAATTCTATCAACAATTAATAACAACGCAAACGCAGCTGAATTGGCTGTAAAAATATGTGTACTAATTTATTTCTTTCCTTGGAATTTCTTTACATTTTTTGTTCGGTCGCCGATTATATGCCTTATCAGATTTACAGTGGATCAGTTTCCAGTTCCGTGCGGAAGTGTATTTTTAAATCATTTTTGAACTGCTCCTTTTGATTTTATTTTTACAAAATTTTATTTGTAAAAGTCTCTTGTACATTCACAAATTTCTGATTCATCCTGTATAGTGCAAACATTTAGTGTAGAATATAGTTTTATTATTCTCAATTAGACTATCATAAATATTTTGTTGAAAATATAAAAAATTATTCATTTGTTCGAATGACGTAAGTCGTCTGAATTCTTGCCACAACACTATAGTTACCTATCTTTATTTTCCCGCATTACCTTTAACAATTTTGCATAGCAGTTAGTAAATTAAATAAATAGAAGTAGTTCAATATAACCTTTAATGCAGACTTGAAATGCTGAGAGTCTTTTGTTTATACAAAGTATCTCTGTTTTTTTATGTATAATTTTGATAAGAAATAGTAATTCTACAGGGTGTTCCGAAACTAATGGGACACAAAGCAAAAGTAAATTTCAGACAACCAAATAATATGAAGTGCCACATTAAGTCCAAAAGTTGACGGATAAAAAGATACAGGGTGTCGGTTAAAATTTTATTTTCGATATTTGTAAATAATTTTTTAAAAGATTCAAATATTTGAATTCATTATGGAGATCGGGTTCTTTGAGAAGAGAAATTCAAATTAATGTGTAATTTTGACGTCACTAGTCGAGGGCGCCACTTATGGCACTTCATGCTTCTTTTAAATGACAGAACTTTCCTTCTTGTGGCTTAGTGTACCCATCTGACTATTGAAACAATATATTCTCCTACCATTTTTTATCTGAAAACGGTGTACCTGGTTAAAGTCGTTAGGAGTAACCGTTTTCGAAATAATCCTAGTAGAAATATTCAATGGATCGAGTAAAAACTGGTGTGGTAAAGTGCCATTTCCGCCGAAAATACAGAAGTCAGTCATTTGGAAAAGTTAACCAGGCGATGGGTAATATTTAAAGAAGATCGACGTGCTGTGATAATATCTTTATGCGTTGATGAAACCATTGTCGAAAATCTGATGATAACGGTTTTATAAAGTCTTGCAGATATTCTTGTGATCACATGCACATCGCCATAATTTACCATTTTGAATTACCTTTTCAAGTAACATTTTGCTATATTTTCAACCGAAAAGCCACTTTACAGGAAACCATAACGGTTTTTTACTTGGTGCACTGATTATTTCAAATAGTATCATTTCGAAAACGGTTACTGGTAATGACTTCAACAAGATATATATTACCTTTTTCAGATAAAAAGTTAGGAAAATCGATTGCTTCAGTAGTCAGATGGATACACTAAGTTCTGTCATTTAAAAGAAGCAAGATGCGCCACCCTCTACTAGTGACGTGAAAATTGGAAATAAATTTGAATTTCCGGTTCCCAAAAAATCTCAATCTCTAAAGTTTGGCAAATATTTGAAGTTTTTATAAGTTACAAGGATCAAAAATAAAATTTTAACTTTGACACTCTGTATTTTTTCATCTTTTGGGTTAAGGGAAGAATGGCAACATCGCATTTTATTGTCGTCAGGGATCTACTGTTTTTGTGTTTCATTAATTTCGGAGCACCTTGTATAATATAAATATTTTTCTGCAAAACATTTAATTTTCTTGGTACAAATCGTATTTAAATAAAATATATTAGGAGCGCGTATTTATTGCTTAGAAAACATCCTGTATTGTTAAAACTTTCCTTTTCTTTTTCAGATATCCTTTGGTGGAAGCTGTTCTGCATGAGCAACATTCGAAGATGTATGGTCCTAGTGCCCAGGTGTTATATTATATCATCTGGGGCTAGGAGTATATTTTTGCTGTTGCTCATATCAACGTAGTTGAAGGAATATACTACACAAATTTTTGTAAAGGAATTAAAATGTAAAATTTACCTAATCATGTTTTTAGGCTGCTTGTGAAAATGTATTTTTTGCTCCATTTTTTGCCCATTTTTTGTTGTCGGCGAAGATCAAAGGAAATTTTTTGCTCTATTTTTTGTCGATTTTTAACAAAAAATTTTTACGAAAATTTTAATAAAATTTCAAGTAAAATTCAGTCGTTTTTTTGTCTAATTTTTTGTTCCATTTTTTGCCCATTTTTTGTTGTCGGCGAAGAACAAAGGAAATTTTTTGCTCTATTTTTTGTCGATTTTCAACAAAAAAATTTTACGAAAATTTTAATAAAATTTTAAGTAAAATTCGGTCGTTTTTTTGTCTAATTTTTTGTTCCATTTTTTGCCCATTTTTTGTTGTCGGCGAAGAACAAAGGGAATTTTTTGCTCCATTTTTTGTCGATTTTCAACAAAAAATTTTAACGAAAATTTTAATTAAATTTCAAGTAAAATTCGGTAGTTTTTTTTCCAATTTTTTGTTCCATTTTTTGCCCATTTTTTGTTGTCGGCGAAGAACAAAGGAAATTTTTTGCTCTATTTTTTGTCGATTTTCAACAAAAAAATTTTACGAAGATTTTAATAAAATTTCAAGTAAAATTCGGTTGATTTTTTGTCTAATTTTTTGTTCCATTTTTTGCCCATTTTTTGTTGTCGGCGAAGAACAAAGGGAATTTTTTGCTCCATTTTTTGTCGATTTTCAACAAAAAATTTTAACGAAAATTTTAATTAAATGTCAAGTAAAATTCGGTCGTTTTTTTGTCTAATTTTTTGCTCCATTTTTTGCCCATTTTTTGTTGTCGGCGAAGAACAAAGGAAATTTTTTGCTCTATTTTTTGTCGATTTTCAACAAAAAATTTTAACGAAAATTTTTATTAAATTTCAAGTAAAATTCGGTTGATTTTTTGTCTAATTTTTTGCTCTATTTTTTGCCCATTTTTTGTTGTCGGCGAAGAACAAAGGAAATTTTTTGCTCTATTTTTTGTCGATTTTCAACAAAAAATTTTTACGAAAATTTTAATTAAATGTCAAGTAAAATTCGGTCGTTTTTTTGTCTAATTTTTTGCTCCATTTTTTGCCCATTTTTTGTTGTCGGCGAAGAACAAAGGGAATTTTTTGCTTCATTTTTTGTCGATTTTCAACAAAAAATTTTAACGAAAATTTTAATTAAATGTCAAGTAAAATTCGGTCGTTTCTTTGTCTAATTTTTTGCTCCATTTTTTGCCCATTTTTTGTTGTCGGCGAAGAACAAAGGGAATTTTTTGCTCCATTTTTTGTCGATTTTCAACAAAAAATTTTAACGAAAATTTTTATTAAATTTCAAGTAAAATTCGGTAGTTTTTTTTTCCAATTTTTTGTTCCATTTTTTGCCCATTTTTTGTTGTCGGCGAAGAACAAAGGAAATTTTTTGCTCTATTTTTTGTCGATTTTCAACAAAAAATTTTTACGAAAATTTTAATAAAATTTCAAGTAAAATTCGGTCGTTTCTTTGTCTAATCTATTTTTTAAGTAAAACAGAAATGAGATAAAAAATTTATTAGGAGTATTTGTAGTATTACAAATAAATACAAATAAGACAATTTTCTTATGATGATTACACCACATAAACATTTGTGAAACGTCAGATTATATTTATCCCTTTCCTTAGTATGCGGTCTTGCTTTGTGTTGTCTTCTGATGGTCACGTAACTATTTCAATGTTTTCCGTGGACAAATTGCTTTTATATCGAAAACTTGTTTGAATTCTGCAAAAAAAAAACAAAAAAAACTTAATATATCAAAATATAGGATGTTCCAAAATCCATTATCCCTGATTAATCACGGATTCTTTAAAACGGGTTAGTAAAACTTATCACCAATACATAATTTATTTTGCTGAACAATCTATAATGCACCATGATGTTTATATATAAAAATACTAGAAAGGTAAGCAAATCGGCTTACGCCAATTCGACCTTATTCTCGTGCCCCGTGGTAATTAAAAATTTCAATATATAATTTTATGAGACCCACTAGCTGCAAACGACATATCGTCTAATTTTACACAAAAAGATCAGTACTGAATTAGCGTAAAATAAAATTAATACCTGAAAAGTGTTCATAGTCGATCCAAAGTGGACCGAGAAGACAGGAAACGACAAGGACGACCGAGAAAAAGGTACCGGCAGCTAAAATCCTTTTGATTTTGTCACTGAAATTTCAACTAGCATGAGTCAATATTTGTTTAAATATGTTATACTCTGGGTATTGCTCTCACCAAGAAAGTTTTTGGTTTTCAGGTAGATGCCTTTTTAAAAGAGAAAATTGTGTTATAAGGAAAAATCGATTAAAATCTACGCGATCTGCATTTAAGACGAAAAAATGGCCAATTTTGGAGTCGAGTATAGCTGCTAGCAATATATTATGTTGACCAGAAAGGTAGAAAAGACGGCATGCGCCAATTTGGTCTTTCTCTTTTGCCTGCGGCATTCGGGCGCTAATATATTTGTTCAATCAAATTATCTACTTAATTCACATTCATAATTAATTAAAGATTTGTTTCATTAAATTTTATTTTAGTAAACAGGTATACTTGTCATTAATCTCAGAAATCGGTCATTTTCTGGAAAACAGCTTTTCAACAACCAACTGCATTGTTCAATGTACAATATTTTAACGTAGTAGGCGCCAAAATTCCTGTGCAAATTTCATATCTTGAAGGTTCGACAAGTAACAAAATTTGCACTGGTGAAAAACGCTACGGATAGTATTTTTCAACGTGCAATGTTTTTGGAAATGGAAGTCATACTGCTGCTGTTGCAACTCCATATAGTTGTCTAAAATTATAGTTTAAAATTATAAATTACAGTTTATGGATACTTCGCAATGTGAACAAATTTTTCGTCTTTTTTCTCTAAATTCCTAAACAGATTTTTTAAATTGTTGATTATCAGGTAAGTATCAGTAAGTAAGTAATTGATTTTAACCAAAACTGGATAATACCTTACATTTAGAAATACTTATTAACTTTAGCATAAATTTTGTCTAATAATTCTTAAAATTTAACGTACTGGTGGTGGTATATTGTATAATGAACCATGCAGCTGAATCTTGAAAAGCTATTATTTCCAAAATGATCAATTTCTAAGATTAATGACAAGGATACCTTTTTTCCTTAAAAACAACGTACGTTTAAGATTTTTTAATAAAAACCGTGATAACGTTAGAGTAAAAAAAGTTACGCTTATATTTACGTCGAGTTTTCTCGAGCTATGAGTTTTCATATCCAAAAACATTTATACCCAAATGCTCAAGTTGGTACAGTAAAAACCAGTGTAATTATTACAAAATATCAATGTTAAATTCTGTCTTTGACACCCTGTATCTTTTTTATTATCATTTTGTGGAGACATATTGGCTTAAATTGTAGTAGAACACTTGCTAGTTAGTTGGGTACACCAGTCAAAAATAAAACCGAAGCCGAAACGTAATCAAATGTGATAATTTGCTGTTTGTTTCATTTTTGACTAGTGTACTCAACTAACTAGCAAGTGTTCTATTTTAAATAACAGTCAACAAAGAAGTAACTTTATAATATTAAGGCCTGCGTTAAAAGCAGCCTTAAGGGATTCTTAAGGCTTACGGTGAGCGCTCTATCAAACGATATACAACATCTGTTCCAACAACCGTCGAGAACTGTTCAGTACCGTGAGAAATGTTTGACCAACACCGTCTTACGTCGCATTCGCCGAGAGTACATTAACAACTAAACTGACTGACTAATTCTGGACGGTTCGGAATCGATTCTTGCTGTGTTGGAACAAACCCATAGTTTTCGCTCAGTAACTCCTTAACGGATAATGATAAAAATATGCAGTTTTTTTAATAGACTTCAAATATTATTTTACGTCGGCGCTGTGTTTTGAAATTTTGAAAAAGTGTAAAATAAATTTTGCATATTTTCAAAATTTCAAAACACAGCGCCGACGTAAAATAGTATTTGTAGTCTATTAAAAAAACCGCATATTTTTATCATTTTTCGTTGAGGAGTTACTGAGCGAAAACTATATCCCTTTGGATCGAGCGCTCACCGTAAGCCTTAAAGAATGAAAGCATACAGAAATAATCTATTTGGAAAGTATCATCATCTAATAAGTAAACTGGCGAAAGAAAATAATAAAAAAATTTGATCTGAAGATGGTTTTAAATAAAAAGCCGAAAAGTAATCGAATGTGATAATTTGCTGTTTGTTTTATTTTGACTGGTTTATCCAACTAACTAGAAAGTGTTCTATTTTAAATAACATTCAATAAAGAAGTAACTTTATAATATTAAGGCCTTAGGAATTCTTAAAGAATGGAAGCATACAGAAATAATCTATTTGGAAAGTATCATCATCTAATTAGTAAACTGGCGAAAGAAGAAAATAATAAATTTTTTTGATCTGAAGATGGTATTAAACAAAAATCCTAAACGTAATCAAATGTGATAATTTGCTGTTTGTTTTATTTTTGACTTGTGTATCCAACTAACTAGCAAGTGTTCTGTTTAAAATAACAGTCAATAAAGAAGTAACTGTAAATTGTAATATTTTTAAGTGAAAAATCTAGTATGTCTCCATCGGACATTACTTACGGACCACCCTGTATAGGTTATTAGTTAGTAGTTTTGCTACCAAGTATTTGAAAATATAACTAACTTAACTTAAAAGTTGAACATTCGCTACAAAAATTGGATACAGATTTGCGTCATGGGAACAACCATGAAATCTGCCTTTTTACGAAAATGCAAAATTGTCGAGAAAAGTTTCAAGACACTTTATTTTGCGCAAATTAAAAGAAAATTAATTTAAAATGATATTCGCTCATCATAACTTTTATTCGAATATCTAATAATAATCTGTCTTTCTATTTCATAACTTCTATAAATTATGAGCAAAAAAAATGAATGCAATATACATTTAGCATTTAGCTCCCCGTTATGATCATTTTCCGCCTACCAAGAAATTCTTCTCATTCTGTCGTTTTTATCCGGAGGACCGTATATTTTTAGAGAAGTTTAGTATTCCCTACATTTGGGTCCGTATTAATATTCCATCGGCGAATGCTCCTAACAAAACAGTTCATGCAAAGTACGGTCGCAGTAAAAATTAAATTAGGCTCAGAATAGACCCATGAAAGGGTGCATGGTGGGTCGAGAACTTCATTAAATTTATATGAAATTATAGTTTGAATACATTTCCTGAAAACAATAATTGTAATGTTACACGCCTGGGAAATGTTTAAAAAAAAAACAAGGTGATTAAGATGTCTTTAATGGTTCTCAATTTTTTTAACGAGAAATGAGAGACTGTAAGTGAATGATATTTATAAATTTTGAATTTGACACCACGCCACAACGTATAAGGTAACCATTACTATTAATAAGCGACGACCTCAACAATAAGAGCGCACGAGAGCCATAGAATAAACATTAAGTAGAGAGTAAAACAATAAGTTAGTTATGCTACTTATCAATTAGATATTATTACCGTGCTTGAGGTATTATTTTGAATTGTGGAAAAGGACCCATGCGTACAAATATATGATTGTAACTTCATGCATAGAATAAAATTTTTCAAGCCTTACCTAACGGTTCTGCACCGATGTCCTGCGGCTTTTCTTCTGAAAAAAAAAAAACATATTGTAAAGATTGATGGAATGAAGATGAACTACTTTATTAAATAAGTTTAGAGTATTTAAATTTATTTAATTTCATATAGTTTTTTTTATATTATCAGTTAAAATTATGTTTCCTTTCCAGGAAAATGTAATGGTTAACTATGACTAAGTACAAAAATTTTAACCACATGCTCAGGGAGGCCTAAAAGACCATAACAAATATTTCGGAATTCTAGATGTCTAAAAAATGGGTCAAAACCTTTTCCCTCGGAAAATCGGCGCCTATGATAATAATCAATCATCATCCGAGATGGCTACATGTGTCAACTACCATGCGGTTGTTTTTTACAGCGTTGTCAAATGTAGAAACAAGGAAAATAAACAATTTTATGAATAATAATACCTAAGTACCTGATAGATAACAGTAATAATTAATCCGGCTAGTTGCAGTATTTTCCATTCGTTCTTCGTTCCTTCGTTGCACACTATCAAAAATACATTTTCACTCATTGCAGATCCGTCATCATTATCCACTAACATACCCGACATAAATTCTTTTATTTAATTACTATAAAACGGTTAAAATTTAAAATTAGTCACTAACTGTTCTAAAATAACCTAGAATATTGCGTTGCTAGTTGCATACTATTCAATCAAAGAACATGGTCAACGCTTAGAATATAACAGCCGGATTCATGAAACGGGCGTACGCTAGTCCGACTAACGAGTTTACGCCCGTGTAAAGCGTGTTAATTGGCCTAACCAGCTTTGCGTTCATTCACGAAACATGCGTTGCTAGGTAGCGAAGCATGCGTTGCTAGGTAGGCTGTTTATTTACGTCCATATTTGCGCCAAAAGTTAGACCCAGTATTGTACCTGTCTAAAAATCGCGTAACTTCGGCCTCTAGTTCCTTGCGTGTCCTATTGTATATTTAGTATTTATATTCAAAACTGTACTTTTCAGTACTACGGATTAGTTAACATATCATAAAGTAAGTATTATACATAGTAGTGAATAGGAGTATGTCTTTTATTTAAATTGGCGCAACACATGCGTAAATTTTTCGCGTAACCTCCGCTAGTCTGACTAACGTTACGCCTTGTTGATGAATCCGTATGTAAGGGTCTAAGAAACATTTTTACAGAACACTGCAAACATCGTCGATTATTGTTAATATTGTTGCTATTATTAGTATTAACATAATTTAATTCCCCAACAACACAACAAGTTTAAAAATTTATCGGCGTGAAGTACATCTCGCACTCAGTGACCTACAGATGGCGACATCAGATATCATTGCTATCTCAAAATATTGTAGTAGTACGGTTATTAATTTGAAATATTTTTTCGTATATTTTTTGTGTTTTTTATTATTTAATACATGTCGTTTTCAAATGATGACAGAATATATAAGAAAAGGTGCTGATTTAAGTGTGGCAAGTTCATATTATTGTGTAGCAGCGTAATACCAAAAACGTTTTCCGAGTAGACAAAATATTATGCTGAATCCTTTTTGAACCATACTGAACAACTGTTGTACTTTGTAATGCCTTGGTAAACATGTAGCAGTGTTTTTGTGTAGTTGTGTACATTTGCGTGTATTTTTTATTATCCTTTGTGGTTTTTCCCGACGAAGGTAATCCACATGGTCGTGATCGTCGGGCCAAGTAAGTACCTATCTTTAAACAAAAAGAACGGTAGAGGGAAGGAGAGGTCGCCAGCAACAAAAATGTTTGCAATGACAAGACTTCATTTAAACACGTAAGAAAACGATTCAACATTCTTAAAAACTCTAAATATCAATCTTGGAAATAAATATCAATAACATACGTGCTGCCTCCCTGTGCTACCATATCGTGTCTGTCATTAACTTATTAAATAATAGGTACTTAATCTACATTTTGCCAATAATGTTTTTTTTTCAAAGCGGCGTAAATTGATACACGTGTCCACGCGATAACCTGTCACTACCTTGGGCTGAATATACCTAACCTCGCGCTGACAGCAGACCAGTGACGGCGACAAATAAGGGTTTAATATAGTTTTGAAAAAAAATCGCTTTATAAATAGGTTTGGAAATGTTTTGATGGATGATTTCGTTAATTCTTATTTTTCTCTATCGAAATATTTGTACTTAGTTATAGTTAACCCTGTAGAGTCATATCTACTGATTTATAATATATTTCTTGCTGAAAAAATTAAAATATTTGAAATATAAAAGCAGGTTTTTGATATTTTTGCATACTTTCTTCTGGGATATTATCTTTTCTAGAACTGTTTTCTTTAATATGTTACATTAAATTTTTAAAATAATTTGAAGTATAATCATTTCTGCATAATTATCTAATAATTATTTTCCTTTTAAAATGTCATTAATTTTGATTAGAAATCAACTTACTGGTATGTAGATATACTTTATTACTACTGTATCATTTGTGTGTAATATAACATTTCAAAGTATTATCGAATATCATAAAGCTCAACCTTAGAAACCGGATATCGATAAGAAAGCCCTTTAACCGGCTTAGAGGGTAAAGTAAGACTGTCTCGTTTGCAAAATCTAAAATCGATGTTTTCGTATTGCAATTTAAATATTTACTGCTTTTTAAGGGTTAATAAGCTACAATAAATTATTATCTTATGTATAGATGGGTTCCCTAATATTCCGTAGCAGTAATTTTACAAATTGCAATTTTACCAAATTTGTCATATTTTGATGTAGATATTTACATATGAGATACATTCATAATTTCTAGAACGAAGAAAATCTTTTCAAATTGTGTAAATCGTCATATTCATTAAAAAAACTGAAATTGTAAACTACAAAAAATTATTAGCTTATTTGCTTAGAGGTTGGGGAATTTTGCCAGTACTATAAAAGCAATTACTTCGGTATACAGGGTGTTACAGAATGTTGTTTTGAAAATTTAGGGGCGGGTTCTATATCCAAAAATAAGAAAAGAAGTTTATATAAACATCGGTCCAGAAATGCCTCGTTTCGAAATAAAGGTTGTTTCTGTCTTCAATACTATAGTTTGCATTTCTCGAATACCGATCGAGATATTGAGATGAGATTTGGTACGCAACAGTATATAGCGAAGAGCTACCTTTACGTGTAGAAATTTCTCCTGTAATATATTAGCATCAGTGACGCTCGAGCCGTGAAATACTCATTTTTAGCAAGAACAATTCGTCGCCTTTCTCACGAAGCGACCTAACTAGCATTTAGTAAATTTGTCAGAGAGCTAAAAAATGAAAAAGGGGTAAGCTTAAATCAGCGCAGTCAGCTTAATTTTAAAGCAATTTATTTCTAGTTTTTTATTTAGTTAGATAATTTAGTTCACTTTAAGTATATAATGGTGGCCTTTGTAAAAATTTAAAGATAGTTTACATTTTTATAATTACATGTAGATAAACCACTACGTGAGAAATTGTTTTTGTGATATCTCAGTTATGCCTTAGGGTAAATAAGCCACTACGTGAGACTTTTTTTGTGTTATGCCAATTAGGCCTTAGTTTTGATACATTTCTGATTTTTTTAGAAAAAAAAATAATAAAACGACAGTTATATTGTATTAAATTTTAATGAAAATAAAGTAAATTATGAAGAATAAAATGTTGGATATACACAACTACAAAACTTTTTTCATTTTACTTTGGTTTTAATCTTAAAGTAACAGTAATACAAAACAACATTCCTAGCTAATCTATTCATGAGGTAGGTTATTATAAAACTCTTGAATTTCGGGCAAACGAACTACGGGTGCGTGACATAAGGAAATTAAGCCGTTAAATTTTCTTTTAGTGAGTTTCACAGGCTCTTTATTTTTAATGGTTGAAGTATGATTTGCTTTATGTTTTTCATTAGTCTTTTAAGTTCTATGGCATCATAGTTATCCTTACAATGACTGCACTTGAGAAAAAGTTTGGTGGGCTTATCTTTTGCTACCATAAACTGTCTGTTTGGGTATCTGCAGTTAGACCAAAAGTGTTTTTATTAGCCAAGTCTGAACTATTAGTAATGCAGATATGCTACTTCGTGAGACCAAAGAGTTGTATGAGAACAGTTAGACCACAAAATATTTAAATTTTTATGATTTTGTTAGTTAGGTCGTGAGAAAGGCGACGAATGGTACGTCACTGATTTCTGAACAAATTGGTATGGCTCTTTTAAAGTCTAGTTAATTTTGCCTTAAAAAGTGCCTCGTGGACTTTTTCCTCCTGACCCACCGTTTTCGAGATAAAAATCCATGTCAGATTTAAAAAAAAATAAACAACACAGTGTCGACTGACTTGTTTTTGAAGTGTTTAAGTTAGTTTTTAAGACATTTTTTAGAAAATAAGTAAATATGGTCAATTATTCCTTTGTAGAATTGGACGACATACATTTTATGTATAGAAAGGTAAACGGAAAAAAGCAAGGCGTCTCTATGAAGATGCATTCTTCAAAGGAATAATTCATCATATTTACTTATTTTGTAAAAAAATATTAAAAACTAACAGGGTTCTTAGCAATTTTTCAGAACCAAATTCCCTGACATTTTCAGGACAAAAGCATACAAAATATCATATTTTTAAAACTTAAACCAAAGTAAAAACAAGTCAAATGATAGGCATAAATGAGCCCATTCGATGGCAAATAAGTGACATGGATATTTAATTTTATTAGAAATATTTATTTCAGTCATTGCAACACATTGTACTGTGTTAAATATTAACAAATATAAATATTTAAGAAATCTAATAGAAATATGTATATAATATATATTTAAGAGATCTAATAGAAATATGTATAAACAAACACAACAAAAACCAATAAAAATAGATTTTACTACTGAGCAAACAGCTATACAAAAAAAAGCTTTAGCTGTTATATGTCATTAAATGTATTCAAATAAGTTCAAAACACTATTTTTTTGCATTAAAACAGTAACGTCACATAGATCGCTTTTTAAACCGTGTTTAAAATGTCTACTGAGCCCTGTTTGAACTACTTAGATGCTTTGCTAAGGTCTATGTAGCAGTTGCTGGATAGGGATTTCAAAATCGGTGTGATTTAAATTTTCAGATTTTATGTTTAAAATGGTTGATACTTTTATATTTCTTATCTTGTTTATTTAAAAAGGAATTGGTTGTGGATTATTGTATGTATCTCTACAAATTTTAACGTATTCTTAGACTTAAATTACATTACAAACGCATAATCCAATTACTTTTCTCCAAATTTCATTAAACTTGTCACTCCCACGAACATGTACGTAATTATTTGTTTTTGGTTTGCAGTTGCTAAAATCAATTCCATAGTTTTGTTGCAGATCTCACACATTTCCAAATATATATACAAAAACATGAACAAGAAATATATTGTTAATAATTTCTACCTCTAATAATCGTTCGATTTTAATCCAAATCTAGTGTAGCTTTGTTATCAATAAATTGTATAAACAATAATCAAAAAGTGTGAGTGTGATGTTAAAGAGAAACAAATATTTAATGACGTTACGTTTTGAAACTATACATGTTCTTGGTGCATTACATAAGTAACTTCACCATTGAATACGTCTTGTAACAGGCGATGAATATGTATAAAAACATCTAAACACCCCAGATATATATGTTTCTTTATATCAATCTGCGGGTACGTGTGATTAAAACAAACAGAAATAGGCAACTGGGTGCGTTCATTAAATAAAGAATTTAAACACGGCAGGAGTAACATTCAGAAATTTTCCTGACGACAATAAAATTCCTGATTTTTGACAATTATTGGCACTTTCCTGACGTTTCTGACAAAGTTCAAATTCCCTGACATTTCCAGGTTTTTCAGGTTTTCCTGACGCTGAGAACCCTGTATAACTGTTTTTTTGTTTTGTTTAGGTCTAACACGGAATTTATGATAAACTGACACATGCCACCTAGATTATTGTTTTTTGATTAGCATTTTAAAGTTGATACACTTGTCACCACCGATTTCGTCACAAATAAAGGCGAAATGTGCCAAAGGATCGTGAATCAGTTCAATTCGGCGCCATTAAGTTTTGTGTGGTTATGGTGTGTTGTGTGGTACATTTTAATACCTATGAAATACCAAGAATTATTATTACATCAGTGAAACTAAGCGTTTATATATGAAGGTCCATGCTCAATTAATTCAAGAATGCTTATGATCGTCCCCGTGCTAGTTTAAGTGTGTGCGTTTGTTTGTTATTAAATATGCGTTTATCTCGGAAATGGTAAAAGATATTGATTAAAACAAGATATAATTTTTGCAGCAAATTGATAGGGGAATTGAACTGCTAATGCAACATGTCAAATTTGGCCACACCAACAATATTGCATAAAATCTAAACTTTTGACCGTACTGTATAATGAAGTATGTTTAATTCTAACCGAAATGAAGGTTGTATAATCTGAGTTACTACTGTCAGTTACCACTACAATATTTAACTTCTTACTTGGAATTCCTGTATATCCGTAAGGAAGCCACATAGGAAAAAAAATGATATGAAGAACTGACATTATTTTGACTCCTGTATGCCATATCATTTTTTGCCACTAATTTCTGAACACCCTGTACATATTTTAAGTTACTCATATCAGGCAAAAGTTAGCAATTTCAGAATGCCATTACGAAGTTCCATCCACTATCGTAACGAAATCACACCGATAAATTCCAACAAACTTCTCCATTCCATCGGCTGCAAACAGTTTAAGTCAATTTATTCGAGTTAATGACATGGTTGTTTAAACAAAACATGGCAGAACGGCAACTGCTCTGCCCAAGGTTAGCGGTGTCCCCTGTAATTAACAATTAGGGTCGTTTCACTCTACTAACTGTCGGAACTTCGTATTGTAACTTAAACAAATTACTTAATTTCCGTAATAACACCCTACAATATTACTCTACGCACTCGGGGGAGTGGGCTGTGTAAACTTGCTTAAAATGTGAGCTCGGACCTTTTAATTAAAGGGGTGTTTTATGTTTACATTAATAACAAAGATCGTAAAATCCTCCGATATAGCCTGGGCCTCTTCATATGGAACAATATTATTCAGAACTCGTCCAACTAAGGGTTTCTGATGAGGAAAAACGTTCCAAGGCAATATTGGGGCTAAGTCCAGTAGTGGTAGTACCGAAAAAATCTAAGGTTAAATAAATAGACATGTTCCACATAGTACGGCTTTCGTGTTTCTTAAGATATTTTTTGAGAAAAATATATTACATTACATACACTATTACATATATGAAGGCCAGGTAGACGTTATATACACTTATTTTACAAAGGCATTTGATAGAGTTGGGCATGCTTTGCTATTACATAAACTTAATTGTTACGGTTTCAGTGATCTCCTACTTGAATTAATAACATCATACCTTAATTCTCGACATTTATTTGTCAGATATAATGGTTTTAACTCAAACAGATATGTGGCAACTTCGGGCGTACCTCAAGGCTCTAAGCTGGGGCCATTACTGTTTGATATATTTATTAATGATTTGCCAGACAGTGTTGATTCTAACAATTTATTATTTGCTGATGACTTAAAACTATATAGTATTTGTAGCAAGTGAAACCGATTGTATTAGTTTGCAAAAACAAGTAAATAATGTAGTTATTTGGCGCACCTTTTTATGAACATTTGTAAATGTAAAGTATGTTCCTATACCAGTAAATTAAATCCGCTGCATTTTAGTTATTATCTTGACACCACTACAAAGTTCAACTTTTTCGGACCAATTCTGTTAACACTTTGACCACGTATATGCTTCCGCTTTGAGAATATTGGGATTCATTATACGTAACTGTAGTTTCTTCAGTAATATTGATGTACTTACGACATTATATATCTTACTTGTCCGTTCTAAGGTGGAATATGGTGCTCTGGTGTGCTATCCTCATTATGATATTTATATTATTTTGCTTTAATGACTACAAAGTGCTTGGATTTTAAGATAGACCGAGTTTACCTACCGCAAGGTTTTGACCATATGACTTTAATGGCTAGATTTGGCATGCATACACAGAAAAATTTTAAATTCCCTGACTTTTTTACACAAATTATTATACAGTTTGACAATTCCTCTGAAAACCCAAGAAAATATGTGGTTCATGCACGATGGTACCTCCTTCACTTCAGTACTGAATTTCGTAACTGTTCCTAGATGTTAGTTCTATGAATTACTTTCCCAAGTGTTTTTAAAAGCTTGGAATATTGTGTGTACAAACAAGGAACATATTGTTAAGCATAATTTTATTTCATTATGGAAATATTTTGTCAAGTGGAAATGAATATCCTTAATTAAGCTTTGTAAGTGTGTCGGGGATTCTGCTAGCATTTTTTTTTTATTAAAATAGCTAAAATACTTGTTTCATAGCTGTAATACAATATTCTCTTCATCAATAACATAACTGAATTGTTACTCTTTAAAAATAATGCGATTTTATAGCACATTTGTCGGTCAGTAGTGAAGCGGTTTAAGGCGGCAGTACTTGAATCGATGTGGTCAGACTGCTGTGGGATCGAACCCCGCGGCCGGTAGACCATATATCAGCTATATTCGCGGAGAGGCACTCTCTCTGCGGGTACGATAGGATGAACGAATGTTGGCTGGGGTCAATGTAAGAGATTGATACTGATCGACGTTTGACCACCCCCCTAATTAATGAGGTTTTCCAGGTTCCTCTCGTTCCTGCACTGAATGGTGGTTAGGGACTACTAACTTAAGTCGTTCTTGGACGCAAATGCGGCGTGTTTAATAATAATATGCCGCTTTCTCTCTCGCACAAGTTTCCAACTTCTGGGTAATCTTCGTGATCAGAACGAGGAGGAACTGTTATTATTTGTTATATCTAATATATGTAATAGACAAAATACCTTTACAATACAGTAAAAAATCTACAAAAACTAATAATGAAGAATATACAGGGTGCACCGAAACGACTGCAACATACAGCAAAGCAGGAGTAGATTGTAGCAGAACTTACTTTAGATGTCAAACTTTAAAAAATCCAAATATTTGCATACATTTTGGAGATCGAGGGTTTTCAAATCTGTTTCTGATTTTGGCGTCACTAGTAGAGGGCGCTACTTATGGCACATCACGCTTCTTTTAAATGGCAGAACTTTTTTGCTTTGGTACCTTTTCCATATCTAGAATATGACTAAACTGCTTATTACTGAGCTGCTGCCAGTTTGTACTGCAAACTATGACTATTTCCTGCCCGAATGCGTATCAAATTTATTGTACACATACAATGGTGCATTATATAGCAATACCCATTTACGATAAACCGGCAAACCTTGAGAATATATCACCCGAACTCCACTACCGGGCACTATTTGCATGAATAATTTCGTAAGGGCTATTTACTATTATTACTTGATACGCCTATTACTGTCTGGCAATGCCTGCAGCTCATTCCGACTCCTAATGGATTTTCGAACATAATTTTGCCGGATAGATAAGGCAGGTAGCTGCTCGATAAGGTGAAATGTACGCCGTTTGAATTTAAATTGGTGCTCTGTGGCAAACTTTTATGTTGTCGCCCATAGAAAGCCAGCTGCAAGTAACGTATTCAATGAACGTGCATGTGTATTAATTATTAATTTGAATCGAATTAGTTAATGCACATTCGGTAAACTGTATGTACATGGTGTCTCAAAAAATATATACAAAAATTAAATAAAATTTGGGACACGTGGTGTTAAATGGAATGAGGTAATCTCCATTTTCAATAGAAAGTATTATCTATGGCAGAAACGACTAATGACGTCATCAATTACATTTTTTCCTGTTAAAAAGCTCTCCTTTTTCTAATAAACTTGTATTAGTGAAATTTTTCTGTATTCCTTGCCGTTTAAAAGTTATAAACAATATCGCCCTAAAGAGTCTCAAAAGATATGCCACCTAAAAATCACATTAGCGTTGAAAGTATCAAATTAAAAATGTTCTTTGTTTAAAAGTGCATAAATGTCATTAAGAATAAATAAAAGGATGAAACTCGATAATTCTGTAATACGGTTAAAACAAGTAAACTTAAAAAATGAGGCAAACGCCCTCAGCCATAGACGTACATACATATTACAATCTTATCTCTATATGACCTCGTCCCATTTCGCCGTTTAACTCATTACAAACGTTAATATCTTGCGAAGGTGTATTGTAAACTTTATTTTTTTAAATCCTCCATAAAAAACGAGGGGTGTTAGATCTGGTGACTATCCGGACCAGTGTATAGGTCCATTAATCCCAATCTATTTTTTCTGGGAAAGTGTTATCTAATAGTTATTTATGCAACAAGTACAAAAAGTAAGTGTTTATTGCATGCGACGTAAAACTGTCCAACGACGTCGTCGGGCTGAGTAGGACAACACGTCGAGTGCAATAAACACTTTTTGTACGAGTTGCATTCAATATTTTTTCTACGTTCATGCAAAAACAAAGAAATGTTTTATTTAGATGATACTAAGTCTAGGAAAATATGACGTAGCAGAATGACAGATGAATGCAATAAACATTTTATTGTACTAGTGCAATAAAGAACCACTTTTTTCACTAAATATAGTTCAATAAAGTTTTGTTTTTTGCATGAACGTAGGAAAATATTGCTGCACAATCGTGGCCCTGTAAGTGTTAGATGCAAAGGCACGTTCTCCAGAAGTGCAGGAAGTTCTTCTTCTAGGAAATTTAGGTAACTCACACTGTTTAATGTGAGACATATCGCTCTCTTCAGAGTAACTTCTGAAGAAGAGAGCGATATGACTCTCGAAACGACAAGAGTTCTAAACCGACGACGTGGCGACCAGCCCGGAAATCACCTGACCCAACAAATACTCTATTATTTTCCAACGACTACTTGATCATTCCACCGTTAATGTGATTTTTGGGCGGTATTTCTTTTGAGACTCTAGGATCATATTCCTTATTATTAAATGGGAAGTAATACAGAAAAATTTCTAGTTTCCAACATGTGGTCATGCTATGCTAACAGGATGGAATGTAGTGGCGGCAAAGGTACGAAAACAAACGGCCAACGTTAATTCGCCGAAACGAGAAGTAGGAATTCCATCGAACATATACTAGATGTTAAATATTCAACATAGCTGAAAACGTATTATTAAAAACTTGGTTGGAAAAAAAATCTAATACTGTTGTGTGTGATACAGTTTCCACATCTTCTCATCCTGTTATGGTCCGTATGCGGGGCAAGGCAGAACACCGTCGGTATACATGTGGTATACCCAAAATATTTTATAAGAAATTTTGCTATATGACTCCGTTATAGAGTTATTCGCCTTCAAAGAAATTGAAAAATAAGTTTCAGTTATAACTTTTAAGCCGTTGTCGCAACAACAATGAAATTTGGACAATTGATGTAACACATAATAATACTCATTTCCAACTTTAAATTGATATTTAATTTGCCTATCTTATACAGGAACAGACGAAACTATTCATTTAAAGTACATTTGTGACAGAGTTTATTCCTTTCTTATTTTGCTAACAAAAAATATACCATGTTTCAATCGACATCTTGAACCCATTTTGAGAAGAGGAATCGAATTGTGAAAAAAAATCTCAAATTTGGTAACGCTGTCAACTCAATGTATAACTTTAAATGGATAGTTTCGTCTGCTCCTGTATAATGAAGGCATATTGAATATCAGTTTAAACTTAGAAATTAGCATTACTATGTGTTACTATAATCGCCCAAATTTCATCGTGGTCATGATAACGGCTTAAAAGTTACAATAGAAATTTATTTTTCAACTTCTTGTTTTAAATGCGAATGACTCCATAACAAAGCCTGATAGCATTTTTTTTATATGAAGTACTACAACTATTTCGACTTCCCCTGTATTTCTTTTCATTTTTGACATGACGTTTTCGAACACCCTGTACGTCTACTATATTAGCTTAGCGCGTCGTATATTTACGTATGGTTTATTTTATATTTTGAAGTATATAATACAGTCTCGAACAAATTAAGACATAAGAAAATTATGCCAACAAACATATTAACACTCATTATAAAATTATTATAGCTTCATATCTAATAATATTCAGTTGATACATGTGGGGTACCATTCTGTAGGTTTTTTCCTGCCTCGGTTAAAAAATAGACATTTTCTGAAACCAAATTTATCAAGATAAATAGAAATTAGGCTTTCTGAAGTTAAATTGAAAGTTTCTGAAGTATATCTGCAAACGATCTAGTATCCAATTGCAGCAGCAATTTGAAATACATCTTATGCCATCATCGTATTACGTTACATTCGAGTGATAAACACATTTTATTTCAATTTCCATTCAGCTTATTTTGAAAAACGAAAACCCCTGAAAATAGATAGGTTGCAGATGCACAGGAACTTCGATCAGGAGAGTCTGCAAACCGTATAATCACGTTATGTTCCTATTATCCAGTGGTGGAGGGGATTTACATCCCAGATTAAATTTGCCAAATGCTCGGATAAAAATCGCTCCCCAGCGAAGATGTTTATTTTATATTTTCTTCGCATTTTTATGGCGTTATGCCATCAGCGTTATAGCGGATATGTAAGCCTATATACGCACTGAAAACTGATATCGCCATCCACTGAAAAAAGGATTTAGTTCTGTTCAATTCACTTACTTTCCTCTGATTGGATTTGATTGAGTCGACGGGAACTTTTCAAAGCCTCGTCGATGTAGAAATTAACTTCGTTTCTGTTTGGTTTTGCGAAACAAAATAAATTGAATCCTGGATTCCGCAGTCGGTTGAATGGAAAACATAAAATTAGAAATTTTAATCTGGAAAATTCTTTAACGTATATGTAGCATACACGTACGTAACTAAAAGAAATCATAATATAATTGGATTCATTTACTTGTAGTTCAACCTTTAACGAAAAGTTGAATCGTATAAATAATGTACAAACCATTTCTTGAAACAGATACTTTAATTTTTCAAATATGGTTTTGTAACATGCGAAATAGTTTCCAAAGATTAACAAAAGATTTTTGAGTTCAACATATTATGATTAGCAGGGCTGGACTGGATCGAAATAAGTCAATGGCGTGGGTAAGGCGTAGCCTCAATTTACGATCGAAACAACTTTCCGTGCTGTTTATAGTTGCAAATGATTATAAATAGTTATGTATAAACTTTATATCTTCGTATACTTGTATTAATAATAAATTTTCAATTTTGTAGTATAGTAGTACAAATACGTTCGTCTTGATATAAATGATGCACGATACTTCGAAAACGGGCATTCTAATCGCGTAACATTTATACACAACTATCAGCTGCTCGTTTACTAACTACACTCTTACTAGTATAACGGATTTTACTAGCTATCAAATATAATTCTGATGATTTTATTTCAATTCAACATTAACACACGATTTTTTTGATCTGCACTTTCAACTTGTCTATAATTTTATCCAATCAAGTTAGTCTTGCAAATACAATAAACCGTACCGCAATACATTAATTATGGAAAACTGAAAACACATTTTGTTTATCTTGAAATACTGCATACTGTATCAAGGATATACCATTATGTGTACTAGTACTGCACTGAAATTATTCGTTAGTATGTGGTGGTTAATAATAAGTTATGTCCCCTGTAGCTTGCTTGGCAACGGTCATGCGATCATATGTAACTGTGAATAGCACAAAAAGTTGTTATTTGCTTCATATCAATTGTGAATGGTGACCGCGCCGTATATACGCGAAAGGCTGACCTCACAACGATCCAGTTGTAGTGATTAAGCCAAATATATTTTTACGCAAACTCAAATTTTAGCAGTATTAAGCCTTCTCCTCGTGGACGCGAAATTCGCGAAAATTCTCACGAATTAATGGCGGAAAAACTCTAAATTTGTAGCCAATTTTGCCAACTGCAATATTTTCTATCATTTTCATTATATATCTGTCATTGGCTGTCATAATAGAATATTAGAAGCTCAAGTTAAACTTACGAATCCCACATAATGATGAAAATAGTGACAATATTCTTGTTTTGCAAAATTCACTAAAAGTAGACACTTTCCCGCCATTAGTAATGTAAATTAAAATATACGAAATTCGCGAGAATTTTTGCGAATTTCGCATATTCATGAGGACAAGGTTTAATGCTGACTGATCGGTAGTGCTATTAGTTACACTTCAAATTAAATAAAATTATTTGATATATATATATATCAATTTTAATTCTTTATTTAAATTAAGAATTAATAAAGCGTCTAAAAAATAATAGTATTTGAAGTAATTTTAAATTCGATTTTTCACCGAATTTCTAAATAAAAATTATTAAATCCCACTTCTGATAGGTCGCCATGATCAAAAAGCAGAGTTGTATTGATTTCTTGTGAAACAAACGGTCATAACATATTAAAACCAATTAAAGGAATGAAAAATAAAACAATAAAAAAATAAAAATTTCCCCTTTCATATTTTCCATAGTATTTTTCTTTTGTTATTAATAGTTCTTGTATGTATATAGGTTTAAAAACGTTTACAAATTGGAGTTTTATCTCCATCAGTTATCATTTGCAGTTGATAATTTGACAGGTAGTTAATAGTCACACATGATTACTTACCTTGCTGATTTACGACTTCGCTGTAATATATTACGTGAAATAAGGATCGGAAAAGCAATATTGCCTCGAGAAATTCGCTTTGAACTTAATGGAATTAGTCACTGTTTCCTTATTTTGCCCTATAATTAATAAACTGAGGGATCTGATACGGAAATTTAGGTGTAATAACACACCAGATACCGTAAACATGTTCTCTATTTATAATCGCGTAGGCATGTTGAAGGTTTGAGTTTGTACAACATAATTAAGACCCTATTAATGTTCTTTTTCCTTTCTAGGGATATAGTTTAGTTTCCGTGCTATTTAACATTCTATAATAAATGAGAACCTCTGATAATAGCATGGAAATTTCTGATTTATAAAGTATGTAGTCGTTCGTATGTTCTTCGAAAATGACACTGTAGATACCATTTTGAAATGATGGTCAAAAACGATTAGCATCAGTTTAAAATCTAATTTGACTATAGCAGGAAATGTGTTTCAGAAAAAGACGTCATTCTGGATTCTGGAGTTGTGGATAGGGTAGGTATTTTAAAGAGCTATAGCACTTAAGCCCTATTGAACCCTTTATACGCATCAACCCTCCTGAGCTGTTAACTTATTAGAGAGTCGTCAGAGATCTCTCTAATAAGTCATAGAAGGCCATAGTTCTCCCAACACGGATTCTTTTGCCAACAAGACAACAGTATATTCACAGACTATATGAAATAATGTATCGTCTTCTTATTCGCAACCTGTACAAATAAGTGTTTTAAACTTCTTCATATAATAGAGGTATTGCCTTAGCCAACAGTGTCCAGTTTGAAGACCAATCACCAGACATATTCTGATACTTTTTGGATGTATTCTGTATAAAGGTGTTCTAGGAACTTATCTAATTGACAGTTATTAGTTTCATGCCATCATCGCCTGAAGTCACTGTGGGTGTCTTTTTGATAATTTCTTCAACAAATACTGACAACGGAACCATACTAGAGGAACCAAGTCTATAGATATTAAGACCCAATGTACTATTGACAAGTTTGTCAGCTTATTTATTGTCCTTTAACCCAGCTTACAGATATGCCACTGGCGACTGAGATCACTATCAGTGCTAATTTAGTCATTATGTTATGATTATTACGCAAGATAACCCTGTCCTGAGTTTGTCAAATGCAAACTGAGAAGAAATACTGCCAGTGTCTACGTGCAGAAGGGGCATCTCCCTGACAACCTTATTCCACAAGCGACTCCTAATTTCTCCACATCCTGTATCTTGTTTGAAATGTTGTTAACGTTCTTGATACGAAGCACAGTTGTCAAGGCAACTTGTTTTAGATAGATATCCAGACATAGCATTAACTTCATTACTATGGTACGTTTTTTTTACCTGGCTGAGCTTTTGTTTAGCTGTGGTCTGCTAGACTTTCGGTTACCGGACGAGAGCTCCAGAGGCTAATGCTGGTCTCACAATGACTAACACATGATTACTATTGGTTTCAACAGAGTTGCTGCTTTTACTGGCCCCTTTTTTGTTTCTTGTAAAGAGGACATTTTCGTCTTCCTGTACTGACGAAAAGAACTTCTCAATAGTTCCTAAAGCTGTTTGCATTATTTGGCAAAGAATTCCTTCGAACTTTCCATGAAGCGGTATGATAAGATCATCATGCATAAACGCACTTTACATTTTTACAGCATGATGCACTTGCCCTTCTGATTTTTGCATTTACATTGTTAGTGGATGGGACGCAATACATTTATCTTATGTGTGTTCGATCATCAGACCTAAAGCCATGCTAATTCTGTCTGTGGGTTTATAACTCCCTCATGGTTTGTACAGGAAGTAGAAAGAAAGGAAAAGTAGATCATTCAAGAAACGTGAAAGAATCAAACTTGCAGTTGGAACAATGGGGAAATTACATGATTTCTCCAAATAAGTGCAGAAGAAAGAAGAACATACGTTTAGAAGAGTTAATTTGTCATTGTGATATTAAGTGTCATTATGTTAAATAGACATTGGTTGAATAAAGTCGCAAAACAGACTGTACCGATTACAATTTTCATATTCATCTTGAAAACTTCAATATCTAATGTTCATACAAAGTATACACAGTTTATAAAAACCTTTCACATTCAACTTAGCCGACGTTATGTTGTACGCGCTATTTATTATGTGATAATGCTCCCTAATTTCCTCAAATGCTTCTCCGGTGAGGCCACTATCCTCACAGGTGAAATGAACCAGCAAAACGACTTTTTGTTTTATTTAACCCATAAATATTTTAAAGCGTTTGCGGGACGAGGTTTATTCAGGATTATATTTTAAAAAGATTGGAAGTATTCCAAATCAGGACTTTGTATAAAGTAGGCTCAAGTTTCAATTATATTTCGGATTTGCGGGCGCTCAGGAAATGAATGACTGGGCATTACGGTTTTTATCGCGTTAGATAGGGCGCTAAAAATAGTCACGGTTTTGACTTTGAAGGTACAGACGTGTAATTAAACACGAACTAGTGCAATCTGATACTGTTAAATTTATTAAATGTGAAACCAGGAAATTTTATTTTCCGATAATATACTTTTCTATATTAAAAACAGAGAACAATTTTGTAGATTTTTTAGACATTTTATTTAAATTGACAATGTCTAAATTGAATACACAGTTTTTTTTTTATAAAATCATGCCAATGTTAGTGATAAAACATTATAAAGTAATTTTTGACGCCTACTGCGTTAAAATATTGTACAATGAACTATTCAGCTGATTGTTAAAAAGCTGTTTTCGCGAAAACAGACAGCAAACAGATTGTGATTTTTAATATCCAAAAACATATATATTTTAAATATATATTTATAGTTACTGGTAAGTAGGCCAGAGTATCTTTTGACATAGTGAAAACAAAAATTTGTTAATAGTCTGTGTCATAAAAATATTAAATAAATATTTTAAAAACTTAAAACTGTGCGTCCATTCGCTCGAATCCTGCCACATGTAAAACTTCATTTAACACAATAAAGGTGCTCTTAATAAATTTGTTAATAATGCACCGAGATAAACTTATTCATCAGGTGTGTATGTGTCAAACCCGGAATTTTTCCAGATGATAACTATGTCATATTTTGTACAACAAAAATTATTCTAACAATATTGCTACGTCTTTCTGAAACACCCCCTATACACAGTTTAGATAATATAAAGTGCGGTGACAAAGTCTTGGCGAAATAACCTCTTTTTAGCAACATTTATGTGGTATTTCCTACTTTGGAATTTCGGTGTTTTTCCCAAAGCATACAGATTACTGTGCGGACAAAAAAAATATTCTAACAATTATTCTTCAAAATGTATTTCATTGCTACTAAAATATAAACTATACGTAGCGTATTATGTACTGTATTACGTTTAGTTCCTTTTGAATGAATTGTAGAATTTTCCACCGTTCGATTTCAACAGCAAAACTTTAACCGTCGATAATATATCTCGTGGAATGTATTTGGTCAAGTCAGATAGAGGAGGGCGTTCAATTGTAGCGATTGAACCGATTTCAGAAATGAAGTTAATGACCCTGCTAACAGTTTGAGACGTTTCCCTTGTCACTGCAGCCCGGCCACTCTCTCAAATAAATGATACCGACAGTTACTAAGATGTGGTTTCCCACATGTGTGCCTTCCCCGGAAAACTTCGCTGTTAAGTTGGTCCATTATTTGGAAAAATAGCCCTTGCCGGGGATCCACTGGATAACGTTATACGGGGCAGCTATTGGTATTGTATTTGGAAACTTAAACGTAGAGGAATTTTTAAACTTTGCTTTGAAATATGACAGATAAATAAAAGTGTATTACATTCTTGTTCAAAATGAGATAAATGCAGACTAGGAAATAATTGTAGGGGAGATAAATGCACACTATAAAATAATTGAAGGGAAAGTACCTACAAAATAAAAAATATTTTTATTGGCAGTGACATACAAGGTGTTGCATGACGTAGTGGTCAACAAGTTCTTGAGGTCATTCTGAGCAAATAAAGTTACACTAACGTCAATTCTCCATAGTTACATGTCAACTTGCCTGTGTTGTTTTCAAATTTTGTATTTTTGTTTATTGTCATTTCATTGCTGTAGTTTTCAATTTTTTTTGTTTTTTTTTCTTATTTTTGTTTATTATCACTTTGTTATTGTTATTTCTGATAATCTAACATAGTAAATGTTCAAATTCTGTGTACATGTAAGTACTTATTTTTAAAGTTTAAAGATCAATAGACCTAATTTACATCAAAATAGGATATAAAAAAATCAGTACCAATTATAAGGCTCCTTTTTCCAAATCTATTTCCATTAAAACTACCTCATTTTCTTCGACGATTTTATCTGCTGATTCTGTTAATTTTGAATGAACAAAAATATGCAGGGTGATTTAATAATGAGGCAAAATAGAGCAATTAAGCCAAATATGCCTTATCCGTATGTTGTTCCTTTTCGATATACAGGATTAAGAAAGGAAGTTAAAATTCCAAACTTTTTAAAAATTTGCATATATTTTGAAGATCGGGGTTTTTGGGGGGCAATAAATTTAAATGTGTTTCTAATTTTAACGTCATTAGTAGAAGGCGCCACTTATGACACATCATGCTTCTTTAGTTTAATAGTAGTAGTTTATCTATCTGACTATTGAAACAATTGATACTCCTATCTTTTATCTGGAAAAGGTTTACCTTGTTGAATTCGTTAGAAATAACCGTTTTCGAAATAATCCTATTTGAAATATTGAAATATTCAGTGCACCGTAAAAACTGTTTTTCAGGTAAAGTGCCTTTTTCGCTGGAAATACAGCAAAACGTTACTTTGAAAAAGTTCTTCAGAACAATAAATTATCGTGACATGCAAAAATATAAGATCAGCAAGATGAAACCATTATTTTAGATTTTCAACAATTAAAACAGATCGATCTTCACATTTTGTACATCGTCAATATTTACCATTCTGAATAATTTTTTCAAACAACATTTTGCTGAATTTGCAGCGAAAAAGGCACTTTACCTGAAATCAAAACAGTTTCTACTCGATGCACTGAATAATTCAAATAGGATTCTTTCGACAAAGGTTCAACTTCAACAAGGTATATCTTTTCCAATCAAAAAAGTAGGAAAATTGACTGTTTCAATAGTCAGATGGATACACTAAGCAGCAAAAAACAGTACTGCCATTTAAAAGAAGCAAGATGTGCCGTAAGTGGTCTCCTGTGCTAGTGACGTCAAAATTAAACACAAATTTGAATTTATCGCCACCAAAAAACCCCGGTGTCAAAATTATATGCAAATATTTAGATTTTTTTAGTTATTTACATGTATCTGAAATAAAATTTGATTTAGGTAAGTTTGACTTCCACGTATTATTTTAGCGTCAGGACACTTGCTCTGTGTACCATTAGTTTCGGGACACCCTGTATTTCTTCATCGATATCTACAATATTTCCTCGTTCTTCAGTCTCGGCCATTTCCTCAAAAAACAACAAAAATAATACGATAGAACTTATGAATAAAATCTAGAAATCTTTCTAGTGGAAAACTTTACAATGCACTATTTGTTATAGTTATTTTATTCGAAGAGTTAATAGATAATTATCCAAACATTATGTATATCTAAAATTTGTTGAGAAAAATTGAAAAATAATGCAATGGATTGTAACGGAAAAAAAAATTGGAGACGGTTTTTGTTTGGACCTTACCTTCATTGATGAATGTAACGTTCTTGAGCGGTTTTTCAGATCAGAAAATGAGAAAGAGATTTTTTTAGCACAAGAATTGAGCAGCTTTTAGCACGTGTATACGATTCATACACTCCCGCGAAGGTCCGTTTTTCCATTTCCAAAAGGGACTGCGATCATATTAAAAAAATGTGAAGAACAAAAATAACAATATTTACAATAATTATTCCTGTAATACGCAAAAAGAAACGAGTTATGAAATTAATTAAAATAAAATTACATTAACTATACAGGGTGTCTGGAATGAGCGCCGTAATTTAAGGACTTATATATCTGACTAAAAGCAATAAAAAACTGTTATGGGAAAAGTGTCTAAAACGAATAGTTTGTCTACAAATACATTTCAAACAAAAAATACAACTGCAATAACATGCAAAACTATGTTACCAAATTACAAATTAAGGTAGAATTAAGCTTAAGTAAACGCGCCTGTAACATAATTTGTTCATAATTTGATTTTTGAATCAGTATTAATGAAGTAAACAATTGAAGTTTCTGAAAAACTCTTTAAAACTGTAACATACTGTAGCGTTCGACAACGTTGCAGTGTCACGCTGCTGATGATAACCTAAAAGTAATATTAGTCATAATGGTGCGTACAACGAAAGCGATTCATTTTTGTCTAGTTTTTCTATGATTTTTGTGAGTGCACATAAACAAAAATGGAACAATTTATAGTAACCATAATCAGCTGCATGACATGTTAATTTACGGCAAATCTAGGCAAAACTCTTTGGCTAAGTTTGTATGATAAACGCTTCTTGCAAGAAACAGAAGCCATTTTAAACACTTGTAACTATTATTCTGTGTTGTGAAAAGAGTAAGTACATATGCTTAGGTGTACCTATTTGTAATTATTATGTATAAATACATAGCAATCCTAGTAGCAAGAGTATGTGAGCGACACGCTGTCATAATTCAGTTACCGTTGGTCAGAGAAAAAAATTATTAAGTCAAATATGTTTTGTTTAGTACAACTTATCATAAGATAAAATTAAGGCATATTCCGGACACCGTGTATATCTACAGGGTGAAGGCGGAACAATGTATTTGCAGAAGAACTAGATACCATACAAAGCGCTAAAGTCTTTTACTGGGACTCCCTAATTTAAAAAAAATATTCCCTTTATTTTTTTTTAATTTGATGAGTGGAATCAATCGTGAAAAGTACATCGCACCCAGTAGGTTCGAATTTCGGTTTTAATCAATACTCTTTCCTACTCCTTAGTTAGCCCTGTAGTTCAATATATCGATTTCCAGTCCTGCGTTTGGCAGATATCTCCGCAGGTCAAGTATCTCCTTACCTTAGTTAACTTATAAATTTAATACTCCACTTACCACGTTCGCATCCAATCGACTCGCTTAATATTCATTCTGGCGAAGCGCGTTCGAGCCATACGGAATCGAAATTTACAACCAATTTTCGTTCTTTGCGCCCGTCCTCCCACGATTTTTATTGTGGAAAGTTGGGAACTCATTATTATCATAACTTATTAGGATTCATCGGACGTGAGTTATTATCCATACACAATGGGGGTTATTTTCACATCACGTTCGGGGACGATGAACTTCTACCCCTGTGGTGGTTGGTCGAAACACGGGAAAAAGTTTTTATTTATGGGGCCGGATACGGATATATTTTCAATAAATTTAAAACATTATTGACATATAAAGCGTTACGAAAATTATTTATGGGTTTCTTTTTATTATAAATTTCAGTGGCAGCTGTGATCGCAGAGACCTACAAAGTTAGAATATGGACTTCTGGGATTTAAAGATTTATAATGTCCATAGTGTTTTAAGATTTGGTGACATAAAATTGCTAAAAAAGTCAAAATAGAACGAAAATCTAATGTTTTCTCTCAATTGTTCCTGTGTCTGAGATACAGTGTGTTAAAATGATACCAAAACAGTTTTCTTAATATACAGGGTAAACCTTAAATAAGTAATAATAATAATAAATGGTCTTTATTCATTGCCAGTAAAGCGTACAATGAAAAGGCGAAGTATCAGCCGAAGCTGCTTTTCATCTTAACCTAATTTTACATCACTAATAGAAATAAAAATAGATAAATATTTAAATTATTACAATAATGATATAAAAAATAAGACTTAACTATTAACACTAATGAACCGTAGAGATATCTGAAACATTGCAAATTTCCTGATAAAAATAATAATAATCAGCCTGTATAACATACAACAAATTCTTTTATTTTCTTTTTAAAATTATAAATAGAATAATGTCTAAAATGTGATGGCAATTTATTGTATCCCTTACTAGTCATGTAAGAGAAACTTCGTTTCATGGTGGCAGTAGAGTGTTTGGAATAAGTAAAAAGTGTTTCTTTCTAGTGTAGGTATTATTATAGTGGAGAGGTGTAAGCTTATTGAATAAATATTGAGGTGCACCCGTGACTAAAACTTTATGTACCAGACAGGGACTGTGAATAATACGCATTTTATCAAGTTTTATCCACTGGACTCCAGCGACTAACATGATCGAATTTACGCAGTCCTGTAGCAAATCGGAGGCATGCATCTTGCAGTAATAGTAATCTCACAGAATAATGGAACTACCAGAAGCGAAAGCTAAGGCGGCGCCTTTGATCTTGGATGGTCACGAAAATTTAGCCTTGAATTTGAAACTTGAGGTATATACTACATACTACACTGAGAGAAAGTTGTATATAATATCTACAGTCTACATAGAGAAACAAGTTGACACTATATTTATTTAGTCGTATTGAAGCTTTAGCAGTATAAAATACCTACTATTTATAAAGTTAATAAAATATATAAAATACATTTATAAATTGCATTTATTCCTGTTTATTTTTTTTATTGTTGTGAAAATTATATATTTTATTTAACGTGGGAGAGCTTTTTCAGATACATTTGCCATGCAGAAAATATGATACTGCAATAGATGTTTTAAATAGTATAGTCACTAATATTTCCTTTGTTTCAGTTATGGAAGCTATTTTCATTTCAAGTAATTAATAGATTTCAGGTATGAGTACTTGGTGGCCACGCTAGATGCAGGTCAACTCAATCATTCCGCAAAGCACACAGCAACCATCCGACTTCTCTTACATCTTTTGCTCTTTCCTAGTTCCAAATTTACAAAGTTATTCTTAATTATTTTCAGAAACAAAGTGTACATAAATTTAAAAAAATAATTTTCCTCCATTTATTTTGTTCACTTTTACGTTTTAAACCTTAGTTTACTTGTGTCAAAAATATGATTTAGGGCACCCTGGACACTAGATTCTAAGAGCACTGGTGTAAGACTCAAATGAAATCAATATTATGGGAGTTATTTTGAAACTAGTTTCAAGACACCTAAAGTTTTAATTCTGAATAAAAGTAATTTATTTTTCAATGTTTACAGAATAATAACGGAGATGGTCTTAAAGAAAATACAAATATGGTTCATGAAATATATATTTATACAATACCTATTTTACATAACTATAAATTAAAAGAATCTATCACTTTCCAAAACTCACCAAACCGACTCAGAGACTCACATAATCAAAGCAAAGCAAATCGAGGTTGATTAATTAACTAATTGTAAAATGGCGGCTCCGCACATGCGCACTAAAATTGTGTTTTGTCGGCAGCTCTCTCCTTCGCTTCTGATAGTTCCTTTATTCTGTGGTAATCTATTGACGTCACGCTCCAATAATGCAAGACCATAAACGCAGTCAGCATACGACAGCTTTGAAAATGTAAGAGTCTCGCAAAGTTGTAGCCTTATTTTAGTGTCTAATATGTATCTTTGAGAAAAAAGTTTTTTAAGGATGTTATAGCCTGTTTTCGAAAGATAATTAACGTGTTTAACAAATCTCAGATCAGAGTCTATCCATACAGCCAAATTTTTACAGTAATCAACTACTGGCAATGCCTCACCACTTAAATTAATATTATTGCGAATTATATCTCTTTTTGGTTTGAATCCGAAAAGCATTATCGCTGATTTGTTAGCATTTAATTTTAGATTATGAGCAAGTGATATATTAAGCATCCTGTTTAGATCAGTATGTATCAATTGTTCCGCAGTATTATATTGATCGAATGGAAAAGAATAATACACTTGTGTATCATCTGCATAATGATGTATATTGCAACTGTTTATGAATGTATGAAAATCAGAAATATAAAAGTAAAGTACAAATATTTTAACCATCAGTACAGTTCACTGTGTAGAACACATAATTAATAATTTTTTTACAAAAAAATCAGAAATAAAAAAGTTAAATGTTAAATAAATTTCGTGATTTTTCAATAAAAAACTTGTTGAGGACCGCTGCTCCGGGTGTCATGGTGGATGTGATTCCACAATGTTGCCAGTGTTACACTTACTACAAATAGGCTCCAACGAAGTTAACTAGAATTTTTAGACTTGTGAAAGAATGATTAGAAAATGTTTATTTATGAAAATATTAATGGCCATCTCCTCCCCTTTGCCATTCCTATATCTCACCAATAAATTGAAAATATAAACCAGATTCCCTACTCACAATCATAGTTATCCAGAATTTATTCATTATCCATTTTTACTACACTCTAACTTGATAACTATAGTTTTAACATGTTAAACTTTTCATTCCTTGAATAATGCGCCACATTATTTTGTCACACTGTATTTCACGAAAAATATTACTTAAATACACAATAGAAAAACATTGCTAGTGAAAATAATATAACGATTTAAATACGTTTTATACGTTAGTGCGCAACTCTTAAAACAGATGCGTTAAGCAGTGTATTACTTAAAGAAACCATTAGTTTAGTTCGATTTCAGAAGACCAAAAGTATCTCATATTATCTTTCAATTTGCGTGTATTGAAATTATCAAATATCTTTCCACAAATATTACATGTTTTGTTTCTACTTGTAACTTGCACACAGCTTATTCCTTTGCGCTGGACCATACTTGTGCACCGGTAGTAACATAACCTCGTTGTCGACTTCGACTATCAATCCTAGAGAGTGGGGCTGGTACGGAACATTTCACTACAGTGACTCTATGCAGGGACAGTGGCGACACGTACTTCTGGCCGCCATGTTCTGGCAAATTTACTGTACGCGCTTATAGCAATTTGATAGTCTCAGGCTTTATTTTGACTTTTAACACAATTATTGTTGTTGCTTTGCACCTGATACAGAAAGATATCGTGTAAAATAAAATGTATGTAATGATATATATTATATAAAACCAATAAATTGTCCATTTCTTCAGAAACTGTTAATAAAACATTTATTGAAAATTTAATGCTTATATGATATAATTCATATTATTTGACGATTCTTTCTGTGTAAAATACATTCGTAGACTAGTATTTATGCACGTTTTCGCTTTGAATAACCAGCAATAAACAGAAAGTTTTAAAACACAAAAAATAAAACACATCTCAAGGTAGATTGAATTATATTTAAAATCCCACATACCTTTGTTCACATGATAAAACTGCATAGAGTCACTGTACATTTCACCTACTACTCGTGACATCTACCTGTTACTTGTGCCTACGGCACTAGTTTCCTTTTAGAATGCGATCGACACTGCTTTTAAATATTTTACTTTGCCTTCTCTTCATATTGAACGCATACATCAAGCTAGTTATTTTGTTATTCCATGTGTTGTGTTTATTTTTAAAATCTGTTCACCCACTACGAAGTACGAAATTGTTAGCACTGACACGTTGTTGGAGGATATGTGGCAAAAATTAACTCTCAGGTGTTATTTGAAATTCATATATATATTTTTTGTTATTCTTCATAAAATAATTTAACGGTGTAATTTGTGATAATCTTTCTAACAGTGTACAATGGTATTAGCGTCTGAAATGTGGATGACTGTTTAAATAGTTGGTTTTTCAGTAAGTAGGAGAGCTTTATGCACGTTTATGAGTAATTTTTGGAATCATTGAACAAAGTAACTTCCTAAACACTAATTGATAGTATCGAACTTGCGGAAATTCATATTTTAATAGTTTATGACAATTTTACTTCTAAATTAGAAAGAACCGCAAAAATTGAATTTACATTAAACAATTATTTATCTTAAAGACGATATGGCAACCTCGCCTTCAGTAAATCATATGGTTTATTTTATTAAGTTAGGCCAGTGGTCTATCTGATCAGCGGTCCTCAAATTGTGGGTATTTAAAAAAAAAAATGATATCTCCGTAAATATTTAAAATTTAAAAAAATGACTGACTAGACTTATCTATATGGCGAACTACACCTGCAATTAAAATATTTGTACTTATTTAAGGTTCACCCTGTGTATATCCATTAAAATTTGGTAATAAATAATGTTTCTTGAATATGAGAAATCATAATATGTTATCTATTTCGACGTATTTCATAGAGGGCGTCACATCTACTATATTTGTGACGTAAAAGTGAGCGTAACTTTTTTTACCCTAACGTTATAACGTGTTTTATTCAAAAAACTTAAACCTACATTGCGTTTGAGGAATAAAGGTATATTTGTCATTAGTCTCAGAAATTGGCCATTTTCGAGATAATAGCTTTTCAACAATCAGCTGCATATTTCATTGCACAATATTTTAACGCAGTAGGCACCAAAATCCTCTTGCAAATTGGATATGGTGAAGTGTGTCAACAAGCAATAAAATTTGCACTGGTGTAAAATTGTACGCATAGTATTTTTCAACATGCAACGTTTTTAAAAAGGAAGTCATCTGATTCTTGCAGCAGAAAATCGTCCTGAAATAGTTTGTGGATAATCCGCATTGTGAACAAAGTTTTCGTCTCTTTTTCTCTAAATTCCGTAACAGATTTTTTAAATTGTTAATTATGAGGTTGTCATCTATTTCGAAATCCTCCTAAATATTCTCGTTGCACGTCCATTGAAATTTAATTGCCAACAAATAACAATCACATCTCTCATATCTGAATATTAAAAATTATGTCTCAGAATTTTTAGATTTTGTAAAGTAATTAATTTTAACCAAAACTGTATAAATAAATTCCTTAGGTACAATTAGAAATACTTATTAGCTTTAACATAAACTTTGTCTAATAATTTTTAAAATTTAATTTACTATTAGTGCCTACTACCATTGAATAATAAATACCTAGCGTTAAAATATTGTACAAGGAACTATGCAATTCATTGTTGAAATCATTAATGTGTAATAAGTTATCCAAAGTTATCCAAAGGCATATACTTAATCCGCAACTTGTACGGCAAGGTATCTCAACAGACACTAGTGACTGCTTATCACAGTCTGATTCATTCTCGATTGTCGTATGCTATTCTGCTTTGGGGACACGCGCCTTCTTCTGAGACCGTCTTTTCAATGCAAAGGAAGGCCATTCGTATAATATTGGGTTTGAGATATAGAGATGACTGTAGAGACCAGTAAAACTAGGCATCTTAACTGTGCCATGTACTTATATACTCCAATGCATTTTGTATATTAAAGAACATGATAATATATACGTCCGTAGCCAAATCCATTGCCATGACACAAGAAATAAATATAACATAAACACCAACTTTCATCGTCTAAATAAAACACGCAACGGTACATCTTATATGGGAATTCAGTTTTTAATACAGTGCCCCCTTCAGTGCGAAATTTAAGCCTTACATTGTTTAAGAGAAGAATAAAAAAATTTCTATTGAACAATGCATTTTACACTGTACAACAATTTTTAGATAGTGATCTCACCGTTTTATGAAATCTTGACTAAGACTTTGCATATTTTATTTGCAATATTTAAATTCAATAAATTATGACGTTTATGTATGTCTTTATTTCTTATTTTAATATGTATCAACTGTTTGTCTTTTATTATGTATGTTTTTTATGCGTATTTTTATGACTATCTTAGTATTAAATATTTATATTTTGTATCTTACCTGAATGTACTACCATATTCTCTTTTTCTGACGTGTAAACACTTTATGTGTATTTAACACTAATAAATGTCTAAATGTCTAATGACAGGTTTGATTTTTAATAAAAAATGTGATGACGTTAGGTACAAAAAAGTAACGCTCAGATTTACGTCACAAATATGGCGGAAGTGGCGCTCTCTAGGGAATACGTCAAAATATAGAACAGATTATGATTTGTCATATCCATTTCACTTTTTACACCAAAACTATCAAACATTAGTTGTTCGCGGTAGATTCCGAACTAGTTCAGGATTTATTTACGGATGTGCTCCAGCGCAGTTTGAATTTGATCGTCCGAAATGCAAACTGCGCTTGCGCTCATTCGTAAATTAATTCTGAACTAGTTCGGAATGCTACCGCGAACAAGGCTATTATATTGTCACTAAGGAGCTAACTAAATTTAGCTGCACCTACAATCTATGTGTAACTAGGAAATATTACTTTTTAATAAATTGAGATATAACCAACCACAGAAATTATAAAGCCAGTTTTTATTGTCTAATCAGCACTGAAAAAGTCGCATGCAATAATCATAAGACGTCAAATAAAATTAAATTTTTGCGGGAACGGCGTAAGACAGACCCCATAAAAAATGTTTATAAAACACTTCGCTCTTTAAACTGCTTATTGGGGCTTGTAAATGGAAACATTCATGCAGAGCAAGGGCATGCAAACATCGAGGAAATATAAACTCGGCTACAAGATTATGGATGCTGCGTTTTGGACCACGGGAAGGAGTTTTATTTGCGTATTTATGTTTCATAAAATTGGGGTTGATTATGCTGAGCTTTTAGGTAAATTAAGGGAGAGAGGGTTCTAGGCAGCTTAGAAAATAAAATCAGGGTTTTGTTCAATTTGGTTTTATGCGCAAAGAACGGCGGTGTATACTAATTTTTATGGTACCAGATTACGTATGGTCAAGGTCAATTGTTTAGTTTTACAGTGAAAAATATAACTACGGTCTGGATAAATTTTGGATTATTGGGAGCAGTTTATCGATTATAGCGTAAATTTGTGTTTGTAATTTAAAAAATGTCTGACATGGCGATAGTTACGGCAAGAATACAGACGACTTACGTCACGGCTGACGTTACGCAATTGTTTTTATTGTCAACATAATTTTCGATTGTTTCTCGCATTAAAAACAATCTTTTTTTGAAATTTTGTGTAATATATAGTGCAAACATTTAGTGTAGTAGGGTCAATATCGTAAAAAAATTGTTTGTAAAGTCCTTATAGCTTCCAAGTTTAAAATTATTGAAATTGTAGTAGTTTCAACCTTTACATCGCTGGCCTACTGTAGTGTCTAACCAGGCGATTCCTAATATTGAAATCTGATTACGCATTGGTAGGTATTAATGTGTTTGTGATGCGAGTATTTACATTAATTTTTCAAGTGTCTCCATTATGACTTGCGTGTATAGGAACCCGGAATTGATGGATATCGTTTTAATTTATGGTCAAGAGAAAATGTTTTAGAATTTCCCATGTGCCAGATGCAGCTACTTTAACCGCGGTGCGGTCTAAGGTGTCCTCGATGTATTCTAGCAGTATGGCGTCATATACGAGCCTCAATTATATCCGTACCATGTATAGCTTGTCCAATTATTAAGGCATTGAGCAAGAAAAACCGGAACCATGGCCACCACGATCTTTTGACTTTAAATCATTTGGACA
Source organism: Monochamus saltuarius (assembly GCA_025584915.1). Lineage (NCBI taxonomy): Eukaryota > Metazoa > Arthropoda > Insecta > Coleoptera > Cerambycidae > Monochamus > Monochamus saltuarius. The sequence goes on from CM046723.1 coordinate 58,600,319, forward strand.
TTATTTTTGTGAGGATATTTAAATGAAATGTAACGCATTGATGATTTACATACACAAACGTATCGTTGTTGCTGCCAATAACTTACGAGATCAAAACTGATAAGAAGCAGTATGTTAAACTGTTTTAATAATTAAAACCATAAATTAATTCTATTATAATTAATAACAATCCGACAAAATCAGTTGAATTTACTGCTATATCAATTAAAACCACAAATTATATTAATAACTAATAACAATAGCGGTAAAAGCAGTTGAATTTGCTGTATAAAATAAGTTATTTATTTCTTGGCAGCTTCGTTCAGTTATTTGTCCGGTTGCCCACTGCATGATTCGCCTTGTTAGTGTTTACACTGGACCAGTTTCCAGTGCAGAATTGTATTTTTAAATCATACTCGAAATTGTAGTTTCGATATACGAAATAAAAAAATGCTGAACAAGCATAAGAACAGTGCCTTCATAAATGATTACAAGCCACGTGACCAGGACTGTGATTCTCGAAGAACAACTCGTATGCAAATAGATTTCTTGTCTCTCTCAATTACCGTAGTGAGGAAAAGGATATTCGCATATGAATTGCTCTGCGATTGATTTGAGAATCTCGACCCTGATCACGTGGCTCGTAATCATTTATGAAGGCACTGTACATTTACGAGGATCCCATGTGCAAAAAATATTCGCTGAAACCGCACTTCACCCTTTGCTTATATAAAATATTGAGAAATAAATCTAATCTCTCTTTAATTAATTCAAAATTGTCATAGTTCCATTAGAGTGACATTTTCAAATCTATTTCATCGACATACAGACTCGGAAATTGCGGATCTTTACAGAGAAAGTAGAAATTGCCGCTTTATCCCAGGGGGGGTACGAAGTATAAGTGGCGCGGCGCCGTGCATTGGTCTAACATTCCCCACTACTACGGTAATCGGTTCCGTATCGCCAACGCCAATTCGCTATTGCAAATCTAACTGTCCGGTCAACTGATGCCAGTGTTGTCAGGTCTCATGCATTCCGAGGAAATCTCATGCTTTTTAATAGACACAAAAAGAAATAATAAAATTATTAAAATTACTCTTTGAAATCTACCAAAACAAAGACCTAACGAGAAATAAAGGCAAAATCGAGGGCAAAATTGAATAGATAGAGGTAGATATCTACAATATTTAGGTACTTGAAATGTACAGTGCGTTTCATTAACTTTGATAACATTTTGATCAGCTGTAACTTTTTTGTTTTTAAATATATCGGAATGAAGCAAAAACCATAATGCATAGTAGACTAGCAAGTTTTTTCTTATTTGAAAAACAAAACAAAAGACCAACGATTATGAGAGATCTTAACCTAACTTATATTTTTAAATTGAAGGCCCTGTATATTATCGGATATTTGGATTCTACTCAAAATTCCAAGCATATTTTAATAAGCATATCTCTACCTATCTTCAACTGTTTCTGAGAAATAGTTTTACAAACATGTCAAATTATCATAAAAATTGCTCTACTTGTTCATGGCACACTTTGCACTGAGCTAAAGCTGAAGTTCAGCATTGCTTGAGCCGTGCTGGTAGCAATCGAGCCTTAGTGTTTTGTTCTGTTGAGGAAAATGACAGACAAGTAGAGCGATTTTTATGATAATTTGACATGTTTGTAAAACTATTTCTTGGATATGCTTGGAATTTTGAGTAGAATCCAAATATCCAATAATATACAGGGCGTTCCGTTTAAAAAAATATAAGTTAGGTTAAGATCTCTCAAAATAGTTGGTCTTTTGTTTTGTTTTTCAAATAAGAAAAAACTTGCTAGTCCACTATGCAATATGGTTTTTGCTTCATTCCGATATCTTTAAAAACAGAAAAGTTACAGCTGATCAAAATGTTATCAAAGTTAATGAAACGCACTGTACTTTATTGTAGACTGCTCTCTTAATAATTAGCAATAAATACATAAACGGGTATGACAATCGACGGATATGCGGTGTGTGTGCTGTATTCACGCTGTATTGCAGTGATTCTTAACTCTATTCCGTAAGGGTACCTAGATTTTCTGGAAACAACAGATTTTACGACCCGTGAGTCACCCTGCGTCACGTCAACTGCGCCTCAACGTTCGCCCGGCCTAACAATAAAATAAATTAGAAAGGTAACGTGGTTAATAACATAATGCTTTTTAATGAAATAAAAATGGCATTACAAAAGTAATTAAAAATTAAGCTGTGTCAAGAGGTGTTTTTTGATAAATTAAGCCATTTCATGCTTTTTTCTCCAAACCTCATGCTATTTTGAAATTATTCTCATGCACTGAATTATTCCCACCTGGCAACACTGCCTTATGCGAAGAGTGGGAGCACGCTGTGGTGTAACTATGCGTCTAGCATGACACAAATACACGCAAGCGGCAAAACACAATTCACCATCAAGATCCTCACTTTCCAAATCTGTATAATCATTAGAGTTAACTATTAATAATAATTAAAGACTCTATAACTGTTCTTCTCTTGTCACTATACCATCAAATCGAGTTATTATTACCTAATATCTAACATTCAACAAGGATGTGTTTCAAACTATTATTTGTACTTTACCGGAAGTTTAGTTGAAGTTCATCGCAATTTATCCATATTTAAAGTACGCTGAAAATCGCTAAGCCCTCTAAATACTGGGATCGGATTTTTTATGCTCTGCCACCGCCGCCCGTGACTCCATTCGAGCCATGATGTATGGCACCGCCGTAAATTGACGTAATCGCCGTATACAAGCCGGCACTCAATCACCGTGATGCATGATAGTAATCTGATTAAGAATTACGATACTGAAAGCCGTGTCCATTAGCACTCAGCGACAATCTCGGTGGATGGACGATTTTTTTAAATATACCCAAAGGTTTTGAAATTAGGTTATATTAGCCTACTTATACGAATATGAAAAGAATCCAATCCATATTTTGAGAAATGGGGTCATTTCCAAATTCTATATAAAATGATACTTTATACAATTATACCAATAAATAGTATTCGTGAAAATTTTACATGACATTTATTTTTCTCTAAAAATTACGACAGTAAATCTGCCATAACATATAGAGAAACACCTTCAGAGATATAAAAGTTTTAAATCAAATAATCAGAAAATATAAATTAAGATGAAATTACCATTTAATATATTCAGCATTCTTTCTAAAGTCAGGATATCACGAGATTACGTTGTAAAATGTTCTATTCGTGCAATAAATTCAAATAACCTATAGACTAAAATGAAAAGACTGAAACATTTATACTTGATATACAGGTGTTGCCATATTCAGAAAGAATAGGTCAACAATAAACTGAAAATACTAGATACGTAAGTCTCACGCCACAAAACTCAACACTACCAATTTTCAGAATCATGCTAACAAAACTTTCCTAATTATTATTGAGAAATTTCAGAATGCAATTTAAACCTAGAACACCCTATATTTCTTAAACTAGTGCATTATGCCTTACGAATGTACGAGCTCAAACATACTATTTTGACGTCTAGTACCTCCAGCTTAGGCCCGCTACAGACTATGCGTGACTTCGCGATTCGTTATGCGCGATTCGTGATATGCGAAAAATTCGCGAATAGTGTGTAGGGTCTTGTTCGTTAAAAATCTATTCATAACGTAATGCACGAATTCCTGACAAATCGTGAATTGCGAATTCACGCATAGTCTATAGCGGGCCTTAGTGCTGACCCACTCAGAAGTTACCTAACAAAAATTTGAACGAGACTTACAAATACAATTTTGTAAAAAAAATTAAAGAGGATAGTCCGAAAATGATTTAAAAATACACTTCTGCACGGCACTGAAAACTGGTCCACTGTAAAACCTGATAAGGCTGCAATCTGTGACCGGACAAAAAATGGAAAGAAATGCTTAAGGTCGCCGTAAAATGATCATAGTGGTGTTTCTTAGGTACTGAAATCTCGAAAAATAAAACACGTAGAGCAAAAGTAATATCAAAAATAAAATTATTGATTTCTTTTGTTTATCCACTTTTATTATTTAAACTCTCCTCAAATAATATAATAACTTTTAAAATGCATCTCTATGGCACACATTATTTCGCTACCCTAACACATTTTAACAATAATTATGTTCACATACTTATAAACAAAAGTGAACAATCTTACATGCAGAACTATGTAAGTTAATGTTATAACAATGTTTATATCTATAGTTGTATTTATAAAAAATACGTGTTTTGAAAGATTTCAGTACCTAAAAATTTGCTGGATAGATCGCATTCTGACATATATTGATTTTACTTCGGTACCTTTGAATATTCGTAGGTGGCATGAGATAACATTCTTGTTATTTGCTAAGCTGTATATTATTCAGTTCTTAAATGTCTAAAATGATTTGTAGTTGTACAAACCACTATTTCAAGAATACGGTGCCCTTAAGGAAAGAAACAAACGTTTTATGATTTTATACAGAAAATTTAACAGATTTTGCCACTATTGTTAATATTTGTGAACAGATTTAATTTGGTGGTTTTAATTAATACTATAGTTTGACATACCTGACGTTACAACAATATTTTGGGCCCGTCATAGCCAGTTTCTACAAACTAACACAAATGTTTCTACCTACTTCTTGTCCATTTTGAACTCGTAAGTTATTGGCAACTATGATACATTTCCGTACATCATCAATAGTATGTATCCACTTCGTCGCGATACACTTCGTTTTTCAAATATCTCCACAAAGAAAAGTCCAAATGATTTAAACTCAGGAGATCGTGGCGGCCATGGTACGGGTCCTACTTGTCTAAAGCCTTATCCACATTATGCCGAATGGTGTCGATCGGCAAACCTAGAGTTTCGACTCGTCCACATTGTATTTATGTACTTAGTATGTGTAGACGTGTTGACCGATATACATCGCCGCGCCATTTAAGTAAAACTCTAGTTGACTCTCTTTGACATAGTTTTTTAATTTAGATATTAAAATATTGAGTGATGCACAAGATATTGCAGTGGCCACTGCTGCAATTATCATTGCAGTTGTTGTAAACCAACAACAACATGCAAACCATTTGCTGAGGTACACATCGTCTGCACCGGTCCCAGTCGTTCTCGACTCTTTTTCCTTCTTTCTTTCTCTAGCAAACTGACTTTGTAAATTTTTTACCTTTTTTCAACCTCCTGTTTATCAATTCCAAAAGAAATTGCAATTTCTGTCAGCCCATCATGCCTTTTATTTTTATTTTTGTACTGTTTATCAGTTGAGTTCCACAATACAGGTCGATCACGATACATTTCAATAAAAGACAATGTTTGCTCTTCACTCCAATTCATCATGAGACAATAAAAAAATAGTACCTAGGTAATCAGAAAAAAATAAACACACTGCACAACAGACAAAATTAATCAAAATGACTACGTTTGTAGATACCTACCTAGTGCATATGTAAATGTTCGTGTTTACATCGGCTGGCACTTAAAATGTTGAACAACATGCTTCAACACGTCTACACTATTCATGTCGAATAGACTTTCTTTGATCCGTACCGACTTGGTTCGGGTTGCGTTCGACTCGACCCGACATGATTCAACAATGCCGGGCGACACGTCTAGACTGTACCGACATTGTCGATCGACCGCGTCGATCGACACCATTCGGCATAATGTGGACACGACTTAATACCTACATGCTATACATGATACGGATATAATTGAGCTTCGTGTATGATGCGCCACACTGCTGCAATAGGCCGTGGAAGTCTAGAACTGCACCCAATATTTGATTTACCTCTTCACATTAATAGACAGAGACAAAATCCTAGCGATCACGATCATGAAATGATGAGATATAGTATCAGTATCATTTACGATCATGAAATGTTCAAACAGTAAAGCCAGAAACATCCTAACATATTATCTTCACTTCGAATGCCAACAAAATTCACTGCACTTTCGAATATCCTTACACTTTCATACCGCACCTGAAATCGTATCAATCACATTCGTTCGCGGTTATCTTATTTCGGTCGCGAATCGAGCGCCCCATTAAGATAAAAGTAAGTGATAACGTATACATTACCGGTTAGTTAACTGGTAATAAACACAACCAGCAGTTACGGGGGCACGTGACTTTGCGCGGTGTGCCGCGAGATATTTAATGGGAAATTCGACTACCCCGGAACCCGGAATCATAAACGGTCTCGTGATATCGGAATGTAAATTAGGCAGTCACTGAGACGCGAGCTATAACTATTAAATTTTTATTACCTGTTTGGATAATGATAAATAAACTTAAGAATTAATCAAATCAGTTACATTTCTAGGGTCATTTATTACATTTTAATTGTACTGTATTGTTATTACACGTTTAAGAAAAAATGCTAAATGCAAAAGTTGTACATATTTACAGGATGTTAGAGGTTTGACTACCATAAATTCAATATAAGATAGATATAGTCCTAATACAAGACCATAACCGTTCTTAAAATAAGTCATTATATCAAGGAATTTTATCACAACGTAGCAACAGTGAGAATACACGCTGTGCCAGGCAAGCGGTTTGTGGGTTGCCTACCAGGTGCCAACTTCTTTTTTTAGTAATGACAAAAAATTCAAAGATAAACAACTATTGTGAAAATTAATGAATTTTATTTAGACATTGTTTTGCAATTTTATATTTGAATAGAGAATGGTAGAATTAATGATTTTCTTTTAGATGTTTAAGATGTTAAATTTCGGTTACATTAAATGTGTAAGACAATAACAGAACTTGAACTAAACAGGAATTTGAAAAATAAGTAATAAAAACTTCTAAGAAGACTCACGTCGCAGAAATCATAAATTATGTACAAACAAAGTTATTTAAGTATTTATGAAAATACAATGCCATTTTTAAATACCTAACATAACAAATTATTATAACATATATTCAAAATGTTCACAGTTTTTATTCACGCATGGCGACACTATCCAAGAATTTTATAATTATAAAAAAGAATTTTATAATTATAAAAAATTTTATAATTACAAAAAAAAAATAAGGAAATAGTGGTACGTAAAAGAATTTCCGATAAGTGACAGACACTTCACAGTTCAGATACCAACTAATCTGTAGTCAGTGTCCTTCTCGCGATGTTGCCACATTCCGTGATATCGACTTTATCGAATTTTATCGATTAACGAAAAAATTGTTTTTATTATAACTAAACAAATAAATTGAAAGAATGGGTACACATTGCATTTTATGGTCATTTAATGCAGAAAATTATGGTGTTATTTTTTTTTCTCAAAAATGATGTAAGTATACTATCGCCTGCTAAATTTATGGCAATCAAACCTCAAATACCCTGTATACTTAAGGAAATATAATCTAAACTAATGTTTGTTTTTATGAAACACCCTGTATATGTTTAGACATTTCAGTTTATAAAATAAGAATCAGGATATAGTGGTTTAAAAGGGAATTTTTTCAAGATAAAAAATTGTTAAATTAAAAAACAGAAAAATTTTAAACCGATCCTATGGTGTAGAGAACAGCTGGGCTCTATCAAAACATGGCCGTAATAGAAATAAACTAATCACCATAAATTAATATTAGGTAATTCTATAACTTTTGCGTGCGTTTACTTTATTACATCTATCTAATTCTATCGACTGCAACAAAAATACACCCTTGTGTACTAAATTAATATTTTAACTATACCCTACACATTTACTAATAATGAAAAGACAAATTATTTATTTATACAGGATATGGCGCCTTTAATGCAGAATATTAAAAACCTAGATTCATGACAGCAAATAACGCTTAGCGACCTGTGGAGTGTAATGTAATGGAGACTACGAGATAAGTGTTGCCAGATGTGAATATTTTCTACACATTGAACAATTTTGACCTAAAATTTAAACTCTGAGAAGAAACTAAGTTGTCTTTTTCCAAGCATTTCTTATAAAAGCGGTACATTTGTGCCTAAATTTGTTTATAGAAATCCAACCCACCTGTTAAATTAATAGTTGTATTTTCTGTAATACTCTGTATTTTGTTTCTACAAACATATTATCTCGGTTTACAGAGAAGTAATCATTTTTATAGTTTATTTCTCTTTATTAAAACGAATATTCTATTAAACTGCCTAAAATTATTAATTACATCCACATTTACACTGCATTATTTACGAGAATTTAGGCTTATTGTTGGCAAAAACAACAATTTTGAACTTTACTGACCTTTCCCAATTAATTTTTATTGATTATAGTCTAGCCCTGAAGAAATAATAAAAATAATTGTGCGATGAAATCCAGTTCAAAATTAATGAATGTATCAAACCCTTTATTTGTTCGTTTACAAATTTCCGTAAACTTATACAATCTGGCAACACTGACTCGGCTTTTGGATAGGCAGCTGCTAGGTTCATAGCTGTCAAATGGTGACATTTTGACCCGCAGTTTGGCCAGGGTCGTACTACGAGAATTTCAGTTTTCGTGGCAAAACGTGAAGAACTTTTTGATATGATTTTTTACCGAATATTCGCCGGAATCCGTCATTTATTTTTCCTGCATTAAGACACCACACCCAGTATAGTTTACTGGTTAATGTCAAGCGAAATCTTGATTGAAATATGTTCGATAATAATTTGAAGGATTTAATTAATACATAGTGAAATGGGACATATGGGATATTTGGAAAATGTTGCAATCACGAATTCATGCATATTTAATGAACCATTGGCATGTTAATACCGTTAGTTATTTAAATATCTATTAATAAACCAAGTAGTCATTAATTTATTTGTTTATAATTCAAATTACTAAATAAAATTAATACATTATTTAACGATTTATTTGAAAAATAAAATATCATACATGTTTATTTTAAAGTAGCAGGTGTCTCCTTGAAAATCATTGTGCTTGGCCTAAACCTTGCCATGTCAAAAAAGAAAAACAAATCAGGAAATGAAATAGAAAGTAGAAAATTGTCTGTACTTTTAGATACTATGAGCTTAGAAAATAATTGTTTTAAATTTTATTTATTAATTAAATTCTGTTACTTTGTCCATTTCCAGAATGAGGAAAAACGTTTATCAGATCTTTCGGAAAGTTACTATAGATACAAAAAACAACAATTATAATAGATATTTACACAATAAGTGAAATATAGATGTTACTATAATTACATAAGTGCGGTAATAATGTAGTATCCTACGTATTACCTACAACGTTTTATCTATCTGTCGAGGTTGTTAATAATAATAATAATATTTAGTGTTATTATACATAATTTATATGCTAGTACGACATCCTGTAAAAAATTTTGAGCGATAATTTGCCATCGGATATTGAGGAAGAAGCTTCCAGTTTTCCAATTTCGTGTCAGAGAAATCATGGAAGAAATACAAACAAGCATTTGGCCCCTATGAAAAATGGGGAGACAAAAAATATATTTAATATAACTAAGTAGAAAAAATTATTAGTATATTTCAACTAACTAAGCAAAACACACAAGCCTTCATTAAACACACATTTCACTCAAAAAATGTGCCAAAACTTATTGCACGATGTCTTACTGCCCAATACAAATGCGTATAATAAGCACTGATTTCGGCGATCTTCAACCTCTCTTTACCTGATGATGGGTCAGATGTTTTGAGTATAAAAAGACACAATAACATCTATCCCTGAAGGTTACATCGAACTTCTACTGAAAACAAGAAACGAAAATTCTAAATAAAAGCAAGAATTTCTGAAATCAAAAATATTACCTCAACATCCAAAGATATACAAGGTGTGATAGAAAAGTAATGAGACTAGGAACACTGCAAGCGATATGGCAACGCTGCGTTGTTGTCCGTGATAGAGCATGTGTATCAGTACCCTCCCATAGCTCAGTGCGAGTTTCAACTCCTTCCTTTAACAAGTGTCTTGATCTTCTTCACAGAATCGCCAATGAGCAAGATTTCTTTAGTCGTGTGATCACATGTGACGAATCATGGATTTCTGAATACAATCCCAAGAGGCAAAGTGAGGCGTGGCACACTGCGAACTCTCCTCGACCAAAGCAAAGATCGAATGAGTAAATCGAAGATCAAATAAATGCTGAGTTGTTTTTTTGACAGAAGGTTTTTTTTATAAAGACGTCCTTGAAAGGCTCATAAGAAGGGTCATTCGCGTGAGACCAGACTTTGCAGACAAATAGATGCTCCATCATGACCCCATGTCATGCAGCCCTCTCCGTCACAGAATTTTTGACCTCGAAGGGCATTCCTGTGGTTCCCCTGTCCCCGTATTCACCTGACCTCAGTCCCTGTGATTTTCCTTTTTCTAGAACTGAAAAATGTACTCAAAGGACGTCATTTTGAGACTTTAGAAAACATCTAAAAGAGTGTAACGGACATGCTGAAGACCAAACTGGTTGAACACTTCCAGCGCTGCTACCAAAAGTGGGAATAACGTCTCCATCAATGTGTAGCTGCCCAAAGGAACTACTTTGTGTTGATGTTAGAAAAAAATTAAAATTTTGGTAAATAAAAAATTATTCTCGTTACTTTTCTGCCACACGTATCATGAACATCTAAAAATTATGTTCACACCCAAAATATTTCCACCTATTCGAGCAATTCGTTAGACATCAGCATCTGGTATTAATTTATCCAATTGCAGAGATATTATTGTCAGAATTTAATAAATTAGTTTTCATATGATCTTATACATTTTGTTTATTTAATAAATATTTATAATTTAATTTACAATATCATTATCGCACTCGCAAATAAAGCACATATTGGGTCACTATGACATTGGAAACAGTGTTAAATCATAGTTATTATGTGATAGTTAGTTGTAAATAAAACAAATTATTGTTACAACTGATTAATCTAAAGTTCATATAAAGGCTTCTGAAATTAAATTTGCTGAGATGAAATTGAAACAAAACTCTAGAGATTCACTTTATGATTTCTGAAATATATCCGGCAAAGTTGTAGCATACACAGCTCTGAACAATAAAAAGTTTCCAACCTAAACTGCCTGACGATTTTTGTGAAATAGAGGTTTATTGATTTCGTTTGTTAAGCATCTTTATACACCAGAAATATTTTTATCCACGACTATTGTATAATGTTTTTATATATTTTTAGGTATTAATAATATTGTGTGCAACTAACTACTCAGTGGACAAACGCCCCAACCTGCGTTGAATTACACCCACAATATCTACCCATATATTCCTTATTATTAGCTTTTGTAACATTTTTTACTTCATTGATAGGAATTGTAGGAGATTTGATTTATATTAGCTTAAAATACCTTTCTAATACAGTAAAAAATATTGTATAATGTACCCATTATACATCTGTTTCCTCGACCTTATTAATATCCATTAATCACGGCAGTGATTAATGAGTCATTAATCACTACTGTCAGATGCTTCCTTGATTTAGCTATAATATTATATTGTTCTGCTACAAACAATCGGTTTTTAAAATTTTATCGTGTAAACCACTAAATATTTTCAATTCAGTGCTGTACATATAAAAAAAAATTAAAAAAGTGAATTTTCCTAGACCAGATTCGAACCCGGGACCAGCGGTTGGAAGGCAAGGAGCATCTACACTCAGCCATCATGCGTGTCGTATATCTGTTTCTTAACATACCGTTTTTCGAAACATTTCATAAATCTAAGTAGCTTTTAAAACAAAACAAAGACTCAAACCTGTCAACATTATTGTTTGTGTGCATAGATTTCTCAGTGTTTTGATATTTTGTGTTAAATTGTGTTAAAAAACGAACTAAAAATGTAATGTAATATTTAGTAGTCGTGGATAAAGTATAGTATTCTACTCGCTTATAATGGCTATTATCCACTCGGTTTAGGCCGTAAATTTCATCTCGTGAATAATACCCATCATTATACGCTCGTTGAATAATATACTATTTATCCACAGCTGTACACAGAACATAACTGCCAGATGAAGCAATTGAAATTACCTCTATAAAATAAATGATATACTGTGAACATTATTTAAATTTATCTGCTTTTGAAAATGCCCTGATTGTTAACCTGATACGAACATTCGGCGAACATTGTCCATGTCACCGCCAAATTTATTTTGATCGAATACTGCCCCCAATAAAAATCAATTGGTGAACCGCAAACATGTAAAACCCTACGGACAACTATTTTTAATAGCAGTCTACTTACCAATCAATGTGTACAATGACAATGAAGTTTCATTAATTTTGGAGCGAGGGGATCGGAGTTCGCAATTCAAACTACTTCGAAGCCCTGGGGCTATATTCGAATGTCGTCAATATCAGGTAATGAAATCGGTATCATCGCTGCTTATTTTGTCCTTACTGATCACAGGTGAATGTTATAGAAATTAAGAAGACTCGTTTTGGCCGCTGCCGTTTTGTTTTCTTTAGATATCTTCAGAACTCTAAATAAAAAATAAATAAAACTGTATAAAACAAATAAATCATAAAATGAAAACTATATAATAAAATTAGAAAGTAAAACACATAAATAATGCATAGAATATATTACTAATTTCGTACAAAATGTAACAACTATTTATAAACATAAATATAAACAAATGATCAAATGGTTATATCAAATTATAACATTGTACGTTTTTTATACAGGGTATCCCACAATGAACAAGTGCCTTAGACGTATTTAATAAAGCGGAAAAGATAAAAATCTGAAATTTCGTTTTAGGGGTAGGTATTCGACAGTGCTGTATTGAAGCAAAATATTTACAGTGACGTGGCACTTCCCGTTATACCGGAAGTAGACGTCAACTTGCGTATTTTAATATTTTTTGCTTCATTTTCAGATTATAATTACGTGTAATTTTAAGACAACTTTGTTTAAATATACTATATGTCTAACCTCGACAGTTTTTGAGTTATCTTTTCTTCATCTTTTTCGTTTCATCATGACCAAATTATTCAATATAACTCAGGCAATTAGCTATTTAAAGAACACAATTTTGTGGAAGTAGTATCGACACAGGACACAATGAATATACCCGGGTTTCTCTCGATTACGCAGGGTCTTGAAAAGTGAGCGGTTTATAGTGACAAATTCAAATATCAGTAGTAAATGAAAAAATCCTATTTTATTTTACCATCTTCTTTTTTTACAGATTGAAACTAATTAAAATATAGAAAGAGATGGTAAAGTAAAACATAGGTTATTCCATTTAATTCAAGCAGATTTTTGAGGTTTGCATTTGTCATTTTTGGACGCACATTTTTCAGCGCCCTGTGTAATCTAGAGAAACCCGGGCCTATCCTGGAAATTGTCTCCCGTCTCAGTAGTACCCCGCAAAATTATTACCTATTTTTTAAATCACTAATTTTCACATCTCAATAATTTGTAGTCACGATAAAAAAATAAGAAGCAAAATAACTCAAAATGTGTTAAGTTTTGACATATAGCAGGTATATTAACAAAATTGACTTTTACACGTCACTGTAAATAGTTTGCTTCAGATCAGCAATGTTGAAAACTACTAGAAACGAAAATTCAGATTTCTATCATTTCCGGTTTCTTAAATACGTCTTATGCATGCTCGTTGCAAGGACACTTTGTATTTCCATCGGACTCTAAATGAAAAATAAGTAAAGCAATATAAGACAAGTAAATAATAAAATAAAAATATGAAGTAGAAGAAAACATAAGCAAAGCATTGCATATATTATTAATTTCATACAAAAAAATTGAATGTTGCACGAAAATCCATGTCTCGTATATTCTTATCAAACTATACCAAACAACAGTTCTTTCTGTTGAGAAATAATGCAAAAGCAAGGTCTGAAAAAGTCAATGTAGCCATTTCAGCCAGGTTCAAGTACAAATAGAAAAGTTTCGTTATTTTCTGCTCTAACCAAAGAAACGTGTATCTTACAATTTTTTATTATCAATTTCACCTACAAGTGTAAAATCGTGGAGGGCCTTCTCGGCGCTTGGAACATAGTCCACCAAAATTTGTTCGAGTTTGAATCCGATGTGCTGGATGAATTAGTTTTTCTCATATATTTCTTTCCAAATGTGAATAAAAAATAAATTTCATATACAGGGTTAACTATGACTAAGTACAAATATTTCAAGAGGGGATAGAGAAAATTAATAATTAACGGAGTCACCCTTCAAAAAAATTCTAAACTTATTTATAAAGCGAAAAAATTTTTTTCGAAATTGTACCTGTTAAATCCTTATTTAACGCCGCCTATACGACTTGTCCGCCACACGTTTATAGAATCAGAGTAGGTAACGTAGGGAACTAGCAACACGACTGTAAAATTTCCAGTCATGTTATAATTTAATTCCTGTGTTTACCATATGTTTACGTTCTAGTTTTGTGTTCTTCTTCAGTTTTTAGAGCCTTTTTTAATTTTTAAACGTTTCATAGTTATTAAATAAAGAAATTTGTGTTGGGTGCAGATACTTTCCCACAATATAGTTGGCCGCTTTGGTTTTCTATTATGTATTCCTTTCGTTCGATTTTGTTATAATAAATATATATTTTATCTTGCTGTACCTACGAGAAGTGTGTTTTATCGGTAGTGAGTTGTTATAATGAATGAAAATGTTGTAGTTTTTGCCAGTTTTTAACGAAATAATGAAAAACGGATGCAAAATTGTGGAGCTAACTGGATTAACTGTTACCTATCTATCTATCAGGTATTATTACTAATAAGAATGTTAATTTTTGTCGTTTCTGCATTTAGAAATTCCGCAAAAAAAACGACCTAATGGTAGTAGATATTGTTGAGAGATGTAAGCTTATCTATGGATCTACGCCATCTCAGTTGATACTTATCATAGGCGCCGACTTTCCGTAGGAAAAGAGGGTTTTGCCCCATTTTTTAAATATCGTCCTAAAATTCTGTAATAATTTATTTATTGTCTTTTAGGCCTTCATGAGTACGTGGTTAAAATTTTTTGTAATTAGTCATAGTATTCATTATAGTCATTATATGACTGTTCGTATTAATTATAATATAACGTTTTTTCTCATAATTACCATTCTGTTCTTTTTGAATAAGTAAAACTTAAAATAATATAAATTTTTCATAATATATCAACAGCAATCGATCCCGGGATTTTGAGATTAGAAATTTATAATCCAAGATTAACAGCCCTACTCTGTATGCGTTAAAATAACATTAAAAATCCCTCGCATCGTCATTTTCCCGTAACCACCCTGTGCCAACCACGTGTAACGCGAATAACCATTAATTCTCCAACCGATTGTACTGCCGACCGCTAAGTTCATAATCTGAACTGCTAGGCGAGGATCTCCCACCGGTTACATCCTAACGACATCGCCAATTTCCAGTCACTATCTAAACTTTAACCTGCTAACGGCCCGAACTTAACTTCGCCGACGTTCCGAAATGTAATTACCAACGTTTGGGATTAAGAAACTAGCAAACTACGCGGGCAAGATGGCGCGGGTCTTTGGGAGTCGCTGTGTGCGATTTTTAATGTCGTGTTCACGTCATTTAAAGTTCACGCTTGGGTATGGCTAATTCATACTTTAAATTCATTAGAGAGTTTTACATTTAATCCAAGTTGGAGAGGATGCTATGCGAGATTTCTACTTTAGGTCGGGCCACTCACTGTTTAGGCAGCTCGTAAGCGAAAACTTTTGCAGTATATGCGGAAATAATAAACAGAATATTTTTTTTCAATTAGTTCAAAGTTGGGGCGTATTTCTAATATTATGACCGGGTATATTCTAATATGGTAGTGGAAATTTAAAACAAATATCACAAAATATTTAAAATATGAAAATACAAAAATATTTGAAAAATACAAATTCATTTCGGAAAGATCCAACTTTTGGAATACCTTTGTTAAAACGCTTGAGTTGGAATGAGCTATTCTGCATGAAACTGAAGACCCAAATACTAGTACTAGAAAGATCGCTGCAAATCTTAATATTGGTCCGTTCTGAAGCATCGACAGATATACCCGCACCATATGCAAAAGATTCAAGCCTTACTGCCGCAAGACTTTTCTGCTCGCCTACAATTTTGCTACTGGATTTTGTAAAAAATTGTCAAAATGTTGACTTTACCGCTGGCATATTCTTTACCGACGAAGTTAATTTTTCTAGAAATGTGTCACGTGGTAATTATAAAAAAAATTAATATGGTAAATCGCCTACCTAGACTGAATTAATCTAATAATATTTTTTTAAAGCGCCAAGTGATTTAATTTGATACAGTTAGATTTACAAAATAAAGAGGTTCACTCTCAAGAAAAATCACGAAAAGGTGAACGACAAAAAAAGATTTTAATTTAAGTTTGCCTACGGAAAGCTTTAACAAAAAATAGTGTAAAACGCAATATGTAAAGGCAAAGGCTAACCCAAAAAAAAAATAATAAACTGTTAAATAAATATATCTGCGTATATTTAGATGTATAAACATATATATTTGTATGAAATTATATATCAATGTATATTATTAGAAATGGCAGATATGTGTTCCTTACTAAATATCAGGAAAAAAAAATGGATATAAATGTCAACGTATTGAGTTAAAATATTAACTCAAAATTCCCCAGAGTACAGCTGAACTTTGGCTCACAATTGACCAAAAGAAAAGAAATGGTACATATAGGTATATAATATCTGCATACCCAAGAATATCTTCTTGTGAATTATATATATATATAAAAATATATAGATATATCTACACATCTACATAAACAAATATTGTAATAATAGTTATACTAAATATAGTTGTGTAATTTGTGTAACTTATACTCAACGATTTTATTATCCGTAAAATGTAAATTGCAAGATATTAAATTTTTCGACAGTTAATTGGACTTGCCTTATCCTTGAAGAAATACCTATGTCTTGGAGATAATAAAAAAATGGAGTGGCGCAACAGCCCTCGACAGTACAAGTACCAGGTACAAAATTACGGGAACCGTATTTTAGTTATTTCTTCTCAGCACAAGAGCAAAAGAGTAGTACATACAACCAATCTGGAACACAGGGTAGTTTGTGGAACCCAACTGGAAAACGGGGTAGTCTATACAATTCAACTGGAACACGGGGTAGTTGTGGAATCCAACTGTAAAACGGGGTAGTCTATACAATTCAACTGGAACACAGGGTAGTTGTGGAATCCAATTGTAAAACAGGGTAGCTATACACCCAATCAGAAAAACAGGGTAACTATACACCCAACCAGAAAAGCAGGGTAGCTATACACCCATCAGAAAACCCTCGATGTCTGGAGGGTGAGATTGATGTGGCTTAGGGGTGAAATATGTGTTTAGGAGATCCTCCGAGGAGATTTTTACACAAAAATAACAATAAACCAAAAACCAATAAGTGAAAATAACAACTTTTGCTTAATGGATTGATCCCAAAATTGGATAATTAAATATTTTCCACAGCAAAACTATTAACACATGGCACCCCTTTTCACGACCACTAAGAGAGAGATTTTGCTGGAAAATCGTCCCTTTTCTATGAAGAAAAAGATAATTGACAGTCTTTACCAGAGTGTCCAACAAAATAAAATAAAAACTACAACAACAAGATTTGTTGCTTACCCTGTTACCGGAAGTTATGGGTTGATATGGATCTCTTTTAAAAGTTCGAGTAAACATTTTTTTATCCCGACTTTCTGTCTTTATTGGGCCTTCCCAATACGAATATGATTAAATAACACTTAAACTAGGTATCATTCAATATTCTTCTCTTATTTTGTTCTAAATAAATGATTACTCCCGTCTAAAACGTCTCTCTTCACGGCTCATAATTGACATCTCGGAAACCCAGTTAAAATACGACGACGTGTAAAATAAAGGGATAACTATGACTAAGTGCAAAAATTTTAACCACATACTCAGGAAGGCCTAAGAGACAATAAAAAAATGATTCCAGAATTTTAGCTCTATATTTAAAAAATGGGGCAAAACCCTCTTTTCCTACTGAAAATCAGCGCCTATGATACGCATAGACTGAGATGGATTAGATCCATAGATAAAACGTACATCTGTTAACAATATCTACTACCATGCGGTCGTTTTTTTGCAGCACCTCTAAATACAGAAACGACAAAAATTAACATTCTTATTAGTAATAATACCTGATAGGGTAATCGTTAAACCAGTTAGTTCCACTATTTTGCATTGGTTTTTCATTATTTCGTTACAAACTGGCAAAACTACAACATTTTCATTCATTATAACCACTCGCTACCGATAAAACACACTTCCTGTAGGTACAGCTAGATAAAATACCTATTTATTATAACAAAATCGAAAGGAATAGATAATAAAAAACTTTTAATGTATCCGTGGCAGTCTTGTGCCATAACGTAGAAAACCAAACCAGCGAACTATATTGTGCCAGAATCTGCACCCAACACAAATTTCTTTATTTAATAGGTAACTATATAGTCGCATAGGCGGCGTTAAATAAGGATTTAATATAATTTTGAAAAATTTATAGTCATAATTAACCCTGTATACAGGGTGTCCCAAATTAAAAAAAAATGCCTTTGATGGCCATTAAGATAAACCAAACAGATCTAAGACATCTACTGTTATTGTAACACTACTACTATACTTGAAGAATAGCCCATAAAATGTATAAAATAGAATAATTTTAATACAAAAAATCTAGTTGTCCCTGACATAAATCAAAAATATATATCTGATATGTTATATGATGCCAATAATAGTGAGCCATGAAAAACGGACCGCCCTGTATAGGCATCTACTTAGTTATATCCATTTTATATTATATTGTGGCATATATTAATTTTTTAGCATTCCACCAATTTGATCAATGAAATGTCAAGGAATAACAAAGAAAAATTGTCTGCTTTTTATGTTTGGGGATATAACTCGCATTTTAGTTTCATAAAATTAATGCTGCATCATAGAAATTTATGAGCCGTAACTCACTTCTTCAAAATGTATTACGGCTCCATTTTATTTACTAGTTTTCTGTCTTTATCCCCTGCACTGCTTTGTTCCTACAATGAATCAATCAGAAGTCTGGAGGGCACATAACTGTGAAATTTATAAAATATGGCTTCTTGTATAGCTTTATATTAATTGAATAGAATAATTTCATAGCAAAGAGACAGAGGAAAACTATACTTGAACAGTTACGAAGGACGATGGTACAATAGTTACTATATTTTCAGTATTTTGTAGTTAAATGCACATTGCTTTTCTCATAACAGACTTGGCCATGTTACTAGAAAATTATTTTTTTATCGCTTGACTCTAAATTTTACTCATTTTCAGGTGTCCCTCAAGGTTCAGTATTAGAACCACTTTTGTTTAATTTATTTACAAATGACATCAATCTGAGTATTGACAGTAATACGTTGTTGTATACTGACGACCTAAAATTGGTCAGAAAACAAAGAGTGAAACTGCAATCCGTCTAATATCAACGAATAACTCTTGGTATGACACTAACTTCTTACCACTTAATATCAAGAAATCTTTTAGCATGTATGTCATTTCCTAGAAATATCAACTTTTCTTCTATTAGTTATGCATATAATACTGATATGGTATATTTGATAAAATGTGACCAATTTTGTAGTTTCGTCCGACAGCAGACTAGCGTCTGTTAATTATATTAATGCCATCAGCAAAAGTGCCTATCTTAGTTCTATCATTCGAAATTCTAAACAGTTTCGGTGAACACTACTAAATAACTTTAGTATTCACTGGTTCACTCTAAACTGGAATATGTATGGAGTCCAGACTATAACATTCATAAAATCAGCTTAGAAAAAATTCAAAGAAAATTTCTTAAATATCTAAGTTTTAAATATAATAACTATTCGCAAAATCCCTCAATTTGATCTATTAACAATTAGTGACTTAATTCCAAGAAAACTAATTTTCTGTTTCGTTTTTGTTTCCTGTTAACCTCTTAACTACAATTTTAAATTTTAATATTTTGGGAGATGAACTCGCTGCAATCTTTTATTTTATTCGAAAACACCAGGAATAAATGTTCTTCAATTTGCTTCAATAAATGTATGTTCATTTTATGTATTTATACGGGTTTAACTACGACTAAGTACAAATATTTAAAGAGAGGATAGAGAAAATTAAGAATTAACAGAATCAGCCTTCAAAAAAATTCCAAACTTATTTATAAAGCCAAAAAATGTTTTGATATTATATTAAACCCTTATTTACCGACGATTATGCGGCTCGTCCGCCGCACGTTTGAAGTTTACAGAGTCAGCGTAGACAACCAGCAACGCAACGGTAAAAATGGTTGCCATGTCATAATTTAAATCCTGTGTTTACGTTGTAGTTCTTCAGTTTTTAGTGCCTTTTTTAATTTTAAACATTTTATAGTTATTAAATAAAGGAATTTGTGTCAAGACAGATATTGTCCCACAATCTAGTTATGGGACAAGACTGCCGCGAGTGCATTAAAAGTTTTCTATCTATTAGTATCTATTCCTTTCGTTCGATTTTCTTATGATAAATAGGCATTTTTTCTAACTGTACCGATGGGAAGTGTATTTTATCAGTAATGAGTGGTTGTAATGAGTGAAAATCTAGCTTTGCCAGTTTGCAAAGAAATAATGTATCTATCAGGTATTATTACTAATAATAAGATTCTAAATTTTTGTCGTTTCTGCATTTAGAAGCGCTGCAAAACCGACCGCATAGTAGTTGAGATTACTGACAGATGTAATTTTGTTCAGCAGCGCATTTTCGATTTTTGTTTTACTTATGCTAATGTAAATTGACTTTATTTTTTTCCATTTAATATGTATTATTCGTGCCTTGTAATTGACTCTGTCCTATAGTCGCAGCAAGATACGTGAAAAACGGGTCTAAATAGGAAAAAGTTCCGTACAAGATGGATCGGAATGCGGTTTTCTGCATTTGCTTCTAAAAATTATTAATCCAAAATTCACCTAGGTGGGAATATGCTGAAATTCGTAGTTGCATCGCTGCAGCCAAAAATGCATTCGAAAAATGCATTTTTTGAGACGCCCTTTGGACGACTTAATAAATTTGTAAAAAAGAGTCGGAATTGGCCCAGAATGGGTGCCCTGGGGTTTTGAGGTCGCTGATCACGATTATGATGTCCAAATTGTCACCCTGACCACCTGGGGCTCAGGAACGCCGACGAAAGTCATCTCCGTGGAACTCTCACAAAATTCATCCCGGGAAGGAAAAACACTTGGTACCCGAGGGTTTTTTGGGTCGCTGAATTCAAATATGGCATCGGCGAACACCCCCCAGACACCTGGTGCGCCACAACCTGGACGTGAACGTCATCTCCGTGGAACTCCCGCACAATTCATGCGGGAAAGGAAAAACACTTGGTGCCCGGGGGTTTTTTGGGTCGCTGAATTCAAATATGGCATCGGCGAACACCCCCCAGACACCTGGTGCGTCCCAACCGGGACATGAACGTCATCTCCGTGGTACTCGCGAAGAATTCATGCGGGAAAGGAAAAACACTTGGTGCCCGGGGGTTTTTTGGGTCGCTGAATTCAAATATGGCATCGGCGAACACCCCCCAGACACCT
Organism: Monochamus saltuarius; assembly: GCA_025584915.1. NCBI lineage: Eukaryota > Metazoa > Arthropoda > Insecta > Coleoptera > Cerambycidae > Monochamus > Monochamus saltuarius. The sequence goes on from CM046723.1 coordinate 58,621,878, forward strand.
GGTGCGCCACAACCTGGACGTGAACGTCATCTCCGTGGAACTCCCGCACAATTCATGCGGGAAAGGAAAAACACTTGGTGCCCGGGGGTTTTTTGGGTCGCTGAATTCAAATATGGCATCGGCGAACACCCCCAGACACCTGGTGCGCCCCAACCTGGACATGAAGGTCGTCTCCGAGGTTCTCCAGATATACTCAAAAAAGACGAACGGAAAACTGTTAAGGGGGCTTTTTGGGGCGTCTCATGATTTCATACATTATGGAACTAATATTCTGTGGATGTGCAGGAAATTGTAATCTGATGAACTGTACTTGTAGGAAGCACGGCCTCCCTTGCAATGTTGCATGTAAAATTTGTAAAGGCGCTACTTGCTTTGTGAAGGCGCTACTTGCAGCAATACCGATCGATATTCAGTTGAAGACATTATTGCGGCAGAGGAAGAGACCTTAGATAAGAAAGATGACAAAGAAAATGAACAGGCTAACGATTTGTCACTTGATGGAGAATCCGATATTTAGTAACGAGTTGAAATTATGAATGAAGCAGGTTAGGTCAAGTTACGGTTGAATTGTATTTGATTTGAGATCAATAAAGAGTTTCTGAAACTCAATTACATAAAAATCCACTTTCTTTTCACTTTATTTCTTTCCAGGATACATAATTGAACTTTAATCCTTCTCGACGTCAAATTCTGCTTTGGTGGCCGAAAAAACCCCCTTTAACAATTTCTCGTTCGTCTTTTTCGAGTGTGTCTGGAAAGCCTGGAGACGACCTTCAGGTCTAGGTTGCGGAGCACCAGGTGGTCGGGGATCCTGTTCGACGTCAAATTCTGCTTTGGCGACCGAAAACACCCACGATTTCAGGTTCATCTTTTTCGAGTGTGTCTGGAAAGCCTCGGAGACGACCTTCATGTCCAGGTTGGGGCGCACCAGGTGTCTGGGGGTGTTCGCCGATGCCATATTTGAATTCAGCGACCCAAAAAACCCCCGGGCACCAAGTGTTTTTCCTTCCCGGGATGAATTTTGTGAGAGTTCCACGGAGATGACTTTCGTCGGCGTTCCTGATCCCCAGGTTGTCAGGGTGGCGATTTTGACAACATAAACGTGATAAGCCACCTAAAAAAACCCAGGGCACCCATTCTGGGCCAATTCCGACTATTTTTTACAAATTTATTAAGTCGTCCAAAGGGCGTCTCAAAAAATGCATTTTTCGAATGCATTTTTGGCTGCAGCGATGCAACTACGAATTTCAGCATATTCCCACCTAGGTGAATTTTGGATTAATAATTTTTAGAAGCAAATGCAGAAAACCGCATTCCGATCCATCTTGTACGGAACTTTTCCCTATTTAATCCGCAACTTGCTGCGACTAGTATCTTGGTAGTGTTACCAAATAAATTGATACATATTTTTATTTGTATCTTTCTTAAAAAAAATTAACTCAACATTAGCTACACACCTTCACTTATATAAATCTCAACGAGCATGAATATCGGGTTAAACTTTCAACAAAACTTTCGGTCTTCTTTCACATGCCTGCTCGTCACGCACCAAGAAAAAATTGATAAACATATTTCACTCTGGGAGAATACTGAAAACGAATATGAAATCTCGCGATCTCCTCGAGAGCGGAATGTTTTTTATCCCTTCCTATTTAAATTTGAAATGGTTCTATTGAAATATTCATGTAAGTGTATAAACTTTTTGCTTTGAATTTTAAATGACAGTTTATGGTTTCCATTTGTATATCAAAATGTAAGATATTCGACATGTTCGTCTTGCCACAGTAGTGATCATCGTTCTCGAAACACAATCTCTTATCAGTTGAAAAAATCATTAAAAATAAATATTCTTAATATTCAACTCGGAACAAGTAAATTGTAGAAAGCGCCAGTCATTTACTCATCAAATTTCACAGTTACGAGAATTTTTATATTTTGGCATCAATTTCACCCAAAACTAATCCGTCAACATAGGCTCAACCGTTGTTTAAAAGTATAAATTTCGTGTTTTATTTTAGAACCCTTCTAATCTTAAAATACCATACAATACAAATGGCATCTTGAAACGTCACACTTTTATCATAAGACATTATTTTTAACGTAGATGAAATTACTAATAATGGTTCCAATCCAAACTCGGCATTGATACATCATAGGAGATAGAAGCTGCAAAAATCTCCACCAGTTACGAATGTTTAATGAATTTAAATGACTTGTTTGTCTAGTTTTTCTATAACATTAAGAAAAAAATCAAATATATTTGGTTGATAGTATTTAATTTTTATTTCACGACTTTGTATGAAAAACATAATATAATGTCCTATTTTGAGGCACATTCAAGTTAGGAATTTGGGTTATTTCATAAATAAAATTCCAGTTCTCCTTTGCTTTACTAAATAAGGCAAAATATGCGTGTGTCCTATATAATACACTCCAGACAGAGAGATAACGCTTGGTGAAGCTCTATTCGACGAAGTTTAAAAACACTTCAGATATCTTAGAATGTTTACAGAAGGGGAGACAGACTATACTAGACAAATATGCACTATAAACCACTTCGGGTCAGATATATATTAAGCCGAACTTTGGGAATAAGCTATAAAATTGTAATATAATCTTAATGGGAACACGAGTCCGAGACAAACATATAAAGAAAATTGCCATTCATTTTTCACTACTAGATGTTTGTTTAGTATCACGTATGAAATTTCAGAATTACTTCGTGCAGCTAATTCAACACGGGAGGATTATTTTGACGAAAGTAGAGATAAAATAATTAATATATTTAAAAATGATGGTAATGTCGGGTTTATTTTGTATTGCAGCGTTTTATTATAAACGTATAGCTGCAAATCTGTGTAAGAAACCTTTTTCCATTATGTTAAAAAATAAATTTTTATTGAGGGTTTGTTATACAGGGTACAGGGTGAATACAAAAAAAATATAAGGGGCGATTCTCTGACGAAAATTCTGAGTTTTTGGTATCAAGTTTTTGAAAAAACTCTTCACTGAAAAGTTACTCCCCTCCAAAAATTGAAAAAAAAGAATATTTTTCTTTTTTAAGTATATCAAGCTAAAGAAACCAAACTTGGTGAACATTATCTGTCAATAAACCTACACTGTTTGAAATTTTTTAACCCTATTTAATATTTTTGTAAGGAGTTGAAATAATCAATCCATATGACATTTTTTCTCATATTTTCTTTCGATAAATTTTGTTCTTTAAAAAATATGTCTAAATAGCTCCATTCGTTTACTAATTGTTCAGATCTCTTCAAGTTTTTTCGAAAAGTTAAGGATTTATGAGAAAAATAATGAATGTATAGCAATGCATTTTTAAAAATGAGCTATTTAATGCAAATGTATTTTGCCGAAAGATCTAGTGGCCTGTTTCATGCAATGGATAATAACAACGACATTTTATGATGTAAGTTGTCAAAACAAAAAATTATAACACCCTGTAACTCTCTTATTAAGCTTTGAATATAAAATTGTTATATAACGAACCCCAATTATTATCGTTGATACAATATATCGGTGAAGTTTGGTAAAACTTATTGATAACACCCTGTATATGGTAACGAAATTTTCTATAATAAACGATCCAGATACATTTCTCAAATCATATATACAAAAGATTTAAAAAGTATTAAAAGAAGGTAGATATATATCGGGAAGTCACGCGAAAATAGAGCATTTACCTTGTCTCCTGTATTTTTCGAGATACAAAAAAAATATATAAGACTGAAAGTTATGGAGACTGTTAAATATTTTTTAAAGCACTCATTATAAAGACAATTAAATATCGCATTTTCAAGATGTAGGCCTAACTTAGTATTAGTATTTTTATATTATTGGAAAGATCGCAAAATGAGCTGTTCAGAAATATGGTATACTGGTACTACGTATATTTTACCTAATAATTATAGAGTAGAGCTATAGAGTTTTTTTTGTAAAGTTGTTTCTCTAATTTTTATAAAAAAAACCCTAACGTATCATTGTGTTGTTGTAAAATTATATCAAGATAATATTGCCGTTAGCCACCTCTAAAATTATATTTAACTTTTATTAGTATCATGTGTTGATTTATACACATAAATCAACTGGTATTAATATATACAGAATTAGTTCCCAACAGTTCATTTTACACTTTTAAGAGAATGGATTTCCATATATCAACACAGATATTTAATGTTCTCTTTCCATACGTTGAACAACGGCCGTGTTTTGGTTTTGAATAGTTTTAATTTTGTATTCGGATGGTAAGCTTGTAACACATTTGCACGAGTTGTACAAAAAGAGGAAGTCGAAATAATTTGTTGAGCTTGTTCTGTGGACAATTTGTTATCTGCATAGAAAACTATACATGACACCACTAGAAATGGCATACATTTGTTTTTCAAGTCATGTAAAGCGTGCTATGTATAAAATTTAAAATATATCATCAATCGTATTGAGTGCATGAATAGTAAGTTTAACAATTAAGATTCGAATTTCGATGTAACCAGACCTATAGAGTTACTAACTTCTGTTCTGGATGAGGCTGTAATTTAGGTCTATCCAAAATTTGCCATAAAAAGAAATAGAATATATATGTGTGTAGTTTGATTTGATTCGATCGAATGTGTTCGATTTACTTAAGTCGTTGTTCTGACTAAAATTTTAATACGAAAAATTCAGTTAACAACTGATTTCATATAGTTCTCCTATAGTAACGTATAGTTACACTTTAATACTGCATATGATTATTACTGTTACAGAAATTGATGAGGGGACTTACGAACAGTCTAAACTTGTATGTGCTTTATGGAATGCTATCGAGTGCAAATATTGTTAGCAGTAAATTTACATTTAAATATCTAAGTTTTACCTAATCTAATTAGCTTAGATATTTTAAAATCGAAATTAAACAAATTTAAAGCTAGTTACGGACGGTGAGTGATAATATAATATATATTTATATCTTTATAATAAGATATATTACAGCACACTGCCGTATTTAGGTATACACATATAAACGGCATCTGACGTCATAGGTCTACGCTGTGGCGGCGACCGTGTGTGAGGGCGTAGCCGTTTTTAGGCTTATTTTTCCACGAAATTGTCTAGGACAAACGCCATTTCGATTAAAATAATGCATTATTTCTTCTGCACGCATTTGGAAAAATCATGTAATTTCCCCATTGTGTCGTTTACAATTGCATGAATATTTGCGACATATTTTTGTTCGTGTACATGGCAATACTGAAAGAGCAAGCATCATACAGTCAACAAAAATAGAGATGAGACAACAAATACGATCCGCAAATGTTTCGTATTTTCTAAAGAACGCTCCGTCGTCCATTTTGCGAGATGGCCGCCATTTACGAAACACCCGATCGTCGGTTAGGCGAGCTGCACTCCAGAGGACATCTAGAATTTTATGCGACGCGTTATCAAGCCGAGGCATTGTGCGCTGGGTCTATCTGTGACAACTGCCCCACCGAGGCGATAACTGCTAACGAGCTATCCTGCCATCCCGCTATCGCGTCATCTCCGGAGGAGGAGTGCCTGTGGCGGCGTCGGCAGTTACCCTGATTAGAGGCACGCGTCTATATTAAACTTATTCTTCGTTGTGGCGCCATGCCTTTTCTTTGTTTCCGCACTCCTCATAGGGATAATATTAGAGCGGGGTAATTGGAGTCGGTTGGTTGGAGGGTCTCGGGGCCGTCTGTCTGGTTTTGGGGAAAGTTGTTCTCGCGGAGTAATTTGGTCTGATCATACTTTCCACTTGCGTTTGACGGGAATCCAGATTAGAATCTCGGCCCAAGGTAGCTCCACGCCAATAAAAATAATGGCGATGCTGCCGTGGGGCGCGCTTTGCATTAAAACAAGGACGGAGGAACTCGTTTAAGTAAAAGACAGAGTACTGAGGTGTGTAGAATATTTAGACGTCTACTTACTGCTGGTGATACTACGCGAATTGATAGAATCAATATTATAAAACAAAAGTTGTCTTTGAGAAAATAAAAGATTTAACTTTTGTAAAATGTTATTTAATGGTTTCAATGGCTACAGTCAAGAATACAAGATGATTCACTTAACACTCTTAAGGCAAATTATAGTGGAATTAAAAAAGGTAGCTATTTTAGGAATTGTTAATAGCTTCATTTTTCTGTGCAGACATCACTGTGACATTTCAGACGTCGATGTTGCGAAGTCTCTAATTTTTTTTGCTCTCAGCAACTCTGACCGTACTATATATAAGGACGTATTCTGTGCTTCAAATGCTGAAGTGGCCAATATGGTTTACATTTACAGCCCTGCAGATGGAAATAGTACTGAGGCTAGGCGAATTTATATTCAAATCATCCAACTCCAAGAATGTTCAGAAATGTTTCTCAACGTCTTCCGGGGTCAGACTCATTTCAGGAAGATCTAATTATTGGGAGACCTTTGAGTGTTAGAACGTGTAAGTTCAAGCTATTCTATACGAAACTGAAGAAGAATGTGAACCATAAATTAGTTTTGTCCGCTCTGAAGCATCAACAGTTATACCCATATCACATACAAAGTGTTCAAGCATTACTGCCGCAAGACTAGCTTGCCACTGGAATTTGCAATAAATTTAACAAAATGTTGGCTTTACCGCTGCCATATTGTTTACCGACGCAGCTAATTTGTTTAGAGATGCTGTAATAAACTTCCACAATAAACACGTTTGACCTGAAAACTCTACTTCTACTACCATAATAGAATCTCGATTTCAACATCAGTTTTCCTTGAATGTATGGGTGGGTATTACTGCAAATTTTCGTGTTGGTACTTTATACCAAGAACTTTAACTGGTGCCCCCCTATAGACATTTTCTTGAAAACGTTTTACCTGAACTACTTGACGATGCTACCTATGCGCTAAGACAAAAATGTGGTTTATGCACGACGGGGCTCCTCCACATTTTAGTTTGACTGCTCGTGAATTTTTTAATGAAAAATTTAGTAATAGCGTGATAGGTCAAACTTGTCCACCTAGATCACCCAATATGAACCCTATTGATTCTTTTATTTGGGGATGGGCATCTCAATACATTAGTTTACAAGGTTCACATTGAATATGAAAAGCATTTACGTTAACAATTTATCGCTGATTGTGATATCATAAGAGCTACTTCTGGAATTTTTGCACGTGTTCGAGCTGCAATTTCAAGAAGATCTGAAGTATGTATATTGACTAAATGTGGCCATTTCCAACATTTGTTAAAATAAATCATAGTAAAAAGTTACTCAACTGATTTTAATTTGTCTAAGTTAAACGAAAAGAAATTTTACCGTATGATTTCCTTACCCTCGTATTTCTCATAAAAATAAAATCAGAACAAGCCCAGCGGGGAGCTGTCTGATTTGGGAAAGGTTATTTTCGTGGAGCAATTTACTCTGCCATACCTTCCGTTTACTACTGACGTGAATGTAGATTAGAATTTCGGCATGGCCAACATTATATCGATAAACATAACATGTTTTGGAACACTGTTCGTATAAATTAAACATTAAACATTATATTGTCAAAAACGAAAACGAAAATTGTAATTCAGATATAAAATCATAAATAAAATCATAAAATGTATACCAATGCAGTATTTGCATATATGCATATATATGTAGAATATTTTTCTAGTTTTTCAGTAGCGCGTGACACAAGCAGGAATATACTATAGGTTCCATATTATTATCTAGATATGCGTTAATCTTCAGAAGGTACATATTTTTATACTGTGCTATTGCGACATGGTTCAAAGGATACGGAATATATCAACAATAATAAATAAATTGTGTCACATTATTTTTTTTTTGTATCCCTACTATAAGAATACCGGGTGGACCAACGATACAGGGCGTTGAAAGTTGAAATTATTGTATGGAGTCGATTCTCTATGCTAAAGAGTTGTTTGGTCATAAAAGAAAATGCTAAAATCAACAGACCTCCAAAAACTATTGCTTTCTGGAAGCGTCAAGCTGTAGGATATATGCCGAAAAACAAGTTTTAACGGCAGAACGTAATCAAATTTTTATGTTTCTAGGTGACAAATATCTACTAATGCAATTTTAGTGTTTGAGATTTTTGGTGTGTGTCGAAGAGATGTAATACGTTTAAATATAGACGATGTGGTCGATAATAAGCGCTTTCTTTTGTGTTTTTACGAGATGGAAAAACTTCATCAAGAAGTTTCACCGTTACCAATGAAGAATATAGGCCCTGCACACATTATCGTAAATATGCAGCTCTACGCTCTAAAAATATAAACAGTAGAACATTATTTGTTGCATATCGGAGCGACGGTTGTTACGCTCAACACGTTGGATGCCATACCATCAGTGGAGTTATATAGAATAATCCATACAAAGAAAATTTGAGGCATCACGAAAACTGTTTAATCCTTCTCACTTGCAAAATACGACAACTATATCATTGGTTCGAGAAAATCAAAACATTTGCGAAGAGTTTACTTCATAGTTTACTTCAATAGCTGTAGTTTGACTACAAAATCTTCATAAAAAATATACACCAAAAACATACGCCATCATGTGTCTCCTTTGAAAAGAAAATCAACGTGTCTCAGATTTTTCTTTTTTTAACTCTAAAATTTCCAGGTGAGAAGATTTAATTGAAACACCCTGTATTTGTTCTTGTGTTACGTACTACTGAAACACTAGAGAAAAATAATAATCTACATATACGATGCAAATGCTGCAGTTGTATAAATCATTTGAAAACTTACACGATGTGATAAATTACATAGCCACATGTAAACAACAGAAGTTCGCGTTCTGTATAATTAATGATATACGTTTGTTCGGCAATGTTAAGTGCCTTGTTGTTCAATTAATAGTAAACACATGGTTGTTATTTCAAGCGTGCAAAAATTACACAACTGAGGTTCGGTTGCATATACCACAAAATTAGTGATATGACATTTAAAAATATTTGTAGTAGAAATACAGGGTGTCCAGGATATGAGTACTAAAATGTATTATGTATATGACCAAAGCAACAAAAAACTTTTCTGAAAAAATGTCTAAAACGAGTAGTTTCGATACAAATACATTTCAAAAATAAAAATACAATTTCTATAAATTGTGTAAGTATTAATGAAATACACAACAGGGTTCCTAAAACTCTTTCAAATTGTTGTACGAGAACATTGCAATCTATTGTTACCCTGCTGTTAACCTCAAACTAGACAGTTAGAAATAGTTGTGCATCGTACATACCTAGATAGGTACTTCACTTTGTGACCAGTGCGTTTCGTTAGTACTTAGTGTTTGTTTAATGTTTGTGAGCGCACAAAAACACATTACACTAAACAGAAAAAGGTTTTTTAATTTTTTTAATGTCTCAATTTCATGCGAATATACAAAATGATTAGTAGAATGCATTCGCTATGAAATAACCTTTGCAACGATGTGCCACATATGGTATGGTGCCATTTGAAAATTTAGAGGGGGTGGCTGTGACGGCTAAGGGGTTGATGACAGAAATTCGTATTTTTTTAAAAAAGATGTCCCCTTTGTTATCTTTGTTGACATGTCTTGGCAATTTTCAACCAAAAGATAGTTTTAAAAGATACTAAGGGTGCCTACTTTTCGTTGAAAAACTCTGTATATTACTAATACAGTAATTTCCGGATGGATTTTGAATGGAAACGTTGTAGCATGTTCAGCGTTACTGCTACCTCGTTTAAAAATTTTAAATTCAACATAAAGACGAAGCAATACTTCTGCCTCTCTGAAATACTATTACATGCTGCGGCACTATTTTTTTCCTATGTATTTCTCAAAACTGTTGTTTAATAAAAGTACAATAATGAATAAGTAAGTATATAAAATACTTCCAGAATGTGGCAGGACGACTAGTGGAATAGAACGTCTTTGCCGTGCAATCACCGCATTTATATCTTGTTTCAGAAAAAGCATACATCGCGTCTATGCTGGCTGCGACAAAAATTCAAATAAATCACATTACACATTGGAGCATAAACTTTTATGGAAGTCAAAGGTCCGCGAAAACCTGCTTTCATGCAATATGGAATTGTGAAATCCTGCAAAACGCGGCATCTTAATTTCGTTGAAAATCTCTCTAGCATGATACAAAAAGTTTTAGGATGTAGGAGTATATTTGACTGGTAAAGTTAGTTATCTAGGCGACCATGTGGATACTCTATATGGATTGTACCAGATACTTTAAATTTAATTTAAATAAATTACTTTTATCATTAGACAGACAGAATGTGTCACAACAAGAACCCGGTAAATATATTACGAAAACCAACACAAACTGAAATCTGAAATTTGTATAAGTACGGAGTTTTTTCCAATGATCTATTCAATGAATGGTTCTGTCAACTTCGTTGTCTTAACAAAAACACCCTATATATTATTGCATTTACGAAAGGAACATAAAATTTGATTTAAAAATTGCCCAAACTACACCGTAACAAATTTTGAGTAAAATTTGACTCAAAATCAACACAATTGATTGTTAAAACGAGTCCACACCTGATTGTGTTAAAATAATAACACAATTTATTGAGTAATTTTCACTCAGTTATGTGTTAGCTAAATAAATCTTTTATGAGTAACTTTGAATATCTTTTGAGTTAGCTTATTGAACTATGTGTTACTACAAACCCAGAATTGAGTAGTATTGTCAATATATTTCGTTGTTTTTTCAACAAACCACCTTTCTGACGAAAAATTGTGTCGATAAACTCGTTTCTGCATTAAAATATTCAATTCCTTAAAATTCAACACCAAAATAATTTCACTCATAAATGAGTTTGAGGTTACTCAATGATATTTTTTACTGTGTATGTACTTCATACCTAAGTCTTACTATTTTCTGGATATTTCACAATCTACGAAGTTTTAACAAATACGAAAACTTAAGATTACTTTATCATATCGTCATACAAAGAATCTTAAAACTTGCACGAAATATTATATAAAGATAAGTTATATTTAAGTAACATTCGCTCTTCACATCTGCTAATGCTTGAATTGAAAAAGGGATTTCGAAATAAAACAGCGTAAATCAACATAGCCGCAATATTTCGATGCTAAATAAAAGCTCTATGAACAAAGAACCCATATCACTTTGCTTGAAGATATCACGAACTTGGAAATAAGTCACTAGTAATCTAGGTATTATGGTATTAATATCAATTCGTTAAATGCCTAAGCGAATTATTTATGAGCGAGGATTTTACCAGTATGGACAAGAAAAATTACTTCGTTTTACGCGGTTGATTTATTGTCGAGTTTGTCTCCTCACATACTACTACTGTATAAATTAGAAGTATTATTGCACCATTAATAACGCAATTATTTAAGCATGCAATATATGAGAAAAGTTAGTAAAAGACAAAAGTTAATAGGCATATAAACAAGCAGGTAGTAATGTTTATTACAAAATAAGCGAAATTTCGTGAAATTTGCTTCAAACGATCGAAAGATAAGAAAGAAAATGTGATTTATTTCTTCAATTTTGACACCCTATATCTCTGTTATTATAGATTTTGGTGGATTTTTTAATTTTTTTAGGATAAGCTAAAGTAAATCGACTTATTTTGGTCGCAGTACATGCTGTTACAGTATGGCTCATTACTTTGACTTTACTTTTAGATAAATTGCATGCATTATGAGATTTAGATGCGTTTTTCTCAGAAACCATTGCTTCTATCGACATCAATAAGAGATAGGGGAGAAAATTTTTTTAGTCCAAAATGAGATACAGTGTAGCACAAACAAGTCGTAGCGATTTAAAGAGGTTCAAATTATCGTTGATGGCGCCCTCTAGCAGATATACCAATATCGTCGACATATTCGAATTTCTAGTACCACAAAACCCCTCTATATCAAATTTCATAAAATACGGTCGATGCGATCGAAAAATAATAAAGAAAATTTATTTTTTCACCTTTGACACCCTGTTTGACTTAATCGCTCTATTTTGAGGCAGCAACATGCTCATTATTAATGAATCACCCTGTATAAGGTCATCGCTCTCCCAACACTGATTTTCCTGTTGATGACTCCTGTGCACTTGTAGAGTGCATGAAGCCTCGATTTCGTTTGCAACCCCTACAAAAGGTAGACTTTCTAATATAATGCAGGTGCTTCCTTAGTCAACAGCATCTAGTTTGAATACCTTTCACTAGACGAAGATTCATCCTAGTCATAGCTAAGTATTGTTTGGCTGTATCCTTGCTAGGGTACTCTAAGAACACCTTAGCAGCTATTTGTTTCACCCCACCGTTTTTCAAACTATTTGCGGGCGTTCTTCTTAATAATTTCAAGAAAAGCTGACAGCGGAAGCTTACTGGAGGGACCATGTCCAAAGATACACCCGATATACTCCTAGCCAGCTGATCAGCTGTTGCTGATTGAAGCCACTTCCAGTGCTTGGTGGCACTCCCATGCTGATTTAGTTGTTATCTTGATTATGTATACTGAACTAATATCTATGTAGATTCTGATGGTTTTGTCCGTTATATGCCTGCGGACAATTTCCTTGACGGCTATGGTTATACCTGCTAATTACTTTTGTATCACAGTAGCATGCCTATCTATCGCCCACTGATATCGGATGTACAGGGATCTGGAATAGATTCCACATCCTGCCCCTTACTTTTTTGATCGGTTTGTGAAGATATTGATTACACCCTCGCGGACAGTCTCCTCACTCCTCATAATTGCCGTGTAAAAGCAAACTTGAGAGAGATACTGCCTGCAGAAGGGGCATCCATTCCCCATTCCACAGGCGACTTCTAATCTTTCCACATTCTGCATCTCTACATACAAATATTGTTGAGGCAAAGTATAGTTATCACAGCCACTTCTTTTAGATAAATGTCCAAAGGAGGGAGACACATAGCTATGGCGGGCGTAGTTCGCATAGCTCTAGTTATGCTCAAACAGGCAATCCTTTGTACCTGATTGTGCTTTTGTTCAGCTGTCGACTGTTGGACTTTTGGGCCATCCGACGACAACCCCATAGATTCAACATTGGTCTCACAATGGCACTGTATATCCACCTTTGGTTTCATTCCCCAGGTTTTACCAACAGTCCTGTACTGCTCATATGATATGTACGCCTTTTTTAGTCTTCTCTATAATGAAGTCTCCAGCTTAACGTAAAGTATTTAGAAGAGTTGGTGACCATTGCCCTCACACCACTATTCGATGGTTCTTAGGGAAGAAGGATTCCTTCGAACTTTTCACTAATCAGCATAGTGAGATCATATTGTTTCAATTAATATTGTAAATTTCTTTAATATTTTGTAAAATGACATGAGATAAATATTATGTCAATATAAATAATTTCCTTAAAATTTTTCAAACATTCAGGATTACACCGAACGACTTAATATGCAATTTCAACGGCACTAATCCATATTTTCATATCCGTATGAGTCATGTATAGGTCGAGAACCTCGGAACAGACCACACCCCTAGACGTAAATAACCCCGCAAGTTTGCCGTCACATCGCCTTCCGCGAAGCCATGGGGGACCCGACAGTTTCGCTATTGCGGCGTCAACAATATCCGAATACGTGAAGGTCGCAGCGTACGTGGGCCAGGGACTCGGGGTCGTCACATTGGACACGGCCAACGGAGAAGGATTTGGAACGGCTTTTGTAAGGACCGGGGGTTATGACGTTTTTAGAGGAGCATACAAGGAATAATACGGGACCGGCCACTTGCGTCCTGCATTTTAATCGGCGGATTATCGGGAGGGAAAAAGGTCAGGGCCTTCAGGTTCGACGTGTGTGTCGGGAAAACCGACTTTTTTGTTGTAGAAAATTTATGACAAAAGTACAACTAAAGGAACCCTGCATATAATACATACAGGGTGTCCCATATAAAACTTTCCACCTGAATATTTTGTTTAATATGAAGTTTGGAAAAAATTCCAAGAACACGTCGATTTTTAATTTGACGTTGACTTACATCATTACTTTCTTGTAGATAGAGGTATCTTGAAATTTCAAATGGCACTGTAGAGCGTGTGATACGTTTGAAAGCTCTTTTGATACTGACTGAATCCGTAAAAAAAATAAAATCATTATTCGTTTTCAAGAAAAAAACATTGAAATACAAATTTTTGGAATTTTATATTATATGCTCAAATTGTGCACCCATTTTAGTTTGACTGCTCGTGAATTTGTACACACATAAAACTTTGAGAACGTGAAGAGCAAATCACTCTGTATAGCTTTTATTCAAATTTCACACATAGAGGTAATGAGGGACCTTGAGTAACACCACCACATTAGTGGCCATATTGATGCTGTTGTCTCTGATGCAAACATAGCATATGGTTTTATCGTCCGCAATTGTCGTGACTTTGCAGATAGCAACACACATAAACTTCTTTATTTCAGTTTCGTTAGATCTAAACTTGAATACGCCTCTCTTGTGTGGTCCCCCCATTGTGCTGTTCACATTAATAAATTAGAATTAGTTCAACGTAGGTTTCTAAAATATTTGAGCTTTAAATCGGATGGTCTTTACTCTCCCATTGGATTTCCACACGATGAGCTTTTAAAAACTCATTCTGTTCCTTCTCTTGCAATTACACGTAAATATTGCTCTCAGGTTTTTCTTCATAAAGTGATACATAATTCAGCAGATTGCCAAGAGTTCATGTCCAAATTATTTTTTGTTGTCCCAAGACTTAGTTCTAGAGGAAATTTAACTTTCTATCTACCCGCCGCCAGCACTAATATTCTTAAATATTCTCCTCTTTTTATAATCTGTAACAATTCTAACGTCAACAATATAGATATTTTTAATTGCAGCCTTAATGATATAAAATCTTTTTACCTAAAATGATTAAGTTGATTCTAATTTTAGTGTTTGTTTGTATATGATTATTTTATATTTTTTAACTATTACTTTTTATATATGCATATTGTTCTGTGTTTTCCTGTTCTGTAACTGGGTTTCTTGTACCTGTTGAACAGTGTAATGTAAATAAATAAATAAATAAATAAATAAATATATTTTGAGGACATGTAGAAGAAAACACTCCATATAGTTTTTGTTCAAATTGCACACATAGGGGTTTTGAGGGGTCGGGATTAACACCACCTTATCAGATTTTAAATAAAAAAATCGCTAAACGTTTTTTTTTAATTTTGGGGGTATAATAAATCATAGTAGGTCTTGGATCGCCTTCTTAAATGCTGTGGCAGAGTTAGAAGCGTAAATCTTAAATTTAGTGTAATTTTAAGAGAGAAAAGTGTTGAATTAAAGTATAAGAATATCAAAAATATGTAAGTATTAATTACACTTGAATGAGGTTTAAAATTCTAAGTACTCATATATTTTTCTACTTAAATACAAGATTTTTCTTCCGTGTATGTACTGTACCAACCCTTAATCGTTTTAGGCGTACTTCATGATACCCCTAAAATTTTAAAGCACACACTCCAGTTACCTAATTAAAACTTTTTCGTCGCAATTTCCACCGTTTCCCGCTCATAAAATTGTTGGTGTTTTCCTTTAGAGGATCCCACGAACTATTCGCAGCACATTTTAATACAAATTGTTTCAGCGCACGTTAGGGCGAGCAGCGCAAAACTGAAATAATTTTAATTAAACGTACACCCCGAAGTGTAAACACGTCTATCTCTGTGCATAATTATTTCACACGCTGTTAAACACAGGTAACGTTTTCAATTTAACTGACACGGCGGCGCCGGCTTTGCGTATGTTTGTGTGGCAATGCGTAAGCAGATAGCATCAGAGCGATGTATCAGATTTTCCATGGAGGTGTTTCCCATTGAAGGAGTACCGGAAAACTACCGAATGAAATAGGCTAGATCAGTGTTTCTTAATATTTGACAAGTGGAACTCTGTTTGATGTCCACTTTTTTCGTGGAACCTCTACCTTGTTTCAAGAGTGTGGTTTTAAAATATTATTACGGAAGCTTACCTACCTTTTTCAGTTTGTTAATTATGTTCCTGTTTGCGTTAGAATTTATACTTTTTGTAATACCTTTAATTTGGACGTTTTCCAGAACATTTAAGACTATATTCTATTTGTTTCTCGACAATTGCTGTATAATCAAAAAGTGACAATAAAGTTTGTTTTTCCACGTAACGTATTTCAAGGTTAAGTCAACTTAGAGGTTAAAATATAATACTTTGTAAATCGATTATTCACAGCAAAAATAACAGTTATTTTAAATATTATTTATTTTCTTCCTAAAATAATTCTAAATTAACCCAAAAGCACGTAAAACTATCCCGATTCAAACAGGAAATTTACATTTAAATTTTATTGAGATGAGAAATGACATGCTCTTGGGGCAACAGTTTTCTTGACGACAACTTTCTGATTGTTGCCGCAAGAACATTTTTCTTGAAATAAAACAAAAATGATTAAAATAAAGTTACATTGACTATTTGAACAAAAAAAAAAAAAATTTGACTTAATGCGTGCTTAATTCAATGATTTCTTATGTTTGATGTTAAATCAGCCTCATAATTTGTTACGCGTGTTATTATTTTATTTTAACTATTATTCTATTTGAGCACAGCTTCTGATGATTTAATTCAATGATTTTTCTGTATTATTTTTAATTTC
Source organism: Monochamus saltuarius (assembly GCA_025584915.1). Taxonomy (NCBI): domain Eukaryota; kingdom Metazoa; phylum Arthropoda; class Insecta; order Coleoptera; family Cerambycidae; genus Monochamus; species Monochamus saltuarius. Next base: position 58,638,507 of record CM046723.1, read on the forward strand.
ATTAAGTACTGTTTCACATAAAATTACACCAATATTGACGCGCTCAAGAACATTTAAAAACTGTTGACTACTGTTAACCTTACCGAACGTTAGATTAAAAATATGATGTTTATGTAGAAGATTTTGTAATTGTGGTTTGATATCTCTTTATTTCAGTTAATAGAATCAACATCGTTAAATGGATAATGAATAAAATTTATAAACTTAAATTGTTTTATTTACTATATTCAGGCACATATTCAATTAAAATCAACAATAATCCAAATAGACACAGCAGTATCTTAAAATTAATAATAAGTATTCTATTCAGTTGTTTAATAGCACTTTAGTACTTATATTTCTCGCTAAGAATCTGTTCTCATATAACTAGATATTTTTCAACGTTACTTTTTGATTGTTGCCGCAAAAACATTTTTCTTGAAATAAAACAAAGAGAATTAAAATAAAGTTACACTATTTCAATAAAAAAAAAAACTGTTGACGACTTACTGCTTAATTCAACGATGTTAATCCTCATAATTTGTTCCTTAAATCGCCATGATAAACTCCTTGGCGTAAGGTGTCCCTATTTTCTCAGCTTAGAAATTTGAAAAAAAAAACAAATAAAAAAATTTATTAAATTAAGAAAAAAATAAATAAAAAAAGAAAAGTGAAAGAAGTTAATAAAGCAAATAATGTAGGAAAAATATAATATATAGAAAACTAAAAAAATAAATATCAAAAAGCTAGCTGTAAGATTATTAAAAATAATTAATGTGATGTTTTTTTCTCTTCCTTAATTTTGATATTTGTGTTTTAGAAAAGCTAAAAAACGGAGGCAGAAATTAATACTGACATCAATGTCACTGAGCAAATGGCCTTGTCGCCTTAGCCATTTCTTGTGTTAGTTAATTTGTTCCATCTACGTGTTATTATTTTATATTAACTATTTTTTTATTTGGGCACAACTTCTGATGATTTAATTCAATGATTTTTCTTTATTATTTTTAGTTTCATTATTGTTTCACATAAAATTACACCGACATTAAATATCTAGCCTTTTACTCGAAATAGTTATTGTTATAGTGCGCGGTAATATTACATTTAAAAACTGTTAACTACTTTTAAAACAAACACAGCGTTTAATATTTACCAAAGTAGCACACTTCGGTTTGTATTTGCATGTCTTAACATTTTCCCAATGTTGGTATCCTTTTTTAAATACCCTGCATTATACGTAATATATATAATATAATATTTCAACCAAAGTAGCCTGATAATCGAACCTATCTTCTATATATATAAAACAAAGTCGTGTTAGTTACACCGTTTATAATTCAAGAACGGCTGGACCAATTTTTATGATTTTTGCGTTTTTGGATTTGTCTTCGTCGGGAATAGGATAATTAGTATTAAAATATGGTATTAATCAATAAAAAAAATAAGAATAAGTTATAACAAAACGAAACTGACAGCTCTCATTCATTCTGACAGCAACGCAACTGACAGCTCTCATTCATTCTGACAGCAACGCAACTGACAGCTCTCATACATTCTGGCAGCTCACCTTCATCGTTCATTTGTTACAACAAAACGCAACTGACAGTTCACGTAATGTTGTCTATGGTTTGTTTTAAAAATATCGCAAAGTTGATCGGTAATGTGTTTGTTTTGTGCATGATTTAAAAATAATGGTTTTGTGATATTACTATTAACAATGCCGCAACCGAGAAGATCAAATCTTTCCCGACAAAGCCGTAATGCAATTAGGATTCGAAACATCGCGAATGAAACCACATGAGAGTTGCATTGCTGAATGATACATCTGCTGAAGACTTCTATGAGCAATTGCTGACTATCGGTAATGGTCGAGTTCCTGTCGACGAATCGAGCGGATTGATTTCATTTCCTCCAAATTTCTGTGTAATTTTGTCTCATCGAAAGACGAACTCATAAATAAAGTATTCCCAAACATCATTGCTAACCACAAAAATAACGAATGTTTGAATGAACGACCAATTTTGGCAGCTAAGAATAAAGATGTGGATGACTTGAACTTCGTAATTCAGAATGGAATCAATGGTACACTTCAATCATTCAAATCTTTTGACTGTGTAACAAATGAAGATGAAGCCACCAACTATCCTATTGAATTTTTAAACTCCTTGGATGTGCCTGGCTTACCACCGCACAATTTACGACTAAAAGTTGGCTCGGTAGTAATCATGCCTCGAAACCTAAACCAACCAAAACTATGCAACGGAACGCGTTTAGTGATAACTAAACTGATGATTAATATGATTTACGCGACGATACTCAAAGGAAAATTCAAAGGTGAGGAAGTTCTCATTCCGAGGATTCCGATGATCCCAACCGATATGCCATTTGAGTTTAAACGACTTTAATTTCCGATTCCTCTTGCATTCGCCATGACGATTAACAAATCACAAGGCCAATCCTTGAATGTTTGTGGTCTAAATCTAGAAAATGCATATTTTTCTCATGGTCAATTGTACGTGGTATGTTTACGAGTCGGAAAACCATCTTCTTTATTTGTTCTTGCGAATGATAAGTAAACGAAAAATGTCGTATATCACAGGGTGCTTCACTGAAGAGTGCAACCCACCAATTGCCATATATTTTCTGCAAATTCATTGACTGTTAGGCGGAACGAAGTTTGCCGGGTTCGCTAGTGTTTATATAAGAAAAAATATCTGAAATTAACCCAGCTACCATACGACAAAAAGTTTGTAAAACACCCTGTATTTTGACTATCGTGTTATCTCTGTTATTGCTTACGAAAAAAAATTAAAAAAAAACGATGGTTCATATTTTACACAACAGTATCCACCGTTTCAAAAATAAATAATTTCGGTAATGCAATACGATCCAAACTTATATTTATTCAACACTACAATGATCAGTTATAAAATATGTCCACCATCATGACATAATTTATTGATAACATTAAATAAATACTATTTGAAATGTACATACCTATATAAATTTTAACATTCGATATTAAATTTTATTGTGTTCTAAACAAAACATTAATAAGTGCAAACAATATTATTTTTAAATATTTCAGTTTTCATCTATAAAAATACATACGAAAATTCAATTACTAAAAGTACATTAAATAACAAATGTTTAATAAAATATATGTTCAGTGTCGCAGAATGATTTTATTTATGTTATGGGAATTTGCCATTGGCATTTATGTTTGTTTTTATATACACGGTGTCCTGATTGAAAGAGATACAAGTAGATCATTAACACTGTAAATACAAAACAAATGCATATAAGATAAATATACAGTGCTTTCAAAAAGTAACGAATAAATTTATTATTTTTTAAATTGAGAAGGTTTCGAAAAAATCCCCTGGCAGGTCGATTTTGTTTTTAAAAAACGGCATTGACAATTTTTTTAAATAGCAACCTCCAATTTTGACCATGCCATTCTACATACATACATCGTGAAAAATTATGGTCTTACATAACAAAAATTTCAAGAAAATAATGTTTGAAGATTTTAAAATTTAATTTTCACAATACTGAAAATGATAACGATTATGTAAAAAATCGACTAAATCAAATGTTTAGACGATTAATAAATTCTTTTTGGACATTATCAATAACTTCAGGAGGTATACGATGTATCTCATGACGAATTCTTGCTTTTAAATCTTCTAAATTAACCGGTCTAGTAACGTATACTTTGCTTTTTAAGTATCCCCACAAGAAATAATGTAGGGGTGTCAAATCAGGCGATCTGGCTGGCCACTCAATCGGCGCCCTTCTCCCTATCCAACGATTCGGGAACAGCTCATCTGGCACGGGCAGGTGTTGCATAATGGGGATGTGCACAGTATTGTAAATATTAAATTTTAAAATCTTCAAACATTGTTTTCTTGAAATTTTTATTGTGTAACACCATAATTTTTCATGATGTATGTATGTAAAATGACACGCTCTTTCAAACGGCATGGTCAAAATTGGTGGTTGCTATTTAAAAAAATTGTCGATGACGTCATATCTCGAACAACTATAACGACACAAATGTGGGTCGTATGTCAAAAAGTATTTTTTTTTAAACAAAATCGACGTGCCAGGGAATTTTTTCGAAAACTTCTCAATTTCAAAAATAATTAATTCTTTCGTTACTTTTCGAAAGCACTGTATATATTTTTAATGTGTTCTAATTTGTTGAGGCCGTTTTTTAATTGAAGGTCTAATATCGCTACATTATTTAACACTTTGTGGTGTGTCCTAATACTAAGATTTTCTACAGATTATTACAAGAAGCTATCTTATATTAACGGGCCTCTTTAGGTACCTTGAAACCAGTTTCAAAGTAACTCCCGTAATAATGATCAGACTTCGATTAGGGTTAATTTCATTCACAGTCATCACAAGTACCTCAAAATTGACAGTAGTGGGATGTTCCTTCCTAACGTGTGTAATGTATTAGTTTCCCGATAAGGAAAATTATATGAATCCGCAATTAAAGTCTAATCAAAACATGTAAGCACATAGAACATTCCACATCGTTACATAAAACATCATTTCGACACCTGTCAAACTAGTTTGAATATCCTTCAGAGCGGCAAGCCAAAAGTTTTCTCTGACACTACAATTAATTATAAATACATATTTAATATGCAGAAAGTTGCATAAAATACATTTTTCTACGTTCATGCAAAAAACAAAACTTTATTGAACTATATTTAGTGGAAAGCGTGGTTCTTTATTGCACTAGTGCAAAATGTTTATTGCATTCATCTGTCATTCTACTACAGCGTTTTGTCATCATGACAAACATAAACGTTCAAATCGACGTCACATTTTCCTAGACTTAGTGTCATCTAAATATCATTTTTTGAGTTTTGCATGAACGTAGAAAAAATATTGTACGCAACTCGTACAAAAAGTGCTAATTGCACTCGACGTGTTGTCCTACTCGGCCTGACGGCCTCGTTGGATAATTTCACGTCGCGTGCAATAAACACTTACTTTTTGCGTTTGTTGCATAAATAACTATTACATATTTTTTGAGAATTTCTGTGATACTATTAGTGTAGGTACATGCTTTTGCAATAATAATGACACTCCCTTTAAACAGTTTTTGAATTTCTTGAAGTTCTGAGCAGAAATTTCATTAAATCTCTATTGGTGAGTGAAACAACAACAACTAATTTTAAAAGTTAAAAGTACATTTCATTAGGAATACGTGAGCAGTTCAAAACAAATCGCAAAATTCATTTTAAAGAGTGCCATTATTATTGCAAACTATTGTAACTATGTTGTATTTTTGGCAGCTATAAATGCACTACCACACGATATGCATTTAAATGTGTATTTTTAAATCACCTTCAGAGAAAATCTCAGTCACCATTTTATAGCACAACTATACAGTACACACACTTGAAATGTATCATGTCTCATCATATAGCGCATATGATTGTATAGACAAACCGACCATTACTGGATTGGGACGCTATAGGCGCATGCGTTACAATGTATTTACTATCTGTAAAAATACATAAATATTCGTATGTTTTATTAAATTTATAGAACTATACACGATTTGCCGCTAAAATTACAGTGAAATAGAACTATTACAGTATATTCTGTGAATAACAGGACTATATAAGTTCCCTTAATATTTGTAAAATTACATGAGATAACTATAAAATTAACTTTGGGCTGAGGTCTTCTTTCACATCACACAACAATGTTTGAAAAGTCTTGTTAGTATAAGTATTCTGGACACTTTGTATTTAAATTATCCTTATTATAATACGAGTACAAGCTCTCGTTTCTGCGTTGTTAACGTAAAAATGAAAATAAATTTTTCATTCAGCTTCCCTTTTTAAAAGTACATTATCTTAGTGCGAGCATTACCATAAGAATAAGTTGAAGTTATTACACCGCCGTCTCGTCTATTACGCAGCCTTTTCTTAACATTAAATAGTACGCCGTCTCCATTACACTCTTCCCGTCTTTTCTATCAGACATAAAAATGCTTCGGATGACCTGTTTTTTTTTTGTGCCGACACTGTATTAGCATTCGAGCCCGGTACAATTTATATCCTTAGAAAACACATTAGGTTTGTCCAGGGTAGATAAATATCAATTTCTCGGTACGGTAAAAGCGGCGTGAGCCCTTTCAGGCTAACAAAGATCGAGTGTTTTTTATACAAACGTTTATATTGCCCGAAGAATCCATTTTTATTATGCTAAAGGATCGTTTCCATGAATAAATCCGTCCAAAATAATTCGAGATGGATTTTTTTTTCGATATGAATTGCGGTATCCGCGATTAAGGTTAATGGAACATTCTGAAACTGATTCAATTTATTTCTATTGACAGCTTTGAATATATTTTAGCACAAGTAGGTACTCGTATACCTATTTTTATTGAAACTTCTGTAAAGGTCATACATTTTTTTGATTCTCTGTTATACAGGGTAAACTATGACTAAGTATACACATTTTAAGAGAGGATAGAGAAAAATAAGTTAACATTAGTTAACAAGTTAACGGAATCGTCTTTAAAAAAATTCTAAAATTATTTATCAAACATTTTTTTTCTACAGGGTGCCGAAAATTAGTAGGTCAATCCGTTAACCATAGATAGCTGATATGAAAATAATGGGACTTTCATTATGCCACTTTTCATTTAGGAGCCCCATTTTTGAAATACAGGGTGTCAAAATGTAAATGTCAAAAAGGAAATTTGTCGATAACTCCGGTAGAATAGAGATATTTATTTGAAATTTCGCTAATATTTTTTTCTTGTAGAGACACACTTTCAGTATACTTTTGGTAAAAGAAATCAAAGCACGAGCGGAGGTGAGGGGGTTAAAGTGCATTATGACCCCCTCAACTTTTTCATACGCACGCCTATGGTAAAACAATATATTTTCTTAGATAAAGCGGCTTTTATTCTAACTTTTCTTATTCTTGCAAGATTTTGATTTGGAGCCTGGGTTACCAGATATTGTAACGTATTTGGACGGATAGTATGGATTTGGTAAAAAGTGTTTCAAGTAATAAGTTCTATGTAGGCTTTGAAAACAAAGTCAGATAGGTAGGTACATTTGGTTGTCAAAATAATTTATAAGTTAAATAGAAAAACATTGTTTAGACATTTTTAATTGAAGTGTTCAATAAGAAATGGCGAACAGAGAAGGTTTGCTATCATTTTCTGAAATAACCGATATGATTTTAATAATGGGTAAGTAAGTACTTATTAAAAGGAATAGGATTTTTCTTAATAAGTGTTAATTATAATCTCGCACATAAACAATTTAATTTCTCTTGCTTTTAGGAAAATGTAACTCTAATGCTAGGCGTTATGCGGACAAATTTCCAACCAGGCACCATCCAAAAAGGAGATTTTTCTTAAGCTTAGTCAACCGTCTGAGAGAATCTGGCAACTTTAAACATAGGAGGGTGGGCCAATGTGGACGGCAACTCAAATTACGTCCTGACGAAGAGGAGCAAATCTTTCAAATTGTCGAAGAAACTCCGAGTATAAGTATGATAATAATCAAATTAATAATGGTGGCAACAATAATATTAAGTCAGATGATGTGCGACGTGTCATCAAACAGCAATTACTGTACCCATATCATGTACAAAAAGTGCAGGCACTTCTACCTTTAGATTCAGAAGCAGGAGTCACTTTCTGTAATTGGATATGCCAAGAAAATAATGATAATATTAATTTTAGTAAATTTATTTTATTTTCCGATAAGGCCACGTAACAGAGTAACGAATATTCATAATACTCATACATGGGCTGCTGAAAATCCGAAATTCATTGTAGAGGCACATCATCAAGTAAGTTTTAAAGTAAACGTATGGGCAGGAATAATTGATATTTTTCTTTTAGGCCCGTTTTTTTTACCCCCCCGTTTGAATGTTGTCGAATTTTTGTATTTTCTGCAAACCTCTTTTGCTGACTTACTTGATGATTTGCCCTTAGACTTCTGTTTCTGGGGGTTTATGAAAGATTTTGTTTACATGGTTCCAATTGTGGATGAACAACATTTAAGATTAAGAATTCTAGAAGGAGCCGAGCAATTTAGGGTGAAACCACATATTTTTAAAATATTCGTTTCTCGTTTATAAAGAGATGCAGGATGTGCGTCCGAAGGTGGTTCTCATGTTGAACATTTAATATAATTTTTTGAATTTAATTTCTGTTTGTAATATGAAATATATGCAGTTTGTCTCATGTTGTTAAATGTTAAATAAAATTTATAGTACAAAACGGATTGTAAACTTTATTAAAATAAGTTACAATATCTGGTAACCCAGGCTCTAAATCAAAATCTTGCAAGAATAAGAAAAGTTAAAATAAAAGCCGCTTTATCTAAGAAAATATATTTTTTTACCATAGGCGTGCGTATGAAAAAGTTGAGGGGGTCATAATGCACTTTAACCCCCTCACCTCCGCTCGTGCTTTGATTTTTTTTACCAAAAGTATACTGAAAGTGTGTCTCTACAAGAAAAAAATATTAGCAAAATTTCAAACAAATATCTCTAATTCTACCGGAGTTATCGACAAATTTCCTTTTTGACATTTACATTTTGACACCCTGTATTTCAAAAATGGGGCTCCTAAATGAAAAGTGGCATAATGAAAGTCCCATTATTTTCATATCAGCTATCTATGGTTAACGGATTGACCTACTAATTTTCGGCACCCTGTAAGATGCACAGATTTAGGTGTGCACTTTTCAGAAAATGCGCACATCTGAAATATGGGTCAATAATTGTTTTTGTTTAGGCAAATATGTAAAGCAAAGCTCATAATTTAAGCAACATGTGATACTAATTCGGAGTGGAAACCGTTATGTTGCGGCGAGAGTTTCATTTTATGGTGATGTGTAAACTTTATCATTTTCGCTTCAGTTTCGCTTTTTAGTTCATTTACTCAACATCCTACAACGATGTAATGATTACACCTAATTTTGGTATGCAAGTAAAATAAGTGAATATCAAAATGCAGAGACAAAATGATGCTACTATAGCCATTTTACAATTAACTTTCAGGTAATTAAATATAGAAAGCGAGGCAGACACCGTTGAAATAACATTTTATCAGCACATTTGAGACCTTTCCAGTATTTGGCTTTTCCGTGCGCTTCTTTGGAAACTCTGGTAGGAGAGGGCGTTCCTTTGTTTGAAGTTAGAAGTGCCAAAATGCCGCAGTTACCTGGAAAAGCACTGAACAAATTTAATGGGATTTTTCAATTACTTTTTTCCTCCCTTTATTATCGGCCTCGTTCAATTACGCCCCTTTTCCAGGTTGCAAATGAGAAAAGGCCGCCGTTTATCGCTTATTCTTTGAGCTTTAATATTATACTATACCCATTAAAGAATGACAGACATCGTAAACTGCACGTATAATTTTTTATAGCTTCTAATGATTAAGATTAAGTATTCTATTTGATTGATCTAATTTGGGTGTAATGGACCTGACAAACTTGGACAAGTTTTTATTATTTTATTGACACATAAATTTGAAGAAATTGAAGATTATATTATGTATTGCGAACAAGTTTTTATAGTAGCTGTTATAGTATATCGCAATCATATCTTTATCTTTTCCATATTTGTATATACAGGGTCATGCATAAGCGTAGACAAAAAATGTTGATTTTTTTTTAATTAGAACCTGTCCTAAGAAGTTACAGCCTTCTAAATAAAGAGGTAACATTTGTTATTGCTAGTCGGGGCATTAGAGCAATTGTTTCTTAGAATTTCGTGTTTGAAACATATCGTTATCGCCGAATCGCGATAGAGGCAGATAGCTTTCAATGATTTCTACTGCGATGTAGAACGCTTGATGACTGTGACTTGTCAGTCCAGCATTGAGTAGCGAATATCCGCTAGATGTAACTTGTCTACACCACATGTTCATGGTCCCTGCTGTCAGGTTAGACACACTTAAACAGTTGAATATAAACAATCGAAAACAGTTGTAAGCACACATGTATGTTAACTTCCAACATTTGTATTGCAATGTAATGTAATGTACTGATAACATCTCTTTAAACAGCTTATTATGCTAATTTCAACTTTGTAATTAAAAAACACATTATCTTTGTATTAACTCTAGCACCAATATCAATACTAATATCACAAAATCAGGTGGAATATTCAAGTCCAACGTGCGACGCGACGCATCGAGGTAACGATGTGTCAGATAAATACAGAGGCATCTGGCAAATTACTCATGATTGGTTGCCGCTTACGCGTTTTTTTATTTAAATTTTATAGATACGTCTGTCTGATTTTTTAAAAATGTTGTTCGTGTTTTTTGGTTTTTTTAAAAAAGACTTTTACATCTTATTGTTTACTCCTTTAACATAAGAATATATATTTTCTGAAGATGGATATTATGAAATAAACCCGAAACGTACGTAAAATTCAAGTTTTCGTTGTTTTTTTGTTCAAATGACCTATTATCCCAGGATGTTGAATCTATAATAAATAAAATGTTTCAATGTGTATAATATTATGTTTAGTAAAATCCATAAAGCTTCTTATTAAAAATTAATATTTTGTAATATTTTTTTTATTACGTCGTGGGAAAAACATTATACACAAGTCGCTGGAAAAAGCATTGAAATGTCACACTCGTATGTTATACACTACGTTTCACGCTCATTATGTAAGAACTATAACAAATTCTCTCAAAAATAAAGAACATGGCGAGTATTTACTAACAACCCATGATGATCGCATTTTAAACAGCTATCTACTTATCTGGTTAGGCATAAATTCAGTTACAATCGTTGACTAACTTGATTTTTGACGCAGAGGATTTTTTATTATTCCTTTAAGGGTGCAGTGCTAAATGCAGTAAGAAATGTCTGACGTAGTTGAAGTCAAATAGGCGATTGCGCCTTTTATTTTCGTTTATCCTTTAAGCTATGTAGCTCCATTTTCTTACATTCTGCAGGCGACACGATAAGGAACCTTACAATTAAACGCTACCGAAACGAATGCTGTTAAAACGTTCGGAATAATAATTCCCTCGGCTAAATAGCCTCCGCGACCCATCCTACGAAGAATTCAATAGGGCAAAATCAATAAAGCAATTGGCAAGGCATCGCCACCGTAAAATTAACCTTGTCACGTACGATTGTTACGTGTACGAATTCCGAAAGCCCGGGCCCGAGGTTCGGAGCAGTTAACGCGAAAAAAAATACCCGTTGTTAAAGCCACTACAACTTGAGGGAATTACCTGGTTTGTTTTGGACTTTTTCGTCGAGCACTGCTGACCCCTCGGGCGGGATTTGGCGAGCCCTGTCTCTTAATTCCTATTTCAAACAAACGAACCCGAAAATTGCCCCTTGCCGCTTGATGGAATAAAAGAAATACTCTATACAGTATATTCCATTTAGCTGTGAATAATTTCAAAGTAAATTAGGGTGATTTGATCAAATCTCAAGTTACACTATTTGCCCAATTCTTATAAAGTATTCATGGTGTAACTTGCAAATTTGAAGTTGATCCAATACGAAGTTTTCGAGATATTCGTCACTAGGCGTGACGTCATTGCCTCCCACAGCTCGTCGGGTATGTTTCGAACTCGAGCAACGGTCTTTCTCTGTTAAATTAAAGTGTATTAGCAGAATTGAATTTACTAATGATAGATTTAGTTACTTTATTTATTATTGGCAACCAACAGGTATAAAGCCCAATTACAGGCTACAATAGAAGAACCAATTCAGTACACATTTAAATATTTGCAACAAAGTAATACAAATCTATCAACTGTAAGTCTTAATAACATTCATAACTGGGAAAACAAGAGTTCATATATTTAAACAGAAAATAAAGTAGCCAAAGAAATATGCAATAAACCTCTCATTTCTAGTATCCTTAGACACTAACAAAAAAAGAAAAAGCCATATAAACACGTCTGATATTTCGAGATAAAAAAGAGCATGTGACCAGCACAATTAAAAATGAACATAATAGTATTTGCTGGCTCTCGAGATTAAATGTTTCATGAAATGTTTAAAGGTATTCAGAGAAATGTTGAAAATATCAATATTACATCGGTTAATAATGTTGTACATTCTGTAAAGAGGAGTTTTCAGATCAAAGTTAGTTCTAATGGACTACGTTAATACAAATCACCAATTTACACCTAGTGTTGCAATAAGAGGTTTTAAAAAAAATCCGAACTAACTCGGATAATAAATGCAATAGAGAAAATTATTGCCAGTTGATAGGTCAATAGATTTATAGAGAAAAACAATTTTTTACATACTGCCAACGTTTCGGACTATATTCGGCCTTTTTCAGAGCTCTGTAGTGTAATGTAATAATAAATATGCTTTTATGAAAATTGGAACATACCCATTTTAGAGAGTACTTTGCAGTGGTGTGGTCATATTATAGATAAAAAAATTGTTAAACAGGTTTTGCCAATTTTGGCATAAAAAAACAAAGTAGGCCTTGATTATAGACAATGGAATTGTCCCGACTTACCCGACACTAAAGTTTGCAAGTTTGAAAGTTGCAAAATGAGGGTATGAGAATTATATTAGGTTGTAAACGATACACCGAACATTGGCCATTTGGAGAAAAATTGAAAGGATTAATTAGTCCCTAATAAATAAAAATGCGAAAAATTATTAACATCTAATATGGCATCTAGTCACATATGCTAATTAAACAACATTCATATAATATACGTTCTCGACAAAATGATAATAAAACATTTTTAAAAACAACTTATGGGCTCAAACTTATATATTTTTGGAAATGGTGGTAGATTTAGATGTAGATTAAAAAATATGTTGATACAAACATGCACTAAATAGTATGCCTGCTTGTAACTTTTCATGCAGGTATTGTCTTATAAATTCGAGATAGAGCACATACTAAATAAAGGAAATGTATCATTATTATAAATCTGGTACCTACATATTTCCCAAAAGTTTCCGCTAATAGTGGCATTTTGAAGCTAACATGTCAGGCAGAAGTTCTCGTTCATCTGCTTAGGAATGTTAAGAAATGTGATATATATTTTCATAACTATTTAGGAACACCAACTTAAGTTGGTAAAGAGCATATAAAGCCGTCTAACCGTCTACTACATTAGACAAGTTTGCCAACAGCGTTCTTAGTTACACATTAGAAACTCAGAATCGTGTTATTTTCTGCAGACTACCCTGAACTTAGAATGTACTTAGAGTAAAGACAGGTACAATTTTTCATTATGATGTTTATTAAAGAAAATTTATAAAACATTTCTTTAAAAAAATAAAAATCCGTGGCCAACAAATTTATATAGATATTTCAAAATTTAATTAAAATTGCTAATAAACAATTTTGTTAATTATGCTTGCTTACCCAATTATCAAGTTATTAAAATGAATCCGCATTCCACAACCGTGGTAACTAAATAACTAAATATAGAAGGAATGTTTCACTTTAAATCATAATGACCCAATTTTCAGTTCGAGTATCTTAATAAGGACTTGCGATGTTATATTTTCATACTTGCTTTACAAATTACCCTCGGAACATCAAAAGGTTTGCAATTTGATGCATTTCAACGAACTTCAAAACTAATAAAATTTGATTTGCTTCCATGAATTTGCAGGTAATAGAAATTGAGGAAAGCTCTCGAATATAAGTTCAGAATGCGGTACAATTTTATCATGATTTAATTGTTTGCTGTAATAAAGTTTATACAAAATCTAATTTATTTTGTAAGTATTATTGTAATTAAACGCCATAACAGACATTTTTGCTTGTGTAATGTATTTATTAACGATTATCCTCAGAAAATTTAGATCTCAAATCAGTAAAATCTAAACATACATTTCCGAAATTGTAACTATCATCATATTTTAATTAATGTAAATAAGTAATAAGTTATCGGTCAGTGGTCGCGCGGTTTAAGGCGTTAGTACTTGAATCGAGGTGACTAGACGGAGTTGGTTCGAGCCCAGCTGCCGGTAGACCGTATATAAGCTATATTCGTGGAGAGGATTGACACCCTCTCTGTGGGTATGGTAGGGTGGAATAGTGTTAGCTTGGGTCAATGTGAGAGATTGATGCCGGTTGATATTTGACTACCCCCCTAATTAATGAGGTTTTCCAGGTTTTCCTCATTCCTGCACTGAATAGTGGTTAGGGCCTACCAACGTAAGTCGTTCCTGGGCGCAAATGCGGCCTGCTTAATAATAATATGCCGCCCTCTCTCCCGCACAAGTCTCCGACTTCTGGGCTAATCATCGTGATTAGAATGAGGGGTAGAGATATTATTATTATTAATTATTATTATTATTATGATTATTATTAATTAATTAATTAAAAATTATGTGTAACTTACCACTTATAGGAACCCAGGTATCCAATACCTAAAACAAAAACAAAATAAATGTCTAAAAAATATTATACACAACATTCAGGGCGTTGCGCATAAGAACCGACATCGAGCAGGTGCATGTAGGAGGTCCCAAAATATTGCAAATTAACCAAGCATACCTATACAGGGTGATTAATTAATAATGGGACAGAGCTTAAGGGCATGTTGCTGACCTCAAAATAGAGCGAATAAGCCAAATATGCGTTATCCGAATGTTGCTCCTTTTCGATTTACAGGGTGTTAAAGTTGAAAAAATAAATCACATTGTCTTTCTTATCTTTCGATCGCTTGAAGCAAATTTTACGGATTTTCGCTTATTTTGATCACAGTATTATACATTTACTTACGCAACAATTTGACTTTACTTTTAGATAAATTGCATGCATCATGAGAGTTAGATGCGTTTTCCTCAGAAACCATTGCTTCTAGCGACATCAACAAGGTGTACCTTTTTTAACTAGAAAAGATAGAGAAGAAAAATTTGTCCAGTCCAAAATGAGATACAGTGTAGCACGAAAAAGTCGTAGCGATTTAAAGGGGTCCAAACCATCGTTGGTGGAGCCCTCTAGAAGATATACCAAAATCGTCGTCATATTCGAATTTCTAGTCCCAAGCAACCCGCCTATACCAAATTTCATAAAATACGGTCGATGCGATCGAGAAATAATAAAGAAAATGGGATTTATTTTTTCAACTTTGACACCCTGTAGATCGAAAAGGAGCAACATTCGGATAAGGCATATTTGGCTTAATCACTTTATTTTGAGGTCAGCAACATGCCCTTAAGCTCTGTCCCATTATTAATGAATCACCCTGTATACAAAGCTGAACACAGACGGAGTTACAAGCCTTCAAAGTGCGACCAAATACTTCGAAAATTAATATCTCTGAATTACTTTTACTTAAAATAACAAAATTTGGCACATAATTTAGGTTTATTATTGGTCTTCTTTGACTATGAGTTCAAGTAAATTGAAACACTACAATGTGTTCAGAGAGTGTGAGTCACCCATAAAATTATACCAAATTTTTTTCACGCAGAATTTAATTTAAATGTTAAATAAAAACAAAATAGGGTTATCAAGAAAAAAATGCATTAATTAAAATCAGCCTTTAATAGTGTTTATTAGAAGTAGTCAAAAAGTCAGTAGTAGGCTTTGTTTTTAAAATTTAACAGTAATAAAGCTATAAAATAAATAATTCAAAATGGGCATCATTTTCTCTGAAAGATAAATTTACTCCTCGCCGAAAATTGAAATTTACTGTCTAATTTCTTATAACGTTACGCTTATTTGTAATACGATTCCACAAATATTCTAGATATTCAATTGGCGAGGAATAAACAAAATCCTTCAATGGTCGCCAAGGAAAATAATCTGTTGAGGTCTGGCGATCCTGATGGCCAATTTTGAGGACAATTATTTCTTCGTCCTGATGATTTATTTGGAAACTTAAAATTCAAAAAGTCACTAATAGTAGCGCTAAAATAGGTGGTGCCCATCATACATAAACCAAAACTCTAGTCTAAGTTGCAACGATAAATCTTTGATTGAATCAAGGAGAATATTTTGCAGACATTTCAAATAACTTTCGCCATTTAATCGATTTGGCTAAATAACTGGTCTAATTAAATTACTATCAATAATACCGGCCCAAACATTTAACTTAAACTGACGTTTGGAGTTACTGTATGAGTTATTCCATTTGAAATCGTCTAATTGGCAAAGCCGACCCATTTTATGTATATGCTATAATGTCCCATATACAGTGCTTTCGAAAAGTAAGGAATAAATTCATTATTTTTTAAATTGAGAAGTTTTAGAAAAAATCCCCTGGCACGTCGATTTTGTTTTTAAAAAAGGCACTTTTTGACATACGACCCACATTTGTGACGTCATCGTTGTTCGAGATATGACGTCATCGACAATTTTTTTAAATAGCAACCCCCATTTTTGACCATGCTATTTGAAAGAGCGTGTCATTCTAGATACATACATCATGAAAAATTATGGTGTTACATAACAAAAATTTCAAGAAAATAATGTTTGAAGATTTTAAAATTTAATTTTCACAATACTGAAAATGATAATGCTTATGTAAAAAATCGACTAAATAAAATGTTCAAATTGTGCACCGTCGGCTGCCTGACAGTAGCCAAGTCGATTAATAAATTGGTTTTGGACATTATCAATAACTTCAGGAGGTATACGATATATCTCGTGACGAATTCTTGCTTTTAAATCTTCTAAATTAACCGGTCTAGTAACGTATACTTTGCTTTTTAAGTATCCCCACAAGAAATAATCTAGGGGTGTCAAATCAGGCGATCTGGCTGCCCACTCAATCGGCCCCTTTCTCCCTATCCAACGATTCGGGAACAGCTCATCTAAATAAGCACGGACAGGTGTTGCATAATCGGGAGGTGCACACATTATTTTCTTGAAATTTTTGTTATGTAACACCATAATTTGTCATGATGTATGTATGTAGAATGACACGCTCTTTCAAATGGCATGGTCAAAATTGGGGGCTGCTATTTAAAAAAATTGTCGATGACGTCATATCTCGAACAACGATGACGGCACAAATATGGGTTGTATGTCTAAATGTGCTTTTTAAAAAACAAAAACGACGTGCCAAGAGATTTTTTCGAAAACTTCTTAAATTAAAAAATAATGGATTAATTCATTACTTTTCGAAAGCACTGTATTAATTGTCATTTGTTTTGCAGCTATTGAAGAAAGGAGACTCAAAAATACTACCAATAAATTAACTAGCAAACCAATTATGGTTAAGTAGACAAATGAAAGATTGTTTTTATAACAATTCCAACAATTAGCGTTAAAAATTAATTACTTTTTACTCCTGCCACTGGCAATTCGAACGCTTCGCATAACTCAACAAATCCTTATTGGTATAAAGTTATCACGGCATCTCTCTGGAAGCTATTTTGGTATTCCTAAGGCGAAGGCGATTTAAGGATATGGACAATGGCCATCGGTGTACAACAATTTTTCGCTCAGTTGCAGTTTCCCCGTGAAGTGGGAAAAAAGAAAACACCCAAGGATGTACCGACCCTTCGCAGAACGCTCGTGCCTGTTATTCCCAATGTGTCTGGAGAGGGTGCTTTCTCTAAGTTATATCGCAAATACGAACTGACGTACGCAGTTCCTGCGGCGATCAGGAGCAGGGCCGGACTAGAAATTCAAATATCGACAATTTATACTAAAAGTTGGCATTATTTAAATAATATTTAAATTGATTCTGTGTAATATACATGTACCTACTTAAGAATTCTTTAAATATTTATTAAAGTGTTAAAGTCACAATAAAAGACATTTTGCTTTTTATGATTTTATTAAAAAATGAGTTGTAATAAATCACAATCAAGTTTTGTCGTAAATTATTTAACAAAAAATAAGTTTCCCAGAATATGTGCTGTTACCAAAAGGGTTTGTACAGGATGTTTTTAAATGAACAAGCAAAAATGAAACCACAGATTCCTTAGGTGAAAATAAATCGATTTAACCTAACATACCTATATCCCAAGTCGCATAATAAAAAAGATACAGGGTGCAAAGTTAAAATTTTATTTTCGATATTTGTAAACTTTTTAAGAAATCCAAATATTTACATAAAATTTGTAATTCGGGGGTCTTTGCGGGAGAGAAATTCAAATTTGTTTCTAATGTTGATGTCACTATTAGAGGGCGCCACTTGTGGCAAACCATGTTTCTTTTAAATAGCAGAACTTTTTTGCAGCTTATCCATCTGACTATCGAAACAGTCGATTCTCCTACCTGTTTTATTTGAAAAAGATATACTTTATTGAAAAAGTTTCAAGTTAGGATCATGAAACCATTTTTCAACAAAGCACAAAGGTTTTATCAAAGCAGGCCGATCTTTTTGAAATTTTTACCGTCTCCATAATTTATTGTTCTGAACAACTTTTACAAGTAACATTTTGCTGTATTTTCAGTAGAAAAGGCACTTTACCTGAAACGACAACAGTTTTCAATAGGTGTGCCCTGAATATTTCAAATAGGATTATTTCGAAAACTGTTAGGGGAACATGGGCGAATATCGACCGGTGTCTAATATCGATCACATCGTTTTATGAAAATCTAAATACTTTAGACGCCTGCCACTAGGTCAGCCATCTAGCGGATTACATTCGAATTTCATCATAACTACCATTTTAACTGTGAACGTAGACTATTCGTGAATGAACACCTTTTTTTTAATTTGTGTGTTTTGCTATTAATTCTGGACTTTGTATTTTAAGGTAAGACAATTTGCTTAACAGGGCAAGCATGTTACTTATAAATATAAAATACTTTGTGGGGGTTTTAGGAAAGTCCTACAATAAAATCAAGTAGTGTTCTTAACTTAACTCTTTGTAAATGCCAACGGATATATTGACGCCCAGTCGGCTAATATCAATCACAATGATCGATATTATCCCGCAGTGGTCGATATTGTCCGCTGTGGTGGATATTAGACATATCAGATGTTACTACTGCTGAAAATGCCAACAATTATGTTTGTGAAAGATGTTAACTACATTTATTTTGAGATTGTTTATATCACTTTTTGTTTCAATGTTTAAATATATGTATTAAAATAAGTGGTCGATATTATCCGACATACTGATTGATTTTACCCATCCGGTCGATATTACCCCAGTATATTATTAAAGATAATTTTATTTTTTGTTTCATATATAAACCTCGATATAGACTCTATTGCATGTTTATGTAGTAGCTAGTTAGTCGGTTTGTATTACAAAAAAAATCACTTGTATACATACATACGTAAAAGTACTACAAATATTTTACCTTAGGTGATCGATATTCGCCCACTTTCCCCTACTCCTAACGACTTCAACAAGGTATACCTTTTTCAGATATAAGATGTAGGAGAATCGATTGTTTCAATAGTCAGATGGATACACTAAACAGAAAAAAAGTTCTACCATTTAAAAGAATCATGATATGCCATAAGTGGCGCCCTCTACTAGTGACGTCAACATTAGAAACAAATTTAAATTTCTTGCCCAAAAAAACACTAATTTACAAATTTTATGTAAATATTTGGATTTTTTTAGAACTTAAGTACAAATATCGAAATACTTAATGAATGTGGTTTTCTAGGTTTCTCTCATTCTTGCACTGAATTCCTGGGCACAAATAATAATATGCCGCCCCCTCTTCCACACAAGTATCCGCCTTCTGGACTAATTCTCGTGATTAGAACGAGGGTTAGAGATATTATTATTATATTATTCTCAATATACAATTAAATTTTTTGCCAAGATATTGATAATTTACTACAGCAATTTTTCGATATAAAGCATAATTCTGCTGTCAAAACCCAGTTATTATTATTGTGTTCCAAAGAAATATCGGACGTGTATTTTCCGCTCTCAAAGCCGGGTTATCTTCACAACGATTTTATTGAGTTATATCTTTCCGATTCTATCGGTTTCTTTCTTGTGGATCCGCTACTGAAACGAAAAAATTTTCATGTGCTTCCTACTATTCCGTTAAGATTAAGGAAGTAAATTTATCCCAGGATATTACATTTTCCTGGAAGGTAGATATGTGCTCTGTATTTTATTAAATAAAAAATCAGATTCCGTGTGAGGGGTTCCCTGAAGAATCGGGACTGGCGTTAAGACCCCGAACTCATATATAAGAATATACACGCCTGTAATATACCACAATTTAAGCCTGCATGTGAAATTTTTAAACATTAAGGGAAGATAAAGGCCCAGATTGTAGTATTAAAATTGTGACAGTTACATGTGTGAAAGAATGTTACTATAATTTATATTTCTACAGGAAAATTGTACACAGGGTAGTGTTTAAGCAATGGCCAATGGAGACACTAGATTTTTTACTTCAAAATATTACGATTTAAGCCAACTTGACTTAATAAAATGTTGATAATATTATTAGTCAAAGTTGGAATTTAAAAAGTAATTTTTTGTAATAATTAATAGTATAAATAATAATAATATGCTTTATAGCAAAAAATACAATTAAATCGACATTAATAATGAATAATAATATACAGGGTGTCCGGAAATGATGAGCAAAAATTTCAGGGGATAATTCTAGACCGAAAATAAATGCTACCTCTTTCTATAACATTTTTTCCAAAACTGATAATTAACAGAGTTACAGGGTGTTAAAGTTAAAATTTTATTTTCGATATTTGTAAATAACTTCTTAAGAAATCCTAATATTTACATAAATTGTGTAAATCGGGGTTTCTTGCGGACGAGAAATTTAAATATGTTTCTAATATTGACGTCACTAGTAAAGAGCGCCACTTGTGGCACATCATGTTTCTTTTAAATGGCAGAACTTTTTTGCATCTTAATGTATCCATCTCACTATCGAAACAATCGATTCTACCATCTGTTTTATTTGAAAAAAGTATACCTTGCTGAAACATTCTTAATTTATGTACTACTGTGTCTTCTATAATATGTTATATTATATTTGTATTTTACATGGAAAGTTTTTCTTGAATTCTCCTGAAGAAAGCTTAAATACAGCCGAAACGTAGATTAGCCAATAAATTGGTTTTCTTTAACTTTGGACCCAATAATATTTCTGATTAAATATACTATCTACAAGATGCAAACATTTTGACGGCAACTATTTATTACAAAATGAAAAAACTCAAGATACAACTAAACTGATATTGTCTTGCAAACTTCTGTGGCCTGGAAATTGTTGAACTATTGACACACATCAACTAATCCTAATGCCAGTTTGACTCACTTGAATTCTAACGTTTATGGTTAATTTTATAATAATGTTAACAAGGAATTCTTGAAACTCGCAGAAACCTCAAAGACCTATCAAGTCTATACCAGAAAAAAAACCTAATTTAATTTTGCATAACTCAAAGCAAAAAAAAACCGGATATTCTATTTGAAATAAGAAAAACCTTGCCTATTGATGACGAAACAGTTGCCCTTGTTGTAGTATTTTAGAATTTCTGTTAAATACCACCTTAAGATTTAAGTCTTAAATAATAATAATATCTCTACCCTCGTTCTAATCACGAGGATTAGCCCAGAAGTCGACTTTTTGGGGGGTAGAGGGGCTGCATATTATTATTAAGCAGGCCGCGTTTGCGCCCAGGAACGACTTACGTTGGTAGGCCCTAACCACCATTCAGTGCAGGAATGAGGGAAACCTGGAAAACCTCATTAATTAGGGGGGTAGTTAAATGCCAACCGGTATCAATCTCTCACATTGACTCAAGTCAACATTCTTCCACCCTACCATACCCGCAGATAGGGTGCCAATCTCTCCACGAATATAGCTTATATACGGTCTACCGGCTGCAGGGGTCGAACCCACAGCGATCCAGTCACATCGATTCAAGTACTGACGCCTTAAACCGCGCGACCACTGACCAATCCAAATACCCTGTATATCATGAAAAAACCTATATATGATTTAGTTCTATCGATACCTTTAACGTAACGATGACCACGTATACACGTAGTACCGCACGGTTCAATATTATGGCCACTTTTATTTATGTTCTTGTAAATGATATATGATCAAATTACAAATTTTAGTTTTTGAAACAGAATACTAAAGAGGAGTTATTCAAAAAAATAGTCACATTAGGGCTAATCAATATTATAACCATAATATAGCACTTTCTATCATTTAAACATTTAGATCGATTTCCGTTTAAAATGTGTATTATATTTATGTGATACTTTAATTGATATAACGTTAAACATGTGTTCGTAGTCGTAAATAAAATGTCATTATCTTTATACAACATTTTTACAGCTACTTTCGAAGGTGTAATTACCTTTTACTACCCTCTACAAGAGTACTTACATGCGTATACTCAACACACAGAAAGGAAGACAAGGTAACTAACGACGCACTTTATAGAGAAAGAAAATCTCGAAGCGGCCATTTCATAGTTTCATGAGCACCTAAACCAGTGTTTATGGATTTACTGTTCTTTTATGGCTTCCTAAGCAACATCTCAACAAGATTTAATCAGTATACATTGGGTAATTAGATAAAAGGTTTCTAAAAGTAATATAAATATATTACTATTGAAATATTAGTAATAAATACGTAGGTATGTCACCTTTTTGTTATGCAATCCAGAAACTATATTTAGTTCTGAAAACTATATATTACCGTATGCATGTGAAATGTAAGCTGAGTCGTATAATCACATACGTGCGGTAATAACGTAGTATTCCACGTTTAGGTACAACATTTTCTCTCTACAACTGTCAAAGTTATTAATAATCACAAATCTGCTTGGGGTAGGTACATGTGAAAGATGAAACACTATGCTCCCAAGTCATGATACTCAATACAAAAGCAAAACTACCTAATGAGTTTTTTTATAACATCTGGAAATATTAATGGTTTCAATTTAGTAGAACGGGTAAGAAAATACGTCAAATAAAGAACTGAAAACTGTGATCATGTCCGCTTCCTTCTTCGATATAAAACAGGTAATTGTACAAAATAACTTATTGGTATACTATTGGCAATGCGCCAAAACTGATTGCACGATTTCTTATACCGCCTAATCCAAATGCGTGTACTGGGCACTGTTTTTGGCGATTTTCGACCTCCCTTCTAGCTGACTGTTGGGCAGATCTTTTGAGTATAAAAAGAGATGGTGGCTGGAAGTCTAATTTTCTCGCTGAAGGTTACATCAAAACTTCTATTGAAAACAAGAAATGAACAGCTATAAAAATTCTAGGCGAAAGCGAGACAATTCTCGTGGAAGCCAAAAATATTCCCCCAAACATCGAAAGTTATTTCATCAACATTTAAAAATTCAATGTATTTAATAAAAATCAGTTTTCATCTAATCGTACTTATTTTGCTTATTTAATATATTTCTAATTTGAGTCTAATTTAATGTATCTACAATGACTAATTAAAGTAAGGTTTTTTGCTTGATAGTGACAACCAAAAATGTATGTTTACTGAAGAGTGTCACTTTATTTTCTGCGATGTGATAAAATTTAGCAAGCGCTGGTGGTCAATAGCAACCAAATAAATAGCGTCCTTTTTAAGTAGTAAATTTAACTCTTCTCGAATTCTATACAATTTGCGCAATTTGAGATAATTTTAGTTGAAGAAATGATGGAAATTGGAAATAGTGACAGTGATATCCCGAATATACCTCCGGTGATTAGAAATGCTGCAGAAACTTTAGGTTTGTTGCCAGAAATTATATTAACTTAAGCATGTTCAAAAAGTTGACGGCATTCTTAAAGACGCAAGGAGTTGGATATAAGCGTAATCAAAAACTTTTCCGCAAGTGGCAATATACAGATTTTTGAATGATTGATTTAACTATGACATCAAATAATGTACAAGTAACTGAATGTAGCAAACGCAGTGATGAAAATTTCATCATATCAGATTATCGCCCTAAAATGCTTTCTGGATCAGGAATTATTATTAAAGATTGTAAAGACTGTTCTTTCAGCATCCACATTACGAACGCTATCAAATGAATTTCTTACTTTCTATTTCCTATAATTAGTGTTCTCGTTGTAATAAAGTTAATAACTGAACAGTTTATTTTGTTGAGTGATAGTAGATAAAACGTTGTGTGGATTACGGGCAAAAATTGGCATTACTGCTCTCGAGTGATTGTCACTTTCGAATAATAATGTATCACATTTCGCTTTTAATACATAAATGTTATTACCATGAGTTACTACTAGCAAATATTTTCTCGTATAAATTACTTCTTCTGCCACAACGCTTATTTACTCTTTTGCATTTTAGATCTAAAGATTTTCATTACATCTAAATTAAAGTACATCATGAGCCAGCTATTTGGCCCGTTTATGTAGAGTGATATAAAGTGTTTCTCCCTGCACCTACTAAAGAAGCAAGCTCTTTACTTAACCACCTCATGCATTGTTCCTTGTTATTCTTGGTGTATTCTTCAGACTTTACAAGATTAGGCAATATAAGTTCGGAACAATTGCCCGAGTGAACTAACAACAAACATTTCTGGAGTTTGAAAGTCCTTTAAAGCGATAAGAGCTCCTCGCTGTTGTACCGTTTGCCGGCGACAGAATAGAAAGAAAACTTTCATTTACATAAACAACCCGACGAAAAACTTCCCCTCTGAAAAAGTTCTAAGGAATTCATTTATCGGTGTGTAGTTTCAGGTACTTCCGGGCCCGGCGTGCATTCTCACGGATTTTCTCCTGTCGAGAGCGTAAAATAGGGACGGTGGAGGAATGGAAATTACACAAAGCAGTGCAAAATATTTAGAGCAGTGTCATATACAGGGTGTCCGGAAATGATGAGCAAAAAATTCAGGGGATAATTCTAGACCGAAAATAAATGCTACCTCTTTCTATAACATTTTTTCCAAAACTAATTATTAACGGAGTTACAGGGTGTTAAAGTTAAAATTTTATTTTCGATATTTGAAAATAACTTCTTAAGAAATCCAAATATTTACATAAAATTTGTAAATCGGGGAATTCTGCGAACGAGAAATTCAAATATGTTTCTAATTTTGACGTCACTAGTAGAGGGCGCCATTTATGGCACATCATGTTTCTTTTAAATGGCAGAACTTTTTTTCTGCTTAGTGTATACATCTGAATATTGAAACAATCGATTCTCCTACCTATTGTATCTGAAAAAGGTATACCTTATTGAAGTTGGTTAGGAGTAACAGTTTTCGAAATAATTTTGAAATATTCAGTGCACCGATTGAAAACTGTTATCGTTTCAGTTAAAGTGCCTTTTCTACTAAAAATACAGCAAAATGTTACTTGAAAAAGTTGTTCAGAACGGTAAATTATGGAGATGCGTAAAAAAAATCGGTCTGCTTTGATAAAATTTTTGTGCTTTTTTGAAAAATTGTTTCATCAAACCTTGTCGATCTTCTTGAAATTTCGTACGTCCCCATAATTTACGATCTGAACAACATTTTCTAGTAACATTTTGCTGTATTTTCAGCAGAAACGGCACTTTACCTGATACCATAACAGTTTTTACTCGGTGCACTGAGCATTTCAAATAGGATTATTTCAAAAATGGTGACGCCTACCGACTTCAGCAAGGTATACCTTTTTCAAATAAAACAGGTAGGAGAATCGATTTTTTCGATAGTCAGATGGATACATTAAGATGTAAAAAAGTTCTGCCATTTAAAAGAAACATGGTGTGCCACAAGTGGCGCCCTCTACTAGTGACGTCAACATTAGAGACATATTTACCATCAAACAATATTACTAATAATAATTAAGTGATTTACCGACAGGAACAGTGGAATAACTGAATTTACTATGTAACCGTAGCAGATACGTAAAAAATGTAAGAGGGTTTTGTTAGAAATTGAAATATAGGTACATTTAAAAATGTCATAAACTTTAACATTATAGGGCGATACTACTTGTTTTCCTAAATTAAAAATACGAATTGCCCATATATCCGCCATTGGTTGTTGGAAGTGCTTGTTATTTTCACATTTTATGACACCTTAACTAACTACAGTGTGTACTAAATATGGTTTAAATATATCCATTACTTAAGTAATTATACCAAAAAATCAAATATTTTCTTCAAACTTGAACACCCTGTATCTTCCTTATAAAGCCCCAAAATTATAACTATTATACTTATTTTTCAAAGATTTACGTACCCTCGAAGTTTGTTCATTAAAACCAAATTACCCTGTATATTTCAAAGTTTAGCATTCCTGCAGCTAAACAGTATATTTTTGTAAGGTGGAAATCGAAAGTTAAGAGAAGTTTTAACTTGTTATCGTTTTTCCAATTATTTATTTAAATTAAATGCTGCTGTATTTATTTAGACATATTTTTCGACATTTGATTTGTAACGACCAGAAAGTTGTGTCCTGAAAGGAAGGAGTAGTAATGCCTTTGTCAGAAGCAGCTGTCCCCGTGCCCAAATTGAAAAAATACCTGGCAGTTCGAGAAGATCCACTTAACCCAGCATCTGACCCGGCCGCTTTTTTTCGAAGGGGATGAATAATGAACGGATGGGACAGGAAATTTAAATAATAAAAGAAACATCTGGGAAATTCTGATGCTCAATTCTATTTTTCCTCGGGGCATACATAACACAACTCTTTTAAACCGTAAACTTTTTAAATTTATATATTATACTACTTGAATATATACAGGGCATCCCAACGAAAATTTGACTTCCCCTATAATTGGTAAACCCAATAAAATTTCAAAATTCGCCGAGACCCGTCGATTTTTGTTCTTATTTCATTTCTGACTTTTTTGTAAACTGATAGACACATCAATAACAATTAGGTAATGCGGTCATGTGTAGTAGATGAAAAACTTATTAGTGGTGGGCATTTGTGTAGAAATTACTACGCGTAAGTTGGTTTGTCATCTTTTCGTTTGTAACCAATAATTCTGTCAAATCTCAACCGATTTCTAAAAACGGTACGTCACTGTATTCGCAATGAAAAGGGCTTTAAAATGATGTGCCACAAGTGGGGTAGTTAGTTGCATTTGAAATTTTTAAGTTGGGGTTGCTAGGCATTAGGGGAATGAACATATCGAGTTGGCTTGACTGTCAAAAGAGCTCCCCCCAAGAACAAAAATCGACGGGTCTCGGCGAATTTTGAAATATTATTCGGTTTTCCAATTATAGGGGGGGTCAAATTTTCGTTGGGATACCCTGTATAAATGAAAATCATAGGTAACAATAATTCGAGGCACTTTAGATGATTTAATCGGATTCTAATTCCACCGATGTGCCCTCTGGCGTATTAGAAAATGTTCTTTGTGGGTTTTTGGTGTATGGATATTGGCAAGTGGGTATTTGTCCCATACATTTGCAGGATCCAATACAAGGTAGCTTCTTTTTCGTGCAAGAACATTTAAATCCGGCACCGCCTGAAAAAGACAGTATAATATGGTAGGAGATAAACTCGTGTATTGATTTTTGATTCTAAATCACTGTCAGTACTACTACTACTACTACTCAAGTGGCCTATATCCATGTTTGAAGAAGTTCTGTCTTAGATGGCTAAAGACGAATAAAAGATTATATAATATAAAATACGTAAAAGACAAACTTACATTGATCAGAACGAACTGTTTTTAAAAATCACTGGTGCTTTATCCGTACATAATATCAATCCAACACTGTCGCTTAAACAGACACAAGAATGAACTAAGCGATATTCGACTACACTGAGCTGCAACTTTGAGAAACGCAAGCGATATTCGACCTTAGCCGGTCCCATGCACGCGCTCGAATAAAAATTCGTAAAAAAATTGCATATCATCCAAATGAAAAAGTGAAATATCCTGCAGGCTCTGAAAACTCTGCTCTTCAATGCTATTATAGGATATTTTTTAATTGGATCACATATAAAAAAGTTACAGCAGGTTAGATGTAGAGCATGCCTAAAATATTTAGACACTTTTCACTAGAGCGCTTTAAATCTTAAGGCTTCCCATTTAACAACGTGCTTTATTGAAAATTCAATAATTTTTTTTATATATATCCAGTGTTCTGAGGCAAATGGTACTTATGTGGAATTATTCAGCTACTTTTTTAGATTCAAATATCCAAAAATAATTTTTGGGGTAGTTTTCACGTTTTACCCCCTACAGCCACCCCGTACAGGACTTTTTTTGACGCCTTTGGGTTTTCGATAGAATTAATGGAGGGAAATCATCTAAAATTGGTTTTAGCTTTTAATCTCAAAGTACAAACGAAAATCATTTCTAGAAGACTTTCATAGGCTGGTGGACTCCACTATTATGGTCGTCTTTTACTAAGACATACTAGAAAACAAATTGTCACAAATAGTTGAAATTTTATAGTCATACTCTCAGTTAGTGACAGTTAATGCAATAATAAAATTACGCACATCGGTAGCAGATCATATTGATACCGCGAATACTTTAAACTCCCCTAGTACAAAGGATAAATGACGCTGGTTAGAATAATACTGCAACGAATTTACTGGAACATTGGACATTTCTGTGGACCGCACTCGAATATTCGAGTGGCCATGCGTAAGAAAGTTGAGTCGAACAATGTTAATAGTTAATAGTGTGAAATAGATACTCATAAACATAAAAATGTTGAATACGGTTCGCGAAGTTAATTGTTACAGTCAAGTGATTAGTTGTTTATAATTTTAGTTATTTTGTCCTAGTGTGCAGTACGCAGCAAGTCAATTTAAAGTACTATCTATTCATTTATTGTCAACTTAAATCATTTCCTATCATAAATTTGAACTGTAACTTTTTTACAATTGGTCATGGTCATGGTCATTGCGCATGTAATTGATGAAGTAAAGACCGAGTTTGTATTTATATTTACTCTCTTTGACCTAATATTTTAGAGGCTACTTGAAGTTTTTGTTGAACGGAATCCTCTATATATCCTTCTCGTTGCTTTCTATCCACCATGCATCATTCAAGAGTGGTGATATCTGCTCCTGCATCAGCGAGTATCGTAGCAGACGTTTTCCGGAAACAGTGACCGATGTAATAGCCAGCATTCGGCAATTTCAAAAATACTGTAATTCTTTTAGGGAAACCCCCTATAGAATTTATATCAACGCATTGTCTTGTACATTTTCCATTTGTGTATTATAGGATAAATCTTGAATGCTCAATTGGTGACGAACGAAGAGAGGAATATTTTGGAAACCATTTGACAAAATTGATTCCTTCGATGTTCCCGTTAGAAATAGTAAATTCTCTTTTTTCGTTCGTTTTTGTATGTGAATCTCTATCAGTATATATTTTCCTATCTCTTTTAAATGTTCAAGCTGAAAAAATGTTAGTGTTTTGCGATGGTATTCTCCACTGACAACAATAATCAACATTATCTAAAATAAGAAACAATTTCAATATTTAGAGAGAAGTGTGTAAATTACACTTTACCTTCATCATCAGGTGGGCTTTATCGTCTGCTTCTTGCAAGAATTTCTGATTTTTTTAAAACACTAGACTTTCTGGGTCTATGTACTAACGGTTTACGGTTAAGGAAAGCAATTAAACTTGACAATTTCTTGTCTTCTTTCTATTCTTCTATGTCAATATTCCTTTTCACTGATAATGTTGTTCTTATCATTGAGTAAAGATTTCACAGCGTAGCGGTATACTCTGGATTTTTGTTTGATTAGTAGAACTGCTGCAGTAATAACAGTTACTTCCTTTTGATGACTCCAATCTTCAAATAAGCGATACGCCTTTTCATATTTATCTTTGGATTTTGTCGGCAATAATGATTGGATCGCGATTTGTTATGACCCTTCTATATCATTTTCCATATTATCGTTGTAAGCAAAAGATTCTGATATTTTTCATAAATCACTGACTGACCTAATAAACAAACTCGTTTCTATATCAACATTCCTTCAGGATTCTTAATTCACAATTTCGACCTATTGCAAAACCCTATTAATTGATGAGGAAAAAGGTCACTTTTCTTAACTTATTGCGCAAACAGCTATTGTTCTACCCAAATAAATCCAAAAGAAGAATCTTTCAGCGACAGAACGAAGTTGCCTATCGTTTGGCACTTAGATACTAATGCATAATCAAAACAATCTTATTTCCAACGTTATTTCTAAATTCTCCAAAACACCACACTGGTTCCAATCTGACCCATCTCCCAAAATATAAATATTTAAACTTCATCACAGGCGGAATACTTCCACCTGATTTAATCCCCATCTGAACATCTACGGGAGCTGCTTATCGGAAAATCGAATCTCTAGACTGTACTTTTCCCTCCCCTGATACAAATGGTTCCAGTCGTTAGGAAAACCGTTTATCTATTCCGAAATAACCCTTATTTACGGGCGCGCGACTGTACAAAAGCAGTGATACATCATCGTTTATTAGAATCGCATGCTCTATTCACCGGGTCATTTATCACACACAAAGCAGATACAGCGGTGAGACCGACTTCATGCCTTCATTATTGTTCCACGACAGAATCTGTTCCGACGATAAATATAAGTGCGTTTAAAAGCTTTCCCCGAAATTAACAGCACTCGATACGGCTAGAGCCAAAGCAAAAAAAACAGAATTTCGTTAATGTTAACATAGTAAACATCAATCTATCTATTTGAACATTTATTTATACACTACGAACATCATGTAGAAGCAAAGAAAATCTCTACAATCTATCGGTTTTCTTGAATTCAATAGAATACTTTCCTGCAGAAAAGTGATGTACTCTTGGTTTAATTCGATAAATTATTCCGTTTTCGAGTAATATTAATATACGAATTTTGTCACATAGATACTACAAAAATATTAGATAATATGATATGCAAGCACTCATTTTGTTCTTAGTAGGTTTTGAGAAGGTATTTGTCAATTGGACACGTACTACAGTACTATTTTTAAAAATTTTTGAACGTTTAAATAACACCTTTAATATGTATCAAAAATAATTCGACAGTATTTTCTCTCAGACTAATAGGAATATTTTGGCTACTTGCTTATAGCTTCCATCTTAAACTTTTGTGGTATGTCACAAAATTTTTAAATTAATATTATCCGAAAACGGGGCAGTTTATCGAACTGAAACCTTCTTCATGTTAAATTCACAAAAAATTCAAATTTTTTTGTTTGACGGTATCTCAGAAGATACAAAAAAGTTAGAGCAATATTTACCCAAGACCTTCAATTTTCTACGCCTATGAACATTAGTATCAAATTATTTTTGAAACACTAGATTTATTGCATGACACTCAGTTAAAAATTTCGTTTTATTTTTTTCTTATATAGGCATAGATCCCTTAGGGGACGTTTTCCGACTTATGTGCATACAACTTTTTTTCTTATTTTTGGTAGTAGAATCTACAGTTAAATTTTGACAGGCTAATTTTGAGACACCCTGTATAAAAAGCAAACAAAAAGCGACAAAAACTAAAATATTAATCGAGTTATCCTAAATATTTTAACAAGAAAGCTACATAATTTTCACAAATTTATATTGCAAATTGCCTATACAATGTACAGGGCTCCCGGAATATGAGTGCATTAATTTCCCATATGATAAAATGTACTAAACAAAACATATTTGACTTAATTTAATAACTTTTTTTCTCTGACCAACGGTAACATATGACAGCAAATAGGTCGCACACATACTATGTTAAGATTGTTTTGTTTTTGTACATAATAATTACAAATACACCTAATCAATCATAGGTACTTACCGCGAATGTTTTTTTCTGCTTTTAGTCAGATATATAAGCCCTTAAAATTACGGCATAATGCCATGTATCGAGGCGCGACTGGAAAATATGGAGAATCAACGAGAATTTTTCGAGAAATGGATCTAGAGGTGCTAGAAAGTACCTGGAATATTCGTTTGGTCAATAAAAGAACAATAAACGGCCGAGTTAGTCAGTCTTGAATGAGAGTCTTGAAATTATTCAGTAGTGTACAGAGTAGTTAATAAACATAAATGATTAATTAACGAATTGTTTTACTGGTAGAAAAAGTCGGATTGGGAAATCAGTGACAATATATTTTGCATAACAGTATAACATATTAATTTGTTTTTTAATTGTTATAAATTGAATACAAATAATTGTACACAAAAGGCAAAAATTAAGTCAGTGGGTCATATATTGCTCTAACTTTCTTGTATCTCAAGATTTTCGTCGTCAGATCAAAAAATTAACAATTCTGGGCTATTTTACATGAAAAAGGTACTCTTTCAATCCGATAAACTGCTCCATTATCAAGTAATCTTAATTTAAAAATTTTGTGACATAACACAAATGTTGAAGATCCCTAATAGGATCTGACAAAATACTGTCGACTTATTTGTAAATTTATGAATTTTAATATAGCTTATCAATACTTAAAAAAGCATATGTGATATGTGTCAAATAAACTGACAGATAAATTTTCAAAGCCTACTAGAGACAATTTGACAGCTCGCATATCATATCTAATATTTTTGTGGTTTCACGAAATTTTTAAATTAATATTACTTGTAAACGGAATAATTTATCGAAGTGAAACAAGAGTATTTTTTTTGTAAAATTGTTCAACATTTTAATTTTTAATCTGACGGCAAAAACCTTGAGACATGATAAAGTAAGAGTAATATTTATTCAATAACCCCCCTCCCAGTTTGGCACATTTATGACTAATTATAGTATTGTTTTTAACCATTAAATTCGCAATCTAATTGCGATTCTCAAGTTTGAATTTGATTACTTTATCTCGATCCGTTTTGAAAATATTTGGAGACAATCAAATTTTGGGGTCCCCCCTAAAGAGCAATGGCTCCGTTAGGGGGCGTTTACGGAACTATGTTTATATAACTTTTTTCTCCTTTTTTATCGTAGAATCCAGTTAATTTTTGGCCTAATTTTGGGACAGCCTGTATACATAAGTATTAAAGTGTTCACAATATAAATCTCGAGTATTTACATTGCTGCTAAATATTTTATCTATCAAATATTGTTCATAACATAAGCACGTTTTCCATTTTGACCTCCTCTGACAAATTTTCTGCGGGCGCTTACACAGAGTTTTAAGAGCGTAGGTTGTTGAGTAATACAGACTTATTTAAACATGAGAATTAAGTCTGAAGTAGCTTCGTTAAAGCTTCGCCTTGTTTTACTTCACACTATTGTTGCGAGGTAAATCATTTCGGTCGGTTTTACAACATTGCAGCTTCACACCCTGCACGGATAAACAGTTTGTCTACCAGGCAAAGGATGTAGATTTATTTAAAGCCCCCCAGTAAAACGATTACACGGCTCTAACCTCTCCCGTCTTACGAGCAGACTTCGAGTTCTGCCATCGGGTGTCTGGTGTTGTTGGAAGCCGCATTCGGGACTCCTTTCCGCCATCGTCTTATTGTCTCGGAATTTATGATCACCTTATGGCCCTTTTTGTTTGTTCTTATCTGGAGGGCCGGCGCCATATTGCGGGCAAAGTGAGTGCTGGGCTAGAGATGCAATAAGACGGCGGAATTGGGTCATTTATTATTTTTGATAATTTGGGGTCGGAAGGGAGGAATTCGGCGATGAGTAGCAGAAAAATTCCATGGTTGAATTGCTGCGAATTGATGGAGTGATGACATTTGATGGATAGGTTTGAATGTAAAAGTCGCGAGAGAGATTGCCCCATTTACGTAAAAACTAGGGTAAAAGCCAATCTTATATACATATACAGCGTGAGTTCAAGCAAAAAATGTAAATACAAAGTATCTGTATACAGAGTACTCAAGTTTAGAGGAAGAAAACAAATTTATGCGGTTACTCGAAAATAATAACACTCTTAAAATTTTATAGGTACTTATTACTTATATACACACAACGTCAAAAGTCTTGGACCTCCTGTATATAAAATGATTCGATTAACCCTAGTGGTTTTTCTTAATGTGATAAAAAAGTACATGTACTTAGGGAACAAAAAAAAAACAATAAAAACATTGCAGACCATGAACCTTTACTTTATTACCAATCAGTTTAGCAGTGTATTCAGCCAAGTGTTCCTTTGAATATTTGTACATTATAATGCCAGGACGTGAAATTTCTGCGTTTACTCGAGCAAGAATGACTGATTTACATGATGCAGGACATTCTAATCATCAGATATCGAACATGTTGGGCATTGCTAGATCATCTGTTGTACGAATAGTACACATATATGAAGAATTTGATACAGTGGAAAACCGACCACATAGTGGACGTTCTCGAGTATCTAGTACAAGATAGGATCGGCATTTGGTGCACAGACGAAACCAGAATTGGGCTGGTTACTGAGTCTGGAGAACCAGGTCATCAACAGCGACTTTATTTTCCCCGTCGCTCCGTATGAAGGAGCTACCGTAATGTTTTGGGGTGGAATAATGTTTATTCGCCGCACCCCATTAATTCGCATACCACAGAATATGACCAGTCAAATTTACATACAGTTATTACGCCCATTATCTATCCCCTACGTAATAAATTAGGTGAAAATTTTGTGTTTATGGACGACAACGCTCGACCACATCGGTCAAGAAGGGTTCAAGAGACATTCGAAGCAGGACATATCAATAGATTAGATTGACCAACCAACTCTCCTGACATGAATCCTATTCGAAACATGTGGCATTTCGTTGCTAGAGCCATTCATAATCATATTCCTCCACCTCAGACTGCAGATGATTTAGTCGTGACGGCAGAAGAGGAATGAAACAATATTCCGCAAGAGATTGTTAACCGCTTCATTATCTCAATGTACAGACGTGTCAATATGCTATTGGAACGTGGTGGAGGTCATACCGACTATTAGCCAAGTAGAGAGCTTGCTTTGTTACTTCTTTTTGCTTTAATACATTTTGTCAAAAATGTCACACATTTGCTGGTTGTTAATTTTAAGTTCCCAGTTTATCGAACATATTCTTTTCACAAAAAAAAAAATTCAGAAAATATACTTTTATAAATGTATTTGGTTTTTGCCTATTCACACCTGTGCCTACAACACCACAACCTAGCGCAGAATCTTTAATAATACGTGACCGGATTGTGACTAAGCTGTCTTTGTTTACGACTGCGTTTTAATGCGGATAGAATTATTTTGAATTTCTATATATTTTACAGAAAGAAATATAAAATTTATGTGGCGATTGACTTTTTACAATGTGATGAATTTAATAAGAGAAGAATAAAAAATGTGCAACTTCCTACGTTGTTTGAGGTTATGTAACGGGACGGCATTAGAAAAATAATTGTAACAGAACGTTAACATTAATGTGTTGTGCAAAAATCATAGTTTTAGGTTATTATCCATAAAATAATTTAAGGTAATTATCTATGTTTCTTTCTAACAGTGTACAATGATATTAACTTGTGAAATGTGGGTACTTTTCTTAAAAAAATTAATGTCTCCGTAAATATTTGAAACTATTAAAAATAACTTTCACTAGACTCATCTATATGATGAAGTACACCAACAATTAAAATATTTGTAGGTGAGATATAAGTAGTCTGCTGCTTCCTGCTCGGCCTAAGTAGCTCGAATTGTAGGAAGCGACCTACATTGCAGTAGGTACTTAACAGCAGACTTCTCGCCTTGGGCGACGGACCATTAAATCTATAAATGATCGAGCGGCATTAAATTACACCTGTAGTATTTGTGTGAACAAACAAGTATCCTTGTCGGCCACCCCACCGGTCTATGCCTGGTACAAGTGTAATTCAATGCGGGTCAGGGCATTAGTCCGCCGGAGTAGTTATTTCCTGCAGTATCATTTATAGATTAAAATATTTGTACTCACTTAAAGGTTACCCTATGCCTATACAGATAATGACAAATTTTACTATGTGCGACAGGGACACAGGTAAGGGAAAAACAACTCCGGGATATTTCAATTACATAAAGAGGACCATCTTCTACCTTGCTCCCCGCGGAATACCAATCAGGGGAAAAATAAACGTCGCAAGTAGTCCTCCTCACCGTAATACAACATCCGGTTTATTACAAGTTACGTCTAAGATCTCCCCAACCACTGGAGCCAAAAACCAAACGGACAGGGACAGTCAGAGCCACTTACATTCCGCTTCGGAGTCCCCCGACAATACGCGGGAGGCACTGAGATATTAGCTGCCACTGCTGCCACCTCGCGGCGTATGTCAGTGGGACCCACTAGATTACTTTCTGAGAAGGGGGCAACACACACGTTGGTTGTTTTGTCTTTGTTAAACAAGAGGAAGATGAATGATGATCTAGTGGACAGGAGAGAAAAATGAAGAATTAAGAATACAGGGTGGTGCGTCTTTCATGGCTCACCATTGCGTTGGCATCTCGGAAATCGTAAAATATACAGGTTGACTCAAATTAGAAAAAATTACGCCGTTTGATGGTCATTAAAATAAACCAATTTGGTACAGACGGATAAGAATATACAAAAAATCGATTTTGATCGAAAGAAAATTTCTACGACCACTAGTTTCGGTTATGCAGCATTCACTTGTTTCCTAATTAACACAATTAGTCATCCCAACGTAGTTACGACTACTGCAGGTACTTTAAAGTATTTGGCAACTAGCCATGGGTATGTAAACCTTCTCATGATGCACTTACAACGAAAGTGAGGAATAAGTTTTATAGCACTGCTAAGTTGCGGCGACGTTTCCGAAACTTGATTGGCCACGTTTCAGCGACGTGGTTTCGTGAAGGTGATCGTGCATCGTGAAAGCTGCAACTTTTAAGAAACTTAAAAGCTCAAATCAGTCAAAATGGTGCATTTCGGAATCCTAACTTTGAAATCTTCGCTCTAGGAAAAGCAGCTTGAACGTAACTCATACTTTAGTATCTGTAATGGGAACTGGCAATGTATAACTTCGAAGTAATATTTACTACAAAGTATCGATCGAGGCTGAAGCGTAATTTTAAAGTAATAGTAAAGTTGTGTCTGCCACACATTGTCTGTTCAAAGTTCCCACTGCCACTTCGTAGTAACATTTTTCCTGTTGCTCATTCTGAACGCAGTACGTCCGCGACGTTTACTTTGAACACACTGATTGAATTTTATTTTCTAGTAGTAGTTGAATACTTAACGCTACATTATTATTATTATTACATATCTTTGTGGCTTCGTTCGTTAATCCTACTGCACGTTTTGTCCTTTGGATTATTTGTGGTGTTTAGACTAAGATATTTAATCAAAGTTTATAGTTTAGTATAATTTTATATGGTTGTCCATAATTACCACGTTAATATTTTTTTTACTGTATTAGAAAGGTATTTTAAGCTAATACAGTAAAAAATGTTAAAAAATCTAATAATAAAGAATATATGGGTAGATATTGGGGGTGTAATTCAACGCTGGTTGGGGCTTTAGTCCACAGAGTAGTTAGTTTCACACAATATTATTGATAATATTCACAAAGATAAAAAGTACACTCCACACATGGTGTAAAGGAGTAGTTGAATATAAGTAGCAGTGACGCTAAATTTGTTGCATAAAGTTATTTACACAATAAAGTAACAAATTTGGTTGCGGATACGTAATAGTAACTCTTTGAAAGGTTCAGTCTCAGTTAGTGTTAATTTGGCGTAAGTTGTTTTTTTTTATGAGCGCCATATTGAACCTTGACAATAACAGAGGTAGAATAAAATAACAAGCACGTCACTATGTAACACTACTAATTTATTTGAAGAACAACCCATAGAACTGAAGAAATGTGAACAAATCCCTCATAAATACTCCCAAGTGACGGCCATATAAGAGATTAAAATATTTGAGTCACACTTATTAATTCAATCCAAAATCAATACAACGACATAAAGCTTTTTGGAAAAATACAGCGGCTGCAAATATAAAGTATCAAGATAACACCGCAGTCGATAATATCTTTTTTTATAGCTTAACAGGGGCTAAATTTGCTTGGGAAACTAACGGTTGGCAAAACTAAGGCCGACTTGCAATCACCTCGGCTGTCTGCGACTGTATTTCTACCTCAATGTATATCCTGGCGATACGATCTACGTTCTGCACCGTAGTTGTTTCACCGAAGAAGTGGAGCCAGAAATTGGACGGTACAAGATGACTCGTTTTCGATACAATCTGAGGTAAACCGAACAACCTATTTCCTTCGGCGTGATAAAATGTAACAAGAATCTGGGCACGATTTTCCTCTCCAACGTGTGGTCCAGACGTCAAAGATTCTGTTGGCCGTAAAATTTCTACCGAAAGTTTTTTCTATCTATTTTTTTCATATTTAAGAAAAAGGAAATTAAAAATGGACACTAAAATGCCATGTGCAACATACTGCTTAAGCCATTAAGAGGAAGGCTTTACCATTTTGCGCATGTTTCGTACCTCAACACTGAGTAAATGACTTCTTTTTAGATGAGTCTTAATAAATGTGTAAATTATTTATGTAATAATATATTATAAAAAACTCCCGTGAGTTTTGTTATTCTGATCAAACTTCCACGCCGTGAGACACAATACATCCAATGTATCACAGGCATTTCTAGAGAAAAAAAAACTAAAACTAAATTGTATTATGCATTAACCAGTACTACACGGAAAGAAAGTTATACTAATATCAAGATTAACAATAAATAAATTATTCCAATTTAAGTATAATGACACTTTATTGAAATATTAACTTATTGCATTCAGAAAATTGAAGTAGTATTTCCGTATCTATTTTTGCTATATTGTATTTCTTTCTAGAGTAGTTACTGTTACTAAAGTCATCCATTAGAGGAACATCAGACATATACCGCTTTTGACCTTGCTAGCTTTTCTCTGTATACCATAGGAGGCGATTTATCCGACAGAAGGGAGTCTGAGTAATACAACATGGAACTACATCTTTTGGCCACATTCTGAACCCGGTGGTCTACCTACACACACAATTTTAATACAACTTGTAGCAAATAATACTAGAATTGTGTCTCTATAGTTTTGGTAATGATTAGCACAAAAGTTGTATTAATATCATCTATAAATATTATTATTTTACATTATAGCCCCATTTTAAATTTTATAATATGACATTCATTACAAAATATTAATATATTCAATTCGTGCAAATCTATAAACCTATAATTTAAGGAAGAATAACGTATTCTATAATTAATAATATTTTATTCATATTTTAACAAAATAGGTACATATTATTCCTTAAGTAAATCTTGAATTTAGTGTAAAATTAAGAAAGAAAACTGTTGAATTAACTATAAGAATGCTTGGAAGTCAAGAATATATAAATATTTATATCAGATATACTTTATTACTGAATTAATATATACATATATACACTTGAATAAAGATTAAAATTTTGAGCAGGTATATTATTATACTTAAAGATACACAACGATATCTTCAAAACAATTGCCGTAATAAAAAACAACTGAATAGATCTTTCCCGCGTAGAATTATACATTTTTTCAATTCAATACTTTTGACCATTTACATCTTTGTAAGATGACTTACACTGTCTGCTACTACTTCCGAGCAGGAAGTAGCAGCAGACAATTTACAACTTAACCCCTTCTTATTTGTTTGAACAATATGGTGCACATCAAATTTTCAGGCTCATTTTAATTTTTTCTCTTCTCATTGGTATAAATATGAGAAAAAAATAAAAAGCGTAAGTATAGCAATTATTTGAAGAATTCAGTGATTTTCAACCTCGGATGCCTAGATTAGTGCTCGTATTTTTCGTCTCTTCATTACGCAGAAAAATCAAGTTGTAAATACGGATTAAATTTATTTCCGACATAATTTTTTCTGAGCAAGTGAAGACCAGAAGGAATATCCATCACAACGCCCACAAAAATTGAGACTTCATCAAATTCGTATCAGGTACTTCAACACAAATTATAAACCATAAAGAGGCGTCTAAGTGATAATGAATAAAACAAAAGACTGTCGTCTTTTTAATTTACTGCCAGAGATTTGATCGCACCGAAATTAAAAAAGTTAATTAAACTTTGAACCAATATCCTGATCATCGGGGGTTTCATTTTATCCTCGGTGCTTTCACCGCTCTCTCCATATACTTCTTCAGAAAAAAAGGTAACGATTATATTAACCATCTATACCATTATAGGTATTCGAGTTTTAGCGGTGGAACGTCACTTTAAACAAAAATACGTGAATTTCCTACCGATGATATAGTTTACGTCGTTATCAGTTGATATGTTTTCCTGTCACATATTTCACTATTTTGCTTTATTCGTTTTACCAGCTTTTAACGCCCGCTAAACACTTGCAACTGACAGTTTTGGTATGAAACTACATCATTTACCGATATATGAGCGTTTAATTTACGTATTTTCTATACATATTATTTGTCATACGACGTTCTGTATTTGTTAAATTTGGTCGTTCACGGTTGCGTTGGTTATTAGACTGGCCACTAAAACTCAAAACCGACATGAAATACGTTATTAAAATAACTAAAAGGTGACGAATAATGTCTTTCTTTTTTGTTAGCTTATAAGCGCGTTGCAGGTGCAAAGCTAGAAATGCCCGTATTCCACTGTAGCATCGGCCGTCTGTCCTTTTGGACATAAATGATAAACAACATAGAAATAGGCATATAGTATCATAACTTCATCTACATTAAGCGGAATATAAATTATTTTGTTAAGTTGGTAACTCAACTTATAAAAATTATATTTTCAAAAATTTCAACATCCTGTGGGCGCAAAAATAAAATCGTTTATTATACAGGTAGTCTTACGGTGAAGCCCATTATAATATTTCAGAGACTACTTCGATTTCAATTTTGAAAATTTAGGCTTTGAGGTCTTCTAAGTATTTTCAATAGCTGAATCCGAATCTAGGGTCCATTTAACCCTATCAGTGAACTCTTAGAATATTTTTCTGAAGACGCATTCTCCCTAGTCTACTGTTATTAAGGGATTAATGAACAAACTCAAAACCTGAATGGTACAAGCCTAATAACTGGAGATTGTCCACTGATTCTTCGAAGAGAAGAATATAAGCCGTCCTTTTTCATAACACTAATGTATACCCCTCCATTTCAGTAAGGCATTCAGTTTGAAAGAAGGTTATACGAGCATGTAGTCAGTTCTTGAAACTATTTTATTGAGTACATACGTCAATCAGGTTTCACAAAATATCCGTGCTTCTTATGTGAATGCGATAGTAGAGATAGAAAAAATACTATATATTGAAAGAATGGACAAGAAGAGCTTCATTTGAACCAGGTACTACGAACATCAATAGAGAAGCATTAGTTGCTCTTCCTTAAGTTCTAAACCGCGACAAGGAATTTTCAATAGATTCTAGATGCATAAAATGATAAGAGACGACACTTTTGTTATCAAAATGAGAAAAAACGAACAAATTATCTGTAGAACCATAAAAGTCTTGATTACATGGAAAAAGTTGCCCAAAGTTTTCAGTAAAGAATATGGAAGATTTCATCAGGTTCGTCAGGAGCTGAAGAGTGCAGAGCGACGTTATCAAGGCATGTTGGGTGATACTGCTGTATGCTCGCAAGATATACCAGAAAGAGGGCAAAAGCGTAACGGGCATCCACAGATCATTTGAGTGTAAGAGAGATATATATCATAAAGAAAGAATATCATACGTTATAAACCTACAAGACTGAAAACCCTCAAACCTACGACCATCGGTTAGACGGTTAGCGACCCCAAAAACATAAATATACGATAGTCTGGTTCACTTGCATATCTATCTTTCGCTTTGACCTTAAACCTAGGGCGATGGGGTTAAACAGACCCCAGATTCGGGTTCAGTGACTACAAAAATATAAATGGACCATAGTCTCATCCATTTGCATATATTTCGCTATAATCACTTTTTTTGTGGTGTTGTGTTATAGTCTATATAGTATTAATTATGTCCTCCGTGTTGCAAGATTAATAACTGTAATTATAAAATATGAAATACAAAATTAATTTATTGACATAATTGTATTTCATTCAAAATAAATCGTTTACTTACAAGCATATTATAATCGCAAATTAAGTAAAATTACTTCACTTAAATAAATAAAACTAATCTGTAAACTGTCTAATAATGAATGATAGTGCCCGCTGAAATATTTCTAAAATTTTCATCAGGCAATGCTTCCGTCGATTACTAAAATGTGAAGTTGATAAGTCTAGACGCTCCCAATTACGTTTGACGTGCAACGTCTTACATTAACATTAATCAACAAATATAAAACAGTTCCAACTACTGAAATGGTTACTGGTAAACTTTTTATCTCTTTCATCTGGACTGGTTATTTACTCCGCGCAATATCCCAGATGTCCCAATAAATACAAAATGTACAGTAGAGAACTCTACATGTATTAAGCTAATATCAAATCGCAGGTTATTAGAGTTCGCAAGTTTTATTTTCCGGGAGAAGTCGCATTGGGAGCCGGTTCGAGAAAATTGGGTCCACAAACGGCCTTCGCTGACAAAATACGGCCTCAGCCAGTAATGTCAGAAACACCTTCGTCCCATCCTCCAGAGACCCGGCCAATAATTGCAGTATTTCTGTATTACTCTTTGTTCGCCTTCCACTCCCGTTTATTTGTTTCTATTCAACGTATAATACAACTGCCAAACATTAAGACGATAGGTGTATTAAACTTTTCCTGAACAAAACCACTTGTAAAAGACAACAATAGCCATTTAGCTGTCGTTCTGAAAAATATACAGGATGATTCAGAAATTATCTAAAGAAATTTTGGAATAGATGCGTCCATGCAACATGGAGTCTATATCGTACAAAATTCTTTTGTAAAACATTTATAGATTCCGAGTAAAAAATTATTGAAGCTCTACAACGTCAAAAGTCTTGGAGTATACAAAATGATTCGATTAAACCTAGTGATTTTTCTTAATGTGGTAAAAAAGTACATGTACTTAGGGAACAAAAAAGACAATAAAAAATTGCAGACCATGAACCTTTACTTTATTACCAATGTTTTTACAAATCTGGTCAGTTTGGCAGTGTATTCAGCCAAGTGTTCCTTTGAATTTTTGTACATTATAATGTCAGGACGTAAAATTTCTGCGTTTACCTGAGCAATAACGACTGCTTTACATGATGTAGGACATTTTAATCATCAGATATCGAACATGTTGGACATTCCTAAATCATCTGTTGTACGAATAGTACAAATGTGGCGGTCCAAACATGTATGATAAATGAATGCTGATAATAAGTTACCTTACAAGTATTAGGATTTTTTTCAACCCCTATATGTTCATTGCGCATATTAAAAAACCTGTGTCTGGTAAAGGTAGCTTTATCGATGAAAATAATATTCGACTGAAACATCGGATCTTCCTTCAGCTTACCCGTCCAAAAGCAACTGACAAAATTGTCAGCGCACTAGAATACAATACTACGTAGACTCAAATAACATAAATTTGAAACTAAAAATACTTCATGTTTCTGTTCAATGTCAGACAAGTTGTTTCCCCATGGCATACTGCAATTAATTTATTTTGCTATGTAATGAAAGTTGAACGTGGAACACGTTAAGGGTAATTGAAATCGATTTTACTGGAAAACGGCGCATCCAATTGAAATTTAGCAAGAGTACTTTTTTAGGTTAAATACTTTGAAATGTATTTTATGAGACTTATTAAGCAGATCAAGGTTAACATGTCACCAAAATTTCGTGGTTTAATCTTCAGCCTTTTTGATGGTATGCATTAAAAAATGCTTCCGAGGTTACCCTTTTAAGAGAGCGTATCTCCCTTAGGAGCCGCCACTGACACAAATTGTAAGATTTTCGTCATTTTACGACTAGTTTTAGAAGCTCACACAATTTGAATACTTGTTACACCTTAGAGAAATATTTACGCTAGACACTTTTTTAACTGAATTATTCAAGATTCCAGTTTCAATTTTCTTGCACTTCTTGGGTGTTTTTAAGTCTCCACTCAATATGCGAAGTCCTACCCTGTCATGTCCTCATGCGGGCCGAGGTCTACTAATTCGTTTAATCGGACCAAGTATTTCACTGGAAGGAATTGCCCTCCTCCAGGAAGACCTGCTTAAAATGGCAATAAATCCAGTAGCCCATGAATAATAAAAATAATGCCTGCAAATTTACGGAGATAATGGGTTAAATAAATAACACGGTTGCTGCATTAACCATTATGTATTTACATAGACACGGGTGCAAATAACATTTCCATATAACTAGACGCCTTGAGAACGTAATAATGGCTAATGCGGCTTTTACGTAGAAAGCTCATACAGACATCTGATCAAATATTTAATTAATCCAGTGTTATTTAATGGGAGTGTAACTTACAGAGAGGAGTTTATTTTAAATCTATTAATTTTAAGAAATTTGTAAATCAAAGTGAA
The DNA here is from genome assembly GCA_025584915.1 of Monochamus saltuarius. Taxonomy (NCBI): domain Eukaryota; kingdom Metazoa; phylum Arthropoda; class Insecta; order Coleoptera; family Cerambycidae; genus Monochamus; species Monochamus saltuarius. The sequence continues at coordinate 58,682,776 of CM046723.1, forward strand.
TTTGTTATACAGAACCAGAATACCTTCAGTAAGAAATATATAAACAATTACGGTATGCACCTCATTAATGTGACGTCACAGTAATATGCAACCCGCGATACTTAGTGTCCTAAGAAATTACATTTCAATCAAATGTTACTATAATGATCCTTGAGGAACCTATATTTAAAGATCAAATTACCTAAAAAAAATAACACCGGAAATTGATTTAATTCTCTGTTAATAGAAATATTTAAGAAATTCCTTGACTTCAATTCGATGGAAGAATGTTATTTGCTAGTTTTGGACCAGCTATTCTAAAATATTTTTCTCTTTAAACGTTTTAAATACATTTTTTATGATGTTTTCTTACTCCAGCAACAGCAAAACAGAATTAAGCTTAATTGAGCAACTAATTTCATTTCAAATATAATTTTAAACTAAAATTTCGTTGAGAACTTAGCACCTTTTTCCGGAAATATAAAATAGTATATTGTACAACGCGTTTTAAACTATACTTTCTCTAACAAGATTTTAGAAATCATACAAAAAAGTTGCTTATTTGTACATATTCCGTCACAGTATGTTAGAATAACATTCTAACACAAGATAAAATGTCATTCTAACACAGTATGCTGGAATGGCATGTATACCAATATAATTTTTAATTGTGGGACGTGTACTTTCTAGAATCGTGTTGGAGAAATAGTATATTGTTGTATTAACATTAAAGGTATCACTTTTGTGACGAGCAAATTTTAAATAATGTATATTATTTTTTCTCCAACCAAAATCCCCCATTTGAAATATATTCAAATCAAATTTGAATAGTGAATCAAAGTATGTAAGTAGGATATGTCGATGTAGTCAAACATTAATATCCATATTGCTAACTGAGTTCACTTTAAAAAAATGAAAGAAATTTTTAAAGAGCTTATTTATAGGTCGTCTTAATATTACGGGTTGCAGGTGCATGACGTTCTGATGAATTAGTCAATTTACGAATTGTTAATGTTGGAAATGTGAAAACCGCCTTAAGGAATTATAAAAATTCCCAATACCAAAACCAAGATATCACATTCTTTACTGTGCTTGTGAGACAATTATTTAAATTTTTATCGAAAATATGTTGCTTTACGTCCATCCGTCGAATATTTCTCAGATATGTTAGTGGAAAGTGTCAACGAATGGTGGTCAGTATTCATAAAATCAGTTCAGTCTCGCAAGAAGTGGCAACATTTTTGAAGCTGGACAACTGGAAAAAGGACAGTGGACGCGCATTACGATGAACATCTGCTAACTTTTTAGTTGATGGCGATGGTGACCTCACTTGTCTAAAAGACACGAAGGATGGAGATCGAGTACTGTGACGGAAAGCCTCATTGAATACTCACTTTTAAATAAAAATAATACTGCGAAAAGAATACTGAACGTTGATAGTGGTAATGATAAACCAAGCACCGTTGTTATTCCTGATTTCACAACATCTGAAAATAATATAACTATTAATGAAAAAGGTGTTGGACTGCTTGAGAATTGCTCCAAAAATGAGGGTAATGGCAGTGTCAGCGGTTTATTTAATTTTAATACTTGTTCAAACTGTGTATTTAATATCAATGTGGATAAACAAACATTATTGTAAATATGGTTGAATAAACTTTTATAGATTAACCTGATTAACACTTAATCTAAGGGTTAAAAGTGTCAACTTTAACTCCTAGGATTAAAAGTGACCCCTGGCAGTCAAAAAATGCCACAGTTTTGTGACGGTTGGAGAAAAATAGATGTTTTTGTCGACATACGTTTGTAAAATAACAAGTTATTATTTTAATGTCATCTGTCTACCCTCGAAGTTTCCTGTATAATATTCGGACCACTCTGTATAGACCCATATTTAATTTTCTTGATGTTACTCTTATATTCTTTTTACATTTTTGATTGCAATTGTCGTATAGGTATAATATTTTGATATTAAATTAAGTTCCAATATTTATATTGACAAAATCGTTCAGTCTGCTTATAAAAGTATGTTCTATGGCTTTTCGGATATACAAGTATATAAGACACTTTTCAATGCTCTTGTTAGGTCTAAACTCGAGTTCGCTAGCATTGTGTGGGATCCTGGTTATAAGATGTTTCAATATGAAATTAAAGATGTTCGTAGGCGATTTTTAAAAGTTACTTTCATATCAGGATGGAATTTATCCTCAGATAGGTATTCCTCACGACATTTTACTTGATAGATTTAAAGTGTGTAGTCTGGAACAGCGTAGAAATATGCATTCGGTCATGTTTCTTTATAAAATTTTACATAATATGTGTGATTGTCCAGAGTTACATTTTCAAATACCTAATCAGGCAACACGTAGTAGCCGTCTGTTTTACTTGCCGAGGGCCAGAACGAATTTATTAAAATTTTCACCTTTATTTAAAATGTGTTCAACTTGCGGCGATCTGTTAAATAGAACTGATATATTCACTTGTAATATTGATGCACTTAAGATATTTTTTAAGCTTAAACTTTCTCTTTTCGTTTATTTGTCTTTTCTTTTACATTTGTATCTAATTTGTTTACTACTTATGTCATAGTTTTTAGTAATTAATTCTTCTCTTTTTTTGTATTGGTCACGTTTCTATTATTTGTTATGTTACTCACCCTTCAATTGGATTTTCTGTTGGGTGATGTATTAAATAAAATAAAAATAAATAAAATAAAAACCATGTACATTTGCAAACTATATACCTTGAATCCGCTCTCCCATAACAAAATTGTTTATTTCCGCAGAATGCAAGTAGGCGCCGTAATATGAACGTCAGTAGTGAATGTTCTATTAAAAGGGCAGGAGGAAAATGAGCGCAGGGTAGTCCTGGAGGAATTTTAAATGACGTGCCTGCAGGACAATTTAAAGCAGCCGGGATATGTCCGACTCGGAACGCAGATGGAATTTACAGGAATTCTGCCAGGAGCAGGGAGTTTTCGCGACGGTGCGCTATCTTGGAAATTTATCGCGGGATGTTTTATTAATTTATTGGATGGCCGTAATAAACATGTAATTTATAACCACTCGAAGAATTAAATGGAACTTAGGGAGCATAAAAAAGTTTTTTCCTTCCCTTAAACCTTCGACATGACACTAATTTTGTATATTAGGTATAGAGAAAAGTTCTCGTTATCTAGTCAAAAATTGATACTCTACTAATATCACAAATAAAAATAATATAGTAAATCAGACTACAAAACATTGATGACATTTGCGGGATAATACTGGCATCTAACAACACAGACCAATTGTAACTCAGATTTCCCTCTAAACATAGCCAATGAAAGCATAATCAATCAATTTGCGTTAATGCTGACGTTTGTTTATCATTATTGATGTATGTCATTAGTACTACTAATAATATCATGCACTATCTGACGTTTGTAGATATTTGCAAATCGATTCCGTAATACTAGACAACTGGTAATGCGTGTATGTCCATTACTGTATACAGGGTGAGTTAGTCATAATGTCATTAATTTTAAAAGGAGATAGGAAATAATGAGTATAATACGAATACGCGATTAAAAAACATCTAAATGCATATTTACGCCAAAAATGAATATTTTCAAATCATTATTTAAACCCCCTTTTCAGACTGTCACTGATCGCTGCCTTGGTCGTTTACAGCTTGTAGTTCAACTCGATGTAGACCAGATGCGACGTTGCCAAATTGAAATATTTAAACAGACGAGTAGCGTATCTAATAATAAACCGAATAATAAACCATTTGGGTACATTCCATAAAAAACCTATACCCAATGGGTAAATTATTAACAGCAGCTGAAAAGTATTTCGCGTTTAAATACTAAGTAATAAAATACCCTCGCGTTGTCGACGAAAAACTGTGCAAGACTGAAACGGCACGCCTCTGATCTGATGCTCATTAAAGTTATCGAGAGTGAATCTTGACCTACCGTATTATTAAGTCAATAACCTAGTTACCTAGTTTTTGTACTGTTATTTACTGTAATTTCGTACGTTTTATAATTGAATATGAGTTTTTAGTAGTACTCGTAAATACAATTAATTATTCAGTTTGTAGTTACGTACATATAGCCTATAAATTTATTGTTTTTTAAGTAGTATGGTACTAACCTGTTTAAAATGCCACTTCGAGTAAAGTTGCACTCATCCGTCCGTAGCACTTTATTAATAAAATTAGGGTCAATTGCAAAATTCAAGACGGCTGGGGAAATCAGCAGGTTTTAAAGCTTGAACTTTCTGAAAATGATACGGGTTCAGTGATTTTTCTCGTAATATTCTGCAGACCTTGCTTTGGGATATCTGCAATCGCCTTGACATGGTTCTTGTAGAAATAGTAGGCTGCTCCTCAACAACAACAGCTTCTATCACATTTAAGTCATTTTGCCAATGTCCCGCAAATTCCCGATGCGATTTCACAGAACCCGTATCGCGAAGGCGTTGAAGCGCAAAAGTTCGCGCACCTGTAAATTGTTGTCAGCATTCGCATTTCGTAAACATTCTCCGTATAAAACCATTTAATACCATTTCCGCATATTCGAAATTTGTAAAATTTGGCATTGTGAAATTACGACCAATACACGAAACCGAAATAAACAAACTAAAACTACTGCTTGTATTCTCTCTATCCTCTCTCCAAATCTGTGGTGTGATCTCCAAATTTGGGGGAAAGAAATGCGGGAAATGCAGAAAGTGCGACTAAATGGTGGTAAATTTGAATAACACGCTGAAGTGTTAGACGATATTATGTATGTAAATATGATGTGGCAACGATGTTTCCTTCGACATTCGATTGTCATATGACTACATCATCAGAAAGTTTGTAGTGTACCAGGAGCGTCGTGTTACCGATTTTTGTAGGGTAATTTGTTTATTTTTATAAAGATCGAAAAATAATAATTAAGACTTTATTTACACAATGTATCAGTCGTTTTTGGTGTACCACATAGGTACAATAAACACATATTACATACAACATGGGTATTTATAAAATAGCAATCTTGACAATAATTTATTGAAATCGATTTTAATTAGAACATAAACATTTCCTTATTATTTTGAAAGTACAGACTATATCTGTTATAATACACATTCCGTTCTGTTGAAACCAATTTATTTTCAGTGGTAACAGTCGAATCCCTTGGGAGAAGATAGGGAAATAGCAAATGGCTTCTGCAACATGCTTTCCCTCTTCGTATAAGCCGTAGCTATTATTTCATTATTATATCCATGCATACGTGTACGCACATTATCCAGTTTTATGTCGATAGGAAAAACTAGACAACGAAATTATTTCACCCAACTAAAAGCAGAATACTGTAAATATGGGCAACCTATGCAATAAAATGTCAAAGTATAGAGACGTCGAACATAAAATTTATTAGTTACAGTTTTTTCTTTTGTAGCTCATAAAATTTTCAATATATCTCATACTGTTAGTCTTTCTCATCGTTATTTATTTTCAATTACACAATTTCTGATAATGTTTTTGAATTATTTCCATTGATCATGATGACATAGATCATCTGAGATCGAAATTAAATATTCAGTTAAAATTTTTCTTATTGATAGTATTATGTTGTACTTATATTAAAAGTTTTTATTTTTTTACTTGAACAGGGTGCGTGTACGATAAAATGTAAACGGAGCTATTTTCTTCGGAATTAAACAGGAAATTAAAAAAAAAAGAATATTTTAAGATAAACCGGCGGCGTAGCATTTTATTCTTCAAAACCATGTATATCCGTATTTAAAATGCAACATATTCAAGTGTTATTCTTAAGAAATACCACTACATTAGTAATATGCTACGTTTTAGTAATATTTTCTGACTGATGATAAACAATTATTGTAGGTACTCTTCAAAAATTACTTTATCACTGTCTTGTCATTGGTAAAGTAGATTTTCAAGTTTCCTTCAGATTTTGATACAAATTTGTTGAATATGCACAAACTACAAAATGCAGATATATTATTTTAAATGAACAATTACTTAAATACGATGCATTTAAAAAAAATTTCAAATAATATTTATTTATTTGTTCAAAATAATCAAAACTTAAAGTACTTTATGTTTTTTGTAATTAAGACAGTGACGTACTATTTTTATTGTAAATAGATGAGTGGCACAGGGTTTCTACGCCACTGGTGACATTGGGAATATTTAAACATACTGAATAATTAGACCTTAGACATCCCATTACAACTAATGATTATTGTTGTTTTATTGCCTGAAGCTATTTATTTGTGGCATAATTTTAGTTTTTCTTTAGTTTTATTGGGTTTTTGCCACACTTCTGAAAAAATAAAGATTAATTAAATAAGCCCTTGCGCCAAACGGATCAGTCAAGGGTTATTTTTGAAACTAAGTTTGCCTAACCAAAAAATCTCACACTGAAAAAAGCAGATAAGTAAAAAATAACAAAAATCACATTACAATCGCGCACTTCCGTATTTTTGACGTTTCGAAAATCTCTCTGTTTTCGTTTTCAAAATAGTAGTAAAAATATTAATCGTATGTCAAGTTTGACAGTTTAAAATTTGTTTATCTGCTTCCATAGAGATGTTAAATAATTTTTATTTTATTGTTACTTACTTCTTCTTGATACAACTGTAGCCAACAATGATCGATGTTTACTGAACAGTTTGATACACACTTATCTCCGTTCAACAAAATAATCGCGGTCTCTTTTAATTTTCTTTTTGTTGCGTTATCTTCCTTCTCTAAAATTTTTGCCGAACCCCACTGAATCAAATGACCGTTTCCCCAAGCATGTTCGCAAATTATATAAAAAGACGGGAATTTGAAAAATACAAAATTTGCGAACATGCAAAAGTATGCGTGATGGTGAATTCAATATGCTTGCGTTATACAGGATATCCCAATCAAATTTTAATATAACAAACTATTCTATTCGATTTTTATGAAAATATCTAAACAAGAACACCTTTATTTCGTAGATATTTACAACCCATTACAATATTTTTATGTATTTATTTGGACATGGGTAGTCCAATAGGCAATTCAATACTACGGTAACAGGATTACAAAAGAATGCAAATTCATGGTAAGTATACGTACAATCCTAAAAAACAGTGAATATAGAAAATTAATAGTAATGTGATAACAATCATGAATTAAAAAGTTCTAGATGAATAAAGTAATCATTATAATTCTTCTATAACATACGTATTGAAGAATTACTTGCATAATTAGCTGGTGAAATATAAAAAGGATTAGCATATCTAGAATATTGTGGATGGGGATAAAAAAAAAATTGATAGAGTAAAAGGAGAATCAACAATATTGGTAAATAATTTGTACAAAAATATAACAATTATCCTCCTAGGGATTAGTTTTTTGAGATAGTAGTGCGACAGTCTGGTGTCATATGGTTCATAATATAAATTTCTATTAAATGCATAATTGAGCACGTCAACAAGTCTTTTATGAACATTTTCTATGTATCTGTAATCCAAAGAGCTCCATAAAAGACTAGCATATTCTAATTTATCTAGAATTAATGCATTTAACATAACATAAAACCTATAGTTCTCATATATGTGCTACTGAGTCAACATGTGTCTCAAAATACAATTGACTATCTTAAATTATACCAGGTCCTTAATTTCACGAATAAGTCTCAAAGTATGACCGCCAATGGTGAAATTGTAAGCTATATTAAGCTCTATTGTGGAAAATGTTATTCCATGGTATTTATTAATATTAAGAAAAAGTTTATGAAAATTGCATAATTCATTTAATCTGGAAAGATCTAGTTCGAGTTTAACGCAGTCATCTACAGATTGAACACTGTGACAATTTAAGGGTATCAGCAAATAAATAATTATAATTTGAATACTTGAAGCAACAACAAATGTCGTTTATAAAAATACAAAAAAAAGAGGGCCCAGGTAAGAGCCTTGTGGTATTCCAGAAATCTGGTATTTAGAAAAGTAATTGTTCAATGTAACACATTGACTTCTATTAGTGGTATAAGACTTCACCATGAATACTGAATTCTCAAGCTCAATTTATAGTGCCGGATAATGTACTTTATCAAACGCTTTTGAAAAACAATATTGAACGACAAATGAAAACTATCGTCGACGAAAAAAATTGGGGCACCTTTTACTCTAGACCTAACTCTCCTCTTACTCAAATTATTGAACCATTCTTACATAGTACGTATTATATGTATTTTTGATAGAAAAATAAATAAATAAATAAAATTTTCATTTATTTCATAACAGAATAATTCAAAACCGTAGTAAATATTTTAATAAAAAAGTGTTTTTATACATTAATAAAGCCTGTACATTTTCTAAAAATAAAAGATATATGCCATGTTTTGTTGAAGAACGGCCATGTTTCATCCATTTAGCCATTATTAAGCTAATTTCTGGCGTTATTGTAAGAGACATAATAGAAAATTATCTACCCTGACTACACATTAGTTGGAACAAGAGGTGTTATAAACGAAACAATCCGTGTAACACATATTTAAAAGACAATTAATAATAAACCAGGAGCATCCTGGTTCGGCAAAACAGAGCGCCAGCTCTAATGGATGCTTTGCCACTGGGAATCACTTAGTTTGCTAACTTCCACTATTAGACAAATAAATCTTCCTGGCGAAGTTTGTTTTCAACGAGATTTTGCTGTCTTAAGCCACGGAACAAAAACATACGTCCCGACCGAATGCCGTGGTTACAAAGTAGCTTATTATTTGTCAGAATAGTTGAAAACTTCGAATAAATTATGTCTACATCGATTAAACAAAAAGTTAACTATAAAAAGAAATCAATAATGTTTTGACTATACACGAATTATTAAATAAAGAAAACCGCATATGTTAGTAATCGGAAACTAAATTATTTTCATATGATAAAAAAAGAAGTCCCATACAATGGGGATATTTCATGATTTTTCCAAATACGTGCAGAAGAATGTGTTACTTTAATCGAAATGATGTTTGTCATAGACAATTACCTGGAAAAAATAAGCCTAAAAACAGTATTTAAAAATTTAGTCTGGTCACACCCCACAAAACGATCGTCGCCACAGCGTATACCTGTGACGTCAGACGCCGTTCGCACTTGCATACCTAAATACAGCAGTGTGCTTTAGTTCATATCTGTATATGATTTCCATGCTTTCGAACAACGCAGTACATACGCTTAGAAGAGTTAATTTATCATTTGAGATATTATTAGGCGTTACTGTGTTAAATATACATTGGTATTGAATAAAGTTGACAAAATGAACTCATAAAATAGGCACACAAAATGAATTTCAACGGGCAAATAATGGAAGTATCGCATCATGTCATTATGTACGAATACAGCATACAGCGCCTAATAAAAAATGACCCACCAAAAAAATGCTAAAACAAGAAAATAAAAGTGTGGTGTAGGGTGATGGAGCGCGACGAAAGGAAGCATTACAACATTATTTGTTTGTGAAGACCATTTTAATATAAATTTAATTCGAGATACCTGTAGGTTTAATTTCATCGAAAAAATTAAAATGTAAAGTTGTAAAGACACAATGAAACTTTTCTATTAAGCTAGCAGAATGTATACGGGGCGTTTATTAAATCAGTGGTAAAGTAAATTTACATTTATCTCATTCATTGCATTCAGTGCTTTATTTTGATGCCAAATAACATGTTCTGTATTTGTTCAAACCATTTACGTGATGTAGAATGTCATTTGAGGCATTTATAAAATGTTGCTATCTGACTTCACTACATTAAATTACCTGTTTCTTTTCTGAAAATATAATAAACAAAAGTAATAATTAAGGACTTTTTAAAAATGTTTAAGGAGAAATAAAATCACTAGCAAAGTGGTAGTAAACAGTAGTAAATAGCAATAAAAGGCTTTAAAATTAAAAAAATAAATAAATAAATAAATATATAAAATATTATTCATTACTTTTACTTTTTTTCAAATTAAAACAAGTATTTTATTGTGAAATAACATGGCGTAATTATATAAATACATCAAGTAAAGTACTTACCCAACAGCACTGTCGCCGTGATAGTCACGAGCCGATCTACAGGCTTAACTATGACTAAGTACAAAACTTTTAACCATGTGCTCAGGAAGACCTAAAAGACAATTTAAAAATTATTAGAGAATTTTAGTTCGATATTTAAAAAATGGGGCAAAACCCTCGTTTCCTACGGAAAGTCGGCGCCTTGTATACGCATTAACTGAGATGGTTTAGATCCATAGATAAAACATACATCTGTCAACGATATCTACAACCATGCGATCGTTCCTTTTGCGCAGCATTTCTAAATGCAGAAACGTGAAAATATAACATTCTTATTCGTAATAATAAATGATAGATAGGTAGGTAATAGTTAATCCAGTTAGCTCCACTATTGTGCATTCGTTTTTCATTATTTCGTTACAAACTGGCAAAACTACAACATTCATTATAACCACTCACTACTGATAAAACTCACTTCCTGTAGGTACAGCTAGATAAAATACCTACTTGTTATAACAAAATCGAACAAAATTAATAGATAATAGAAAATTTTTAATGTACCCGCGGCAGTCTTGTGCCATAACCTAGAAAACCAAACCGGAGAACAATATTGTGGGAAAGTATCTGTACCCAACACAATATTTTTTTATTTAATAACTATAAAACGTTTAAAAATAAAAAACGCACTAAAAACTGAAGAAGAACACGAAACTACAACGAAAACACATGGCAAACATGCAGGAATTAAATTATGACTTGACTGGAAATTTTACGGTCGTGTTGCTAGTTGCCTACTCTGATTCTATAAACGTGTGGCGGACAAGTCGCATAGGCGGCGTTAAATAAGGATTTAATATAATTTCGAAAAAAAAATTTTTTCGCTTTATAAATAAGTTTGGAATTATTTTGAAGGATTATTCCGTTAATTCTTAATTTTCTCTATCTCCTCATAAAATATCTGTACTTAGTTACGTATATTGCAAACAAAGAAATAGGTTACGTTTAACAATACCGTAGGTTGACCACATCACCATAATAATTATGGCATTATTTACACTATCGAAGTATGACCCAAAAGTGCGAAAAAAGTAAAAACACAAGAAACAAACGCCTGTTTACACCACCAACACCGTAACCTGCACCTGTATCTATGGAAAAAACTGCGTTTAACGGCATGTAGTCACACCAATGATATCTTGTTTTCAGCCACGTGATTTTGTTTACGTTCTATGGCAATTTATAAATGTTAATATTTTAATTATTATGTAATTATTGCCGCCACACATATTCATATATTTCAATATGTTTGAAAGGTTGCCCTGTAAAACATTTCAAACCAATATAAAATTTATACAATTTCCCCATTGAGATATTGCGGATTTTTCGTATTTATGACTTTACGTACTAAACTAATATAATGAATATTTCTACGCACTTCCACTTTGAGCCATCCGTTTTTAATAAATTAGGAAGATTTATTACTTTAATAACAGTGCTAAAAATTTCAGTTCAAAATTCCAGATTTTGCGATGCAGATACGTCCACCTTAAACAATAACTAAAGTGTTGCTAGTCAACATGTATAATTGTGCATTTCTCCGTTACGAAATGCAACGCGATCCATTTGATTGCCATACTCGCCTTGTTAAATTCACCATAGACTAATGGATAATCAGTGCTGCAGCGTCATGGTTTGTCACGTACCTATTATTCGAACTGGCCGGACGCCATTTGTCCACGGAACAGTCACAAACAGAATTACCCAGCGACGTGCTTCATCACTTCAAAAACACAATTGCTGTACACACATTTTCACACACCAGATATACGGAACAAGGCAAGTCTTTCATCCGGGTTCCGGTGAGAGATGGATAAAGCGACAGGTAATTTTTAGCGACCGTCGTTACCGACACCGGGGTAAGAGACAGTGAAGTGAGACAGTACATTCCGTACTTGAATTATTAAAAATATATGCTGGAAACTATTGCATCCTTCGCTGAATAAAGGTACAACTTAAAATATAATTATTTCTTACCTTACGTTTATTATGTTTTCAGAATGTAATGTAATTTAATGTAGGGAAGTCAGATAGAAAAATTTTATAAATGCCTTAAATAACATTCTACATGAAGTAAATGTTAGGAGCAAATACAGAACATGTTAATTGGAACCGGAGTAAAGCCCTGAATAGAATAAATGTGAAATAATATAAGTTTGCTTTCCCACTGATTTTCTAAACGTCCTGTTTACATTCTGGTAGCTTAGTAGAAAAGTTTAATTTATTATTATTTACAACTTTACATTTTAATTTTTCCGATGAACTTAAACCTACCTGTGTTTCCAATGAAACTTACATTAAAATAGTAAATAGTGTTGCAATGCTTCCTTTCGTCGCGCTTCATCGCCCTACACCACATTTTCTATTCACTTTTTGGCACGGTGAAATATTGCGCTGTATGCTGTATTCGTACACAATGTAAGAGATGCACTTTATCTACCCATTTTACAAGTCTATTTTGAAACTTAATTCAATACTAATGTTTATTCAACACAACACCTAATAATATCACAAATTTATTTATTTATTTATTTATCAATAAGGAAAACACAACAGGCAAAGTAGGTTAAAAAAAGTGTTCCACAAAGTAGGTAACAAAAAAATTAAAGAAATTGGTGTACAATGTTGGAAAGAGAAATAATAACAACATAAATACACTTATCAAGTAAAAGAGAGAAAAAACAACATTATAATAATTAGAAAAAATAATTTACAAATTTGTAAAAAAAAATCATACTATGCTTATTGAAAATACCTATAGTGATATTAAATATATCCACATTAGAAAAATTCGTATTAAAAAACTTACACATTCTATGAATTGGAGAATTCTGTCCAGATTGAGTTTTACAAAAATTCATTGAAAAAAGCTGTTTCTTTAAAGAAACGATATTAAATTCCTTTCTGATGACTGCTATAGGATTACTGTTATAGGCTCCATTGACTTTATAATCCAAGAATTTAAGAAACTTGTTTTGAACTGATTGAATTTTAGAAATGTAAATATTATACTGTGGGGACCAAATTACAGAAGCAAAACTTAATTTACTTTGCACATATGCAAAATACAATGTTTTTAATACCTCAGGTGATTTAAAAGATCTGCTATTTCTTATAATAAAACCTAACATCCTACTGTCTTTTGCAACGACATAATCAATATGTGTGTTAAATAATATTTTACTATCAAACATTATACCTAAATCTTTGGTTACAGAAACTTGTTTCAAATTAATTTGATTAACATTATAGTCATATAAATATTTATTAATGTTCCTAGTAAAAGTAAATAAATAAGCATTATTCTATATTAAGATACAGTTTATTCACATTGCAATATGCAAACAAATCTACCAAGATCAGATTGGACAAGTAAACAATCAGCCAAACTATTTATTTAAGAAAATATCTCTGTCATCAGCGTACATTAAAACTTACTATGATGAAAACATAAATATACGTCATTAAGGTAGATAATAAAAATCAATGGTCCCAAGTGTGAACCTTGGGTCACTCCGGAAGTAGTTACAGAAGGAGCTGAATGAAATCCATTTAACGATACAATTTGTGACCTGTTGAAAAGGTAGGACGAAAACCAACGACAAACAACAACAAATAACAAATTACCTCTTCTAAATGTATGTACTGCGTTGTCCGAAAGCAGACATGAACTAAGGCACATTACCGTATTTAGTTATACACGTCGAACAGCGGCTAACGTCACAGGTCTATGCTGTGGCGGCGACCGTTTTGTGGGGGCGTGGCCAGACTATATTTTTAAATGCCATTTTCAGGTTTACTTTTCCAGAAAATTGTCTAGGACAAACCTCATTTCGATTAAAATAATGTATTCCTTCGTCTGCATGTTTTTGGAAAAATTATGCAATTTCATCATTGTGGAAGTGGAAGATGTTCCTTAGGATTAACAGAAACGTAACTAGAAATGCATATTAATGTGAGAATACTCAGTGGTATTAACATTTTAGAGTTCGTAGTGATAATATTGTCACAAAATGCGTGGCCCTATAGCAGGGAAGTCTGGGGCTTCCGCCAAATCTCACGAAAGGTGTGACTGTCCTGCACCATCTTTAAACATATAAAAATAATACCTCTCTTATATTCTTGGGGTATTCGCTCGGCTCCTGCGAGAGGTAAATAAACTCAACCTTTTAATATAAATACAGATTTATTCAAATAAACATAACAACCATACTTACAATAATGGGACCTTTGCGCTGGGGAGTATCTATTCTAGAGATCAGAGCCAGCCAAATGCTGACCGCCGCCCTTTGGCCATGGACTGGCTCCGGCTCTAGGTCTGGCTCTAGCTTTCATTAGCCCAGTTTCAATAAAATAATTTAATATTCGTAGAGTAGTAAAAAGGTTTTTAATTTAAATTAAAATATGTGTCCAGCTGTAAACCATCTCTCTAAGATCCTTTTTGTTGGCATTATCCCTCAGTATTTTCACCATCGGTATATCTTCATTTTTTAGATGACACTGCATTATAACAGTCCTTTTTAACAGAAATCTAACACTCTTTTAATTTTTTTAAGTGAAAAGATCTCGAAATTTCAAGGCAAGTACGAGGAATTTCTAACATTGGACATAGTTTTAACCCCAGATGAAAAATATTTCACAGCTCCTCCTCCACTCCTTATTATTTGATTCAGACAAACTCGTTAATTAAATGAAACAATTTCTTAATTATTTCCGTCAAGAAAATTAGTTCCACTCTCAATTTAAATCAACCACAAGACATTCGTTACTGGGAGCCTCTTGACTGGGAATCGCGAATCGGTACAATTTGAGGAAAATTTTATGACAGCTAAGCAATTATTACAATGAAAGAGGTCAACAATAAACGCTACGTTCACCTCTCAGACGTCTCTGGTCGGGAATATTCAACGGTAGACCGTGTCTGCGTCGACGGAAGTGGAGAACTGAGAATTCTACAACTGCAATTTATAGAATTAAGTAACGTATTATTATAAACTTTCTGTTTTAATTAACTCTCTACCGCAGAAAATTTTCATTAGTTTGTTCAACTTAAAATATTCCTCCATTACGCCTTGAAATTATAAGAGTTACTTTTTTATTTCCACAAAGTTTGCACAGCAACCGGTCAGAAATAAAGAAAACTTTGGAGTAGTTTTACAACATTTGTGTGGAAGTATTAAAATTAATTCGTCTAAATTGTAGTCAGCAGCTGAAAATTAATACAATTACAGACGAGATCAAGTTTTTTCAAATCGTGAGATCTGAATACAGAATTCAAATTCCATAAGCCTCGAAAGTATATCTACATATGCTTCAGCAATCAGAACGCAATAGGTTCAAGATCTGTCTAGAATTGTTTGTAATTTCTAACTGGACTGATACATACCAACAGTGTTAGGTTGTGTTGGGTGTGAAGGCATTAAAAGAAATTAAGAAGCAGGTGAACTGGTTACAAAAGGATCTGCTTCCCTAAGACGAGTACTTTACATTTCTTACAGTGCTAATTTGTGGGTTTTGGATAAACATAATATCTTGGAAAACTGTGAATAATTCATCCTTCTCTGTAAAAGTGTATTGTTCATCCATCATCTAAAAATGTATTGGATGTAGGCTTTTCATTCGCGTTAGAAAATAGATTGAATATTTTCGCTAAAAATACTACATAATTCTTGAAATATTAGTATATATTCCTTATCTTATCTTCCTTATATCTATGTGAAAATAAATAATATATTTAGCTCGAATTTTAGTTACAGTAAATTTATAATTAACGTAACTACAACTAATGTTACTATCTGTTGTAAGGAATTACTATTTTTCCTGTCACAAAGACAAGTATGTTGTTTGAAATGAATGTTGTATAGTTTAGAGACACATTTAATAGCGTAGCTTTGATGCAAACATCTAAACAACGTACCGTTTCAGTTTCTATGATATTTATGAATTAAATATATAATATTTAAATTGACACAAGCTGCAAGGACACAAGTAACAAAATAGCACTTTATACTTACTGTCCTGCGAATGTCCTACAGAAAGTCCTTATTAATGAGTATGTTTGGGTACCACACGGAAACAACACACTAAAAGGTATTAGCTTAGAGGTTAGGTTGATGTGCAATAGAAATCACATGAAAATTTCTGTAATATTTCTTAATAAATTGAGTAAAAGTAACTAGTTCGATTATAGTACATTGTATTACCACACTATTTCTAAAATTTTCAAATTTTATTAGGTAAAACACACTTGATTATTCGTTAACATATGTAAATTAAAATTTTCCAGTAAATATTAAGTAAAAAGAGCACAACAAAACATGGAAATTTTTACCACCCATTTTTATCAGTGTAGGGGAGAGTGGGGGAATACCAGTCGGATGGGTAAATCCGGTCACTCGAAATGTTCTGTGATAAACGTACTCAACTTGTTAGATATGTGGCGCCATCTACTATCTACCGGTACAACTTAAATCTAACTGGTTTCGCTTTCAAGACCACAGTGTAAGACGTACGTTTTTAGAGTGAAGTTAGTACCTCGTTTTCTTGTAATATTTTGACGAATTAAAACCAAGGTAAGTACTCAAGTACGTTATTTTTCTGCACGTTGTAACAAGGAATATCTTAAGAAGCACCTTGCCGTTTAGATCCTGCTTTTATAGGCGCGTAAATGAAGGGAAATAATTTTAGGATAACAATACCAAATCCAAAGATTTCAAGCAACCAGTTGATATTCTGAAATCTACGATATCTGCTTCAAAATTTTACAGTCTTTTGCATGCCCCTTCTGCCAGTTCTACTATTAACAGATCAGTTAGCCGAGCTAAACAACATTCACATATATTAACCGAAAGTCCTCTGGAAATGCAATTGGAAGAACAGGCAAAAAAGAAAAAAGAAAAGATAGAGAAAGGAAACAAAAAAGACAAAAAAGAAAAAGTCGAAGAAGGAAAGAAATCAAAGGTGACGTTTAAAAATAAAAATGGTTTTAAGAAAAATTTAAAGAAAATGTTGCAAAGCGATTCATCAGAAGAAGAAAATATAGATGAAAAAACTTTTGTCAGATGAATTGGATGACATACAAAGCGAACATAACAATGAAATATGTCATATCTGCGAGAAATTTGGAAGAGATGGTGAGTTGTGGTACCGCTGTATAGTGTGCGGCCAATGGGTTCACGAGTTATGTAGTGATTGGGACACTGCTGAAAACTACAAGTGCGATATTTGTTTTAGAAAATAAAACTATGCATGTATTTTTTATTATTTAGTTTTTATGTCGTAGTTTTTAAGTTGTAACCTGTTTTTCTTTCATTATAACTTATAATAAAAAACTTTATTATACCTATTCAATACTGTTTCTTTATTTTCTGAAAAACATGTCGTCCTAATTATAGAAAGCACTGAAATTTGACTGACCGGTATTACCCGCAGGGTGGGGGAATACTGGTCAATGTTACGACATTAGTCAGGAGATAACTAGATAACTACTCTTTTTCAGATTATTATTTTGATTTAAGTGGTAGACCACAGTCTAGTGGATAGATGAGGCTATCTCTTATAACATTTACATTTGGAAGAAAGCAATATTTTCTGATTTATATGTGATTTGGCTTAACTGACCGCCATTCCCGCATTCTCCCCTACAGTCTATAGCAGTTACATTTAATCATTGTATTACTTCACTTTATAATATAACACTGATTTTATTATTATATACTTTTCCTTTCAATATTCACTGTTAACATTCATGGTATTATTTGACTTAACAATCCTTAAAAACGATACTAGAGGTATCATATCTTTAGAAACAAAACTACGAACATCTTAAAAGTAGAAAAGGGAAAAGGTAAAATGAATATTCTAATTTATATAACAAAAATTCTAAAGAATCGTCACGAAATGCATTATGAATCCCTGGAAACAGTAATAGTCTTCTTAGATAAAATTCCACCTTCCAGACCCAGACGATGTTTCGAAAACGTTGCCCCAGCTCAAGGATAAAATATGTGAAAGAAATTGCCCATTCGCTTAAAGACCGATGCATGTTCCACTAGAAATTGCCTCAGGAGGGAATATAATGCATTGTCGATAAATTTCTTTTTCTCTCCTGAACTACCTCCGCGACCAAATCGAGTAGATGTATGTTTCCGCATAAAACTCCACATTGTCCTTTTTAGGTAAACGAGATTTTATACGGCAAGTGATATTTCTGGAGATTTCATCCTCCAGTCCCCACCCCCTGTGTAGGTACTTGAAAAATAGGATTATACTCACGGGGTCAAGATTCTTGACCTCTTTCTTGGCATTACAAAATGTATACATCCTTCGAAAATTTCTTTCGTAACACTACGACGCTTGGTTTATGTAGGTTCCTATTTAATTAAATAATAAAATATAAATAAACGGGAATGTGTATATGTAAATATATAAAATAACCAAAGGGTGCATTTTTACACTTATACGACATTTTTAATAGCTATAGTTATTTTATGTCTTTAGCATCAAATCCAATGCCTTATAATGTAACATTTTTTGAAAAAGCCAAATTTCGTTAAATTTCAATTAGCTACAACTGAATTTTTGCAACTCATTTGAATTGGGACTTCTTAAATGCCCGTTTTAATTCCTCATATTAACAAAATTAAATAGGAAAAAAATTTGTGTAAAAATGGTACATCTAGCCTAATCCTATGTTCAGAGACAGTTTTCATAAAATCAGTTAGGACTTGTAAAATTAAAAAACATTTTTTTCTACTCAGCCTTTAAAATATAAACAAATAAATCCATAACTCCTGGCAACACGGTGCTCCTGATGACGAAATCATAATATCGTTTGAGCATTGAAGCAAAACAGCCTTATCAGGATCACAAACATAATAATATTATTTCAACATTTCAGCTTATTTATTGAAATTTCTGACCGCTAATCGCATCTCCTGCATTTGTTTCCCACAATATTTAGGGGAGATACTTAGAAAGAACAATGCAATGCAACCCACAACAGTTACTTTATATCGGATTGTATCACGTGTCGGTCTTTAGAACCAGCTGATCCCAACTTTATTAGCAAAGTGCTCTGGACGAATGAGTGTTGTTTCACCCGTGTTGGCATTTTAAACAGGTAGGTACCATCACACTTTCGGAAAAGCAATAAGTTCCGAAGTATACGGAACTACAAACTGAATAATCAATTGAACATAATACTAAAAATGCATATTAGTAAAACGTAGTGGACATATTATTAAAAATAATAATCTGATATTCGGAAACAATTATCTCTATATCTACAATTGTTTATATAGTAACAAATAAATAATACTTGTTAACAATAACGAAAATTGAGTACGCGGTGTAGAACTAACTACATCTATCGGCCGTTCGCTACTTCATGCCGGACTGAAAATGTCACAGGCACGAAGCGTTCTACATGCAGTAGACACCATTGAAAGCTGTCGACCTTTATCGCGATCGGCGAGAAACGATATTTTGCAAACACGGAATTCCAGGAAACAACTACTCTGCGGGCTAATGCCCCGACCAGCATTGAATTACACCTGGAAAACCTATAGCATTCCTAATCCATTCCTAATGCATTCAATGCTGGTCGGGGCATTAGCCCGCAGAGTAGTTGTTTCCTGGAATTCCGTATTTGCAATAACGAAAATTATTTTATTCATTTATATATCTAGGTAAAAAAAGATCTGTTTACTCCTTGTCGTTGAATATGCATTAAACAGGTAGTAAAAACTAATAAGATTAAAGGCGTGTAGGATTATTTATCACTGAATGTGTCCCGACCTGTTTCTGTGTCGACAAGACGAGAGTTTATTGTATTACTTACAGTTAGTATTTAAATACAAAAAACGTTCAGCCTCTTTTAATAATTTATCGTTTATTTATGATGTCCAATACTAGGAAAATATTTAAATTTGGCAACGTTGCATCAGGCCGACATAGAGTTAATTTGAGAGCTGTGCATGAATCGAGGCCGCCAGCCGTCAGTAGCAGGAGGTTTAAATGTTTTGAAAATATTTTTTTTCAGCGTATTATACCCATATTTCTCCATCTTCCCTTAAAATTAATGACACGACTAGACCACCTTGAATATATATTGCTTTTATTTACATGTGCCATTTGTGGATTAAGTTTTCAATGGATTTCTTTTCTTTCGTTGTGTGAAGTAGATACATTAATAATTAAGACCTTCTAAAGCTTGAAGTTTAATATAAATATAAGAAGATTTAAAAATAGGTTGATATCAGAATATTGTTCACTATTGCTTACACTACTGTCCTCATTTCCGTCCATAAAAACCTATTTTCCTATCTTGTAGGTAACAGTTAAAAAGAAAATATTAACATTAACTTTATTCTAAAAGCAAAACAACAAATTTTTCCTGATGAGTGATATTTAAACAATGTCTTTCTACAGCAGAATAGTTATTATATCGTCTTTACTTGTGGTTTTCAAACAGTTCGAGCTAACTTGTACAACGAATACTCGAAAAGACCCACCCGTCACTTCAGTGAAGATGTTAAAACTTAAAACCGCAGACCAGACCTCGACTAAATTTCCCAGCAATCGAAATTAAAACCGCCGTAACTTCTGAGGCAATTTTAGTCCAATACTCGCCGACGCATAGGCGTCGCGACGACCCGATAAATCATCGGGTCTATCGGTCATGGGCGCCCTCAAAGCCTAGGAGATCTCCCCCGTTCGCAAACTTCGAGAGCAATAATAAATCTTGGAGCTTACGAGAATTTGAAGAGTTGCGTTAAATAATGCAAATGCAGTCTTTAACATGCATATTAGCGGCTGCCGAATGGATGGCGTTGTCTGGGATTCTATTTGTTTTCCGAACTGGCGCTTTATTAGTGCACGTTTATGTTGAAGAGGCACGTCAGGCCACGACAAAAGCTACGTGCTTAGCTACTACTATTCAATGTATGTATTCTTATGGAGGTGTTTATAGTGGAGTACTAAAGCCGAGCCAAGCGCTAAAGCAGAGAATCTAGCAAGGTATTATTTGCGCGCGCGATGGTCAATATACTCGAGGTCTAAAATAATAGAGAGTGATTCATTCACAGCATTTAGATGAATATGCGAGGTGAGGGAAACATTAATGGCGAAAAATGCATTCCGATATCTTGATTTGTTTAAACGAAACAGAGCGAGAAACCCTCTAAAAGTGTCGAAATTGGTCCAGTCAATACAAAATATTTTATTTTTCGTACTTCATTGTGAAAATAACATTAATTGGTCGTCGATTCCCATAAAATCTCATCATCTGATGAACACGACGATTCGGATACATATTGCTACGATTTTAAGTTTAAAACTGTGTCCAAATTGTTAGATCATTGAAATTTATAAACTAGAAGAGTCCCTGGCGCTTCGCTCCAACATAAACATTGTCGCACTCCTCCTAGCTCTTGTCATTGAGCTTGACGTGGGGCCCGGCATGTTGCTTTTGCCGTGGCCTGGCGCGCCGCTCCAACTTATTCGAGGTGAGAGCTCCTCCAAACTCCGAATTTTATGCCCCTGGCAGTTCGTGTGGCGACAAGTGGATTTTAAATTGAATAGGTTCTGCATGCCAGCTGAAGCCCGTATTGATTCACACGCTCCCGCCTTACCAGCTCCTGGGTACGTGTTTAAGATTATCGACTGAGAGGATGTGATGCAGGAAAGAAACTTTTAGGAAATAACAATGTGACTATTAAATGTGGCGGCAGGGCCGTCTAGAGCCAGAGTGGGCCCAGGGGCAGAAGCTTTTGCCAGGCTCCAATAATGTGAAAATTTCTCAGGAAGTTCAAGGCCACTGTGATTTTCGTTTACATTTATGTAAAGCTGCATAAAGACATTACATTACTGTAGTGCGCGCGATTTGTTGAGTCTGAACGGACATAACGACAGCAAACTATTAAACAAATATTTATAGGTAGGTACCTATTTTGTCTACTATGGCTTTGGATTTATTTATACAGGGATACAAAATAACTACTTAATACATTCATGTTTTTATTAAAATGACACATAAAACTAATACTTTAATACATAAAACCAGTTTTAACCAACGCATTTTTAGATATATAAATCTTCAAAAATACATTTTTTTTAAATTTAACTGTCAATGTACAGGGCTCAAACTCGATAATACGGGCCTACCGTGAGCATACAAAACAATTAAATAAAATTTGGGATTTGGGTGGTGTTAAATGGGATGAGGTAAGTTCTAGTTTCAATAGAAAGTATTATCTTTGAGATTTGACAGAATCGACTAATGACGTCGTCAATTATATTTTTTCTAGAAACATACCCAATTTTTTTTCCTGTTAAAAAGCTCTCTCTTCTCTAATAATCTTCTATTAGAGAAATTTGTCTGTATTACTTCCAATTTAAAAGTTATAAGCAATATCGTCTACCTTCCTGAATTTGTTTGTGACTTGTCGTAAATTAGCAACATATCAACTTTTTCTGAATGAGAAAACATTTTGTAAGCACAACGTTTGACGTTCGTATTGAGTAATGACAAGTATTTTGTCACATTTATGCACTTTAAACAATGAACATTCAATTATTTTCCAACGACTACTTGATTCTTCCACCGCTAATGTGATTTTTAGGTGGTGTTTCTCTTTAGAACTACATTATTTTAAACAGGAAGTTATACAGAAAAATTTCTCTAATAAATTCTAAATTACTAAGTCCTTATATGTCTAAAATACAAGTATTTGTGGAAAACACTATTTCAAAAAATACGGTGCTGTTAATACATTCTCGTAAAAAATAATTTACACCATTTTCATTTTAAAATAACATAATTTACACATGTAATGCTTACAAAGTACTTAAGTTGTTCCTGACATTGATATTATATTTTGTATGAATATAATAAATGTATGTGTTAAAAAAATTGTAATTGTAAAATTATACTTAAGCGGAAGCTAATTATATCTGCATTCTAAACGAGACCTTTTTGAAAATTGTTAAGGTAAACAATTTTACCACTAGTTATATTCTATTAGCAATACAGCGCTGACACACTATTAATAAGGCTTTACTTAACGGGGGATATTGTTTGACAAAGCCGATATTAATTTCAGGCCACAATAAGGATAAGTTGTGGGCGTGTGTTCTAGGAACTGTTCCCTATAAAGACTAAGCTTGTGTTTGCAGTTTTCTGGAAATATTGATCGTAAACTTTTTATTTACGTCTATTAGTCTGTACATAAAAGCACTGTGATATTTCACCGATCTATTCCCATTTTTGCACATAAAATGTGTATTTATATTGTACAGATCAAACATAGTATATGTTTGGACGCATTACTGAAATCACTATTTACAACAAATCTATGTACAATTTCGAAACGTAATAGTAATTATTTCAATTAATCTGCAACATGGGATAATGTTTACTTTTTCAGAAAATTGCATTTCATTTTGTTAATGCAAATATGTATCTACTCCCGATTATTCTATTGGAAATTGGATTTGACGTACATTATTTGGTAAATTTACTTACAATGTATTACTTTCTCGTTCTGTAGTTGTAGCTCTTATCTGCAACAAAGTAAATAATTTTTAGTTTTCTTTTAAAATAAAAAACAAAAAATGTGTGACATATACAGATTCCATTATTATTTTTCTACGTTCATGCAAAAAACAAAACTTTATTGAACTATATTTAGTGGAAAAAGTGGTTCTTTATGGCACTAGCGCAATAAAATGATTGTTGCATTCATCTGTCATTCTACTACAGCGTTTTGCCATCATGACAAACATAAACGTTCAAATCTACGTCACATTTTCCTAGACGTAGTGTCATCTAAATATCATTTTTTGGTTTTTGCATGAACGTAGAAAAAATATTGTATGCAACTCGTACAAAAAGTGCTTATTGCACTCGACGTGTTGTCCTACTCGGCCTCGTTGGACAATTTCACGCCGTGTGCAATAAACACTTACTTTTTGTACTTGTTGCATAAATAACTATTACATAGCAATTTCACACAAAATAGTTTAATGGTGTAATGCTTATTTGAAATTACTTGCATGTTACATACTATTTTAATCATTGTTTTTTTTTAAGCAACGTCAATCCATTGGTATCTTGAGAAAATAGCATATTTTTAATGTTAATTGATTAAACTGGAATAAAACATAATAAATAAAACATTCCGAGAAAGTTTATCAAAGAAAGACAACGAGAAGTGTGACAATGTAAAAATTTGGCATTGGCAAATTTACGTTTACTTCTCTTCTCTTTGAGGCATCAGTTTTATGAATAAAGTATGAGGGAAGTAGCGAGTATGGATTCATCTTTATACCCAGCCTTGGAAAATATCTATATGGAAGCCTTCGAGAAACAAGCTTTAGAGTTTGTTATTACTCTAAAATCATCCTATTGGTTGATATATGTTGCTGGTACATTAATGATAGAAACAACAACGGAAGAATTTCTGGACTACATCGATAGAATACACTTGAATACAAATTGATTAACAACAAAATTAATCTACTTGGCATTTTCAGACAGTTACTTAAATTACTTAAACATATCTTAGGAAGACCATGCAAAACAATAATAATAAGAAGCATTTACTATTGTGTATTGTCAAACTAAGCTCATTTTTTAAAAAGATTAAGTTTTAGTAATGGCTTATGCATATTCAAATGAAATGACCAATATGGCTTACATTTTATGGTTTTGTAGATGGAAATGTATTGAGGTTAGGCGAATTTATATGGAAACATTTCAAAATCATCCAACACCCAATTCAAGCATCAAAAATGTTTTTCAACGTCTTTCAGACTCATTTCAGAAAGGTCCAATTCCTGGAAGACTTTTGAGTGTTAGAGCGCTTGAGTTCGGAGAAGCTATTCTACACGCGAAATTGAATAGGATTCAAATACTAGTACTAGGAAGATCGCTGCAATTCTTTTGAATCATAAGTTAGTTTGGTCCCTTCTGAAGCTTCAACAGTTATACCCGTATCGCATACAAAGGGTTCAAGCCTTACTGCAGCAAGACTAAATACTCACCTACAATTTTGCGACTGAATTTTACAAAAAAAAAAATAAAAAAATGTTGACTTTACCGTAGACATATAAAGAAAATTTTTCCATAGATGTTATAATGAACTTCCACAATAAACATGTTTGGTCTGATGAAAACCTTAATGCCATAATGCAATCTTGATTTCAACATTAGTTTTCGTTGAACGTATGGGTGGGTATCATTGGAAATTTTCTTGTTAGACCTTATTTGTTACCAAGAACTTTAACCGGTGCCTCCAACAGACATTTTCTTGAACACGTTTTACCTGAAATACTTGATAATATTCCCTATGCGCTTAGACAAAGAATGTGGTTTATGCACAACGGAAGTCTCTCAGATTTTTGTTTGGCTGCTAGTGAATTTTTAAATAAAATATTCGGTAATAACATAATTGGACGAGGCACTCAAGAATCAGGTCATCCTTGGCCACCCAGATCAATAGATTTGAACCCTATTGAGTTTTTTTGTTTGGGGTCTTCTCAATACACTTGTTTACAAGGTTGACATAGAATCTGAGGAGCACTTGCGTTAACAAGTTATAGCAGGTTGTGATGTGATAAGAGCTCCTCTTGGAATTTTTGCACTTGTTTGAGATGTAATTACAAGAAGATCTGAAGCATGCATTTTGGCTGAAGGTAGCCATTTCCAACATATGTTTAATAAATCATAGTAAAGTAATTCCATTGTTAATTAATTACTTTATATAATGTAATGATTATCGTAAAAATGCACTTGATCAAATAATCATTGTTGTTAATAAGTTTGGGATACAAAAGATTGCAAAAAAAACAAAAAGTGAAGATAATACAATGGTGCCTATAATGACCTATTTTCTTACCGTATTAGAAATGTATTTTAAGCTAATATAAATCAAGTCTCCTACAATTCCTATCAATTATGTCATATGTATGTTCTCTGATACCAAACATCTAGGTATGCTAATGAACAATTCCACAGACATCAATAATTATCTAAAGAAATTAATCTATCTAAATTTACTAACCTACTTTAATGAAAACACTCTATAAATATCTAACTACACTTTTGGCAGTGGGAACTCGAAAGTTCGACAACAATAGATGAGATCTGACCTATTTCTGCATTTTTAGGATTGCTTATTCAGGGCGCCTCCTTTAAGTTGAGTCAAATATTTAGCTATAAAAATTATTATATAAATTAAAATTATTTGAAATTAAATATCGACAATGTCAAAAGTGAAATTAGTCTGTCCACAATATTATTAATACCTAAATATATATAATGACCTATTTTATTTGTAATATTCTACAGGCCGATATATATTTTTGGCAAATAAAAAGTAATTTTTATTTATTTATTAACAATATTTTTGCTTTATTCCTACTGTCATACTAAATATGCACACCAAATTTGGTATAGAAATTAAAAACAATTATTTTTTTTTAATTTTTGACACGCTATAGCAGGGCAATTGCTGTCCCAAAACCCCATATTTATACAACAAAAAAACCTTATTTTTGGCTACAGTATACGCCCTTGGAATTTTGACCTCTACTTAAGAAAGACCCTGTATATTATTTGACTTGTCTTGCATGCAATAATTTACCAACATGTGAGGCGAAGCATTTTCTGACTTGAAACACACTCCGACACGCAGTTTACGCGAACAATCCCTTCGCGTGCAGCGCCGGTTTTCCATGGCCTACGTGAAAACGGATTAACATCGCCTACGACGTATCCGTTTCCCATGAGCAGCGACAATACAATCCCGGCGCGCAACCGACATAAACACGTAGGTATATCAATAACGGCTAATATATATTCATTTTAAAATCCATCCATCAGGCTCAAACGTCCTTCGTGATTCATTACGGGTGGGAAGTCGGCATTAAAATTGCAAAGGTGTTAAAATATAGATTGACGTTTCCGGGCGTTCCTTCACAGCTCATTTCCCGTCGGGAAATGTGGAGCAGAAAAGGGCCGGCGGGATAGTTTTATCAATACCGTTAAGTAATTGCTTATGCGTATCACATTGCTGTGTACGCCGCTGCTACGCTGAGGGACTTTCCACGTCTGAACGTCTTCTAATACACACTGAAATGGGAATTTTAGAAGAGGATGATATATCCTTATTATAATATGCTGCTTTATGGGTACATGATTCATGTACAAGAAAACTTCTTCATACGTACCAATATTTATCGCTGGTTACAGATTTAAAGCTCGTTTACATGGGTTTAGTAAATAGGCGAGCTCCTTGAGCAAGTAGCTAGCTTCTGAATACCAGAATCGTGTGAACATAGTTGCTAGTGGTTAGTAGAGTACTAGCGCCAGTACATGAAACCAATCGAGTAAGTAGAGAGCAGTTCAACTTATGCCAGGTCTACACGAGGCTAGTTTTCTAAGCAAGCTAGTATTTCGGAGTCCTACTATAGCTTACTTTAATGGTTTGGCACAATGCTAGAGCGGTACACACGATGCTGGAAATTTTAGTATCATTGTGGCCTACCGTGGAGAAAAATATTCAACAAATCTTAAATGCTCGTTTACACGGGTTCAGTAAATATTCTGATTGCTGGAGCAAGTAGCTGGCTTCTCAATGCTAGAATCGTGTGAACATAGTTTTCAATGGTTAGTTGAGAACTAGATCCAGTAAATAAAGAAAGTCGAATACGTAAAGAGTAGTTCAACTTACTTACTCACTAGATTATTCCCAACACGGAAATTATCGAATGGAATGTGTCGAAGCTACTCTACTATTCTGTTGCTATCTTCTAATGAATACCTGTTTTCCAGCTGAGTGGATAGTAGCATATTATTTCATTTCAGGCAGGGTACATTTGTATACTTGTACAGTTTCAGTTTTGGGTCTTTAAAATGTCAAAGTAGGATGAAACCACAACTGCACATTTCGTGGAACTGTACAAAGAACATGAATGTCTATGGAACTTGAAGAGCTCACGTTAAGAAACACAAGCACAGCAGACAGCTTTATTAAAAATCATAGGCAAAATGGCTATAGAAAATGTCCAAGTGGCATTCGATTCGATCCATTTTACGCATCATATTTTACTTTGAAACTGATTTACTAATACGAAACATTACTACATGTGTGAACAGTCACTGACAAAGTTACTAGCTTGTAACATTTTTCAGCTAGCGACCTGCTCCAGTAACTATGCCTATTTACTAAACCTGTGTAAAAGAGTCTTTAAGTTTAACTGAGGTCAGTTTGTAAGGAGTAATAGTACGTCTTATTAATACCTACTGATAACAGAATACTATTAATCTGAAACTATTTTTGTTAATCAGATATACATATAGTTGAGTTCTAATTAATTTTTTAAACTGCACATAAATCGTTGTCTGCGCAGTCACCGTACAATACCCGAACTATGATCAGTGCAATTATCAACAGTGTTGCCTTGCTACCTCTTTATATCAACTGTATGAAACTAATGGAGTAACAGAGCGTAACTGCAGTAGAACATAATTTCATAAAAACAATCTACTTTTTCATGACTACGAATCCAATTTTGAAATATATGTCATCCAATATCAATCTAGTTTAAGGGAACACCTGCTATGATATGCTTACAGTAAAATTTGATTATAGACGGGCACGAAAACAAATATAACGATAATTTAAGAAACGAGAATATCCCACAGTTTTACTCTTCTTTAATCTAATTTTTCAATACCAGCAAATTGACAAAAACTGATTTTTATTTTTGTACTAGCTTAGGACAGTAGTTAAAAATTTGAATAGATTTAGTTGGATAACATGGCATGGCATGTATAGTCCAACCAATAGCTTCGGGAATTTCCTGGAATGTCCAAAATGTTTATTATTATTATCATCTCTATATCTTCTTCATTATTACAATGAAGTGTCATTTAATTTTATTTCAATTTTATTCAGACTTTGGTTTCTCAAATGCTTTTGCCTGTAGATGTTTTTTCTTAAATTGGTAGATGAATTTGTAATTGTCAAAATATTGTTCAGTCAGTTTTTATGATTTTAAAAGGATCAAGTAGTTTTTTTGTCTATTTTATCTCCTCTTCTTTATTTTACTGTAGATCCATATTTTTGAAATATTTAACTTCAATCAATGCTCCATCAATTTTGACTACATCCTGTACGCCATTTTTCCAAAGGAGATGACATTTTATGGTAAATAACTGAATCAGCAGTGTACTATATGCGTAGATTACGCTATTAGAAGAAGTATAAGACAAATTTGCATATATTTTTTCCACCAAATCAATTGAGTTTAAAAAAAAAACATCATTCACGAATGAAAGTTTAAAAACCACGAAAATAATATAACCACTGGCAGCAGTATTTTTTTAAGTAGATTTTACGTGTGTAGATACTTTGAGGCAGTTATGTTAAGTTAGAGCAATGTTTCTGAGTTGTATATTACACTATTTGGAGATAACCTTCAAACATTTACGTGTCAGTATTCGAGGCTCAATATATGTTTAAAAAAACTCATTAGTGAAAAACTCGTTTGCCAATTTTCTTACTATAAAGCAATATCGTGCCGAACAGCCTGCCTACCCAATATTCCCATCAAAATTGATGTCGAAATATAACCATTAAGTTTTTTAGGATTTTATTACAGACCCGCCATTTCGCTTCTGATCCAATTCATTATATAAATATACGTCTTTAGTTGTTTATATTAGAAAAAAACTTTCAGAAATTCACCATCAATATTGCTTTAATGTAAAGAAAGAAATAAAATCCTTTTCAATAAGTAGACAATGCCAGTGCCTGCTCTTCAGTTTTTTTAATAACTAAGGACCTCGAATGCCGGATTCTCGTGAAAAAGCTAATTGTATTATCAAGATGTCAAGATAATGACTTGAGAGAAGCGTATTCATTAGCCAAAGTTCTTGGAGCCTTCAAATCAATCAAGTTTTTTTTTTGACTTAGGTATTGTAAGCTATGATTTTATTATATTTCACTCATCATTATAAGAAAATCGCACATAGGTACACAGGAAAATTTAATTTGTACTTAAGTATATTGATGTATTTAAAATATTAAATTTCATTCAAGTGTAGAGGGTAAATTATGACAGTACAAATAGGGAATAAGGAAAAATAAGAATTAATGGAATCATTTATCAAAAAATTTCCAGACTTATTTATATAGCAAAAGAATTTTTTTTTCCAAACTTATTTATAAAACGAAATAATTTTTTTTCAAAACTATATTAAATCCTTATTTATCGCCATCGCTGACCTTCTGTCAGCCGCGAGGTTACGTATATTCTGCCAAAGTCAAAGGTGTCAAACGTAGTAACAGGTCACCGCCTTGACACGCGTACCAGTTTACGCCGCTTTGAAAGAAAAAAATTATTTACAAAATATAGATTATTATTTAATGAAAAAACACGATATGGTAGCAGAGGGAGGCAGCACCTATCTTACTAATATTTATTTCCAGGATTCATATTTGGACAGATTTTAAGAATGTTGTTATTATTTCTTCTTCTTCTTACTTGTTTAAATTAAAACCTGCCGTTGCAAAGATTTTTGTACTTGCTGTGGACCTCTCCTTCAAACTCCCTTGACCGCTTTTTCTGTTTAAAGCAAGGTACTACTTGATCCGGCGGTTATGACCGTGTCGATTACAAAGGATAACAAAAACACGCAAATGTATGCAAATACATAACAAAAAAACTGCTACACGTTTACCACCAAGGCATTATAACACTTGTTCAATGTGATTCAAAAAGTATTCAGCATAATATGTTGTGTACTCGGAAAACGTCTTTGGTATTACGCGCTGCCACACGATAATATGCACTTGTCACACTTCAATAAATCAGCACCTTTTCCGTCATTTAAGCATTTGAATACGACATGTTTATAAATACACTAAAAATACGCGAAAATTAATTAATTAATTAAATTTGCAAAAAGCAAGTACTGAAAATTATTTCAAACTAATCGGAGTACCGTAACCGTATGTAACATTTTTTTACATCTGCAAATGCCATCTGTAGACCACTAATGCAAGGTGCACTTCACGACGATAAATTTTTAAATTTCTTGTGTTGTTGGGGAATATTAAATTCTGTTAATACTAACAATAGCAACAATATTAACAGTAATCGACGATGTTTGCGTAAAATAATTGGAAATATTTTAAACTATAACATTCCAAGATGTTTACAGTGTTCTGTAAAAATGTTTCTTAGACCCTTAGATATAACTAAGTTCGCATATTCTTTGAGGTTTGGAGAGTATGCAACTAGCAATGCAGTATTCTAGGTTATGTTATTTTATAACATTTAGTGACTAATTTTCAATGTTTTATAGTAATTAAATAAAAGTCTTGTATGTTTGGATATGTTAGTGGATAATTATGAGTGAACATGTAGTTTTTGTGCTACGAAAGAGTGAAGAACGAACATTGAGGTAGATTTCCGAAATAATTTTTTTATTGTCTTTTAGACCTCCCTGAGCACGTGGTTAAAATTTTTGTACTAAGTCATAGTTAACCCTGTACATGTATGGATTCGGCAATAAAGTATATTTAATATAACACTTTACTTTCTTAAAATGATACGAAATTTAAGTTTTGCTTAGAAATTAAAATTTTATTAAAATATTAATAAAATATTATTACTTATAGAATAGGTTATTCTTCCTTAAATTATAGATTTGCCAAATTTAAAATTATTAATATTTTGTAATAAATGTCATATTGTAAAATTTAAAATGCGGCTATAGTGCAAGATAATAATTATTGTATATGATATTGTTACAATATTTGTGTTTATTATTACGAAAACTATAGAGACAGAATTGTAGTATTATTTACTATATAAATTATATTAAAGTTATGTGTGCAGGTGGATCGTCAGGTTTAGTATGTGACCAAAGCATGTAGTTCCATGTTGTATCAAGTCTACTCAGGTTCCCTTCTGTCGGGTAATATATGGCATACTGAGGAGAGCTAATAAGCTCAAAAGCGGTATATTTCTGGTTTATCGCTAACGGATGACTCACAGTTTGCTATCAGTATTTCTTTTGTTATATAAATAATTAATTACTTTAGAAACGAATATAATATAGCAAAAATACTGAAATAATGATTATGTACTTTATTCAAAATTATTTAATATTATTTCAAATATTTGCAGTAATTCTTTCAAGTCACTTAAAACTTCAAATAAATAAAACTTAACTTTATTTGGAGAACAATAACAGTGATTGGCTCAAATAATTCATATTTTCTGAATAAAACAAAATAATTCTTTAAACAAACATAACTTTATCCGATATTAAGTATAGAAGTTTTCTTGATTTAAAGTAATTTTTATTCTTAAATGAAGAACATACACCTTAATATAAGAATAAGATAATCTTTCAATAAAGAGTAT
Organism: Monochamus saltuarius; assembly: GCA_025584915.1. Lineage (NCBI taxonomy): Eukaryota > Metazoa > Arthropoda > Insecta > Coleoptera > Cerambycidae > Monochamus > Monochamus saltuarius. Next base: position 58,715,284 of record CM046723.1, read on the forward strand.
TACTACTTGAGGAATAATGAAACTAAGCTAGCGCTGGAATAATTGTATTAATCTTGATATTAGCATAGCTTTCTTTCCGTGTAGATTTCTGTAATTTATTGTTATATATTAGACATTTCGAATTTTGGTTTTAAAACTGGAACAAAAAGTAGGGTTAAATAACTGAAGAATATGTCATGATTTTGTCAGCGAAATTAATGGTTTGTTTACAAAGTTTCTGGCGAACGATATTAAATCTTGAAAAAATCACATTCTGAAGGATAAAAACCAGGTGGTGAACATTTTCAGGCGTAATCCTTTTTGCGATGCGCCCATGTTTTGCATGACTTCATATTAGCATTAAAGGAATAGTCTGAGGTCTGAGCAGAGGGATTCCATGAATGTGGCATACAGTAACCTTGTTATATATTCATTATATAAATGCGCCTCGGTGTATTGAGCTAAAATGTCGACTACGGTTGAATTTGCGGCAAAGCTCGCACAATTTTCCTACATGTTCTCGTTATTTCCGGCCATGTTTGGGTAATTTAGATTTTACATACGGGTATGTAAAATTTTCATTAATAACTACATCACCACCCAACTGATCACAAATATTGTTTTTCTACGTACATGCAAAAAACAAAACTTTATTGAACTATATTTAGTGGAAAAAGTGGTTCTTTATTGCACTAGTGCAATAAAATGCTTATTGCATTCATCTGTCATTCTACTACAGCGTTTTGCCATCATGACAAACATAAACGTTCAAATCGTCATATTTTCCTAGACTTAGTGCCATCGAAATAAAACATTTTTTGGTTTTTGCATGGACGTAGAAAAAATATTGTAGCTATGCATCTCATACAAAAGTGTTTATGGCACTCGACGTGTTGTCCTACTCGGCCTGACGTCCTCGTTGGGCAATTTCACGTCGCGTGCAATATACATTTACTTTTTGTACTTGTTGCATAAATAACTATTATAAAATACAACCGTAGATAACAATTTGTTGTACTAATATTAGATAAAACTTGGTTTTTGAATATGGTAAATATGTTTTATATGATTAGCTATTCATTCATATAAATATCAGGAAATGCTTAGTTTTCATTTTGAAAAAAATAATTAACGCCCTTTGGTGTAAAGATAAAAATTAGAAGATTGGTACAAATATAGTTTACTTTACGCTGCCTTTTCGGAAAAAGTCTTGAAACAAAAACACCCTCTAATTGGGAGGGCCCGTACTCTTTCTCCCCTTCAAATATTTTTCAACGTACGTGTGTGGTCTTGAAACTACGTTCATTTTATAGCAAATTTGATTTTGAAACTTTTATGTGTCTTGACATGTTTTTTATTTAAAGATCAATTTTTTAGATATTTCCCATTTTCTTAAGTAAATTACACTAATTTTTGCCGTAATTCGGTACAAAATTGCTCAAACTTAACACATCAAAGTACTTATTAGGGAAATATTGCATGGTATCTCTACCTACATCAATGAGTTGTTTAAATTAAAACTAAAGGGGCTTGTAATCGGTTTTGCAGATGACGCGGCATTATTTTACAATGAAAAAAATTGGGAAGTATTAAAAATAGTGGCCAAAGAAGACTTTAATACAGTATTGAATTGGTTCAGCAGCAGAATATTAACAGTGAACTTAGACAAAACACATTTTATTCCTCACACCGATCGAACTTACCCGATTACACATATTTGTAAGTAATGAATAATGATTTCGGTTCAAATTAAATCAGTAGAGTTTGTCAAATACCTGGGTATATGTATAGATCCACACCTGAAATGGGAAAATCAATTACATTACGTTACCAACATTAGATCAATGTTACCCACCTTTAAAAAATTAGTATCAATTTTAACTCTACAACAGCTTAAAATGTTATATGGCGTTCTTGTTGAATGTCATATTACTTACGGTTTAACTATTTGGGGGGTAGCTGCTAAAATTCATTCAGATGCGCTAGAAACTGTCCACAAACATTTAATTAAAATTATCATGAAAAAAACCATATCTCTACAGCAGTGACAGTTTATTGACAGTGAATCTAAACTCTTCGATTTTAACAACCTATTTTGTTACAAAATTTTAACTAAACAATACAAAACTAAAAATAAATTAAAAATTAGAGCATGATTATGGCACTAGACATCGTGATGGTTCATTTCAAATATGTAAACCTAATACTGCAAAATTTACAAAACGTTACTATTACCTCGGACCCAAATTGTATAATATGCTGCCGGAAGATACTAAATCATGTAAAACATATCCATCTTTTAAGAATCGTTTAAAATTATTTCTAACAGAAAAAACAAGACTTAATATTTCTGACCTTTGAAAATTTGCACAGAACTAACTATAATTATTAATTTCTGGTTGCTACTTTTAAAACAACTTTAAATAATTCACCCTGTACTTTACAAATTTAATGAATTTTTCCCAATTTCCCTACCTTGCACCATTCGCAATGCCACAAACGACCCAGGTTCCCGGAAACGATCCATTACTACGCAACAATGAGAAGGCAACGTCCCCTCCAGGGTATCATAACCTCAACCAAGAAAAAAAATTCTCGAAATTATAAATCATTTCCTTATCGGCGACTTCAGAAGCAGGAATGACGCCGTTACGTCAGAGGTACCCGTATCTGCCAGCATTTATAACTTCGGCTCAGTAAATTGGAAAATGTGAACCGCCACAAATTATTTTCAGTTTTAACAACCAATTAAACATGAATAGCGCCACTGGCAGCGATACGATTGTGTGAGACAGCTCGAGCTGTGGATCGATCAGCGTTTTGTAGTGCGAATTATGTGAGGCGGAATGGTCGATGATGAGGGATTCGTGTAGGAGAACAGCTGTCTGAAAAAATTAACTCGGTGACTGATGATTTTTCATGTTAGTTTGTCAAGATAAGTCATTTTGTCTGATCTAAGGTCATTTTCTATTTAGGCCATTACCAGAAAATCGTTGAACATGTATGTAAAATTGTAGATTCCGGTCTGAAAGTGACATACTGGGTGTCCGGAATATAAGTGCCTTTATTTTACTGTATGATAAATTATACCAAACAAACATATTTGACTTTAAAGCGCCGTTTTTCTACACAATTTTCAATCAATTCATTGCTGTTCTTTTGAGGCAGTTAAAAAATTTCTCTTCAATGTGTCATTTACACAAGTTTCCTCCAGGGTGTGCAATAGTTTACAAGTCGTTTAGAATAAGAAGAAAAAAACATATTTTCTCTTATTATGTTTTATCATAAAATCTCCTGAATTTTACACGTCAACTACACATTCAGAAATTTGCATACGGCATTAGAAACATTATCTCATCCTCCAGATTTTTTTAAAGAAACTATTAACACTTGAATTTATGTAAATTATTATTTTTCACGGTCATTGATAAGGTACAATTTACGATCTTTCATGTTCGCGAGCGCATTTCTCCAAAAGTTAAAGGAAATAATTCAATTTCAGCATTTCAGTTTAGCATTACGATAATAAGATCCTCAACCAATTGGGTGATTCTTTTTGAGCATCTTTTGATGCGATTTTTTGTTCTTCAAACGTTAGCCTTAACAATTGTTTTTGCTGTGATGAACGATAAAAGCAAACAGGTCTTGAACATGTGATAACGTCGCACACCTACCATGGTCTTCTTAGAGTTCTTTTCACAACACAGAATAACACATATTAAATAGTTATAAGTGTTCAAAATGAATGTCGTTGCTTGCGAAAAGCCTATACCATACAAACATCTCGTAGCTAGACAGTTTTACCCAGATTCGCCTTAAATTAATATGTCATGCAGCTCAGGTAATGGTTACTATAAATTTTTCCATTTTTATTTATGTACACTCACAAATATCAAGCAAACACTAGGTACAGAAAAACAAAACACACTAACCTCATTATTACTATTGCTACTAATAATAATAATTTGAGGTTAACAGCAGCAGGAAATGGATTGCAATGTTGTCGTACGTTACTGTTTTAATGATTTCTTGGGAAACTTATATTGTTTACTTCATTAATACTGATAAAAAAACAAATTTTAGTCAATTTACTTTACAGGAGGTTTTAATTAACCTTAGTTGTACCTTAGCTTTTAATTTTGTATCTCAGTTTTGCATTTCATTGCATTAGTATTATTGAAGAGAAAAACTATTCGTTTCAGACATTTTTTTTATAAGAGTTCTTTGTTGCTTTTGGCCAGATATACAAAAGTTCCTTTAGTATCGTCATGTATATTCCAGGCACCCTGTATATACATGTTTTGCTGAAACACACCTTTCACTAAACAATGTGTGGCATAAAATGTAATGTGTTCCAGAAAATATGCCATATTCAAATCAAGAGTTAGCAAATATAACTATATTTGGACAACAATTAAATTCCGTAATAGTTTTCGCGCTGTTCAATGACAGCGGAAACCGGTATGAGGGTTTCCATGACCATAAGAAAAGTTCCAGTGTGTCTTAAATAGGGAGGAAGACTTCTTATCGAGGACACAGAGCACTGAATATACACAATATCCACTGTTGGTGTACTTAATGCTAATTCCCACAGTATAGAGAATGCACATTTGTAGCAGCGATTTGCAAGTGGTGTTGAGTTTTTGGTAGCAACTTATTTGGACTATTGTATTACCTCCACATTTAAATAATCTTTCTGATGTATTACATTACTTTCCGTTACATAAGCATCAAGCGTCCCATAGACGGATATGACATACAGCCGGGGTCACATTGATCTGATGCCATGTGACGCTATGTGATACAACGTCAGAAGGATCTGACAGCGTATGCTCTTATGTATTTTTATATATGGTCTGCACACTGCTCTGACGCTACACCACGCCACGCCACGCCATACCATGCGACGTGTCGCAAATTCCCTCTTGTTAGATATTCATCACGTCAAATGGTGTAACGTGGTGTCACGTGGTAGCAGTGTGCACGTGAATATGATGTCACATGTATAAAATATTAACACAATTTTATTTTAAAGATTTGCGAGCATGAATGCCTTTATAGTACAAAACGTTAGCGCTATAGAGAACAAATTATGGGAAGAGAAGCTTAGGAATAAATTACACAGGAAATGTTTCTCACAGCACATGGTTAATGAAACAACATAAATTTTAACGAATTTTAGCTAATTAGATTAGGGTGCCATATATTCATCCTCGACTCACAATTTAAGTTTGACCTTCTTCTGATATGAAATATTCCTTAAATTATAGTGTTTTTTAGGCTTTCACGGCAGGTGCTATCATTTGAGACATACTGATTTTTAGGGTTCTTGTGCCGTGACCTCTGTAACTGCCACTGCTGCGGCTGAGACCTGAGACTTCATCCTCACTCGCGGGGAAGCTTTTGCGGAGTCACCACTGAAGATGCCGAAAGTGGAGAGCGGCGAAACGTTTGAAAGTATGGGATGTGACCAGTTACAGCAGCGGCTACGGAACGCGTCGGAGGACCACCATTATCCACAGAGCCTAGCCCGAGAACAACCAGGGCAGGTAAAAGAATCCCGGATAATGCTCTGCATTATAACGCATTTTAACTCTGTTTCTGGCAGCTACCAGTTACCGAGATCACGGCACAACAACCAGAAAAATTACTATGTATCAAATTCCTTAAATTGATGAAATTGACGAATGTAACGTAACGTGGCATCGCATGGCGTGGTAACAGTGTGCACACAGGGTACATATCACATCACGTCACGTGGCATGGCGTGGTATTAGAGCAATGTGCCCCCGGTTTAATAGACCAGTATATTGGCCAATGCGAAGTCCTGAAATGAATCCTCTACATTTTATTATTAGGAAAAGCATAAACAAAGTGTGTATGGAACGTATTCTTCAACATCGTATATTTGGTGCAACCGATGAAATAACACCAAGAATATTAAAGAAGGTATTGTTAGAGTAGAAAATTGTCTCACCCATGTCTGAGTTTTTTTTCTAATTTTCCCGACGTTTAGAAGCATGTATAGTAAGTAGTTGGTAGTAACTTCAGGCAAGTTTTGTATAATTATTTACCTTATATACGTTGGGCAAACATTACAAAATGGAATGGCTAATATGTGTATCAGACGACACATATAAACAATCAATAAATAATATCTGACGATTTTGTAACTTCTCAAAGTAACCGAAGTAATAAATATTTTAACGAGCGAGACTAGTCATTTCTATAGTTACGGAAAATTAGTCATAATTAAATTCTAATTGTATTCAGTTCTAAACATTCAGTAGCTGCTACAGAAAATGCTATTTAAAGAGAGAACCCCCGAAAACGCCTAAGCCTAAATTTTCAAAATTGAAATCAAGGTAGTCTCTGAAACATGGGTGGCCGTCAGCCGTATGCATATCTTTTGAAAGTGACTCTATAAAGTTTCTACTAAATCTTAAGATAAATCTGTAATTTTTAATTAAGGACGCCGTATTCTAGTGTTTTCTACAAATACAAGTAATTTTAGACATTTAAGAACTGAGTATTATAGAGTTTAGCAAATAACAGCAATAGGTATTATCGCATATCACCTGCGAATATTCAAAGGTACCGAAGTAAAACAAATATATAACGGTTGAAAGTGGTCTAACCAACAAATTTGTAGGTACAGAAATCTTTCAAAATACGTATTCTTTAAATTCAACAATAAATGTAAATATTGTTATAACATAAACTTCCATGCTTCTGCATATAAAATTGTTCACTTTTGTTTATAAGTATGTGAAAATAAATGTTAAAAAGTGAGATTAGACTAGCAAAATAATGTGTGTCATACAAATGCATTTTAAAAATTACTATATTATTTGGGGAAAATTTAAATAGAAAAAGTGAATAAACAAAACATCAATTTTTGATATTACTTTTATTTTACGCCTTTTATTTTACGATATTTCTGTACGTAAAAAACTATAAATTTGGTCACTTTACGTCAAGAAACACGCCGACCTCAAGTAGGTATATATTTAGATATACGCAATTCATTCACAGGAAATTAATTGATTATGTTATTTTTATAAGTAGTATACTTTTTAAACCAGAAAAACTGACTAAATGTATGTAAAAGTTGATATATGAAGCAATCTTTTGACAGTGATCGTATTATTACTGCATTTCTATATTCCTTGCCTGCAGCTCTGAAAGCAGTTTATAAGGCAGTGCAGTGGCAACGGTCAGCATGAAAAGGGTGATACAATTTATTGCGGGTCAGCATCGAACGATTCTCGAGCTGCTATTTCTTTTTCACAAAAGGTTGGTTTGATGTAGAAATAACAATTTTTCACACCAGCGACTCTACCGCATTTATAAATCTCAAAAAAGGACAAATATAATAGTATTTGCATTATAAATTGTTACCGATATGGAAAACAAAAACTGAAATAGTTAATATATCATAATGTTTAAGTGTATTTTGTTATTGTTATTTTTTGTTTGTCATTTTATTTTAACAATTATATTTTTCATATTTTCAACACTATTTCATCAAATCGATTTTGCCTGTTACCATGAAATAATAGATAAACAATGGCTACCACATCCGTGTTTTTTTAAATACTCTTTCCGAGAAATTGTTATTTGCTTAACTAGGTAGTAAAGTAGAAGATTTAACCTGGTCTTTAGTACACGATGCGCAGTCGAGTCCATTAAAGCAGCCAAGACCTTAAATCTACTTCACTGCCAAGTTAAACACATAATTTTTTCGTCGAAATCTTTTTCAGTATGGTCAATATATGAGCTACTTTGAATGAGTTTGCAATATATCGTTCCTCACCGAACGCGATAAAGGTCGACAGCTTTGAATGATGTCTACTGCATGGAGAACGCTTCGTGTCTGTGACATTTCAGTTCTGCATGGAGTAGCGAATGGCCGACAGATGTAGCTTGTCCTACACCGCGTAATTATTTAAATGATTATTTATCAATTTAATAAATTTTGTAAACGTACGATTGTTTTATTTTATGAAATTTTTACTACTGCTTTGTTAGTTCCAACTGCTCTGCGGACAATCCTAATGCTTCAAATATAGTTTCCTGCATCATCTTCTAATGAAACTTGGTATACCTTAAATTTAATAAAAATCTCACATATTGCTCCGAATTTAATTACTTTATGTCGATTGTTTCCATAATATTGAACATTAATCATCTTCAGGGCCGACCCTTTAAAATGATCTAACTCGCTTAGGGTCCATTTCTCGACACATGTTTATATGAATTTTCTTCTTTTTTATGACGTGTAATCACCCTCTGAAATATTTGCTAATAATTTCCGGACATCCTGTATACTGGATCTATCTGTTAGTTTATATTAATAGCCATCAAAAAGCGCAACTATTTTCGTAATTTGAGCCACCCTGTATTTTTCACAATTTCTGAGATGCCGGATTATTACAAGAATATGTCAATTTCATTGTTTTTTATTTTATTTTACGTATACTTTATAAATTAACATCAAGCGGTGTATTAAAATGGGATCATTTCATACGTTCAGTTAATGAATATTATATTTAATTCCGGAAAGGCACAGAAAAGAATACATTTTTAATTTCGTTTATATAAAAACGAAATGAAATTTTAATAAATTACAATACACTTCTCACAACAGTATGGTTCTGTAAGTATAAGATCTACTATTACAAATCTAATGACTTTCAGTCATTATGTAGCTTCTAAAATGCAAAATAATAAACAGGTTGACACTATATATACTTAGCTGAAGCCTTTGATCAAATAAACCATCAATAATACAAAAATTAAATGCATTTGCTATGATGACGACGGCTTACTCTGGTTCCAGCCATATTTAACAGCACTGACAGATATAACACCACCTATCCTGAACATTTTGTCCCAACTCAGGGGTCCCATAGGGCTCTATACTGGGACCGAAGCTGTTTGTACTTTTTATTAATGACATTTACCGTTATATTGAGCATTCGGAATTTTTACTCTATACAGATGATCTTAAATTGTGTTTGTCGGTTAATTTCGAGGACGACTGCAGTCGTCTGCAGCAGAATATTGACAGTTTAGTAGACATCTGTGGTGTCAATTATCTGGTCTTGAATGAACTGTAAGTGTATTACTGTTCCTAAAACACGGATGCCTATTTCCAAAGAATATAGTATTAACGGTACTGCTCTAAAATCAGTGACAGAGTTTATGGATTTAGACATTATTTTTATAAGTAATTTTACTTTTACAACACATATTATTGGTTTAGTTTCCGATTGCCACCGAAGGTCTTGTCGAGATCTCCTTATATATTTAACTGTTTAGTTATTTAGCGCGGTCTACACTTTAATATGGGGTGCTGTCTAGGCATACGCTTTATGTTATACGAGGACATGGTAGAAAGAATACAAAAACAACTATTGATGTCGCTTTATATGAAGAGGTATCTTACATACCCGGTACTGCTTTCTTATATAACTAAACTTTTAAATTGTATTATTTTAACAAAAAGTCATCGTCGCATATTTGAAGAAATTTTATTTATGGACAACATTTTTAACGGAAGACTTGATGTTTCTGACTTCGAAAATATATACATTAATGTACCTGATATGAGACTATGACAATATAGATATTTTTAATGCTAGTAAAAGTAGTATCATGGCTTTTTTATAGGTTTAAATATATTATTTTGTCTGATTTTTGTTGTCTTTTTATTATTTATACTTTGATGTTAATTACCACAAGGAATTTTTAAGAGAATTGTTATAGTGTTGTGTGTATTTGCACATTGTTGTATAACCCTACTGTATAACTGTATTTGGCTGTAAATCTGTTTGTTGTGCAGGATAAATAAAGTTAAATTATTATTATTAATTTAAACCTATGTAATGCTACGCCACGTTACAATTCTCCTTCGTTGCTAAATTATGTTACGTAGCGCATTTTTTCAGATAAAGGCCTTAACAAATCCTCATCTAATATCTTTCCCCTAATCAATATTCTTGAAAAACAAACAAATACATCGCCGACTGGATTTGTGCCCCGGTAATACAGTAGACCTTACTCTGAACTCCTAAGTGAAATTCATGGACTATCGGATACGGAAAACTCCACGCAAGCAAAACCAAACAGAAAAGAACAAAGGAAGGAAAACCACTAGCGCACGCAAACAATCTCATTTACATTGTTCTACTTTCTAAAAGAAGACAGGAGCAACATATTTGCTTACTGTCAGCATTATCTGAAAAAAACGAAAATGAAACAGCTCTAACATGGTGAACGAAACTTTTAGTTCCCAAACTTAGTTTTACCAAACTTTCCGTGTCATGAATTTAGTTATTATGAAAATCAAATATGTGGTTATTGTCTGTTACAAACTTTAACCATGTTATTCTAGTGTTGGGAAATTATGAATAAAAAAGTTTAGGGGATGGGACTACTCACAAACATAGTGGTCCTAGTTCTTGCGACGCCTTTTTGAAAACGGAGTAATATATAACTTCAAAGTTATTCTTCTATATTAATATTTGTAACGATAGAAACGACTAAAATCGACCATAAATTTATTTACTTATATTTGTATCGATAATCATTACAGAACATTTAATTTATCATTTAAATTCAGTAAGCCTCGTATATATTTACTTTATTAATGTAATAAATACATATTGACGGAAGAAAAATGTCAGTTGTCAATTCAAGATGTCTCCAATTATCCGGGTTTTGCTCCATTATTTAAAGTTCGAGCTAAAGTTTCGTAAAAATGTCTTACAGACCTTCCTGAGCAAGTGGTTAAAATTGTTGTACTTAGTCACAATTAACTCTATATAAATAATAATAATAATAATAATAATAATAATAATAATAATAATAATAATAATAATAATAATAATAATAATAATAATAATATCTCTACCCCTCATTCTAATCACAGGGATTAGCCCAGAAGTCGGAGACTTGTGCGGGAGAGGGGCGGCATATTATTATTAAACAGGCCGCATTTGCGCCCAGGAACGACTTACGTTGGTAGGCCCTAACCACTATTCAGTGCAGGAATGAGGAAAACCTGGAAAACCTCATTAATTAGGGGGGTAGTCAAATATCAACCGGTATCAATCTCTCACATTGACCCAAGCTAACATTATTCCACCCTACCATACCCACAGAGAAGGTGCCAATCCTCTCCATGAATATAGCTTATATACGGTCTACCGGCAGCTGGACTCGAACCAACTCCGTCTAGTCACCTCGATTCAAGTACTAACGCCTTAAACCGCGCGACCACTGACCGATATCAAATGTACTGTCTGATTTAAAATAATTTCTTTGTTTATTGGCGACAAATGGATATTGATCATATTTTGTTAATTTAGAGTAACATAATATTACAGGTCATCTTTTTCTAAGTCAATAATATCAATAATAACTTAATAAAATGCATTTAATTCGGAAAAAACCTTAAAAATAATAAAAATTAATCCATATATACCTAGCATACAATAATAATGTACCGAATTTTTCTATCTGTATTGTTCCTTAATTTATATCTAATAAAAATATTTATGAATTCATCGTTATGTTCAAAAATAATGTTTTCATTATCAAAATAACCAACATCAAAACTTGCATTAGCTGTCGACATAATAATTTCTAATTTATATTCTAAGATATGCTTATATTTATAACAAAATGCATCCTTACCTACAGGAATAGAAATCCAACCAAATATATGGAACCTTACACCCCGACATCATCAAACATAACAAAATAAGAACTGCAATTCCAGGATTTGCATCCCAATTCCCGCCTTTCTCGAATATTAGAATCTTCATCATTCATATGCACGCCAATGAACTGGCGGCGCGTCTTGCAAAATACATTCAGGCAAAAATAGTAAAGAAAGAACCGATACATTACATTTGATATTCCCCGCGTCACCTCTAGGATGTAAGAAGTGAAAGACGCCGCCGTATTTCAGTGCACAGTTGGATATTTCGCGAAATTCCAGGTGCACAAGAGAGGTTAATGGGATGAATGAGGACGTGCTGAGCAGAGCGAACCCTTACCATCGATATACCTAATGAATCACTACGGTGGATGGGAAATTTTGTATTTTTTACCCCAGAGGTTGGAAATAATACCTTTAATTATCTTAGACAATACTAATAGAGACTCAGAAGTTTCTAATTAATGAAATAACACTTCTAGTTTCAAAATATTGCTCATATTAAAGAAAGATACTATCTGTCAAGAAAAAGGAAACTTGTTTGTCCAATTTTATTTAAAAGTCAATATTTATAAAGTTTTACAGTAGTAGAGCGAGCTCATTTACAATACTACAGGGTCATTACTAGTTGACTTATTAGGACACTCTGCAAGAGTTGTTGAAGAATAAGACAATAAACATCTGGACAAGTCAAGCAGCTTTTAAAATACCATTGAAGGAGACAACGATTGATCTACTGAAATAAAGCTCCACAACAGAACGATTAGCAAAATTGTTTACTGGACATTACCATTTCAGTAAATATCTGAGTAGCTCATGGGTATAACTTGAGATGCCTTCTATCTCAAGACAAGAAGAAACTAATCTACAAAGGGGATTAGATTAGATAGAAAATGTGAAGATATAATTAAGACCTATAATCTGAATGTGGAGTTGGAATAAAACGGTTCCTTTTCTTTCCTATATGAATTTCTAAATAAAATTAAACCAGATGGCACTTCACAAAAAGTATACTTACATTGACATGTATTTAAATGCTAAATTTCATTCAGAAACAAGGTATCGTCAATATTTTAATGCATCTAGCTCACACTGTAAACCAGAAACGACATTTGGCAGAAGCTCGTATATGAAAGGGATGTACAAATGGAAATACTGAGGACACCATTGGGAGGATACCTAAGATCAAGTAAAAGCAGGATTTTTCATTCTGCCATCCTGTAATAATCAGCAACAGCAGAGAAAATAACGGAATATAGACAGCAGAGAACATAGCTTCTGCTGAGTCGGAATATTCTAGTTAAGATTTTACAGAGAGGCAATAGAATCCAAATAAATCTAAAGCATTCAGAACTATCCTGAAACGATTCATACGCAATTAAGAACTCGAACGTATTAGGCTAATGAATTTAAACTGTACACTAGAAGGTTATGAAGTAGTGCTCACATCAAATGTAAATCATTGCTCATATAAACTTCGCTATCAGAAATACGTGCAGGAGAAAGAATGTATTATTTTAATCGAAATGTCATTTCATGGAAACATAAGCCGTTCGCCAGTGTATTTCTAAATACAGCAGTGTGTAGGACATATCTGTATATGATTTCCTTGCTGCCGGTCAGGACGAAAGGAAGCATTGCAGCATTGAATACGTTACGTTTAACAATATCGTAAGTTTACCACATCACCACTAATAATTATCGCATTACCTACACAGTATTCATCACTATGCATCTATGCTACAAAACACAATCATATAATAAACAAACGCCTGTTTACATCACCAACATCGTAACCTACACTTGTATCCACGGAAACAAACTGCGATGAACGACGTGTGGCGCCACAGTAATGATATCGCGTTTTCGGCCACGTGATTTTGTTTACATTCTAAGGCAATTATTAATGTTAATATTTTAATTATAATATGTTTAAAAGAATGCCCTGTGATACATTTCAAACCAACATAAAATTCATACAACTTCCCCATTCCTTCTGAAGAACAAATATGAGTCATTCCATATAAAATAGTTTGAAAATAAAAAAAAATGTTGCCGACCCATTTTAGATTTTGGTGTAACTTCGAAAACTCTCTCTTGGGTCCCAAACAGTTAAACATGAAAATAACAAAACAAATGATATAGTCATTTAAAGTTGAAGGTAAGAACAATAGATTCTGTGAGTATCAGATTTTTATCTCGCAGTCAACACGCTCGTTTCATAGCCTGAATATTGGGATTTTTAAAAATTTCAAAACTTCAAGCAAAGTTTTCTTCTATAAAGAGTGGGCTACTCAGGTCAACTTGTGGCTGAATTTTTAACTCTCAACAGTTAAGACGCTAGAGTCGATTGAAATTCACTAAGAAACACTTGCACGCTGCTATTATTCAAAGGGATCGTCTGAGCCAATTATCTTCATTTACACTGAAACTATTATCTTTCCCACTCTGAATTCCGTCTTGATAATTCAAATATCTTGAAACAGAAAAATTTGACAGCAAAAATCAATAAAGCTTAAAAATAGCAATTTTTAAGAGTTTTTATTTAAATAGGCGGAAAAAAGCGCTTGTAAAAATCAAACTCGTGTAAATGTTGTTGTTTGGGACCCTAGAGAAGAGATTTTCAAAGTTACACCAAAATCTAAAATGGGTCGGCTTTGCCAATTAGACGATTTCAAATGGAATGACCCATATGTGATATAAATACCAATCACATTAAAATTTGCCATTTGAATTATGAATAACCTGGCATTGGAAATTAGTTAACATACAGATATATCTCACGAAATATTCGTCTTATAAAACAGTTACGTTAAATCAGAAGCAGAAATATTGATATTTAATGCACATTGTGAAATATATTCGAAATATAGACAACGAACACTGCATCTATATAGATACGGATATATCATTTCAAGTATAAAATATATTTTATTGGTATTTGTCCGTAGCGCCTCTATTCCAGCAAAATAAAATTTATATCTAGCAGGCACCGAGTTTGGTGGGAGGGAAAATTTCATCTGCAGCCATAATATAAAGGCAATATAATATGAGCACAAATCTGCAAAAGTACAATCCATAAAACAGCCTCGAGTCGAGAAAGACTATACTAACATTGTTATCGCAAAAGTTCAAATCGTCGATGCTTACACGAACTGGGAACTCCCTCCCATTGCACCCGAATACAAACTGTAAATTCATTCAAATATCTAACATTTATAAACCAGTTTTTAAAAGATATGCGGAAATTGTTAAATAGGAGGGGAATACGACCGGCGATGCATACTGTAATGAATTTTGCTCGTGCTTGGATCTCATGATTCGAGACGATCGCAGTTTTACTTATTTCACGGATATAATGTTAGAACAAAACATTACGCGCGATGAGAAAATGGCAGATTTGAGAGAATTAGTCTTGAATTGAATGGTAAGTATATAGCAGCACGAAAGTGTTTTCAGGACGACCTACCTCATTTCTAAATCTTTGTACTCTCAATGTCTTCTTCAACTGTTCAGATATGCAGTAATCAACACACAAAATGTACAAAATATCTGAAAATCTCAAATTTGAAAATCCAAACATAGTATGGGTTGCTCAGCAGTACTAAGCCTAAGTACTCCTTTCACGAAAAGACAGAAAATATATTTGAATATCGTTCAGATCAACCGAAAATAACTAACCACTTCATCAGTAACTAATAAGTAGCGACAAATTGAGAAAACAACTAGATATCTATTTAGAGCCTTTAGAACACCATTCTTTGTCAACTATTTTGATACTGTAAAAAATAAAACCTTTTCAATGATGATTTACCCTAAAATTTCTTTACTGAAGAAAGATGTGTGTCACTATCTATTGACTAGTATTAAACAATAATTTACAGAGAATGTTCCATTCTAGAAAACAGAAGATGCCCAATGGAGTTTGTATGTATGTGATTATAAAAAGATACAACACCATATTGAACAGTGTTAAAACTTTACATAACGGATTAAGTTGCAATAACGTACATTTCAAGTGTTTCTTTCGGAAAATATTTAGCGTGGACTGTAGGTTTATCATCTATATATGATTGAATAACTAAGTACAGTTCCAAAGTGAGATAGAATAATACTAATAATGATCTTAAAAATGATTAACTTTGTGAAATAATTTGTATCAAGGAAACTATCAACCAATAAAAAAAAACAGTTTTACTGGTAACCCAAATCTTACAGTTACCTCATTTGAAATTAATCCGATTTTTCTTGATATTCTATTGCATGTAAGGATTTTTTATCCTTTATAAATAATCTTTAAAAATAATCTATTTGAATATTGAAAATAAAATTTTAACTTTGACACCCTGTATCTTTTTAATCATCAACTTTTGATTAAGGTAAGTTTGACAACATCGCATTATTTTGTGGTCAGTGATTTACACTTGCTCTATATTGTATTAATTTTGGGGCACCCTATACATGGTGTTAGATAAACATGCGGCAAAAATTCAAGGGGTTATTTCGTGGCCTATTCTAAGAATATTTTGTCCTATGATGATTTCTGAAAAACCCCTGTGTTTCGAAGATACAGGGTGAACAAAATTTGCGACAACCATATTCGATATTTGTTGAAATCATTAATGTAAATAAAAGTAAATAACGCACGCCAATGAGTTTATCAAGTACAAAAAATTGTTGACGATAATTTGGAACGACTGTTTTATCTACTAACGTTCAAGTGCTGGGTGTAACTCAATTAGGAACAACCCTGGTGTGTTTGAAAGAGTTCGGCACTCAATGTAGATATATATTCATTATACTTCAGTACCTTTGAATATTTGCAAGTGGCATGAGATCACATTTCTGTTATTTGCCAAACTCTATATTTTTCAGTTCTAAAATGTCTAAAATTGCTTGTATTTGGCGCCCTTAACAAAATTTTTATATTATTTATATGAGTACCATAAAAATAACACAAACATAACTAGAAGCTTTGTCTTCATATATTCCAGAATATACTGAGCATTACGTGATTTCTTTTTTGCCAACCTATCCGATAAAAAGTTTTTAGTGTTAAAAGGTTTGAGGTTAAGGGGTTAAGAGAACACGGGTTGAGGTTCAGGTTCATGGTAAGTACCACCAGATATATTGTTTTCGGGGCTGAGAGGTTTGAGGTTATGTGATTACGGGGTCGAGGAGCATATCAGTACTTTCAGGTAGAATTTCTCTGTCTCTGTTTCGTACTACAATATTTAAGCAAGTCAAAATCCTGGATTTTAGACCTTTTTCGAGGTTAGGAACGAATGATTACATCATTAACGTGTCAAACCGACTGAGGATTCGGATTCAGCGACCCAACAAACATATGGTTAGTGGTGTTCTCCACCGCATATGGTACTTCAAATTTCTTGTGAGCCAGTATTATCTTAAGCGGGTCACAGACGAACGTATATGTATGCAAACATCAACGCGCATTCATCTACGCACAAACAACAACGTCTGTCTATGGGCATAATAACGTCACGTACATGATTGCGCGGTGAAGAAGTGCGTCGTGCTTGTCAACCTGGTTTTCCAGAAAACATGTCCGTGCGCTGTTGAATGTACGTTGATGCTCGACTGTGTGTGTCAAACAACAACGTTATTTGACACACACAGTCACGGCGTTCTTCAGTGACGTAGAAGGTAGTTATAATTATTTAAATTAATAATTATTATTTAATTAGTTAAATTAGTATATATTTAAATTAATAATAATTATTATTTGATTAGTAAATAAGTATATGGCATTTATAAACTATAGTTTTATTTACAGAGTGAAAATGTCGGACTTACGAAATTTAAAACGAGATTTTTTAAGACATTTCATTGACTTATATATCGGACCCATCCTTGTTTATGGAAAACTAAGTCAAAGGACTACCTCGACAAAAATAAGAAAAATACAGCTTATCAGATTTTACTTGAAAAGTTAAAAGTTGTACAACCTGAACCGCTCAAAAATACAGTCATACAAAAGATTAACAGTTTGCGTGGTGGATTCAGAAGAGATTTAAAAAAAGTTAAAGACTCGAAAAGATCTGGTGCTGGAGCAGACGACATATTATATGTACCGACATTATGGTACTATCCTTTAATGCAATTTGTTGCAGACCATTTACTAGGACTTTTTTGTTTTTTCTTATTTTTGGTGTCACAATAATCGCGCACGCCACTGCAATGAAATGCAATTCTTCCGCCATTGTTTTACGAAGATTGTGCGAACGTGTATGTTGTTTACTGCAAACTGATGTGTTATAACATGAATCAACGTTTGTGATACACTGTCATGCTGATGCGCGAGGTAGATGAATGCGCGTTGATGTTTTAATTCATATATGATCGTCTGTGCCCAGCCTAACGTAATACGGTTTATGTACCAATAACACGTTTAAAATACGTATGTGTGTTTACTGGGACCGTTTTCTTTTTGCAGTATTTCAAGCACCTTTAACTGAATCAGATTGAAGCCAACATCATCACTTACATTAATAGTTTTCCATTTCCAATGTACTTTTCCCAAAAAGAAAATGAAAAACTTAACATTTATGTACCCCTTATATTCTTTAAGTGTCTTCTACATCCTTCAACCTACACTGGGCCATTTTTTGGCGGCATAAAACTCGAGTTATTCAGAATCCAAGAGCGCGAAATCTCGACGAGTCGCTTTAATATTTCACACCTTCAGCGTACTACGAAGATATATCCTCAATGTCACGTAAAACCAAATAAAGCGCCGCAAAGTTCTCTAAAAATTTTCGCCGCATAGTTATTTCCACTAGAACTTTAATACCTCCAGACAATGCAGGCGCAATTTTCCGCGAGCAACTTTGACTCTAAAAATTTGTAAATGTAAACTTTCAGGAGTTTCATATCAGCTCGCCCCGTTAATCTCGACAACAGAATAAGACGAAATAAAGATCGACACTGGCCTGACGTATAAAATGCATTATCTAGTTAAAACGCCAAGAAAAATGAAATATGAAAAGTTTGGCTGCTGCTTTTCACAGCAGGTCTTGTGTTTTGCTTCGCTGTATCTGGATGTAGGAAAAATGTACTATTCCGAACCTAATTTACTTTTAACGTCCGTGAATAATGCGGATAAATTACTGCGGATCTAAAGTAAGTTTTCTTTCGGTGAGTTGCACAAATTATAGTATGAAGTAGATAACTATATTTTTTAAAATAAACACAAAATACATATTGACGTTTATTTTGTATAAAGTGAATCATGGCAACATTTTGGGGTTGAGTCTGAAAAATACTCACACTACATAAAGTAAAATAGCCTCGTCTAGAAACAGCAACGATTCATCTGAAAAAACTGTTTCTTAGGTATTTGTAACAGGGTTGATATTGCCATAACCTTGGTAACTGATCATTGCCGATAACAGAATTAAAGTGCACATCCCTAGCTTTGACCTGCCGTTGTAATTCTCGGGTTAAGTTCAGTAGGATCAGATCGTTAACGCTATCGTTATCTCTGGACCCGCCCATACACCATTTCTAAAAAATGTTATTGTTCTGTGTGATGAAAGCAACAGACAATAAAATTACAAAATATTAAAAAAAAATCCTCTCATTTCAATTTTGATATTCTTATTATTATTTTGGCTATACTTTCAAACATCTATGCACATTTCTTCCGGTACTGTACCCCAACATTTGTAGGGATATAAATCTCAAAAAAATATAAATTTTCAGACGCTGAGCTTGCAAAAGATCCGTTTTATGTCAGCTTATTTTAAAATTACTATTCTGGCCCGAGTCCGGAGGGCCATTAGGTGAAATTAGAGAAGGATAAAGGGCACTTAAGTTTGTTGTGTTAATTATGCCGAAGGCCCGTAATTAACATCGAAAAAGTTTCGCAGTAGCTCAGCCTATTTCCGGAAATAAAAGGTGCACTTCGAGGTAATTTAGGATGTTTAGGTTAATTAATTTACGACCGCGATGCCCTCTGGCGGTCTCCGGCGCTGCAGGCAGGCCGTATCGACAGTCCAATTACGATTTTGTTTTAATTTTAACGGCCGTCCAATGAAAATTTATCACCGAAGGATTTATGGCGACAAACGAGCCTTTCTATTAATTGAAATATCCTCATTATTTTGTTTTATGCGAGATTTGTTTTGGCGTATAAATCACGCGCGCGCTTTAACTTTTATTTGCATTTTATGTACATATATATTAAACTTTTCTATTCAATCGTTCACTGATGTCATTTGAATGTATAAAGAGCAATGTTTATTGGAAAATATATTGATTGTCATGAATATGGAAAATATACTCTTTAATCCAAATATTTTTAGAACAGAACATAGTCGGAAGGTCGATCACACAGCCCTACAAAAAAATGTTTTTTTCAAATATGGAGGTCAAACCATGGTTTACTATAGGTTAGATCCTGCAGCAGTTGGAAACGGTTTGACACTATCAGAAATGTCCGTTCAACTACTTATTGCATGAAATTCGTTGATAACTCGTTCTCAGCTTAACTGATCGAATACTTACAGTTTCAAACTGTTTACAACTGCTGCAGAAACAAACACTATGTTTTTAGGATCGCTGAAACCAAATTTAAGGTCCGTTTAACCTCATCCTGTCAAGATTTTGCCATAACCTAAAAAAACAATAATTTAGGCTTTTCAGTGCTGAAGTAACTTTAAACCCAAACTGTTAAGCCTCAAATCCAAAAATCATTCACTCCATAACCTCACAATCCCATAACCAATAAATCCAATAAATGCGCTACTCAGTACTTGAACTTATTTTATATCACGCGATTTGTCAGTACTCTTTAAACATATCCTGCCCTACAAACTTATAACCTAATAACCCTATGACACAATGGGAGTTCTAGAGTAATTGATTTATGACTTTGTAGGTTAACACCTTCGATTTTGTGTTATAGTTTGAGTTATATGCGTCTTATAGTGCTGAAAAGCTAAATTATTGAGTTTTTCGTGGTTATGGTAAAACTGTGAAGTGATGGGTTAAAAAGACACCGGATTCAGATTCCGCGACCCCAAAAACATATAGTAAACATGGTCTGATTTCCAGATTTGAGGAAAAAAATGTTTGTGGGGCTGTGTTATCAAAAAATCTATTCTCGAATAGTGGGGAAGGGTAGCTTAAAAAGCTACGCCACTTAAGCTCCATTGAGCCCCTTGTACATAGTTACATCCATCCCATTAGGAGATCAACCCATTTCAGCCGTAAAGCAACCTATTAAAAAGAAAAAGGTGATAACGTTGCTCAGGGGGATCTGTCTAATATAAGTCATAGAAGACCATTGTTTTCCCAAGACGAATTGTTGACGAGTGCACTCACAAATTTCAAGAAAAAATACAGTATCATCCTCTTGTTCGCAACCTCTACAAAGAGATGTTTCACACTTCTTCATAGAGTAAAGATACTTAATCGACAGTGTCTAGTTTGAGCCAAGCGAAAATTTGTCCTAGAAAGGATCAGGTACTTTTTGGCTGTATCCTTGCAAGGATACTCTAGGAACCCCCAAGTAAATAGACAGCTGTTTGTTTCATCTCACTGTATCCTAATCTCTTTGTGGGCGTTGTCTCCTTGATAATTTCAACAAATATTGACAACGGATGCACACTGGACGGGCCGAGTTCAAAATGTTCAGACCCGATGTCCTGCTAGCTAGCTTATCAGCTTCTTTATATTACCTTCTCGTATTTCTTAATCTAGCACACAGACTGCGGTCATTACCAGTACCTGGTGGTATTCCCATGCTGATCTAGTAGAAATTGTCTACTGTCTGTGTAGATTCTGATAGTTTTTCCCATTGCATACCTACGGCCAATTTTTTTGGTGACTATGATTATACTTGCTTATACCGTTGCCCACTGATATCGGATATGCAAGGAACTGGAATAGATGCCACATACTGCACCTTCCTTCCTTTTTGATCTGTCTGTAAAGTTGTTGATTACATTCTCACTGGTGGTTTCCTTTTCGCCAACATAACTTTGAATAAACTGCATAATAGATGACGTCAAACCTACCTGAGAGAGTGAGCATTCGAATTACTGTTAAATGCTTCAAATAAAATATTGTATCTGCGTAAAGTCAACTTAGTAACATGATTCGGTCACAAGAAATGTAATCCTTTCAATTGAATGATATATATCTAAGGTAGCATAGCTGCAGATGATACATAATGCATGCCTTATTACCAGTAATGTCGTTCATAAATCTTTACGATTCTATTGAAAAATCCTCATCCCATCTGGATTATTTATAAATCATATATTTGCACTACACTACATTCCAACTTTTACTGCAATAGAAGGTTTGTTAAAAGATTATATACGAAACAAAAATATACAATATTAATAACGACGAACCTTGACTTCACAAGCGATACATAAAATACAGGAGGACGCCTATTTCAAGCAACGAGCAACCTTCATCATTCCGATCCTTAAACTGGCAGCCCATCCTGCGAAAACCGGCACAAAAGGTGAATTCCATGAATGATTGAATTATCGCCGTACATTTTTTCTGTTATTGCAAAGTACTTTGACGTAAAAGGGTCAGAATGAAAAACAGTTTCCATATTTTTCCAGAGCCTATTTACATAGAGCAAATTTACATCTAGATGTTATCGTTTGAAATATTTCTACAGTATGAACGTTTTTATATAATAAATTTTGTCATTACTTTTGAGTGAAATTAATACACTTGATAAAATATGTAACAACGACAACAATATTTGTAAAAATACTGGTAGAAATGTTTAATTGGAAATATTAGGGAAATGTAAGTTAAACCTTAAACTCGATCCAAATATCAATCTCTGGAATGTTTCTTTATTATTTTCAGAACATATGAGAGACATATCATTAAGTTATGTATACTTTTTTAATAGTAAAGATTTTTTATATCTCCCAATGTGGTAAATATTCTTTTATATATAATTTCAATAAGTCTTTTATATTCTACCGGGTGTTAGAAGTTCGACTGCCATAAATTTAACAGGCGAAAAAAACCTTATATGACTCAACTATTTACGAGAAAAAGATTAAAAAAGAAATTTTCAATTTCGTGCATAAAAATTCGGTTAACTAAGTAGTGATTAAGGTTCTCCCATAATATTCTGCATTAAATGACCATAAAATGTAATATTTACCCCTTCTTTATTATTTCTTCAGAAGTGTGGCAAAAATCCAATAAAACTAAAGAAAAATAAAGTCGATCAGTTGGTATCTGAACTGAAGAGTGTCTGTCGCTTATCGCAAATTCTTTTACGTACCACTATTTTCTTAATTTTTCTTTGTTTGCTGAAATGTTTAGCACACGTGAGTATCACGATATGGTATTAATTTATGAAGAAGCTCGCTGCAATTCTGCAAGAGCACCACGTATTTATTTCGATCGTTTCCCCCAACGGCGGCTGTCTAAGGACATTCGTTGAAGCATCTTACCATTTTCTTAACATTGGTAGTGTGGTGTTATAATTATAAAATTCTTGGGTACTGTCGTGCCTGTGTGGAAAATAACGGTGAACATTTTGAACATATGTTGCAATTATGTGTTATGTTAGGTAGTTAAAAATGGCATTGTATTTCGAGTTACTGTATTTATTTTTTTTTCTACATAAGTTATGATTATTTCTGCGACGTAAGTCTGAAGTTTTTTTTACTTATTTTCTAAATGCCTATTTGGTTTATGTTACTGTTTTAAACATTTTTAAATCACCAAAATCTAAACATTTAATATAAAAATCAATAATTCTACCATTCTCTACCAAAAATAAAATTGAAAAACAGTTATTTAAACTAAATTCATTAATTTTCACAATAGCTGTTTATCTTTGGATTTTGTGTTATCGCTAAAAAATTAACAGCCACGTGGTAGGCAACCCACAAACCGCTCAGCTGGCACCATACGTATTCGCACTATTGCCACGTTATGATAAAATTCCTTGATTAAAACTCGACCTATTTTTAGAATGGCTTGAGTTATGCCCTTGTACTATTCAAATTTTTTGTTCACTTATACTTGAACTTGATTCTTTATAACTTTACATTTTAATTGTTTCGATAAACTTATCTACATATTTACACATTTCTTTTCATAACTATTCTAAACGTATGTACTGCGTTATCTGAAAAAGGAAATCGTATGCAGATATAAAGCAGAATGCTGTATTAGGTGTACACGTGCGAACCTCGTCTGACGTCACAGGTTTTCGCCGTGGCGGCCACCGTTTTCTGGGGGCGTGGCCAGAATAAAATTTTAAATACCGTTTTTAGGCTTATTTTTCTTCAAAACTGTCTAGAACACATGCCATTTTGATTAAAATAATGCGTTCTTATGCAAGTATTTAGAAATATCATACAATTTCCCCATTGCATGAGCAATAGCTCTATTCTTATTTTTCAGAATAGTTTGTGGAAGTACTTTTATTTAAGTAAACCAGTAACTAATAAACGTAAACCAAATAAAATCATTACATCATAATTAGAAATTTCGCAAACGATTTTAGAAGCCAATTATGTATCGACACCAAATAAGGTTTAGTCTCTGCGACGCGGGTGGAAGACGCAATTATAAATGCCACAGTTCTGGTTTATAATCCCCTATGTGGCCCAGCAAATCAATTTATATCAGAAACCGCTGTTGGCAAACCGCATCGACCTAGGCTAAATCTGCGTGTGTTGTCTCCAACAAAGTAAACATTTAATTCGACGTAATAATCCGAACCACACGTAATTCCACGGAGAGCGGGGCTCTCAGTGGCATATAAGCGAGAGGAAATTACCTTTATTTATGTATTTATATATTTATAACAATCATACTTTAGCTGGAATTATTACAGTACACAAATACAGAATCAATCTGTGTGTGGCAGACGATGGAATCAATACATTTTTAATGAAATAAAAACCACTTAAAACGTGGTCCACTTTCTATAAATAATGATAACTGGTATCCTGAAATAAGCACAGTATAACCCCTTCGATGTTTTGCGCAGTAAGGGCGGTTTCTTATTATTATGTTATCTCCAAAACAATTGTTTACATGTACATGATGGAGGTCTATACGATTACCACGAGCAAACAAGTACCCATGAACCATTCGTCAATGAAAAGGACATTTTAAACGTCACCATAGATGATGATGCAAGCTATAAGAGAACTCGGTTTCTCTTCAAAAAGAGGACTGTTCGAATGATGGTAACACTATAGGTACAATTAATTGTCTTTACGATTATCGTGAATTAGGCCTTTTGGGCAAATGACGTAAAAAACGCTACCCGAACTCTACCTCAGAGGTTGTGTGGAAATGGGTTCAATTGACAATTCACACTTATACATAATGCACATCACTGACAACTGAGTTATTTGGATTTACATCCCATTGATTCCAACCGTCGTACCTCAATATTTCACTTGAACAGCCCTATTAAATATGTTTGAATGTTTGTAAAACAATAAACCCACTGTAAAAGCGGTAATGACTTTTTTAAGTACATGTAATGTGTACTTATTGCAAAAAAACCCATAAGGTTGTCTAATCTGATTTTTTGGTTGTATACCAAGAAACAGCTCTCCATCCACCCTGAAAAAATCAGCTTGTCCGCGTTCATCTTTACTGGATTATCCCTAACCGACACTCCAAACATACACCTAATTACACGTTCTTGAGCAACAAAGACCATTACCAGCGAGGTAAAATCGCCTACAAAAAACAGATACCATACCGCAAACTCAATTCCACCGCAGAGTAATATAGCTTTAATAATTTTTCTATAATCAGGAACGTTTTGATATTTGGAAATTGATGATATGGTACTGAATTCATAGTTACATTGACTATCCCAGATTAAACTTATCCAGGGTAAAATCTAGAAATTTAAAAACTATGAGTTATTAGTTATTGAGTTATGTGTATTGTTGAATCAACATCAACACTATTACAGAACTCTGGTCTATTATGAATGAAATCTAAGAACCTGTTTTACTGGTACTTAGAAATAATGAATTTGACACCAGTCACTCATCCTGGACATTATTCTACTTCAAGTGTCATAATTGTTGTTTACCCTATTTGTCTGAGATCACCACCGACGTATCATCGTCTAAATCGTTAATATGTAAAAGAAACAGGACAGGGCTCAGCATTGGAACTTGCGGTACTTCTATATCAACTATTTTCATTTCAGAAGTTACATTGCCAATAGCAACATGATCCTGATCTCGCATAAAAGTTGTCACTCATTTCTGGGGAACGATATTAATCCCGTATTTCTCTTAATTTTCAACCAAAATATCATGATTTGCGCAGTCAAATGCCCTACTGAGATCGCACAGAATCCCAATAGAGCATTCTCCAACCTCTATAGTCTTAATATGACCATAGTATGAATGCATAGCATAGTGGTCGACTTACTGCTTAGGAAGCCATGTTGATTGACTATAAAATAAAGGAATCGATAATGGAATACAATTTATGTACAAATATTTTAGAAAATGTCGAAAAAAATAGTAATGGGCCTATAGTTCTCCAAAAGAGCCTCTTGAAAATATAAATTATTTTACCCACCTTCAAACAATATAGAAAATAGTCAACAGCAAATG
The DNA here is from genome assembly GCA_025584915.1 of Monochamus saltuarius. NCBI lineage: Eukaryota > Metazoa > Arthropoda > Insecta > Coleoptera > Cerambycidae > Monochamus > Monochamus saltuarius. The sequence continues at coordinate 58,741,615 of CM046723.1, forward strand.
ACAAGTCATAGGGCCATATGTGTAATGTGGTCGACGTAAGTCTGAATTAAAACAACAACCCGAAGTTTTTTGTGCAACCAAATTTAAGTTACCGAGGTTGTTGCACTGGGTGTTGCAAAAATGACCGCCACATTAAAAAAACAGATTAGCATGTCATATGTATGATGACTGTTCTAAAATCGAATTATATTTAGTGTGGAAGAGGTATAACATCCAAGGCGTATTACGAGTATATCTTAAATTGTGACTGTTACGATAGTTTAGTACATAAACCTTAACGATGGTTCGACTACTTGTTTACGTTTTATAGTGGGAACCTACGAAAAGACATCAAATATTGTTAGTGGCCAGACTAATATTTTATTTTAATCGCAATTCACGTGAAGCATTTTATAATACTTTTTCTAAATATGAATTTGATACACAATCTTATAAATGATTTTCCTGAAAAGGTTGCGCCCCGTTCTAATAAAACAACAGAATTTATGTCTGCCCAAGTCGAGTTGATGGCTTGGAAAATGTAACCGAAATAGCCCAAAACAACTTATCTGAAGGAGAATGTGTTTGATAAAATTTCCAAGTAGCAAATGGCCTAATAAAGCAGCCGAAGTTCATCTACGGCGATGCATTAAAGTAATTTATTGTTATCGTAAAATATGAAGGACACTGTTTGATAAACGGCACAAATGAAGGAAAAACTTTAAGGGTGTTATCGGTTTTATTATTTTAGGGGTGTGATAAATCTAGTAATTCTTTCACCGAGGATATATTCTCTAGACTTAGTTATCTTTTCCGGTTTTTGATAGATACTAAATGAAAATAAATTAGAGAGATAAAACATAAATAGCGTGGGACTATATAAAAGAAAGAATGCCGTGCTTATTTTCATCTGGTCATATAAGACAAACACATGAAAAATATATCTTTTAAGCGTAGTAAATAAAATTGTATTTTCACTCATGAATGTTTTCAAAATTTGTAAATAATTTTCTTAAAATATTCGTGAACGAGAAAAAGTTTCTGGTTATTAATTTAAGCTGGTGGGTGGTGGGATATTCGATAAAAATATTTCACACCAAATTATCTATTAATTTGAAAATACTTAGAAACTGAAAATAATTGTATGTAAAATACAGTGCTTTTGAAAAGTAACGAATAAATTCATTATTTTTGAAATTGAGAAGTTTTCTAAAAAATCCCCTGGCATGTCGATTTTGTTTAAAAAAGGCACTTTTTGACATACGACCCACATTTGTGCCGTCATCATTGTTCGAGATATGACGTCATCCACAATTAAATTTTAAAATCTTCAAATATTATTTTCTTGAAAATTTTGTTACTATAATTTTTCATGCTGTATATATATAGAATGACACGCTCCTTCAAATGGCATGGTCAAAATTGGGAGTAACTATTTAAAAAAATTGTCGATGACGTCATATCTCGAACAGCGATGACGTCACAAATATCGGTCGTATGTCAAAAAGTGCCTTTTTTAAAAACAAAATCGACGTGCCAGCGGATTTTTTCGAAAACTTCTCAATTTCAAAAATAATGAATTTATTCGTTGCTTTTCCAAAGCACTGTATAATAAATAATATAAATTGTTGTTTTTGTTTGTTTCTATCCTTTAAATACTCAAGAATAATGGTTTGGTATTAATTGCCAGTACTTTTTGGACTGTATTACTTAGCTTAAATATCCAAACTTTTATCTAGCGAGACCGGTATCAATCTCTCACATTGACCCAAGCCAACATTCTTCCAGCCTAGCATACCCGCAGAGAGAGTCCCAATCCTCTCCACGAATATAGCTGATATACGGTCTATTGGTCGCGGGATTCGATTCTTAGTATCTACTTACTAGATCCACGCTGTGGTTAGTAGAAATACTAAACATTTAATAGAGAAGACTAAAGGTGTAAACAAATAAATAATAATTAAAATATCAAATTCTGTCAAACAAAATATCAATATGTGCATAAACGTCAAAAAATTTCCACTGTACACAGAAGAATAATGTATATATTATAATATAGTCATGGACACAATGATTTAATGAATCTGCGCACCTATTTTCCTTAACTCGCCATTGCTATTTATGTCATGTCTTCAAATTGACTGATCCTTATTTAGAAAATACGCTTGACTTTGATTCAGTCATTGTAGTACGTTTCTTTATTCTATTGTCAATAAAGTACAATTACATAATTGTTTTGTTTAATTAGAACTCTTTAAAAGCATAATAATGATATAGGAAACTTCATGTCAGTTACATTGCCATTTTATTCATGCCGTACGATGTTTCTTGATAGTGCCAACAATGACCTTTGTTATCATTTACATAAGTACAGTGTAGTCAGCGACTATCTACCATTAATTCAATTTTGTTTGTCCTCATAACGTGCTCCAGTTTAGGAATTTCTGTGAAATGGTGATGCTACGCGTGACGCCACTGCTAAAAGTGGCAGCGTACTGCCCTTCTCGACATTACGAGCATCAAGCGAGAGTTCAAATTCCAGTTCAATCTATCTACGAACTACGAACCACAAATCTATGCGGAGAACGAGCCACGAAACGACCGCAGGCAAATCGGCTCAACGGTCAAACCTGCAGGCTCAGACCTGAAATAGCCGGAGATATCTCCATCATGCATCGTTTGTCTTGTGGTGACCATAAGAGCAGATGCGATGGAAATGGCTTTGTCGTTGCAGCAACGAATGTAAACATTGCGGCTTCGAAAGGGGCAATTTATATAATTCTAATTAGAAAGGTGGTATTCAGTGTTCGCTAATCTCCAAACGATCAGTTTCCTTATATAAAATTGGAAGATATATACACTCACTTCCAAAATACTGAGTAGTATACAAATTCTAGTCTTTAATAGAAATGCGCCACTTACTGACATACAGAAAATCAAAGTTTACATGGGCCAACGGGTCATGAAGGTAAAGTAAATTAAAATGTTCTTTTTCCATCGTGTCAATACTTCCGGTCAAATCAACTGACTTGCGTCATCTAGTAAGGTGAGTCAAACGGCTGTGCACGACGAACAAATAGCTTGACTTGATTGCTACCTGAATCATCAGTTTTATAACTTGATCGCCTACCTGACCGCTTATTTTTCCAAGCTATAGTTGTCAAGTAGAACAAAATCATGTAAATGTGGGGACAAGTTTTTTGACCCGCGACATGAACCGTGTAAACGGGCCTTAACAGCACCGATATGATCCAATTTCAATCAATCCGAATGATTTACCAAAACAAACAAAGCAGCATTGATGCCTAGCTTACAGTTGGTATTAAAGTAATAGACTATTGTATACATGGATTGAAACCAATGAAATGCCTTATGAAGTCATTGACCTATAAAGTAGTCGGTAATTATAAAGAACAATAAGGTTTTTGGTCTCAAAATATTTCAAGAAACAACCTGTTGAAATTATGACATATTTCTTACAAGTTTAATGTCTTCAAAGTATATTATATCTGTAATAGACATCATTCACACTGATGGAAACATCAAAAAAGCTCCCGTAAATACATCTTAAGCAAGGTGCATGAATTTTATATTGGTTTGAAATGTATTACCTTAATCTTTAAAACATATTGAAAAAAACATATGCGATACCATTGCTGTGACGCTACACGGCGACAATGCTGTTGAGTGAGTACCAGATAGATGGTTTTAGTTGAGGTATTTGTAAAATTATGCCATCTAATTTCACATTGTTGTTTTAATTTGAAAAATAATAAGTAAAAGTAATGAATAATAATTTAACTTTTTTTAAATTAATACATTTTTATTGCTATTTACTAGATACTGGTTTCACTTTTCCTTATACATTTTTTAAAAACTCCTTATTTATTACTTTTGTTTATTATGATTTCAGAATAAAACAGGTAATTTAATGTGGTGAAGTCAGATAGCAACATTTTAAAATAACATTTTACATCGCGTAAATGGTAGGAGCAAATAGAGAACATGTTATTTGAAATTGGAATGAAGCGCTGAATAAATGAACCATTTACCATTGATTTTCAAAACGCCCTGTATACATTGAGGTAGCTTGATAGAAAAGCTTTATTGATTCTTTACAACTTTACATTTAAATTATTTCGATGAATTTAAACCTGTGTCGTATTTCCCATTAATCTTGCATTAAAATGGTCTTCACAAGCAAACAATGTTGCAATGCTTAATTTTGTCGCGCTGCATCGCCCTACATCACATTTTTCTTTTCAATTTTTATCGCGTTGAAATATTTTTTATTTGGCACTGTATGCTGTATTCGTACCTAATGACATAATGCAATACTTTTTACATTTGCTCGATTAGATGCATTACGAGTCTATTCTGCAACTTTATTCAATATCAATGTCTATTAATAATAATAATAATATCTCTACCCCTCATTCTAATCACAGAGATTAGCCCAGAAGTCGGAGACTTGTGCGGGAGAGGGGGCGGCATATTATTATTAAGCAGGCCGCATTTTCGCCCAGGAACGACTTACGTTGGTAGGCCCTAACCACTATTCAGTGCAGGAATGAGGGAAACCTGGAAAACCTCATTAATTAGGGGGTGGTCAAATATCAACCGGCATCAATCTCTCACATTGACCCAAGCTAACATTATTCCACCCTACCATACCCACAGAGAGGGTGCCAATCCTCTCCATGAATATAGCTTACATACGGTCTACCGGCAGCTGGGCTCGAACCAACTCCGTCTAGTCACCTCGATTCAAGTACTAACGCCTTAAACCGCGCGACCACTGACCGATGAGTAAACACAGTAACGCCTAATAATATCACAAATAACATATTAACATACTAAATGTATGTACTGCGCTGTCCGAAAGCATGGAAATAAAGCACACTGCTGTATTTAGACACATATGTGCGAACGGTGTCTGACGTCACAGGTCTACACTGTGGCGGCGACCGTTTTGTGGCGACATGGGGATAGATTAAATTTTTAAATACCGTTTTAGGCTTATTTTTCCACGAAATTGTCTAGGGCAAACGTCATTTCGATTAAAATAATATATCTCTGCCTCTGCACGTATTTGAAAAAATCATACAGTGTCCCCATCCCATTGTTTATTATTTTATTTAAATTAACGATAAAATACACAAGCTGTTCCATAAATATATAATGTTTATTTGACCTGCAGTCTAAATATTTAATCCTCTATTTTTTATAGTACATAATTGAAATTAAATGCATATAAGTATTCAAGAGACTGTGTTGTTTCCTTTAATAATTACATCTTGAGCACACTGAACCTTTCGAGGTTTAATTGATCGCCAGCTCTACAAATTCAAGACCCCCACTTCAAAACTAGTAGCCTGGGGGCGGATCAAGCATTTTCCGACTCTCACACATATGTCAAGACGTCCCCCGAAGTTAAACTACATCAAATTAGAAATTTGCAGAGCCATCTGCGTTAAGGACGGGTATATCATACGCCGTTAATGTCTTCGTAACCTCATTCACTATCCTTGGAACACCCCTTAAGCCTTCTTGGAGTGATGTGCGGTTCTGCGGCAAATTCTCGAGAATGGTGGATTTGCCTGGGATGCCAGGGATGTGGAATTGTATATTAGGTCTTTATTGTTTACAGTCGATTGAATTAGTCACCCCATAAGAATAATGGTTGTGGATGTTCAGACACATCTGAATATCCGTCTTCCCAAACGCGTTCCAGTTTCATACGAGTATGTACAGAGTGTCTCAATTTCGCTGTAATTATAGCGAATCTCAGAAACTACAAAGATGATGCGCTTTTCGGATCACCGGACTACTTTTTTGAGAAACTTTAGATGCCGTGATCAGACCTTTCATAAATCTATTCGTTTTTGAGCAAATATTATTGAAGGTACCCTACAAACATTTAAAGTTAAAATTACGTTGATTTTATCTCCAAATTGGTTAAAAAAATTTATGACCTATTCCGTATAGGGAAAGTTGGCCTTTTTCTTTATGTGAGGAAAAAAAACTAAAGTAGTATGGAAGTTAATCGGCAAGAATTTTATTCCAATAAGATAATTGGACGTAAAACAAATACAGACCAATTTTATGTTCAAAATATAAAAAACATTATTACCAAAATATACTCTACTTATGCCCTTTACACAGGGTGTTTCAGGAAGAGATGTACATACTTCAGTATGTTATTTTACGTTCAATTTTAAGCAAAAAAAATTCTATGAACTTAGGTCTGGAAACGCTTCGTTTAGGATATACAGGATGTCAAATTTAAAAAAATCTATTACATTTTTTTTAGTAACTCTCAACAACTTTGAGTTAAATTCATGAAATTTTATATGCGGAGGTTTCTTGGAACGGAAAAATCAAATTTTAAGCACAATTGCCTGTATCTCAAAGAGGGCGCCACGAACGACCGTTAGGATCCTTTTAAATCACTCCAACTTTTTTGTGCCACGGTCAATGTCATTTTGGTATAGAAAAACATTTTCCCCTACCTTTTCTACTTAAGAAATGTAAACCGTATTGAAGTCTCCAGGAGAAGCCGTTTCCGTTAAAAACTCATCTAAAGATGCAAATTATGTATTATAGTGAATCGAAAGTTATTGTGAGGTTTTGTACATTTTGTATAGATTTTATTTTTGCAATTCTCACAAAATATTCAGGCTGTGTTGACTAAAAACTAATATACCCGCGGCAAGAATTCAGACGGTTTACGTCATACGAACAAATGAATAATTCATTATATTTTCTTCAAAATATTTAAGAAACTGCAACTAAGAGTAATAAAACTATATACTACACTAAAAGTTTGCATTATATATTGCACTAAAATGCAAAAATGATTGTTTTTAGCACAACCAAGTGTCGAAAATTACGTTGACAATAAAAACAATTGCGTAACGTCAGCCATGACGTAATACGTCTGAATTCTTGCCGCTATAGCTCTTAGTCTTTAAAGTGGTATGCCTTGTTTTTTAGATAAAAGTAAGATTGCACCACAAAATTTCATGAATTTAACTCAAAGTAGTCGAGAGTTATGAAAGAAAATGTAATTATATTTTTTAAATTTGACATCCTATATATCCTAAACGAAACGTTTCCAGACCTAAGTTCATAGGAACTGTCTTTAACGTAGAATAACATACTGAAGTATGTACATCTCCTCCTGAAACACCCTGTATAGCTTACTTCTGCCCGAGAGAGACAACATTATATATTTGATTAAATACATTCTAATAACGAACAGGGATAGGAAGAGAAAGATAGACTATAAATCAGGCTGCAAATCTACAAGTAAAATAGGAGTAAGTGTATGGGTATCTATGGATATTTAGATTTTAATATAATATAAAGTTTGTATTTTTGGTTTCCATTCAACAAATCTTACAACTCAGGAATTTTTTTTCGTATAATGGGATGACATAAAAATAACGCTCCTTATAAATATATATTTTTATTACAGTTTCTTAATAATATTGCTATCGTGAAAAATAACATAAAATCAAGACTGAATGCATTTCGTGATAAAATGTGTTTAATAATTTCTCGTCATAAATGTATTAACTAATCTATATTAACGTAATTTTAATCAGTCATCTAGTGTTTGTTATGGTAGCTCAAATAAAATCAACTTTGAAGTAAAGTTGTATGTAAGTTGAATATATTTTGATGAACATTTAATAAATATAATAAATGAATAACTAATATTAATAAGTACCTACTACTAATCTTTTGTAGCATCAAATGCTGCCATTCGCATTGAAACTCGAATTGCAATTATTGAATTTGGACCGAGCTTAACAATACGTTTCAGCTTTAAAATATCGACGTCCCTGAGGAAATATATTTTCTCGAAATCATGAAATAGACATGCTCTTTATAGTTAACGATAATAACTCTAAAGCTGGCGTTTTGCCAACGAATAAGAAACTAGTTCATTGCCGTTGCCTTTCTTATAAAATACCCCTATAATACCGGAATCCTGAAAGCCAAGAAATATATCAATATTTGGAATAAAGACTTGGCTGGAATAATCCTACGTCTACTCTACTCCTTACGCTGTTATTCATAAAATTTATTTTGGGCATTTGGACGTTTTATTTGCTAAATACAGGCGGGACAATTCAGAAATAACTACAATAGACATAATTGGTATTGAAAAAAGAAATAAATAAATAAAAATGTAGGTAATAAATATTTACTACCTCCACGAAAGAATTGCTGAGAATTATTATAATCCAAATATATATTTTTAATATCATGGAATTATTCAGAACTACATTGTACAATATTAAATTTTTTCTTCAATTCAGTAAACAAGGTCATGCATGACAACCTTAGAATAGAAATATTATATAGAAAATACAAATGGTACTGATGAATCTATAGCAAAAAAACCGTTTTGCAGAAAAATGATATTAGCAAAAGATTCTCTCCTTACGAGATACATCCTATAACTTCTTAAGGAAGCAAAATTGTACGAAGGTAAGTTTGATTTAAGTTACTTTTTTTGTCCAAGGAAGTTGGCCCATTCTTTAAAGAACATCTTCTAATTTTCCATTATTGAAAAATTTGGAATAAGACTAACATTTTTCAACGAAGTTATCAACCAAATTCAAGATTTGACCATCATTGGCAATATCCATGCCAATTGTGCTTTTTTAATAAAATTATTATTAATTTTTTAACTAACCGACGACGTGGCGACCAGTCCAGAAATTGTCTACCAAGGTTAAAATAAATTAGTTAAATGCCTATTTTCTCATAAAAGGTTACTATTCTGCTTTCACCTTGTATGAACGAAGCATAGGTTTGAAATTACCGTCAAAGCAATACTATGAGAGTTATCATTCAATTGTTTTCAAAGGCAATTTGCTTAATCGTAAAAGAAATGAGATTCACCAGCATGTCCAAAAAATTTAAATGTCGATTTCCTCGCAAACGGTTAGTTTTCTCGGCTACAATGAAATCTCGTATGAAATGTTTTGATAAATGCCATCAAAACTTGCTCATACTCATGATCACTGTTTCACCATTTTTTCGTCTGCATTTATTTTGGCATCGCATGGAACATTAAAAAGACTACTCAGATAAATATCAAATAGAACAGGACCCAAAACCATGCCTTGCTCCTTGCGGTACACCAATTTTCAGTTGTATATTTATAGTATTTTGTATTTTAACACGTTGACCCTGACCCCTCTGTGATAAAGCTTCTGCCACAACAAATACGCATGCGCCAGATCGAAGAAGTTAGCGTTCTATTGGTCGTGACGAACTGACGGATGCACCTGTTCCATTTTCAGCGCTATCATGGGCGGGTATATCTTTCGAAGTTTCTGTAAATAATTAAAATAGAAGTTGCAAAATTCGTGCAAAAATCCGTGAGTTCCGCGTCCATGAGGACAAAGCGTGATATCTGCAGAGTGCGCATCAGATAGGTGTAAGTGGGTGGTGGTGGGCCATCGACGTCCAACAGGGCGGCATTCTAATTTGTGGAGAGAATGGAACAGAGGGGACATTTAAAGTAAAGTGTTAATGTGCTATGTCCACTCAACGTCAATATATTTTTGATTATTTTGTGCACTTTGAACCCTTCTCAAGTGGCACGCTTAGGTAATCATGTAACTCTCACCTTCCGTACTCATCTCTGTGCTGCGAATGAATCACTCTCTATTATTTTTTACCTTGGGTAATTAATAATACAAGATAAAAACTTTAAATTTGGAAATAACTATCATTTTTATTATCTAACGCCTCGATATAATTGGCAAAAACTGTTATATCGCTGTTTCTACTAAAAGTAGTGAATGCTATGTAATAATAGCTATTTATGCCATCAGTTACGAAATGCCTAATTTTGTGTAACGCGTGAGACACACAAGTTACACAAAATTTCATTTCGTAACGTATTGCATACAAGATTTTTTCTAATTTTGAAGAAAGTAATAAAAAAATAAAATTTAATATAATTGACAAAAATTTGGAAAACATAAATTTAGTTTGTTGCTGTTACTTCATGTTAGTTGTCAGTTTGACATTTTGTAAAAAAGTCTAGACGGAAGGTTTTTAGCGAAATTGATATATTTTTAGTTTTATTTAAAAAAAAATGAGTAGTTCAAGTTTTGAAGAGCTACCAAGCGATATTGAAGAGGCAGCAGGTAATGTTCTATTATCAGTAATTCCCAAAAAGACAAAGACAGTTTATGATTTGGCATACGAGAAATTTGTTACGTGGTGTGATGAGAAGAAAATTAAACATGTTAATGAGAAAGTTTTACTTGCATATTTTGAGGGTAAGAAAGATCTAAAAGTTTCCACATTATGGACACTTTACTCAATGTTAAGGTCTGAACTAAATCTGAAAAGGAATATTGATATTAAAAATATACAAATTTGGTAGCATATATTAAAAGGCAAGCGGACGGGTACAGTGCTAAAAAGTCAAAAGTTTTTATTAAAGAAGATTTTGCCAAATTTTTAGTGGAAGCTGATGACAAAGAATACTTAATGGCTAAGGTTGCAATGATAATTGGAATGGCAGGAGCATGCAGAAAAGCAGAATTAACATTTCTTTCAGTTGAACATGTTATAGACGAAGGAAGCCATTTTCGTGTTGATATCCCACGTTCAAAAACAAAAGTTATACGGCAGTTTGCAATTACCACTGGAGACATTGAAAATACGAATTTTGTTGAAATATTAAGAAAATATATTAAGTTGCATCCCCAGGTTCTTAAACACAACAGATTTTTTGTAAAATATGCGAATGGAAAATGTACCAGAAATCCTGTGGGAATTAACACATTTAGCAGTCTGCCAAAAGTTATTGCACAATTTCTTGGTCTTTCAAATCCTGTTCTATATACTGGCCACTGCTTCAGAAGAAGCTCTGCCACTTTCCTAGCAGACAGTGGCGCTGATATTTTAAAATTAAAGAGGCACGGAGGTTGGAAATCTAGCTCTGTTGCGGAGGGATATGTTGAAAATTCCATGAATAATAAAAAACTTATAGCGCAAGAAATATTTGGTGAAACATCTTATGCAATGTGCGCCGCTTCCCAAATAACAGCAAGTTCGAGCAATGAAAAAATGTCGTCGGGAATTAATTTGAATAATTGCAATAATTGTGTTATCAATATTTATAATAATTAATTAATTTATAATTTATGTTTTTAACTTGTATTATAACAGTTTAATAAATAGAATAATTCTTTTTGTCACTAATTTTGAAATACATTTTTCGTCACCAATTGCATAAAATTTTACTTTATGCAACTAGTTACAAAAAGTAAGACGTTTCATAATGTCAATCAGTTTTAAAAAGTGTCACTTTATATGTCAAAATTAGAAAAAATTATTTTTATCATTTTTGTAAATATTTTATATCTGGTCGCCTTTAAATTTAGGACGCCTATGAAATGTTGACCTCGCCCATCGCGTTCCTCTACAAGCTAACAATGGGTCACTCTCTATGGCGATTTTGGGGATTGGGTATAGATCATTAACCCCCTTTTTAAAACCGATTAAAAAATTAGTTAAGAAGATTTACTGAATTTAAAAGTTAAATCATTAATATTTTCATGTACTTACAATTATGAAGCAGCTGCTATTGTAAAATGTAGCCAATAAAATGATATTTAAAGGCATGGCACGTATTCTTTCGAGCTAAGATAGCGTGTTTAGCTCTACGGGAAACATATATCAATTAATTTTATTGCCGTTCGTCTAGACGAATTATATAGTTTCTCTATGACGCTTAATAGAGCGATTTCCAAGGCGTATCACTCCTGGGGAATAAAATAAAACCATCAAAACGAGGACAGATCGGCAATATATTTAAATAAATTGTTTGCATCGCAAGTTATTCCCATGTATATCCATTTGTGAAATCGGAAGTCAATAAACGGTTCCGGGACGAACAGATATATTGAAATCGACTGTCGCCCGCCATTTTGTGCGATGCGGTTGCCATTTCACAGAGCTATTTAATGTTGCACACAAATTCGGCGGAGCGACGGTTTCGTCTATGTGATCTCGATTTCTAGGGTTAGATGGAGCGAATACTAAGCAGAAGGGTTGCTAATTCCCGTAGACATTCCGCCGGTTCGATTTCATCGATATTCATTTATGACACAAAACGACCCCTGTGTTAGACAGGGTGTATCTTTAAGTGGAGGGTTTAGATTTTTTTGTGTACTGGTACCCAGAATGTAAATCTGAAATTATTACATTTTAATCAAATAGAAAACTTACCTACGCTGCCACTGGACAGTATCCAAACTCAATTATACCAGCACCACGTTTACCAGTGTTGAGAGCGTAACTGCAATGGAAAATAAATTTATAGAAATAATTTCTTTTTCTATACTGCATCTAAAAATCATACCAGTAAGCAGAGTTGTCATATCTAGTTCAAAAATTTCTCAATAATTGAAAAATTTGTAAATTTCACCGTCTATTTCATATTTACCTAAGAAGTTTCACAGTGGCAAATAAAAGTTTCATATTTCACTTTCAAGACACTTTTGTTGTTTTATTAAATAGCATTAAAATTAACTAAAGGGAAATGTTTACTGTTAAAGGAAAAGTGGCAACTCATGAAACAAATGTACAGCTGATATGTGAAGATGCATTGTTGTCCTTGTTTTAGCATATGTATAAGTCTATCTCTTGCACGTGAGCTCGCCTCAACGAAGTAGGGGAGGCCGGGGCAGCGAGGACCACCGGGGTAATTTGAGAACGTTTTAAATTTCGCGCGCAATTTGACACTGGATAGGTTGGCGGTAGTCGGATCAGTACTATGTTAACAGCGTCAGTTGTTCCTTCGTTGCTGTGAAGTTTTATAGAAAAATTCAGTTTTCAAGATAAGTTTATGTAATTTTCTTTATTGAGAATGTGCTTATTACAAAGACACTTGTGGATTATTATGAAAAATGACTACTACAGTAATGAGGTGTATTAAAATAGCTACGAACCTAACCTGAATGTGTTCAACCGTCATTCCGCTTAAAACAATTTATTCGGTAACTTTGCTTTTTGGCTACACTTGGGGTAATGAGGACCATTAATATTGGGGTTGAAGCGGGAAATGAAGCGTTACCTTTTAAAAAGGAAAGCGCTTGTCAAATGCCGCAAAAAAGAATATTATAATGAAGGGTAATGAGCAAGTAAAAATATGAACCTTGATGCAACTGTTTATGAAGATAGTAGCACCAGTGAAAGCGAGGAGGAAGACGATTGCATATGCATTTTTTGTCACAGTTGTTTCAAAGACAGTAGACGAGGGGAAGGATGGATACGATGCCAAATCTATGAGCAATGGGCTCAGATGAAGGAGACGATGTGTTTATATGTGAATTATGCAAATAATTTCCATTTAGTTCTTTAGTTTTTATAGGTGGACCTACCTGCCCAGGCGGACGGGGTAGGTAGGTCCAAGTAACACATATCATAAATATTAATTTTTTTGATAATGTTACATATTTTTTCTTACTTTCTATATTGCAATAATGTCTTTGTATGTAATACAGTTATGTATTTTTTTGTTTGTTTTTCTAACGGTAAATAAACATACAATTAACAATATGGGCTTAAGTGGTCCTCGCTGCCCCGGCCTACCCCTACATCCTGACTTTGTACAGGGTGTTCCGGTTTATTTGGAACAAATTGACGCGGTAGATAGAATAAGCAATTTGAAGAGGAAAACTTTATATGAACATGGTCTTTTTCTCGATCAGTACCGGAGTTATGGGAGGCTAAAGTTAAAAAAAATACATTTATTTTTTTTATTACCAAGTTTGTATTGCACACAAAGCCTCCAAATTTGATACATGTACGGCTCAACTAGTCGCGGATATTATACAAGTTCATTTTTTATTCGTTATTCGTTATCGTTATACAGGGTGATATTTTTTCAAGCATCATGAAACCCTTCAGAATTTTTTTCTTGTACGTCCCTGGTAAAGTTTGAAATGTTTTGTTACTCCCTTGATTCATTGTCTAAATTTCGTCTCTCTTGACTTTTGAATGTATTCTTGTAAATTTTCTTGTAAAACCTTAATTTTCATGTATCGAAGCGAAACTATCAAGAAGTATCATATTCGAATATTACCGGATTAACTGTTATCTATCAGGTACTTAGGCGTTATTATTTTTAATAAAAATGTTTAATTTCGTCGTTTCTACACTTGACAATGCTGCAAATAACGACCGCATGGTAATCTAGCCATCTCGGACGATGATTGATTGTCATAGACGCCGACTTTCCGTAGGAAAAGAGGGTTTTGCCCCATTTTCTAAACATTGAGCTAGAATCCAAAATAAATTTTGTATTGTCTTTTAGACCTCCCTGAGCACGTAGTCAAAATTTTTGTACTTAGTCATAGTTAACCCTGTATATACTCTGATAGAGTACATCTATTTTCGCATGTGTCCAAAATTCCACATACTTGGCACGTACATTCGAAACATGTATTCGATTGTCCAATATTATATTCAAATACGCTCCATACCAAAGTAATCAAGTTTAAATCTGGCTTGCGGGTTTATCTCAATTCAATAACAGCAGTTCCGTTTTATCATATGATTGGATTACAAATATATATATAGGACGTAGATACTGTTTTCCAATCGAATAATCAGGCGCTTCGTGTCGAAAAAACGGCAATGGAAAATATGTTGCAAAATAAATTCCGGAATTTTATATGAAGTCTCTTCCAACCGATGTGTCCTACTTTTCAATTGAAATACAATAATCTATGCACATGATGTATTGTTTATTTGTACCGATCGATCGATTACATTATGCATGAAAAAGGATATCGGGTAACTGGCCTCAGGTAATAGGGTGAACTCGAGATGCCTATTTCTTGATATTATTCTTATTATAAAGCTGGTGAAATTTAATCAATAGCTCTTCAAATATCTCTTCCATTAACTCTGTAGTTATTTGAGGTGCATTGACATAGACCTCGACTTTCAAATAATCCCATAAGAAAAAATGTAAGGCCGTTCTCTATTTTTAATTTAGATGATATTTTACCAAGAGTTATAATTTCGTGATGAAAAATATGCCTAACACTTTTTACAATAAACTCAGTTTTAGCAGTACCGAAGTATGGAAAGCAACGTGGACAATTAAAAATTATTTTTTATACCTAAAATGCTCGTTTAATCAAAACTATCAAATAAAAAATAGTAGTTATTGCACGAAGGAGAAGCAAGTTATGAACAGATATTATCTCCTTCTATGATATATGTATGCGTATGACAATAACGAACTATGTTTAATTTACAGTGAATGCCAGCAAAACGCTTCACAGGCATGCCCTTATACCCAGCGAGTGGTAATTAACAAAAGCGGCCATTTTTTAATACTAAAAGGTGGAACTCAAACCGTTTCTTAAGAAATTTCATTTCTATACTCACAGAAAACTTTCATGGTTGCTGCATGGCAGTATATTTCTGCCTACATGATCTATTAAGATAAAGAAAATAATTATAATATAAGATCTGAAATTAATGAAACTTAGCATTGGCAATTTGTCATATTAGTACGAAAGTTAAAAATACTTCTTTGGATATAAAAGGCATTTCAAATGAATTTCTGATGAAAAATCAAAGTATACTGGTGATGTGGGAGCGTTCACAATAAAACTCGTGATCTGTTAAACGGTTTTCAATGTAAATCATTTTATACTTTTTATCTTCTGCAGAAAAAGTGAATTTCTACAGAATAGTATTGTTATATAAACATAAAGTGTAAAATTAAATATAATAATAAATTAGGCAAGGAGACACTAATTTAATTTACTTATAACCTTTTAGTATGATTTAGGTAAATAAACATTAACTTTGAATTAAAACAACCATAGGCTAATTATTTTATATAATTTTTTAAAAAATAAAAAAACGAGTATTTTCTTGAAAATCAATTACTTATATTTTTTAAAAAATCAACTATAAAAATGGGCCACCGATTATGCAACTTCTTGTTTATCCTTTTTTTCTCACGTAGCGAATCTATTACATTAAATTTGTAACACCCTATATAATAAACTACTAAATGTTTCGTACTATAGTAGTAAGTGCCTTAATTTTGCCATATGATAAGTTATACTAAACAAAACACTTAACAATTTATTTCTTTTTACCAACAGTAACACAATTATGACAGCAAACAGGTCTTATAATATGTGACACCGTCGCTAATATACTATCTTAGGATTATGTATTTATACATAATAATTACAAATAGGTACACCTAAACATAGGTACTTACTGTGAATGGTTTTCTTAGAAATCTTTTCACAACACAGAATAATAATTACAAGTGTTTAAAATGACTTCTGTTCCTTGCAAGAAGCGTTTACCGTATAAACGTCTCAAAGCCAGAGAGTTTTGCCTAGATCCGTCGTAAATTAACATGTCATGCAGCTGGTTATGGTTACTATAATTTGTTCCATTTTTGTTTATGTACATTTATAAACATCAAAGAAAAACTAGAGAAAAATGAAACATATTAGCTATACGCACCACTATGACTAATATTACTTTTAGGTTATCGGCAACAGCCTGACACTTCAGCGTTGTCGAACGATACAGTACGTTACAGTTTTAACGAGTTCCTCGGAAACTTCAATTGTTTACTTCATTAATACTGATCGAAAAATTAAATTACGAACAAATCACGTTACAGGCGCTTTTATTTAACCTTAATTGTACCTTATTGCAGCTGTGTTTTTATTTTCTAATTGTATTTGTAGACAAACTATTCGCTTTAGAAATTTTTTTTATTGCTTTTGGTCAGATGTATAAGCCCTTAAAATTATGGCGCTTATATTCCTGACACCCTGTATAATCCTTATTTAAAACATAATTTTAAGGCCATTTTTAACTATTTTATGACGTTTAAACAGAGTTTAATGTTTTTCTGACCAACAGTATTAGTTGTGACAGCAATGTGTGCACCATATCAGACGTTTCTACATAATAATCACGTACCCCTAAACATACTTACTGTGAATGGTTTTCTTAGAGCTTTTCTCGGAATACAGAATAAATTACGAAATAGTTATAATAAGTGTACAAAATGACTGCATTATCTGGTCATGCTTAGTACAGCACACGACAACTTTCACTTTTGTTACGCTCACAAATATCAAGCAAACACTAGATATGAAATAACGAGACGATGAAAGCATATATAATGTTCTACCTACTAATTTGAGGTTAGCAGCTACAGGTAATAGGTTGTATTGTTGTCGCACGTTGCAGTTTTCAAGATTTTTAGGGAAACTTCTATTGTCTACTTCATTAATACTCATACAAGAAACATATTCATACAATTTTGTAACACAGTTTTGTATCTTATAACAATTATATTTTTTTTTATTTTTGGAAGAATAAGAGCTTTTTGTTGTTTTTGATAAATATAATAGGTACTTGTCTATTTCTTATCATTTACCATTGCACAAAAAACAGAAGAAAGTTTTTGCTCCTACAGTTTAACAATAGTTTGGCATAAAAACTTTTGATATTAGCATTCCTTCAACCCTGCTGATTTATGACGAAATTAATATCGGTATCAAAGTTTCCACTCTGCGTTTTGTACATTTTCCCATACATTAGGTGCATTTTCAGCCTCGCGTAAAAATGGAAAACAACGGAACGTGGCGGAACTAATATTAAAACGAAAATGCTAATGATGCCATTCCTTTGCATTTTTCCACTTTGAATAATTTCAGTGGTATAAAACACAACTCGGGCGATTCTTCGGATTATGCAAATCACGATAAACCCGATGGCTAATACGAGATTAACATGCAAAGGCCTTTCCCAACTAACACTTTTAATGTTATAACGAAGAAAGATTGCTTATTGGAGAGCTCTAAACTAAATAGGAGCCAGCAATCTCGCTTCCTTTGTTTTTACAGAGTTTGCGTTTGAAATTAACCAAACAGGCGGGAAGGAATAGAGGTAACAAAGACCAAATTTTACTTGCGCAAAGGCCGCCTATTTTCCGGAGACTGGGTGACTTAGGTGGGGGAAACGTCAGGATCGTATTCAAAAATTTTAGTGACCAATGATTATTCATATTCATGAATAATTAATAATTTAAAGAACACGAGCATATGTATATAATAAACGTTTTTTCGATCAATACCAAATCCTTTGTATTTGTTATATTCGACAGTTTTTATTCAATATAGATTATTAATATGTAAATTTGCATAAAGTTATACTAAAGAAAAAAAAATAGAAAATTGTAGTATGAGCTTTAATTTTTAGTATTAAAAGAAAAAGAAATCAAAATCTCAACGATTATGGTTATTGATTTGTGTTAAATTGTATCATTTATTTTTACTTAAGGCTAATCATCGTGAGAAATGTGAAGTATATACAGGGTGATTTAGAAATTCTCTGTAGAATCTAAAAAACTTTGGTAATATATGCACCATGAAAAATGGAGTCAATATTATAAAGAAAATTGTCTAAAATTCTTATAGTTTCCGAGTGTATTTTCTAACCATTACATCGCTGGGCTTAAGTATACAGTATATAGTTGATGGATATCGTTTTATGGCGATGTGAAAATGCTTTAGCAGAACAATTTCCCGGTAAACATGTGCCAAATGCAGCTACTTTTACCGCGGCGTGCAGTGCATAAATGTGAGAGTAGTGCAACGCGAGGGAAATTAAAAAAACCGATTCGTGGAAGTGATGGAGACCCCAGGGCGCCCACGGCGTATTGTAGCAGTGTGACGTATTATACACGTGGCTCAATTATATCCGTACTATGTACAACGTGTCCAAGTACTAATACCAATGGATTGGACGAGGAAGACCGGTACCATGGCCGCCAGGACCTAATGAATTTGAAATTCTTTTTGTCGGGATATTTAAAAAATTAAATGTATCGCACATGTATGTATTATAAATTTAAAATATGTAAAATATGAAAGTCAGTGGCAAAAGTAAGTTAGTTTATTATATACCTACTGTTCTTAAGATTTTACTTTTTTCAATTACATTTTTATTGTAATATACCTCTGATAGTTATTTAATATAGATAAAGTTAGTTTAATTAGATTTGAATAGTGACAAGTAAATACATTTTATTTTAAATGAATATGTTTAAATTTTGTTAATGGATTATCTTTAATATTTTCATGTGTATTTCGAAAGTGACACACATTAGAATGTTGCAAAATATCCTCTCTAATTTAATGCAATTATCAGTCCTTCTTTTTTCATCTTTCGGCAATCTAAAATTATAATTCTAAATAAAACTTCAGCAAGCAAGCAGCAAGTTCTTGTAAATAATATCACATTTTATTTAATTTCAAATTACATAATTTTGTTACCGATTAATAATTATTAGGTACATTTTTATTTGTACCAAAAGTAGTAGTAAACAACAATATTATTATTATCCGAACACGTGTTAAAGATTTCCAAACTACACCGACCAACAATGTTAGTAAATGATCAAAGACGCGGTAATATGGCATTATTCAAATTGATGTCTGTTATTGGTGGCTGAGAGGAGTGGGAAATTGGCAGGGTGCGCAGTAATCCTCGGCTTATCTCTCTCTTACTAAATCCTTGAAATTAACGGATAAATTAGTCGAATTACGTATCTCAAAATAATTACTTTAGGTTCATATAGAAGATATCTATTTAATTTGTTACACCCTTGTTAGAACAGCTTCTCCATGAGCGAATTTAAAATTATTCCAATTTAATTCATGAAATAGATGGTCTATAAATGGACCTCAGTACATTAAATTTATTGCTTTTTGTGTAATTAATCTTTCTTTGCCAGATAATCTATATAATCACAAACGACTATACAGGGTATTACTAAAAACACCAGTCAGGGATAATCACATATTTTTTAAACAAAATAATAAGTATGCGATTCTTCTTTACAAAATATTTCATTTAGGTGTTTCTTTGTCAATATACAGGATGTGGAGTATGCCGAAAATATAAAATACAGTTTTCTGGAAATATTGGGAATCAAAAAATCTTACAAAAAAAGTGATATATTCAAGTTTTGCCTAGAACATTGAACATACATTTTCTAGTGGAAAAATAAATCCTAGTCAGCTCCTGACCAAAATGTTGCCCTTTGACAACTATGAACCTAGCGGTTGCCTATCGAAAGGTCGAGTAAGTGTTGCCAGATGATATAGTTTTATGGAAATTTGTAAAACAAACAAATAAGAGATACAAAATTTTCGTACACCGATATTAAATTGTTAATTTTTACTAATAAACTCAACCGTAAAACCTAATTCAACTAATGCAATGCAATCTCATGGCAAAAGACACTGACTTGACTAATAATAATGTGACAAATAAATTACATAATAAAATAAAAATGATCGTGCAGCCCTATGTTTAACTTTAAAAATGGCGAGAAATAATGACTTCACCGCTATAGTCATAGGACGGAATAGTCATAGTTAATTGCATAGAAAGTATTGAAAAACTGTACCAAAATAAAAATTCCACCAGTGGCGTAGAAGTTAGGAATAGGAAACTGCACCACTACCCCTGTCGTATGCCTCTGGTAGTAACCATGAACGATTTTGTAGTATTTTTTAATAAATTCTAAAGTATCTAAACTGATAGGGAAATATCAAACAGTGTTAAAGTAATGGGCAAGAATCATTTAACATTTTTTAAATAAAACATATTTTATCTAAGCGTTATGCGTCAATTCTTCATATTTTCAGCTCAAGATCCAATTAGCGTATGTACAATTATTAATGAATCACCTTGTAGAATGTCAAAGTTACAATTTAACAAATATTTTCATTATTAACCAAGGTGGTGAAGGATTTACTATTTAAGTAAATGGTTGACTACAAGATGTAGCCTGCATCACGGGCGTAGCCAAGGGGGGGGTTTTGGGGTAGTATTATACGAAAAAATTGTTGAATCAAACAAAAAAAGTTATTAACTTAATAAATTCTACTCGACTAATCGAAGTCACTGCACTGATATCCCCCCAATGTTTGTTTATACTGTCTATAAACAGATACTTGGCATGCCTATGGGCAGCCCTGTGTCACCGATTTTGGCTCAGTTTGTGATAGATGATTTAATTCAAAACTGCTTAGATAAACTTACATTTGAGGTTCCTTTTTTAAAAAAATACGTGGATGACATTCTGTTGAGCATTCCACTGGGTGAGGTAGAACAACTTCTACATATTTTCAATACCTACAGCAAAACTTTAAAATTTACAATAGAATTGGAGGACATAAAGAAGGGCGTTCCCTTTCTTGACACAAAGGTCTATAGGACTGATAATAACAAATTATTGACAACTTGGTATACGAAACCAGGCTCATCTGGTAGATATTTGCACTACAAATCTATCCATCCACAACAACAGAAAATCAATCTGATTCTGGGAATGAAAAATAGAGTTCTTAAAACCTCGCATCCGAGCAAAGCTCAACAGGGTCTTAGTAAATTATATAAACTTTTAATTGATTGTCAGTACCCAAAGAAATTAGTCAATAAGGTACTTTTTCAGAAGATCCACCACAGACCGGCCAATTGAAACTGATAATCAAAATTGAATCTATTGTTCTTTACCTCATTTACCTAATGCAACGTTTAAATTAAAAAATATTTTTCATGATATACCTGGTGTCAAATTAGCTTTTAGTAATATTCTTAAAAATAATCGTTTATTTTCAGATTTAAAGGATAAGATACCTCTATTACATAGGTCGGGTCTTGTTCATGGGGTCACTTGCAGGGACTGTAATAAAAGATACATAGGTCAAACTGGCCGTAGACTTAGGGATCGCTTATGTGCACATATAAGTGACATTAGATGTAATAAAAACTCATGTATGCTTGCGCAACATGCTTTAGAACTTAATCATAATTTAATAAATTAAATTAATAAATTTAATAACTTAATAAATTTCGATGAAGTAGAGGTGTTATGCAGTGAGGACAGTTTACACAAAAGAACCTTTTTGGAAATGTGTTTCATTGATCAGGAGACTAATTGCATTAATAGGAGATCAGACATTGATGGCCTTAGTGTCATTTTTACTTATCTTCTACATTGGCACAGCAGCCAGAATATTGTCAACTAATTTTTTAAATTTTTCAAAATTTTTCTTAGTCACAGTTGGTATTTAATATTGTAATGTTCAAATTTCACAGTTGGCAGTACCTGACTTCTGTCAGCCATTTTCTATTGTTCCTAGGTCTCCAATACTTTTGTGTTCATTGTCCACATGGCCATGCTGTCTGATTGACCATGTGCTCCTCTCTGGGATTAGTTGATAGTATAAGAAGTATTTTAAATTCCTAACAAAATTTATTGGTAATGTACTAATGTAGATTCTTTTAATTTGTTTCCTGTTGATGTTTTATTGTAACACGTGATGGTGTATTTAGTGTTTAGTCCAGCAATGTTAGTGATACAACCTCGTTTTTTGTAAGTTGGTTTTTTACATTTAACAATTTCTTCAAATTATCATAATGTAACGTTTTTAGAGTTCCTGATGAAGAGACAATAAAGTACTCGAAAGCTTGAACTAGATAAAGAGTCTTCTTTATTTTTTGACTGATTTACCCGATTAACAATTCTTTTCTCAACTTAGACAGTCGTCTAACTTTCTTCTATAGTCTTTTAAATATATATAGTAGCGCCTAGCGCCATCTTTTGACGAGAGGCAGACGCAGTTGCTGCCGAACTATAACCGGACTACAAACATAACTGCATTCAACTTGAAGTATGGAAAACAGTGATGACAAGTATCTCGCCTACCCCAAAATCTAGTTTGGAATGCCTAGATATGTGCGATAAAAACCTTTATCCTAATATTTACACAATACTACAAACCTTGGATACCATTCCTGTGTCCACTGCTACCCCAGAAAGGTCTTTCTCCAGCCTAAGGAGACTGAAAAACTATCTACGAAACACTACAAGTGAAAACAGACTTAATGGTTTGGCTCTCATGAACATTCACTATGGAACAGAAATTCATGCAGTTGAAGTAGTGGATATATTTAAAAGAAAAAGCCGAAGATTTCTTCTTTAATGGTTTTAGATTTAGCGCAGAGAAACGAAATTAATTTAACCATTTCATTTAAAGTTAAGAACTTTCTTTATAAATACCTATGTCGTAATTTTTTCGATGAATATATAGATATTAAATTTCATGTAAGTATATTTATGTTGTCTTATTTACTTCAAACCAACCCCCCCCCCCCCCAAAAAAAAACTAAATCCTGGCTACGCCCGTGGCCTGCATATTTCACGGTTTCCAAGATGATGAGCTATGACCTTGCTTATGTACTTACTGAAAAACAAACCACTCTTTATATCATTGTAATAAACAAGAGAAAGGTATTTCATTATTTTAACACGACAATGCACATGCACCACTCACACAATATTTTTAAGTAATTCACTATATTCCGACTGATATATATAACTTTTAACATACGACAAAACATTTTGCGAAAACAAAATTTCCATAAATGTTTCCATATAAATTCAAATCATTTCAGTTTCCTTTCTCGAAGATTACGTCTAGGATATTTGTTATTCTGAAATTCATTTCAAAATTGAGGTCGGTTTAAGTGCATGTGTATACACTTGCAGGAGGTTTATTTTGGTACGTATATTATCTAGTACCATTCGTACATTGAATAACAAATTTCAGAATTTATAATATGAAAAAATTTAGAATATAAAAAAATTTATAATATAAAACGTAATTTTACAGTAAACGAATCTGTTATCTACTTGCTCCAACTTATGTCAACCAATATTCTGTCTAGAAATAGATATTTGAGTAGTTTGAAATCGCTTGATAGGTCATTTAAAACAGTAGATTGCAAAAAATTGCACTGATATTACCCGGTATTATGCTCGGAAGACGGTTAAAACAATTTCGATCTTTTTTGGAAAAATGGCCAATTTTTGAAGTGCTGTGTCTCGGGATATATTGAACCTACGGAGCTATACTCAAATTATAGCAAATTTTTACTACTTTAAAAATGTACAAAGCGACTTTTTCCGTAGGATGTAGGTACCTTTTATAAATTATAAACCAAAAACTAAAAAAAATCGAAAAAGCAACAAGCAGTTAGCACAAGCTTTTCGAAGCTGCAAATTTGGTTTTACAATACTGGCATGTATCGTAACAACATCCAAAAAATCAAAACAGTGCATTTTTTGCAACCTAACATGATTTTTGTGTCTATGATGACTGGCCTATGAAGATTTACAAACTAACAATTTCAAGAAAGCTCTAACCGACGTTTTGGAGCTTACAACTAAAAGATAACAAGACCATATAAATAAATTTAGTCGCTAGCGACTTCATGAGAAGAGACCCTAAATAATTGATTGCTCGGTATTTCTGCCTCGTAATTTCGCGTTCTGTTGTTTTTCTCGTCAAAGATTTATGATTCTGTTGCACATTGCTTTTTATAACAAATGTAAAAAGATACAGGATTTCCGTGTAATAAACAGATCTTATATACCAGCTACACCGCTATGGTTAAATCCGAGAATTTTATAATAACCGGAGGGGATTTTGTTGCCCCAATAAAAATGTTACGAACAAAATTCGTGCAATGGGTAACTACTAAGAATAAAAAAATATCAGAAGGAAAAGTTTAACGTTCACGGAAAATGCTATAACCACATCGTTTTGATGCCTAATATCAGGATATATTCATCACTTTATTTGATATTTCACTGGGTTTCATCTATCAGTCTCGCAGGGATATTCGTATGAATATTGATGCAAGGTTATATAAATAAAGTATTGAAATATGTTGATTCATTCATAATATGGCCTTAATAATACAGGGTGATCCTTAACCTATCTGGAAATGCGGGAAGGATAGCAGAAAGGCTACAACACTTAGGCCTCATCGGGCCCCTTGTACCTCCTTCCATTAGGAGATCAACCACCTGAGCCGCCAATCAACCTAATAAGGAGAAAAAGATGGTGACGTTGCTCAGGGGGATCTCTCTAATGTAGGCCATAGAAGGCCATCGTTCTCCCTATACGGATTTTCTTGTTGTCTTATCTAGCTGTTACCAACCCCTACAAAGAGGCGTTTCACACTTCCTCATGTAATGCTTCCTTAGTCAAAAGTGTCTAGTTTGAATACCTCTCACCAGGCGAAGATTTGTCCTGGACAAAGCCAGGTACTTTTCAGCTATATCCTTGAAAGAGTACTCTAGGAACTCCTTAGCAAATTGACAGCCATTTGTCTCATCCCAACGGTTTCTAAATTCTTTGTGGGTGTACTTTTTGATAATTTCAATAAATGCTGACGACGAAAGCTTATTGGAGGGACCAGGTCGAAAAATATTGAGACCCGATGCACTCCTAGACAACTTGTCTGCTACTTTATTGCCATTGCACCGGTCGTGTCCCTTTACCTAGCATACAAATACGCCGTTGTTGGTTGAGGCCACTACCAGTGCCTGATGGCATTCCCATGCTGATCCAGTTGTTATTTTATGATTATGTAAGATCAATAGCGCAGCAGTATTATCCTGATAATATGTTTGGTATATGCAGCAGTACTTTGTTATCCGTTGTGGTCCTATTCAAGTTTATTTTCATACGATTATATGGCGCATAATTCCTCAAACGAAGAACGTATGGACATGATACTGGCAAACGAGGAATCACATCAACATTCAGTGGCTGCAGGTCATCTTTCTGCGCAAATCTGGTACAATATTATATAAATAAAATGTTGGAAGTGTGTTGATGGATTCATCATATGGCCTCATGAATATAAGAAAATAGAAGGATTTCTAGAGAAGGGTTCTTGGGTGTCCCAAGCAAGGTTCTGGTGAGAGACAGCATTTTCCGAAGAACGAGACAGATATCAAATTTCTTTAAACGGCATAATGTTCGAAACAACTAGGTAGCACACTTTAGCACATTAAAGAAAAATATAATTTTCGCGAAGTGGGGTTCTTGTATGTAGCATGAACCTAGCACAATTCAGTGCAACCTTTATTTTTATTTTATCAAAAACTGGGGAACTTAAGGTTGCGTATATAAGAAATCCCCACAAAATTACCAATGTACTTCGTTTCATTCGTACTTCAAGCTCGTACTGAAATTAAAACGAACGCCTTGGACCACGTTTTGTAGCGTAACAGTTATTCCCAGTCATAAACGTAGTTTCGGCATTAGCGCGACTGGAATACGCCTTTAAACCGAAAGCTTCCGTCCAAGTGGCTTTTTCTGATGTGAAATCAATCGGAGGGGCTTTAAGGTAAAACTATGGGGCTGCATTTTATGATGCCCCACTTGCTAATAAAATCTTTATCTGATTTCGGTTTATGCGGGACAGTAAAGTTTTATGAAAATGTACCTTTCCTAAGCACTTCAATAGTCAAGTAAATGTTTTACGGTGACGTTTAGCCGCTCGGCGAATTCTTTCTAAATATTCTAGAGCCTGCAATAAAATATTAAGTCAAAGTGCCGTAAATTCGAAGCAATCGAAAGAATGTTAAAACAAAGTAAAAACAGTAATAGATAAAAATTTACAGAACTTTCGCAATTAAAGTATATTACAAGGTGTATTTCCAAAGAATAACCGATCGGTTATAAAAAAACATACATAATTCTGTTATTTTTTTCTTAATATTATGTATTGTCAAATTAAGCTTATCTTTAAATATTAAGTTTCAATGATGGCTTTTATCTATTCAAGTGCTGAAATGGCCAATATGGTTTACATTTATGTCCTTGCAGATGGAAATGGGACTGATGCTAGGCCAATTCATAGGGAAAGATCTCCAAATCATCCAATTACAAATCCAAGAATGTTCAAAACTGTTTTTCAACGTATAGTCGCAGTCAGGCTGATTTCAGAAAGTTTCAGTTCCTAGAAGACCTATGAGTGCTAGAACGCCTGACTTGGAAGAAGCTATTTTATAAGAAACTGAAGAAGACCCAAATGCTAGTACCTGCTGGGAATCATAAATTAGTTTGGTCCGTTCTGAAGCATCAGCAGTATACTCGTATCACATACAAAATGTTCAAGCCTTACCACCGCAAGACTATCCAGCTCGTCTACAATTTTTTCACTGGATTTTCCAAAAAATTGAACAACATCTTGACTTTACCGCGAGCATGATGTTTACAGACGAGGCTAACTTTTGCAGAGAGGCTATAATGAACTTGCACAATAAACACGATTGGTATGATGAAAACACTAATGCCATGCCATGGGTATTTTTGGAAATTTTCTTGTTGGGTCTTACTTTATACCAAGAACATTAACCGGTGCCTCCTAAAGACATTTTTCTTGAAAACGTTTTACCTGAACTACTTGACGATGTTCCCTGTAAGCTAACATACAAAATGTAGTTTATGCACGACGGAGCTCTCTCACATTTTAGTTTGACTGCTCGTAAATTTTGTAATGGAAGATTCGTTAGTACGTGATTGGACGAGCTACTCAAGGACCAGGTCAACCTTGGCCATCCAGACTGCCCGATATGAATGATTTTCGTTATTTATTTTCATTTAATTAATTAAAAACAATTTTGATTGAATACTTAAACTATTTAATTTCGTTGTAACACATTGTCTAAAAATTATTATTTTCTACGTTCATGCAAAAAACAATACTTTATTGAACTATATTTAGTGGAAAAAGTGGTTCTTTATTGCACTATTGCACTCATCTGTCATTCTACTGCAGCGTTTTGTCATCATGACAAACATAAACCTTCAAATCGATGTCACATTTTTCTAGACTTAGTGTCATCTAAATAACATTTTTTGGTTTTTGCATGAACGTAGAAAAAATATTGTATGCAACTCGTACAAAAAGTGCTTATTGCACTCGACGTGTTGTCCACACAACTTCACGTCGCGTGCAATAAACGCTTACTTTTTGCACTTGTTGCATAAATAACTATTTGACTTCTAAATATTGTTGCTTTTTTTTGGTTTCTCTTGAAAACATCACATCATATCGACTTCGAACAATAGCCATTTTCTGGTTAATATTAAATTTTGTATGTCGAATTTTTTGCTCTAAATTAATAATAATTCGCAGCAACGCGATGATTTGTTTTATTAGTAGTTTTTTTCGTCAAAAAATAAAGAAGTAAAGAAAAAATAAAGTTCAACGCCCTGTATCTCACAAACTTTTAGTCTCTAAATGGAGTCCTCTAAAAATTCTTGAAATTCTGCTGTTAAAAAGTATATAAGGGATAACAAAAAAATATTGAAATTATGAGAGATTTACTATTGGAAACTTTAGTGAGATTCCTGAACCATTGTGGAATATGAAAGAAAATGTTTACAGTAACTTATGATAAAATTACTTACTAAGCTCAATAACATGAAAAACAATAGACGGAATATCAGAACTGAGGAATAAATGGCAAACTTATATTCCAGTCCCTCAATGGACGCCGTGCAAACCTTCTACGAATTCATTGCCATTGTCCCGTAAAATGTGACTCCACAAGCTACTTCACTATTATTATCAGTGTTCCGCATTCAACTCGACATAATGCAGGAGCTATAGAAGTTTCCCTGTTCCATGTCACATAATATAGTTATTTTAGTACCTACATACCCATTTAAGATAAATAATGGAATAACTAGGTCAAAAGAATCGATAACCCAGTTTGTTAAGTATTATAAATGATTTAATTAATTCAAAATGTAAATTTAATCGTTATTATGTTACGTTATTTAATACCAGGAATAATAAAATAAGCTATTTATAACTTAAAATTAAATAACAAATGATAATTTATATTAGCAACAATACGATTAACAATCTTGCGCTGTACAAGTAAAAATAAAGGAAAATCGAAACATCAAAACAAGTTTCAATATTAATGTGACGAAATTAAAGCCCCAAAGACATTTTTCAAAGAGAGAGAGAGAGAGAGTACTGCGAATGCAACAAACTATATAAAGGTAATTTATTTTTCTCAACTTCCTTGCAACATTTTGCTATCTTTTAATTACGCTGCGCTCTCATTAGACGCAAGAGAAATTAAATTAAAAAATAAAACAGTACAAATAAACTCGATTAACTAGTAGCTTGTTAAAGTAAAATAGGATAATAACACAGGAACGTTAACATTATGCAAAAAAATAACTGTAATTTTATAAAACGGTGAGTGAAGCTCTGCAAAAAAAACTCTTCTCAGATGTTCTATGCACTTGCAAAAACTAAACTGGAAAGAGTTAAAGCAGTATAAATATGCTAGCAACATAAATATAGGGTGTGCCGAAATTAGGGGGCAATATTTCTTCAGGGTTTTCTATGTCGAAAGAGAGACTTTTTCTTCATATAAACATTCTTCCTAAGAAAGTTATAGTCACTTAAAGATACCATTGTGATGATGATTTTTTCTAAATAACTCCGAAACTAGTTGAAATAAATTTATGAAACTTGGTGACCGACTTAACCCTTACGCGTAGAGATAAAATAACTTTTCTGTACTTTAACTTTTTTGATATTTGACTGATAGATATGAAGTTACTCTTGGTTCATATTGATAGCTACTTCAATTGCTATATTCGAAAAAGGTGATAAAACAGATGCTGATAATTACCGACAAGTAAGTTAAATGTCTATTAGTCCTAAAGTCGAGAAATAATCATAGTGCCCCAAATAATACACTTCTCTCTAACGCATCATCTATTACCACCAATCTTAACATGATTTTATCCCAGGCAGATATATTACCACCAATCTGCTGTCCTGTTTAAATCACTGGTCCCTTGCTTTTGATCGAGACGTTCTTTACTTGGATTTTTCCAAAGCCTTCACAAAGTTCCCAGATGTAGACTTCTTTTAAAACTGAACCATCTAGGAATTCGAGGTGAGTTAAACTCATGGACTTGCAACTATTTATGCTATAGAACATTCTCTATTCGTGTTGGATCAGATCATTCATTATGGCATCAAGTACGGTCCGGGATTCCACAAAGCCCTGTTATTGAACCACTTTTGTTCCTGTTATATTCAACGGATCTTGATGACCTCATAACTATTCCTCATAGCTTTTATGGTGACTACACAAAATTATATAGAAATCCTCTACAACAGCAAAACATCATTCAAAGTAATGTGACAGCGATTGATGGCTGGTGCCAAACTTGGTTAATTCCACTAAACTCGATTGAATGCACTGTATTTCACATGGGCAACAAAAATCTCATTACACCATAGATGAATCCCGAGTTAAAATAATAGCCGAATAGAATGACATAGGTGTGACAATAACTACAGACCGTTCCTGGTCCACTAATCGCAAAATCACAAAAAAGCTAATTAAAGATCCTACATGCTGTTTAAAGCATTTCAAAATTCCCGCCCTAGATGGTTTTTCCTTTTATTTAAATCCTACGCACGGCCTGTAGCGAAGTATGCTGGTATCATATGGTCATCTTGTTTGATTAAAAACATTATTACTAACTAAACTATTAGAAAAGATAAATGTACGCACTTGAGGAGACCACTACAGACGAAATTTTAATAACAGATAAGTATATAAATGTTTGCTTATAGAGGATGTCCGAGAAAATGTGGGAAGTCTCTCGGATACAGGTAGAAAATGAAAAAATTAGCACCCGAGAGATTTCCCGAACACGTTGTATGTTACCTTTCCCCTGTAGCACAATCAACCTCTATTAAATTAAATGTATAAACAATATTTTATGAAATATGTTTGTGTAACGAAAAATTCAAGAAATAAAAAAGCAATAAAAATAAATACGTTACCATACAATTTTAAAATTTTGTGCAAAAGTGGCAAAATACCTAAAAAACAGAAAACTGTATTGTTATACAACAAAATAATAAATAAAATAATTATAATAATCAAAATAGTAAGCATTTAATACATTAATAGTGTAGAATAGAGAGTGGTACTGGTCACTAACAATCATATTATGATATTATGATAATTTAAGTGCCATAAACATAAAATGATTCTACAATATTCGTCGCTTTTATTAGCAATTTTCATCTTTCTTTCGAATCGCCCATAATTCAAAGGCAAAGCAGCGTTATAAAAAGATTGGCGAGCGGTCCGGGATACGATTATCTTCAGCGGATACGCAGATTCTAGATGAGACGTCATTTATGAAAACGTCCTCCGGAATATCCTGTTGTAATTTCCAAATTATATTTCCACTACTCCTTAAAAATGTTATCTTTATGTCGCACCATTTTTCAAACTCGGTTTAAAAGACATTTTCCAGACGAGATCGCTATATGAAGATAATTATTCTTGTCACTTTGTCGCACCCCACTTTTTGTCCATGTTATCCCATAATTAATGGAATCTGAAACATTCTTACGGCCGGGTATCGATTTTCCCAGAAAGTTGTGTAAAATCCGGAGGTTATTAAATGTTCCGGCTCGAATTTCTCTCATAAATTTGAATGTTATATAAATATATAATTCTCCAGTCATTTAGGGGAGGGGGCTACTTTTATTGATTATTTATTAATGTCAAATTTTCGACACGAACGAACGGTACTGTGTGTGATTCTACAAAATAAAATAAAAGATACAGCTTAAATCTCCAATTCCAACGAATAGGTAACATGAATGAAAGTATTATGCAAATGGAAAGTAGTAGTAGTTATTTATAAGTGCTGAAAGTAACATTTCATTTCATTGCTCAACTTCATCAGATCAGCTTCAAGGCCATTCCAAGATCAAATCAAAAGACAGATTTGTAATTGGCAAAATCATCGTACATTTATGTTCTTGGGGTCGGTAGATATGAATTCGGGGTTAGTTAAACCCTATCAAATTATCTTTCTTTAAATTTATTCAAATCAAAAGATAGATATGCAAATGCACAAAATCGCAGTACATTTATGTTTTTAATAATCTGAAAAATGTTGTGGCAAGTTCAGTGGAAAAGTGTTTTAGTATACTTTGACGAAAAGCCAACACATTTGTCAAATTATTCTGTTTAAGGCGATGATGAACATCATGAATCAAAGAGATGAAGCATACCTCATGCAGAAAGTTGGCGCAATTTTCGGTATATTTGGAGCCTATTGTCGCGAAAAATTGTGCAGCTTGACGTTCAATAATATCGAAGATTTGGAAAATTCACTAGCTGTGCATATACCAGGCACAAAAACCAATGTGCAGTAATTATATGTTACTGAATATTGCTGGATTCCTAAATTTGCCTGATTTTCATCTTTATACTGGGACATTGCTTCCGACGATCTTTCACTAGTTTGTTGGCAGACTCTGATGCTAAGCATTCAAGAAACACAATGTATGGAAAATCCAGTATAGTAGCGGAAAGTTGTAGACTGTACAGGGATGGCAGGAAGTACGGAATAAAATTCATATCTTTTGAATGAGTGAATTTTTTTAAAACGCCGAAACATGTTAACTGCTCTTGACTGTTTCCCATCTTTCCGTTATACAATAATTAATTTTTCTTCAACTCTATAACCCCCAGCTCCCCCTACTTTTTTCAAATGGAAACATAAGACATAAGGGGGCTCGTTGAAAAGCTTATAGAAAACCGAATCCAGCCATACGAAATAAACAAGTTTTATGTTTTCAATAGCAAGGTTTTTAGGGTTGTATAAAACACCTACTTAACAAGTGAAATACAATTTAATTATCTTCAGCGTTATCCTCCACGAATTTGTACAGAATAAAACAAAGAATTTGAAACTGTACCTATTACTACTAATGGAGAAAAGATATGTTGCGTTGTTTTGAAACCACTTACTTGCCAGGCTTTCTGGTTAATTTTTCGCTTTAGTTGTAAATTGGAGTTACTATTGTGTCAAAATCAAGTTATATACTGAATAGCAATGGTATTGTCGGAAAGGCAACACATCGAAATCTTGATATTGCTTGGATGTGGAGGCAAAATAAAAAGACAGGCTGAAGTGCGCGATTTATTTAATGCGAAATATCCTGGAAACCAAATCTCGCAAGGGACAGTTAGTAAAATATTTCACAAATTTGAGGACCACGGTACAGTACAGAATTTGCCCAAAACTGGACCGGCACGTGCTTTGAATGAAGAAAAGAAATTAAACATTGCATTAGAACTTGTTTAAAATCCACATACTTCATCTGTTTCATTGACCCGCAATCACGATGCTTCTCGAACTGCAATTCGAATGTTTTTGAAACAAGAGAAAAACCACCCTTATAAGGTACGTCTTGTCCAAGAGTTTTTGGATGACGATTATGATGAAATGATGAGACGGTGTGCCGAGTTTAATCGAATGAAGCTACGTTTTATTTAATTGGAGTGGTTAACAAGCACAACTATCGCTTTTGATCCCAGGAAAATCCACACTGGACATGCGAATCGCATACGCAGCACCCACAGAAAAAACGTATTATTCCAATATCTCTCAACAAAAAAATCACTGCCTCAATATTAGTAAATGGTGGAAGAATAAAGGAAGATTCTTTTTTAAAGGAAACTTTAACCAACGCTTTAGATCTCAAGGTAAGTGTAATATTGAAAATACATTTTAGATAGTGCCTACTGTAATTTTCCATTTAAAAACAACTTACAACAACAGAGTTGGAGCGTATCACCGTACATTATGCCTACACCGGCCACGCCAGTGGTCGGGGTAGGTGATGGATGGGGCCCACCTTTACGAGGCCGCCCAGGCCTACAGAGATGGGGAAGGATAAAGAGCGCTAACGCGCTCGATCCTAAACCATACAAGGCCATCGTTCGCCAAAGAAATAACGGCGCGACCGTACATTATACATTGTAAAGTTTTCAGTTGTTTGTTACAACGTAGGTGTGTTTTTAAACCAACCGACAGCAGACGTCTACTTTAAAATAGACAAGTGATTGATATATTTATAATGTAAGCCCTACAATAAATTTTGAGAACACAATAGCAAAGATCAAATTTTCTTTTGTACTAAATACAGAGAGTAAAAAAACATGTGTTCGGTTTACCTTGCAGATACTCTCATATC
The DNA here is from genome assembly GCA_025584915.1 of Monochamus saltuarius. NCBI lineage: Eukaryota > Metazoa > Arthropoda > Insecta > Coleoptera > Cerambycidae > Monochamus > Monochamus saltuarius. Next base: position 58,775,635 of record CM046723.1, read on the forward strand.
AATCATTCAAAGCAAATTTTAACAAAACGATTTATCATCAAGGCCCAGTTTATAAAACTCAGACGTATTCTTACAAATAATCGGTTTTACAAAGCGGCAGTTTTTGTATGAATATGTATTTTGTAACAATAAAGCGCTATTGTAGAAAATAATAGACATCCATGGTGAACATAAATGTCGAATATAATTATATATCTTATGCCATCTGGCTGTTTTCAAGAATACTGAAGACAGAAACAAATAGCAACCAAAAGCGCTTTAAGTAACAAGGTTTCACATACCTAGGTATATCTAGGAAAACACATATATTTTTTTTAAAATTTAACTGTAGATGTAAAATTTGTTATATGATTTCTAAAGCAATTTTTAGAAAACTGCCAGTACTGGGATTTGTTTTCAACAATGTTGTCCTATTTTTCTTATTCTTAAAAAGTTAACCGATATTTTTGGCACTAAATAAGAAAAAAGATTTGGATAGAGGCCCAAGTTAACCATTATGGATTTTCATTTACTAGGATATACCAAACAAATTTTATGAAAGCTCTGGTATTGAAAGTAATACTGAATTAATGAGAAATATAATTAAAACTAGAGTTACCAACGTTTGACTGTATGCAATATAAAATGCAGGAAATTACAAAATATTGACATTTGTTTAGCGTGTAAAGATGCAAATAGTAGAGTTCTAAGTGACAGTGTCAAATAATAGTTATTTATGGTACAAGTGTGTTATGATATATATAAGTTCGAAACGCTGAAAAATGTTAAGCCAATTTTTCTAATTGACATTCTACTATACCCTGGCTATCCATTGAAAATGGGAACCTGTACATATTTCCAGATAAACCAGATACATGTGAAACGTAAATATTTAGAAAAGTGTGCCGCTCGTTTTTCAAGTGAAGTCAGCTCTAGTACAAGTAAACAACTCAGTTTATTATTATCACGTATACCCCTAAATTATACAAATACGATTTATCCCTGCGTACGTACAAACTCAAAGCCTAATTTGCACCATTCAAAGTTCTTCACCTACAAACAGCGGGAAACGTGACTAGGATTAAAAGGGAGCGCTCAGCCATTAATTTAGTTTTTATTTTCGTCGTTCAAATGCAGAAATGTAGTACGGTACGTGTCACAACATACGCGTGTAATAAACAGTGATATTTAAGAGTTTTTTAATTGGAGATAAAGTCGCTTTTTATAATAAAGTTTACCCTTGGAAACGCTGTTCGCCGTTTTACAAATAACGTATTGTAGGGAGTTTATCGCTGTGAAAAAGTTGAGAACAGTCATAACAAACGAGGTAAATGTGTATGTGTGCTTTTCACTGTTGAACTAACACAAATGTTGAAGAGTTATATTCAACTTTTGTGATAATTATTCATATTGTAGGTACTGACTTTTTGACTGCTGTGGAAGTTTTTTATAGCTGTTATCATATTATTGTAATAACTTTATGTGTATGCATAATAATAATAACAATGCATTTACTGCCCAACAGAAAATATTCCATTTACAGGACAACACAAAAAGATTTATATTAACAAAGCATACTAAAGTCTAGTAACTGAAGAAATATAGTTGAAAAGAAAAACACAAAAAAAATGATAAACAGAAAACAACTAATATTGCAAATTATTGAAATAATTGGATGCAAGTCATTAATATTACATTGAAATATATCAGACTGCTATTTGGTAATAATTTATAGCCATTAAATAAATAGATAAATGCTACAATATGCTTTGGACGCCCTGGACCTCCATCTCTTCCACCATTCGGTTGCAAATTTCCGCGTTACGCCTGCGTTTGCACTACACTTGCGTTCACGTCACACCGTTGTAAAAGCAGCTGCATTTGGCACATGTTTCCCGGAAAATTTTCCGGCTAATGCATTTTCACTTTACCATAAATTACGATACCCATCAACTGCGATTTTTGATATTTGAAGAACTAATGTAAATACTTGCATCACAAAAAAATTAATACGATAAGTATCGAATATTTGAAACAGTAGTCCAGCGATGTAAAGGATAGAACTTCAACTAACTTCAATAATTTTTTTCTCGGAAACAAAAGGATTTTACAATTTTTTTTTGCCATACTGACTCACTTTTCATGACGCATCTATTCGCAAATTTTTTAAGATAAGTTCTGAATCACCCTGTGTATACTGTATGTTTTATAAAATAAAATAGTTCTCAATTTTGACTGAAATTATATAATACCTCATATTAATTTAAATTTAACATCAAGTTTTTTAGTATTTAACGTATATGAATAGTAAAATATTACGAATTATATTAATAGATCAAATAAAATATAAAAATTTAGATTTTATTACAACTCTTATTTACATTTAGGTATATGACAGATTCAAGCCTTCACAAAATTCTAACTCATAAAATAAAACGAAGGCAAAATAAAAAAATAAACGTTTTTTTATGTTAGTAAATGTGAGTTTCACAGAAATCCCTGGGTTTGAATTTATTATAAGCGGAAAAACTGAGGTCAATAAACTTCTGGGAAATAACATGCGGATCTGAGTAAACCTTTTAAATATAAATTGTAGTTAAAGAAAACTGTAGGACATTTTTATATAATTTTTCGATATCAACACGTCAAATATAATAATCAACCAGAACATTTAATATCCACATTCAGTTAATTATGAGGAAGAGAGTGACATATCTTGACATGTCAAAGGATTTAATCCAACAACGTTGCAACCAGCAACCAACCTACAAATTATTATGTATTTTTCATCTATTTTGCCTGTAAGTTGGGCTTTGCGTGTTGCGTATTTTGTCATAAAATTAGTGTTGGTCTGGCAAGACAAGATTTAAAAAAGTCTTTTATTTATTATTATTTATGTATTTATTTTTATTTTACTTTAACTATTCAACAAGTTAAAGACCCAGTTAGAGAATATGGACAAACAATGAACAACATGAACATGAACATGTCTGTGGATGTTCATTAGCATACCTAGATGTTTGGTATCAGAGAACATACATATGACTTCATTGATAGGAATTGTAGGAGATTTGATACATATTAGCTTAAAATACCTTTCTTAAACAGTAAAAAATGTTACAAAAGCTAATAATAAGGAATATATGGGTAGATATTGTAGGTGTAATTCAACGCAGGTTGGGGCTTTTGTCCACTGAGTAGTTAGATTCACACAATATTGTTAATACCTGAAAATATATGAAAAAACTATACATAAAAGGTAAAATTTTTATTAATTTTAATTTATTTTAGTAGGTCGTTATGATATTCATTGACAGTTAATCAGTTTGACGTTGTCGATATTTAATTTCATTTTGACACTGTCGACATTCAATTCCAAATAATTTTAATTTATTGGTATATCTTTATAGTTAGATATTTGACTCAAGTTAAAGGAGGCCACCTGATAAAGCAATCCTAAAAATGCAGAAATAGGTCAGATCTCATCTATTGTGGTTGAATTTCGAGTTCCCACTCCAGAGGTTAGTAAATAGATTAAATTCTTTAGACAATTATTATTGAATAGAGTTTTGTCTGTGGATGTTCATTAGCATACCTAGATGTTTGGTATCAGAGAACATACATATGACTTCATTGATAGGAATTGTAGGAGATTTGATACATATTAGCTTAAAATACCTTTCTTAAACAGTAAAAAAATGTTACAAAAGCTAATAATAAGGAATATATGGGTAGATATTGTGGGTGTAATTCAACGCAGGTTGGGGCTTTTGTCCACTGAGTAGTTAGTTTCACACAATATTGTTAATACCTGAAAATAGAGTGATACTCCTTTAAAACTAATATATTTTAAAAATTTACGCTGAACATTTTGAAGAGCGTAACAACAACAAACAATTGATGCATATTCACAATTGCACCTGACAAAAGTAGAATACAAAATTTTCCAAGTGTTATAATTTCCAAACTGCTTACTATTCCTTATAATGAAACCATGATATCTATAAGTCCTCGCAGTTACATAATGTAGATGGCTATTAAAGGACAACTTTCTGTCACATATGACACTTAAGACACAGAAGGTATTAGGTCTAGGAAGCCTGTGTTGTTCAATGGGATAATCAAAAAAAATCAACCGTTTCTTTGCAGAAAAAGACAGTACAGTACAGTAAATCTTGCAAATACAAGAAGGGACAATATTTAAGTAAACATTGTGTTTCTATTGTAGGTATACAGGGTGTTTTTAAATGAAGTAGCAAAAATGAGACCACAGATTATATAGGTGAAAATAAATTTATTTAACCTAACATAACTATATCCCAAGTTGTATAATAAAAAATATACAGGGTGTCAAAGTTAAATTTTTATTTTCGATATAGTCTAAGAGCCAGTGGCCGGCAACCTATAAGTAAATGATTATACCTGAAATTTTGCACAGTGAGTCTCTTATACCTATCACTCATGAAGTGATGACTCGCTAAGCCCGGCGCGGCCGACCAAACTGTTACTCAGGTGCGAGAGGTATGAAAATTTAACCAACTTCGTTATTAAATTAACAAAACTGCCGTTTGAAAATTTTAAAATTTCAGATCTAACAAATTAGGCATTTATTTTTATTATTAAGTAAAATAATGTAAGTAAGAAATAACCTCTATTTCTGGCACAGGTTCTGAGATTTGGTGATGTCGATTACAATGCTTGACATTTCTAACAGTTTTTTAACGTCAAAAATCAAATTTAATCAAATACTTTTGTAATTTATAATTTTTGCCAATTTCACAAGTGTCTGCCATGACCTTAGAAGCCCGGTAATTAACTGTCATTGTTATTTTTATATAATAATAATTGTATATTTTAAAATTTTCAAACGGCAGCTTTGTTAATTTAATAACGAAGTTGGTTACATTTTCATACTTCTCGCACCTGAGTACTCTTGAGTCGGCCTCGCCGGGCTTAGCGAGTCCCCACATCATGAGTGATAGGTATAAGAGACTCACTGTGCAAAATTTCAGGTATAATCATTTACTTATAGGTTGCCGGCCACTGGCTCTTAGACTAATATTTCTAAATAACTTCTTAAGAAATCCAAATATTTACTTAAAATTTGTAATTAGGCGATTTTTGCGGGAGAGAAATACAAATTTGTTTCTAACTACGTCACTAGTAGAGGACGTCACTTGTGGCACACAATGTTTTTTTTAAATGGCAGAACTTTTTGCAGCTTATTGTATCCATCTGACTATCGAAACAATCGATTCTCCTACCTACTTCAAAATTAGAAACAACAACAAAGTTATCTACAAATATCGAAAATAAATATTTAACTTTGACACCCTGTATCTTTTTTATTATGCGACTTGGGATATAGGTATGCTAAGTTAAATCGATTTATTTTCACCCAAGGAATTTGTGGTCTTATTTTTGTTACTACATTTAAAACCACCCTGTTATAGGTACTATTTAAAGGACAAAGTTTATTGAGTCTAGGTCCAGTTCAGCTGAATTAGAACAAATTATAAATTCACTATCACCTGACTGAAAAAGCTCCGATTCTGTTTCGCGCATTACTTATTACCTAAAACTGGCCGCCGTTTCTATACTTTGTAACGTCTATCAACCGACCACTGTTGACGATTGTAGCCGACCGATAATAATCACCACTGTTACCAAATTTGTAATAAAGTTCCATGTTTCTTAATTGTATGCAAGATTCTTGCTTTGCAAGACAAGACAATACTTTTCGAAGTATTGTAAGATTTCTTGCACTACATAAGAGAAATAAATATAATGTCCAATATAACATTGCTGTAGCTAGACTACAAAAGTGTATATCAAGTTTTCATTGTCATAGAAGGAGAAGGGAAACATATGTTTAAATCCTCCATAGATCCATCGCTCACCCAAATTTCTACAAAACAATTTATCAGCCTCACACAGAACGGCAAAGGTTCCCACTCCATTAGAGTGGGGTCCCTTTGAAAAAAACTGCCATCCTCCATGAATATTTATCTCGATATAAACCACTTCTATTGAACCCGAGTTTGGGAAGTGCCTAAGGACCGAATACCCTTTTTCCGGTTGACCTCCCGTGACCACCCACGCAGCCCTGACCTGCCCTCTTGACCCCTCTTAAGGCGTCGCGACGCGTGTTAAGACCGTGATGTATGGGCGCCGTCTATTTGCATGCGGATGGTTTACGGCCATTTTTCTTTTCTTTTTGCCGGGTGGCGTGCCGACCGCCAGCCCGCACGCTGCTCCCAGACGAAGGAAAAAGCCCGCTTATTTACCGGGTATTGTGCAAGGGTGTAGCAGGATAATCGGATGCCTTTATTTACTGAGGACTGCGTAAAGGCATATATATATATAAGTTGAATAGCAAGGCACACAGACAGAGAATGTTTAAGGATATGAATTATAATAGAAAAACCTTGGGGTTCGATCCGTTAAGATCCACATCCGTCGTTTTGGGCTAATATAGTGGATTTCTAAACTAGGGAAAAGATGCGTATTGGTACCTATAACCTCAAATCCGATGTGTAGAAATCACACAACTTTTGAGATAATAGTTATTGATCATATAAGGGAATTAACAAGCCTTTAATCCACGAGAAAAAATGGACACTAGAGGCGCAGCCGAGAGTTATATTTTTCGAGAGGTTAATTGCCCGAATGTAATTCAACGTTTTACCCACGACCACGGCTAAAACCGGTCAATTAGGTGAGTGAAAACCGCAAGTGAAAAATTAATGTTTTGAAAAACGTCATATTTAATAAATTTATTTTAATCAAGAATATTGATTGTCAGTTGAATAGTATAAAGTCATGAATGAGTTTATTTGCAAAATCGACACAAAAAATGAGTGAGAATGATGAGAATTTCTTCATTCCCGCTGAAATCCAGCAAGCACAAGAAGCAACATTACGTCTGTTACCAGCGAAAAGCGAAGGTGTGTACCAGAAGGAATTGATGGACTTCGATAACTGGGAACAAAAAAGAGGCATAGAAGAAGGAGCAATTACAGAAGAGGTTTGCTGCCTCTTCGATGTGAACAAAATATTTCATGCTAAAATCAATGTTGAAAGTGCACAAAGGTATTGATATTTCGAAGTATGATAAACTTACTTTATATTTGAAAGTAGCATCATGAAATTATATACCAAAGAAGGCAAAGATACTGGAGATAAACCAAACTGAAGAATTTCAATTTATACATTGAGCGTATTATTTTGAACTCTTTACAGGTTGCAACGATTGTGGGAGTCGCAGGTGCTTGTTGATGTGATGAATTAACATTTTGGATATCACCCATGTCCAAGACAAAGGCAGCTACTTATACATACAAATATTTCAAGAAGTTTCACGATCATTGAAAAAGCTGTCGAAAATACATCAATCTGCGACCTAAAAATTCCGGTGGGAGATTTATCTCGCGATATGTGGTTGGAAAATGTGCTACACAACATGTGCCGTCAACACGTTTATTTCCAAAAGTGGCTGCATTTCTTGGGCTCTCTAATAAAAAAAAAAAAATACCGGACATGGAATGAGGCGTTCTTCGGCAACATTACTGCTGAGGGTGATATTACAACTGTCAAGCGTCTTAATGGTTGGAAATCGGCTACGGCAGCGAAAAGTTATATTAAAAATTCACTGTTCAGCAAGATGACAATTGCTGAAAAAATCCAGGTCCTCCTTGGCGAAGTTGTAGGCTCCTCCAGTTCTTCAGAAACTCATTATCGAGTGAATTTTAATAATACCGGTCAAAATGACAAGTTTTTTCTGAGATTGTTAATGTTAATGTTAAAAATAATCATTTTAAATAAAATGCTATAAAATCGAAGCGTGATATTATGAATTCTAATAAACTAGTATGTTAAAAGGTGTGTTAATACACGGAAAACAGACATATATGAATTCTAATCCACTAGTATGTTAAAAGGTGTGTTAATACACGGAAAACAGACATATTAAACCATCTTAATATAGTGGTCGTGGATAAAAGAATTTTATACAATAAGATTTAACTTAAGTGTGAAATGCAATTTTAGATTAATTAAGCCACCCCGCTATTTCTCCTTCTCTCATTTTGGTCTGAGGTCCATTGAAAATTTATTTTCACACCTTTTTCTGGATTCATATAGTAATATATTTTATTAAGAGCTTTCACTCATAGCTATTACAGTTCTTAAGTACTATCACTCTTTTTGTAGAAACACTCTAGCTTTATTTATAAATTTATACAATTTATTATTTATTAATTTAAAATTTATTTAAATTAACATTAATATTAAATGAAAATGAAATGCAGTTTGAGGATTCAGAAATGGTAAAACCTTAGACTGCTGACGAGTGACTTTGGCTGTTTGCTATAGGTTTTCCAGGTGTAACTCAATGCTGGTCGGGGTATTAGTCCATAGAGTAATTCTTCCCTGGAATTCCGTAATTGTAATATTTAAAGACTTTTGCGGTCTAGTAAACAATAATATTCGACATTTTGTGTACTGATTGCTTGAGTACTGGAATGACTTTAGAAACCTTTAAAGAGTCAGGGTAAATGCCATCTAAAAAGACCAAAATAAGGGATAATTATTTTTTTGTATCGGGATATCGTCTATCTTTGCAGATCTCGTATTGCATATTGTAGTTATACCATCTGTTGGGTATAAAAATAATGCTTTTCAGTAAAAGGCAAAACAGCAGTCATATAATTTGGGATATCACTATTGTTCGCTATGTTGACGAACTACCACTAATCTGATACCAAACTTCATAAATTGTCGCACCTTATCTTCCCCTCTACCAATCACGTCATATTTCCTAATTAGTTATTAAAATCTCATTATCACTAACTGAAGAAAATTTGTCTTCTATTAACCTACAAAGAAAAACCACACTACATGATCTTTTCCCTTGCAGGTATGAACATTTTTCCAGGAGGTTCATTATTAGACTTTAATATTAAACCACTATGTACATTCATATAATTTCACAAAGAAATCTCATTATACCTTTTGCCTAGCTGAGCGTACGTTACTTTATGTCTGAGATTTAGCATGGACTATTTATGTTGGTGCATAAAATTCATTACGGTGAAGCTTCTCCTATACGCAGCGCTATATCCTAAGACCCAACCTAAACGAAAATCCTTTCATTGTTCCAATTTTATTTTTCACGGGCGCGGCCTCCAAATGAATGCTAATCCGCCATTGTTTGAGCCGCTGGTCGACAATGGTTGCCACCCCAAAGGGGATTAGCGTAACCTCTGGCTCTTTTCGGATGACGCCGAATACTAATCTGGATATATTTTACATGCCCTTAATTGAAGCCGGTTTTTCCGCCCTGGAATTTATCTTCTGCTGGAGACTCGGAGACTATTCGGAACGGTCTGACCGACGTTGCATTATTCTTTTAATGAGTTTTTCGGAATCCCTCCGAGGACGACAATGGGGCTTTTGGGGGGGACTAGGACATGATATAATTAAATGAATGGAATCGGCCACGCCTGTGTCTTAACAAAGAAGCAACGAGTTATGAAAAATGATCTCTGTTCGTGGGGTTATGATTCGCAAGTTATTTATTCATCTTCAAGTTCAGCACGCGTGCAAAAGTTGTTGCAGTTTTTATATCGGTGAGTAGTTATAAAGCATGACCTAAACCGAAAACAATGAATATTAATGGTTAATAAAATATATTGAGACGCGACTTCTTGATACAGAAATAACGGAAAAATAAAAAATCCTTTACCACCTATAGCAGAAAAATATACCTGTATTTTACAACACTATTTCTAACTACATCATAAGTTTTCGTATTACAATAATAAATTTCATACCGCACGATATTTAACATTGAAAACTAAAGTATAATACAACTATATGATGGTATCATATAACTAATCATTCTGTACAAACACCTACAATTTGAAATACTTTGTGTGAACGAAACCAATAACGATATCAAAGTCTTAGAAAGTACTTTGTATACGATTGCCCATAACAAAACATATATCTTTATTTTACCACACCATCTTTAATTGCATCATAAGTTTTCGTGTTGCAATAAAAAACTTCATAACACACTATACAATTTAACATTGTAAACTAAAGAATAATGAAATTGAATGAGATGCTATCATACGAGTATAACTAATCATTCTGTACAAACACCTAAAATGTAAAATAGAGTTTTATCCGGATTTAAAACAACGAATGGATTACTGATGAATGATGATTAACTGACACGATGAAAAATTAAGTATCAATTTGCGCTCTGAGCCCTGATAATTGATGGCCGTGATGTTCGAAATTCGAAAAAATATTACACGTCGTGTGGATTTTACATCAAATTTTTATGGGAATAGAATTGGGTTTTAGAAATATGAGGATTTCAAAGTAATTCATAGCCTCATAAAAACCGTAATGACACCTAAGCTGTCCGCGTAATGTTAACATTTTTTTTTACATTCGGAACATGATAATAACATTAAATTTTGGAACTGACGTCTCTAATGGGCCGCTTCTTATGATAGTACCCTTGTCCAACAAGGCCCCTGGGACGATACGAGGCGTCTTTCAGCACAGCGTCTACGATAAAGCAAAACTTTATTATTAACTTTCAGATTACTTTCGGTAATTTGTGTATTATGTCTTACGAAGCAGGATAGGCTTAAATGAGTTTTTTTTTCACTGACGTTAAGTATCCATATATTACTTACAAATACGTCTATATCAGATCAAAAACAAATATGTTATAATGGAAATACCCGGACTAACAAAACAGTATGTATTTGCCCTAATTATTTATAGATCACGTTTTTTTACAATTATTACTATCAGGAGTAGAATTTCATGTGAATGTTTTGTGCATACAGTAATATAAATTATAGTAAATTTATACTGTAACTTCTTTGTTAACTTAGTCTTGAAATACGTCCAGTAAAAAAACAAAGTTTATTGTTACTACTTGATTGCACAACAAATATCTTTCAAACAAATTCACAACTGTCAAATCTTAACTTTGACGTTTGTCACTTGCGTTTGATTGCTCAATATAAACTGAATTGTGACGACGAAACCGATCCGCTTATATATATTTTTAGGGTTCTTGAAGTTTCCGCGGTCTCGACAACGTGTCGAGAATCAAATCGAATATGGTCTGGAACGTTCTAACGTCAAAATAAAGATATTACAAAAATTATAAAATCTAACGCAAACAAGAACATAATTAACAAACTAAAAAGGTAAGTGAGCTTTTCCCTGAGCTCCATTGTTCGCAAGGCCACTTTAATAAGGTCTCAATCGATCGATATGGACAATCTTCATCTTGGGTTTGGAGATTCCTCTGGATCCTATACACCACCTCATTCAATTTTGACACAACGATTTAAGGGCCTTCCGACGACTTCTGCAGCATTGGAGATTTACCCTTGCTTCTATTTGGGTTGCACAGCCACACTTTCTCATTCTCTTAAAATCCGATGTTGTTGGCACGTAAGTCGTATGTGGTTTTACTATGGTCGGACTAGAGATGGCATTAAAGGCTATTTCACAATCCTGTTCCCATATACGTCTTGGTACTACCAAACTCCATCCACTTCCATTAGTTTGCAGACGGGTTACCTTGGTCTTAACAGTCGATGTGGCTTGGTAGCACCTAGTCAGTTTTTGCCCCCTAAAACTGACTAATTGGCGTTTCTCTGATTCTAACTTGACGTATTCTTGGGGCATCGATTCCTATGATGCCCCTCAGCTCCACAATTCCAACATTAAATTGATCTTCGCCTATTAAATACAATAAAATCAGTACAAACTTGTCCTCTCTGGTAGTTGTCCAATAAATTTCTCATGTCCTTTATTAATCCTTAGTCGTACTTCGCGGCTTGACGCTGTCCATCCGTCCAGAATCTGAGGTGTCTTCTTCTGCTTTGACTACTTCTAGAAGCCTGCCGTGCGACTTCAATTTCTAGCGCCTGGGCCAAATCTTCTGATATATATATTTGTATGTTTGGCTAACCTTAATACTTGACTAACCTCGGAATCTCGCAGGCCATCGATAAAACTGCCTACTGCTAACTGTTCTTGGAACTCTGTCGATGCGATGAGGTAGGCTAGCTTCACCATATGTGCTATATCTGCCTCAATTTGCTGCAGATTTTCTTCAAAGCGCTGTCTTCGACCTTTTAGTTCTGCTTGGTAAACATATTGTAGATAAGCGTCGCCATAGCTCATGTCTAAGGCATTCTTCAACGTTTGATAATCCTTTTGTTTATCCTCAGCTGGCTTTCTTAAAATCTCCATAGCTTCACGCCGTAGAGCAACTATTAGTGATGTGGCCTTTTCTTCTTCCGACCAGTTAGTAGCCAAGGCAGCTGCTTCAAATTGTTAGGTAAGGTACTCCATGACACCATCCCATCAAATATTACTGGCTTAATCCTTGATGATGGAAGAAAGCTGCTTCCAGCCTTAACAGGCTCCTTCGCGGACAACTGGGATTTTAGATTTGTAACCCCCAGGTAATAATTTTGTTATACTTTCAACGGCCTTGGCGGCATCATCCTGTAACATACTAATACTTTCTTCAACGATTTGAGCTTTATCTTGTGCTTCACTTTTGAATTGATTGATTTCCTCTTGAACAGTTTCCTCAAATTCAATGAGTTTAAACTGCTCTTCATTTCGTTTCTTAATGCTTCCTGATTATTCGTCACTTCTTCCTAATTTCATTTCCTTTATGTCTTCCTTCATTTCGTTTTGGCTGTTCTTCATTTATTTCTTTATATCTTCCTTAATTTCGTCCAAGTTGTTCTTTATATCTTCTTGACTATTCTTCATATCTTTCATCATCTCCATTAGCAGTTTGAATGTTTCCTCCATTCCTGTAAACTTTGCTTTTGTAACTGACATTCACTCAGATTCTTCCTTTGTGGTACGTCGCACTTTTGACACCAATGTAACCTCTTCCTTTACTTAGCCTTGAAATACGTCACGCAAAACAAAACTTTATTGTCGCTACTTGATTGTACAATAAATATCCTTCAAACAAATTTACAACTGTCAAATCTTTACTTTGACATTTGCCACTTGTGCTTGACGGCTCAATATAAACTGAGCTGAGCAGGGAGAAACTGATCCGCTTATATGTATATTCTTAAGTTTCTCCATGGTCTCTAGAATCAAATCGAATATGGTCTGGAATGTTCTAGGAAACGACAAAATAAAAGTATTACAAATATTATAAATAGTTCTAACAGAAATAGGAACACAATTAACAAACTGAAAAGGTAGGTGAGTTTCCGTAACAATACAACACGTTGTTCACATCTTTTATTATCAAATTCATACTGTACTACATGAAACACCAGGTAAATGCAGTAAAATTACACCTTTCTTGCCAAAATGACATAACTGTTCTTTAAAACACGTCACAATATTTTAAGATTGCATTTCATGCCCAGTAAAATGCGGGTTTACTCTGAAAAAATCCATATTCACAAGTGGATGATGTATATTTACATTATGTAATTTGAATTTGCAGACAAGTTGTAATAACGTCCAATAAAATTATTTGTATCAAATCAATTTTTTCTTAACAAGAAATATCATATTAATGATGTATGTATTCTATGCGTTATTTTGAATTAGATTTCATTTTACCGCATACCACTTTAACTGAAAATAACATTATACAACGCATTTAACGATTTTCAAGAAATAAAATAATCTAAATCATTCAAACATCTAAAATAAATAATCTGTGACGATTTTCTTTCCTGATAGAATACCTGAAACAGATCAGCGTAGGGTGTAGCTTCCCCTACGGCAACCCTTAGTGTTACGAATCAGATTTAAAAACAACACGATTTATATTTCACCCCTGTCACTTTCCCTAATCCGTTCCTAAACGAGTATCTGAATATTTTACACATTCCCTTAAAATATTTTGCGTGTCGTCCTGGACGAGCCCATCCGCAATGATGGGATATTTGTAAGGGCGCAACTGCCGCCTTTCTGCAACAGAATAAAGCATTTGCTTACTCCTGTACAGCAGGAACGAGGTGAGAAGAACCATGAAATATAAACTTATGCATACAAATGAGGCCGCTGGAAATTTCTAAGCGAACTAAGGTAAGAAGAAACGAGACGTTAAGTATAAAAATGCGTCTTTATTGCAAATTAAAAGAAAGTTTCCGAGTGGTTTTAGCGGGAAAGCATGGCATGTCCTTTTATACACTCTAAAAAAATGTATGTAAAATTCCAAATAAATTATTTATATTTATATAATATTTACCATATTAATTATAGTAATTTTATGGATATCTCGTGTAATTTTACAAATATTATGGATAATTACAATATTAATTGAAATAATACATAAAGCGCGTACTAGTACTGTCATTCACAGAATAGATTGTAATAGTTCTGTTTCATTTTGTAATTTTAGCAGCATTCATGCGATGAAGTTCTGTAAATTTACTAAAAAAAATTGCAATTGTATGTATTTTACACAAACAATTTTGCAACGCATGCGTCTACTGCATCCCGATGAGTAATAACCAGCTTGTCTATACAATAATTTGCGTTGTAGATATTGTGGTGTAGTTGAAATTAAAGTGATGTGATACATTTCAAGTGTGTGTACAGTTTAGTTGTGTAGTAAAATAGCGAATTAGAGGCTTTCTGAAGGTGATTTTAAAAAATCATGTTCAGAAAGTAGTTGTAGTATGTACACAGTACGTGTAATTTTACATTTTCTTTACTATATATCATTTAATGTGTATACCTACATAGAACTCTGTAATTTAATTGATTGCATACACATTATTTATATCAGAAATAGCTATCTACTAAAAATACAAAAATGATAGAGCGAACGATTAATACATGAGAAGTAAGTATTTTTAAAAATACCACATTAAAACGTTTACCTAATTTTACACTATTTCAAAAACTGTTGAAAATATTTATGGCAAATTAAATAAATTCGTTACTTTTATCAGTGTGCATGTACTATTCACGCTATATGAGAAGAAAACAAATCGAAAAGGTGTGTCTGAGAGTAATAGGTTGCTTTGTGACTCCCTGGATTTTTCCTGGGGAAATATCAGCAATTATGCGCCTGACAAGTAAGGTTTAAAATAAGAACTCTCGCTCCCATCCATTATACCCTTAGGAATTGGCGGAGAAAAACAAAAAGAAAAAGGCATTTAGATTATACATAATGCTGTATAATTAACTTAGACATTGGTTCTTTTACGTCAACAAACATTTTACAATGATAAATTATATTAAATTCGAATCTACCCTTATCTTTCCTTAGTATAATATTTCCATACTTTGATACATAGGTAGGTACAATATAAACGTTTTAAGTAATATTATATTTATAATTCAATTTATATTTAGTTCATTATCTTAATATTTTTTCTTTCGTGTATTGTTCCAGTTTCTTTGATTTGTCTAAATATAATGTACATTTTGGTAATAACAAATGAATTAAACTAAGTGGCTAAGCAAATTGCAGTAATTGTGGGTATAAAATCATATGTAAATTACATTAAATTTATAGAGTGATTTATATTTACTATTTAAAATTGCATGTAAAATACATAAACATACATTTATATTCATTCCAATTTTTCAATTTTATTAGGTAAATCATTCTTAGTCTAATATGAACACAAAATTACATTTGTCAATGTAAACTTACTCGAAAAAATTCATAACCATACAGAAGGATTTATGACCCGTACAATTTTCCAATTTAATAAAAAATTCAGTATCAATAACTATAATATTTAAATGCAACATTACATAAACAATCACAGAAACTATTAATGTAAAATTCATGTAAAATGACATGAACGTACAAAAGCCATATTATATAAATTGCAAGTTTCTAATCTAATATACATAAATGCGAAATTACATTCATAATCACAACAATTAACGATGTCAAAAAAACTTTTAAAAAATACATAAAAAATATATATTCAACTTACAGATTTTTATCCACTTAATAGAAATTTGTATAATTACATTTGTAATCGTAATATTGATAAGCAAAATTACATGTGTATACTATACACTTCTATATAGTATTTTTACAAAACATCTGTTAGTCATATAACTCATATAGAAACTTTCAGAATATATTTGCATCGATACTTACTTCAAATATAATGTAAATATAAATAATGTAAATACTTACAGTGGTTTTCACAGCCGGTGCTATTATTTGATATATGATCCCCTAGCTTTAACTGGGTGGAATTTCTTCTTTCTTGCCTTGTCCTGGTTGTTCTTGGGCAAGATTTTGTGGGGACATACCCGCTATGGTATCTTTGGCCCGCCCAAAGAGTAATTTCGGTTCCTGTTGTTGGTATTACGACTGCTACGGTCGGAACCGTTCCTCGGATAATAGTGATCTTCCGAGACGTCCCGTAGCCGCCTTTAAATCTTCAGTTGCAGTGAAGCTTTTGCGGAGGCACCACTGAACATGACGACAATGAA
The DNA here is from genome assembly GCA_025584915.1 of Monochamus saltuarius. Lineage (NCBI taxonomy): Eukaryota > Metazoa > Arthropoda > Insecta > Coleoptera > Cerambycidae > Monochamus > Monochamus saltuarius. The sequence goes on from CM046723.1 coordinate 58,792,123, forward strand.
GGGCGGAGAAACGTTGCATGGGATGCGACCAGTTACAGAGACGGATACAGGACATTCCGGAGAACCACCACTATCCGAGGCATTGTTCCGACCGTAGGAGTCGTAATACCAACAACAGGAGTTGAAGTCAATATATGGGCCAGCCCAGAGACCGATAACGGGTCTGTCTCCACAGAGCCTAGCCCAAGAACAACCAGGGCAGGTTAAATAATCTCGACTAATAATAGAGATGTTCACTTTAATTCTGTTACTGGCAGCGCCCTATTACCAAGGTCACGGCATAACAACCCGGAAAACCATTATACAGATTTGGAAAGTGAGGATCTTGATGGTGAATTGTATTTTGCCGCTTACGTGTATTTGTGTCATGCTACACGCATACTTCGATCACAGCGTGTTTGCATCAAGCAGTATTGCCAGGTGGGGAAAATTCAGTGCTTGAGAATAATTTCAAAGAAGCAGGAGGTTTGGCGAAAAAAGCATGAGATGGCTTAATTTATCAAAAAACACCTCTTGACACAGCTTAATTTTTAATTACTTTTGTAATGCCATTTTGATTTCATTAAAAAGCATTATGTTATGCTATTTTATCATAATATTACATTGTAAGTGGGTACTTACAGGTACTTACTTAAAAGTTATTAACCACGTAACCTTTCTAATTTATTTTATTGTTAGGCCGGGCGAACGTTGAGGCGCAGTTGACGTGACGCAGGGTGACTCACGGGTCGTAAAATCTGTTGTTTCCAGAAAATGTAGGTACCCTTACGGAATAGAGTTAAGAATCACTGCAATACACCGTGAATACAGCACACACACCGCATATCCGTCGACTGTCATACCCGTTTCATTCATTCATTGCTAATTATTAAGAGAGCTGTCTACAATAAAGGACATTTCAAGTACCCAAATATTGTAGATACCTACCTCTATCTATTCAATTTTGCCCTCGATTTTGCCTTTATTTCTCGTTAGGTCTTTGTTTTGGTAGATTTCAAAGAGTAATTTTAATAATTTTATTATTTCTTTTGTGTCTATTAAAAAGCATGAGATTTTGTAATCAAAATATGAGAGCATGAGATTTTCTCGGAATGCATGAGATCTGACAACACTGGCATCAGTTGACCGGACAGTTAGATTTGCAATGGCGAATTGGCGTTGGCGATACGGAACCGATTACCGTAGTAGTGGGGAATGCTAGACCAATGCACGTCGCCGCCCCTCTTAAAGTTCGTACCTTCCCTGGAATGAAGCGGCAGTTTCTACTTTCTCTGTAAAGATCCGCAATTTCCGAATCTGTATATCAAATGCAAATAGGTACTTATTTCAGATATAATATAAATTTATCTAGATTTTAGTACTGTAAATAGTAATCATATCCAAAAAAGCAAATTTAAAAATGTTGTAATTAAACATAGGTGTACGTGAGTACTCTGTGATGAAATCCGTAACATTTCACTACCTACACCACGCCCGTATAGGAAATGCGATTACAACAATGTGTTTCGTAATTTTAAGTTGCTGTGATGAGGTATACGGTTTTTGCAGTTGTTCCACTGCTGGTTTCATAGCGGGTAATCCGTTTAAGAGAACGTGACTTTATTACGACGGACAACTTCTGGCGGAGGCTTGTATAAATTATTCAGTGCAACACTTTTGATATGCCGCGTTTATACGTATAAAAAAACATAAAACAGTGCTGTGCCATTTTTTAAATTTAAATCCGCTTATAAGTTATGGCGACAATTTGAAATGTTTGTTACAATTTTAAAGTGGTTTATAGTTTGCTGCTCTGTTTTGATCCGCGATGAAACAATTACGGTTTAAGAAATAGTCACACAAAATCTTAAACAGTGCTGTAAAACTTCCATTTCGTTAAGTTTTTTATACAACAAATAATTAATAATGTTTACATACACTTCAGTTGCCAGTTCATATTTAAAAAAACTCAAAATTACTAAGAATCTAAAATTTTCCCCAAACCTTTGTCACTAACCTTAATCATAGCTAATATAAAACAAAGACAATACGATAATATGTAAAGAATAATCGACACAAATCTATGGGTGAGCCAACAGCACAGAATCAACAAGTACATGAAAAATAAAATAGACTGAGATTTAAAACCTTGCGGTATCCCAGCTGTTGCATTAAAAATGTTGTCCATAATATTCCACGTACAGATTTATTTTGAGTAAATATTATTTCAAACGAATTAAGATAACTTTAAAATCCGAGTATATTCAGTTTATGTAAAAGTACATGTAGATCGACAAAATGGAAAGATTTAGGCACGCTTTCATAATTTTATTCTGTAAACAAAATAAGATGAAAAGTTTCTATGAATATTTAGAACGATTTAGTATAGTTGAATTCGTGATATTTGATTATCTTTACTGATATGTTATAATTATTTTTACCAGAGCCGTTTTATGAAGAAAAAAAATTGGGCATTACAAAAATCGCATGTTTTTTATCCTGTTCAAAGTACCCAATACACCGAAAAAAGAAATTTGGTGCATATAAAGAAATTTTATTTCATGTAAATAAATTACTTGTGTGTATTGTATAGAACTAACCAAATATTTATTTCCTGATACCTGAAAAAGCAAAAATACAGTTATTTTGTGTAAAGAAAGCATTTGTGTAAATTAAAAAAAAAACATTATTTGCTTCTCAAGTTGATTCAATTATATTACATGATAAAAGAATATTTGTATATTTCAAAGAATTTATTGCTCAGAAATTCAGGAAACAACTGCGGGGTAATGTCCCGACCAGCATTGAATTACATCTGAAAAATGAAATAGTCAACATATACCAGTTCCGAGCTTATTAGCTCTCATCAGTAGGTCACAGGTGAGTCGCGAGTTAACTGACGATTAACCTACCTGAGAAGGCGAAATAGAGCACAGTTACATCTATTAGCGGGCATCTATTGAGAATTATTTTTTGTTTATAGGAAAGAATTCGAATATTTTCTTTCAAATAAGTACTTTTACGACGATACGACTATATTAGGAAATTGAGTTTTTTTAATTTACGATTTACGAAAGACTACATAACCTAGTAAAATTTCATTTAAAAACTTTACAAGAGGAATTAAACGATTACATTTTTTCGCATCCCTCAATTAAAAATATGCATTTTTGAATTAAATAAACGCATTATTTGATTCAAAATAAACATTCATTTGAACCAAATATCATTGTCTTATTTCAACAGATACAGAATTGTTTAGGGAAATGAAAGAAATATGTTTATTTGAAAATCATTTTTAAAATTAAGTTTTCAGACGATGTTAAAATGAGATAACTATTTGTTATTTAAACATATACTCGTCAAAAAAAAACTTTCTTACCAAATAAATCCATTTTAATTTTGACAAAAAAGTGAGCATTGCACCAAAAAAGATTTATTTCCTGAGAATAAATTATATTTAAATAAATTGAATGCTGAATTTTTATTTTCAGTATAATCTTACGTAAAAGGTGTTGTCAATCCCTCATATCTCCAGCACTGGTTATAATTTTATTCGGATTTCTAGTTCATAGGATGATCCAAGTAAGAAGTACCTACAGACTTTTAGGAAAGTGGCTCTTGTCGTTTTCGAGTAATCGGATAAATTTGAGTTTTCCTTGAATTTGATCACCCAATATATGTTGGAGAGCGAGATAAAAGGCATGTTGTATTTTTTCTTAAAATTTCATAAGGAATCTATTCTTGAGTTTGGTTATTTAAACTTGACTTACTGTTAAGTTACAGTACTTTTAATCAAGACACTACTTTTTACAGCTAATTTTAATAGGATTAATTGGAATTGGAAAACTGCTTAGTATGAAAAAAATAAATTTTTTTCCTTTTTTGATATATTTTGGATATGCACTGACCATTGGCCCGTCTCAACGAGTCGCTACTGGCTACCGTGGCGGTTTTCTACATTTTCCGTCTAGCGTACGCCAAACAAAACTGCCACCCGAACCGAGACTTATTGAAATGCCGTGAATAATGGCCCTAACAAGGAATGCCTTACTCTGTCGCAGGTCCTGACTGGATCACGTCTAGGCGGCAATTCCTGCAGAATTATAGTCTCCGGGCATGAATTTCTGGATCGGTATGGTCTCAAATGGAACGGATATATCCCGTCTGAATCGATTCGAACGAAATCGGCCCGCTTGAATGAGCGAAATCCAATTCAACGTTTTTTTTAGGGGCGGCAATGTAAAGCACCACCAGTCATGCCCTAGCCGCGTCGGTAAAATACTCTGGAACGCCCGTAAAATCTGATATCGGAATAAACATAACCCTCTAAGCTAGTTCTATTTTAAAGAACACATTTTCTAAAGAACAATCAGATTAGTGTTCTTTCTGTTGATGTTTCCCATGCAAAATGAACAAATAAGGTTTGTTTTATAAATTATATAGTTATATAAATGAACTGACATTATCAAGGTTTTTTGTTTTCGCGACTGAAACATAAGCCTATTAAAAAATGTGGTAAACTGTGGATAGGTTAAATTTGATGTCACTAGGAATACAATATGTTCACCGTTAAAATGAGGAAAAGGAAAAATCAGCAGGTGTCAAGAGTCCTATATACTGGATATAGTGTTTTTGTACAAAGACCAATGCTTGAAAACATTCCATAACTGAAATCTCTAAGCTTAACAAATAACGGGACTACTATCTCATACCACCTTGTTATTTTCAAAAATACCGAAGAAACAGAAACAAACAGCAATAGAAAGCGGTCTAACCAACAATTCTTAATTGTATAACATTGTAATTCGACCTAGAATAAACTTATGTTTTTTAGGATGTATATTTACTGTCAAACTAATAATGTATTGAAAAATAAATTGAAAGATATAGATAAATCATAGACCTTATAAATCATGGACCGGCCCTAGAAAGAGAGGTCTGGTGTCCTGATGTGTACAAGAGGGATGAAGCTAGTACGGGAAAAAACAGATGTTCTATGACAGAAAAATATATAAACATAACCTGACAAAACCTTTCCTGTTAATATTGTTAATGATTTGTATGCCTTCTGTGATTTAGTTGTGTTTAGTGTATTTATTAGCAATAGTTTTTAAAAACTCATAAACCATGGTGGAGTCGGTCTGTCACCGTAAATGTCATACGTCTGTCATTTACGGTTTTTGTTTTTTTTGGCCAATGATCTGTGGGCTTTTGCCCGGAGTAGCTCTATCTCTGTCGCACATATCTGAGCATCAACGATTTGTATGGGCAGAAAACGGTTTTGGGCGCGTCCATGATTTATAAGGTCTATGAGATAAATAATAACAAAATTATACATTATATTATATATATTATGGCAATTACCAATACAAAATGGTAGATGATTCCAAGCAGTTTCATAACTATAATACGTGACCACTGCCAAGTTAAGTAACTAAGAGAAATAAACTCGACGAAAGTGTCAATCATACAAATTTCTGATTAACCTACCAGATACCTTTAACAAGCCTGTTAGTGATAACAGAATGTGATCAATGTTTTAAATAAATAATAAATAACCGTAAGTGTAAACATTTTTCTCAAGCCCGCCTTATTTCGCGTTTTCCTAGCTAAATTTTCGTTTTTCTGAGGCTCCTCAACAATTATCGCCAATTTTCTCCGTGGAACAAAGAGACAATTTGCGGGCACCCCTTTCATATATAGAAATAAAATAAAAGCCAGCATCTTAACCCTATGATTCTCCGAACAATACTTTCTGCAGTAGGTTCCTATCATTTTAGTTGCCAGCCGATATTACCAGTGTTTTTACGCCTGAAAAAAAGTAGTAAATTTATTTCAGCACTTTTACGGGGTTGTAAATTCTTAGGGGATGTTCAAATTATTATTTTTTACATGAAACATCCCCTCTAAAATCGGTTAAAAATTCAGTGTTTCATTTTCCTCAATTATTTTCGAAACGCCTTGTATATTTTGTATATTATTTAACTAGTTTTGTTAATTGTTTTAAAAGTGCATTTAAATTATCTATGACAATAGCAATACTACTCGTACGTTGCAAGTCGTTAGCTTCAGTAAAACAAATTTCCGTAAATCTCTATTAGGTAGTATTATTGTTTGTGTTCTTTTCTAATTCTTATTTTAAGTTATTTTGGATATTGGGGGTGTCATTTTTTGGGTTTGCCTACGGTGGCAAAAACCCCTTGATAGATCTAACATTGCCCTATCAGTTCTTTAAACATTTCCAATGTTATATAACTTCAATTTCCAAGCAAGAAATGGGTTTCATAATCAGTACCTATTCTATTCGGCTTGGTCGAACGTAAATTGTCAGTTCTATTTTCGCATAAGCTGCCGCGCCAATGATAGGACGGCATTATTCTTGCCCGTTTCAGGAACTAATTCTAAGGGAAATTTTAGAGCTCCCCGGCCTCGACTCAATGCGGATGGAGGCTCTCGGCGCGGCGTACGCCCGAGCCCGATAAGAGACAAAGTTCCGCTGACGCAATTCATTTAATACTCGATTCGATTAGCGAGTTTCCAAACTTCATTGTTATTTTACTTAGTTGTCTACAAGATTGACTTGAAATCTAATCTTCATTGTTAATTAGTTAGTAACATTCATCAAGAGCCAATCTTCTTTGTTCTATTTATACGCGGAGATGGTCCGTTGGATTTCCCTGGAATACCTTGCAGCTTAATGTGCGTGAACATAGCCCCCATTTTTGATAAACTAAAAAATAAAGATTGTGCTGAATTGTGCCGGATTGGTGCTACATTGTGCCAAAAATGTTTAAAGAAAGTGAAAAAACGTGTTTTTCACGTTGTTCCGAACATTGTTCGGTTGTTAAAAATTTGATATATGCCTCCGTTCTCCGGAAAATCCGAAAAAACCGGAATTTCCTAGCCCCCCATTTTATCGCAATCCAATTTATTTTCGATGTGCTGAATTGTACTAGACGTTCTGATTGTGCCGTTTAAAAAATTTTGATATCTGTCTCCGTTGTCCGGAAAATGCAAAAAATCCAAAATTTTGGCGTGACTTTACTGTGCCCCTACTTTGTGAAAATCGTGTTTTTCTTTAAAGTGCTAAGTTGTGCAAGTTGTTCCGAACATTGTGCCATTTAAAAAAAACTTGATATCTGGCACCGTTCTCCGGAAAAACCGAAAATTTGGGCGTTAACTTGGCCCCCCATTTTTACCGAAAATTAAGAAACGTGGTTGTGCTGAATTGTGCTAGTTGTTCTGACTATTGTGCGGTTTAAAGAAGTTCGATATCCATCTGCGTTCTCCGGAAAATCCGGAACAACTAGAACAATTCAGCACATCGAAAAAAATGGGATTGTGATAAAATGGGGCTAGAAAATTCCGGTTTTTCCGGAGAACGGAGGCATATATAATTTTTAACCGGCACAATGTTTGAAACAACTAGCACAATATAGCACATTAAAGAAAAATGCAATTTTCGCGAAGTGGGGGCTACATGGAAAACACGATTTTATTTTCTAGAAAAATGACTATTACTTTTCTTTAAAAATTTAAGGCACAATTCAGCACAACTTTTATTTGTTAGTTTATCAAAACTGGGGCTAAGTTGACGCATATTGCAGCTTAGGCATTCGCCTATACAGGGTGAACCTTAAATAAGTACAAATATTTTAACTGTAGGTGTAGCTCGTCAGATAGATGAGTCTAGAGACAGTCATTTTTAAAAATTTCTAATATAAGGATATATTTTTTTAAATACCCACATTTTCAGGGTCGCTGGTGAAATAAAACAGAGCACTGGCGTAACGTAATAAACCATATGATCCATCCAAAACGAGGTTGCCATATCGTGTGTGCTTTGGGAGGGTGCCATTAGTATCGCAAAAGCATGTACATAAGACATACTTTATTGGTACGGCAAAAAGAGATGGAATTTTAGATTCGTGTGTAGCACCCTCAATAATAGGGGGATAAGAATTGTTATAATAAAATTGGGCAGATTACCGCTAATGTAAATAATTACCTAAACTTTCTTGAAGATAAGATATTAGTGTAACATTGGCAACGCTGCAAACCATGCGTTCAATCTGCAACTTATGACATAAAAATCGTAATGTAAGGTCTGATCAGCGGTCCTCAACAAGTTTTTATTGAAAAATCACGAAATGTATTTAAAATTTGACAATTAATTACGTGTTCTACACAGTCAACTATACTGTTGGTTAAAATATTTGTACTTATTTCCTCTCTATTCAGGGTTCACCCTGATTAAAATAAAAAACTTTTGTTATCGATTATTGCACGAAAATCTTTCTGTTGAACTGATTACAATAAAGTAAAGTAGTAGAGTAAAACCTCTATACTCGGTCATTCTTTAAAAGCGGTCAACTCTAAAAACGACCAGTTTTCGAATTTCTGATATCAGTTATATGGGCTTCTCTAATAATGGCACCCCCATAAAACGATCACGGACACTTCAAAGATAATTTTCATCATAAAATAACTGCAATTGTACTTCTCATTACCGGTCATAAGTTTTTGGAGTTTATATAGGTCGTCCTTTGTTAACGGAACAGTCTGTTTTAACAATTTCTGGTTACATTTGTGTTGCAAGTGTGGTGAAGCTTGTTGCAATTCACATTTCTTTCTGATTATGCCTAGAGTATGTAGATTTGGGCAAACTTCCCAGCTTAGTGAGTTTGAAAGGGGGCGGATTGTTGGGTTACATAAAGCATGTTTGTCAGTGAGAGAACTTTCTAGAATGACTAACAGATCCTTACGTACCATAGTACTGTTTTACCAGGCGTGGACTCAGGAAGGCCGTGGATCATAGAGAAACCACAAAGCGTGATGATCGTCAATTGTGACTTTTAGGTCTCAGATACTGATTTAGTAGCAGTCGGACTATTGCAAATCACTGGTTTGAAGAATATGGGGGATGGTTGGTATGCGTCCAGTAGATCTCCGAATACAAAGTTTTGGTCTCTTGTCTTATCCTCCACATTGGGTGCTGCCTTTCACCGCTTACAATAGCGTAGAGAGAGGATTCAGTGGGACCAAGAATACATCCAGGTGATCTTTAGTGACAAATCGCGTTTCTGCCTGGAGATGCACTATGGTCGTGCAAGGGTGAGAATGCGACGTGGTGAAAGACGCAATCCACAATTTGACATGGTATGGGGTGCTACAGCGTATGATAGCAGATCTACCTTGTCATTCCATATCCTCACACCATCCAAAACGACATTTTCCAGAAAGATAATGTCATGTTGTCATACAGAAAAACACTTTTATCAGATCAACCGTTTACCCTTGCCAATAAAATCGCCGGATCTGTCACCTATTGAACATGTCTAGGACATTGAAAAGTTCATTAGTATTCAAAACTCTAAAAAGAGGCTGTAGTTTCATGGATTTTGAGCTAGTTTATGTTCAACTGTGATTTTGTTACAATCATCATGTCGCAAAAAGAAAACGTTTGTCTCTGAAATACGGAATATATATTATTGTGGGAAGCAAAAAGTTCAGTACCAGTCAGTCAGTCAGTGGTTGCGCGGTTTAAGGCGTTAGTACTACTATCGTCGGTGTGGGTTCGATCCCCGCAGCTGGCAGATGGGATATCAGCTATATTCGTGGAGAGGATTGGCACTGTCTTTGGAAGAATGTTAGCTTGGGTCAATGTGAGAGATTGATACCTGTCGACATTTGACTATCTTCTAATTAATGAGGTTTCGTGACGTTTCCCTCATTCCTACATTGAATGGTGGTTAGGGCCTATCAACGTAAGTCGTTCCTGAGCGCAAATACGGCCTGCTTAATAATCCCCTCTCTCGAATAAGTCTCCGACTTCTGGGCTAATCGTGATTAGAATGAGGGTAGAGATATTATTATTATAAAAATAAGTTCGACTCTTTGAAGATTTCAAATCAGAACAGAGGAAAAATCTACCTATCTATCTAAATCATACAATAAAACATTGAAGCAATTTTTATTATTGAAAGAAAAGTGGCAACCAGTGTAGGAGAATTTTGGATATGGATAATATTACCTATATTTATTTTACAAATTTAGAGAGGAACATAAATAATTTAGAAAGTTGGTATAACAATAATCAACTCTTTATGGATATTTCTAAATGTAAAGATGTTCCTATACAAGGAAATTGAATCCACTGTAGTTTAATTATTATTTTAACCCTGTTCAACTTGTTCGGACCAATTCTATTAGAGACCTAGGGGTGCACTTTCACCAAAAATTTGCTTTCAGTGAGCACGTTATATTAACATGTGCATTTCAAAATGTAATATTAGGTATTACACATTTTGATAAATGCTCCAGTCTTGATAGCAATGCTTAATTTTTTCGTACGTAGACAAAATAAAGGAGCAGTTCAGACTTTCTATAATATCAACCAGAGAACTAATATATTAATGAAATCGCCTATTTATGTTATGGGTCTTAATTATCATAAAATAGCTTTTATCGATATTTATAATTGCTCTTCAACTAAGCTACTTGACATAGTTAAAACTTTTATGTTATAGTTTGACTTTATTTTATTTATTTGAAGGTTTTATTTCATTTTCTGCTTGTGAATATTCAGTTTTAGTATTGTATGCTTTCTTTCTTTTGATTACTACTTATAGTTGTCCTGTTATTGATTTTTTATTTGTTAAAGCATTGATGAGAATAAATAAATAAATGCGTACATATAAGCATATCATCCTCGCATATTATTCCGTGTGACATCTGACATTTCTATACACTGACGTAGATAGTGGTTATTTACAGAAACTTCTTCTTAACCACAGACGTTCGGTAGTATATTATTTGATAAAAACAATGATCCTAGGGTTGTCAAATGTGAACCAGTTCAGTATGCTTCAAACTTTTGATTGGTGTTACTATTTAACAGACAATAAAATGAGAACCCACTTCGTTTTCTTATTATTTTCAACTGGTGTACACGAAAAGTGTTTTGTCTTCTCAGTATTTCACGCTTACCCGACTTCTAGTTCAATTAAATCACACACTAATATAGCCGCATCTAAATACGGCGTCCTTTTTGAATATTATGTTTTCTTTTACTAGCCATTTCATATGAGAAAAACATCTGCATATTATGAATGTACCATTTGGAGATCTTAGCTTATGTTTTAACCACCTATACTACCTAGTTTGTAACCTATTTTTCTTGAAACACCCTGTATACAAACTTAATTAACATTTTATGATAAATTATAATAGCAAAGACTATTGTAGTTCATCATAAAACACATTTACCTCTTTCAAAATTCTAATTATTAACCATTACCGCGGGATTCCCCCAGCTCTGCCATTCGCCGCTTCATCCCCATTAAAAAAAACCACTTTACACGCTGCGGCGTTACGCCAACAACCGAAGCCTACTGGGAGAACGTCTGCGTCCAGAATAAATAATAGCCCATTAAGAACCCGGGCCAAAACCAAAAAATAAAAAATTGGAAACCGTCAGCCGATATTATCATTGCAAATATTTAAGGGTGTTTCTGGGAAAGGCTATCGGATTTGAATTATCCACGTGAAAAAAATGTTTGTATTGGTCCCTGATATTTTGTTTTTGCTATTTTGCTATTGAGTTGTTCCGAATCATAGCTTTATTTTTAGTTGCCTACAAAGATTAGCCGTGAAATTAGCTACTTAAAAGCATTGGAGATGTATACTTCAAATTCAGTTAAGTTCACTTAAGAGTGCTCTACACCAGCTAATTGAGTCTGCGCCGAATTTCCTTGCTACTTACACCATTTTGTTACAGGAAAAGAAAATTTAATATCAACTTAAAATTCACAGAGATGTAAAATAGTGTATTTAAATTCCTCTTGAGGCAGATTAACCATCAAGGCTCTCAAGGGGTGGATTTCGGCCTTAAATTAAAAATAAATTTAAAAAACGTTATTATATGGGTGAAGAAAATGGAGTATTATCAAAATTGTCAGGGTAGTTGTAGAATAGAGCAATAAAGTCCCCCCTGGAAGCACATTCAATTGCAAGGCTCCAAAAGGGCGAATTTTGACTTGAAATAAAAATAAATTTATAAAACGTTATCATATGGGTGATAATATATAAATTGTCAGGGTAGTTGTGGAATATAGTAATAGTCCCACCTGGAAGCACATTCATTTGCAAGGCTCTAAAGGGGCGATTATTGACCTCAAATTAAAAATAAATCAAAAACAATTATCATACAGGTAAAGAAAATTCAGTATCCACTAAAGGCAGATTAACTAGCAAGGCTCTCAAGGGATGGATTTTGACCTTAAATTAAAAATTATATTGGTTGCGTGGTTATCGCTAACAAAATTTTTATTTTTAACTACAACAGGCTAACTTCGATTTTTATCTTCTGAATTTTTCACACGCTGTGAGTCACCCCTTGTATTTCACCTTTTGATTCGATTTAACAATCAAGAGCTACTGACTTTGGTGTTGGAAACTCATTGACGTTTAAGAAATTGAAATTACAAAAATTACAAATTTTTGGAAACATTTATATTAATAATAATAATATCTCTACCCCTCATTCTAATCACAGGATTAGCCCAGAAGTCGGAGACTTGTGCGGGAGAGGGGGCGGCATATTATTATTAAGCAGGCCACATTTGCGCCCAGGAACGACTTACGTTGGTAGGCCCTAACCACTATTCAGTGCAGGATGAGGAAAACCTGGAAAACCTCATTAATTAGGATTTCATAGGAAAAATTGTACATGTAATTGTTTTACATAAAAGTGGATAACTTTGCACTGTGTGAACTTTAATTCTAAAGCTACTTGCCAAAAATAGGTTCTGTACGACGAGTATGCAGCTCAAAATTAATAATTTACTAATTTCAATATGGCGACCTAACTATAGAACGCTTAAGAGGCCTGAGAATTGCAAAAGAACAGTTTATTGACGAACTTTTATTTTTACTAATCTACTCGTACCAGATAATCATATTATGTAAAAATTAGAATAACTTAAAAGTTGTTCATAAGTTCACATTAGATTCAATAAAAACAATATGTTATTGTCTGTAATTATTTATTGGTGGCACTTTTTTGTTTATTTGATTAAAATACAACCCTTACGTCTAAAGGATAAGTCAAGGGGTTAATTTTATAAAATTTGTTTTGAATAGTAGATTTAAGCTCATCCACACTATAGTTTTAACCAATTACCAGTTTCTACACCTCAGCATTAGAGGAAATGGAAAACGTCTGTACAAAACTAAAAAAAAAAATTTCGTAATTACGTATCTACGAGTATAACGATTTATACATTTTTATCTAGTTTACTTTCTGAAAGAATGGGAAAGTTGCATGAATTTTATATTGGTTCGAAATGCATTACAGGGTAATCTTTCAAATATTAGAACATATTGTGTCTGGCGGCAATAATCACATAATAATTAAAATATTTAACATTAATAAATTGCCATGGAATATAAACAAAACGATGTGGTCGAACACGCGATATTATTGGTGTGACGACACGACGTTCAACGCGGTTTCCGTAGATACATGTGCAGTGTTACTTGCGTTTTTATGGCATTTTGGGACATATATAGGGTAAATAATGTGTTGTAGGTAATTATATATCTACCATTCTAGTCACGTGCAAATTCCAGGATGACGGAAGCGGGTTTTGTGTAAGCACCATCGGACAATTTGCGTGGATCCATTTAATGTTATGCTTATGTACTTCATTGGTCTGAATCCCAACTTCATTAGTGCAGAAATACGGGGAATCAAAGCAAACAGGTGACTATTTTCCGTTTTTAACATTACCATAATTGTTAGTGATGATGTGGTAAACTTTAATTACGTAATTTATTACGTTGTTTACAATATAGATCCGCTGATCATCTGATTTCCCATTAAACTACTTATTTTAATTTGAAAAATAATATATAAAAGTAATGAAAAATTATATTTAACATATATTTTTACATTAATTTATTAATGTTCATTGTTATTTACTGCTGATTTTATTTCTCTGTAGACATTTAAAATAAAACTATTATGTATTACTTTGTTTATTATGTTTTCAGAATAAAACAGGTAATTTAATGTTTTGAAATCAGATAGATACAAAAATTTTATAAATGCTTCAAATAATATTGTATATCTCATATATGGTAGAGGCATATACAGAACATTTCATTTCAAGTTTGCTTTACCATTGATTTTCTAAATGCCCTGTACACAATCAGCCTAATAGAAAAGTTTATTTGATTCTTTACAACTTTATATTTGTCACGGTGAAATATTTTTTATTAGGCGTTTTATGCTGTATTTCATTCCATCCATTTGCCCAATGATGATGCACTTTCTGTGCTCATTTTACGAGTCTATTTTGCAACTTTAGTCAATACCAACGTCTAGTTAACACTTAATAATATCACAAAAGACGAATTAAGTCTTTTAAACGTATGTACTGCTTTGCCCGAAAGCTTAGAAATCGTATACCTACATATATAGAACAATACTGTATTATACAAGTACGAACGTCATCTGACGTCACAGGTTTTTGCTGTGGCGGCGACCGTTTTTGGGAGCGTGGCTGTACTAAAATTTTAAATATAGTTTTTAAGCATATTATTCCACGAAATTGTCTAGGACAACCTACATTTCTATTAAACTAAGACATTTTTCTTCTCTATCTCCATTAAGTACGTATATTGAAATTGATATCTGAATCACATGTGAGCAGAGAAGTATTGGATGGAAGATTGTATATTTTATTGTTTCCTATAATATGAATATTTAGTCAAAGGACAAGTGAAACTGGTGCACAACACAAACAAACAATGTTAGACGGGAATAATGAACCTCACCTGTACTTTAAAGGAATTAATATAAATTCCTCGGCTTATATTTAAAGTGGGATTACTTGACACAAAGTAAAGGCATTTCTTGGTGTCGCGAAATTAATCAGACCACTAGGTCGTATCCTTCCCGAGGCAGCCATTCCGAGCCACGGCAGAGCAGAGGTATTACGGGGGCAAAAACAGGGGCGGTTCGGCGCCGTTTTTGCCGCGGACGGGGAAAATCAAAGATGATTTATTATGATAAGGTCAACCGTGGAGGACTTGCCCCATTACTGGGAACTTATTCATGCCGTCCCGTTGTGCTTAACAGGTTTTTCCCCATAAAACATGTTAAGTACGCCATCCATTAACTTTAACGATCTTTTTGTTGGAGATGTACGCCAGTTATTTTGTACGGCCATATCGGCACTTTTATAGTTTTTCTGCTACGCCACCCTCATTGTTTTCTAAACAATAAAATTAGTAGGTACTGCTAGTAACGGGCAATATTCAATAGAATAGGATAGAACAGAACAGTGTTTATTAACATTACGTTTTATATAAACCTTTGAAGCAGGTCACAATTTTAATGTTAAACACTACAGAAAACACTGAATTTGTGAAAGTGATAATTAGAAACATTAATATAAGTATACGTATACGCATACAGCACAAAGAAAATGTGACAAACAATTTAAAAAAAATTTCAATGCGTAGTAACACAATGCTTACGATTAAATAAATGTCAAGGTATTGTATACAGGTGAATTTGTATGTACAAGTCAACAAACAGTAACTTAAATAAGTGACACTTCTATAGAGTAGAAGCTATATTTGAGAAGAATATTTTTAACCAACACCGTGTTTACCAGCCTAAGCTCATAAGATAAGTGATTGAACAAATTAAAATTAAGGGAATGTTTTACACTCAGAGCTAAATTATATTGATGAATATCAGCTTTTTTCTGTGGACAACACGATGGTTTTTTATTACTTAGTATTTAAACACGAAACACTTTTCAGCTTCTCTTAATAATTTACCCACTGGGTGTAGGTTTTTTATGTAATGTACGTAAATGGTTTATTACTCGGTTTATTATTAGATACGTTGGAGTTTTGTGATTTCAATGTAACTAAGCTAATTTCTTTGCAGTCATAACAGCTACATTTGCTCAGAGGAAAATCCACACGCTGTCGGTTTAGCTTTCAGAGGCAATTTGTTGTCAACGTATGGGCAGGAGTGTACGGGTATCGTTTGAATGGACCGTATTTTCTACCGGAAAACCTGAGTGGACCGCGTTACTTGCAATTTTTTATATAATTATTGATTAATATTATTTGATTTCATTGGATATTAATATTTTAAATTATCATTGGCTGAAGTTGAACTGAGCAAGAAAAAATGATATTCGAAAATAGTCAGTACAACCGTTTATTTGTGATCTCTAAAACCTAGGTAGGTAGGTACTAGAAAAATATTTCAACTTGGCAACATTGCATCAAGTCGACATCGAGTTGAACTGTGAGCTATAAACGACCAAGGCTGTGAGCGGTCAGTAACAGTCTGAAAAGGGGATTTAAATAATGATTTGAAAATATTTTTTTTCGGCGTAAATATGCATTTAGATTTTTTTTAATCGCGTATTCGCATTATACTCATTATTCCCTATCTCCTCTCAAAATTAATGACATGACTGACTCACCTTGTATAATAAATTCAAAAAAATAATAAACATACAACAAGCGACATGAATATGTTATAATACAATTGAACAATAATTACCTACATACTACAAACTCCGTGTTACATTTTGGAAAGTATTTAACAGTTCTACAACTTTACAACAAAACTGTTAACTGACTTGAGGGTAAGATGCGGGTGTTTCGCAAACATAAGACTCGCTTCTCTTTAGTTTCAGAATTTACATGGCTCTTTGTTATATACGAGCCATATAAAGTTGCAGATGTATTCTCTCACCTTAACTCCGCACAAACTCGTCAACTTTTCGAATATTCATTAAATTTACATAAGAGGGACGCTTAACATGTAATGCTGCTTTAGAACATTCAGACTTAAACTTTGCGTCAGGTAACATATCCCTCGAAACAACGTCTGAAGTGTACACGATATAAATTTAATTATTTATGAAAGCTTCAATAGTCTATTAACTTTATCTGCTATAAAAGTTAAAACTACTTTTCTAAAGAACCGTCGACTATATGTAGCAGCAAATAACTCAAAACTAAGTTCAAAATTAGCTAAAAAGAGGTAATTCTTTTTCAAATTTACAATCAAAATATACTGGAATTTTTAGTTCTAAAATTGCAGATGATTTAGCTGTGAAAATAGTCATAATATATATACAAAACCATTTTACAAATTGCTATTTTGGACATGGTAAAATAATATGGTGTATACGTGTAATGTTTTATTTGCGAAAATGTTGAAAGTGTAACAATATTTACAAAAATCTTAATAGGTAGAATCTAGAATTTTAATTATTATTATCAACAATAAATAAGATTACATTTTTTTAGTCTAAGATGGAAGTTACCCAGATTTATTATTTTAAAGTCTTTATCATACAGGGTGTTAAAAATTAAGGCATTAAGTTGTAACGGTTAGCCCGCCTCTGGTAGACTAAAAAAGCTAAATATGTTTCAAGGACACTATTTTAAGAGGTCCTTACTAGTTTCTATCACATTAAATTTTTATAAAATTATATTGAGTACTTTAAAAGTTATTCAAGAAAAACCAGCGGCGTCCTTCAGAGACACAAATCTCCGTAGGGAGGGGCTGTGCACCCGAGAAATTTCCCACATTTTCCCGGAGACCCTGTAATTCCCAAATACACTTGACATTTTTTATCTTTTACTTCTATTCTAAAATTAACAATAGCTACAGTAATTGATTTACACCAGAATTTAACATATTTACACTAATATTTGCACTATTGCAAGTAAATTCTACCAAATATTTGTTAAAATATCTTACTCAAGAGTCTTTGTAAAATTTACCAAATCGCGATGGAGTAAATTTTACCCTTTTCTGGACAAAAAATAGTGTCAATTTCTGCAAAATTTTACCCGCCTATTTTTGCTGCGTATGGTTGGGAAGGAGGTATACCACTACCTTCCCTTCGAGAGTGCGGTGGGAGAGGGCAGAGGACATGTTTCCCCCGGGATCTCTGATATGCTATACAGATGGATCCCGGGTAGGGAATGAGTTTTATGGGGCAGGAATATATATGGAAAACCTGGACATCTGCCAGAGTTTTTCGCTGGGCACGTACCCACGGTTTTCCAGGCAGAGGTTTTTGCTATTTTGATGGTAGCAGGCAAGAAAGAACTAAGGAATTGTGTGGAGGAGAAAATCTTCATCTGCTCTGATAGTCAGGATGCACTCAGGGCAGTTATCTCTCCAAGGACGAGATCTAGTCTTGTTCAGGAGTGTGGAGATACCCTGGAATCCCTGGCCAGACAAAGGGAGGTAGAGTTGGTCTGGATACCTGGCCATAAGGGAATCCCCGGTAATGAGACGGCTGACTTGTTAGCTCGTCTCGGATCTGGGACAGTTTGCCAGGGACCCAAACCCATTCTTGGGATTACGCGAGGTAGTATGAATAGTCTAATAATAAATCTAGGACGATGCTGTTGAGCATTTGAACTTGATAGGCACAGAGGAGAGTCCCTTATGTCCAAAATGTGGAGAGGGGGAGGAGACCTCTATCTCTAGGATATTGTGCGGCCCTTGGAAGACTAAGGTATAGGATCTTTGGCACCGAGGAGCTGCAGAGGGAAGAGATGAGGGGCCTACCATGGACCGCGTTCATCAGGGCGTCGGGTAGGTTCGAGGAAGGCCGAGGGCGGATAGTGGAGAGATGATGGGATGCTAGGGTAGGCAGGAAGGGCCTACGTGTGGCCTAATTGCCAGGATGATGCCGCCCGCACACTACTACTACTACTTGCTGCGTAGGGAAGATAGAATTCCATCAAAATATTGAACTATTGGTGAGTTTATAAAAAAATCTTAATCCTAACTTAGTCCTAACTTAGCCTTAACCTTAACCTTAGTCTTAATCTTAATCCTAAGATTTTGACACTGTTTATAAATATTTTGTCGTAACTTAACCTTTATTTTGTCTCTACAAGCCCTGGCCAATCGCTGACGCCGTAGAAGGCATGTAGAAGGAAATGGAGCACTTTCGCGCAGGCGTACTTATTTGGTCTTAGTCTTAGTCCTAAGAAGTTCAAAGATAGGAACTTTCAAGGTCAGGTCTTAAGACCTCCTTAGGACTAAGACTAAGTTACGACTTTTATAAACGTACACATAGAAATATGTACATTTAACTTCTTAGGATAAAGACTAAGGCTAAGTTAGGACTAAGTTAGGGTTAAGACTTTTTTATAAACTCACCATATATTTTCTACTGATATTCGCCCTGAAAATACCATCAACTAAAATTAAAAACTCACCAATTACCCACCAGCAGCAATTCATCACGTTCAGTTTCTGTACGCTACATTTCCCTTTATAATGGATTACATTAAAAACATTTGCGTATCATTTACCGTGTTCTTTTCAAGCAGGTACATTGCCAAGCCGACTACATTTATTTACTAGCTCAGTCTCAAGATCCTCCCATAAAAATTAAATACTCTTTCACTTAAAAGGCTTGCCGCTGTAGAATATTTATGAGTAATCCGGCTAGTGAACCTGATCCGTTGCAAAGAGAACGTCGTTAGTTGCTGAAGCAAAGAGCAAGGCTCCTAATATAATATGTAAAAACTATGTCAAGTGGGTCGTGGAAGGGCAGAAGAAAAGACGGATTATTGCGCTTCCTGGGAAATGTTCAGCTCCAAAACTATACCCACTTAACATATTCCCTTCCTTTTAAGAACATCTCTTAGCAGGAGCAAAAGAACAGACAATGTCTCACAGAGTTGTTACGTATGTAACAAGGTGTATAGAAAATTCGCGCTTATCAAGACGTTTATAAATTCTAAGTCTAGTCATTATACTAAGAACTGGTATTTTCAATTAGTTAACAAATTCACCACCGATCAAACTATACAGAGTGTGGCATTTTTAATGCAGAAAATATAACATACTGATTCCAAGAAATTCCAGAATATGAAAGTCATATCAAAAAGTCATTTATTTGACGTTTTGTCAATAAAATTGAACTTCAATTTTGTAGTGGAAACATAAATTCTAGTACGGCCCTGGATAAAATATCACTAATTAACAGCTATGACCTAGTGGTTGACTATCCGAGAGCCGTAGCAATGTTGTCAGATGGTATAATTTTACGGGAATTTGTAAAATGAACAAACAAAGAGATAATGGGTTTTCATATAACTGATATAAAAGCAAGTTATTTTTACTTTAGCCGCAATTAAAAGTGTTGATCTTGTAGTGTTTCTTCTTTGCCCGATTGGTATTTCTTTTCACTTTTATTGCAGTCTTTGACTTGCTTATTATAATTTTTAGTTACCTGATTTTTCAAAGTTTGGCATCCCATAAAAAATACTCAACAGATATTTGTCGATCAAATTTAGTATATGCGTATTTAATGGATGTTAAATAGCTTGATCTTTTTATTAAAATATGCTTAATACCACTTTTTGGAAAAACCATCCTTTTAAAGCGAGATACACATTATACAGTGTGGAAGAAAAGTATGGAATATATTCATTATTTCTATACCAACAAAGTTTAATGAAATTCCCTCTTTTTAAAATTTTGCACGTCTCCATAATTTACCGTTTCGAACAACTTTTTCAAGTAACATTTTGCTGTATTTTCAGTAGAAAAGGCACTTTACCTGAAACGATAACAGTTTTCAATAGCTGCACTATTGCTAAAGTTGAAGGAATAAAGTGTTGAAATTATACATTTTTGAATTCAGCAAGTTAAGCTCTACAAGAATCCGATGAAAAAATATAGGGGTTCTATTTAAAAAAATATCCGATGACGTCATCACGCGAAAACAAATGAACATCGGAAATGCGTTAGTATAGAAAAAGGAGTCATTTTAAAAAGCAAAATCGATGGGTCCGAGGAAATTTCATTAAACTTCGTTGTTATAGAAATAATGAATTTATTCCATACTGTTCTTCCACACTGCATACTTGAGATTTTTTGTAAAATACCAAGGCATTTGTTTGTGCGTTTACAAGCGTATTCGTCTAGTGGTATCCTTATTACTACATTTTGTTTACAGATTTTTCAGCTGCATTTGTTAGTACTACAACTTTAGCAATTTTTTTCTTTCTTAAATTAAGCTTCAATTGAAAACTAGTGGAGAATATTTTTTTGTGCAAACAAAAACGGTACTTCTGAAAAATACTGAAAAATAAGACAAAACCAGTATGCCTAGTATGCATAACTAGTGCCCTCTGTGACGCTTGGCAAAACTACTTTATGAATAATGTTCAGGCATATTATCTACAACCCTAATTTCAAGGGGTCCCAAGGCTCCCAGAAATAAGGGAATATGGGTCGAATAGTTTCTCTCTCTTTCCTAGTATTTATAAATCATTCTGTAGAATGCTTTGAATTTTCACTAAAACATATGTCGGCTAAATTTTCTAAATATTTGTGTTGAGTTCAAACACTCTTGAAGTTAGAATTTCCAAATTCCAGAACAGTATTGGGAAAATTTTGGTGTGGGAATAATGATCTACAATAAGTATTATTTAAACGTAAGATTACTGACTAGTCAGGTATGAATATAATATGATTTGAATATAAAAAATATATAGGGTGACTCAGAACATATAAAAAAAATGTGGGAATAAATGCGTCATGAAAAATTAAGTCGATACCGTAAAAAAAATTGTAAAATACCTACTTTCCGAGAAAAAAATTATTCAAGTTTTAGTAGTTTCAACCATTACATCGCTGAGCTACTGTAGCTTCCAGCCAGACAATTTAAAAGATCAGATTACTTGTCGTATTAACTTTTTTGTGATGCAATTACATTAGTTTATCAAATATCAAAAATGATGAAGTGAAAATGCATTAGCAGAACATGTTCCCGGTAAGCATGTGCCAAATACAGCTACTTTTACTTGGTGTGTAGTGAGTGCAAGTGTAGTGCAAACGCAGGCGTGACGCAACTGAATCGTGGAACAGATGGAGGTCCAAGGCGTTCACGGCATATTGCAGGAGGACACGACGCTCAATTGTATCCGTATCGATTATTACAGTGTGTCCAAGCATTAATACCAAGGGATTGCAAGAGGAGGACTGGTACTTTGGCCAGCCCGATCCCCTGGCTTTAAATCATTAGGATTTATTCAAGTGGTTTTTTTAGTGGGATAAAGACCAAAAATAAAAGATCACTATATTTATTTCCTTGCCGGCGTTTCGGTGTTATTTCACAGCATCTTCAGGGCTCTACAATATAAAAGTACAAAAATGTTTTTTTTTTAAATAAATTAATTAAACAGTTAAAATATAAAATAAAAATTTTGTCAATAAACACAAATCAATTTTTACAAGATTAAATATTTCAAAATAAATACATATAAAATATTTAGTCCTGATCCTGTCACAATTACAATAATAAAAAAACAGATTAAAAGACAAAGAAAAATTATAATAATAAAAAAAACCTGCAACCACCAAGTGGCAGCAATATGTTGAATATGACATATAAATAACTTTTATTATTTTTTTTATCAATTCACCGTAATTTTAAATGTCCTTCGTCTAAAAATATAGTGTCAAACATCAAGAAGATTATATCTAGATACTTATAAATGTACTTATGACCCATGAAACAAAATAGTGCGGTTTCCCTTTTCCCGCAGTAAGGGGAAACCGCACTATTTTAAGCAAACACTTCTTAATAAATCTTAAAATAAATAACTAAGCAATCCTCTTATTAGCAATTTGTACTAAAAATCTTACAAGTATTTAAAACGACTTAAAATAGCAAGGCTCGTCCTTGTCCTGCTGCGACACATTTCTCCGCACCAAACACAAATCTACGACCCCTAATCGAGAAGAAATGGCCTTTATACCGCAGGTGTGAGGCGTTCCTCCCTTAATCCGACAAATAACACCAGGGAAGATAAAAAACGATTCTTACCGGCGAAATTGCTTATGTGGCTTCGGAATAATCTGAGATAATTGGGGCCCTCGGTTATCTTAACCTAATTTAGGGGCCTTATGGACGATAACAATGGGACGTTGCCTCCCGGAAACGATTTCTATTCGGTTAGTAATTACCCACACGTGTCGCCAGAGATAATTCGTCTCCAGAAGAACGAATGGCGTTATTGTCAAGGATAATTAAGATTTCCTCGTTGAAAAGGCGCTTATTTCTGCTGTAATGGAAGCAGTTAACGTATTTTGAGTATGACATAGTGGTCGATAGTACTTCGAAAAGAAGTAGGTACTACTGAAACAGTTTGCATTTTGTGCTTACAATTTTGTCGTAAAATAAACTATAGATTTAATAAAACATTTAAGTACGATTGTGGTAAATGCAAAAGTATTATAGTAATTGGGTTGTTGTAAATTTCAATATAATTATAAATAGCAAGGAATCGCCTCTACTACTACTATTTTGGAAGTAGTAAAATAATATGATGATATGAAATTTTACACGATTTATTTGTAAAAATGTTGAAAGTATAAAGTTATTTACAAGAATATTAAAGGGTAAAATCTAGAATTTTAATTATTTGGTTAAATATATACCCGCATAAGTAATTAACCAAATCATGTGATATCATTAAAATAATACATAAACCTACTTATTTGTACAAGTCAATATGATACATATTATACGAGTGCACCCATAAAGACATACCTAATGAAAATGTGGTTAATGTTTTTTAAATTAAGTATGGAATACCTTTACAGATAGCGTAATTTTTGACAAATACATGTAGTAACTTTTACAAAATTACGAGTAAAAGTAAAATATAATACACAAAATGCAACGTAGTGGGTTTGAATTTCAACGGTGATGTCATAACGTTTCTAATAAAAATCAGGTGTTTGCCAGTATACGAGTATCCACTTATTTTATTTTTAAGCTTATTTTTAAAAAATTCTTGTAACTTGTCAATATGAAATTATAATATCTATATAAAATTATTCAGAAATAGTTCACCTGTCTTCTACTTCTATGAACTTAAGAAGAAAAAACTATTACCTATAAATTCAGTTTTAGTAGCTATATACAGAGTGTAACTAATTGCATGCGCCAAACTTCACATAGTAATATGACACTTTAAAATAAGAAGTTTATAATAATTATTACCAGTCTTACCGATTAAAACCTAGCGTTGATCTTAATGTCATTGATTTAACATTCGTAGTATAAAGAACCTTATAAACATATTTTAATTATGCAATAGAAGAACAGATATTTTATTAAAAAAATTTTTGTTATAATTATTTTTTTTTTATTTACTTAAAAATATTAAAATAAGAAAGAATATAAAAATTTTTATCAACCTCATTCATAATTCCATAGAGTTACCCCGACAATTGCTTTATTATCTCTAAATGGTAGGCATAGGCATATCAACTTTAGAAAAATATTTATTAAATAAATTTGAACCTATCAGAACAGAGGATTAAGTAGTTTAGGTGATGGTACGTATAAATGACAGTCCAAACATTGATATACAAAAACTGAATTGTGCTGATTTTATTATTATAATAATATCTCTATCCCTCATTCTAATCACGACGATTAGCCCAGAAGTCAAAGACTTGTGCGGGAGAGGGGGCGGCATATTATTATTAAGCAGGCTGCATTTGCGCCCAGTGCAGGAATGAGGGAAACCTGGAAACCCTTATTAATTAGGGGGGTAGTCAAATGTCAACCGGTATCAATCTCTCACATTGACCCAAGCCAACATTCTTCCACCCTACCATACCCGCAGAGAGGGTGCCAATCTCTCCACGAATATAGCTTATACGAGTATACGGTCTGCCGGGGGTCGAACCCACAGTGATCTAGTCACCTCTATTCAAGTACTGACGCTTTAAACCGCGCGACCACTGACCGATCCATTATTAACTAAATTTTCTCCATAGTAAAACAGCATACTATGCTATAAGTTAAAAAAAAACTTTTAGAGAAAAGTATGAAAACACTTTTTTATATCTGGTTATGAGAAAAAAAATTAGCTATATATTTGTTTGAAAGGGTATAGAAATCATCCTATAAAAGTCAACACACACGCACACATTTCAAAGTATAGCTTTAAATTACATACAATTATACGGATTACATATAGTGTAAAGGGTGTTCATTTATATTTTGACACTGATAAGCTTTATTACAAGAATCAGAAATAAAAAAATACAAAAGTTATTTCCATATCATCTCTTTTAGATTAATTTAAATAAACAAATAAATGTCAAAAAGCATAGGGGCATTCGCATTTATTTATATTAGGAAGAGTTCAAAAGGTGAGTCGTACAACTTTTGTATCATTTATTTCTTTTCTGAATGTCAAAATATGAAATAAAGAACACCCTGCACATTTTGATTAAAATTTACACCAGACGGAGTAGTTTTTAACGCATGTAGTTTGAAAATTTACATCACATACAGTAACTGATTTACATTATTGCAAGTAAATTCTATCAAATATATGTGAAAATACATTACTCAAGCATTTTTGTAAAATTTACCAGATCGCGATGGAGTAAAATTTACTCTATTTCCATGCGGACTTCCCTACACCAAAAATGGTGTAAAATTTTACCCAATTTTTTTAATGTGTAAAACTTTGACCATATTTTGTAATAAATGTCAAAATGTAAAATTTAAAATGCGGGTATAATACAAAATAACAATAGAACACTTAGACTATTAGTACTATAAAAACAAAATTATAGTATTAATTACTATAACTGCTAAAAAATCCCTAATTTGAATTAAATAAAACGAAAATTGGTTCGGAAAAAAGTCGTAGAAGGCCGTGGAGTGGTAGATTAGCCATAGTGGTAGGTTGTAGGATTTAATCTGAAGGATGTGAAATACGCAGAATCTGTTTATATTTTATTTCACTCATGGAAACAACCCTATTCAATTTTCTCCATCGTTCAAAACTGCTAGGTATAAAAAATGTTACCGTAAAACCGTTTACATCACCTGTGCACATTTTTTGACATATCTGATAAAACAGTACCGTTCTCACACCCCATCCAGTGCGTCAGACGAACCATTTTTCAAATTCCTGGAATGCGTCGCGGCTAAAGTTCTCGAGCAAGCCCTAGGCGCTTGTATTCAGGCGAATGGCCTTCTATATCAATATTAGCTATCCATTATGGTATAAAATATATGATCGGGCCGCCGGATTGAGCATTCACTGGAGGGATTCATGAAGCGTAGCATATTTATTGGCTGGCGCATGAAAAAATCAAAGCGAAGATAAGTGAAGCCTGACATTTTCTGCTCACGATCAAACATCGGCAAAGTTGTTTCGTATGGGATTAAAGTTCAAAGGATAAGGGTTTTACAAGTCACCTATCGCTCTTGTAAAATACCCCTTCTTTATTTTCCTTTCGGATTTTCTACACTATATTTCACATGAGTACGTATGTACAAAGCAACACTAAGGCGGGTATTCAGAGCGGGATGTTTGACCACGTAGAAATTCATAAAGGGAATATGTGATGTCGGCGCGTAGTCGGAGGGGTAGATCGGTGCCAATTTAGGGGAACACAGAGCACATCCCAGCTAACAATTTCTTGTTCTGTAAAAATTGTAAGAACGTTTCCAGAGCAAATTTTATAGAGCAATGTTTGTTCTAAGAACATTTTCAAAACGTTCTTAGAACACTTATACCTTAAAAATGGGCACCGTTCTATAGAACCTTTTAGGTCTATAAGCGGTTCTGTAAAGCTTGCAGGAAATAATTATAGAAGTCTTAAAGAATTTTTATAACACAGTTACAAGTTATCTCATCAAAATTCTATAGATCTTTGTTATACAATTTTTGTTTTGCATGGTGTTATATTTATAGAACTTTAAAATCGTTTAATTGTATCTTTTAAAACCAAAATGTTTCTGTATGGCACATGTTAGAAATAATATGGATGGGCCAATAAGAACCAATAAGATGGGCCTAATCAGCCTGCATAGAAGTACTTACTTACATTATTACGAATTGATTAGTTTGTTTGTCCATCAGGGAGCAGTACATTATAATGCGGACGAAGTTTTTTCGTGAAATATGTGGTACATAATGGTAATTTTTTGACGCGCCCTCAGTTAACCTTATATTTCCTATGATGCTGGAAATTTAATAAAAAAATTTTTTTTCTAAATTGATGAATTTAACAACCAACTGTACATAAAATAGTCAGAAAGTAAGTATATCCATATTATTGATATCATTTCACCCATTTATATTGTACATATTTTTAATTAAGATTGTTTTTTTCCTTCTTCACAATATGGCGACAGAAAGAAAGGCTTCATCTTGTACTTCCAATGGATTCTCACTAATATGACATTTTTGTGTCGATTGCAATTATTATAGAGCAAATATGCTAAGCAACTACTTAATATTCACAGTGTTGTCATATTTTATTGTGGTAATTTCACTTATTTCAATCTTATTTAATAAATCTATTCAAATTCTTTAACTTCACAATCTAGAAGTGCAAATGTTTAAGGTTTGGAATGGTCTAAATTAAATATGTTACTAAATTTCTATAAGAAAATCAATTTCTCTTAGCAATCAAATAAATTTTATCTATCGTAATGAAATTTTCTTTCTACAGGCAGATAATAATTTTTAAAAGTCACGACTATGTTATACAAATTTATTATACTTTGATCAAAATATTTCGTACTATTATAGGCAGGTCTCGTCAGATGGGGCTATGGGAAACCTACATATATAAAAAATAGTTCTATAGCGTTTCTTTATGGAACAAAAAGGCTTTTGTTACTTATTTACTCTATAATGATTTTATAACAACTGTATTATTATTCTCTACAACTGCTTTAAAGAGCTTTTTCTCTTAAGTTCGATAGCAGCTTCCATATTTGTAATTTGTTTTCCGCAGCAGAATTGTAACTTAACAACGCCTTATACAACAGTTCTATAATTAAACTGTAAGCGACATTACGGAATAATTTTATAAGAGTGTCACAGGAGATGGTATAATTCTATAAAGCAGTATATTGCATCGGTTTTACAGTAATTTGATTCTATAAGCACCGTTGCTGTAAAATTGTGTTATTGTACACACTTATAGGGCTACATTAGCAGTTATCTTATAAGTGCTCTATAAATTATGCTCTAAGAACGTTCTTGCAACAAATTTAAAAAACAATTCAGTTTCTGAAGGCAAAATAGTCTCATGTGCCACATTAATGCAACAATTTAGTATTCTAAATACAACTATAAAATATTAACAGAATATAAAAGTCCTATTACTCTAAATTTATAGAACTACTTTGCTAGCTGGGGTGCAAAAAAACGTAGGAATTTGAAACACATTATAATCACAATAAAATATGTGTTTTGTAAATACCTACACATGATTAATTTGAAGAAAAAATATTGTTTCTACTCCCTACACGGAAAATACTATACTATTCAGGAAGGAAAATAGTATTGTTCCTCCCTCAGGAGGAAAATACTTTGGCTCCCTCGGGAGGCAAACAAGTAGAAACTTCAAATAGCTGTAAGAGTAGTGTATTTTCTTTTATTGATACACAAATTTCCTAAAAATGTATAATAATGGTTTTCTTTCAAACAGATTTTTTATTACTTACTTTTATTTATAAAAATTGAACCTCGAGTTAACGGCATATTTGAAGAAATCAAATGTTGGTTACAAAAAAATCAAAAGTGTTAGAACGGATATGGGAAATTTTTTCTTAAATGCCTCAGATATATCTTGTGACCAAAATAGCCACGATATTTGGAATTGTCAGTGCCATTCGCCGCGAAGAACTAGCAAATATGACGATCCACGATATAGAAGACAAATGGGATGAGCTTATTACTACCATACCACACAAGAAAACCAATGCTTCAAGAAAATTTGTGATAAACAACGAATAAACAATTAAATATGTCAATATTTGTCGAAGTTATGCTATTTCGCGTCCAAGAGATACCCCTCAAGATCGGTTTCTCTTATATTATAAAGGATATAAATATATACTAAGCAATGTGTGGGTATGCCATCTAACATCGCTGGTTACTTAGACCTCCCAAACCCCAAAGCGTATACAATAAATACATTGTTTTTGGCGCTCTTCTGCCACATTATTAACAAACTCCAATATTATACACATAAAACGGCATATGATGGGTGGAAGTTCACAGCGGTAGCTGTGTCATACATTGAGGATTTTTTGGATAACAAAAAGAAAATAGCCACTGAATTCTAAATGCATCAAATCCCTCATCAGAATTTCAAGAGAACCATGCTGAAGCAGTCAGTACATCAATAGTAACAGTATGTTCTGTGACTGAAGAACAGCATATAGCAGCTATCGTCGCTATTGCCTCAGTACTGAATTTACAAAATGTCATAAATTGTACATTTAATTTCAATGTTTTTCGTTAACATATTCTATTATTTTAAATAACTACTTAGTAATTGCATGTAGCAGTTTTTAATTTCAGTAATTGTACCAACACTAGTATAAATATTAATACAATGTAATACAAATGTCTCAATAAATAACTTATTTTGTTTAGATTTATTTGCTTTTGATTTATAATTTTTGGTCGTTTTTTTAAGGCTATAAGTATTGAAACGTTTGTAAGTGAATTCGATTTTCCCTAGATTATTTGGTAAAAAATTTAGTAACATTTTTTGCAGCTGCTACTAACTATGGTGGTGTCCCAGACACCTGAACATTGTCATCATTGTTCTTTTTATGTATGTTTTAACATATTTTATTACCTATAGGTATTAAAACGAATTCGACTTTTATCATAGAAATAAATAAATAGTGAATTAGATTGTAATGAATAAATGTTAGGTAGGTATGTATTGGTAAAAATTTATTGATTCATATTAATGAATATTGTTTGTGATTTCAGGAAAAATAGTATATGTTCCTCGTACTAAACGCACAGTATACTATAACGTCCAGTTTGTTATAACTAATTTTTCTTAAGATAATTTTTATCCAATTACGAAATAATGATAATTTGTAGACACATTACTGTCATATAAAAAATATATTATTTAAGACATTGCTTCAATAATGTGGACAAATCATAATTTTACCATATTACCATATTTAATATTAATGTCTATATTTTGATTTTAAAACTTCCTAGAGGAAAGTTAATGATACGAAATGGAATTCTATGAATTATCTATGACAATTTATTTCATACATATAAACCTATTCCGTATATCCAAATTGTTGCCGTCCTATATTTAATCATAAAACAGCAGCGGTGAATATGCACTAATATATCTATTTCTCTACATGAAATTTATTACAAGTGAAAATGGGAAATGTGCGTTAATTGTCGGTTATTGTCTGCAATAAATACGATTTAATTGAACAGATTCGCAAATAAATAATATTTTTGACAGCGCCAGAGGGTGAAATTCATAATATTAATGTTTGAAATATTAGGTAAAATAAAAACCTATTATGTCGTATTATTATTAAAAAAAAATCATTTAATAAAACACTCACATAAAGAATTTTAGAATACTTACAAGTCATAAAACACTTCAAATAATGCTAATGATTAACAAAAGATTTGATTTCATGATGAATAACATTATTTTTTAAGCCCAGCGCATGCACCATAATCAATAAAAATCATCTAATATTTTCTAATATATTTTAACAAACTAGGAAATCAAATATGTTATTTAGTACATCGTCTTTGTTCAGATTTTACTAAGAAAAAGTCAGGTACCTACTTTATTTAAACCAATGAGTTTAAAAGAAAATATTGAAGAATATGAAAACTGTTTATTTTTAATTATGCAATAGTTTGTTTATTTAATAAATGTACATTTTTTAATGCTCTGGCCAGCATCGAATAATAATAATGTAAATAATAAATAGGAATAAAGAACTGTATATTTTCTGGTGACCGGGAAAATGTGAGAAATCTATCGGGTGCAGATAGAACATGAAGAAATACGATGACAAATTCCTATAATTTTTTTTCCTACAGGCCCTTCCTACGGAGGTATGTGTCCTTGAAGGACGCCGCTGGAAATTGGTTTTTCTTGAATAACTTTTAAAATACTTAATATAATTTAATAAAAAATTAATGCAATGGACGTTAGTAAGGACCTCTTAAAATAGTGTCCTTAAAACATATTTAGCTTTTTTCAGAGGCGGGCTAATCTTTACAACTTAATGCCTAAATCTTTAACACCCTGTATGATAAAGACTAAAATATTAAATCTGGCTAGCTTTAATCTTATATTAAAAAAAGAATTTGTGTTTATTGTCGATAAAATGAACCGTTTACAAGAAAAAAAATAGTAAATTCATATTGTCACGGTATTTGCCCCACTTACACCCAAATCGACGACTGTGATACCGCGAAATACTAAAATTGACCCGATCGCCCCTACACGATTCTGTTAAACAAACAAAATGCCGTGGATCGAGACGGGACTGGAAAAATGGGGAATCGACGAGAAGCATTCGAGTCGTTCGGGAAAATGGATCTAGAGATACTAGAAAATACCTGGAATATTCGTTTGGTCTATAAAAGAAGAATAAACGGCCGAGTTAGTTAGTCTTGTATTACAGTCTGAATTGAAGTGTTTAGTTGGAGAGATCAAAGTGATTTAGATAGCGATTAATTAAATAAGTGTTTAGTTGAGTTGCAATTAGTGTTCAGTAGTGTACTGAGTAGTTAATAAAAATAAGTAATTAATTAACGGATTGTTTTTCTGGAAGTACGAGAAAGTCGGATTGAGAAATCCGTGACAATATTTTAATTATAATAATTTTTTTTCTGGACAACAAACTGCGATATGAAAGTCATTGAAACCCACATTTTCTCGGACACCCTGTATATTTCAAAATACGATAGCGAAAAGAATAAACATTATAATGTAATAAATGCTTTTAGCTCTTATTAATTTAAATACATCTAATACATATATTTGTCAATTCAATTTAATAAGGAATGCAGAAATGCATTTATTATCGTTGAATATAATTAAAAATAACCAGTATAAATTTTTAAAAAAGAAATGTTTAATTTGTAGATTATATTCATACTTCTTCAGTTACACTAAATATTGTGGTAGTAAGATCGTCTAATAGAGAACCATTGGTGGTTACAAAGAGGAAGATACTAGTGAATCTGCATATAACCAGTACTCCTGTTCAAAAGACGATAAAAGAAATTTGAAGAAACAGAGACGAGAAAAATGGAAACAAAAATATAAGAAAGATAAAGAAATACAATGCAACAGAAACTTGTCAGGAAAGTTGTGATTAACGGCAATGAGAATGAATTTTCATAATGATCATCACTATTGTGAAAGAACTAGAAGATATTTGAGTATTTCATAATAATTTGCCTAAAGATGAATTTTGATTTGCTTGTTCCTTCTATTAGAAATATATCCAAGCTTTGTATACTTCGCAGAGCATATGTTTGCGGCTTTTAATGAAGTAATTTATATTTATTATTTTTATTTATTTGCTATCATTCGTCACCTTGCTCAATTACTACAGTCAGTCAATATCCGCTGGCGAGAGAAAGATGGCAAAATTTTTACATTCAAGATGCAACTGAGTAAATCGATTCTATACCCTAGAATTGTGTTCAAGACGTCCCCAGCGTTTCTACTGTATATCGGTGACGATTAAGTTAATAGTTTTGGTGACTTAAGTGTATTTAACAGTTATGAATGTAGTTTGAATGTATTGGCTGATTCTTTCAATTTGATAATATGCATTAATTACATAGTAGTGTAATACATGCATATTTTCTTTTCATAACGTCAAAGCCTTTTATCTTTCCTGAAAAAAAAAAATTCTTCCATTTTCCACGGCGTAAACATATTCAGCCCGTCTGAGGGTTATTATATGAAATTTTGTATGGCGAAAGCCCGAGGATATTCAACTTAAGGCGGCATGAGCTAATAACGCCACATAGCGGCACTACAAAGCCGCACTTTTGGCTCTATCGTTGCGGAATTTAGAGAGCTGGGTGCACTTGTTTCGGAACACACTGCATGTATATTGCGAGATTTTGTCATCAGACATGCAAATTTGCTTCCTTGAATTATGGCGGCAATCTGACGCTGAATCTAATGGACTTAATTGCATGCTTTATTTAATAAACATAAATAAAGTTCAACATACCTTAGTGTATTAATTTTTTGTGAACTTACTTCAGTAGTAAGTACAATAATAAACACGTTTAAAATATTCATATTATTATATGCTAATATAAGATGAAGAAATGTACGTATAAAAGCCTACCCAACTAACACAATTAGTCGTTGGAACGTTGCTACGACTATTGTAGGTACTTTAAAGTATTTTGGCACTAGTTATGGGTACGTAATGTAAACGTTTCCATTACGTAACTGCGGCTAAAATGGGGAATAAGTTTTTGGTAACCGCTACGTTCCGGCGACGTTTCCGGAACTTGTACGGCCACGTTCCAGCGACACTGTGGTTCTGTGGAGGGGACGTCGTGGCAAACTTTTAAGGAACGCTCCCACCACTCTTTCATATTAGTATGTTGCTTTCTTTATTTGGCAATATTATTATATTTAGTTTCTTTCTATATAATCCACCTACATTTCCTTAACTCTGAATCAAGTAGGTAGTAGGCAGATATTTATAAGTGCAAAACGTAACTTATGCAAGTGAAACATGTAGACATTTCGAAATAAATATTATTGTGCAATGGTCTGAATCCCAAAACTAAAACGAATGAAAATTTTATCAACAAACATGTGATAAAACTACCAAATCCAACACGCGCCTTTAAAATTTAATATTTTTAATGTTTTAATAACAAAGTTGTCTAAAATATCTCTATCATTATGTGTGAATGTGATAGTGAAAGCTATTTTTTATTGTTCTTTGGAAACTACGTTATTTTTATCCATAAACGTATTCGATTTGATGCAGGAATAACGAGAACAACTTTATTTGTGAAACTAAAAATATTTTGCAATAATGGCGACCTATATCTTGCCTATTGAATTGGCGCATTCCACAAATCTTACTTTCAAGTGGTTTGGTCTAAGAATCGCAACTTGAAAGTAATTGATACGGGACCTGTCAATATGTAACTTTTAAGTAATATTTACTACAAAGTATCGAGCAAGGCTGTAGCATTAATTTGAAGTGGCAGTAAAGTTGTGACTACCACATATTGTCTGGTCAAAGTTTCCACTACCACTTCTCAGTAACATTTTTCCTGCTGTTCATTTTGAACGCGGTACGTCCGCAGTTTACGTTGAACACACTACTTGAATTATATCTTCTAGTAGTAGTTAAACATTCTTATCCCTTTATTATTATTTTTATTACATTTCTTTATTTCTTTGTGGTTTTGCGTGTTATTTCTGTTACATGTTTTATCCTTTGGATTTATTGTGGTGTTTTGACCCAGATGTTTAATCTGGGTTATAGTTTATAATTTAGTATAGATATAGTTTTATATAAGGTTTTGATGTCCATAGTTAGCACTTAGTTATTAGCTATAAAAATGTGAAATAAATTCAAAAATACACTCCACACGTGACATATACATTACACAATGACGAACAGCATGAAATATTTCAACTTTGGGAAACTATATGATAAAATTTACATCACGATGGATTTAAATGATGATACGAATTTTGTAGTTGCTGTGTTCGATGATGCTTAAATACTTCTACGAGTCGCGATAAGGCACTTTGAACTAATAAATATTGGTTACAAGATCCATGACTCAACAAAAAATTAACCAGAACGTCGCAGCAACTATCACAGCTACTTGAAAGTGATTGTAACTTTGAAGTACTATTTTAGTAATATGAGTTAGTCACTGCTATGATCATTTGCCACTTTGAAGTTCTCTAAACTTAAAAGTCGTCCCACTGGTAAATAAGACGTCCCCGACACCAAGGGAGCTACGTAGAAGTCATATAACTGTAAAGTGTTGCATAAAGTTATTTATACAACAAAGTAGTAGTGTTGCTAGAAATGTCCGTAATATAGTCCAACTAGAGTAGGAGCTGCAAGAGAGTTCTTAAAGTAAAGTTTATAAGAAATTAAACTTTATAATTTTTTCTTCACAATATTTAATTTTTGACACGGTGTAGTTGGACAATGTCTGTCCTAAGAGTCAACATTTATATAACAAAAAAAACCCTTATTTTTGGCCACAGAACACGACCCTGGATCTTTGACTTCTACTTAAGAAACACCCTGTAGGTACAGCGCACTACTTTGGTATGGTGTGCTTTAGAACTCAATGATCTTACCCATTGTGCCTGCCGCCAGTAAGTGGTTAAAACTGGCCCGTGCTGCAAGATCATCTCTAACATTCTAAATCAAGCAAAACATACGTAATCCCAACTAATATCCCATCTCCTGTTTCCTGCATGAAAGGAATGCTAAAAAATATTACTAATATCATAAGCGACGTTTGGTATTTTCTATAAACGACTCTGCCGATCACTAATTTAGTTTGTAAACCCTGAACGAGCCCTCCGTTAGTGCACAACACACACATACATGCATTCGAAGGCGTCTCCTAGCAACGCCGTAACTATTCAGCCCCTGAAAGAATATTAATCGGGGAAGATGTGATCGCCGTCCTAATTTAATTATCCGATGCAGAAAATAGGATATTGGACGTCAGTTTGCATTCACAGTGGAACTTTACATAGTACGAAGTTGCATTACTGTTGACACGTCGTTTGCCCTCTCATATATTGCATAATTATTGTAGAGAGAAACATAGTATACAGGATGATTCAATAACAATGGGAAATCCGAACTACATGCCTTATCCGAAAGTTGAAAGTTCCTGTAAAAATCTGAAAGAGCAATCTTTCTTCCTTTAATTATGTATTCTTGTTTCATTTCGGTATCTATCTCGATCCATTTTCAAGAAAAATCGATTTAACGACCACTATATATTTTCATAATATAGGGTGATTCTAAATTACGTGCAAAAAAAATGAGTGTAGATTGTTTAAACGATTTGAATAGGGGTTCTTTATATAAACTTTTTTATTTAAGCGCCCTTGGAGGAGTTACGACCCCTTAAAGCTGGGGTGAAAATGTAAAGTTTTATTTAATTTTGTCCAACCGGTTTGAAATTAAGAACTGAAATTTGGCACGATATTTAGACTTCTGGGACTTCTTCTATACCAGTATTTTTCATTGACCTTGTCTTGTTGTAAGACGTTGAAATGAACTACCCCCTCTACATTTTTTGTTAGATTTTTTTTTTGAGTAAATATTTTCGATTTAAAAAAATAGTTTCCTTTTCAATATCTGATTTTGTACAACAACATGAGTTTTTATGCTTTATGGTATCTCATCTTTGGTATCAAATACTTATTTTACAACTTTTTTTACACAAAAAAGGTTTAGTTTGTGTTATTATCTCGCACCGTTCTCGAGACATTTGGGTTTGAAACTTCCAACATTGACAGTTGAAATAATAGAAACAATAAGGATCTATTTTGAATTAAGAATTATAATGAACAGTAAAATAATAAATATTAATAAAAAATATGCCTTTTTAACAATAATTACTCAAATTGTCTGCCTCTTCGATTCCCTTCTTAACGCATTTATTAAAAGTTTAATTTTAAAGTAAAGGCATATATTTTTTTGATGATTACTATTTCACTATTGATTACAATTCTTGTTTTTAAAATTTCAAAATTGTTTTAATTATTGCAACTATCAGCATTGGAAATGCCAAAACCAAATATATCGAAAACGGTGCGAGACAGCGACTTTCATAGAGTATACCATTTTTGTGTAAAAAAAATTGGAAAATACGAGTTTGATAGATATCAAGAATTCAATATATCGCAGTTGGCGCCCTCTATGAACTATAACCAAATTGTAAATATATTTCAATTTCTCAACTCAAACTATACTAAAATCTCAAACTCTTCAAACTAAAATAATATTTTACATTTAACGCCCTGTATCTCTTTAACTATCAACTTTTGAACTAAACTAACTTAAAAACACGAACTTTGGCCCATTACCTCGGAACCACCCTATATAAATATGCGTCCCTTATACGATACAGAGCGTTATAGAGCCGTCTTTTTTTTCGAAATAATTTTGGCAGTGTTTCATGTACCTATCACTTAGGTCGCCGTATTTCTTGACGTAAAATGACCAAATTTATAGTGTTTTTTAAGTACAGAAATC
The DNA here is from genome assembly GCA_025584915.1 of Monochamus saltuarius. NCBI lineage: Eukaryota > Metazoa > Arthropoda > Insecta > Coleoptera > Cerambycidae > Monochamus > Monochamus saltuarius. The sequence goes on from CM046723.1 coordinate 58,829,295, forward strand.
TCGTAAAACAAAACACGTAGAACAAAAGTAATATCAAAAATAACCACTTTTACTATTTAAATTCTCCTCAAATAATATAATAACTTTTAAAATGCATTTATATGACACATATTATTTTGCTATTATAACCGTACATTTTAACAATTATTTTCACATACTTATACATAAACAAAAGTGAACAATCTTATATGCAGAACATTGTAATTTTATATTATAATAATATTTACATCTATAGTTGAATTTAAAAAATACGTATTTTGAAAGATTCCTGTACCTTAAAATTTGTTGGTTAAACTGCTTTCAGCCGTTATACAATTCGTTTTATTTCGGTACCTTTGAATATTCGCAGGTGATATGAGATGACGCTGTTATACTAACACTATAGTATTCCGTTCTTAAATGTCTGAAATTACTTTCCTTTCTAAAAAACACTATTCCAAGAATACGGGGTCCTTAACCAAATCTTTAAGAGCATTATTGTAAGCGACGCCTAAAAAACAAGCGTAGAATCTCGGGCAAGGCTGTACTTTGTATGTCCCGGTTTTTCTGACGAACTAATACAATATTTCGGGAAATCGGCGAACCAAGAATACAGTCAAATGATTTCTCAAACTGATTACTCTACGTACCCAATTTATTTCTTAGTATTTCTGAACCACCCTGCATCTTTTGAAATGTTCGTTTTGAGAAAAGAATCAGTCTTAAAGCTTTATTTTTCTCACAATGCAGTAACACGTATGTCGCAATCAAGTAATATTTCACAAGCGTTTGTTTTTGTTATCGTAACTGTATATCATACTTGTGCTATGAAGAAAAACGCCCAAGGCATTTCGAATTCCCTGCAGCTACCCACTATTCCTGAACGAGTCTTCTTCTCGTTTAACCATCTACTTAAGATTTATGCTATTGTTTCGATGTTCGGGGAGCTATTGATTTTTTCCGGCGAAGCCCAGTGGCTGTCAACTGTTTGTCACAAAACGGGACAGTGATATATTTTATGGGGCCGTCCGGATAAGAAAACAGAATAAAATCAAGATTGATGGCGCCCGCGTCGTGCGCTTTGTTGGTTTTTCTAGGTGTTGCCACTTAGGCGAAGCCTTTTAATCGGATAGGACTACGGAGTAATAATATCAATTTTCCGCTAAAAGTGTGGTCAAGACATCTATTATGTACTAGTAATATTGTGTGCTGAAGCATTAGTAAATAACATATACGCAATCAGCAGAAATAATAAAAGTTGAAATTTTGCTCATATTTCGAAAAAAATTGTGCAAAGATTCCAACCTAAAATTTTCAATATTTGACGATCGGAGAAAAGTTTAATATGCAGGATGTCTTGCAACTCGTTACAATAATTTTAGGAGAATACATGTATACGTGATAGAATACTTGATTTTGAGTCGATTGAAAAAAACATACCTATATACCAAGTGTTACAATATTTGTGATAATTAATTTTTTAATTTAACCGTGCTTTTCTACAATTATTGAAGTGTAGAAGAAAAACAAACCTTTTTATAACAAATATTTCTATACTTTTTTATTAGGAATGAATGGATTATTTAAATGATTTAACCAATAAAATCCAAAGTGGCTTCGTTACTTACCTAGAACTTCATAAACATGGTTTTTCTACTTTGTAAAAGCGAAGAGTCAAATTTAAACGTGGATTTTATTTAAACCTTTGTGTGTAGGTTTATTCAGATATTATTAAAAACTTACCTAAGCAATGGTCTTTCAATTCTTAGGAAAAATTTCTTGATAAACATTTTAAGAATTAGGGAAATTAATCTTAACACGTTTAAGTATGCAGGGAGAGCATTCGACAAAACAGAGGACAACCGTTTAGTATGCAATCCATTTATTGCTAATACAGAAAGAATATAAATATTTGTTAGAAACAGATTTGTTTTTCTTCTACACTTCAATATTTGTTGAAAAATGCGGTTAAATTAAAAAATTAACTATCACAAATAGTGTAATACTTAGTACGCAGTGTAGAACTAACTACATCTATCGGCCATTCGCTACTCCGTGCCGGACTGAAAATGTCACAGACACGAAGCGTTCTACATGCAGTAGACACCATTGAAAGCTGTCATTCGTCAGAAGCCCACCAGACATATACCGGTTTCGAGCTTATTAGCTCTCATCAGTATGCCATAGGTAAGGTATCCAACGAATAATCCTAGCTGTTTAGTCTGTCTAACCCGACAGAAGGGACCATGAGTACGCGGTGTAGAACTAACTACATCTATCGGCCATTCGCTACTCCATGCCGGACTGAAAATGTCACAGACACGAAGCGTTCTACATGCAGTAGACACCATTGAAAGCTGTCGACCTGTATCGCGATGTAGTTAGTTCTACACCGCGTACTCATAGTCCCTTCTGTCGGGTTAGACAGACTATACCTAGGTTAGATTAGATTTTGTAACTGCATCTTCGAATGAAAAAAAAAATATCCAGCAAGAGATAGATCAAATGTTAAAATAGTTCCCCCATTGTGATAGTGGACAAACCAGATGGAACTAAGCTATTTTGCATAGATTACCGTGCATTGAACCAGAAAACCGAAAAAAAAATGTCCACGTTACCTCCCGTTAAAAACATACCAGGTATACGGAATAGGGGATGCCAAGATTTTCACTTCCTTGGACCTGCGCAAAGAATACTTACAGGTCCTAATTGACAAGAACAGCATCACATACAGCGCTTTCAACACCTCAGATGGGTCTGCTTTTGAATTCGTGATGATGCCGTTTGGGTTAAAGAATGCCCCCACGAATTTTCAGAAATTGATATCTGAGATTTTACATGGATTTATACTGGAACAGTTTGTGCAGGTGCACCTTGGACAATGTAGTCATTATTCGCAAACTCGAGAGAATGCAAACTATATTCGAATGGTACTGGAAAGATTAAAGACATACGGACTGAGACGTTCTTTGAAAAAAATACGTTTTTGGAGAGAAACAAATAAATTATCTAAGACAAACGCCTGCATAAAATTCAGGAATTTTCCAGATCGAAATTAATTAAAGACATTCAACGATTTATAGGAACTATCACCTCAACTATCATTCCTTTATCCTCCGTAATGGCTTCAACTTTGCATAACTTTTACTTTTCGGACCAGTCTGTGTATTATATACAGAATATAGAAGAATGTAAGAAATTCACCATATCATCACTTTGTGTATCTCAGCCTTGTATGAAGACAATGAAAAAATATGGACGAATAACCATCGTAAAATTTCTATAGATTGCCAAGAACTCATCCGAAAATTTTTGTCACGATTTGACAACATCTTCAAAATTATTTTTTCATAACATTAGCGGAACTTCTGAAATCGAAAATGAGGCCTTAATCCACAGGAGGCATCGAAAAAGGGCCACCTAGTCGATATGTCTCTGAGAAAGTATTAAAAATGTATAGCGGATCTCATAAATATTTACCAATTTCTTTCACGCAATGCTTGTAATGTTGTAAATAATAAATGAGTTCGAGTTCACTTGTGGGGGAGAGCGTGCTGATGTTAAGAACGTGATACTGGAAACGTGGGTACATGGGTCTATGGTCCTTAAAAGGTCCGAAACAAAAGTTAAAAGATGTTTATAAATCATTAATTTGGAGTTTGTTTTATCGGCCAATATAACGTACGTTCAATTGTATATATAATTATGAATCTTAATAAGAATAACATTTATAATATAGGTACATAAATAAGTGGCAAATTATAGTTATCTTAATTAATAATTGTCCTACTACATTTGTCTCATTTTTTATCAATGCCAACAGTAGAAATTTAAAACCGTAAAGGTATGAAAATATAAACAATATTTAGACTGAAGATGACACCGACTTCGAAACATTTTTCGATGGCACTAGCTTTGGAAAGTAATTTATCTACAATTTTATGAAAATGACATCCTATAGGTACCTAAATTTTAAATATTCAATAGTTTTTATATATTGCACGATCAAGTTAAATACATTAAAGTACTGTTACATCTGCAAGGCTCAAAAATAAATCCAGTCACAGCTTCAAACAATAAAACAAACTAAAATCTTAAAATTAGTAGAAACAATTTTTCAGCAACTTTAGTCATAGAGAAATTGCTAGTGTCATTAATTCTGGCTTCGAGCAGACACAATTTTTTTGTTCAGAATTTTTAGGTCTTACCAAAGTGTTTAATAGTATGGGCTTAATAATACATCATATCTTACCAACAGGCAACAATATACAACCTAAAACAATTACAAGCCTACTTATCCCATTCTTAGAGCAGGAGTACCACAAGGGTCTATGCTTGGGCCTGTGTTGTTTTTGATTTATGCGAATGATTTGTTCTATAGATGAATTTGCATTAGTTACTTGATGGAACTAAACAAGTCTGAATTTCTGGGAATATTATACATAATTTACAGTTTGACATCCATGGTATAAGTCTTTACAGTCATGTTTAAAAACAAAATACCACCGAACACATATTCACTTCGCTTTCGATACCAATAAATGTATTAGCTTTAACACCTTCGTGTCTATGAACCCGCCTTCGTTAAGGTCACCGCCAGCGTGTACAAATAGCTCCAGACGGAATTATCGCGTCGCAATTATACATTTAAGCTACGGATTCCCCAGCCAAATAAACAACACGAGGAATTTAGTAACTCGCCGTCACCTCGCGTCGACCGAAAAAAGTTTGATAAGTTGCGGCGCCTTACTTTATAATTTGTCACCGGCGTGGCGTAATTGCGAGTTGAAGACAAAATTTAAGCGCCCGGTGATTTACGGGGTTAATAAATAATACAGCATACGCTAGATAAGATGTCACGAAACTATTCCGGACACCCGGACGGGGGAAGTATAGATTAGGCAACAGTATTCAAACGGTGGCCAGAACTTTGTTCCCGCCGCTGCATAACTGACTGGCAAGAATTCCTTGTACAAAATGGTAATTTGTAATTAGCTTATTCTATAGACGCGGCGGCGGTTATTCCCCAGCTTGCTCCTAGCTTAATTTAGTTCTCAATGAACTTGTTATACGTCGGATACGTTCTTTCGAAATTGTTAAATAAATAGAAAACAATGAGCACTAAATTACATATAACTGAAGAAACGGCTATAGTTAGAAAACTTAGTTATAAACTAAATGTTTGACACTGTTAAACAAACAACACTTAAATTCATGATAACTTATAATGAACAAAAATTATATCCAAACTGTTTATGGTAACTGTGATGTTAGGTTATTACTATACATTAATGGTCAATACAACTATATTATTATTTTGTAATAATTATATTTTGTAGTGTCTACTACTTTTATATTAACTTTAAGGGGGATTTTGTCGAAAAGAAATTGCACAGCCTGAGTGAGCGAAACAGCGAATCAATGAGGTCTATGAGACTGTATACAAACTGTATAGGCCCGAACCAGACGGTTCACTGAAGTTTTCGTGCATTTTGACGTACATAAAATGGAAGCCGTGATATATGTTATGATTTTACTCGAGGACACAAAATGTAAAATTAGCAATAAATATTAATCTGAAAGTGAAACACAAGTTGTCCTATATATCCTGACTAGTGAGTGAAGTAATTTGGTGGCTATGGCTGTGAGAATTTCGCCGTAATTGCGACATATTGGCGTAGTAACTGTGTGGATAAAATTGAGGTATTTTAACATTTATTTTAATTATTCTTGTGATTTTATGAGCAATGAAAATTATCTCACGCACTAGCGGGAACCTTTGTGAATACGTTGATATATAATAATAACCAATTATTTCAATATTCTTGGAGTTCTGTGTCCTCGCTTGAAGCCCTGTTAGACGGTAAAAAATATGTATACAAAATCCCAGCCTTAATGGTCCAGCATTATCTTTACGACTGAATGTATTTTATTATCACAATACAATTTCGGTGTTCTGAACAATCTGAATTTGTTGAGGTTTTCCAACATAATGTAATAGGTTCAAAAAATTTAAAAACCAAATATAAGGTTTTCATGTACATTTTTTTACAATAATAATGGCATTGTCTTAAAATAGTTTTTGAACTTCTTGAAGTTCTGAGTTAGAAATTTCATTAAATCTCCATTGGTGAGTGAAACAACTAAGGACTCATGTTAAGAGTTAAAAGTAGATTTCATTACAAATATATAAGCAGTTCAAAATAAATCGCTCTGGATTCAGATTTATTACTCGTTTGTCAACAGAAACGCTACATTTTGTCTTACCACACGGATTAATTGTTCATTCAATTAAATTTATTTTGTCAAACAAACAATAGTTAATTGAAATATGTATGTATTAATAACAAAACATTTCTCTTGCTACTCAACATAATATTTATTTAAACGGAAATAAGAAATGTTCAGTTCAACATTATACACTACATCAATTGAGTTTAAATTGATATCAGTTGAAACAAATATTGTTTAAATAAATAAAAATAGTAAATTAATAAAAAAAACATGATTATTGAAATTAAAAAAATATTGTTGTTCAATTTAAATACATAACCGCTTATTGGTGCAACTTCATTAAAAATTTCTTTTTTTTTCTTCGAGAATGTCACGTTGCTTTTTCTCTTGTACTCACTATAATATCAACTATTATCACAGAAAAAAATCGATATACTTATTTTCAACATACGTTATGATCATGAAATCATTTTTGAGCAAAATATTCGCACAATTATGTAATATTATTTAAAAGAATATTTTAAAATTTTGCAGTGAATATACAAAGCACTTGCACTTAATCAATATTATTGAGAGCTTACAATATTATATTTCACAAATATGTGAAATTTTCAAAAAACAAAATATTTACATATTTTTTTTATTTATACCCACAAATAAATTTCTTTAAAAGCACAATTGTGCAATATTCACATCTACTATTTTTGGCATCAGTAAATATTATTTTATTAAGTAGCTAGTGACTAGATGTAGACACTTCGCGAATTCTTGGCCATCCCTCGGTTATGACACAGATGAACATCAGCTAGCAGCTAACAAGCTCTAAGCCGATAAATGTCTAGTGGCACCGTTGTTGACAACTAACTGTGACTGTTTGCTGTAGGTTTTTCAGGATGTAGGGAACAGCCAAGTATTTGCATAGTGCATAATTACGCATAGTTTTAGTGTGATCTCACTCATTGGAAAAACATAATTTATGGTATGCTCAACAATAATAATATTTTGTAATTTTAAGTTTTTCTTGTCTATAAATTAACCCTTAACTGGAGACGCGTCGTCTATGAGACGATCTGAAAAATATAAAACAATTTATTTACCTAATGAAGTCGCCCATTGGCCTACCGTTCCACCTAATCCTTCCTTTAGTAGTTATGCTTATTAGGTAGTCTTATTAGCACACCCTTGTCAGTATATATTTAGAAGTTATTGCGATCGGTACATCCAACGTAGTCTGTTAGACGACGCGTCTCCGTTTGATAGCGGTGATAAAAGACATTATTTTCGATGTATTTTAAGAATATTGACTTTAGTTACTATTGTATTAACTAATTTTCTAATGGGAAGACCTACGATTTTTATTTTGTTAACGTTATAGGTCTCAGAAGTATGCATTTATATTTTTGTTCAAAATATTTTTCATTTTGTATTTCTTGACTTGTATTAGTAATTTTTTTATATTTAAGTTTAATTTCATTTATGTTATCACCAAAGGGTACTGTTTGTATACTTTTAATAAAATATCAAGGTTTCTTTGAATATTTTATTAATTTTCGTTCTACTGAAAATCGTCGTCTCACGGACGACACCTCTCCATCTATGTAACAAAAATGACACCTCTCCAGATAAGGGTTAAGTTAAGTGAATGTTAACATTGATTAGCAAAACAAAATATTTTTTTAAAATAAGAAAATATTGCCTTGCTGTAACGAATGGTCCTGATTTGAACAAAATATATGTTTATGTAAACAGCATATGTATTATCTTTAAACTAAATAAAATGGTCAGATTGGCTTACTGATTCTGAAATAGAATAAAATATTTTGTTGGAATAAATACTCAAATTAAAGATAACCGAGTATAATTGCCTTAACCAAAGATGTATCAAAATTATCGAATTATCAATAATTCGATAATATCGGTTTATTTTATTTAACGATAATCGATAGTTCCACACCGTTATCGCCCACCCCTACTCTCATCCCTTAAAAAACATCTACCGAAAACTTCCTGGACACTCGGCGAAGAGCGAACGACGGGATACATTTCTCTATTAACATTTATGATTATACGATGACGTCATAACCGGGAAGATGTTCGGGAGCACGTGGATTAAAGTGGATAGCGGCATCATAAAATCTACGTATAACGCGCAGGGCGCGCGGGAATTTCCATCCGAGGATCGCATCGCAGGATCCGAATGGGCGTTATTTATGTTTAGCACCCCACCTTTATCGTTCGACTTAACTATGCATTGTCACCGGTGACAGCCATTGTTATGGGCTTAAATCGTCGATTGCGTTATAAACGCGTAAATGTTTTCTGAGAGGTTCTTTTGTTCCGGCCGTTGCGGCATGTAGAATAATTATTTAGGTTCCACGAGGGGGAATAAGAGGATGTAAAAAGCGACGGAGGAAGCCAATTTAGTTTAAAAACTGTTATTTGATCACATATTTGAAAACAGTTACCTCTCTGAGTAAATATGTAGCTGAAGACTTGGCAATGTAGATTTTTTTGTTTTTGAGACTATATAAAGTACGCGAGATGTTAAATGTCAACAGCTTGTACAATGGTGGTCAGCTTAAAGTCACCACTTGCATGTTTTGTCTCTTTCTAGCACCGTGTATAATAAATGGCACTAGAAAAGAATGGACCATGGAACTGGTGAGTTTAGGCTGACCCCCACTGTACATATCTCGTACTGATATCCTTCTGTTGGTATGACAGAAAGTGGACAGTCAAGGTTATTCATCGATTGGCATCACTTATACAGGGTGATTCAGTTATAATTTCATTAATTTTAAGAGAGGATAGAGAAAAATTAGTATAATACGAATACCCGATATAAAAAAAAATAAATGCATATTTACGCCGTAAAAAATATTTTCAAATCGTTATTTAAACCCTTTTTTCAGACTGTCACTGATCCCTGGAGGAAATTCAACTCGGTGTCGGCCTAACGCAACGTTGCCAAATTTAAATATTTTACTATAGTACCTACTTATTGTAATTAATGCTATAAATTATTTTCTAAAATATGAAATTAACATATTAAGTTTTTTCATAAAAATATTTAATATTAAATTACAAAACTTTACTGATCAAAATAAACCATTCACATTTCATTACAGAAATAGTAAAATAATATTCAAAGCTCACTAGGTTAAATTATTACGAACGGCTGAAACGTTTTTTGTATTTAAATACAGACACTCTCGCGAGTTCGCAAGAAACAGTCCGCGACATACCTATTCAATGATCAACAATCCCGCAATCCGAGTCTTGACCTCGGTCTTGACCTACAGTATTTAGGTCAATAATCTTGTTTTTAATGTCTACTCAATGACAAGCGCTACAGAGCCGCTAAATAATAACAGAAACAAACAATAATTAAATCTGTATTTTTATAAACACCCGGTGTCAACCGCAGTATTCAGCGCCGACATCAGATAGGCAGTAATCAGCACACTAGGCACAACTAAAAAGTTGGCAGTTCAAATTACCGTTTAATACGTTACCGGCGGAATAAGTCGAACATCGTTCGGCTCCGTTTTCCTAAGGCGAGCCGCCTTCGATATGGAACAGATGCACGCGGCCTGACTTCTCTCCCTGCTTCATCCATAAGTCATTATTTTCGCGTGGTAGAGGTTGGTGATTTTCATGTGTTTGCGTCGCCAGTGTAGTTTATAGTTATTAATAAAATTTGCTATTTGCCTAAACAAAAATGCGATTCAAGTTGGGTAAAGTGAAGTAGTGAAAGACCGCGTTTGTCATCTGCTGAACAAAGCCGTGGAAAAAATTATAAAAAGATATTTAATAGGCATGTGCATCTGCGTTTTCCGTGTGCGTGTGTGTTATTCGGTACCTAGTGACCATGAGTAATCGATTTGATTCTGATTTATATCCATAATTAAATGCGATTTACATTATTTAGGAATATCAACTTGATTCTGCTTTCAAGAAAAGGTGACACAAAATAGATGTTTTTAATGTTTTATCCAAAATTATTTACTGTATAAAATTTTGCGGAGCTTTTGAACCTGTATTACGAGAGCATGATGAATAAATATTACGTCATTACAAAACGCTTAATGAATACCTGTAAAATGCAACAATTTTTAAAGGTACCTCAAAGGATATACAACATGTTATATTGCAAACAAGAAATTTGTCATTTAAAATATACATGTAGTACTGGCAACGTTGCTGCATTCTATATAGTTTAAATATTCGTACGCATCATCAGAAAATTTCTGGCGTACGGATTGTTATACGGTGATTTGTTCATATTTTGAAAGATCGAGTAAAAAATTATGTTTTCAATTTTCTGTTTATATTAGGTCTTCTGACGTGGTATAGATAAACGACTAACCGTGATCTTTTGTGATAGGTTTTCCAAGACAACACTCACTCACTCCGCGTATAGTTAAATAAAATGACCATTTATTCAAAGAAAATCGAACGAAAGGAATACTAAAAATAATAGAAAACTTTGAATGCACCCGCGGCAGTTTGAATACACAACGCCCAACTATAAAACGGATAAAGTTGAAAAAACTCAAAATCACAACGTAAAAATATAACATTTCAATTATGACAAAGCATTTCACCTTTTTGTATTGTTGGTTACCGTACTCTCTCAACGTCAATCGTGCGAAATAGCAGAAAACGGGCCGCCATAGTCGGTGATAAATAAAGGTTTAATATAATTAAAAAAAAAATCGGTTTATAAGTTTGGATATTTTTTGACGGGTAATGCCGTTAAATCTTATTTTTTCTATCCCCTCTTACAACATTTATATTTAGTCATACTCTTAGTTTAGCCTACATTAACTCATCAATGCATCCTACAACTAAAATTAAAATGTATATTATAGTGCAGGAAACGTATCTCAACAAAGCTATAGCTTTTTAAATTGAGGCTCCTGCATCCAGTTTTTTCCAAATATGTCCAAAGATAAATAAATGTAGTTTTGAACGGAGCATTACCATTAGATTCTGAATTTAGCTATAGTGCAACCTAACCTAACCTGACCTAACTTTCGTGCAAGCCGAGGTTGTCTCAGTTTGCTCAAAAACTTTTAAATTATACACAATTTTATAAAATAAAGGTACTCTTTCGATAATCTGTACCATTTTCCAGTAAAATTATTTTAAAAATTGTATTAGATGCCACAAAAATGTAAACATAAAATCTGTAAACGTTTTAGCATATATTTTCAATAAATTTCTATGCAGAAATTATGGAAGATCAAAACACACAAAAGTCAATGCAATATTCATTAATTTATACCGAATTACCTCTTCTGTGGCATTAGCAATGTAGTAAATATTGTACATACCTTTAAAATCCAGAAATCTGCTGCCAAAGATCTGAAACAAACAAATTATTCATATCAAAAATAACACTTTTATAAGAAAATAAATAATTATGCACGTACATGCTTGTTCAAATAAAATGCATAGTCCATAAAATAAATTTAGATTACAATTGTATCTATTTGGATATTCTCTCTTAGACGATAATTTAAAGAAAATATATCCCACATTAGAGACAGTATGAATAAATTCTGCAAAAAATATGCATTTGCTTCGGTCAAAATCAAGAGGAATTATAAACCAAACATATATTCAATAAAAATTGATATTTTTCCAAATGCAAATTTAGTCCAACTCGATGAAAATGCTAAAAGTTACCCTCCCTTATCATCTTCGAACGATTATTTCTACAGTAATTTCAATTAGAACTTATTACCAAACCCATTATACTCTCCTTCGAAAAGTTTTGGTAACTGCAAAGTTTAGATGAATTTCGCAAGCTATTTAGCAAGAAATTAATTATAGTCTGTACCGTTCAAAAAGCAAATCGCCAGCCACATTCCGAGATTGTAAACTTTGGAATTGTTTCACAAGAAAACTGTAAATATAAAAGTTTTATAAGAATCAAATATAGCATGCTTTAATAAAATCATGAGTACGAGTAATTCAATGTATAATTTTTTTTCGTATTGCCAATTAAAGTGTTTGCTTATGTACATAGTGAGTAGCAAGTTTAAATAGTCTAACTTCAAGAATAGATTTCATAAGAAATTTCAGGCAAAACATGTACCGTAAATGCCTTTTATCTCGCTCTCCAATAATTTCCAAAATTATACATAAACACGGATAAAAAAGCTTACCTACTTGCTAAAAAAAAACAAGTATTTAAACAGCTATGCACATTTCACAAGTTAATACCATTGTATTATTAATTTTCTGCCACAATTATTTTTTCTATACCATGTCATTACATAACCTCAAACAATATAGGAAGTTTTTGTCATCAAATTCAGCACATTGATAAAAAGCCAATTGCCACAAATTTTATTATCTGTAAAAGGTAGAAATTCAAAATAATTCTCTCTGCACTAAATCGCAGATTATTAGATTCTGGGCAAGGTTGTGGTGTTGTAGGCACAGGTGTCACGGACCGGCCAGTAGGCAAAATGTCCCGTATAGAAAAACAAAACAACTATAATATAAGAAAATAACTAAAAAACTTAAACTGAAGAAAATCTCAAAATCACAACGTAAAAACGTAAGATTTCAATTACGACGAATTTTACCTTTTTGTGTTCCTGGTTACCGTACTCTAATAGGGGTTTAAAATAGAATAGAAAAACAAATTCGCTTTATAAGTTTGGAATTGTTTTGAAGGGAGATTCCGTTAATTCTCGTTTTTCTCTATCCCCTCTTAAAATATTTGTTCTTAGTCATAGTGTTAGGTTAGTCTACATTAACTCATCAATGCATGATACGACTAAAATTTAAAAAATGTATATAGGTCAAGAAACGCCTCCCAACAAAGCTACAGCTCTTTACATTGAGGCTTCTGCATGAAGTTTTTTTTCCAAATGTTTGTAAAGATAAATAAATTAAAATTTAAACTGAGCCTTAAGATTCTGAATTTAGCTGTAGTGGAACCTAACCTAACTTTTGTCTATGTATAGGTTTTGCGCAAAAAATTCGTAAACAAAGGCGACTTGGACTCATATGTCACGATTATTAAAGATTCTGCATAAGGTTGTGTCGTAGGTGTCACGAGTCGGGCGGTGAGCAGTAGGCAAAACGTCCCGTAAGGATACCAGTGCAGTTTCAGAGTTGTGGCACTAAATTATAAAATGTATTTAAATCACAGCTAGCGAGATTGACACAGAGGTTATGTTGATGCTGGTGCGTGCTGGGTATCTTTGACATGCTGTAGACATATCCAATCTACACAATATTATGACTTATATAAGCCTTAATATTGGAGTGAGTCAGCGGTCCTCGGCAAGTTTTGTATTAAAAAATTCTTTTTTGTAAAAAAAAAATTTAATTATGTGTTCTACACAGTGAACTATACTACTGGATAACATATTTGTACTTATTTAAGGATCGCCCTGTATATTTGTGTTAGTAATAAATATAAAATAGTTTTTACCTCATATTTAAACAGATGAATAATTATTAATATTAATATTATAAGAGAATTTGAAGTTTAATATCTCTTGCAATTTACACAAACGTTTCCACAATATTAAAAATCAAAGAGGAAAGTTAGTTTTTTTTAGAAATATCTATTATACAAGCTATTATTATTCATAAGTCACGTCACACGCTAAATTATAAGAAAAAGGGGAACAGGAACAAATTTGATTTCACTGCTTCACAAATTGTAGGCCCTTTCTTCACAATAAAGCCCTATATAAACTTAAATGACCGGCTCCTTTTTACGATGCCCCTATATTAAGAAATTTTTATTAATACTTTATTTCCGGGGTTTTATTTTACGGCGAATTTTGGAAAATATGAATCCGACCCTCCCAATTTCAGCTTTTACAACTGCTTTACGAATAATTTAGTAAATAAGAGTATCTCGACTAACCCTATCGAGGCTTATTCCGGATACGAATAAAAAAGAAAGTAATTTTAAATGGACGGCTGCGGTCCTAAGCAAACAAAGCATACAAGTTCGTTCATTAAAATCTGAACCACTCAATAATTATCAATTCATCATACGAGTATGAGAATAAGAGCATATTAACCCACGGTTTGATATGAAATTAGGTATTAAGTTTTAATCGCTGCACAAATTTACAAGTCGCAGGCTATAAATAAATGATAGTATGAAATACAAACTTCTATACAGGGTCATTAAGAACTATTATAAAAAAAATTGTATGTACAGTGGACTGTAAAAATCAAAAAGGACGATTCAAAAAGTTAGAAACTGGTCTACAGTAACACCTGATAACGCAAGAAATAAATTACATTTTATAACACCTATTTTATACAGCAAATTCAATTGCTTTTGTCATTATTGTAATTAATTATTAATATCATAAAATTTGTAAATTTACTGAAAAACTGAACATTTTGAATAAACACAAGAGACAAAAAGCATTTAATCAATACCTTTTCTAAAAATCTTACGATATTTGCAGTATTTTTTAACAGCAGATTTTTTTTACCAGAAAATGATACAAAGTGATAAAATACATTTTGCTCTCTCGATATTACTCATATCCACATTATTTATTGGCTTTCTGAAGCTGACTAGTCCCTGAAAATTTCATTGTTTTCAAGTTATGTCATAAAACAACTGTCACACAGTGCGTTTTTAAGAAGTTATGTTTGTTTGGAATTTCAGTAGTTTACAGGACACCCTGTATATCTTATTGAATCTCTGAAACATCGTAAATGTTTCACGTTTCCTTTAGCTACATCTCAATACCAACTACAGTGGCGCACTAGTTAGCATACTTGATGTCAAAGCCGCGATTCGCGGTTAACACCTCCCTCCTTAGAAATTAATTTAAACGGGACAATTCGGGGCCCGTCCTGGCCGTTATATAACAATATAAATACGAAATGAATCGTTATCGCGGAACAACCAACACAATTACTGTAATAAGGCGAGGGGGAACAAGCACCGGAACTCTCAAAAGTGGATGCCGCGTCAAAGGGGCGGCAATAGAGAACTCTCGGTGACGTCAGTGTGCCTTCATTAAGCAACCCCGCTAGCCTGGGGGCTCTTTATCTGGAGATCCTCCGCCTGTAATCATTGTAGATTTACTCAAACTTAACGTTCTCCTCTTTGGAATGGTGTTTTACTTATGGCATCACGTCCTTTACTTCGCAACTTTTCCCTATAGAAAATCACGACTTCATCTGGACAGAATAGGGTCGTTTGCGCATTAGAATGATTTTTTTAACAGATTCAAGGACAAATGCAAAATTTATTCCACGATTTCGACAGTCAAAAACACAGAGCAGTTTACGATTTAGCATTAAAATAAATATACAGGATGTTCAATAAACAACCAGGAGAATTGTACATGTGATTTCTTTACCAATAATTGTAAATCTATGAAGGCTTCCTTTGTAAAATCGACGATTATTCTTTCTTAAGAGAAGAGCTGCGATAAAAGTGTTTGTGATCTATGCAGGGTTAACTATGACTAAGTATAAATATTTTCAGAGAGGATAGAGAAAATTAAGAACTAACGAAAGTGCCATAAAACACCATATTTTTTGTCACACTATCCAAAGTATTTGCCACTGTAGGTTTATTATTTTTCAATACGTTTTTATCTGAAGTTAGTGTCAGTGAAAAAAAGTACCCAAACATTGAAAAAAAACTTTTTTGACGATTGCTTGTTTTTGTTCTCATTTTTTCACGATATATTTAAACAACATATTTAAATAATTTCAATTTATAATTTTTTAGGAAACCAATTTTTTGTGATATCATGATACATTTTCCAATTTTTATCCTCCTGGTACAGAAAATCAATTAAATAATGTCAAAAACAAATAATAAATCGCAAAATTCTTCAGTTTTCAGTTGCATATGTTTTTTTATAGGAAGTGTATTTCATACAATTCCTACCACCATATTTGTCCGGATAACCACTGTGGATCAATAAAACTCACATAATTTCATTTAAATTATTAACCTTAACCTAGAACAAGGAAATGTATTCCGCAGCCTCCTTTTTTCGTTTATTTACGATGCCATTAATGTCCAAAATAAATGTGGTTTACCTTGTAGAAAGGATCCACATGTAACGTCCGGATCCAGCATTTTTTATTATGTCGCACGATTTATGCGAATTTCACAAATATGCTTTCAACTGCTGAACCAGTTAAAACTGTCTAGCAAAAATTATTATTATTGTAGCTAATAGCCATAATGATGTGTAGTAAAGCTTAAATAGAGTAAAGAAAACATATAATGAACTATACAGGGTGAACCTTAAATAAGTACAAATATTTTAACTGCTGGTGTAGTTCGTCATATAGATCAGTTTAGTGAAAGCCAGTTTTTTAAATTTCTAATATTTACGGATATATTATTTTTTTTAAAATACCCACATTTTGAGGACCGCTCACATAAATGTCATAACCAACCTAATGAACCATACGATTTGTTGCGAGGTTGCCATATCTCCTCTAATATAAATATTACGTTTCCTTTAAAGTAATAGTAAAGTAATACGGTTAATTCTATTTTAAAAATACTTGTTTTAAGCAAAAGTACAGTAAAATTGGGTATGTAGTATGAAACGCAGCAATATATTAACATAAATTTTAACTTCTTAACTGACCTTACTATAAACGATTAAAAATAAATTTCCGCATGTTCAATACTACCATAAAGTATTTAGGAAGATATTACGTGATATTACTATGTCCAATAATCAAAAATTGTACATAAACGTGCACACAAGCTTACCTGTTTGTTAAAAAATTAACTATTTAATCAGTAATCCACATTTCACAAGTTAAATGTCATTGTACACTGTTAGAAAGAGACACAAGACACAATTTCCTTAAGTTATTTTATGAAGAATAACGAAAAACTATGATTTTCACACAACATATTAAATTTAATTTTCACCACATAACCCCAAATGAGTCAGTATTAACCATTTCGAATCCAGAACCATGAAATGACTTCGCACTAATTAGTGAAACAAATAAAGGTACACACAATATTAAATAACAAAATAACCAGCTTGACGTATGCGTTTAATATCAAGAAAAAATGTCTATAAAATGCATACATTTAGACGGCAGATCCAGCAAAGTATATATTTTATAACCTTTAATGTGAAATGTGTTGTCGGTTGCCGGTACAAATGCGAACGGGTAATATGCTGGACGAATTATTAAGAGGTCGATTTATTATGGCTTTTCAAAAGGCGCAGCTCGAGACAGATTGAAGATGAAAATTATTGCTATTTTTATCATTATGTGGGGTTAGCAAGTTTGACTTGGGCTTCCGATAATCTGTCATGACAATAAAAATAATATAAAATGTTACAGTTGACGAAATTCGCTAAAAGTTGAGATTTTTTCCCACCATAAAATAATTCGAGAAAATATTCGCAAATTTTGCGTCCATGAGGACAAGGTTTTAAAACTTCCCCTGAAGCAAAGATATTTGTGTAACACTGGCAACACTGTGAACCACACGTTCAGTCTGCAGCACTATGAGTCATAAAAGTATGAAAGTGGCAATCTGGCCAGCGGTCCTCAACAAGTTTTCTACAGAAAAATTACGAAATTTATTTAAAATTTCACTTTTTTATTTCTGATTTTTTTGTAAAAAAAAACTATTAATTATGTGTTCTACACACCGAACTATACGGCTGGTTAAGATATTTGTACTTATTTAAGGTACATCCTGTATACATATTTAACAAATACAACAATAAATTACAATCATATTAATAAAATATGGTTCGAAATAACTTCCAAATAATCATTGTGTAGATATTATGCAAAATCAAAATGTAAAGAATGTATATCTAAAATGTATTTAATTAGATACAGGAGTTGAGATTTTAATTTAATTTATTTTTAAAATTTCTATCGTTATTGCAACATACAACTGAAAAATAAATATAAAAATATTTACAGGTTACAACGCTGATTGAACTGACGTTGATCGATTGTACATACAGTCGCGATGTACCCTAAAATTCTCTGTAAATTCAAAATTTTATATGTGTAATAATGAAAAACTTTTTATGGGTGTTTATAGGGAGAAATATTGTCAAGAATGGAAATTTGAGCAGAACTATATTTGAACGAATTTAGAAATTATACTCGAAAGCATCGACCCAGTTTTATTCAAAATTATTTTATCATATTTTATTTATATAATAATATTGTTAAATAGTTACGAAAGAAGTAAATCCAGCAAAATTATAACATTCCAGTAATTTCCTGTATAGAGTGCAATGTTGCTGACTGACCATTAGTGCATCGGGAACATTGTAAATGCAGCGAAATTGTTGTTAACAGAGTCGGTGCTCAAAAGTAGAAGTAGTGCCGCCAAGAAAAGTGCACCGAGCTCCGCCCTGCCGTCATGAAGGCTGGTTAGTGGTAAGTAAAATTGTATATTAGACTAAACCCTTCAGCTGGAAATTAGGAGCACTGTGATAATTTTTGTTCTTAAAATTGATTCTTATTTTATAATAAACTATTTATAATATTTTTCTAAAACTGCCTTCTGAGTTACCCCCTTGTGCGTAGATGTTTAACGTGTACGTAACAATATGTTACCAACTACACCGTCTTACTGGGAAAACCGCCCTCGCTGAGTTACTTTCAAAGTTATCAAGGCATTGTCAACCCTTTTGTTTCTCTCAACTTTAAATTCAATCTACTTCCAGCTCGACAAGACCAATGTCCCGGAATTAACAAAAAACAGATATGTATCGATCTGCTTGAGAAATCTCGAGAACAACTAGATTTCAATTTATAAGAAAACTGCGGCGACAGATAAAGTCAAACATAGACGAAATTGTTTAGAAACTGCATGGCACACAATCCAAAGAAAATCTCTAGCTGTATGACGATCGGTCCTAAAATCAATTGCGTAGTAAAAGAATAATATTTAATAAACAGTTTGTTTTCGGTATTTTCCTCAAAGTAAATTTTTAACATATTGAAAATAAATAATTATCATGAATACAAATAAAGCGCCTTGTCGTCACTGATATACAGGGTATCAAGAGTGTTAGAACCTCTTATAAAAAAATTTCTAAATCGAATGGTTTTTCTACAAATATGTTTCAAAAATACAACTACAATAAAATGCAAAATTGTGTTACTAAATTCTAAACTAAAGTACAGCTACGGTTAGACAAAAACTCTTATAACATAATTTGTTATATCAATATTGTAACCTCTACGTTGAGTTAGCATTAAATCACGTCACGTAGAAAAACAAACTTTATTGCCACTACTTGATGACACAATACTACTTCAAACAAATTGGCAACTGTCAAATCTTTACTTTGATGTTTCTGTCACACGTTCAGCTGCTCAATACGAGCTGAACTTAGAACTGACATAAACTAAACTGCAGCAGCGAAACCGATCCGCTTATATATATTTTTAGAGTTCTCCGCTACATCGAATATGGCCTGTAATGTTTTAGAAAACGTCAAAATAAAGTAAGTATTATAAATTCTAACGCAAACAGTAACATAATTAACAAACTAAAAAGGTAGGTGAGCTTCCGTAACAATGTTAATTAAGTAGTAGTATAACATGGCGACAACTGCCTGGCAAATAGGCCACAGGTAAGCCTTTTTGCCTATTCACCATCCCATCTACCCGACGCTTTGATGAACGCCAGGATCTTAGTCCACGATAGGCCCCTCTTCTCTTCCCTCTGCAGCTCCGCTGCCGAGATCTTATGTCTTAGTCTCCCAAAATCCGCACAGTGCCCTAGAATGTGGATGGGAGTCCTTCCTTATTAGATGTCTTCTGAGTCTGCAATGACTTGTCTACATCCTCTATTCCTTCTCCAATTCCATCCTAATATTTCATAGGCTCATTTATTATGGGCGCTATTAATACTACCTCGCGTAATTCCAGTAATGGATTCCTTGGACAGGTACCCCAGATCCAAGACGAGCTAGCTGATCAACCTTCTTGTTACCAAGAATTCTCTTATGACCCGGAACCCAGACCAACTTCACCTATCTGTGTATGGCCAGAAACGCCAAGGCATCTTCACACTCCTGAACGAGAGTAGATCTCTTCCTTGGAGAGTTAAGGGCATCATGATTTTCTCCTCCACACAATTCCTTACTTTCTCCTTGTCTGCTACCATCAAAATAGCAAAGATCTCTACCTGGAAGACCGTGGCGTATATACCCAGCGAAAAACTATGCTGGATATCACAATTTTCCAGGTAAATTCCTGCACCAGAATAATTATTTCTTACCCGGGACCCATCCGTGTAACATACCAAGAATCCAGGGGAGACATGTCGTCTACCTGTTTTCACCGTTTTCTCGAAGGATATGTAGTATTACTTCCTTTTCAACCTTAATCTATCATCCGCTTCAGTAACCCTTAAAACAGAGATTGAAATCATTCATTCCACCTTGAGAGCTATATCGGCATGCCCCTCTGCTCTCTTATTCTCAGGTAGGTCGCAATCCATGTTGAGAGAGGCGACAACCCCAGCAGAACCTCCAGAGCGGCAGTTGAGGTCGTCCTCACCGCATCCTAATACCTAAGCAGGAGCAGTCCTTAAATAAGCAAAATTGGACATATGTCCAAATGAAGTTTTTGTTACTCCAGGCCATTTAAAAATCGCGCGTTTACAAGTGCTGACTTGACCCCTTTGTCATACCCTGTACGTATCTGCAAAATAATTTAACTATTTTACCATATCTAGTGCAAAAGTCAAAATAAAGTCAATTTTGTGTTTCTTCTGTAATTTTTATATGAAAGGATACACGAGTATGTTTATCACGTTGTTGGCTCCTGCAGTAATTCGAATAATTTCTTAAGAATTATAATGGAGGACTAAGATATAGTGGCTTTGGAGGCTTTTCTCTTTTTATAAGCACCTGTAAAATATTCCCGATAAATAATATACCGGATCTGGAAAACTGTGAGTCTTTCTTGACTCTATTATATCATTCCCTGAATTCATGAAGATCCCGGTGACATAACTGATGTCCCCAATATCCCAAGCGATGTAACACACATTATCGCCGTAGAGATAATGTCATTTCGGCTTAGGTATCTTGTTTGGGGTGTACCCAACTCATTGTGTGTCATATAACGATGATCGTGTAGGTAGCACGCGATAATGTTGAATCATCTTTTGGGCTCCAGACAACAGACGAAACGCCCGCCCTGTCGGACAATGTGCCGCCGTGCCCGAGGCGGCTCTACTTTAAATGCACCCCCGACTGGATTCCAATAAAAGGAGGGAGCGATTTAAATTAGTAGCCAGAGTGGTGGCGGCGGTGAAAGGTTTTCTAGGAGCGGAGGAATTGCCAGTTTTGAAATGCAGATTGAAGATTAACTACGTGGATAAGGGTGCTGGGGAAAATGAAGTCGCATGTTATTGCTTTCATTGTGCATTTGTGCAATTTAAATAATTCCATGATCGACAAGCGAAGGAAGTACCTGCTAGTATTCGAAATAGTAAAAACGTATTGTCACGGATTTCCCAATCCGTCTTTTTCTATTGCCAGAAAAAAACAATCCGTTAATTAATCACTTCTTTATTAACTGCTCAGTACACTACTAATTACAGCTCAACTAAACACTTATTTAATTAATCGCTATCTAAATCGCTTTGATCTCTCTAACTAAACACTTCACTTCAAACTGTAATACCAGACTAACTAACTCGGCCGTTTATTCTTCTTTTATAGACCCAACGAATATTCCAGGTATATTCCAGTATCTCTAGATCCATTTTCCCGTACGACTCGAATGCTTCTCATCGATTCCCGATTTTTCCAGTCCCATCTCGATCCGCGGCATTCTGTTTGTTTAACAGAATCGTGTAGGGGCAATCGGGGCAATCTTAGCATTTCGCGATACCACAGTGGTCGGTTTGGGTGTGAGTGGGGCAAATTCCGTGACAGTATTTACAAGGGCCTCAAAAACCACCATATCTGAATCCTATCATTACCAGAGAAGCTAGAATGCTTCGCACATGACGTCACTTCAGAAGTAACTGATATACAGGATGTCCTTGAAATGCATGCACATTGGATTCTCAAGGTTAAAATACGACGATTCATGCTAATTTACTTATGTGCAAAAATGCACCGCTAACGTTAGGTTTTTTTGACAATATCAATAATCGATTATAACATAAAAAATGTCCATTAAAATGAAATTTGGTATATGAAAATGTATAGTAAAAGGTTTTTCTTCATGCACAAATGCCTCATACTATATCTCAGTTAAAAAAATATTTTGTTAAGTATTATCTGATTGTCAGAATTTTTTTCTCGTAAAAGCTAACACTTTTTAAGTAAGTTCTGCCTCTTCTAAAATTTTTATTTTAAACTCATACCGTTCGTAAAAAAACTGTTCATGCAGAGAGGCCTAACATCGGTTATAAATACGATTATTTGTTATGTCACTCAATATAGAAAACACTATAGAATATTATTATAAGATGTATCAATTAATAAATTAAAATTGATAATGTAAACACAAACGTACACCTCAACATATATATCACGTTTGTCATAATTTTTAAGAAACGTCAAATTACTGATATAAACAATTGACAATTACGTCATATTTACTGTATAGTGCTGATATTCGTGCTGAGCCACTGCGACCGAGCAATTCACAAACCATTAGATGGCGCTGTAAAATTCAAAATGACGGATGTAAGGGTGAAGAACAATTGTCGCTAAAGATTATAAAACTTTTAATTGCCAGGGAAGTTGTGTTGTACGGTATAATTTTTTGTATTTTTTATGTGAAAGTGTATTTTAGATGTTATCAAACTTTAATGTAAGAGACGGTATGCATATATAGCGTGAAGTTATGTTCGTAACCTCAACTTTTCAGATTCAGATATAATCATTCGCCTTGAGATATCTATAACAGATATATTGGACTACTTGGAGGATCGTATGCAACCTCTAAAATAAGGTAAGGCGAGGCATATACTTTTGTCTCGGGTAGACCGTGAGAAGTTGTCAAAAATCTGTATGTACAGACGTCTGCTTTAGTTCAGTCACTCCATGAAATATCTATTTCATTAAATGGAGAAAATTAGCAGTGTAATGTGTAATACATTCTACATTCTACATTCTAACTAGGATAAAAAACACAAGATTGGCTAATGAAAAGCGTCAAGTTTTAGAAATTATCAACCAGGTGTCTCCAAACGCTAATCTTTCCAATGAACAAAGAATTATTCGCCTAGGTAAATTTATTGCTTCCAACAATAAGCCTCGTCCGATTAGAGTGCATCTTGAAAATGAGTCTTCTGTTCATGACGTCATCCGCAATTTCAAATCGGCCAAAGCTAATAACAACAATCTAAGTCGAATATTTATCTCTTTCGATAGGACCCCAAGGCAACTGGAATATTTAAAATCCTTGAAATTGGAACTACAACGGAGGCAAGATGGCGGTGAGGACAACTTACGGATCAAATTTGTACGTGGTGTTCCCCAAATTGTTACGGAAAACTGAGAGAGTCCAGCAGTACCATCCATTTTTGCTTTCAATACCAAAATGTACGAGGTCTGAATACCAAGATAGATTCTTTTTTCTCCAATGTTAGTGTGTGCCAATCTGACTTCGTGTGCTTAACGGAAACCTGGTTATCCAATGACATTTCAAGTTCCGAACTGTTTCCAAACAACTTTATTGTAAATAGATCTGATCGTAATTTTGAACTAACTGGTTTATCCTGTGGTGGCGTTCTTATCGCAAGTAAAAGTTGTTTCACCATTGATAGTATTGATTTGTCTGGCCTTAGATCTGAATTTCCTTCTATCGACATTGTCGGCATTAAATTGTTTTTGCAACATTGTGTATTCTCCATATTTACTCTGTATATTCCCCTGACACAAATAGTTTTATATTAGAGTCATTTCTTGAGCATTTTGAACAATATTTGCATAGTCTTGAAAGTTTTGTAATTGTAGGAGATTTCAATATACCAAGTCTTATGCTGGCTATTGACGATCCCAAGAGTCGTGTAATGCTTAACTTTATCAATTTTCTTGACTTAAATCAATACAATAACGTCACTAACTTAAATGGCCGAATACTTGACCTTGTTTTGCTGAGAAACTCATGTGATGTATTTCGTGATAATTCACCGCTAGTTATAGAAGACCATCATCATCCCGCAATTATTTTTACGACTATTTTACGCGCTCAACATCTCAACAAGTTTCCCACAAATAATAATCATAAGTCGTACAATTTTAAGAAAGCTAATTTTCCTGCACTATATAACGCCATGTTAGCAATTGATTGGTCTTTTTTGAGTGAGTTCAGGGATGTCAATTTAGCTTGTCATGCATTTTATACTAAACTTTTTGAAACTGTCGACGCCTATGTGCCTCAGTACATAACAAAAAAGCACAAATATCCAATCTGGTTCAGTTCTGTGTTGAAAAACTGTATACAACAGAAAGAATATTTTTATCGGCGATACAAAAAATATAAGAACATTGATAGCCTAAACAATTTTAAGAGACTTAGATCTGAAGCAAAAACTCTTGCTGATAGGGACTACAGAAATTATTTAGCTAACGTTGCAGGTGATATAAAAACTGACCCAAAGAAATTTTGGTCATTCATTAATAACAAAGAGGTGTCAGCAGGATTCCCGGTATTATGCGAGATAGTGAAAACCAAGAATTTAACAATCCTAGCGATATTGTCGAATCATTTAAAAAATATTTTCACAGTGTCTTTCTGCAATCCAATAACACCTTTGATGCCAGTCAAAACTTTGATATTGACATTAATATGCCTACTATTTCTATAAATCCTTTTTCTGAAATTGAGATAATTAACTCCATAAAAAAACTTAAAAATAAAATGACGTGTGGACCCGATTTAATTCCAAGTTTTTTTGTTAAGGATTGCGCTCATGTTTTAGCATATCCTTTACAAACAATATTCAACTTGTCATTGCGCCTTGGTATTTTTCCTGATGATTGGAAGAAGGCTAGCGTGTGCCCTATTTTAAAAAGTGGTGATCCATCTTGTGTACAAAACTATCGACCTATTACGCTGTTGTGTAATTTTGCAAAGGCCTTTGAAATCTCACTATATAACCGGATCTACCCTCATTTTAAAAACATAATATCGCTAGATCAGCATGGCTTCATGGAAAAACGGTCAACTAACACTAATTTGATTTGTATGACACAATTTTTGTCAAATGTATTAGATGTGCAAGGCCAAGTAGACGTTATATATACAGATTTTTCAAAGGCATTTGACCGCATAGACCATAAAATATTGCTGTACAAATTATCTGCTTACGGGTTTACTGCTGATGCAGCACAGTTATTAAAATCTTATTTATCTGATCGTTACAATTATGTTACCTACAACGGCTTCAAATCTGGGGTTTATCCTATTACGTCAGGTGTCCCTCAAGGGTCTAATCTTGGGCCATTACTTTTTTCATTATTTGTCATTTGTCAATGATCTTAATGTCTCTGTTACTTGCAATAAGTTGATTTTTGCTGACGATCTGAAAATTTATTCGTCTATTAACAGCTTAGATGACTGTATGGCTCTTCAGAATGAGTTAAACAAGGTTTTACAGTGGTGCAATTCTAACAAGTTACAATTAAATATTTCGAAATGTAAAGTAATATCATACACACGTAAAACAAATCCCATTCTTTTTCACTACAATGTAGATACAGAAGTTTTATTACGTACTGACACGACTAGAGATTTGGGTGTATGCTTCGACAGCAAATTGAGTTTCTCTGAACACATTCAGCAAACAGTTTCTGCTTCTCTAAAGCGTTTGGGATTCGTAGTAAGACAAGGTCGTGTATTTGAAGACAACGAAGTTCTAGTAAAACTGTTCTTCAGTTTCGTCCGATCGAAACTTGAATATTGTTGCCTTGTTTGGAATCCGTGCTACAATTGCTATATCAAATTAGTTGAATCAGTTCAGAAAATTTTTTTAAAATTTCTAGCATTTCGTGTTGACGGCGTATATCCCAACAGAGGATGTGATTATAAGGAATTAATTACTCGATTCAATTTTAATTCGTTAGAGTTTAGGAGGAACTTTTGCAGTTTAAAGTTTTTACATTCACTTCTCAGTAATAATATCGATTGTCCTCAAATCCTAAATTCCGTATATTTGTTAACAAATAGAGTAGCTAGTCGTACACCACGAACTTTTTACTGCCCAATTGCTAACACTAATGTTTTATTGAAGTCTCCTGTGTATTCAATGACATGCAATTATAATAAAATATGCACCTCATGTGACATTTTTCACTGTAATTTGAAAGAATTATATACCACCTTCAGTTATATAAGCAATACATAATTTTGTATGTACTCGTGTTAGTTTGTTTTGTATTAATTTCTTAATTATTCTCAATTTTGGTTTATTTATTTATTTACTTTGTAAACTTTGTCCTGTAATTGGTTTGTGACTGTTGGACAAATAAAGTTGTTATTATTATTATTATTATTATTATTATTATTATTATTATTATTATTATTATTATTATTATTATTATTATTATTATTATTATAATACAGATTTAAAAACATCCTTAATTAATCCACAACATAACCTTGTTATAATTATCTGGCATAAAATCCTCTATAAGAAAATGTGCGTTACATACTTTAATATGTTTTGTTATCGGTTTTCCGATTCTCAATTTAATTTTCCACTGCATACAGTTTCGGTATTGCAGGTAAATATCAGAAGTAGGTACAGTAAGAGGAGCACTGAATTTTTGTACACTTTTTATGACTAAATATCGTTAGCAAAATTACTAAAAATAAAGAAAATTTCCACTACACCTACATATACATACTATTTGTTGGATTGTTGTTCACCCCTAATCCCCACTTATTACAAATTATCTTATGCAGATTCTGAATTTTTTCCTCATTCAAGATAAAATTATACTATTTTCAACCTGTTCTGTTCCTATTTATATAGATAAAATTACAGAAATACATTAAAAAAACACACAAAACTCCACACTATTATGCAAGTCAGCCACTTTCGGCAATAGAACAGACTAGATAAAACTCAGCTGCTGCGATTTAGCGCGATGGTGAAACCAACTACTCTGCGGATTAATGAACTGATCTGACTAGGAACGGATTTCAGCTGAGCAAACTCATTTTTTATTATGATCGTAGTTGTGCTATTACTAGCAGCTTAGTCTTGGTACATCGATTTTATAAAACGAATCAGGAAAATTGTATTTCAAAAAATTATATTTATCTCGATAGTCTTCGTTATTATTCAGACTCGCATCTGGAAAATAAACAGCTATAAAAGTAACTACCGTTATAATGGTATATATGTGGATGGTAAATTTATGACGAAAACGCGTTTGATATTCTTCTCATAAACAAATATGTATATTCTTGTAATATCCTTTCGAAGTTTTCAGTAAACATTAGATACAGCTACAGATAAAAGAGGGAAACCGAACTTTTACTGTTCATAGCGACCATTTTTATTTTATTATTCCAAAAACGTAGTGACCACATTTCGTTAAATATTGAAAAGACGAGGAATTTTCTAGATTGCACCAAACTTTGTCCTCCAGTTGATCGACTGTTTTTATAAAAAAAAAAGTATAAGGTTATCGTAGTTAGAGTAAAATATGTAAGTAAATGACTACATTATATTTTAAAAATTCTGTGACATTATGAAACATTTTGAATTACCATGGTAACGGAACAAAATATAGGCCTATAATTGGTTAGCAAACGATGTGTAAAATTTTCAAAATATAAATGATAATTAGTGGGTGTTCACCTTTCTTTATCACGTAAATTAGACCAACAATATTATTATATAATGTTCAATAGTCACTGAAGGCATTCGTACTGAACTATTAATTTTAATAAATATATGTAAAATGCCATGCAATATCATAAATAATAAATAAATTATATAATTTGAACTGCCCAATATGATCTTCATATACATGGTTAACTATGACTTAGTGCAAATATTTTAAGAGGGGCTGGGGAAAAATAAGAATTAATGGAATCATCTATCAAAAAAATTCCAAACTTATTTATAAAGCGAAAAATTTTTTTTTCAAAACTATACAATAAATCCTTATTTATCGCCATAACTGGCCTTCTGTTGTCCGCGGGGTTCGGTATATTCTTCCAAAGTCAAAGGTGTCAAACGTAGTGACAGGTCACCTCGTTAACGCGCGTATCAGTTTACACAGCTTTGAAAGAAAAAAAAATATTTACAAAATATAGATTACTATTTAATGATTTAATAAGAAACATGATACATGCTGGCACAGGGAAGCAGCAGCTACCTTAATAATATTTATTTCCAGAATTGATATTTGGAGAGATTTTAAGAATGTTGTATCATATTCGGTTTTGTTACTTGTTTAAATTAAAACGTGCCATTGCAAAGATTTTTGTACTTGCTGTGGATCTCTCCTTCCCTCGACCGCTCTATTTGTTTAAGGTACCTACTTGGTCTGGTGGTCATGACCACGGCGATTACCTACGTCGGGAAAAAACTACAAAGGATAACAAAAAATACACGCAAATGTACACAAATACATAAAAACACTGCCACACGTTTACCGCCAAGGCATTATAACAGTTGTTCAATGTGGTTCAAAAAGTATTCAGCATAATATTTTGTGTACTCGGAAAACGTCTTTGGTATTACGCTGCCACACGATAATATGCACTTGTCACACTCCCATAAATCAGCACCTTATCCGTCATCTAGGCATTTGAATACAACATATTTGTAAATACACTAAAAAATACACAAACAATTAAATTTTCCTACTAATCAGAGTACCGTGGCCGTATGTAATATTTTTTTGACATTTGCAGACGCCATCTGTATGCCACTAATGCAAGGTGCACTTCACGCCGATAAATTTTTAAACTCCTTGCGTTGTTGGGAAATTAAATTCTGTTAGTACTAATAATAGCAACAATATTAACAGTAATCGATGATGTTTGCATAAAATAATTAGTAATATTTTAAACTATAACATCCCAAGATATTTACAGTGTTCTGTAAAAATGTTTCTTAGATCCTTAGATATAAAACACTGATAACTAAGCTTCGCATGTTTTTTGAGATTTGGAGAGTAAGCAACCAGCAATGCAGTATTCTAGGTTATGTTATTTTAGAATATTTAGTGACTAATTTTAAACTTTTTATAGTAATTAAATAAAAGTATTTTATGTCGGATATGTTAGTGGATAATTATGACGAATCTGTAAGGAGTGATAATGTAGTTTTGGCAGTGTGCAACGAAAGAACGAAGAACGAATACAAAATACTGCAGCTAACCGGATTAACTGTTATCTATCAGGTACTTAGGCATTATTATTATTAATAATAATGTTTAATTCAGTTATATCAGAAATTGTTTTGTTAACTGGTAAAGGGCTTCAAATATTTGCCAAAAAATTGATATATGCTAAATTTTTTGATATGTTCGGCGTTTGACCATCCTAATTAATGAGATTTTCCAGGTTTCCATCATTCCCGCACTGATTAGTGGTTAGGGAATACTAACGTATGTAATTTATGTGCGCAAATACGGCCTGCTTAACATGCTACCCCCTATCCCGCATAAGACTCCGACTTCTGGCCAACCCTCGCCATTAAAATGAGGGATAGATAGGTATATTAATATTACTATTACTAAAACCTTGCTTTCAAAATGACTTTCGAATCGAATGAGATTGAGTGAGGTGCGTTAAAGTGATGCAATATATAAATGTAACCTTTTTTAATGAAAACCCCAAATTTAATTCTCACAAGTGCTCCTCCTTTTGTAATATTTTGTATTCCTGAACGCGTTCTGAGACCTTTTTTATCCATAGGAAAGTTTTGTGGAAAAGATTTGCGAATATGAATCAGTGTATGGCGCTAAAGTGAGTTTCTGAAGTGTGTTTGGAAAAATTATGAAGTTCAAAGCAAAGTTAGGAAACTTTTATTATATTTTCTGTTATCGCGTAATATCACAAAGCAAATAAAAAATTTGTAGAACGAGTATACAAACTGAATAAATATTAGAGTGTTAAATAATTTAGTATGAAAACAAGCTGCTTTTTTATTTTCCAAAGATGATCGTTTACGATTATGTACGTATGATGTTAATTCTTATTGTTAAAAAAAGAATATCTACAGGGTGGTTTTAAATAAAGTAGCAAAAATGAGACCACAGATTCCTTAGGTAAAAATAAATCGATTTAACCTAACACTTATATCCCAAGTCGCATAATAAAAAAGATACAGGGTGTCAAAACTAAAATTTTACTTTTGATATTTGTAGATATCTTCTTAAAAATTTGAAATATGGGCCTTACTTTCTACCAAGAACTTTAGCCTCCTACAGACATTTTTTTGAAAATTTTAGTTCGACTAACGTGATTGCACGAGGCAGCCAAGAACCAGGTCAACTTTGGCCACCCAGATCACTCGATATAAACCCTATTGATTCCTTTTTGTTTGGGGACATCTCAAGGCATTAGTTTACAATGTTCACGTTATATCTGAGGAGCACTTACGTCCATAAATGATAGCTAGTTGGAATCTGATAAGAGCTAGGCAGGTACTTCTGGAGTTTTTGCACGTATTCGAGGTGCAATTTCAAGATCTGAAGCATGTATTTTGGCTGAAGGTGGCGATTTCCAACAATAAAGTAATTCCATTGCCAATTAATTATTTTGTTATTATTTTAAATAATGTAACGAGTATCGTAAAAATGCACTTCTTCAAATAAATCAATTTCATGGTTAATCGGTTTGGAATAAAAAAGTGTAAAGAAACAATGATGATCTATTTTATTTGTAACTAGCGAACCCGGCAAACTTCGTTCCGTCAGTCAATGAATGAGCAGATTTAGGATTTTAAAATTAATACAAAATTAATAAGTTCATTTTTGTTTATTATATTAGTATAATAAAATATATGGGAATTGGTGGGTTGCACTTCACCCTGCGATATACGACATTTCTCGTCGTGCGTTCGTGTGTTCCAGCTGATCGTTTATTCGCTCTGATCACGATTTTGTAGTCATCATTTGGCAAATGGCATGCGCTCCACAGCAGTCTTGAACTGTCTGACCAATGCATGATGTTCATGAAGTAGTTGCTGCAGATCTTCAAGAATTTCTCTTTTCATTGCTGTGTTGATCTTTTGACATCGATCAAGTTGTTCCTCTATGTTGCCCATGAAGTATATTTGTAAAAATTTATGCTGTGCATCTTCGAGAGGTTCCAATGCTCCAATTCAATGGTAAATCTGTTCTTTTATCTATAAAATCAAAAGCAAAGTCAGTATTACTTATTTATAATAAATAAATTGTGTGTCCTTGAATGGTATGTTATATCCAGATTCTTCGATAATGTCTGCCCCAAACGAAGTCATTTGGAAACAACCATTGTATTTCTGAGTATTCACTAGAAAACGTCGTGATTCTGATGTTTCGCCACGAATCAATGAATGCAATGGCTCAGGTGACGGAGTCAATACTGGTAATTTAACTTTGCCACTAAAGCAGCACAATCCTAGCGTATCTCCCGAATACTTCAATGCATCACAATGCTCGCAAATAACGTCCATTGGTCCAATGCGAATGGAAGCATGCGAGCTGTAATCAGTGTTGCAATCATATCGAAATGCTGCTCGATTCAAATCAATATGTCCGGTCAACTTTGCGATATTTTTAAAACAAACCACAGACAACATTACGTGAACTGTCAGTTGCGTTTTGTTATAACAAATGAACGATGAACGTGAGCTGTCAGAATGAATGAGAACTGTCAGTTGCGTTTAATATTATCACTGATGTTTTCCCTTTTTTATTCTTATTTTTTTTATTGATTAATATCATATTTTAATACTTATTATCCTATTCCCGACGAAGACAAATCCAAAAACACAAAAATTATAAAAATTGGTCCAGTCGTTCTTGAGTTATAAACGGTGTAAATAACACGGCTTTGTTAGGTAATTTATTTTTCATACCTATTGTCATACTAAATATGCACACCGATTTTTTTTAAATTTTTGACATAGTAGTTGGACAACGGCTATCCTAAGACTCCACATTTATATAACAAAAAAACCTTATTTCTGACTATAAAATAGACAGAATTTTTAACCTCTACTTAAAAACTACTTGAAACTAGTATAGCTTTCTCCCGTGTAGTTTAGCAAGCATTACACAAAATTGAGTTCCATTTTTTTTACTTTGGTGACTCACTTCCGAATATCTTACAGTAAGTCTCAGAACACATTGCATAACACCAACCGTACATTTTTGCGGATTATTCGCAGTGCCCCTAATACGAACAAACTCGCAGGACCCTCCGGAGACCTCCCGCAAATTGAAAATAATGTGTACGAAACAGAACGGCAACCCGGTTACCTCTTCCCGGAAATGGAGTAACACGCAAACCTAATTAAACCGAGTCCACGGTGTGGATTTGCATTTCAAGAAACTTTTAAAAGCACTCCGATATTAAAGTCCGCCTCGCCGTGTCTAGCTTTCGTTTTATTTTTAAGAGCGCGACCTAACGTTCCGCCCGACGCTAAGTACGTGACATATTCTCGGTTTTGCCGGCGGCAGATGTGTCTCCTAGTCGCTGGTGGAGAACGGAGAAATTTAAAATACAGCAAGATTTTCCGCCTCTGGCGAAACGAGAACTCCACCGGCCTTGGGAAAATGTAAGACGGCTTTAAGATGCGAAAAATATTAGCTAAAAGTGTAGCTTACATCGACAGGGGTCAATACGATAGTTCTCTTCGAAGAACGAATTTGCAATTTTCCAGTTTGATACCCAATGTGCCTGTCTTGTTTATGATTGATTTCAAATCAAACGGATCTAAAATATTCTACAAACGCAGTTTTAAAGACCGCGATGATAATTTGACAAGAAATAAAAGAATCGACCTTTTAAAATAGAAGAAAATCAACCTATAACGTCCGCTAACACAATGCTCCCGGCATGCTACAAATTTTCTGATGACGTAGAAAAATAGCGTTCGAGTGTTCAAGCGAAACAGCGTTGCCACGTCAGAAACATACACATAATAATATTGTCTTGTCTTCAGAGTGTTATTCAAATCTACTCCCGTCGCATTTCCCGAATTTATTTCCTGCAAATTTGGAAATAACACCACACATTTGGAGGGGGGGAAAATAACAATAATTCAATGTGAGAAGGTTTTTTAAATTTAGTTGAATTTTACAATTGGTTTCAAAAGTAAAGTGCGGCGATACCAACTTTATTAACAAAGTAATATAGACGGACAAGTGCTGTATTATACGTGCTGGCATTTTCAACAGGTAGGTACCAAACAAGTTTTTATATGCTGGGTATACGTAGCTACAAAGTGAATAATTAATTGAACATATTACTAAACATTCATATTATCAATGCGTAATGTACGTATTAAAAATAATAAATTCCCATTATCTACATTTGTTTTTATTAACAAAATAAATAAATTAGGTAAAATATATTCATACATCTATATAGGTAGAAAAGATCCATTTACTCCTTGTTGTCGAGTACACATTGAAACCGCAGAAAAAATTAGGTTATTGGCTGTTGTCAGCTTGTTTATCATTGCATGTGTCTCAGACTGTTTATTCCACAACACGAGGCATGTATTACCTAGTCAGTATTTAAGTACAAAAAACTTTTCAGCCTTTCTCAATAATTTGCCTAGTGAGTATGTAGTATGGGAGTTGTGTAAAATCAATATTAAATATTTTTTAAACTGAAGGTTAATATGTTAATTGCATACTTTTAAAATGTAATTTTTAACATGCATTATACATGTTTCAACGTTACAATACTAGGAAAAATATTGAAATTTTGCAACGTCGCATCAGGAAGATACCGAGTTGAACTGGGAACTATGAATGAATCGAGGCTGTCAGATCACGGGTTGGACACTGTAGTACGCGACCAGCAACACTCGTGGCGCCTTGTCGTTCCAAATATTAGTTGGTACAACTGCAACCAGTTATTTATTTATTCTAGGTTGGTATACCTAGCACCCTATAAGCGTCAGTGGGGCCCTTGTCAATCAGTCAATTAATTTTGTAGTTTGTTGTATTTGGTATTATTTGTGTACGTAATGTACGTATTAAAATAATAAAGTCCCATTATCT
Source organism: Monochamus saltuarius (assembly GCA_025584915.1). Taxonomy (NCBI): domain Eukaryota; kingdom Metazoa; phylum Arthropoda; class Insecta; order Coleoptera; family Cerambycidae; genus Monochamus; species Monochamus saltuarius. The sequence continues at coordinate 58,863,719 of CM046723.1, forward strand.
ACATTTGTGCTGATTAATTAACAATTTTAATATGGTACCTACTATCTAGTTATTGTGTGCCAAATTGTACTTCCAGGGGCAACAAAATACGGATGCATGTTCTTCCCAAAAAAAACGATTCCTTTGTGTCTTAATCAATATATTTTGTTGTAATTAGTCAATTATATCTATTATATGTTTTACATTTTAAATAAACTACTGAATTTTTATATTTCTTTTTTTTTCTCAATCACAAACTTTATAGCAATATTAGAAAATGCAATATAAAAACTTAGAGTGTCAAGTATTTTTATTAATCTGTTGTTGACAACTATTGCTCTAAGTTTTTATCTTGCATTTTTTAATATATTTATTAATGTAGTTGGTACATTAGAAATAAATCTCAATTGAAATTTTGCAACGTCGCATCAGGAAGATACCGAGTTGAACTGGGAACTATGAATGAATCGAGGCTGTCAGATGTCAGTAATATGCGTAATAGCATCATCGTATTATGCTCATATGCTTTCTTTCTTCATTTAAAAATAAAGACCTTATGAATGAATCACCCTGAATAATCAAAATAAAAATTTGTTTTAAAACTTGCTATGTAGTAATTGTATCTTTTTAGTCTTGTTGTATTTAGACATGTAACAAAAATAAATTTAGTATTAATAACATAGGCCGAGATTTTTCAGATCCTGAGACCAGACTACACTTTTTCTAAGGTTTTTGGTACACTGAATCCGAATCCGACGTTAGAAATGCTGATCCAAAATGCAAAATGATAATTGACTTATTGACTAATCCCGTTTAGAAGGTTTGCGCTTTATATTTGGATTTTTATACATCAAAGCAACTGTTGTACGGCCAGCTTATACAAAGAGTCTGAAATATTAGTGCCTTTATTTTGCTGTATGATAAATTGTACCAAATAAAACATATTTGACTTCGATAATTTCTTTTCTCCGACCTATGGTAACAGGATTATCACAGAAAATAGGATTTGGATATGTGACAACGCTGCTCACATACAATGTCTGGTGTCTGTAGACATACTTGTGAATGGCTCTCTTAGAGTTTTTTTCACAATACAAAATAAAATATGAAATAGTTATGTGTTCATTATTATGTTGTTTGTGAAAAGCATTTACCATACAAACGTCTCGTAGTCAAAGAGTTTTTCACAGATTTGTCATAAATGAACATGTCATGCAGCTGGTGATGGTTACTATAAATTGTTCCATTTTTATTTATGTACACCCACAAATATCAAGCATGCATGAAGAGTCTAATTATATTGTTTTATTTCTTTAATGAGGTTGGAAATAATAAATTAATATAGTTGTAACAAAATGCCCAATTTAGAATACCTACGAAGTATGGCAATAACGTTCTGGGAATTTAGTTAAAAATCGGAAACTAGCAACAACGCATCGCTCGCATTTTTTGAAAGTAACTTTTCAGTGGCGTCGTGAAAATGAGTGATTCAAATTACAAAAAACGTGTTGTGGTTCAATTTTTAGTGAAATCTGGCGAAAAACCCTTGGAAATCGTTCGAAAATTGCAGGTGGTGTATGGTGTCGAGTACATGTCGGAAACAAGTGTGTTTGAATGGGCAAAACGGTTCAGGGAGGGGCGTGATTCGGTAGAAGATGATCCATGTGAAAGAGTTCCCGTTACTTCTCGTACTGACGCGAATGTTGACCGTTTGCGTGCATTGATAACGTCTGACCGGCGCCTAAGCATTCGTGCGTTGTCTGACGAGTTAAACGTCAACAAAGAAACAAGATGTTACACAAAAGTTTGAATATGCGAAAGATTTGCGCAAAGATGATGCCAAAGGTTCACACCCGTGAACAGAAAGACATGCGAAAATCGATCTGCGAGGATTTGTTGTCCCGCATTCGGAGCGACGGTAGAGACTGAATGAGTCGGGTAGTCATTGGATATGAGACCTGGATATTTGAGTATGACCCCGAGACGCGTAAGCAAAGTCAGCAGTGGGTGGAAAAGGGTGGAGAGCGGCCACAGAAAGCGAGGATGTCCAAGTTACGACTGAAGGGAATGTTGATCGTTTTTTTCGATATCCACGGCATAATTCATCGTGAATATGTTCCTGCCGACCAGACAGTGACTGGACAATTCCATGCTGGCATCTTGGAACGGCTGTGGGCCCGCATTTTCCGTGTGCGACCCGAACTCGCCGAGAACGGGTGGATCTTGCACCACGAAACGCGCCAGCCCATTCCTCGTTCATTGTGCAAGAGTTTTTCGCAAAAAAAGGCATTCCAACATTGCCGCACCCACCCTATAGCCCCGATATTGCCCCCTGCGATTTTATTTTTATTCCCCAAGATGAAGTCGCAGCTCAAGGGAACTCATCATGGCGGCGTACAGGAGGTCAAAGAAGCTGTAACCGTGGTGCTGAACGGGTTAACTGCGGAGGATTACCAAAGGTGCTTCCAATCGTGGGAGCAACGTTGGAATCGTTGTGTAGATTTAGAGGGAGTTTATTGTGAAGGTCGATAATAAAATTTTGTCAAAATTTAATTTGTTTGTTTCCTCATGGACAAATTCTCGCAACTTAATTGCCACACCTCGTATGATAAAACTGAATATAAATAATTGCCCAATTCAGACTACTTACAAGCATTTGAAATATAAACTACATCGATTTTTATATCTCTGGGTTCCATTTAAATCTTATCGACTGATTCGCAAGAAAAATACGCGGAGATTTTTCAGCTTTCATTATCCTATTCTCTGAGGACCGGCAGCATTTTTTTATCATTAATCAAACAACGTAATAGATGTTCTTAGTTCCCACTTACCATTTGTTACACCGCCGTCGTCGGTTCGATCTCAATTGTATTTCGACTGAAACACCGAACCGGCAAAAAAAATTGCCTAGGTCACTTTTTTTCCAGCAAGAAGCAAGCTTTTTTAGCAGAAAGCAAACTTAGAAATGCTACCGTAGGAAAGACTGTCTGTTCCAGGGTAAATTAAAGATATCAAGAGATTAATTTACTGAAGTTTCCAATACGTCATTAAAGTTTCTCAACTGTGATACTTCCTGACTGGTATGTATAGGGTGCGCAAAATGTAGCAAAGCGACATCTAGTGGCCATTAGCTACTTCATGCATGCTGGACCTGATAGTCCACCCAGCAATGAAGCGTCCTACATGCTGCAGGCAGCATTGAAAGCCCCTGACCTCTATCGCGATTTGGCGATAACGATATTTGCAAAACAAAGTTCTTCCAAGAAATAACTAATCCCCCGCCAGCATTGTATTACACCTGAAAAACCTAGAGTATATGTACAGGGTGATTCACAAAAATGTCATTCCCTATGTTTCCTGTTGTTTTTAGTAGTGTTGGATGAGATAAGAAATCTGTCAAAATTTGAAAGAGTCTTGTCTTGTTTTGCAGAACAATAATTTCAGTTAATGTTCATGTAAATATTACCCCTTCTTATATTTGCAAGAAGCAATATTTCTTGTCTTGCCTCGCAATATTTTGTTTTGTCTTGCAATTCTAGCTGCAAGTCTGATCTTGGTCTTATCTTGCGAGACCAAAACAAGATCAATAAAAAGTAAGACAAGATGGCAACACTAGTTTCTAGATCTTTGTAAATCGATTCTTTGTTGGCAACATCAGATATAAAAAAATTCACCAGTTATTATATTCTCAGAATTTTTTTTAATAAATAACAGCCATTTGGGGTGCCAAAGCTTGAAGAAGAAACAAAGCGAAAGATGAATTTCGATGTTCTATGCAATAATGAATAATACGCTATAATTGTCAATCTAATTAAAAATTAATAATGGCTGTGTTGTTTGTGCCTTGTTGTTTTCCAAATGCGATATGAAGAGTAAAATTGGAACAAAGGAAGGGCGCAGAAAAGGTAAAGCGGACCCCAAGTCAATAAAATTAAGAGAAAGCCGTTTATTTTGACAGCCAATAAAATGGAGATGGGATGAATTATGCATAGGGGAAGGTGGAATTTATATAAAGGGTCCATAAACTTGCATTTCTGACATATTTAAGGATACCAACCGTGGACTATGAGGAAGGCGTATATTAGCTTGTATATTTATTAAGATAATTAATTTTATACAGAGCAGAAAAAGGCGGGTAAAATTTTGCACCATTTTTGGTACAGGAATGGCAGCAAGGAAAAAGGGTAAAATTTACCCCATCGCGATTTGGTAAATTTTACAACGACGCTTGAGTATGTATTTTAATAAATATTTGGTACAATTTACTAGCAATAGTGTAAATCTCAGTAGAAAAGGCACTTTACCTGAAACCAAAACAGGATTATTTCAAAAATGGTTACTCCTACCGACTTCAGCAAGGTATACCTTTTTCAAATAAAACAAGTAGGAGAATCGATTGTTTCGATAGTCAGATAGATACACTAAGCAGCAAAAAAGTTCTACCATTTAAAAGAAATAAGATGTGTCATAGGTGGCGCCCTCTATTAGAGTCAAAATTAGAAACAAATTTGTATTTCTCACCCGCAAGAACCTCTGATTTACAAATTTTATGTAAATATTTGTATTTTTTAAGAAGTTATATACAAACATCGAAAATAAAATTTAAACTTTGACACCCTGTACCTTTTTTATTGTGCGACTTGGGATATAGGTATGTTACGTTAAATCGATTTATTTTCACTTAGGGAATCTATGGTCTCATTTTTGCTACTTGATTTAAAGACACCCAATTCTGCTGAATTAAAAAGAGTTAAACATTTTTGTTGTCCAAGTTACTTGTTTTTTACTGTTTAAGAAAGGTATTTTAAGCTAATATGTATCAAATCTCCTACAATTCCTATCAATGAAGTCATATGTATGTTCTCTGATACCAAAATAGATTAAATTCTTTAGATAATTATTGAATCATATATGACTTCATTGATAGGAATTGTAGGAGATTTGATACATATTAGCTTAAAATACCTTTCTTAAACAGTAAAAAATGTTACAAAAGCTAATAATAAGGAATATATGGATAGATATTGTGGGTGTAATTCAACGCAAGTTGGGGCTTTTGTCCACAATATTGTTAATACCTAAAAATATATGAAAAAACAAGTTACTTGTTACCTACAACTTTACTTATTTTAATGCGAAGCACTAAATTAATTCTTTAAAATCAGTTTGGCAACAAATTTTTAAAGTTATATGTGGAGTTTCAATAATAACAATGTAGAGCTTCCTGTGTACTATCAACTTTTCTACTGCAGTTTTATTGTTATTGATTATAACGCCTCTGGGATTCGCTCATGGAGGCCAACTGTGAGAGTCGTTTTATTACTTTACTTGTTTGTGAAATTGCACACCCATGTATCTACAAATGACACTAATTTCTATCAGCTTTATGAACCTGAACAGTTATCAGTAGTTCAAATATAACTTTTTCTGCGGCCGTTTCAATAAACTACAGAAAACAATGCACTCAAAAAATATATTATCTACATAGAAAATCAAAGCCATTTGTATAGAAAATTTCACAATAGTATTTTTCAGCCAATTAAAGGCCTGTATTTTGTATCGTTACTATAGCAACTAAGAAAATTTCCGGAAATTTTTCTCTTCCTTGGGGTAAGAAGCATGAAATTACACTGGAAATTTTTTGACATTTATAAATAAAATGACATTTATATTTAACTTCAAATTTATTCTATCATAATTTAATAAGTACAAATCATTTATAAATAATTATTTACCAAGTATGTACTTTTGGTAGTTTTAATTAAAGCGTCCAAATGTTGCTGAAATTCCTCAGCCACGTCTTCTTTTCTTAATGGGGAATAAACAAGCACACATTCACTAAAATTTATAAAATATCTATGTTTCAAAAAATAAATGTAGTACTTTGAAACAATCTTATTCTGCTGTGATCCTTTTTGAATTAACATACAAAGCCTACTGTCTCTTCAAAACAATCAAAAAATTTTAATATCTAATTTCTATCAGCTTTATGAACCTGAACAGTTATCAGTAGTTCAAATATAACTTTTTCTGCGACCGTTTCAATAAACTACAGAAAGCAATGCACTCAAAATATATATTATCTACATATCAGAAAATCAAAGGCATTTGTATAGAAAATTATCTAACGATCTCAAAATAATAATAATCATTTTATTCTGTATTGTAAAAATAAGTTTAAAAAAACGTTTGATAGTAAGTATGTTTAGGTGGACTTGTGATTATTATGTACAAACGCCTGACATGGTAGGTGTGCGACGTTGTCACATATTCAGGACCTGTTTGCTATCTAATTTCTATTATGTTTTTTTATATACAAATTCGTTTTTCAAGAAAATAAAGGCTCATATTTCGAATACACTCTATCTATAAAGAATAAAAGATAACCTGTTTCAATACACAATTCAGTTTTTAAAAATTATTAGTATATACAGAGTATCCCGAAATTGCACTGAGCACGGGTATACATATTGTCACGGATTTCCCAATCCGTCTTTTTCTATTGCCAGAAAAACAATCCGTTAATTAATCACTTCTTTATTAACTGCTCAGTACACTACTGACTACTAATTACAGGTCAACTAAACACCTATTTAATTAATCGCTATCTAAATCGCTTTGATCTCTGTAACTAAACACTTCACTTCAGACTGTAATACAAGACTTATACAAGACTAACTAACTCGGCCGTTCATTCTTCTTTTATAGACCCAACGAATATTCCAGGTATATTCCAGTATCTCTAGGTCCATTTTCCCGTACGACTCGAATGCTTCCCGTCGATTCCCGATTTTTCTAGTCCCTTCTCGTTCCGCGGCATTCTGTTTGTTCGGGGCAATCTTAGCATTTCGCGATACCACCGTCGACGGTTTGGGAGTGAGTGGGGCAAATTCCGTGACAATATAATTCCTGTCAGCAAATAATGTGATGTAGGTAGCTAATCTTACCTTAGTTCAAATGTTGATGAAAAAGATACAGGATATCAAAGTTAAAATTTTTAATCAAAATTTTTAACATTTTTAGAAAGTTCTCAATAAATTGCTTTAAAAGTTTAGATTCGGAGGTTTTCTTAAGATGAAAAAAACAAGTCCGTATTTAACTTAGCGCTAGAGGACGCTACAAAATGTACTCTGGGGTGGATAAAAATTGGTCAGAACTTTTTTCTCACTGTATATATGAAAATATAAACATATCTTAAGGCCGCTTTACATTTAAGCAATGCAGCAAAATCTTTCATGCAATATTTCAAGGTGTCATTTGTTTTACGTTTATGCAATATATTGCCCATTGCCAAATTAGTAAAATGAAAATGATTTCGATCTGCTGGTATTCTGTAAAACCATCAAAACATACCGGTGTTGTGTACTGTGGTGTGAAGTTTCAATCAACTTAGAGTTTCAATGGATGAAATAAAAAAGAAATTTGTTATGGTTAATTGAGGTTAATCCACTTTTTACTTAATTCCTGTTAGTTTCTTTTGTGTAGGATGGCAAAACTGAATATTACCAGAAAAAGAACCAGAATTTCACGTGCAATGCAATCAAATTAGAGCAGACTCTATATTTGTGGTCGGTCATTAATTTTAACTTTAATGCGCATGCGCGCATGCAATATTTCTTTGCATGCAATAAGATAATGTAAAGCAGTCTTTAGTCTTTTTTATAAAATAAAGAATACGAATTTTAATCGGTATTCGACTTCTTTGCTATTTCTCCACTGAATGTAATTTAATTTTCAAGTCATGGTTTCAAGACAATTTTCATTACATTCACTATAATAAATAGTTCCTGAAAACTAAGTACTACATGGCACTAATAGAAGAAGTTAGGATTTATTTCCAGGTCATATTTCAAATTTGCTAATACCTGGGACTGGAACCATTACTCTTGGAATAGACGCCGAAACTTTGCCAATCCTTTAAAACTAAAATTTTTAAGGAAGCTAAGGCTTGAATTTACCAATATTAAATGCACTTATTCTTCATAAATGACAAAGTTCCTAGTTCCATTCCTTTCAATTTAGATATAATATAGAGTAACTCAGGTATTATAGAATTTCAATATTCGGAAAAAAAACATATTCTCTGAAAACAAGTTGTTGTATATACAGGAAGTTCTGAAAGTCCATCAGGAAACTCCGGGAGGTGATTCTACGATTTAAAATAATAGCAGTATGTAATGAAATTTTTTTTTTCGAATTGTCAATTGTTTGCAAGATGTTTGAGCATGTGATAATCTCCTATTAGAATATGAGTCTATGCAATTCCGATGCGCTTGTTCTGTATTACCATATGCTTGTCCGTAACAACAAAGCATGTCACGGTATTCAATACCTACTTATTATGAAGAAAAATCAAACTTAGGTATATCTGTTTTAAACAATTTTCTTTACAATTTGTGACACCAAAATTACTAATGACATTTATTTGACGTATGGTAACTTGATTAATTACAGAAATAATTGTGAAAAATTTGATTTTTAATAAAACGTTAATAAAGAGTACCAACATAATTTTTTCTGATATTGTTTCTCTGTTCAATTATGTTTAAATTTCTGTGATATCTGGCATGGAAAAAAGTTATGAATAAAATTAATTTTGAGTTTTAGTTAAACTGCCCTCTAGCGGCGCATAATAAAACTTTTCTTTGACTGGTCTAATAGAGCTTGATCTACTTAATAGGTGTGCTAAACGAGAACTTGAACTAAATAAATGATTTAAAAAGAAAATTGAACTTTGACAAGCTATCACTCGCAAACAATTGACCATTCAAAAAAAAAATTTATTACGTACTGCTATTATTTTAATCCATAGAATCACCTCCCAGAGTTTCCTGACGGACTTTCAAAAAACTCTGATAGATCCTAAAACACTTGGTTTTCGAGATATACACTGTTGAAACTAAAGACAAATATACAGAGTATCCCAAAATATACAAACAAAAGTAACTGCTGATGACATTTCCCATTACCTATATAAACTGCATATGAAAATTATTACAGTTTTTATTTCATTTACTTCAAAAAAATATGTTTTCATTGAAATTGTATAGCAAACATGTGAATTCATTTTTACCCCTATAAGTAACTAACTCTTTCAAAATAAATAAACAAGTGTTTCACATTTTCCCATCAACAAGTTAAAAGAGAACAGATTTTTTTTAGTAAACCAATTCTAATTTATTAAGTACCAATGAACAGTAAATCAGGCCTATGATTGAACATTCAGGTTAGCGTAACTGATGACAGTTAAGTTACGATAACTGGGTGGGCATAACTGAGCTCTTAACCGAAATGGAAAGATCGCTATGATCGAACAAGCAGTTATCTGTGCCTGTTATTATGGCCAGATAACCCTGTCATGGCAGTTAATTATTTAACATACGTCATCTGTCATCACTCATATGTCAAATATTGTCAATTAACGCAATTAAAATTTAAATCATAGGTACTTAACAGTGGGTACAAGTGGCAAGAAGATTAGGGCACACGACCCAACGCCAATATGAAGAAATGCTAATTTTCATTAAATGTAAGAAAATATTGTTGGGAAGCAAAGTAAACCCAACGCATGTTAATATAAGTAGGTAGGTACTTTGGCAAATTTTTGAAGTACATATAAATTCTTTAGTGTATGGACCGCAAACAAATCCCCAACAGTGGTGGCAGGTAAGTGAAATATTTCATATTAACTTATTGATACAATTATTTAAATTATTTTAGATTCATGCAGAGTGGAAGCAGAATGTAAATAGGAAGAGCAGAAAACTTCATCAGGATCAAAAACTAGTAAAACCTGGATGCACATATTCAATATTTATACACAGTTTACGCGGGTAATCAAAATTGTACCTTTAGGCATGTGATCTGTGCTACTGTGCTAATTACAATTTACTACGCCTTGGCGGAGTCCATGTTGCAATATATTATAATTATTATAGGAGGATAGTACAGGATGCAGCATATCAGTGTTACTGTAATCCATTAGAAATTATTGTCAAAACATAACTATCTAATAAAAATAATATTTAAAAAAGATAAAATGTATTATTTATACCTACTCTTTATAGAATCTAAATTATTACCAATAATTAAAAACTAGGTAGGTACCTAACTTTTGTCATTGTGCTTTTCTCCTATTCATAAATTAATTTTTAATAATATTAGGTAATAATATATATTTCTTTTTGTTTGTTAATATGCATTTAGGTATCACTATCATACTCAGAATAGCAATCTTAAATTGTATAAAATTATAATCCCACTTAGAACAAACTTTAGGTTTTTTTTAGGTTGTATTTACTGTCAAACTATTAATACCGTATATTACTAATTATGTAAAACTATGATATGGCAATAAATTGATACAGAATTGTGCTATAGACAAATAATAATAAAATTATACATTATATTAATATGCCAAATGTCATACGTCAATTACCAGAAATAAAATTAAAATTTCTGACCAATAAAAAGATCCAGTTACATTTAACGGCAGGTTATTTCAAGCAGTTTCATAACTGGGTCACGTGATCATTCTCAAGTTAAGTAACTGGGAAAAATAAACTTGACAGGTGTGTCAATCATGAATTTCTGATTAACCTGCCAGTTACCGTTAACAGGCCTGTTAATGCTAACTGGATGTGTTCGATCATAGGCCCGAATGCATGTTACATCTATTTTCTGAGATAAGTCTTACTTTTCATTTTTACCCTACACAGTCCTATATGAATTAATTTATTCTAATTTTACTTTTAACTTTTAAGGATCACACATGTTGAAATGACGCAATTATGACTTTAACCCACCAATTACGTCTCCTTAGTAAGGAAATATGTTCCAATAACTGCCAAATATGTTTCACCGAACTGAGTCAATAGCGGAAACGTTACTTTGGAAATGGCACTTCTTTACAATTAAGTTAAAGCCGTTCTGTACCCGATAGAACAGTTTGCACAAGAACTAGGAAGTCTCATCGCTTTGTCTTCCACCGTTTGAAATTATCGTTTACTGCAGATACGCGGGTTAAGCCTCGAGTCCTATAGAACGGGCATCTTTTGTGGCAAATTAGATTTCGGTGTGATAAAATGGATGGCATTTGGATATCGACTGCATTTGCAGAAATTCGTATTAGAGAAAGCTTCTTAAAAACGTCTAAATCCGCTTTAAATCTTGTGGTAGCTACCTTCTAGAAGACGTACCTACTAAATTAACAAAGATTAGGTGATTTATATTTTAAGATTTTTAAAAACAAACGCATGGATGTCTGAAAGAAAATGGGTTCACGGGTTAATTTAGATGTGAACCAATTTGTTAAATGATAATGTTGATACAAATTTGTTCCGTAAAATTGATTTCAGGACAGTTAATATCGTCGCATTTCTCGTCGCAAAATGATCAAATTTGTGCTGTTTTTATATAGATACAGAAATCTACGAAAAATAAAACAAGTAGAACAAAAGTAATATCAAAAGTAAAATTCTTGATGTTTTGCGTATCCACTATTACTATGTAAATTATCCTCTTATATTTTATACCATTTTTAATAAAAAAAATTATCCAAGTATATTGAGTTTGGATAATAAGGTAGACAGTTAATTTTTATTTATGCTTACAGTGTTAAGGGGCCTGTAGACTAGCGAGAAAACACGCGCGAGTTCTGTCAGACACTGCTGTCATTAGTCTAAACAGCGCGGTGAGTCGATGTTATTGAATTCGCACAAGAACTCACGCAACACTCTAACTTGCAAGTCTAAACAGGTATAACTGCGTTTGCGCAATTTATTACAATACTTCCAGTTTGTTTCGATATTTGGCGAGTGAACACTGCGAGTTCAACATGGCTGACAACAAGAAGGTTTGGACAAATACGGAAATACAAATGTCAATAACTCTGTACGAAGAAAATTCTGTTCAGGGAGAAATCGAAGCACGTAAATGAGTATCTTCCTTTTGAATTATTCTACCCACTTTTGATAAAAGTTCCTCAAAGTCGACTGCTGACATGCGAATAAAATTTTTAAACTGTTGTGCATCTTCAATTTTCAGCTCACGAATGAGCTTGTTGTGGGCCCCATATTTATCTCTACGTAATATCCAATCTCGTACCCAAAACCTTCGCCTCTTTTTATATTTTTTTTGTAACTGTGACATAATAATAATAATGCCGCTGCAGTACGAACACATCTTACTGGTGCCATGTTATATTTTCAACTACAAACTAAGTGTCAGCACTGTCAGCCGCAAACACATGCAAGTCTCAATTTGCTGACAGTGTAAATACATAGGTTGGTGAGAACTCGATTAAGCTGTACTTGCAGAACTTCCCCGACAGTAAAATCACAATTATTATTGCTCAAATGTAAACTGATGCGGAAGTCGCTCGCTCGAGTTTTGTCGCAAGTATCTCGCCAGTGTATCTCCGCCTTAATAAATCGCACTGAAAATTTTGAGCCACATTACCCACATTTAATAGCTATAATATTTATGTAATCAGTTATGAAAATTATGATATAATGCAATATCGCACGAGTTACATAAAATCATGTTTTATAACATATTACATACAAGATTTTTTCTAATTTTGGCGGAAAATGCGAATTCAAGTTTTTAATTATGATCATTTGCAAGTATAATTTAAATAACAATTATCTAGTAGGTCAGTGTCAGTTTAAATTTTCTTGTCATTTGGCTTGACATTTAATAGACGCTGATCTATTCTGCGACGCTGATTATTACTATTACCATTTATTAGGAAAAATGTGTGATTTACATTCAGATGCTGACAATATACCGAGCGATATCGAAGAAGCGACAAGAAATGCCGTATGTTCACTGATTCCAGAAAAATCCAAAGTGGTATATAACTAACACGTCAGTGAGAAAGTACTATTGGCAGTTTTGAAGGTAAAAAGAATTTGAAGGCTTCTACCCTATGGACACAGTACTCCATGTTGAGAACTGAGCTGTATTTAAAAAAAGGTATAGACATTAAAATATACAATAGTTTGATAGCATTTTTGAAAAGTACGAAGTAAATATTGCGAAGTTTTTGACGGAGGTGGATGATAATAATTTTTAATGGGTAAGGTAACTAATAATTGCTTCATTTAGTTGTCAGTTTACTAATTCGCATTTTCTGCTTTAGGTTGTGTTGATTGTGGGAATACTCGGTGCATGTCGGAAGTCAGAATTTACATTTTTACGTGTTGAGATGTTACAGATGAGGAGACGAATTTTCGAGTAAATATTCCAAATACTAGACTAAATAGAAACTAGAGCAATTCGTAAATTTGTAATCACCCCGGGAGATATAGAAGAACCAAATTTCGTTGACATTATCAGGAAGTATAGAAACCTACGCCCAGAAAATATTAAATACAATAGATTCTTTGTTATATATACAGGGTGTCTCATAATTAGCTACCAAAGATGATTGCTCAAATGCCGAATTTTGCATTATTCACGGAGTACTGTCTCAGAAGGTCTTCGGTTACTTTACTTCAAGATTCTGGGGCCAATATTTTACAAATAAAACAACACGGCGCGGCGGCTGGAAGTCAAATTCTGTTGCAGAAGGATATGTTGAAAATTCTATAGAAAATAAAAAAACAATTTCCGGTGATATTTTTGGAGAACCGAGTAATACCAATAACATATCACAGAATATTACTGCAAATTCAACAAATAAGATTTCTTCTAGAATTAGTTTCACAAACTGTACCAACTGGATTGTAAATATTTATAATTAAATAATAATAATAAATAATTAATAAATTGTTATTTATAAAATTACTGACTTAAATAAAAGTTACTTTATTATATTTCTGTTGTATTTTGATTAATTCTTTTTTGCAATTAGTGTCATAACGAACTTTTCGTAACCAGTTGCTTAATGGTTTTCATTATGTAACTAGTTACATAAAGTCGAACGTTTCGACACTTGTTTCGATAAGAAAAGATGTTACTTCATATGTCAAAATTAGAAAAAATATTTTAGACATTTTTTGAGAAAATTTATTACTGGACGGGTCATTTTGTCGTTAAAATTCTCGTCTTCGATATTGTGTCAGGTCCCGTCCACACTCATTAGAGACGTTTTGTAATTTTTCCTACACACCAGGCTTTACACTGGTATGATTTACTGAACATTTAGTGGACGTGGATACAATTTATCGAGCTGTAGGGGCCAGGAACAATACGAAAAACTCTAATTAGAAAGTTGCTAAATTACTTTTTTGGGAGAGGTCAAGCAAGCTAGGCGTGAAAATCCCAGAACGAATCCTAATGCACTACGACACCAAAAATAAGTTTGTTTCGAGTCCATGTTCATATTTCGGAAACGACTAGCATCTGATAGTATTATTGTTTAGATTGAAAAAAAAAATAGGATTCGCAAAGTCAAATAATTTTATGTTTTTAGAAACTATTTCATTCGAAATTAAACTTTTTAAAAAATTTCATTAGTTGACTTGATTTTTTTACCATTAAGGCAGATTTATCATTAAACCAATATAGAAGTGAGTTAAGTAACCAAGTGACTTGCATGGCCCCTGTTTTACCTGATTTGTAAAGCAAGATAGTACGCGTTTATACAGGGTGGACTATTAATAATGGGCCATAGAACAGGAGGACAAAATATAAGGATATAGCTAAATATGTATTAGTAAAATGTTGCTGTGGAAAAAGATACACAAGAGTGTCAAAGTTAAAATTATTTTTTTGTTTTTCTGTAATAACTCGAGTACTCCTTGAGGTGGATAAATGTTGTCCCCTAAATTTTTAATATGGATTTGATAAATAGGAAGCCATACTAGTAAAATCGAACGCGTTGAACAGCAAGGAAGTCGTATCAGTTTCATAAACTGTCTTGAGTTTTTTAGAACAAAGCCGAGATTTCTAAATGGCTCGCGTTGTATATTATTAATGTGTTAAATAAAAGTAAGCTTACCATTAAGGATTATCCCGATATCTTTAAAACTATTGCTCTTCCTAATGGGGTTACTCAATTTTGTAATTAAAAATAATAGGATTTACTTCCCTCGTCTACGTTTGATTGAATCTCGACACAGACGGATATAATTTGAGTCATCTGCATACAGAAGGGTCTCGCAATTCCGGTCAATGCTATCAATAAAAACTTTGTTCGCACAATACACAAATTAGTTTCCAATCAAAACAATGGATTTTCAACCTTATGGAGCCATTATAAATAAACTGCGCGTGCGTCGGACGATTGGAAACGGTTTCCTGCTGCTGTGCGAACAGGTCTAAAGATTAGATACAATTGCGGGCCGAGAACCGATCCTTGAGGGATCCGAGAGGTAGCAATTATTTCTATAATCTACGATACTACACTGTCAATCTCCTCCGAGGAGGAATGAGGTGAGGAAATTAATAAATGGTATGGTTAAGCCAATATTTGACAACATTAACAGTAGAATAACATTGTCCAGCCGATCGAATGCTTTGGAGGAATTAGTATAGATGACGTCTGTCTGACCACCACCATCAATTTTAGTTGGGATATATTGCATCAGACACATCAAATTAGTAAATGATGAACGACCGGGATAAAAACCGTACTGTGCAGTAGATATGTTTGATTTTACATACGATAAAAGACCTTCATAGAGCAAATTTTCATAAACTTTGGAGGCATTATAAATAATTGTAATAGAACGATCATTTTCGATCTCTTGAAACCCTTTTTAAAGATGGAACAAATTCGGTCACATTTACAAAGATTAGTGAACTTACACACCCTTATATGTATATGCTCTCTGATACCAAACATCTAGGTATGCTAATGAACAATTCCAAAGACAAAGCTCTCTTCAATAATTATCTAAAAAAATTAATCTAGCTAAATTTACTAACCTTGTTTAATGAAAAGACTCTATAAATATCTAAGTTCACTTTTGAAATTGTGGGAACTCGAAAATTCAACCACAATAGATGAGCATACATATGACATTGATAGGAATTGTAGGAGAATTGATTTATATTAGCTTAAAATACCTTTCTAATACAGTAAAAAATGTTACAAAAGCTAATAATAAAGAATATATGGGTAGATATTGTGGGTGTAATTCAACGCTGGTCATGGCTTTAGTCCGCAGAGTAGTTAGTTTCACACAATATTATTAATACCTAAAGATATATAAAAAACGATTACATAAAGATAAAACATTATTTAAGTAGTA
Source organism: Monochamus saltuarius (assembly GCA_025584915.1). NCBI lineage: Eukaryota > Metazoa > Arthropoda > Insecta > Coleoptera > Cerambycidae > Monochamus > Monochamus saltuarius. The sequence continues at coordinate 58,879,903 of CM046723.1, forward strand.
ATTTAAAATTCATTGACAGGTTAAAATCACTTTTTGTCGATATTTAATTTCAAATAATTTTAACTTATTGGTATAATAATTTGTATAGTTAGATATTTGCCTCAACTGAAAGGAGGCCACCTGAAGAAGCAATCCTAAAAATGCAGAAATAGGTCAGATCTCATCTATTGTGGTTGAATTTTCAAGTTTCCACAATTTCAAAAGTGAACTTATATATTTATAGTGTTTTCATTAAATCAGGTTAGTAAATTTAGCTAGATTATTTTTTTAGATAATTATTGAATAGCGGTATTGTTCATTAGCATACCTAGATGTTTGGTAGCAGAGAGCGTACATATGACTTCATTGATGGGAATTGTAGGAGAATTGATTTATATTAGCTTAAAATACCTTTCTAATACAGTAAAAAAAACCTATAAACTGTTGTACATCCTGGATAAATCCTGCATAATTGTAACAGTAAGAGGTATTTTTACTTCACTGGCTTAGATTCTTTTAGACTACCTCAAATTACAGCTATAAATTCGTTAAAAATTGCACACAGCCCTGAAAATAAATTATAGTGGCAGCCTATTTAATCCTTATAAAGATCCAATTCTATTGGTATTTAATATAAATACTTTTGAGTGGGTTATTAACACCTGCCGTCAATATCGGTATTTTAATAAAGAACGAAGGCTGGGGTCGGTCCAAGCCCAATTTTAATTACCGAGGATGTTTCCGACACTTTGACCTATTAGTTTGATTGATTATGTGATGAATTTCAATTTCTTCCGGAATTTTATTGCAGAAGGGTGCTATTTCAGGTTTAATTACAGCATTTCAGATAATGAATGGCATTTAAAACCCTAAACCGACATATTAAAAAATAGTACGACTGAGTATATAGTAGGTATTTAGGTAATTAAATTCGTAAGTAGGTGTTATCAAAAATAGATTAACAGCAGAAACAAATAATAGTAAGTACGAATACAAACAAATTTAACGTTTCTAAAATGGGTGTTCAAAATCGCCGTGCATGTAGAACAAGTCACAATATGATGATTTTCTTCTGGAATTATATTGCAGAAAGATGCTATTTAAGGTTTAATTACAGCATCTCAGATAATGAATGGCATTTAAAACCCTAAACTGAAATATTCAAAATTAGGACGACTGAGTACATATAGCAATTAGATAATTAAATTCATAACTATAGGTGTTATCAAAATTACATTAACAGCAAAAACAAATTTTAAACGCTTCTAAAATGGGTGTTAAAAATCTCCAAGTCAAAATGTACACCTTAGTATAGTTTTTTCTCAAACACCTCCTAAGAGAGCTATATCGCCCTTGAAAGGGATGGCCACGATAATGCTTTTATTACTTTGTGCTTAACAATATGCAATAGAAAACATTTCAAAATTTGTACCGGAAATTTTAGAAAATATCTTAATCAATGGTAAAGTTCGCTTCCATCTTCAAATTTCTAAATGAAAAATATGAAAGGCTTAATATTTATAATGTGTGTACACGATTGTACATGTCATTTCACGTACTTAAGTTATATATTTTTATTGCTGCGAAATTTAAATTAGGCTATATAGAACTTGTCTTAGCCCTGTATAATAATAATTTTTTTCGAAAACTACCATGCAAAGTCGACATTTTCGTTAATTTTTCAGTTGACCAAGTGAGTCTTTTGTCACCTAGCTGCAAAATACTTTTATATTCTAGAAAGCCAGAGTCTTTTTCATTCTTGAACATAAAACAAATGTCAAAATAATTTGTCACTCCTAAACTTATTTATGATTTTATTAATTAAACGATGTACCTATATTTTAAGAATCAATATAAAACAGTAACTTATAAACAGGACGATTACAATTTATTAAACTACCATTACGCGTTCTAAATACAAAAATAATTATTTTATTGCGGAAGAAACACATTTTTATACTTTTAGAAACAAATATTATTTTAAAATTTCGAGCGTTTTGAGTATTTGTTCGTAGATACTAACTGGTAATGAGAAATGTTCTATTAACGACAGAAATGATTTTATCTGGATTTCGTAACAGATTTAAAGTACTTACACCTAAATTTAATGACGGATTCAAGGACTACCACGACAATTAAGCGTCTAAAGAACCCCGAAGACGTTGTAATAAAAGTCAGTGTACTCGAAACTACTACCAGCGAAGAGAATCACCACCCCATCTGCCTCTTCGCGTAATTAAAGAACCAATCAATTCGGAAAGAACGGAATTTGTTAGTTTCGAGACGATACGACTATAGTTTACCGGAAATTCCCGTCTCTGTTTAATGAGGAAACCATAGGTCGAACAGAGACAAACGGTTTCATTAAAATAGTTCGAGAACATCTAGTAAAACATACGATTTTCTTGGAAAAACTCAAGTGAAGCAGCTGTCTAGAAGGCGTTTAAGTTGATCTATTTCCTTTCTATATGCTATGTTTTCCAACCAATATCTTTTTATATTGTTGTAAGTAATGCCAAATGGTAATAATTAAAAATCAGTTCTCCATGATTGTCTGAGATACAAAAAAAGTGCCAGAAAAGTTTAATTAAAAATATCTTTTAACCACAACGGCATTTAAATGATGTATTTTTAAATATATCTAGCTATAACCATACACCCTGTATATCCTTACACCAGGGGGAACTATGCAATACTGTCACAAAACGTGATATCTTTCCTGCAAAAAAATGTACAAATAAAATAGAACTTCTTACTATTTTTACCCAAATTCCTAGGAAACAGATTTAAATGGCGAACAACAAACAAACAATGTTGTCAAATACGTTAAGGCGTTAAGAAAACATCATATTGGTTGGTACTTGGCATCGTTAATAGTTATTATG